>OX365950.1:21158385-22518802 GCA_947247005.1 Spisula solida | reverse complement strand
AACTGTTGAATTTTATCATCTTTTCGTGAGCATGGCTGAAAAATTTATGACCTTATTTTTCAGTGAAATTATTAAATTTTATCACTATTATAAAAGTTTGCTTTTATCATCTTTCATGTTTGAGACTTACATATATTTATTTTGTATTAAAATTATCATTGAAATTATACATGTAATTAGAATTTTTCGCTGTATCAAAAATTTTGATAACAAGATTTGTTTTATGTTCTTTTCATTTTTGATAATAAAACAATGTTTCACTGGGAACGAAAACTCCTTGTTGCATAATTATGTGTTGTTTCCTGTAAAATTCTTTATTACCCTAAATATGTTCACATGGGTACCACAATAACGGTAGTTCCTTTGAAAAAAACACTTACAAATCCTGAATGTTAATTGTTAACATATGTGGTGCATTTTCGTGTCAAGTTCTTTCTGTGATAACATTGAAGCACATCTTCGATGAGCTGGACTGATAATACAACAGCTGTTACATAGATTCATGATGAGCCATGATCATCAGGGTGAGTTGAAGGCTTGATCATGATGAGCCACAACGTTCAAGGTGAGTGGGAGACTTGCAGGATTGGCTCGCAATCTGATTAATTTCTCAGATTCTTAACTCAGATTTCCTTACAAGCTTTCAACTTCAGAATGAATTCGTGGTCTTGTATTACATCAGTTTACAGAAAGTGAGATGAAGAAAGAAATTCTTACAGCTTCTGATGATAGCTACTGTAAAATCATTAAAATTTCATGGGTATTAAATTTCACTGATAGCTACGGTAAAATCATTAATTATCATGGGTATTAAATTTTACCGAAATTCATCCCATTAGAGCAGTGAATATATATAACAATTACTGGTCACCAAAGTGATATTTATTAAATTGACCCCTACGAATATCTTGCTCTTTAATATTGGGACCGGGGATGTGAACCTGAATTGTATGGCGCCATCTTCTAGCAATGCAAAGTATGCGTTAAAGCGTTAGAGCTCTTGGCTATTGAACAACCCCAAGTCTTAAATAAACTTGTTCTATCAGATGTATCTGCGTGCATGCAGTTAGGTGCTTTCATGTTTGCAACATTCTATATATCATGCGGATAATGATGTTAACTCTTCCTATTTGCTATCATTATCTGTTGGTTAACCTTTATTTATCTCTACAAAAATATACAAATTGCATCATCTAACAACATGGTTATTACATACATAAGCATTGTCACAACTGAAAATTATTCACACTGAATTTTAATGACATGATACTGAATATGTTATATCATAAGTTTTGACAAAACTCAGTATTCATCATTTTGACCAGAGGCCACTTTCATGCAGAGCCTCGCAATTTGAATGCTGATCTGTTTTGCCTAAATTTTCTCTGCTCTTTATGTTGAAGCTGCCTTTCCTGTCTGATTTGTTATTATTTTTTATATGGCACCCTCTGATACTTAAACCTCGAAAATTGGAGCCTGTGCAGTACGTAATTGCTGCATGAAATACAATAAATATGCCAAAGGTTTCCAAATGGTCTTGCACTCACCCATGCATTGTGGATATAGATTGTTGCTGTCTTTGACCAGCCACTGCATTGACAAGTTTATCTCTATGATCAATGCTCAAACAGCAGTGAAAGCTACCATGGCTTATCAGCATCATGGATTATACTCATGATCTATCTCCTGGCCTTTCAGTTTTTCGATAGGTATTTTTTTTCCATGTATTTGATTACTAAATGAGATCATAAGCTGCTTTCAAATTGAAATGACAATTTTTTATGGGAATTTTCCACTTTATTGCAAAATGTCAGTAAATTAAGAAATATTTAATAAGAAAATACATTCAGGATTTCATGAAGTATTCCCAGAGTAGATGTTCTGAGTATTTACTGGTGCTTTATGGCCAGCTAACACTATTTGCTTCAATGTAACTACATTGTAGGCCAGCAGAATGTTGCCTGTTCTTATAATGATGATCTGTGCTCATTTTGGAACCATTTTTGCTATCCTATTACTTAATCCTATATGAACTGTCTGTACTTTAGTAGTTCTGTATTTCATTATGGTATGTTAACATCTTGATGTTTGATCGTTGGAACATATTGATCTACAAGCCGAGAAATCCAAGCTTTTAAGTATCAATTGGTACCTTGATTTTGAAGATGTCTGGTGCAAGGCACTGAAATGATTCTCGGTAAGGATAACTGTATCGATGCTTGTGTCAGAAAATCCCAGTAACTGAACACAAAAAGATAATGACAAATCAGACAAGACAGGCATCATTCAATAGAAACAGCCGAGCACAAAAAGCACAGAAAAGATCATTGTACAAATTGCTAGCTTAATTTGCATGAAAGTGGACCCCGGTCCAAATAGTGAATAATGACTAATTACTTTTAACAATATAGGCCTGTCAGCTTCCAAGTGCTGTCTAAACCGGTAAGCCTTTACTTTAAGAGACTGGCTATGTTATGTTCTGACCATCTCCATACCAGTTATTTGATAAAGACACCAAAGACACTCATAACTCCTGCATTGAAATAAGGTTTAACAAGTTCAACAACTCAATATAGTAATCCCTCTACACACAAAATAACTTACGCATAGATGCTTTAATGCTGAGCACCAAGCAAGGGGAATTAACTGTGGTACCATTTGTTTGTCCCCAAAGCGTAAACCCCTAGCCACTTGCACTCAAAACACAGCACCCTTCTACACCAGGTCACAATTAGTTACAAGTCTTAGCAGCTGTTATAGCCTTGGTTATATCACCCCCTACCCTAACACAATAAGAAACAGTTCAGAAACAGTGAAATTTATTGAAGGCGGCAAAAACAGTTAAGACAATGCATGCTCAGAAAGTAATAAACAAGATGATAGCATTAAATGGAATGGTGAAAGCATTAAATGGAATGGTGAAAGCATTATATGGAATGGTGAAAGCATTAAATGGAATGGTGAAAGCATTAAATGGAATGGTGAAAGCATTAAATGGAATGGTGAAAGCATTAAATGGAATGGTGAAAGCATTAAATGGAATGGTGAAAGCATTAAATGGAATGGTGAAAGCATTAAATGGAATGGTGAAAGCATTAAATGGAATGGTGAAAGCATTAAATGGAATGGTGAAAGCATTATATGGAATGGTGAAAGCATTAAATGGAATGGTGAAAGCATTAAATGGAATGGTGAAAGCATTAAATGGAATGGTGAAAGCATTAAATGGAATGGTGAAAGCATTAAATGGAATGGTGAAAGCATTAAATGGAATGGTGAAAGCATTAAATGGAATGGTGAAAGCATTAAATGGAATGGTGAAAGCATTATATCCATTAAGCTTCCTAAAACTTGCTAAATTTCATGAAGCGGAAATCCCTTACTGCTTTTAGATTAGACCTTTGGTGCTAGAGATCTTGCCATGATGATAGTCCACCATTAAATGGCTTACAAACAGTTTGACTTTCTTGCTTAATGTTATTGAAATCTAAAAATATTAATAAATGGCTTTCCCCTAATTAAAATGGTTTTGCAACTATGAAAATCATTGGGGCTGCAATCACCAGGCCTTGGAGACTTTCTCACTATTAAAATGCTTAAGCCTCAATGGAAATCAGACGTCTCACTTAGGCTATTCAATGCTTTGGAACCTATGGAAAAGAGATCGATGTTCTGACTAAACGCTATCATAGAACATACATAAAATCTTTGTTTATTGTTGATATTATTACCTGTAATGACAGTGCTTGGAATATTTCTGTAGCTAACGCAACAGGTGATACTATTGTTCCTGGTTTTCAGAACCTATTATCGTTACTAATATCTCAGTACCATTTGTTTGTAATCATTGTGGCGCATTGGTAACAACAGTTTATGTAAGAATGGATTGGTGCCAAATATCTCCGACTTCGGTGGCCGGCTATAATGATTATGTATGATTTTCTTGGTCAACTGTATAGTGTATGATTTTCTATTTGAAAAAAGTGAGGAACAGTGGTGCACATAGTGATGTTCTGTTTTTCTGGATTCCTAGACCTCTTGCAAGACATTCTGTTGTGAACTGAATGTTGTAATAAAACAAGCGTAATATCCACAGTGGCAATGAACATGTTCTGGTCAAACATATTCAGAAAATCAATACATAAGCTGCTGCCAATAACACTCTCTGATATTACAATGGTGTTACATTAGATGGACTGTACATCCCAGTGATAGAAGAGGGTAATAAATGTTTAATACAGTATATATCTGCTTCTCTATAACACATTGCCTTTACACTTAGTGGTGCTGTAGTTCATAGTGTTCTCATAAAACTATGACCTTAATAAGTTGGAGGTCAACAATAAGATAAAGGTCAATGACTTTCTTGAGGTCAAGCATTAGATAAGGTCATGAACATTTTTTGAAAGGTGAAGGTCACTCTTTAGTCAAAGGTCAGTGATTTTCTTTAGGTCAAGGATAAGGTTAAAGTCATACACATGTTTTCGAAAGATCAATGATTTTGAAATACCCGGTAGGTGAAGGTCACAGATCAGTGGAAGGACAGTGATTTTCTTAAGGTCAAAAGTTTTGTGAAGGTCACTGATTAGCTGTAGGTCAAAGATTTTGAAAGGCAAATACTTTTTGAAGGACTTCTTTCTTGCATTAAAGCAGAGGAACTCAAATGAAATGATGTACTTTCTCTGTAGACAGTATAAAAGGGACATAATTGTATGGTTCTTTGTGCCATTAATGGAATTAATTAACAAAGAATTTTTCTTCTTTTAGATCTGTAATAGTAAATAAACATGTATATATATATAGCAATAATGAATAGCTTTTGTAAGAGTCGAGGTCAGTAAGGGTCAGACAGTATAGTTCAGACGAATATGGTACTATGCTGATAAGATAGAAAAATATATGCAGATTAAAATGAACTGTGTGGGAGACTAAAGATAGAAAAATATATGCAGATTAAAATGAACTGTGTGGGAGACCTTTAAATTCAATTCTTTGTTTGTTCATTGTCTTTCATGTACAATGTATACAGTGCAACCCGTCTTTCGTATGCTGACAGCCATTTAGTTAGCACCCCAGCACTTCCTTTTACCATTGTAAGAATTAGCAAGCCCATCTCAGTTTTAAGCTTTATAAAGACTTCTAGCTGACATTTGGTCTACCAATCCGGAGGTCCCTGGTTCGAATTTCAAACGCCTTTTAGTGTTTTATCACCCAGCTAGAGATGAACTGATTGGAAATCCACAGGTTGTCTCATCTGTATCCGTGCTTTACAGTGACTGGATATGTTAAAGAACTAAGAAGTCTATTCGGAAAGAGCTATAGGGCAGAGCGCCCAGATTCCTTGAATCACACAATATATCTGTTTCTTCCTCAAAGTCGGTGGTTATTGGCCAATTAGACAGGGATAAAATACTGAAAGGCTGCACACAACTGTCTCAGTTGAAATTCAAAAAGAGGTTGCCCTGATTGGGACATGTTTTAGTTGGTTGCCTTGCATTGATCAAGGGAGTGTCTAGCATTACGAGACACAAAACCCTACATTAATTTTGAGATGATTGTCTGCATGGCTTTTAATGCCATACAGAATGTACACAGGCATATGAGAGCCACAAATTGATCAGGGCTTATATGTATGCTATAGTTCAATTTTGAACTCTGAGCTATGACCTATCGGACTAGTCCATTTTGGCGGATAGACCATAGTTAATTACGTTCGCATGTCATTATTTAATGATGTGATTCTTACATATATCTGTTTGTTATCGAATTACAGTTTAGTGCAGTCGGCAACGTTCAGGATTTCTAACCCGAAGTTCGGTGGTTCAAATTCCCAATTCGCTCATATTTTAATTCATTACTTTATTTTATTTAAAGAGTATATAAACTAAAGTTTCTTTTTTAAATTAATCCATGAAAATGTGTTGATTCAATTTATTTTTCATTTTCACTTATAGCGATCGTTTCCATATTCTGAGTTTGCTGACAACCTGCATTACGTTGATTAGCCGTCATAACATTCTACAATACACATGCAATTACGATCTAAAAATATTTTGAAGCATGTAACAAATATGGCTTGTCACATACTGTTATAACACGGATATTGCAAGTTATGTGCATTTATAAATCAAAAAATGTGTAAATATAAATTTAAAAAAGAAAATGTATTTTTTTTGGTGAGATTCGAACTTGCCCTGGTCAGACAAAAGTTATTTTACAATGTATCAAGCGCTATACCGTCACGACCATTCAAACACATGGAATAGTTGGCCTTAATTATATTACTTATATGTTCCATTAAACCTATACCAACCTATATCGATTGATGGTTAAAACTTTAAAAGTGCAGTCACGGCTCAATGCTCGAAATCGAACTATATTAAAACTGTCATTCAGTTATAACAATGCAGAATTTACCCTATCACAATAATCCTGATACACGAGCAACCTGGTCCTGGAACTAAACCTTTCTAATTATACAAAGTGACAAGCAGAGAAAATATTCTCAGAGTTCAATTTTAAAGTCTTTGATATATTGCGGACCATGATGGAATCAACCACGTTAACGCTGATGCTGTAGCTAGTACTATATATATGCAACCATTACAATGATGTGGCCACCTTTAATCCTACCCACCGACACTACCCTTTGTACCCAAGGTAAATGCATCTACAACCACTGGACCAGGGGAGAGCCGGCGTCGGGGACAAGGGGGGGGGGGAGTGTAATGTAACTATTGAACCAAGATGTTATTCAGAACTAATATTGGAATTTTGCTAAGGAATTGATCTATTGTCAAGCTTTGATGAACTGTTGCTCAGAACTAATTTAACGGTGATGGACTTACTGTATATTTCTGATTCATAGCAAATGACCATCAGGTTATAATGATTGGGTAGAAAATGACCGGAGTCGTTATGATAATTGTAGGAAAGCCTCTTCTAAGTGCTGATGATGAGTGACTCGTCAGTGATAATTACTGCACATTCTCTAATGACTGAATTTTTGCTTGACAAAAATATTTATCATTTGAGTATTTTTTCTTTGGATCAGGAAATGACCAGAATGCTCTAAGCAATGTTCTTCAGAATTTCCATTTGTTAAAATTGTACTTGTCCATGATGAGTAATTTTATGGTTTTCAGACGGAAGATTATTTACCAAATACAGACTCAAAAGGAAATACCCAAAGGGCCATACAATCGTTATATCTCCCTTTCCTGTGAATTAATAAGTTTGTAAATGGGGCCCATCGGACATTTAAGACTCTTACACATAATTACTGCAATTTCATCTTCCGTCAGGTTTATAAGCAAATCTATATCTTAAAATATTCCTCATTCCTGGACCATTCATTTAATTACTGCAGCCACTGTACTACCGTGCAGCTTTTAACTTTAATCTTCTTATTCTTAAACAATGAATGTACTTTTACGGTTTTTCGAAAGTTCAATTTCTGAATTTTTTTTACTGAAATTAATGTCATTTAAAATTCTCATGATATGTTTTGAATCACTTTTTGTGCTTACCTGTTATGTGTGTGGGAAATTATTGCCCTTTGTTTTACTGTACACTCCCATGCATTGACAATCACATCGAAATTTCATGAATAAAATTTGTCAAAATTATATTTTGTTGTGGGGATTAAAAAATTGTGGATATTTCAAATGTTCAAGGGAATAATAAATAGGGAAATTGTGATTTTATGAATTTGTATTAAAAGTTTATTCTTCTAAAAATTATTTTCTCCAAAATTTGTTGTGAACAAATTAACCTAATCGTACAGTAATGTTACAAAGTATTAAGGCTTATAAAAATCAGCTTTATTTCCATTAAGTGCAAATGATTTTTGTCAATTTTACAGTCAAATTACTGTCCTAGCTTTTCACTGTATGTGTATAATCTTTTAATGTTATCTAATTTAAATAGATGAATCATTTATTACATCTACATTAAATTTGCTGATGTATTTTACATGTAAATATGCACTTTCAAATCTAATATACCACTCCTTTAATCTACCGAGGATTTCATTATCGTTTAAATTTCAACTGATAGCCGTATGAAATGTAGACCTTGACCTTGAGTAAAATTTGAAATTTTAAAGTCTGACCATTTTGTCTCTACTGTTTGCAAGATTAATTTAAGATATTAATATAAATGTTCAATAATTGTCTGTTTTAGAACATTTTATAAAAGGAAATATTTCTTTAATTGCTATTGGGAAATAAGACTTCATTGATTATTCCTGGTTCATATAATGGCTGATAAAATTTCATATTACACTTTATGACGAAATTAAACCCCAAGGGCTTAATGAAGTTTTAAAAAAGTTAATGAAAATTTATCACTGTGTAACTCACCTTAATTTTGGTCTACTATGTTATAAATGTCCTTGTCCATATATCATACTTAAGTTATTTACCACAAGGGCTTTAATTATTATTAAATAGCTTTAATTATTATAAATAAAATTTATTTTTTTAAAAGTTAATGAAATCCTATCTGAAGTGTTTAATAATATATACTCACCTTAACTTTTGTCTCATATACGTGTATGTTAAAATATCCTCGTTTTTTATGAACACATAATTTAGTCTCATGATATCCTTGTTCCCTTATTGACACACGTTAATGAAATCCTTGTTCATTTTTATAAGTGCATATCATGTGCACTATATTCAAATTTCACAGATAGACAAACCGACCGTTTACATTGTTGGAAAATGAGATTTCCTTTGAAGCCAGGTACAAAGTCCCTTGTTTGAACATGCGTTTATCATGCTTTACATGTATTTAAAATCTTGTTTGAGTCAACACACGACTGTGATATTGTATGTTTACCTGTCATGATGCAATCTGGACAGTCTTTGAAACCATTGATAGATCTATTATAAGGTAATTGTTAGTTAATGACAGTTAGGGGAAGTTTATCATTGGTTTTAATTGATCAGATTTAAGATTTGACTTTTTTTTTGAATGGTGATGAAATTTGAATTGATGTTTTTTGCTGATGGTTGTGATAGCTTATATATAAGGTGTGACCTTTGGGGGGTTATAATATGGAAATGTACATAGTAAATTTAAGATAAAATCAGAGGAAAAGATAAATCAAATTATCATACAAAAAGTCATGTGCCTTTAAATGAAACAATTGGGTATGGTCCCTTTGATAATAAACAATTGGTTATTGTCCTTTTAGTACGGTCTTAATATTTATGAAACAATTGAGTATTGTCCCTTTAATATGCCTTTATTACCTGTACATTAGGGTATGTCCCTTTAATATGAAAGATAATGGTACATCTCTTTAACATGCCTTTAATAGGAAACATTAGGGTATGTCCCTTTAATATGTCCTTAATATGAAACATTAGGGTATGTCCCTTTAACATGAATTTAATAGGAAACCAAAGGGTATGTCCCTTTAATATGAAACATTAGGGTATGTCCCTTTAACATGAATTTAATAGGAAACATTAGGGTACATCCCTTTAACACGCCTTTAATATGAAACATTAGGGTACGTCCCTTTAACACGCCTTCAATATGAAACATTAGGGTACGTCCCTTTAATAGGAAACATTAGGGTACATCCCTTTAACATGCCTTTAATATGAAACATTTGGGTACATCCCTTTAACATGCCTTTAATATGAAACATTAGGGTACGTCCCTTTAACATGCCTTTAATATGAAACATTAGGGTACGTCCCTTTAACATGCCTTTAATATGAAACATTAGGGTATGTACCTTTAACATGCCTTTGTCATACTGGTTTTGATTGCTTCACAAACATATGTCTAAAGTGTCTCTTTAACATATTCTAGAAATCTGTTTTAGTCACTCATAAACTAAACCTTGAACTTCATACAGAAATTATAAGCGAACCTGATTAGACATACATTAAATCAGTCAAGAGAAGATGCCAGGAATACAATGGATTAAAGAGAATGTTCTCCTTGAATCAGTCACCTTGAAAAGTAATGGTGGTTTTCCTTTACAGAATAGCGACTGTTAATTTAAGCATCAGTCTCATATATTTGTATTATAAAATCTGAATATGCTACTGTTAAAGGAAATATCTCCTGCTCTTATGTCAAAAATCAGTCTCTAAAATAGTGAAGCAACTTTCTTTCACATGTATATTGATGTCAGGATTATAATCTCCATCAAGAAAACTGCTGAACTTCATTCCTTGGTCACATCCTCTTTAAAAATGATAATCAGCTATTTACTCAAATGTGGTGGCCAGCCTCTTTAAATACGAAAGATGTTTGTAATATTTTTAGAATGATTATACTGCATGTTTTCAGCTTGACATTTTGTAATTACATGTTATATTGCATTGACAGTTAATCAGTATGTCCTCGTTGGCCTCCCTGTGACGTTGTGACACCTCCAACTTACGTTATTAAAAATAGATAATACCTGATGAAAAAACTCTACATGCAATTTCGCACATTTTCTTTTGGTTAGGAAAATTTCAGGCGTCAGAAATTCAAAATGTTCAATGACAAACACAATTCAAATTGTCTAGTCCATTAATTTGAAATGAAACAATGCTAAAATGTCCATTGTTAACATTTTGTTCTTCATTCAACCTTAGTATGAAGACCATCTCCTCAATAAGACCAGTTTCAACATCATGTTTAAAGGGGGGTTTTAATAGTGAGGTTTTTCATAATCTTCTAAATTGATTTAATTTCACTCACTTAATAATTCAAAAAAATAATTGTCATCCATATAATCTTATAAACTGGTAAAAAAATTATCTCTATTTTCAACATTTCATGAACCCACAAAAAAGTTTAAATCTGTTAAAATTGCACTTATTTTTTCTGATGTTTAAGAAAAATTGAAGAAAATTGATTACCTTGCAAAGTTAATACTCCATATGGACATTAAGCCCAATATTTGGGATCCGCACTAAATGTATTCCATATGTACATTAAGCCCCGTATTTGGAATCCATACTAAATGTATACCATATGGATGTTTGTCCGTTAAGCCCAATATTGCCTAACTATGACACCATCAGATCACAGATAAACTGTTAGAAACATGTAGGGAACTTCACAATATGTTCCTTCTTAAAAGATAAATATTGATAAATTTATGACAGGCTAAGTACACAAACCCTCGAATAGTGTAAATCGTATGGTGAAAAGTTGTGCTAAACATCCATAAACTGATAGATAATAAAATATGTCAACTGTGCAGGAACATCGACTACGCTGATATGATACAGTCTAGGTGATATGACCACAATATAATCGTACACTTTACTACCATTTTATATCTTCCACTGTTACTGCAATTACGTTAATGATATCTCGGTGGTGTTACGGAAGTCGATTTCGGTGTGAATTAGTTGGCAACATTCAGTTTGTGATAGCTATAGCTAGATAGCCCAGTTTATATTCCCTCTTACAATAGAGCATTTGTATCAAATAAAAATGATAAAGGTATACTGTCAGTATGTATTGAACAAAAATATGTCATAGCTGATGTGATAGGCAAGTTTTTTTATGTATATGTTTTTCATTTTTAGACAATTTATTTGTTATTTACGTTAAAACCATATCGTTTGACAATAAAAACTTTGAAGTTTTTACCAAAAGAAAAAAATTTATGGAAAAAATATGTGCCTTAAAATTGTAAAATATCAAATGAATGCATTTGAAAGATAATGAATTGCAATATGTGATCATTTAACTTAACAATCACATATGATTTAACTGATTTTGATAAATGAGTCAATAACTGAATGTATCCTTGAGAATTTGAGACCATTCATCATATATTTAAAGGAATTTTAACGATTGTGCTTTTAAACCATGCTTTTGGCCAGTTGATTATTCTTGAACTCACCAGTTAATAAATTCCATAAAATTGAAATAATTTATGATATGTCAGATATTGCAAAATTACCTCCCTTGATTGTGCATCATTATTACCTCCCCTGGTAATCCTCCTTGACTGTACACCAAAATTATCTGCCCAGATTGAACTACAAATTTACCTCCCCTGATTGTACACCAAAATTACCTCCCCTGATTGTACACCAAATTTACCTCCCCTGATTGTACACCAAATTCCCCCCCCCCTGATTGTACACCAAATTTACCTCCCCTGATTGTGCACCAAATTTACCTCCCCTGATTGTACACCAAATTTACCTCCCCTGATTGTGCACCAGAATTAAATGGACATTCTACAGGTGGTTGATATATTTGCTCCTAAATGTACTCACTTTAAAATTACCTCCCTTAATGGTTAAATCATTATTGACATTCTAAGGTAGTTAGTTTACCTCCCCTGATTGTGCACCAGAATTAAATGGATATTCTACAGGTAGTTGAGATATTTGCTCCTAAATGTACTCACTTTAAAATTACCTCCCTTAATGGTTAAATCATTATTGACATTCTAAGGTAGTTAGAGGTCAAAAGGTTGCATAGTTACTCATATCATACAGCCAAAGTTTATCACCTTGATTAATTTATCATAAATGGATAATTAAGATAACCAATGTTTGTTGGGTGTCATTTCGGGTTTGATAAATGTAGCATAGGGGGAAATGTTAGAATCATTGTTTCAATATTGATCAAATTATTTATGCGAGAGCCCGAAATAATTCAATGTGGCAAAAATTGAGTATTTTTTAGGTCTTGCATGGTTTCTGAAAGATGTAGGAAAAATTCCGACTGATTTTGAAAACGTTTTGGATTAATGTTATTGGTGAAAAAAATCACTCTAAGATAAATCCTTGTGGATTGATTATTCCACCCGTCTGAGGCACACCCTAGAAAAGCTGGACTTGACTCATGGACTGGATCCCTGGACTTGACTCATGGACTGGACACCTGGACTTGACTCATGGACTGGATCCCTGGACTTGACTCATGGACTGGATCCCTGGACTTGACTCATGGACTGGATCCCTGGGACTTGACTCATGGACTGGATCCCTGGACTTGACTCATGGACTGGATCCCTGGGACTTGACTCATGGACTGGATCCCTGGACTTGACTCATGAACTGGATCCCTGGACTTGACTCATGGACTGGATCCCTGGACTTAACTCATGGACTGGACCCCTTGACTGGACCACTGGACTGGACCCCTAGACTGGACTCATGGACTGGATCCCTGGACTGGATCCCTGGACTGGACTTATGGACTGGACCCCTAGACTGGACTCATGGACTGAATTCATGGACTGAAGGTCACAAACCACTAAATAAAATTGTTCTTTAGCTCAATGTTAAGTGACAATTGTCAGCCCCAGATAATATCTTGTTAAAGTCTATGGCCAGTTCACAGACCTATATCATTGAAAAGCAGTATGTTGCAGCTACAAAATAAGACCAAAAAAACAGGGGGTCATGTTTAATATAAGAAAGATTTTGTTCGTCAAAGGCGGTAGACAAAGTTTTACAGACGCGCGGACCGATCCAACATGGGTTTTACCCTACTCTACTTTCGTTTTGTCAAATATGCCAAAATCTCAAAATATTCAAGATGAAACACAATCACTCATTCAACTACATGTATACAATACCTTTAAACTCAATAAGATGATTCTAGTTCCATTTTGTCAAGGCATATCACCATTTCCAGGCAAACAGAAGTTTCTGTAAGGACTATTAGAGTGTATCCGAATTTGGGTCGCGCATGCATTTAGTGGTTTATAACCTTATTCATGGACTGACTTGACCCGTGGATTGAACTCATGGACTTAATTCACATACTGGACCCTTGGTCCCATGGCTGGACTCAGGGACTTAATTCACATACTGGACCCTTGGTCCCATGGCTGGACTCAGGGACTTAATTCACATACTGGATGCTTGGTCCCATGGCTGGACTCAGGGACTTAATTCACATACTGGACCCTTGGTCCCATGGCTGGACTCAGGGACTTAATTCACATACTGGACCCTTGGTCCCATGGCTGGACTCAGGGACTTAATTCACATACTGGACCCTTGGTCCCATGGCTGGACTCAGGGACTTAATTCACATACTGGACCCTTGGTCCCATGGCTGGACTCAGGGACTTAATTCACATACTGGACCCTTGGTCCCATGGCTGTACTCAGGGACTTAATTCACATACTGGACCCTTGGTCCCATGGCTGGAGTCAGGGACCAAGGACTGCTCTTAAGTAGAAAAATAAAAACATGTGAACGAGATTGGAAGCTTGTACTGGATTGATTCTCAAGTATTGTTTGTTAGCAAAATATAAATTTATGTCTTTTTGAGAATTTTCACTCAACATTACTCATACAGCGGGATTTCATTAAATTCTCTAGTTTGTTGCCTATCAAATGACTTTACATTTTGTGTTAAATGAGTCATTATTCATAATGACAAGACACAATGCATTAATTGTCATGCTTTCATAGCGAAATGTTCAATGACTTAGAGAAATTTTCAAGGTTTTCAAATAATATAACTGTCTTTATGTCTACGTAATTACATCATTTCATAAAGAATAAATAATTGTTGATAGAAATTTATGGGTAAAATATTCATATATTTATTGATGTTATTAAATTTATGATGTTCGCTGAAGAACTAAAAATTTATTTGGAATTCTTTGCTTTATACAGTTTATTGCTGATTTTTTGCCAATTTTGACATTAAAAAATTTGGCATCAGTTTTTCTCCCAATGTCGGATTCCTGTTACAATGATGGAGTTTTTGCAGAGATTTTAGAAAACCATATTTTTAGTCAATCAGGCCATGATTGTGTGCAACTTTAATCATAGTTAACATAATTGCACCTTTTGCATAAATTACTTTGTCAATTATGATTAAATAATCATAATGTTCATAAAGACTTAAATAAATATAAATGTGAAGCCAATAATACATAATTATGTTTCTTCAGTTCATACTATACATGTATTATACAAACGGTACATAAAATTTCATGTTTATTGGTGACCATTCATCAATTTTATGGTGTTTTTCTTTATATTTTGTTGTTAGGATTTCTTTAATGTTGTTTGTGTTAACTGATGAAATAAGGGAATGTACTGAAGATGTTGTGATTGATGTTGCTAATGTAACATATTTGGTAAATACTACATCAATGTTGATCTATTGACCCCAGAAAACTTAATACTTAGTCTACCGGTAAGTTTAAGGGCCTTGCTCAGGCCACAGTTATTAAAGTTCTTGCTTTACAGGATTTTTAAAACTTTGGCTGTCTGGATGTGGGAAAAGAAATATAACAACAGTCCAGTTAGGATAAAGTGACAGTGACGTTGCATTTTATGTGTACACAAAAGATAACAATCATTGTCTGAACAGGTAGAGTGAATAAAGTATGTTAGTTTTGCATTGAAAGTATAGTTGTTTGTACAGTACAAGCCTTTATAATTGGTTTTACTCCGTTATAGTGGACTTGGTTATAGTGGACTCTACCGCTGTGTCACTGGATTTTTACCCTGACTGGACTATACAGTTGTTTAATTTTAATCAGATAACTGCAAGAACAATGGTGTTATTATATCGCTGACGACACTTAAGAAAACATGGAGGTTTTGTACAGCACGTTGATGAAAATGTGCATTGCATTTATACTGGTTTATTATCAGATCTTGCTGAGTCATTCTCTGACATAACAATCAAAACTATTGTTTTACTCTCTGAAATGTCATTAATCTTAAACATCATGAATTTGTCTTAAATTCAGGTTACTGAAAAGTTGTGTCATTTGTTTCATCAGGGAATGAATAATTACAGTACATCTTCTTCAGAGCAACCCTCCATAGAGCAACAACCTCTCTACCGCAACACTTTTAAAATTTCCCTAAGCTGATATTGGTTATAAATATAACCTAAGAGACTGTACAGCAACAACCTCTAAACAGTGGACAATATTTGGACTGCTCCCAAAGGATGTCACTGTGGGCAGAGCTAAAATCTGAACTTACTGTAGGTGGAACAATTTGGAGGTCACAGAGGGTTGAACTAAAACTAGAACTGCTGTGGGTGGAACTTAGAACTGCAATGGGTGAAACTAAACCTACAAACTGCTGTGGGCAGAACTTAAAAACTAGAACTGCTGGGGGTGGAACTTAGAACTGCTGTGGGCTGAACTAAAATTAGGACTACTGTGGACGACACTTAGAACATGGCTGTTGGCAAAACTTAGAACCTGATTTGTTTGGTGGTCGACCTGACGACCTTACTTAAAATCTGACACACAGCGGGTGGACCTTAGAGCCACTGTGGCCGGACCTAAGAACCACTGTGGGCGGACCTTAGAACCACTGTGGGACGACATTAGAGCTTCTGAGGGCGGACCTTAGATCCACTGTGGTTGGACTTTAGAACCACTGTGGGCAGACCTAAGAACCACTATGGGTGGCACTAAAATAGAAGACCTTTTGGTAGAAGCTTGGTGAAACGTTGATTCAAACATTGGCATGATTTTCTGAGGGCGGAAGTTAAAGATTTCTTAACTGTTTGATGATATATAGAAATGGTTTTCCAAATGGCA
The DNA here is from genome assembly GCA_947247005.1 of Spisula solida. Lineage (NCBI taxonomy): Eukaryota > Metazoa > Mollusca > Bivalvia > Venerida > Mactridae > Spisula > Spisula solida. The sequence goes on along the minus strand of OX365950.1, from coordinate 22,502,276 downwards.
TAATATTCTAATAACTAGTATTAATCTTACCAAAACAAGTCATTTCAACCACTCCTGGTGCCCACCTTCTATTGTTAGAGGTAGTCGCCCACTATATTGTACCAGGATTGTCAGCCAATATGTGATGTAGACTGATATTGTGTTCTTAGACCATCCTGTCACAAGTCATCGGGTATATCTAATAAGTTGCGAAAATATGAATACAAACCCTTAGCAGTTCCTTGCACTGATGCCAAATCATTTAATTACTTTCCTTACATAATTCTGTATAAATTGGATTTTGTCCAAATTGTGTATTTCGTCTACTTAATTATATTTTGTAGGAAGTATTATAAGCTGCTCCAGGCTGATGAAGGCGAAATGCCGAAACGTTGATCAATAATACAAGCTAAATAATTTCAACGTGTGTTGGTGTTGACATTTACCTTTATTAAGTTGCTCCTTGAAAATGTTGCCAATTTATATGGAGCTTGTTTTACAGGGTTTACAGTTTCAATATCTATATCTATCATATCCCCAACATTCTTCTCTTGCACATCTTAAACAGTAAATCTACCTTAAGTTTTACCTGGAACCAGTTTTAAGATTATAATCAATTGGATGATTTTTGGAAAAATGTCAATTTACTAAAATGTCCTTATTTTGTCGGTGACAGTCATGTACAGGCATTCAGTGATTTCTGACTTCTTCAAGATGACATTACATTAGAAATTTAAAAGGCCAATTAGTATTTAACGATACTATTGTCTGTTTACATGTAACAGAGAAAGCATGTTTGATAATTAGCTCACCTGACTAACGTAGGGTTGACCGCATTTATTGTACTTGATTAATTTATTAAATTAGTGTTCTAATTAGCATAGGAAACTCATATGATTAAGTGCTGATGTAGTGCCATTATAAAGTCTATGTACTACATACTTAGTACAATATCATTCACAGCCAGGCCAACTGTAATGTACCTCGAATATATTATACCGGTAATGTGCCAATTTGAGAGTGCCAATTTACTGGATACTGAGACACTAACCAGTATGGTAATATGGTGTGCGGATAATCAATATGCCGCAGCCTACGAAATCTTAGTTTCCTCTTTAGCAGATTAGATGACAAAATGAACCGATGATGTAGGGGGTAGAAATTTGTGTCAAAGACGAGGCAATTAACAGTAAAATTTCAATCAGGGGAGAAAAATGAGTCCTATAATTACAAAATGAGTGACAGAAGAAATGTGATTCCTGTCCCCAGTGCCATGAATTGTGACGATTGATGTCATCCTATCATGCAGCATTGCCACTATAATCCACTAAAAGATCAAAATACTCGGCCTTTTGTTTGATGCTGTAAAATTTTACATGGCTGAAATTCAGATTATTTTTTTTAGTGATCTGTGACCCTGATTTAAAAGTCAGAGATTGTAGTGGTCTGTGACTCTTAGGTGTAGTGATCTGTCACATTCTGAAAGTCAGATTTTGTGGTCTTTGGCCCGTGATTTAGTGGTGTGTCACATTCTGAAAGTCAGATTTAGTGGTCTTTGACCTTACAAAAGTAGAAGTAGAGGTATGTCACATTCTGAAAGTCAGATTTAGTGGTCTTTGACTCTAGATTTAGTGGTCTGTCACATTCTGAAATTCTGATTTAGTGGTCTTTGACCTTACAAAAGTAGATGTAGTGGTATGTCATATTCTTAAAATTCAGATTTAGTGGTCTGTGACTTTAGAAGTATGATTAATCTACCAAACTAAGTGTCAGGCTTGAGCTATGGGGGAAAATACCTAAAAAATATCCAAGCCCTTTTCTGTTTTTGCCTCAATTCTCATTCATTAAGTGTGTGGGGTGACAATTAAACTAGCCCACATAGTGCTAAAATTTTCACGAAGAAATCAGATTTTTGGTTAGTGCATTTAACACCCTCCCACTCAGCAGACTGAAACTTCTGCTTGATGTACTGATAGCACAACACTTGCTTCTTTTAGTGTTCTGAAATATTCCCCTCATGTATAGGCTAGACTTAGATGATTCATTTTTAGGGGGATAGATCATAATGCTTAAAAAACAATTGTCTGTCTTTTGGTATGGTGATCGCAAGCCGATATGCGCGGAACATTGTATGCAATATCAGAAAGTTGATTCGCACAAAAAAATTACTGGGTGTAGCGCACAAACAATGTCAGAACCTTATTACCTTCTAATTCAATTTCGTCTAAAATGGTACATTATTTTTAAAATAGGGGACTGGAGTATTTGATAGATCTGGAATGTTTTTTGGCCCACACTTTCTGAGAAACATTAATTTTATTATGTGATTTTAAAAAACTCCTGTGAGCAAAAAATCAATTTCAATTGGTGTTAGATTTCATGGAATGCATCAGCATGCTATGTAATGAATAACTTCTAGGAAATATGTCCCCTGAGGGGCTGAAGGGGTGTTGAATTTAAAGGGTTTTTAGGGGCTGTAATCCATTAAATTGACAATCATGCAAAAAGTCAATTTTCATGTGGAACCCTGTGGATCTTGTTTTATCTTAGATAATCAATTATTGTAACAAGTAATAATTAACTTTAGCAACCATCAAAGGAAATAGTCAGAAAAAATGTGTTGCTATGGTAATACTAGGGATTGTATGTCGTAAAATGAATGGATTGGTGATCCCTTTCCATCTGATGAATTAAGGGATCTAACAATATTGATTATCAGACAGAGTGCTGCTATAATGATAATGTAGAACAGTGTGTAAACAAGAGATGTTTTAAATACATGTATAAATGCATGCAGTTTCCATGGCAGCTAAATAGTCATTATTATGTTTAAGGTGCTGTGACCTTGACCATTGGCCCATCTACTTCAAAATCAAAATATGCGGTAGGTCATTTACAGGGTTTGACCAATCTGCATACCAAGTTTCAGACCATTTTACTGACATTAATCCGAACCCCAAACCTTTTTGTTAACCATTGTTATTACCTTTATAAGACAGACCAACTTATGTGCAAAGTGATTGTCTCCCTTGATAATAATGTCCTTGTTAAGCCAATCTTTTCAATTGGATTATCTCCCTTATCAATGGAGTAAAAGGTTAAATATTTTAAATTAATTACTTACTTTTACTGTTTACTGTTTCTGCGGAGTTGAGTAAGCGCTCATTGCGCTTTTAGACTCCATCAATGGATTATACATTGAAATATTTATTATAACTTATATATTTTCTTTAAACAAAAAAGTTAAACAAAACCTGCGGAGAATAATTTGTCGAGAATTACAGCTGTCTCATATTTCATGCAGTTTGTCCAATTTTGTGAATATCATTTCAAAATGCTAATTTTCATTGATTTTCTTTTGTCAATTTATACTACAGGGAATTTCATTTTAATTGTGCAGCAAATGATTTACTCCTAAGACGATATTCTCATCTTGCAGAAATAGTGAGTCATTATATAAAGTAAAGATCACTTGAGACTAAAATTAATTGTTTCTATTTAACAGTATATCATATGCATGAGTATTGGAAGGGAACATGACATCTTTAATGAAAATATTAATTTTAACAAGAAATATAATGAAGTTTGGGATAAAAAATGATTTAACAGCTCTGTGAGTGAGTGCTTCATAGTTAATTGTAATAGGAAAGAATTGGCCATCATTCTGGGTTTTGTCTATGATGGACAGACTGTGTGCAAAGCATACATTGCTTTCTACTTTTCAGTGGAGGGGGGTGGAATTGTAGCATCAGTCTCCGAGGTCAATTCACAGAGTGAAATTTTATTAATTAATTAATAACTAAACAGTTGATGCTTTGCATGGCATGATTCACATGCCCCCTACCAATGTTTTGCTGCATAATTTACAGAATTATAATGGTAAAAAAGGGGCCAGTGAAGCCTGAGGGGTCATGATAATGATGACGACTGCTAAGTGGCTGCTATACCCTACGGCTTCAATCCATTAGTGTCTTTCATTATAAAATGATGCATTGCTATGGAAACAGGACTATTTTAGTTACTGGTAGTTACTTGATGACTGGGATCAATGTTGGTTATTTTCATATGATGTTGAATATTACTGGCTTAAGTCTGGTGTGAAGATTGTTTAATGTATTTTGTCCAAACTCATATAATATGGTTTTCAGCCATGTTACAGTGTCACTCAGTTGACACTTCAGTTATTTAGTCATGTATTTATTATATTGTCAGATATTATTATATGAATTATGAGTTGCGGTGCACAGACTGACTCAGGGGCTAATCATTGCAGAGGCTTGCAATGATCTTATGCTATTAGAAGTTTTGCCCATTTAGGTTGAACATATAATAATAATAATAATAATAATAATAAAGACTTTATTTAATGAGGCAACACAGTTGGCAAAGCCAGTCTTACCTGTGAGCCTCAATATATATGTACATACAATTTACAACAAATGTGAACAAATATAACATTTACAGAATGATATTTACATTAGATGTAACAGCAGTGCGTTAATTAAGCTACTAAAACATATCAAAAGAAAGCTAGACCAACAATTTATAGTACAGTTCAGTGAAATTGAACTATAAAACAAAGAATAAAATTACATTTATATACATATTAAGTGACGCAAGAATTTTACATGTTTAACAAGTTTTTCCCACCAGAGAACCACCATTTAAGGTATGATGACTTAAAGATTGCCAAGCTTTCTGATTGTTTTATGTGTAGTGGTATAGTGTTCCAGAGTTTGGGACCTGAATAAGCAAGAGATTTCCTAAAAAATTCTAGTCTTGGTTTTGGAACCTTAAGGGATTGTTGAGTGTGGGATCTTAGTGAATGATTATTTGAGAATGTGAATAAATTTGACATGTATTCAGGAAAGAGATTGTTAATAGATTTGTAAACAAAAATGGCTTTTTTGAAATAGATTCTTTCATGTATAGTCATCCACTTGAGTTCTTGAAAGAGATCGTGTGATGGAGTGTCTATGTCCTTGTCTAGTATAATACGAGCAGCTCTTTTCTGAAATTTGTACAGGGTATTGAGAAGCTCATTATTACAATTTCCCCAAATGGTACAGCAGTAGTCAATATGGGGTAAGATGTATGCATTGAAGAAGAGGATTCTCATGTGTTTCTTTAGAAAGGATTTTATTCTGAGAAGAAGATAGAGTAAAGAATTGCATTTCTTAAGCAGATGTTCAACCTGTGTTTGCCAGTTAAGTTTATGATCAACATGAACTCCTAACAATTTTTCTGTCTCCGAAAATCCTATTACTTGGTTTTGCATTGTTAGGGTGAACTCACTGCTGGTTTTAAGAGAGTTATAGATTGTATTTGAAGGTGAAATTATCATGGCTTTGGTTTTTTGGGGGTTAGGCAACATTGAATTTCGTGAACACCAGTCATTGATAATAGTTATACTTTGTTGCAGTGAGTTATATACTTCTGGTAGTGATTGTTCAAAAGCAGTGACAGTAGTGTCATCAGCAAACATGTCAGTAGATGTATTTTTGAGGTGTAGTGGTAGATCATTTATGTAGAGTATAAACAATATGGGGCCCATAATAGACCCCTGAGGAACTCCAGATGCTATAGCTCGTGATCCTGATAGTTTTCCCGAAATGGAAACTTGCTGAGTTCTGTCTGATAGGTACGATGTGAACCAGGCAAGTGTTTTCTCATCAAATTTATATTCTTTCATTTTATCTAACAGTATTGAATGATTGAGTAAGTCGAATGCTTTTGTGAGATCAAGGAACACTGTCCCAACAATTTTGTTGTCATTTATAGCTGATATCCACGAATCAATGATTGAGGTAAGAGCTGTTTCACATGAGTGTTTTGATCGAAATCCTGATTGTGTGCTATGTATCAAAGAATGAGTTTCAATGTAGGTTTTCAAATTATCACTAACATGTTTTTCAAGTATTTTAGACAGTACTGGAAGAATTGAGATTGGACGATAGTTGTTAGCATCTGATTTTGATCCTTTTTTGAAAATTGGTACAACCTTTGCTTTTTTGAAGAGGTTCGGGAACCTTGCAGACGAGATACTTTTATTGAATATATTAGTTAGTGGTCTTGCTATGATTTCTGCTGATAATTTGAGAAATTTAACACCAATTCCATCTAAGCCTGTGGCTTTGTTACAGTCCATAGATTTAAGTTGTTTTAGAATGAAACTCTCCTTAATTAATGGGATGTGAAATGAAGTTGTTGGTGATATGCGATCTTTGATGAATTCACTTAAAATAGTCTTATCATCTTGTGAGATGGTATCACAGTGATGTGGTGCTTTATTGAATATATTTGCAAAAAAGTCATTGAAATACTCTGCGGTTGTATCAGCATCTTGAATAGGCTTTCCTGATTCACATGATGGTTAACAAATTATTACTTCGCCCCTGGTTGGCGCCTGTCAGTGACAGTCTTCAAATTATGAGTGAAATACTGTTGTAGGAGGGAAGGATTTAAAACCAGAACCACATAATTCATATTTTTATTTTAGCCTATAATCTTTACAGGAATATGTTTACATATCTGTCTTCAAAGTGTTTACATAAATGCTTCAGACGTGATAATGGCAAATTGTTTATAGTATGTTTCATGTATTTATGGTAATCTGCATGTATTTTATGGCATGAAAGCAATAAATGTTGGGTGTTTGAAAGTCCAGTCAAGCCTCCCCTCCTACAACAGTTTACCACTCATACTCAGGTTTCTAATTTCCAGGCCATTTTAAATTTGTTTATTTTCAAGTTACTTGATAAATATTTGTCCAAATTTAATCTCATAAAAATTGGCATAACCAAATTTGTTCGCATTAATAATTATATGCCTCCTCGATGGAAAGGGAGGCAAATGTAAATTATTGTCACCTCTTTGTGGGTCTGTCTATGCATGTGCATGTGTACATACGTCCGTCTATCGTACCGTCCAGATTCTGTCATACCGTCATCTGTCATATCATCAATCCGTCGGTCCGTCCATCCACCTGGCAAGGTCTTGTCTGTTTGTTCTCGACAAACAGCAACAAGAAATTTATCAAACAGATATAAAATGTGAAGTAAAATTTCATGTGCATTTGTGTATAATATTGCATTATGGTGATTATATATAGCTGTATAGCCGTAACTGTGCCATTCTGTTCCATTATAAATTAAAATATTTAAACTTAAGTACATGTATTGATCATTCTGTAGCTAAAAATCTCTGTTCTTGTAGTTCCTTAATATTTCATTAACTGCATGCAAATATTTTCTTTCAAATTTCCCAAGGGAAAGTTAACATGATCTAGTGATGTGTACATACTCGTCCAATTCAGGTTTGCAAAGTTTTTTAGTGTTTTCAGACAAATTTCTCTTTAATGCATTAACATAAACCTAAGTTAGAGATGATAAGTCTTATATTGTAGCAATATTTAAGCCTGGTACATATTAGCTGAGTAAATAATATACATGTATATCTAGCCACTGTCATTGTTTAAGTGCTCTGGAGTCTAAACCTGGAAATTGACCTACTGTTCGATTCCCAGTCGCTGCAGGTACTGTGACCCTCCATAAAAATTTGACAACAATGTTGATTTTCCTCCACATATGGAGAAGTTGCTGGTTCCTTGTGGAAGGATAAGTTATAGTTAGATGACACAGTCCAGGAAAACTGCAGGTAAGGTGACCATGTATAATTGGTTTTACACCGTTATAGTGGACTCGACCGCTGCGTCACTGGATTTTTATCCTGACTGGACTATACATTATAGTATTTTCTAACTTTAAATGGCATAGTTACCTGTACATGGTATATTTAACTTTATATGGCTTCACTATTTATCTTTCTCCGAGGTAATGATTTCCCTATCTTTCTTCAAACACTGACTGCATGATGGACAGGCTTAGCCGCAGTATCTATCTGGCCGCAATTAAAACAATTCTTTGTTTGGATAACTTAACCTAACTCAACCTAGCCGTGATAAAGGTCCCAACTCTGGGTGAAGTGGACTACCTTAATATTACGTAAACATACTACTATTAGATTGTAGCATATTTCAAAATATTTTATTCTTCGTCTGAACCCTTTACTCCATGGACATGGACATCCCAATTCAGACTCATTTTGAAAAAAAAATGCAGATTTGGAAGGAATTCATGCAGTATGTTGTCGATGCATTTATGAGTGTCAATGAGATCAAACACTACAATTCAATCTTGAATACCCGATTGTGGGGCTGATTATAAATTTGTATAAAAATAGATTATGATAGGTAGAATGACAGACAGGAGAACAGACAGTCTGTATAAGATTCCTTTCTTTTAACTGTTAAATGACGTTTTAAATATACTGTAAAATCACATATTTTTGTCGGTATTAAATTTCGTGGATTTTGATGAAAATGCATTTATATGGGGTCTTTAGTTTGTTGATTTCAAAACATTGAAGGGTAAACCTATGCCCTATATTAAGAATGTCGATTATTATTGGGGATTAGATTTTGTGGTTGAGTTCAACAACATCAATCAAAATTCAACTCCCTCGACAAATAATGATTTTACTGTATTTGTCTATTTTATTTAGCCAATTGATAACTTATATTTCTACCATTATTATTGTCGACATTTTATCATTAGCGGTTACACAACTTCCGTCAAAATTTGTTGCGTCATCAAAGTAACGTTTATCCGGTACATCCTGATCTCACCTTTTATGATTTAAAAATAACTAAGCCGTGATCCATGTTTGAATTAACATAAGGATGTTTGTTCAGTTGATGTTTTTTGTAGACTTAAAGGGTTCGTACTTTGTATGTGGGATAAGATTAGCCAAATTTTTACTGACTTAAACTTCGAATGATTTGCCCCTGATGACTGATTTGCCCCTATAAATAAAGTATTTATTATTTTACCAATTATACACAGAGGGTATTGTTTAAAGTCATTAAACTGAGACTCGGAGCGTATAGGTTAAAGTCTGGCAAGTCAGAGTTTAATGTGGTTTACTAATGCTATTAATTAAACCTACAGATTATTTTTTATCCCCAGCCCTTCCACCCCCACCCCGGTCTCAGTCAACTTGCCAGTCATGCAGCTCCTTCTAAATGGAAACCTAGGTTTTAACATTCCAGGTGTATGCGTACTGAATACACATGAGACCTTCTCTGGGTTACATAATAACCTAGCTACCAGTTCATCTCAGACTCTAAATTAAAGTTGATCGGGAAACACTGAAATGAATTTCAGAAAATTTGCCAAATGCCAGCTCGAGCCTAAGCTGGCCCATTGTGGCCAAGATTCGAGCCATGATATTGAATAAATATTTATTGGACTGCCATAGGGTATACATGTTTTACTCTTATTATTAATTTCTGTTGCTTTTGCAATCAAGACTGTGAAATTTGGTTTCTGTCTGTGAATATTCTCACATTACATATTTCTCAGGTAAAATGATTATAATCCAAGGGGCCAGTAGCGGCTCCATGACCCTCATTAGCTGACCCCTTTGATTATATGAGACAGATGTACAGGGAGTTTCCCCAACATAATTTACAAGATCATATTCTGTGAAAATAACCAAACTTTTATTAGTCATTTGTATGAGGTATGTGACCCCCAAGGTCATCTAGGTCAGCGTACCTGGCCCCTAAAATACTAGACAAATACTAGGGATCATTTAGAATATAATTATTAGCATCATTAAACCTAGCAATTGGCTACCATATAAATAAGTATTTTTAGGGGACAATTCAGGGTCACAGTGACTTTAGGAAGGGGACAACTTCAATCAGATTTCCTGCTCATGCAGGAACACTTGACCAAAACATTCTGTTTTGATTATTGCTAATTATAAGAGAGCTATAATTTCAAGGAATCTATAAATGGGGAGCTATAATAGATCAGTGAGTTAATAGGGAGCTATAGTTAGGGAGCTTCTATCACAAAGGCTTCATAATAAGGGAGCTTTGTATAATAATAATAGTGCATGTGTTTTAAATTTTAAAAAGTTACATCAGGCCATTGACCTCACATGTTCCCTGAGGGACTCTTACCGGTAACCGCTATAGCACTATAGCTATAGACTATAGACACACATATTTGTTTTGCCCTAAACCTTATATAGATACATATGTTCTGACATCATGGTTTATTATTTATTTATGACTATCTAATGTCATTTATCTTATAGTGATAAAAAATAATAAATCATTTATGTCATATGTTTCAATATTTGATATCTTGATATAATAACATTGTATACAATCTAACATAAGCCATATTGCTGTCTACATAGTCAGCTGTTGTTATATAATACAGATAAATTTTATGAAATTATATATGATATAAAGTACAGTAAACATTTTGTAGAGCAAGTGCAGTCTTTGGGAGCTGCAAATATTGGCTGTTGTATAGAAGTTGTTGCTCTATATATACAGAGGTGTAATTCATAGTAAGTATCAGCAGTTCAGGGAAATTTGGTGTTGTTATGGAGAGGTTATTGCTCTACTGAAGGCCTTTCTCAGGAGAGGTTGTACTGTATATTGTGATAAAACTGCAAGAAATGAATTACTAAAGCAGTAAGTGGCCTAGTAGTTGAGTGTCCACTTCCACAGTAGGAAGTCCTGGGTTCAATCCCAAACTTTATGTCAGACCAGAGACCAAATAAAAAGGGTGCACAGTAACATATAAACCCTTGTTAGACACTCAGCATTAAAGGGAAGCCTGGTTTCCATCAAGAATGAAGTGTTGAGAGTGATTGATAATTAAGTTGTAAAAACTTAGTATAAAACTAAAAAGATTTATATCATTTAGCACAGTTGTATTTATAAATGATTTATGCATCTTCGTAGTAGCTAATCAATTTCAAAATTTCCAAAAAATTGAAACAATAATGCTTAGGTGTAACATAATGTCATCATATTGTTTAAACATGGATTGTGTTTTAAGATGTACATATTCTTGAATGCATTTATCATGTTCGAGAGAAAATTACGACCTGAACGAATACTGCATTGTCTTGATACATCAATTTAACGCATTAAATGATCAATAATTTCAATTTTCATTACTTAAAATATCATACTTTCTCTTAAATAATACTGATTTAATATACCATAAACTACTGTAGTTTAATTGTTTAAGTATTGAAAGCATTTATTTACCTTCTTTATAGCCGCATAATTTTTACAATCCGAAACCTTGAAATTTTAATCCACAAATTCCACGACTGAATTGTTTTCCATATTAATATGCGTTCCAATATTTGATCCAGTACTTGCTGTTAAAGGAATTAAACAAATCAACTTCGTTCAGTGTAAGAATCAACTTCGTTCCGTTTAAGAAATCAACGTCGCTCAGTTAGCCTGGGTGAACAAGTCAATATTACTGAAACATTATTTTCTTAAGCATGGTATTATCATGGGGTTTAATGTAATACAAATGAACCAATGTACCAGGGACAGTATGCTACCTATACTATTGTGGCTGAGAGATTGTGGTGACAGCGGTTGTACCTTGTACACCTCGGATAGTAAATCCTGGACCACAGATTAACAAAGAACTTATAATCTGTACTGATTATTGGGTATTACACCCATATAATACCACATTGCTCAGGAACTAATATCTGTGATTTATGAACTTTTTACTTTCATACCCCCAGCCACTCTAATAATGCATTAGTACACTTTATTTCCACTTTTTAGTGATTTAATTTCATACCGTATATATTCAGCTATAAGTCACACTCACCCATAAGTCTTGGAAATTGTTCGGCTGGAAATGCTTATAAAGACTTCGATCTATGGCACATAGACAGTATGCTGGTTTCTTTACCTTTGTCACATATTTTTGTTATCAGTTCATGGTAAGTAAACTCGTTTTAAGTGGGGTGGGATGACTTTTATTTTTTTTAGAAGGGGGGGGGGGTAGTTTTTGTATGACTTGTGGCTGAGTTTGTACAGATACTATAAAAGTCAATGTGCCAGGCTGTCGTGTCTTATTAATCATTTTTCAATTAATAAAACAATGTTGCGGATGACTCGAGTATGTACAGTTTATATAAGTCTGTCGTAAAAAAATCAAGGTAATATTTTCTCAGATATTCTGTTAGCCAGATGTCTATGATATGTATAAACATGCACGGAATTTATTCATTGATGAAAGTTTTTGCGGCTTTGTTACTCCAAGTAACATTATCAGTATAATTGAGTGCTGGATCTTAGACAATTTTTTTTTGCTTAGGCATGATAAAAGCTCTACATGTTTTTGCAGGTAAAGAATTGGGGTTAATAAACAGTATATACATGTATTGGTGCTCTTAAATGACAGGTCTGGCAAAATGTTGTAATAATTAAGACTATTAAAATAAAAAATAATGCAATTGCACTGAAACTGTTTTATTGTATGCTGAAAGAAAAGTGATATTATGTTACATTAGTGTTTAGTACACTTTTTAGTCGCAATTAATGTATTTGTGCAATTGCCCACTATGAGCTTCCCTAAGAAATTCTTTAACTACATTTCATCTAGTTTCTCATATAAACGACACAGTACATTTCGACAATTTGAGAACCAAGGCTTTATATAATGCAATATATTATACTAGCTACCTTATATTGTCGATTTAAAAATCAGATAATGGTTAAAAATCTATCAATGATATATATAGTAGAGTACCTTATAATTAATATATCATATTCCACCGCTAATTAACACTTATCACACAGTAATGTTGTTAGATCATACAATGATAAGTTTACTTTCCGAATGTTCAGTACATATGATCATGTATACCACCTTAGGGCTTATATGACGTGTATGCTGTCCATCACCTTTCCACATACATGTACATGTATTACGTATTAACGATCGAGAACTTTTGTCCATTCACATTTGATTTAATTACTGATGTACTAATTAGGTCAATAGGTAATTAAGTAGGGCATCATGTTGCAGTATTTATACATGATGTTGCAATATTGTAAGTTTCTTAAAGGCCGAAGTTTTGTTCTTCTGGGTCCTGTAGTTTAGGGGCTAGAGCAGCCCTGCGTTCAACTAAGAATTACGTGACGCACGTTTCGTTCCTGGTATGTTATGTACCAGGTATGTCGTTACGTACTAGGCGAGTACCAGGTACGAAACGTGCGTCACATAATTCTTCGTTGAAAGCAGGACAGTTGACCCCAGATACAAGGGTTATCAGTATTCTGGGACATATTCGTAAAAAATGACATTTGTGTAGCCCCTCTTGATTAGCCATGAAAATATAGTCTCAAAATTTGTAATTTGAATTAATGTGTCAAGTGACCAAATCTATGAAATATTGTTAGCAATCCATGTGTCCTTTTCATACACTGGTGTGTATTTCGTCATACTTGGATTTGAAATTTGAAACATGTGTTTATTTGATGAAATTATGTTTACATGCAGGAAAACTGAATGCCGCGGGCTGCCAACATTTATAATGACCACCTATCATGATGGACTCAAAGATTATTTCCTTTGTTACAAGTTTAATGAATAGTTTTTTCGCTGTTCTTTTTGAAAAAAATAATTTTTGAAATGATAATTATCTTGTTTATGTTATTGTTATTGATAGATTGTGAGGTTTAAGTAATGGTATGTTGTCAGGCGATGGTGTTTGTATAACATCTGTAGTATATAATTTAGTTGCACGATAATACATGCCAAGTATATAATATCTACAGTATTGGGTAATCAAGTATTATAAAGGTTGGTGGCTGGGGTGGAGCCTGGGGATCTGAGTCTTGTTGTTGATGATACGCCAACCTGACCAGTTTCGTCTGTCTAATTATTGCAGACTCATCAGAGGACTTGACGTGCTCTGTCACACAACTGTCTGATTGCAAATGTGCATTCTATGGTTAGCATTCTACTTATATACTCTTAGGGGCAGGTTTTTATGCCGGTGTTTGTGCCGGTTTGATAAAGTATTATAGCCTGTGTGAGGAGTGGTGGTAACAGGCCGTTCGCTTGGAGTGCAAGAGGGTGGGGTTCACGCTTCAACTGGCCGTGTGACCAAAGGTGATATAACATTAGTACTCAAGTGGCTGGAGACTCATTGCTTGGTGCCCTTTTAATATCTGGGTCAACCAATGAAACTCTAAGGCTCACTCACAGAACATAGCTATAAGCTTGTCACTTTAGGATTTCCCTTTTGCCCTTAAATGCCCTGGTGTCAGTTTCTGAAGCCATAAGGGCTAGGAACCCACCCCATAGTGTCACAAAGGACTATGAATGTTGTGTATGCATGCTTAAATACTCACCCTGATCACCACCTGAGGCTATTATAACAGCTGACCCCTTTGGGTCCATAATTCTTTAAAACTTCATGATGGCCCTTATATGACATGTCATGTGATATGGCAGCCGGCATTGAACAACAGATTTTAAATCCTGGGAATTTCATGTGACCCACTTTTGGCATAGGATTAAAATTAATGGCTATAACATGTTTTTAATTAAATAAGTGACTGAGTACAACAATTGACATCAGGATGACGTGACTGACAAGTCAACATCGCACCAAATTTGTAATTGATCTTGTGGATTAGAAAGCACAAACAAAGTTTTCATTAAGTTTGTAGCTTCCTCAGTTGTACATTGTACCATCTTCAATCAGACAAGCCTATTGTAGATAAGTTACATGGAAAGACCGTTTGTTGATTTTACAATCAGTTTGAGTGACAGACACAACTTTTCTCCCTTTGGCGCAACAATGTTCTATCTACCATAATAGTCACATGACAGATACAATCTTGTTGCACCAAAGTGATGAATTTCCTTTTTGCTGTAGTAGTTTTGGAAATGTGATCATGTGACATAGAAATTTGATCATGTGACTCTGTGTTTGTGAGAGTGTTACTTTCAACTGTGAAGAAATGAAAATAATTTTCTTGTTGCTTTGACTGAAATAAAAGTCGTTGTTGGTTAATTTACCTGTATCATCTTTGATGTTACGTTGCCCACATACCTGTAATAGCTTTGATGTTCAGTCTTTAACAATGACTCTGGAGGTTTCGTTGATATATTTTACAATCTTTATTACTTTATTTCTGAATTTTACTTTATTCCTGAATTTCTGCCTTTGGTTATAATATAAATATGTAATTTAAAACCCATTTTGTAAGAAAACTGAATCGGAATTACATGCTACATAATACAGTAACTGTTGTTTACTCTGCAGATTCTGCCTTTGGTTATAAAATTTAAATTGATAAAATTGCAAAATCAAACTCGCTTTGTCAGAGAACCATTTGAATGTGAGATTACATGGTAAAAGATATATTTATATGTACATATCATATTATTTGGTTTTGAATGAGAAATCTCAGATTTGTACTGTAGGAGATTGTGTTAGTATTTATTTCAGACATAAATTACAATGCATTAAAAGTAAATCTAAAATCTGTATAATTGTGAAATTCCATGAGAATTTTATTTTGTTGGAATTTGTTACACATTCTTTTGTTCGGTTGTTAAAATGGGATTTTTGGGGTTTGTAAAAGGGGTTCCTTGGTATACATATTTGGTACTCAGTAAAAAATCCATGGATTAATTATAGGACTTTGATTTCTCAGGATTATGGCCATAGAATCACAATTCTCTTTAAATTTTTAAGATTTTTGTTTGGCTAAAAATGATAATTTCCAGTAAATTTTCAACCGGGGGAAACCCTGGGTGCATTATTATGTTGCATACGGTATCTGCTTTAATTAAGTGATGCAACATGGTACAGTTTGACAGCTTGACAACAGAGAACTTGTGATTACATTCAAAGTCAAAATCTCGAGATAGTATTTGTTAAGTTATGTAAATTGCATGGCATTTAACAATGAATGCTTTGAAATGCACTCTGGGATTTATTTGCCATTGTTATCAGAAGATTTGTCATCAACCTCGTGGATTGATGCGGACCTCTGTGGATTGATGCGGATTGACCCCATGGTTTGCTGTAGACCTCCCATACTGGTACCTGTAGCTTGATGTCAGCTCTTGTATCGTATACAGTAGTTAACATGTCAGCGGGATATATGTGATAATGGGTTACCTAGGTGATTGTTGACAACTAAACTTTGTCTTTTTTTTCAACAAAATGTTGATCTCTCATGCTGCGTAATTTGCTCATGTTCAGTTAAATGGCAAAACGGTGGTAAGATTCTTACATGTTTGATCATTGCTATCTTTGGTGTTGTATGATTGTGTTCTCACTTGTGAAAATGAACTGATCTTGATCAAGACAGCATGTAATTTTAGTTGATTGGTCAGTCAGTCTCCAGACTTTGTCTGCGAGTCAGTCAGCCAGTTCAGTCAGTCAGTCAGCCAGTTCAGCCAGTCGGTCGGTCGGTCGGCCGGTCGGCCGGTCGGCAGGCCGCCTGCCTGCCTGCCAGTCTGGTCAGTCTGCTGGTCAGTCAGTTAGTCTTTTAGTCATTTCTAAACAATTTTGGTAGGATAGTATTGTATTGCCCATGACCTTTGACCTTTGTCCTTGCATATTTTATGGAAATAATTAGCAATGCATTGCTATCAACAGTTTGTATATAAACAAGGCGTTATTGACCTGCTAGTTAATTTCTTACCCAATTAAGTTAATCAATTAGTCGTAAAAAATGCATAAAACATGAGCTGTATCTTTTGCCTTGTTATCATAGCAGCTATAAGCAAGGACTTTATGACATTCTGGCATTTTCAAGTCCTTTTGTTCCATGTGAGTTGATGCCTTTTGCACCTGTCTGTAAATAGCTTAAAACGTGCACAGAAGGTGGGTGGGTTGTGGATGGGTTTAATGGCTACCTATAATTGGCATAAAGCTATTATTGAATTCTTATTCTTGGTTTCGTATAATAATCATTTTGGAAAATTTCCACTCTTTGGCCAGATAAAAAGTGTATGTATGCTGACATTGCGGCAACTTAAAGTCCCCATGGGTGGTTATGTAAACATTAGTGCTGGCCTAAAAATATGCTGAATTTCTATTTCTTTCGCAACAATTGACTCGTATTTAGTATTGTTATTTTATGCCATCTATAACGTTTACTGCCCATTTTGCTGTTCGAGTGTGCACTAAAATTTGCATTACAATGCAATCGTGAAAGAATAATGTCTTCCGAGTCTTGGCTAAATTGTCGCGGATAAATCAGTTTCGTATGGAAATGCTGTAAGATCTATTTGGACTCCAGACTAAATGACAGAGGTCTCGAAACCATTTCTGGCGTGAAATTACCGCATTTTGTTAAATGCAACCATTTGTATGACTGTAATGCTCATAGCCTTGAGACCTTACCAGCATTACAATATTTATATAACTTTGCCTATATTTTCATACCCATCTTTCACGACATCTTTTTTGTGCAGTCATCTTTCACCATCAGCTCTAAACCGTTACAACCACTGTGATGTCATAATTTTCATTGTCCGTTTAAACAAGACAACATCCGTGTCAATATTTGGGTAAATATTTTTCCTAGTTTATATAATGCTTTGTTCACGGGTAATTTGCCGTCTTCATTACATGCTGTGATTTTAAGTACCATTAAATTAAGTTCAAAGTGACCGTCAGCAGGTTGGATTAGCGGTATTTGAATGGTCATTTGTTAACGTTAATACCATAATATACATGTATGTAACGGATAAAAATCTGCTTGACCGATGGTTATGTCATTTATTTTTTAGTCTATACCTATAAATGATACTTGATCGTATAATAGTATATACCAACGTATAACAAGTCTGGACCACTTGTGAAATACAACGATAGTATTAGGAATTATCATTGATTATTATCATAAGAAAAGTATTATATTATGTAAGCAAATTATTTACGATCTAATTACCCTACAGACTGCTTTAACTGTACTTTCATTACCTTGGACAACTCTATTAGTGTATAAGTTATTGCCCGATAATACGGTCTATGAGTGCTCATTGATGTGCTTGAAAAATGATCTAAAGATATACAGATGTTTGTAATACTAAAAAGTGTTCACATGTATTTATCATATAATTAATTAAGTGCTGCTAATAATTTTATAATTAAGAGTCAACCATTTCAATCAATATGATGTAAATTCCATGCTGCTATGTAATTGTTCTATTTTTAAAAGAAAACAAAATCTTAAATTAAGATTTTGGAAAAAAATTGTCTGCTTTATAATTATAAGACTTCTAATCTGGCCCTTTACTTAACTAAGAGCTTTAAGTGGCTCCACCCACCTAATGATGTTTTTAGCTTCTAATGATATTTTACTATCATAAAACTATAACTTAACATCAATATTAGCTATCATCATTTTGCCAGCAATAAGGGGCTATAATCGCTGTACACACTATAAAGTACTATATATAGAAAAGTCGATTTAATTAATCCTACATTCAAAGTGAACAGCTTTTACCCGGCCCTTTTATGTCCCATCATAAGTCCTTTCATCTGTTTGACATATTAAACAATAAAACTTCGATGTTTCATTATTACTGTTATTTATTACAAGTTAATTACACTCTCTCACACCTCAAGCTATTCATTTGTATTACGGCCATATTGAATTTTGCTACTCTTCAATGTTAGGAGGTCAAAATCAAACATTTCATTCCTTTTATGGAATTTAATTTAGTTTGACTAAGTTCACCATAGGAGTCAACAAATTGAGCTTGTTAACATTTTTACTGGATAAAAATAAATTCAAGGTTGTAAAAAAATACAACAAATCATGTTTCAAATTGCAGTCATTTGCCTTAATAGTTACAATTTAACCTTTTTTCTCCATAAATACATCTAATAATGCCCCCCCTATCCATAATATCCATCACCAAGGTTTTTCCAATATTAATTAAGCAATATAAAAAGGGAGACAATCAAATTATAGAATTGTACATTTAACACGACACCTTATAAATCAATAAAAATCGTAAAAAAAACAACACTTCAATTACATTTTGTCATGATGTATGTAATATGTACAAGTTGCATCAATGTTAATTGAATGTATATAAAGTGATAAAGAATGAGAAAAAAGACACCTTAGCAAGGGAGATCACTCTTGATATTTGTCACAAAAAGCTGCATATGGGATTATTTACTGTGTCGGTGGTCTATAATGGAGTAAAGTGTTAAGAATGCCATCATGATTTTTCTAGATGGTGAAAGAATGCCATCAGATACTAGATGGTGAACTTCAAGACGTTTCTGTACCTGATTTTGGTATTATTAGAACACTTCGGTACCTTTATCTCCCTAAGCTTCTCTAAACAAATCTCTGCCACAAATTGAGAATTGTCAGCTGAAATCATAGTTTTTCTCATGTTTTGCTGTATTATAATTAAAAGTCAAACAATTAACACTTAACTAAATGTTTTTAACTTCAGAAAGAACTTATATCTGTCTGCATCTTATGACCATTGTTTAAGTTTATCAGCATAATTTGTCGCAAACAGATCAAATTCGCAAATAGAGAGAAAAGTAATCCCTCGTGAAAATTCCTGAATTAACAGTTATGTGTATCGATTGTTTCATTTGTATAAAGGTGTCAAAGTCATCAAATAGTTAATCAATGATAGTTTTCATGTTTTATCGCCTCCATTAAGGCCACTGAACAAATATAAACAGTCCCCCATATCACACAGATGACCGATATCGCATTAACAAGGATTTTGTAAAGCGACCGAAGATTGAGATAAAATGCACATCACAAGAAGTCCATGATCCCTGGAGTGGTCCTTTAGACCGGCAAAGCGCTTGAATGTTTGACTTCAGTGATTGGAGAAATTGAGATTTTCAAGTTTTATACGGCTTTCCTGATTATATGATAGCTTCAAATTATAACCCTGATACAAGGTAAGGATCAGTCTTGAATGTCTCGGTGCTGTACACTGAGGATGTTAAAGATGTAGGGATCAAGTCTTGAATGTCTCGGTGCTGTACACGGGGGATGTTAAAGAATCATGGAGTCTATTTGGAAAGAACTATAGTAGACTATTCACATTAGGATTCCTTGTTTCGCACTAAGTTTCTGTCACTTCTGTCAAAGTCTGAGGTGTCATTGGCCAATCTGGCAGGGAAGAAACGGATGATCGCACACTTGTGACTCATGCATGGTCACTGTCAAATGCAAATGAACAAACAAACCTTAACATGACTGGAATACTGACTGAGAGAGGTAATACACAAATTTACCAGTAGACCCTCAAAGGGACGAATAAAAATAAAACAAAATATAAACCAAACCTGATTAGAGCCAGGGAACATTCAGTTGGGAACATATCACTGCAACTTGTACAAGCGCTATAACATATAGGGAACTTTCTCTCTGAATAATCAATGAAGATTTAGATAAAACAATGATAAAATATTGATGGTTATAGTAGATTGTGTGGGTGCCTTTACTACTGAAACAAATGGTTATTTTGATCCAATATCTATACTCACTAGAGATACTATGTTATTGACTTGGGAAACTCACATAATTATAAGGAAATTCAATGCCAAAGCCACACTTGAAAGGACTTGTATAGATTGTAATGTAAAAACATCACACTATGGCACGGAGCTTCAACATTTCCCTCATTCCATACCAACTAGTTGAAACCATTTGTAGTTTTAAAGGCTTTAATTGTTCTAAAGTGATTACAAAACATATTAGCAAGATGATCAAATAGACTGTTTTGCTTCGTGATTTATGTACGAGTAATCGGATTGTGAAGTTGATAAAGATGGTGCAATTTGCACAGCAGATTTAAGACAAAGTAGTTGACTAATATGAATTCCCTAGCTTTATTGTTCATTATCACAAATTATTGAACAGATTTTATCAATGTTCATAGTCAAAATTGCTATCAAAATGGGAACTGTTGTAGCAACAAGGGAGGCAAATATGGGAACTATTATAAATAAATAAAAACAAGGGATTTTAATTGTGAAAAATCATTTTAAAAAAGGGAGGTAATTAGGGAAAATTTTATGAAAACTAGGTGGAAATATATGGGAATTATCATAAAAACAAAAGAGGCAATTATAGGAAATCTTATAAAAACAAGGGAAGCAATTACATGTATTGGAAATCTTATAACAACAAGGGAAGCAATTATGGGAAATTTTATAAAAACAAGGGAGGTAATTATGGGAAATATTACAAAAACAAGGGGGGTAAATATGGGAAATATTACAAAAACAAGGGAGGTAATTAGGGAAAATCTTATGAAAACAAGGGGGGTAATATGGGAACTATTAAAAAACAAGGGAGGTAAATATTGTTAATACCATAACTAGACTTTGTGTAATATGTTGAACATAAAAATTAAGGTAACATTGCGGTCAAATAAGAGACTGACCAGTGACTATTAAGAGATTGACAACTTGTCAATCTTGCTACAAACTACAAACTAGTATCCATTATAATACAGATGTCAAATCCCTCCCAGCAAACGATGATGTGTGAACGTATGGTGACTTTAATGATCACCTTGTCGTGTAGTTTTCAGCATGGTTACCTTAACAACCCTAGTGGTCAGTGTTTAACAAACTACATGCTGACAAAATGTATTATAGTGGACATTCTACATTTCCTGCTTCATTTGTTCATCTTGTTAGCTACAACATATTAATGATAAGAAAACCATTGAGAGTCGGAAGTAAAATTTCTCAGGAAGTGCTGTAATGTACACAGTCATGACTGTCTTGATGTACTTGTGGTCACCGGGGGGACTGCTTCAGCTTAAAGCGCAGGATATCCAGTTCACTCAGTGGTAACGCTGCGTAATATCAAAGATGAAAAGATATAATGGCAACATATTGTTTTAAATGCTGAACATGCACCGATCAGACCTAAATAGGGGAAAGTTAACTGGCTTCTCATCTCTGATTTCCAAATGGCCATGGATACCATCAGGAATGAAGTGTCACAAGTCTGATACTGAAATTATTCAGGAATTGTATTGAATTCATACCCGAAAAGTACATTCATAAAAATAAGACCTTCTGTTGAACATTCGACTGCGATTTCATAAATAGAGAAGTAAGTGACTAAGTATGTTATGGAAATTCAAAAACAATTTTAGATTACTTGATTCTAAAGCAATTTACAATAGACTCAGTACGCTTTCTCTCACTGGCACTTTCCTCCTATTTGTTTCCATCTATCATACAATCCCTTCTGAGGTTGCCTTAAGTAATATTTCTTCCAATCCCACAATAAATACATGTACTTCACAAGTTCCACAAAAGATCAATTCAGATCTTGTCCTTGAAATAACAAGATTTATTCTAAGACACTTGTACACACATAGATCCAATTATTTCTCCAGTTTTACTAATATTATTCCTGTCAACAAGCTTGTATAAAATCTTCGTTTCCGTAATGGCGTAGTGATACACTTTTCTGCTTCCAATAAAATTGTTCTGTTACATTAAATGTACTTTTAAGTTCATCAACAATTGCCAGACACAATCTTAGGAGACCCATTTCCTTTTCGCTTACCAAGTGAGCTTTTGTGATCATCGTCCTGTGATTCACGATTTACTTGTGTAGTCACACTCAAGGTCAGAATTTTGGCATAATCTATATGAAGCTTTGTCACAATGATCATCTCTACAAAATCTAGGTCTAGTTTGATGTTGGGTCATCTCAGGCTTGCAAACTAGGTCACTATGGTCAAGATATTGATCAACCTTGTGTACTCACTAGAAGTCACAATTTTTGCCTAATCTTTATGAAACTTGATCATCTTAACAAAATTTAAAGTCTTACTTAGCTCAATTTTTAGCGTGCTCACCGTCTAATCTGGCGACCCGGGTTCAAATACGGGTGGAGGCACTCATATGCCTGCCATATTTCAGCAGAAAGCTGACTGGCAAAGCTATGCCCGCATAAAAATAATCTGCTATAAATTGACCAGTTTTGCATAGTCTTTTAATGGAGTATAAACAGTACTTTGAATTATATTTGTTTACTCCATCACTGTACTCTGTTTCTTTGTTTGTATAATGGAAAATGTCTTAAGTTCAAGGATATTTCCAGGAATAAATCCAAGATTATTGCTTTAACATCATATGGAGATGGTTTATAGAAAATTTATTCCATAAATCTGATTTCTCTGTGGACTTTTTTTATCCGATTATTTTCTGGAATAAAACTTGTGCTGTAGTGTATATCTAGCATGTGGGGGGGGGGGGGGGTATTTCGAAATCTGACATTAGTCTTCAGTTTTATGGGCCGACAATGTCACATTTAGCCATGATCAATTGATATAGTTTTGTGCTGTTGTATTCTTAATAAATGCCCCACTGTAATAGCTAAGACGTCTTCGCCTATTGGCTGCGTGCTTACTTTTTAACACAGTTAGCCAGAGGTAAATTATTACTTTATATTCCTGGTAGTCCCAGGAATATCAAATCAATTAGTAGTTATGTTCTATAATAGGAAGTATTGATTTACTTGCATAATTAATAAGTGTTTTGAAACTAAAGAACCTTGCCTTATAGGTAAACTTAATGTATCCTTTCTAAGTAGGATCAATTATATGAACTAGCCTGTATTGATAGTTTCATGATGCACCAACAAGGTTACAATACTGCACCTTATAGATGAGTCCAAACTAAAAATTATGTTTAAAGTCTTGGAATTCTTCAATTTAAAGTTTGATTTTAATATTTTTTTCACAATTTTAGTCTTTTAGTACTGACGTAACATTCTGGGTTGTACAGTTTTTCTTGAAGTGAATTCTTAAAGTACAAACATTTTAGACAAGTTCTAGATACAGATTCTGTTTTTTTAATCAATATGTGCTATTTTTACTCACACACATGCTGCATTTATTGTGGTGTGTATGGTATTCAGACCTTGTGGGCGGGGGGGGGGGGGGGGGGGGGGATATTTTCTTTGTTTTCTTAGAAATTTTTATCTGATAATGTAACTATGTGACTTATTTTGTTGTAATATTCCCTACAAGACATAAATCTGTCATTTCATATTGTTAGCGGGCATTTTAAGCATAACAGAGAATCAGGGCAGCTGTGGAGGATAGGTAGACAGTTAGGGCTATTCAATTTACATCAGGAGGGTTTCAATACATCAAGATGCTGTCCTATCAAAGCACTTACGAAAATCATAGACTTACGAGCAAGTTTAAATTCCTTACAATATGTTTACAATTATAAAGTGTGGTAAATGGAGCTGCAAAACTAATGATGATTCTCCTACACACCATGTAATTGTAACAAATTTAAATTTGAGCGAAACTTTAAGATTTTTGTAAGTGCTTTGATATAGCAGTATCCAAGTCTCAAGAAGTGCCAAACAAATATTCTATGCTGTATGATTGTTTTAAAACACCTTAATTATTTAAATAATATAGTATAACAATTCCACTTGATATATATATATATATATATATATATATGAAGGTATATATTTGATACACAGATTGTCATCGGTTATTTGAAAGCCCAAGTCTGAGGCTGCCTCTTAATTAATAGCTACTATAATGATAAATGAACAATATAGCTTAAATTTCTTTATACACCTACCTTCACATACTAGTAGACTCTATAAATCCCATATATTGAATGGTAGCAAATAGCAAACATTTATGATATCACTACATGTATCAATACATACAGATTCAGAAATATTGAGTCCTATATGTATAACTGAATCGATGTTTGAAACGAACACAATTTGCTTAACATATCCGTACAAAGAAGTACAAAGACGGGCTTAGAGATTAATAACTGACCGAGTAATTACAAACTAGCAGATTCACGCTTCTCCATTTGGATACAGAAAGTATTGATTCATCCAATAAATTGCTGACCGTCGTCACATGACTTTTTTCCTTATATGGAGAAAATGGATTACAGCTTAGAGAAGGAAAGACCCTTTAAGCGTGTTCTGTAAACAAACCATCTTATAGATTTACTTAAGTTTCTCGGGCACTGAGCTCTGAGATGTGAAAACATGTACTTCTATAAATAACCCATATTGGAGATTGACTTACGCTTGAGTTCCTGTATTAGTTAATACTAAATACTAAGAAGATATTATAAATTGAAATTTTGGAAAATAAAATATTTAACTCAAGGTTTTAATTAGGGTTTAGAAAGACTTCCCTTAAAGCTTTGTATCATAAGTTATACCTATCATAAGTTATACCCTAAGCTTTGTATCATAAGTTATACCCTAAGCTTTGTATCATAAGTTCTACCCTAAGCTTTGTATCATAAGTTATACCCTAAGTATTCAATAATTCTATAGTCATTTAAATTTTACGTTGCATTACTTTTACAGCTAAAGTACTTTAATCATTATTTAGCGTCAGAATATTGCAGCAGCGTGGATGTTCCTTATTTCAAAGCCTTTAGTTAAGACATTTTAATCAAAATTCATGAGATTTATTCTCCAAAACTGCAGGAATGATCATGTTTAATTATTTATAGAAATTGTCAGAACTTTGCTTTCAAAGCTTCACTTAAACCCAATTGGGAGACTTTAATCAAACTGTGAAACCCTCGATTATGATTGGTGTATTAAGACCGCCCTCACCAGTACACCCTTGGAACTGTTTGAAACTTGTTTTTTTATTGGGATATTTTGGGATAATTATAACTTTCTTGCTTTTAATTTATCCCAGTTCTTATTAAGGTAACCTGGACGGTCAATGCCTTATAATATACGTATCAGTGACCGCTGATTAGATCCATTGGTTCATGAGAGTGTCCGCCTAGGGAACGTACTTACAGGTTGTGGATTCGATCCTTGCGAACTCTCCATACAAAAGTCGTTAAAAGTGGTCCTGACAGGTAATTCTTAGCAGGACCCTTCGCTTCACTCAGGTGCTGAAAAACTTATAGCCAGGATTTAATAAGTTCTGTGAGACTTCAAATATAAGTGGGTTAATTATAGTTAAATACTTTCAGAGAAACTGTTAAAATTGTGAATAAAAGGAACTATAAATTCTCTGCTAAAATAAATGATTATTAGTTACATCAAACACTGCTGAAATTGACATTATAACAATTAAACTGCTTTAAAGAGACATTCCCTATAATGCTGATTGCTTAAATTGATTAAAACATTTAAGACATTTAACAATCTCTTATTAAATAAGAATTATTGTTAATATTAAAACCTCTCAAAATTATGAGTTACAGAGGAATTTTAGAATAAAAAATATATTATTTCTGTGACAAGCAAAAAGAGTTGTCAATAAATTAGGTTTTATAATGGCACACAAACTTGAAATGAGTTGTTTCCTTTTGTCTGTAATTATACGTGACTGTGTTGTAATAGATTTATGGCAGCAATAAATCATTATTCAGAATTTAAATATTATAATATTGTGATCATATATATTCGGGTAACTGTTCCATTGATAAAGAATAAAAAATGAAAACAAATTTTGGGTAAAATTTATATACCTTATTAAACGGTAAAAATTTCTTCATCACTGATACATTTACCACTGTGATCATATGCAGAGAGGTCATTTTCACAGATTTTCTTCTGATAAAAAATTGAAAAGATTTATTGTACATTTAGCTCATTCAATGGGCTGGTGAAGAAATATATGGAAGATGTAGGGTATGCTACTTTAAATTTCAATTATCATAGACTAAACAACAGGACAGAAATGGCAGTATAATTCTATGTGTGTATTATATTACTGTCAGATCTCTACTGTGACCGCCTCTTGTCAACTATGTTATTGACAAAGTAAATATAGCTATAGTAGACTTTGATAACAATCTTTTGACATCTTAAGTTGAAATTAAACCAACATTTCCTGAAAACGGGGACATTTGTCCATTGATACTGTAATTTAAGATATATTCTTGTCTGTATGCTGAATATTGAAGTAATCTGAAGGCTGACCAAATGTAAACATACAAGGTACATTTATTTAAATGGCTTAAAATGTCAATGTTTAATCAGAACAGTTAACAGTTTATTTAAAAACATTTAACAATTCTGGTCGATTTTTGAACTGTTAGTGCTAATTGTCAACACACAAATTTTGTTAGTCTGTCACTCAGTGTTAGTAACAGTAACTGTTACTGATACCAATGACATAAAATACATCCATTATAAACAGCCAGAAGAAGCTTAATTCAGTATGCATGCATGTTGCTGTCAATGATTGCCAGGATTCTGGCATAGTCTAAGAACTCAGTCACAATATGAGTTGATAACTGTCTCGATGACACACTCTTTAGGAATTGGTACAGCAGGAGTAATGAGCCTCCATGACTGTAACTTATATTGACTGTTGTTAAGATGCAACTCCTAATTGCAATTAACATATATTAGTTATTGTCTTAATCAATTCCTTTGGTCAATACGTAATGTAACTATTATTGCAGTAGAGGTTCCATGTTCCATATACACTTACTCAATTACTTATATTAAGGGCCTGCTTAGTAATAATACTGACCCATTTGGTCAAATTAAGGGCCTGCTATACTGACCCATTTGTTCAAATAAAGGGCCTGCTATACTGACCCATTTGGTAAAATTAAGGGCCTGCTATACTGACCCATTTGGTCAATTAAGCATTTAAAGCACAATTGTTCGACAGAGCCTGCTCCATTATATATGATGTTCTTAAAACATTCTTACAGAGTAATAACAAAAGACAAAGAATAATGAGTCCAGTTCAATGTTGCCTTACTGTTCTGGGGGGAATCTTAAAGTAAGCAAATTAAACCATTGTAACGAACTTGGGTATGTGAAGTTCAAGCCATGAATTGTTTCAATATGACACCTTAAGAAGTTCAGTACCTCAATCAAGTCTTTGTGTCAATCTGTGTTTCGATAACCCCACCAGTTCATGAGTTAAAGGTGTCAAGTAATAGCAGGACAAGTGTTGCAATAACCCTAAACTCTGTTTGGTCAATGATAACTTAATATCCCCAAAACTCAGTCTTAAGAACTCCAGGCTTTAAAGGGACAAATAAAGGTTTTAAATAACTAACACTCAAACGACATTAAAATGTTTATGAAATCCAAGTGCTTCACCTTTAATATCTGGTTTAATGATAAATTATGATAGTTAACTTTACGAGGACCATAATGGATAAAGTAATGACCCAGGTAGTGCTAATATTGACACTACACTAAATGTTTCACATTTCCGTTGATTTTTATAAAATCTTCAGCAAACTTGTAGTGTTTTGAACTCTGAACAACTCTGGACAAAGTTTGGGTAACTTGAGAATTTTTCAATAGAGTCAAGTGGTATTTACATCCTTGTTTACAAGCACAATAGATCTTAGGGCTTTGCTCTTAAAACAATCCCTTAAGTACTCAAATTGTAGGGGCCAATGATTGTTAATAAGTTGTGCATAGTTTGAGCACACAGCTGCGTGAATAGTCTCTTGTGTTTGGCGCCATTTTCCCACAATATTTTGGTCATTTAATAATGTGGGTAGTTGACATAATTTGAGTTTTCCTGGAATAAATTATAATTATAATAGGTCCCTGGTTAGAATCTCTGCTGTGGCACTGGAAATTTCAGAAACGCTATGTGTTTCTACCCTACTAGGGATGAACTATACGCCGTGCATTTTAAAGAACAAAGGAATCTATTTGAAAAGAGCTTAGGAGGAGCCCGCCCAAATTCCTTGTATCAAACTTTCTGTCTCTTCCCTCGAAGCCGGATGTCATTGGCCATTCGGGTAGTTATAAAACTGAACGGCTACACACTATGACTGTCTCAGTTGAGCACAAAAAAGCAACTAAAAACTACCGTGTTATTTGAACTTTTATTTTTAGCCACAAGATTATATTAGTGCTATAAATGTAATGCACAAATCTCTCAATCAAATTCCTCTTCTGTGTACCAATTGTATTAGTTATGTTAAATCAGTTGAGATCTTGTTGACAGATTAATTAATTTCATTTGCTTGCACTAGGAGCCGTTTGTTATATCCCCTGGGAGCTCTTCACTGGTTCAGACAGGAGATAGAATTAGTATGGGTCAAGCAGACCATGCATAATTTGCATATTTCGCAGTAATGGATTGGTCATTTTGTGTTTATTGTAGATGACCAAGATTAGCTAAATGAAAGGGACAAAGGGACACCATCTGTCCATGTATTACCTCTCAGACCCTGGTGTCCTGTGTCTGCCATTGCATGGTCCTGTTGCACTATTTCTGCATGATTTACTGCGGTATTCATTGAAAAGAAGCTGTTGGAAAATTGGAGAAGATTTTATTGCTCTCTTTTCTGTCATTAATTTGTTATTTTGGGTATTTTATGAGTCTTTGACTTAATTATTTTAGTACATTTATTCTTCTAGTGCTTTTCCATCTGTTGTGTTGTATACTGTCACATTTATTGATCTGCTTTTTGTCGGTTTGTAAATCTTTTATTGGTGTTTAACCTAGCTGATTAATTTATGTATGTTTAACCTAATATTTTACTCAGATGGAGTTATGGCCCTTGTGTATATGATGCTTTTATAGAATTTTACTGAAAGCTAACTTCAGAAATCTTCATTATTAATGATGTAACTCAACTAGAATAATTTATACATTAAAGTAACCAGGAGTTACCTCCCTTTAAATATAAAACTGATTATTTCTCAAAATCTGAAACTACAACACATGATGTTGTTGTATTCAAAGCCATAGGTCATTGGAGAATTTGGCAGGGAAAAAAACTGAACTAATTATATACAACTGTCTCAGTCAAACACAAAAAAAAGAAATTGTTGAAGCATTTACTTACAAACCCAAAGGATATTTTATATGGATAGGTTACTACGGTTACAGGAAAAATATTTTATACAAACATAATTATATACATAAATGTTTTACAGAAGTATTATTATATTGTATATATATAATATGGAACGACTTACAATTTTTTGTCCCCCCGCCCCAAAAAATTTGTTTGATTTCTCAAAAAAAAAATACAGGGATGGGGCACTTTTGTTTTGGTGCATCAGTAGTGGGAGGGGAAACCAATAATATTTTATTTTAAGGCTTAATCAGGGCTCAACACTAACACTGGTCCGCTGCTCCGAGACCAGTGAAAATCCAGAAGGACCAGTGAAAATTCTGGAGGACCAGTAACTGTCCTATTTACAAATTGGGCGCTTTTGTCCTGTCGGACCAGTGGCCAAAATAGTTAGTGTCTAGGCCTGTTAATAGGTGGTGGTGACACCATGCACTGCCACAGGTTTGTCACTGCTTGCTTAATATCTCATTAATTTTACTCTAAATAGTTCCACAAGTCCATCTACACGATTTGTATTAACCCAGTGTGACCATGAGATTATGCTCTTAGAATGCAGTTAATTTTCACCTTCTAATTCAAGGGTCAAATTAGACCGAAGAAAATTGCCTGAAATCCAAGCTTATTTGTGATTTGTGTAAATTGGTTCCCATGGTAACGAATTCCATTTTCTTGGAAATCCCTCGAGAATTTCTTCTGGTTTTTACATTGAATATATAATTGTGTGGAAGGGGTTTGATTTCATTGGAAGTGGTCCTGTTTATTTCACTAAATTTCTCACTTATATGTAAGGCCTAAAAAATAGTTTGTTTCTCTGTAAAGGTTGGGAAATTATTTTTGTTTGGATTTTATTTCATGCAGAAAAGAGCAACTTCCTTTCTAGATCTAAACACACAAATTGGACACTCAATTCAGCAGATTATGTTATTTTGCATTAAACATTTTGTTTGTCATCCCTTTTTAATGACCACTGTCTCATTTTGAAGAGCTACATTTCTTCTATTGTATGATGTAACTTGTTTTTGTTTACCTCTTATATAATTCCAAAAAATATTATTTGAATGCTATTTTCTGATAAACTTTGAATTTCCATCAAAATGAGAGTAGGTCTGGCTGTTTGAGATATATTGTTTTATTAGCTCACCTGTCACAAAGTGACAGGGTGAGCTTTTGTGATCACTCTTCGTCCGTCGTCCGTCCGTCGTCCGTCCACAAAATCTAGGTCAAGTTCGATATTGGTTCATCCGGGGTACATGCAATAGAGGCTACCATTGGGGGTTCATGAACAACTAGGACAGGTGAGCGACCTATGGCCCTTTGGGCCCTCTTGTTTCTTGACTGATTTCAATACATGAGGTATCATTGTAAAGCTCAATAATATATCTATCGCATAGAATTATTTGTTTTTGCCTGTGTTTATTAAAACCAGAGATACAAGGTTGATAACCACCGAGATTTAAGAAGATTGCCGCGAGATATTGTGAGATTTGGTACATCATTCCAATCTTTGTATTTTGAGATGTTCCCTTCAATAAGTATACAAAATAGCGAAAATATAAAAACAAATTAAAATGCCATAAAAACATTTATAGGGTCACAGCAAAGGGTTAGTCCGTATATTGAAAACAAACATTTTATGTTAGGCCTAATTGATATGATTAAGTTTAAAAGAGACATTTGACAAGATCTGCGAGGGATTTAAGGAACTCCAGGAGTCAGGAAATGTACTAAAATCTTGTCTAAAATTTATCAGATATTGTGCTGGGTCAGTAATTGGCATTTTATATTGGCAGTACTTTGTTGCATGTAAATGCCATTAAAGGATGTCTGACCAGTGCACTACTACTTATTCCTGTCAAAGATCATTTGCCGGAGGCCATGTAACATTAATCTGCCCTGGCACTCAGAGTGCTAGTTAAATATGTGTGGTAATTCCTGTTATGCAAATGACACTAAAAACCTGAGCCATAAATAGTTGTCATCTGTCAATTATGGTTATTTCAATTAAGCTTTGATTAGCAACTATAGAACTTATTTTTAAAAAAATATAAAATTAATAAATATGACTATAGAAGCATCATAAATACCATGCTTAAATAATGGTCAGATTACCAATTTTAACTAACTGAAGAATGAAGAATTATTTTCATTGGTCAATCAGTCTTAGAAGACTTGCTAGTACATTTACTCAAGTGCACAGTTTTATCACTTAAGATGTGATGATTATGGATTTTCTCAAAAAAATTCAAGCCCTCTAAGCAGCAGAAGTTAATTATTAGTTGTTTGTTTACGTTCAACTGATTTATCAATTACTTTTGTGAGCGCGGGGTCATTTTTTTTTCCTGTCAGATTGCTCAATGACCTCCGTCTTGGAGCAATAGTACCAGTAAAGTGCTTTCAGTGGCAATTCCAGTTTTACGTGTATGAAATCAGATATAAATGGCACTTCTATTACTTTATTACATTGCATGGATTGATTTTATCAAGTTGCTACACTGTGCCTTATTGACTTATTTCCAGTAAACGGTATACAAGAATAATATCACCGTCACCAACTATTGTCATTTATCGCTTCATCTCCAGGGAAATCAGCATGCACTGTACAATCAACAAATACATTTGCATGTCTAGTTCTTCCTGATTACACTTGGTAACAAGCCCATTCTTGTTGCACATTCTCCGATCTGCACGGCATAATTGTCTGGTTAATATCGACCACACCCTTATCTATATAAACTGTTTTACATGGAGTCCCTTGGCTTTTGTTGTATTTCTGACTGATAGAGATTCTGCTTATTGAGCGATAAACTGCAATGATAGAGTGTTTACATGTTAAAATACTGTAGACACCTTGATAGATCACATGACAACATTGTTCAGATCACATGACAATGTCACATGATAATGAATACATGTATGTCACTTGACAACCTTGTTCAGATCTCATGATCATGTCACATGATAATGTTAATGTCACATGACAACCTTCGTGCATCAAGTCACATGCCAACCTTGGTCAGATCTCATGACAACCTTGCATTTCACATGACATTATAAATAACAAAATATTGAAGTTTTCTACTGAGATTCGTTCTTTGAACCAAGAGTTTACGGACCTTGTAAAAATGTCTCATATTAACCTTTTTGATAATTTTTTTTCTTGCAATGAACAGTGCAGCAATGAGATCATATTTTGGTCATGGTAGATAATTGTAATATTCATATCTGTTTCTATTTGTGGGCATATGGTCTTCTCTATGGTTGATGATGAGCTTGATAACAGCATTGTTAGTGGTCACATGACTTTCTAAGAATGTCGGAATGAATTACCATATTTGTTTATTCATGAACGTAATCAAATTTGACATTTTCCATAGTCTTGTCACTGATCAAAACAGTATAAAGATTAGACGAGATGAATTCTTCTTATTTTGACCAAATGTGTTTTCTTGTCTGGAGAGTTTCAAAACTTTGCAGCCAATTTTATTGCCCATTTTAATGCAGTCATATGTCTTATGTATGACAATGATTGGTTCTTAGTACATATAAAGCCTGCCCAATGCTGAATGTTGTATTCGCAAATAATTATTCATAAGAAATGACTGATAGACATCATAATTGCAGGAAGGTTTTGTAATAGTCTTTGTTTGCAGGTGCAGTGTGGTCTTTAAAACTGATTTGACTGCATATCATGTATTGTCAGACACCCGTATTCAATTCTTTATGTTACAGATACTGTTCATTTCTTGGTAGATGTAAGCTACGGTCATGCACACAGTCAGTGCAGTCAGGTTAATGCATTGTATTTGTAACCTGGGGGCCTGGGTTTTATTCCCAGTAGCGGCAGGTCATGACTGTAACCCTTCCATAAAAATTTGAGAACAATGTTGATTTTCTTCCACTTTTTGAGTCCTTTAGATGCCATTTCCTTTTGGAAGGGTAAGTTAGGACTAGTTAGGATACAGTCCAGGAAAAGTGGTTAGGTGATTCAGCCGCCTTATATAATTGATATTTGTTGAGAAAGAGTATTAACTAAAATATACAAATATTGGTGAGAAGGGAAATGAGCAACTGGAAGGTGGGGGGAGTAATCCCAGAATGGAATACTTACATTTCATGTTATCATCTTTGTATATTTTCAGACTTTGGCTGTATTAAACCCCCTGAAGCAAGCGGATCATGACATAATGCAGGATACAGACTTGGCTGGTCCACTCGTTTTCTGTCTAGCCTTTGGTGGCACTCTCATGTTGGTAAGGAACTAGTCTATTTCAAATTTTGTAAATTTCAGTAATGCTTCAGGAGCCTAAATTTGCAGGTACATGTATATGATTAAGTACAGTGTAGCACACAGACAATCAAAATCACACAGAAAGGGCATCAGTGTCTAGCCACCTACACAAGAGTCAGACATAGAACAAACCATCCATATCCCCAAAAATGGTTCTATCACCACTGGGCAACCCAAATGGGCGAGGCCCCAAAAGAGGTTAGTCATTTTAGTTTTTGGGGGATAGTGCATGATACAGAAGATGCCCCAGTTCCCGAGAAGCATCCCTGGTTCTTTTATATGGCAGATGTAAAGCATCATACACCGGACCTTGGTTTTTTAAGTCTCATCCGAAAAACTGTTAGTGAAGTTAGTGTTTGGTGGTTAACACTGAAAAGCATTTCTGTTTGTATCCAACTTGAGGCGGGATCGAATCCACACCCTTCAGATCATCAGTCAGTAGCTCTTACCACTGAACTATTTTAAAAATCCTGACTTTTTAGATGGAATTTAACCATGCCTTGATAATCCTGAGTTACTTCCCTTTCTGATTTGTTCGCCATTGACCTGATAGGTCAGGATAAGCCCGGATCATTGGTCAGGTCAACTTAACACCATTGTGACCGATATTGTAACTGAAATCTGTAGAGGAATGGTATAAAACTCATATATCACGTTCATCAAGAACTTTCCTTAAGGGTATAATCTTGTTTCTCCATTTTCTGGTCGGTTTCTAGGAAATTAATGAAGCTGAGGATCCTTTCCTAGTTTATTACTGCCATTTTGCCCTGAAGGCGTGTAAATCTACAGTAGTAGAACTCTCACTGATAGCATCTTCTTCTATTACTTTCTAAAATTCTGTAGACAGATAATTTTACTAATGTCAATGATAGTGGTTTTGACTTGTTTTTTATGCTCCCCAAAAATATTTTTTTGGAGCATATAGTCGCTGCTTTGTGCGTCTTTTTGTTCGATCTTTTTGTTCGGATGATAACTCAAAAACTACTACACCCATTGATTTGTATGTGCATAGATCTCATTGAGGGGAAGTGCAGTGCACAAGAACCATAACTCTTCATTTTCCATATATTTGGCGTTATTCCCCTTTGTAATTTTTAGCTCGACTTCGAAGAAAAAAGTGACCTACATTTATGAGTTATCTGCCCTTGTTACTCTTAAAATTTTGACTCACAGATGAGCAAGGTTACTATCAAGTACAAGAAAGTCGAGCGTCCAGCGCTTGTAGGCGGTGCTCTTGTTCATACTTAATTATTGTCCGGCCCATAACTCTTACATTATTAGAGATATCAATTTGAAACTTCATAGGTGAATAGATCTCATTATTGGCAACAAATGACAGCTTAGCACCAAAGACATACTGGTAACAAATTACATACATACTGGCAACAAATGACATACTGGCAACAAATGACATACTGGCAACAAATGACAAACTACTGGCAACAAATGACATACTACTGGCAACAAAGGACAGTCTTGCACCAAAGAACATACTGGCAACAAATGATATACTGACAACAAATGACATACTGGCACCAAAGGAAAGTCTGGCACCCAAGACATACTGGCAACCAATGACATACTGGCAACCAATGCCATACTGGCAACAAAAGACATACTACTGGCAACAAATGACACACTGGCAACAAATGACATACTGGCAACAAATAACATACTGGCAACCAAAGACATACTACTGGCAACAAATGACATACTGGCAACAAATGACATACTGGCAACAAATAACATACTGGCAACAAATGACATACTGGCAACAAATAACATACTGGCAACAAAGGACATACTGGCAACAAAGGACATACTGGCATTTTCAAATGACAGAGTTATAGAGTTATAATGTCCATCCAGGAACAGTTAAATCAGTATCAATCTACATTTATATCTCTTTATTCAGTTTTATGGTACATGGCAGCAATATGACATGTTGTCAGATGTACCCATATAGGCTTTTAGTCAGTAATGTATGTGTCTGAAGAGGTGTAGATCATATCACTAACATCTGATGACAGGCTTTCATGTAGGTATTGGCAAATTCAGGCTGCGATATACATGTATATAGAATAGCGGAATACTTCGTCTTTTTCCTGAATCAATTTTACAAAAGACTGTGTTGTTTGCTAGTCTGTCAAATCCAGGATTTATTTGTGAGTTGGATGTAGGTTTATTATGTCTAACTTATATAGGGGGGGGAGAGCATATTAACTTTGTGCTGGATATCTTCAGGGCCGGATGTCCAAATGTCACAAAGTTTGTGTTCTTCTTAACCACTGGTCTTATTTCAAGGAAGCTTTACATGAATAGTAGGCACCCAAACCTCGAAACATTTTCCCCCATAAAGTGGTGTCAATATATGAAAATGTCAGTGTTGTTATATCGAGACCTGACTGTATATATAAAATCTTGTGTTGAACATTAATATGCACTCTTGTAAAATAATAAAACAACTTATGTATCATTCTGTAAACTGCATCATGTCATTTGGAGAAATTCTTGTTTTCTATGAAAGCTGTTACCATTCTGCTGTAAATGACAGCTTATTTCTTGTTTAGTTACAGTCTTAATGCGATAAGATTATCAACAGAATCATCAAAGAGGCTTTAAAGCACATGCAGCTATCTCTAAGGGGCTCTATGATGTATGTTGAATGCCTGTTATGCTAAGTGGGGGACATTTAGCATTCTATTCTGTCTCTGTGCAGAGTTAACTTGTACTAGCCTCTTTTATGTTGCTAATATGATAAATAATTTCAGTAATAATCTACTTTACATTCTCCTGAAATTTCACTGTCTGTGAGCTTTTTTCGGTGAATGTTTTGTCTATGATTTGTGAATAGAACCTTAAATTTCATATTTACAAAGTAGAAAATAGTAAGTTACCCCGATTTCTCTTCACATTTATATAAATTAAGATCAATCTTATGTTTATAATACCGTATATAAATGTGACGTGAAATCAGTATGTTTGTATCTATGTATATCTAAGAAAAAGTGTTAAGTCTTAAGTAAATGCTTTACATGTATGTATATCGAATCCTGAAAGCAAACTACATGTATATAGTAAGTGAAAACTGAACCATAAATAACATACAGTCAGAATTATGGGCCTTTAAATTGTTAAAAAACACGAAATTCTACATTTTTGTCATTTTCACCCATATAATTATGTTACCCAAGTATTTTACATTGGTTGTTGTGTAATTGAATCCAAGTTAATGAGGTATTTATGGATTATTTTATTCTATTGAACAGATTTCTTAATAACTTCTCCTACTTAAACATTAGATAAAGGGAGAGAAATCATACATCTTCATGACTAGGTGAACAATGAGTAGCGTCCCTTGTGGGAATTATTGCAAATGGGTTGTGATTGATATTTCTTCATGTTCATATCATATAATTAATTATGTTTATGTATTTCAGTCGGGAAAGTTACATTTTGGATACATCTATGGTATTGGTGTAGTGGGATGTTTAGCCATGTATTTTTTGTTGAACATGATGTCAATGACGGGCGTGTCAAGTGGATGTACAATCAGTGTACTCGGATATTGTCTCCTCCCGATGGTTTTCCTCTCATTATCTGCTGCCTTACTTTCATTACAGTAAGTACAAACTGATAGTGTACATACTTCACCTTCAACAGCACCTCATTGGCAGTATGGAACAGGCATCTGCCTACAGAACTTTGGAGCCATAGGTTTAATGTTTGAATCCCTATAGATATCCATTTTGATAATATGGCTGGTTGGTAAGTTCAAGTTGTGTGAGAAACATAGAATATGTTTAGGAAATGACCCAAGTACTTCGGCTGAGAATTGTACCAGAGACCCCTCAGTCCACCCAACCACTGTACCACCTCTATCACAGTCAATTGAAACACATATGAATAATTTACCATCAACAGCATCCTTGACTGTAGCAGTGTGGAATAGGCCTTCACCTTCGAAATCTTCAAATCCAGGAATTGATACATTTTAATATTGCTGGTTGGAAAGCTGCTAGAGCTGCAAGCTAGTAAAGAAATGGTAAACATGTGCCTAACTGCCCCAGACCCCTTAGTATCTGGACTCATGAGGTCAAATTTTGTCAAATGCCCCCTGCTACTAATAATACAGAACTGAGAAGGGAACTTAATGTGATTGAAACAAAATGCTGGAATCAAATATATTAAGCTCCTTTACTTGAAACCCAGCAGTTTCCCCTGCTACTATTAATTAAATTCAAAGTTAAATACAAAAGGGATGTAACTCTGATTGAAACAACTATGTAATATCGTTGCTTTCATTCTGCAAAGATAAAAAACAGAATATTTCCTACTGGTGTTAAAATCATTTCCTCAGCTTATCTTATTAAACGTATCATAAAATTACATTTATCAAGGTTCTAAATTTTGCTCATTTAGATGTCAAGATTACAGCATATGCTCAAGATTTTAGTTTAAAGGAGAATTTTCTCTTAAGATCATCGGTATTTTGCCTATAAAATGGTAAAAATTAATAAAAAGTATCAGAATGACCATTTAGATACAGAAACTAGTGGAATCCCTGTCTCACAGTTACTACAGTATATTGAGTAACAACAAATATGAGAGATTGCAATTCAGCAACATCAGCAATATGCTGAAGGTCGATCAGAGGTCAAGGTCACACAATAATAATAATGACTTTATTTAAAGAGGCAACACAGTTAGGCAAGCCCAGTCTTCCCTGTGAGCCTCTAGGATACAAATCTACCACAAACCACTCGTTTATCTACAAATTTTAGCCGTTAATATCTTATATTTTATTACCGTAGCGATAGTATTTATGACATTGAAAATGAAAAGACTTGAAACACTGAAGTAATCATGCAAGGAACACTCGAAACGTTGAATGTTTTGTACCTTAGTGGCATTGAGAAATGTCTTCTCTCTGCAGTTCTCGTATCGTAAGAATATAGAATTATCTGTAAAAGTGTTTATTTATGACCTACAGTTTAATGATATGCATCGTTATTTTCTTACAACATTCCTTAATTTTGAATTATTCTCACTCCTCTGGATTTTGCTATGAAGATCACAATTGGAGGCACAGAATTTCAAATTTTTATTTGTTCTTATCTGTCGTTTGAAAGGCTGAGTACACCTGTATGAGATAGTTTATTGTTTGTTGATGGCCATGCACACCATGTTGGAATGCAATTAAAAGTTTGATGTCAGTTACAAGAGTTTTGTTGTGAATTCTTGTTACCGTATTCTTCCCATGTACCAAGAATCAAAACTCAAAATTTGATGTGTCCTTTACACAGCTTTATACATTTTCCAAGTCTCCGATGAGCAAATCTGGAATGGCAATATTCATTTCTCGTATATTCACAATTTTCCATTTCTGACTTGTATCTTTGAATCTTCTTCCAAGCTTTACCTGCGTACTATACAAAGCTGTGTGCAATATTTGGGTAAATATGGTATTTGTGGATCCTTATTTCTTATATGAGAAAATGACTGCATCTAGTGGTTAAAGCACCTTCTGCAAGAACAGATGTAGTGACAGCCACAATTAAGCTTCCTAGCATGTATATTATATTTTGTTTGTATGACTGATTTCAGGGGACTGATTGGTATAGTGTTAACGTCACTTACAGTTCTATGGTGTAGTATGTCGGCATCCAAACTGTTTGTGTCAGCTTTAGAGATGGATCATCAACAGTTATTGGTCGCTTATCCATGCTGTCTCGTCTATGGCGTATTTGCCCTCCTTACAGTCTTCTAGAATGTCTCGACAGTTTGTCATTACAGCAGTTTGACACTTTATATCACTACACCACTGAAAGAAACAGTTTAAACAATCATTTTTATTTTGCAAATGTTTTGAAATATTTCAAGTGTGGCCAGCAAGGGCACATGGGAACTTTTGATAGAAGACAATTATTGACTGTTAAAATTTGCCAAGTTCTGAAAAATAAGATGTGC
Source organism: Spisula solida (assembly GCA_947247005.1). Taxonomy (NCBI): domain Eukaryota; kingdom Metazoa; phylum Mollusca; class Bivalvia; order Venerida; family Mactridae; genus Spisula; species Spisula solida. The sequence continues at coordinate 22,462,309 of OX365950.1, read as the reverse complement.
TATATAATTCAAAGACCGGAGATGAGGATTAGCATTTCCCACTAAGGGGAATTAACAGGGGATGCTAGACTCCTCAATGAGAATTAAAACGATAGAAGACGTATTGTTAAATAACCCTGGGGTATGATGTTTTTGAGATATAAACTTGAATTGAGCCTGGATCTACTGAAAATATTACATTTTATGTACACATGGTATTAATTACATATATTCCATGCCTATATTCATATTATCAAATGCTATGCCGTAACAAGTAGATATTTGGAGAAAACATCATGCATTTTGTTAATGTGAATATAGTTATTGAGGTATGGGTTAGGGAATTAAGGGTCTTAATGTTTGCAGTCTAGCAGTAGTATTTTAATGTGTAAAAATTGTGAAAACGGACCACTTTGATTTCAAGTTTACCCAGTTTTTAATTCAAATGCATGGCTGTAAACATTTGTAAATATCAAATCATTGTATTGAAACTGTTTGCAACAAATGCATAATGCCAAGATGTACTGTTTGGATGAATACATTTATTGCATGTGTACAGTAGTAACTATTCCAAACACACGGCTTTTAGTTCCGTCAGAGGTTGGTACAGTTTTCATATTGCTATGACGGAGCTGAAAACCAGCAAAACCCTCCGACGGAACAGATATCTTGTGTATCTTGATTTCTGTCTTGGATAATTCAGGTTTTCAGTTTTGTCTGAGATAGCACTATGAAAATTGAACTGACCTCCGACGGAACTAAGATTAAGCAGTGTACTCGCATATGAATCTCTATTGTGACACAAGCATATTTGGGACCATTCTCTTGTTGAGATTTGTGGATTATCGTGTTTGTGCCCCTCAACAACTGTGCCCCAGTTACTGATATAGTCACTTTTTTCATGAAATTCTGTATGTTTAACATTTATTTATTGTATGATTCTATGAATATTTTTGTACGGGAGCGAACCCGATACACCACTTGTCAGTTCCGCTTGAGATTTGTGCAACTTTCCTACGATAGATTCTGTGAATATTTTTGGAAAGATGTTAATGATGTTTTTGTCTATTCATGATAATCAAGCAACAAATGCTTGCTAAAATATTTACTGATATAGGAAAACTGAATGTATTTTGTGAAATGTGATATATAGTCATAATTCTGTTTCTAACATATGACACTGTGTTCATATATAATAACGAAATTATATACAAAATCAAAGTTTGAACAAATGTTATCCTTTGAAAATACTTTACCTAGAAGTGCTGCTGCATAAGCTTTGAAATGCCTGATTTCTGTCAAAAATACAGGCACTCATTTTTTTTGAGAAACATAATATTGTTAAAAGATAACTAATGAAAAACCGTAATATACTGGCTGTTATAATAAACAATGGTTTAGAGTTTTGACGCGTAGGAATTAACCACCAATGGCCGTAGACCTGAGTCGTTAATATAAAGCGTCAGAACGACAAACTGCTTTATATCAAAAGGTATACTACAGCTTAGAATATTTTATTTGGATTCAAACATGATTTAAATGCACAATCATATCTTAAGCCAGTGTTACTTTATGATAGTATGTCGTTTACTTGTCTTGCTTACCTGTATGATGTCATAAATGGAATACCTGCATTATGTGATGTCATTTCCATCGGTATATCGAACGTTATACCACTGTTTAATTTGTTCTTTGTCTATACATGTATTGGCAAAATCTTCGGTCATGTTAGAATTGTCATTGAATAACATACCTAAAAGATATACACAATGTTTAATAATAAATGTTCATGGTCTACTTCAGATTCACCAATGCATTGTGGGATCAGTTTTTGTCCACATTTTGTCCTCGATAAATAGTGCTTGAATGATGCCATACTATGAAATATAAAATTATGCCATTTAATAGACTGCATGTACATAAAGATTAATTAATTTGTGTGATGGTATTATGAAATACATGTATGAATAAATTATTGCTAACATTATATGTAGTTAGTGTTTTTATTTTGCTTGGTAAATCGTAGAACAAGAACGCCGCATGGCGACGAAGACCAGGTTTTCAAAGGTTAGGTGAATGTGCAGAAGTTTGAAATGGTGCTGTTAAATCAGGGGCAATGACTCTAAAGTGAATTGACCAATCAAAATAATCTTGATCATCGCAGTCTCTTTGTTGATGTTCGTTTAAAATTTCATGAAGTTCCAACAGGTATGTACTGAGAAATGGCTGTGGAAGTTATTTAGCTGAAACTGTTGTTCCTATTTTTGAAAAAGTGACCTTGACCCCATTGACTGGCCCCACTTTCAATCTCCCAAGCTTCATTTTCACAAAAGCTACCTATAAAGCAAGTTTTGTTAAGATGAAAATAACTGTTTTCTATTTTTAGTATCAGTGACCTTGACCTCACTGACTGGTCCCATGTGACCTTGACCCCACTGACTGGTCCCACTTTCAATCCCAAGCTGCATCTTCACAAAAGCTACCTACACAGCAAGTTTCATTAAGATATCTCATTCCTAACCTAAGTTATTGAGCAGAAAATAACTGTAGGAATGGTGACCTTGACCCCATTGGCCCAACTTTCAATCCCAAGCAGCGGTCTTCATACAAGCTACCTATACAGCAAGTTTCAATATGATATCTCATCCCTACCTAACTTAAGTTTTTAAGGGAAACCATTTTTCTATTTTTAGTAATGGTGACCTTGACCACACCAGCCCCACTTTCAATCCTAAGCGGGGTCCTCACACAAGGTACATACACAGCAAGTTTCATTATGATATCTCATTCCTAACTAAAGTTATCCAGCGGAAACCATTTTTCTATTTTTAGTAACGGTGACCTTGACCCCACCAGCCCCACTTTCAATCATAAGCAGGGTCTTCACACAAGCTACCTACACAGCAAGTTTCATTATGATATCTCATTCTTAACTTAAGTTATCCAGCGGAAACCATTTTTCTATTTTAAGTAACGGTGACCTTGACCCCACCAGCCCCACTTTCAATCCCAAGCAAGTCTTCACACAAGCTACCTACACAGCAAGTTTCATTATGATATCTCATTCCTAAGTTAAGTTATTGAGCGGAAACCGTTTTTCTATTTTTAGTAACGATGACCTTGGCATTGATCCCACCAGCCCCACTTTCAAACCCAAGCGGGGTCTTCACACAAGCTACCTACACAGCAAGTTTCATTATGATATCTCATTCTTAACTTAAGTTATTGAGCGGAAACCGTTTTTCTATTTTTAGTAACGGTGACCTTGACCCCACCAGCCCCACTTTCAATCCCAAGCGGGGTCTCTACACAAGCTACCTACACAGCAAGTTTCATTATGATATCTCATTCCTAACTAAAGTTATCCAACGGAAACCAATTGTTGACGTCCGCCCGCCCGCCCGTCCGCCCGACGAAATCACCAATCTAATAACCAGGATTTTTTTTTAAAAAACCTGGTTAAAAACCTTGTTTACATAATCGGGGCTTTATTTTGCATTGCACATTCATGACTCTTGTTCAGAATAATTGTTTTGATGAAATGTCAGTCAAGTTTGATCCATGATCTCAGATGAGCCATCTTGGACCTCTTGGTATGCGTAGTATAGTCCTTGGCATGATACTTGATTAGTAAGAGCACAAAAAGGCGAGAAATGGAGAGTGTGTGAACCACTACTGTTTTAGCTCATCGGTAGTTTGTGACTGTGATCTTGAGCTTTTGTGATCACTCTTCGTTCGTCCACATTAATGCTTGTGAACATACTACAGGATTTTAGCCTTTAGTTATGAGACTCCGGCCAGGTCACAATGATCATCTATTCAAATAATAGGCCCCTGAAAATATAGGGTTATTTGGGTCAAATAGTAGGTCACTATATCAAATCAAAGGAAAACCTAGTGAAGAAACATTAGGTCTACCCAGGTACAGACGCTGGAAACTAATTCACAAAGCTTATAAGTTTGTTTTTTTTGGAACAAAAAGTTTCCCTTAAAAATAAAACCAATCTCAAATTTATAAAGTAGCCACATAAATTTTCTAATGTTTACAAGGTCAAGGACGGATAAGGGCAAATATACACTACGACCAATTTATTATTGGCCACTATTCGGCATTTGACAAGCATTATTTCAGGAAAAGTATTTTTAGAACAACCAAAAAACCTATAGATTCATAGGAAAACATGTTTCACTCAGTCTTTGTCACAAAAAAAACAAATAATAGACTATAATACATACATTGCAACTTTCATAATGAAACATAACATGCTTGTTTGACGGAGCAAAACCGTCAACTTACCATATGGTGCACGAGCACCATGTGCATACAGGCTTTTTTGCACCTACCGTTCCACAGGAGTGATTTGGTAAGCGAAGACGTATTTTCTTTGCGTAATGTGTACAATGAAAAGAAGACTTTATATTTCTTAATTAAACATGTAGTATAATATTATATTTCAAAAGATGGCCAATTAAAAATTTGTTGAGGTGTCTCCCCCCCCCCCTTAAAACCTTTGTTGAGGGCATTAAAAGTTCCAACTTCATTTTAAGTACACATTAAAGTGATTAAGTGTACCTTTGAGCTACAGATTAATAAGATAATGATTCAGGATGCACTTTGATTCTTACAGATTTCCACTTATGTATACTTTTAATATAATTATTTATTGCAATCTGATTATTGAGTATACATTATTTTGAGGAGTTTTGTCTGATAACTTCGTATCATTTTTTATGATATGTCTTTGTAGACTATCTCGTAGTGATGAACATACGATAAGGGAACTTTATACATAAATTAAACAAGAGGGCCCCTTTGGACCCTAGGTTGATCACCTGTCGTAGTAGTTAATGCAGGCCCCTTAATGGTAATCAAGTAAACGCAGCTTCTTATGCATGTACACGGTTTTCTATCATTGGACCTAGTGACATAGTTTTTGACCCCGGATGACCAAATATCAAACTTGAACTAAATTTTGTTGAGATGATCACTGTGACCAAGTTTCGTAATGATTAGGCTAAAACTGTGACCTTTAGTATCTACCGAAGCAAATTGTGGCCCGAAAACGAGTGATCACAAACGCTCACTTTGTGACAGGTGAGCTGAAAACAAATAATAAATCTTTTGAATCTGTGTCAAGAACTTTGTGCTTTAGTTTAATGCTATTTTTTTCTATTAAAATAATCGAGATCCAGTATATATAGTTCTGCACTTGGCAACGTAAGAGTTTGCAATATGTGTGTTGACATTAGGTGAATTGGGTACTGAATTTTATTGCAATTTTAATTAATGTCAGAAGTTTAGTGGATACATCGGTTGAAGTACTGATGGATTTTTTATACAGGAAGTAAAAAGATAACAAACCAGACTGGGTAAGCAACATCAGAGCAAGCAAGTCACAAACAGAATAAACATACTAGTATCAAAAATACATGTCACATGGACAAACATAAACATTTGAAACTTAATGTTATCAAAAATACATGTCACAAGGACAAACATAAAAAATTGAAACTGAATGTTATCAAAAATACATGTCACAAGGACAAACATAAAAAATTGAAACTGAATGTTATCAAAAATACATGTCACAAGGACAAACATAAACATTTGAAACTGAATGTCGATTATTAGGACAATTATCTTCGTCAGATATTGACTTAAAACAGCATTCTAATCATCCATGGAATATGTTCCAAACACTAACGTATTATATCTAGAGACTTCAAGCCCGGGTCCACCGGGGGGGGGGGGGGGGGCACAGGGGGCCCATGCCCCCAGTTGGCATGAAGTCACTTCAGCACGCGTGAAAATCATTTTAAAATAATTTTGATATCACCATTATGCGTCGGATGATGACAGAACAAATGACGTGACGTCTTCACTGTGCAGAATGACATTTCCTGTCGAGAGGTAAACTAGTTTCATGATCGATTTACAACTATAAATGTATATAATAGTTTTTAATCATTAGCTTATAGTTTGTTTGTTGTATGTTGCAAGATGTGATGTTATGACGTAAAATCGGACACGCCTCACTGGAGACGTGCGACCAATCGTAAGATTCAAAGAGTGTATTCATTCAGCAAAGTCGGGACTGTCAGTAGAATAATCCAGGGTCGGACCATATACACTGAATAATCATACTACAGGATGTCAATATAAGATAATAAAATCTACATTTGTGACTTTTACGTTCATTCGGTAGTTATGTTAAGATTGTTTTAATTTAATACAATTATTACCAAACCAACTTATTGTCGTTCAATTCAGCAGAACAATACCTCACAAATTCTATAGCAAAATTTCAGTAAGATAATATACATGCTTGACAAATTATCTACAAAAATATAAGTGTCGTTAAGAATACTACATAATTATTGATACTAGTAATGGAATCCATGGTTACCTTTAATGATGTAAGTTACAGAATCATAGAGCTGTATTATTACACCGATGTTGTCGTGATGCAAAACATCAACACGTAATGTTATGAAGCAAACCTATATATATGTCTTAATCAACAAATTCTTATATTATATCATAGTCAGCACAATTCATCCTATCACAGAACGCGAACATCTGCAGTAATTAAAATGCCATTTATTGCATGCAATATGCGTTATATTACAATTTTAAGAAATTGCTGCGATTAGAAGTTCTCAATATACACTTAGAAGTTTTCATAGCATATCATATGTTCGAGAATCTCAGAGGAATGATTGATACAAATATAATAGCTCACGAACAATACTACATTTATTAGCTAACCTGAACCTTTCACCTAAGCCAAACTCTTATTCCCGTTATCAACAATTTCTTGGAAAAATCAGCAACACCACTGGACATATTTTGCTACCTTAAATTTCACATGAATGATCTTTGGGTGGTACCATCGATTAATAATGCCCCCAATCTTTGTTGAGTGGTTATATTGCTTTGCATATGTCGGTCGGTCGGTAGACCAATCGGTTTCAGTTCAACAACTCAAGAACGCTTGATCCTAGGATATTCAAACTTTATGTGGAGGTTGATCATCAACATGTGATGACCTCTATTGATTTTGGGGTGACAGTAGGCCAAAGGTCTAGGTCACTGTGACCTTTACTATTTCGTACTATTTGGCTGCCGAGGTGGTATATACATGTTTTACAAACATCTCTTGTTCTCTTGCACATAGCTTTAAACTGTCTTACACAGTGACTTCGAAGTGCTGTGTTATTTTTCAATTAGAGCTCCTTGAGACAATTCCATTGGTACCAAAAGTCCAATGGCGCTTTCTAAAATGAACGACGACTACGATGCGTTGTATCAAAATATGTACTTAAAAGCCTGTCTGATCATATTTCCTTGACTGTTTTTAAAATTGTATTTGCCTGATTTTCTTAAGTTTTATACATGTTGTCAGCATGTTAAACTCCGGTAAGCGACATAGGGTCATATTGGTCCTCTTGCTATTAACGTACGTCAAGCGTTCCACTTAGAAACGTTTAAAATAATAAAGGTCACGTGAGGGCCATCAATTTACTAAATACCAAACTTAATGATTTTTCAAAACGGTATAACCATGCACTAATTTTAGTGGTTCCAACAGTGCGCTCTTATCAGCAGTAAATAGAACATACACTTAGTCGCAAAAGAAAGTATACATTGCTCATACTTTGAAATTGTATCCTTTGGCGTTGACAGAACTAAACGAAATTTTGTATTAACAGAACTGTATGTTTATCTGACATTTTAAGATCAAATAATAACATGTCAATAAATACAATATCCCACAAATAAAGTCGACAGCGTCGGTACCTGGAAAATCAAATTAACAAAAATGTTCAATATTTTATATGTCCGTCTCCGACGTAAAATGTGCCATACATTTACGCAGTGGTGCAAATGATGTTTAAGTATGTTAAATTTGACTAGGTATATCGTCAAATTAAACAAAAACACTCAAAATAATGCGAATTTTCACTAAACAGCATGATGGTTGTGATTTTTGTAAAAAAACTAGTCATTTTGCTTGGTCAAGGGGAGGTAACCATGTGCCAAAAAGTTGATTTTATGAGGTGATAAGTTCTAAAACTGAATTTGGCTTTGTTGTAAACCTTTTTTTCCTTATTTATGTCTCCGTGATAAGTACATACACTTGAAAACGAACCTTATCAGCAAATCGGGCATCTAGCTGCATTAGAAAATTGACAAACGCCCGATGAACACGCCGTGACAAATGTGTTGCATTAACTCACGTTGATGTCATCATTTTTATTCTGTTTGTTACATTTGCAATCAGATGTAACAAATTCGATTGTATTGTAATACCACATATCCAAGCTACATATGTTGAAAATTTCAGCAAGATCAAGTTCCTATTGACCGAGCTATATGTAATTGTATCCATGTACACATTTGTGTTAAGTGACTGACCATTTGTGTGAATTTGATTTTTCAAGTCCCAAAGTTTTGAGTCTGTTTCTGCAGTATTGTATTTGTTGACATGTTGTCGCTTGATCTTTAAATGTCAGCTAAACATACTATTTAGTAAATATTAACATTATGACTGTTTCTGTAAACCCCCGGCGATAAATATCATTTATGCACTATGTATACTTTCTTTTGCGACTGAGTGTATATGCGTGAACTTTTAACATTTTAGTGAACGTTTATGTGGCTAATTCTGAGTGCAATTTACTCAACATAAAGTTATTACGGCTCATCAATATGGCCTCTTAAATGAAATAGTAATTCTTCCTAAAAGTATTGCTCTGTATCTTATTTAATATGCCGTTAACTTCTTTTTACAATCTCGTAATATTTGATAGCCATTGGATGAATTTTAAACGTTATATTTTTCCACTTAAGATTTGTAGTTTAATTAGCACACATTAGCAAGTAAAGATTTAAGGTTTTGCACCTACATGATTGTATTAGCAATTATTAGTTCCACGTGGAATAGTTGAACGTATTTTAGATGGACATACACTGAACTACAGTGTAGCAATACCACGTGACTTTTGGCTACAGTTTCAAGAAGAAATTTGTAAACATTGGAAAATAAAATAGCCATAAGTATTCTTCATCGATTTCTATGAAATATACGCCACGCTAATTATTATTTGCTTTCCATGAAAGATAAGATATTTCAGCAGCTTTAGCGATTCTTCCATTACCCTGTGAAACCTACACGTTCCACGGTGTCACAGGGTAATGTACAAAACGGCACATCCGCTAAAAAAGACTAAAATATATTTCATTGAAAGCAAATAATGTTCCCTTAGCGTGGCGTATATTTCATAGAAATTGATGAAGAAGTAAAATACTTATGGCTACATTTGCGTTCCAATGTTTACACATTTCTACTTGGAACTGTAGTCAAAAACCACGTGGTATTGCTACACTGAACTAGCTGTAAGAGATAAGTGATTCGGATTTGGTAGTTCATTGCGATATCCACATTTTCCTATGATTGACATTCATATTAGCAAAATAGTTAGGAACAAACCGAGTCATCCTGTCCCCTGCAAGGCAAATTTATACATTGTTAGTGTAAACATTAAATTGCATTTTCGTCCAGGTATTAAATTTCGTGGATTTTCGGGTAAAATGGCAATTTCGTGGGGTTGTAAATGGTGGTTTTAAATGGTCTAATTCACATGTGGTCTTATCATTTTGTGCTACAATTTGAATACTAAGTGCATGGTTATAGTAGATCGGACAGGCCTCACCGGGAAAACCGCTATCAACAGAGACAGCACATTGAGTGCACCCCAAAGGTAACACGAAAACAAATGCACAGAACACACACAAACATATCAACAAACACAGTTCTAACACAATTTACGACAGTCGCAAGTAAATTCTATTCTAAAAACCTTTACAATTACTCAAATTGCACAGAACGGTACGACCACCTGTGGTAAAGTAATCCCGTGAATTATTAACCATTTTACAGCATTTAATATATTAATACGCACTTTTAAAAAAGTAGTTCTTATTAATTTGCAACATCTGTTGCCAATAAAACGAACCTATCGTAATTCTGTTAACAAATTTAACATGTCCTATATTGCAAGAATTCTAGTTAAGCACTCATAAAATGTGAACCATCTTTTATTTATGGTATCCACGCCGAAGGGGAATATGAATGACATAACAACACGCACATTAATTATTTTTTTATTTTTCTTCTTGATTACAATAGACAATATCAGTATGTTCTTGATTAAGTGGTATTTTAAATGAAATAAAACAATTAATGTGAGTTCCACAAATTCAACAAATTACAAACTTAAATAGCGCGTCAGCGCAAATTTCGCGCTTTCAGCAACAGTGATCGGAAAGACGATAATATATATATATCTATGAGTCACAATACGTCACCATTGAGTAAAGGGTTAACATACAGCAAGTCATTTATAAAACAATATTTCATAAGCACGTGCACTTGATGAATATAATACACGACACTGGCCGACAGAATATATCAGTTGCAAGATTGATGACTGTAATTCGTGCGCAAGAAATTGTTATATACAAAAATGTATACGTATTTGATAAAGATGGGTCGATGATGGATACTATACAACATGCACATACATTGAAAACAAGTTAGCAACCCGAGAAATGAACCCAATCGTTTGCAAAACTGAACAACAAACAAACTTTTCTATTTCTCTTGCAAGAACTAATCTATGGCGTGACTATCTATATCAAAACACGCTGAAAATATTCCTGTTTTTGCGAACATTAAATCTGAAATGTTCATTAAAATTATCAGGCTTGTGTAATTTGATTCGTATATGACAGTTTTTTACTAAATATACGATACTTCACAAGTCTTCAACTTAAAGTTTTAAGCTCAAGACGAACGTAGGTGTTACTCGGGGATAGGACTGCAGATAATTCGTATGGCGCCGCCTATCAGACGTCTGAAAATTTTATTGGGGCAACTTGACCCTTGGGAATTAGAGAACATTTTTAGAATTCCAATGAATTTATATTAGATCTACATGTTTAAGACTCGTGTATTTATTTTCCGAACACTTCGCAGACTACAATAGTTGCATATTGCCTGGCCCAAATAAATGAGCTAGTTGGCATATTTTACGAAATTTTATAGAAATGAGAAACTAATTATTGTATTTGTACGTTAGCATAATCTACGGGCTAGGTTGAGTGTAATTGGTAGGTTGGAGGCCGGCGGCTGGTGACTGGCATGACTGTGGTCGACAGGTACGACGGGTGGCTATCGAAGTATAAACTGCTAAATATTTTAGAAAACATTTATTGCAATTCTAATGAATACTATGTAACAACCACCATGATAACAGCATTTAGTTCAATGAATGCTGTATTTTGGAAATGCGTCATGGAAAATATTGATGTTTTAAAGTTATACCAGAAGGAACACAGCTAACAAGCGTCATAATGAAAGACGATGTGATCAAGCAAGCTTGGTGATCAAGCGTTTAGCAGATTCTGACGTGACGTCACAAAAGGACGTCATTGCCCAGAGCAACGTATAGACGTTATTTGAAGAAAAACTTCTACTGGGGATGAAATGACATATTCGGCGTAATATTCCTGATCTATTACTACATTCTAAATAGATTAAAAACCTATCTGCACAATGGACCCGTCTGAGGGATGTCACGAGGATTTAAACCAAGGTTTGTAAAATAAAACGTTTCTGTAGTTAAAATAGAATCTAGTTTTTCAAAAAATCTAAAATATCATTTTCAGTTTCATATGATCAAACCCAGTAGAATGTAGCCACAAATGTATATGTTTTGTAGGTCAAATTTCTCCTATAAGAATTGTTTGTGCATCTCTCCGGGTTTGTCAATCGGGAATATTAGACCAGTTAACCAAGGCCCCCAAACCTGGGGAATAGCGGGGATTCTTAATTTGCTCTCTCAAACCACTGGTAAAATCCCTTCCCCCAGGCCATACAGATGGTAAAATCCCCGCGAATTTCTACCTAATGAAAACGTGAATTACTAGATGAAATGCAATTTCCAGTCAGCAGCGAGTTGGATACTCGACTTGGCAAAAAGTCGAATTTCTATGAGAATTCGAATTTCCAACCAGCTGTGTGTTGAATAGCCTACTAAATGAAAACTCGAATTTCCAGCAGTGAGTTGGATATTTGACTTGACAAAAAGTCGAATTTACAGCTGAGTTCGAATTTCAAGCCAACTGTGAGTTGCCTATTCGACTAAATAAAAACACGAATGTCCAGGTGAAATTGAATTCGGTTAAAGCTGGAATTGGAGTATTTAGGTCAATATCAAACTCACAACTGGCTTGAATTCGCCTTAGCTGGAAATTCGCTCTGGTAGTAAGTTGTATACTGAACTTATTGCTGACTGGATATTAGACACCAGCTGGAAATTGGCGAAGCTATGTGAATATCTAGCTCAATGCTAGCTCGTTATTAGCGTGTAGCTGGAAATGGAATTTCGACTACGATCTCCTAACTTTCTGCTAACTTCTCCTAGCTGTATCAAGTTGTGTTCTTTAATACTACAAAATAATATTGGATATGAATGTACATTTTCGCAATACAGTCAAACATGGCTTTAGAATCATATTTAGAACATGGTCTTTGTGGACAAATACCATAAACGTCTCTCTGGACAGGCTAAATGTCATTTAAAATGGTTGATGGGAGATTAAATTGGTAGTCTTTGCAGACAGGTTTACGTTATGGTGGTCTTTCTTCTAATGTGGTCTTTAAACAGAGGTTAATGGGAATCTGTAAATTCAGCAACACATAATTTACATAATGTACGGACTATAACGTAGATTTAATATACCCAGTTCGACTTTTTCAGACAATGACAAGCTGGAAAAAGAATTGCCATCATTTTCGAGATTCTTCCCATATTGTGAGATCAATGAAGTCACTGAGAAGAAATCTGCCGAACTATTTGCAACAGGACCAACCCTTATAGAAGATCACACGAAGCTGAGGCATTCTATGAGCTATGAAACTGATTTTAGAAGTAAAATATTTGACACCAGAACTGATATAATGGAGTCAGAAGATCGTGCTAGACAATTAGCCGCCGTAAGGAAGAGATCGAGACAATGGAAGGATCAGTCAAGGAATGGGAAAGAGATCAATCTAGATATGAAAGATAAAAGTCTGGAAAGAATTGTAGCGGCTATAGCTGAAGTATGTGAGCTGAATGTGAATGTAGGTGGAAGAGCAATACGTAACATATCTCCAGAGGAAGTTGACAAACAAGTAGGAGTTGCTCCTGTGGGTCTATTCACTGAAACTGTTGAACTAGGGGCTGAAGTTACAAAACCAGATAATAATGTACAAACTGGCGAAAAAGATAAAGCGGAAAAAGGAAAAATTAGACATAATGACAAACAAACGGGAGTCGCGCAAGTGGCTCCTTTCGATGAAACGGTTGACGAAACTGCTGTGGTTACAAAACCAGACAATAATGTGCGAACTGGCAAAACTAATGTAGCGGGAAAAGGGAAAATGAGAAAAAATGACACTTCAAAGGTGTCTTCAAAAGATACGAAAACAAAGATGACCATTGAAGAACTGTCTGACATTCTATCGGATATAGATGTAGACAACAAAGATGTAGACAACGAACGAGAAAAGAACAAAGAAGCACAGAGCAGATTAAGGAACATGAGGTCACAGTCGTATTTACATGTTGACACAAGCGCGTCAAATGTTCATGCAAATGATAAACACGCTTCAGGTTCTGAAGAATTAAGTACAAAAGGTCATAAAGAAGCGAAAGTCGTACATGTAGGTTGTAGGTTCAGTCCATATCACAAGCTGCCGCCAATATCAGATATGCAAAGAAAGGGAGAATGCCCAAAACCTCAAAGAAAACTGGTCGATACATCTAAAACGACAGGACCACCTAAGAAAGCACCCGTTTCCAAAAGTACATCACCAATAGTTACCGATAATGGTGAAAGAGAGTCGCCTACAGCCAAGACGTCCGCTAACCGCTACAGTAAACCCTCCTCGCTGCCACATTCCAAATTTGACACCAAGATCAATCCAATGCTAAACCCACCACTTATTTCATCTTCGTCGTCATCACCTCCATCGCGTGAAAAACATCGTGAGTGGAGCCGAATGCGATATAGATGGCGTGTTCGAGCAACACCTATAACCGAAAACTGTAGCCGTAAGTTGTCCAATAGATCTTACGTCATGACGGAGGCGGGGTGTAAAAGCCAAACAATGTCGTACGAATTGATGGGATTAAAGAGACCGGAGAATGTTCCTATATACGTGAGACGATATAGAACACACTGTCGGTCCCGTAATGTAAAACTGCTCCCTGTATCACCAACGACGGGAACTCCCTATCTTGCAATATTGCCTAATTATAAAGAGAACGAATCACCACGGTCTACACCGTCACCTCTGTAACCATAGCAACATAAACAATTTTTTTTAATTTTTATCTAAATAAACAATAAATGATTCAAATGTTGATGGAAAATGTAGTTAACATTTAGATACTTATATTTCCGATTGTAACATTTATTATTACAAAGACGCATTGTACTGAAATAAATATATAAACAATACATGAGCACGCAAATGATTATTACGATGTTCACTTTGATTCAACAATGTCCACTTTACAAAGTTGCTCTTTCGGTTAGAGAAGTGGATATGAGCACAAGATTGTCATCTGACCGATCCGAGTTGTTCTTAGAAGAGCATGCATACGTCGACCTTTTTACAGCTGAAACTAGGTCGTTTCGGTTTTTAACAGCTAAAAGTATGTCTTTTAATTTTTACTGATAAGACTAGGTCTTTTCGCTTTTTACAGTTGAAACTAGGTCATTCAGCTTTTTTTATAGCTGAAACTAGGTCATTCCGATTTTATAGCTGAAACTATGGCTTTTTTCTTTTTGACAGCTGGGGCTTGTATTCCGACTTTTTGACAGCTAAAACTTGGACTTTCGGCGATAAAGTTCATTTTCTCAGTGTGTGTCGCGCATTGTGCGGTGTGTTTGTGTTATTTCCGTGTTCTGTGCTCGGCTATTTCAAGTTACCAATTTTCGAGGGCTGCTTTCAGCAGTTCAGCCACCCTTTGACATTTTAACTTCCCAAGGAAACCTGGGTTTGACTCTCCAGGGAGACTATTTCTCTCCTGGTGGGTGTGCAGCCAACATCGAGGTACGGCGCCCAGGAATCAAGAACATGTACATACACCGCCCTGACCACAGGCACCAATTCACAGCTTTGTCTAGTGGAGCATCGTGGATTATTTTTGCTCAGAATAGTTAAGCAGTGGCACAGGCGGGGATCGAACCCGGGACCCCTCGATCCTAAAGCACACGCCCTACCTCTAGGCCACCGTATCCCTCATTTCAGTTTGGAGGCTGATTCTGGCTGCTTCTCGTATCTTGGAGTTCAATCTATGTTTTAAATGGTCTTTTGTTTTATATACGACAAATGCTTTATATAGTTGAGAGGCGACAGCCTCTCTATACTACCATTGCCCATTTCTTAATGCAACATGAACCGCCTTTAGGCTGCTATGTGAATCCGCATTCAAGTAGTTCCAGAAACTGTCAACATTCCCAATACTGCTTCATATGTTTCTCCAAATTTTTAAATTGATTTAATTCAGTCAGCAACATTTGTTTATTCTAAGATTAACAATTATTGTGAAACTGTTCGTTAAATCGATATTTTTGCAGAAAATCACTACGCCGGGACGATACCGAACTTGTTTCGTAATATGAAAATGACGTGTTCATCAAATGTTCCGGCTGTATAGCTATTTTTAGAAACTTCAGACCAGGGTCACGTAATGGTTTTATCAATGAATCATATACCGTCTGCACCGTAGATACCCAACATGCCCATATAGTCACATATGCCTATTTTACATTAAACGTGTAAATTCGGTTTTAGGTTAAGTAGCAGCAACCAGATCGCCTCTCATCGGCACTCTCAGTGCTTTGATTTTACATGGTGTTATGTAAGTCTCCTAGTCACGCGTTTATCGTCGCATTCAGACATGGTTGGTAAAGGGAGATACTATATCTGATTGTTGACTACGCGGATGGCGTCAATAGTTACTGATGAACTATGAAACAGAAAACTTTCTGCATGTAACGTGGCATGGAGCAAATGAGTTCGGAACCATGTATTGTTGCATGGAGCGTAGCTTGAAACATATTTTTTGTGGAGAGTTACATAGAGCAACTGGGCTCGAAACCCGATATCAGTTTTCGTGGAGCGTTACATTTGGCTCGAATCATATTTGTTTCTATGGAGCGTAGTATGGTGCAACTACATTCGAAACCAGGTATACGTGGAGTGTGTATGTTTATGTTGCTAGGTAAGTTACAGTTTGTGTGGAGCGTTGTCTGGAGCAGAGCTCCAAACCAGATATCTTTCTGTGTGCAGCGTGGCATGGGGCAACTGAGCTCGGAACAAGATAACGTTCTGTGTGCAGCGTAGCATGGGGCAACTGAGCTCGGAACAAGATATCTTTCTGTGTGCAGCGTGGCATGGGGCAACTGAGCTCGGAACCAGATAACTTTCTGTGTACAGCGTGACCTGAACAACTGAGTTTGGAACTAGATAACTCGCTTTGTGCAGCTTGACATGAACAACTGAGCTTGGAACTAGATAACTCGCTGTTGCAGCGTGACCTGAACAACTGAGCTTGGAACCAGATAACTCGCTGGTGCAGCGTGACCTGAACAACTGAGCTTGGAACCAGATAACTCGCTGGTGCAGCGTGACCTGAACAACTGAGCTTGGAACCAGATAACTCGCTGTTGCAGCGTGACCTGAACAACTGAGCTTGGAACCAGATAACTCGCTGGTGCAGCGTGACCTGAACAACTGAGCTTGGAACCAGATAACTCGCTGGTGCAGCGTGACCTGAACAACTGAGCTTGGAACCAGATAACTCGCTGGTGCAGCGTGACCTGAACAACTGAGCTTGGAACCAGATAACTCGCTGGTGCAGCGTGACCTGAACAACGGAGCTTTTAACCAGATAACTATGTGTGAAGCATAGCATGGCGCCACCTAATCTCGGAATGAGGCAACTGAGCTCGGAACAAGATATATTTCTGTGTGCAGCGTGGCATGGGGCAACTGAGATCGGAACAAGAAATTTATACCGTATGAAGCGGAAACATTGCGGTTTTCGTTGGTGTAATTTATAAAGTATATAATTAAACCATTATATTGATTTTATTCCGTTTATTTTGTATCATTCCTCGAATACTAATAATTACTGTACAGTTAGATTGCAATGTTAAGACATGATATACAGCGACACCTCCCCTTTAGTATACCAATGTGCAATACAGACCCTCTCTCTCTCTATATATAATTGAGCCAGCCAAAATTGATTTTGAGATGTTTTATTATTTAAAAGAGTAATCCTAATGAAGCAAAATGCAAAAGAAATTTTGTTAGTATCTTGATTTTTAAGGAAGTTACAGCTGTTTTGTAGAGGCCCTATTCAGGTCCTATTCAGAACCTTTTAGCCTGACGTCGCAAACGTCATTCAAACGTTATTCGACGTCGTTGTAACAAGTACTTTATATATATGTAGCATTTTATCAATTCTTGATATCACCTTTTTGAATGATGTTTTAAGTTTTAAAATATATATCTAAATTGTAAATGTTCACATTTAGAGAAAGACTACTACTGTTTTAAACAACTAACTCCTCGTTTTTCTCAATCAGAGTACTTTTCTAAAATAGGTCACCATAGCAACGAAGTAAGTAATTCATAATTCATATATAATAATTCATAAGAAATTTTAAAGCTAAGATATAGTAATATATGGATAAATTACTTAAAATTGAATCTATAGATATGCCATTTTTTCTTATTTTAAAGCTTTTTTTAAACCTTGTTACAAGTAGTATTTACATAATGTCAAAATAGCTGGTTTTCCTGGAGACTGGCTCAATTATATATAAGTTAAAAAATAAAAATATTTTCCCACTGCATACTTTATTACTATGGATTCAAAATTAATTGATAACGCCAGTTATTGCGCACCTAAGGTCTACTTTGATAAATCGTTTGAAGAAAACAACATTATTTCATTTGCCCGACCAGACAAAAATTTATAACACATCAACTTGCAAGCGTGACTAGCTCAATGATAAATTATGCTCATAACTCATCGAGGTATACATTTAGATATACATCTCAATTAAATGATTTTTCTCTAATCTAAAATTAATATTATGCTGATAAAGAGATGAATGAAATAATTTGCTGTATAAATGCCAGTATGTTGTCGACAATTTGTTGGGTAAGCATATTTTGACTTTGATTTGCATTGAATAATTATAATGACATTACAAATGTGCAGACGTTGCAATCAATGTATTACATTTACACAAAATGTATATTTTAATTTTATTAGTTTTTATAAGTTTTATTGGTATAAAAACCGTACTGGCATTATTTCCTTTTCGTACTCGATGGGACTGCAAGATGCAATGATGTCTCGCAAGTTGGACCTTTCATTGACTATCATTTTCCCCAAGTTATATGCCAACGATAAACCGAAAATCAGCTACAGTATACTGAATTATAATTTCGGTAAAATATAGACTACCCTGGCGCATTATCTAGACGTTTGAGTAAATCAGTTTTTTGTAACGTCCACTTATACACCAAACATCTAGTACCAAGATTGTTATTTTCCGTACTGTCATCAACGACCCTTTCCACAAGTCCACAGGGCCTGAGACAGCTATGGGTGATTTATTTTGGCAAACCTTCGTTCAGAGCCTTCTTAAAAGATGCCAGCGGACCCTAATACTTGTGCATGACCTTTGTATTCCTTGGTCTTGGGCATATACGAACTTGGGCATTTAGGTTGTGAATACGGAAGCCCGGAAGTAGGCTTCCATTCCGGGCATATAAATACGTTTTAATATGCTACACGTCTGCAAAGAAAAGTGTGACTTGTCTGGATAAATATGACTGTTGAATGCGCGAGTTTATTCGTGTACAGCGTTATAAACATTCTCTTCATTTCTACGAACACATATTAATTATTTTTATACAACCATGACGTCACAGCCAAATTTCTTTTTGACACAACGTAAATAATAAAATGTTTATATCAAACATCATAATTATCTGAGATAAATATACATGCCAAATGGCGTAATTATGGAGTAATTTATTAGTATTATAAATAATACAGAGAGTTTTAAAAGCACTTGGTGGATATCAGTGTTTGATACGGAACCAACAACGCTGTACATTCCTGCATTTCGTCGAGGATATATGTTCGCACTCAACCGGGACATAAGGATCTGTGTGAAGTTTGCACGATCTTCGACTTTCATTTCGACATTCAAAAACACTACGTTGAATGTCGAATTCGACGTTCATCTCGATTGACCCTTTCTATTCCATCTTACATTGCAGAGAATACTTTTTATGACTCATTTCTGTCGAAAAAGTAACAAACGTCTACGTGGGACCGGGTATGAGTCTAACTGCTAACACTAACTTCAAGTGACGGCATACATCACGCGCCCCTTCAATGCATAAATAAAGCGGCTAATATAGCGATACCATATGATTACATAACAGTACTTTGCAGACGGTATACGATTCATTGAAAAAACCATTACGTGACCCTGGTCTGAAGTTTCTAAAAATAGCTATACAGCCGGGAATTTGATGAACACGTCATTTTCATATAACAAACAAGTTCGGTATCGTCCCGGCGTAGTGATTTTCTGCAAAAATATCGATTTAACGAACAGTTTCAAAATACTTAGAATAAACAAATGTTGCTGATTGAATTAAATCAGTTTAGAAATTTGGAGAAATATATGAAGCAGTATTTGGAATGTTGACAGTTTCTGGAACTACTTGAATGTGGATTCACATAGCATCATAAAGGCGGTTCAGGTTGCATTAAGAAATGGGCAATGGTAGTATAGAGAGAAAAAAATAATAAAGAACAACAAATGCTCCGCTAATATGACTAGCGTAAAAGGTTGTCTTATTAGCCAATCCGTCGTAATGGCGCGCAAGAGAATCATTAATGAACTTCACGTATGCCCATACCTACGTCTATGAACGAGTTTACAGTATAACAATCATCTAGAGAAATCCATCAAGAGATCCACGGTTTTATAAACCATTTAGCAAATTATAGACGACTTGTTTCTTATTAACGGGGATTTTCTTTTTATATTTAATATGTTTTACATACGCAGTTAATTGTAATAAGAAATGTCTTTGAACATGAATCACGTAACATGTTATGACTGAAACTCTGACTTCAACTTTTGTACCGGTATTAAAGGCGTTGGTGGCGTTTTTGCCCATAAGCAATCTAGTAGAATTGGTTCAAACTTTGTAAATGGACAGTGTGTCATATTAGAAACAAAGTGATGCAAAAGTAAGCCTACGTTTTCGTTTAGGAGTTATCTGACCTTGACTACATATATGCGGAGAACAACACTAGCTTCAAGGACAGATATCGGTATCTCATTAACAATTTAGGTGACCTTTGATTGAATATAGGTGACCTTTGATTGAATTTAGGTGACCTTTGATTGAAATTTTCTTTTTTCATGATTAGATATTATGTGTGTATACAAAGTTTGAACATGTTCTATTATTGAATTGTTTGCCCTATCTCTCAGTCAAGAAAATTCAGCGAACGACTTTCTAAAAAAGTGCACGGTAACCATCATCCGGGGTATTGTACCTTTAAGTATATCTAGCTTGATTACAAACCTTAGAATAAATAAAACAATATTATTCTATCTTATCTTCGTAACTGCGTTTTTATTCACAGTTTATATATTTACATACTTATCTTTATTACCCAATTAAACCGATCGACATGCAGTAAACTATAGATAACATTTAAAAGGCAATTTTACATTTGGCACCATTGAAGAACTTTCCCCTGTGGCAACTTTTGCGCTTCATGAAAAAATCCTGAGTCAGCATAAACAGTCTTGTTTGTTTTCGCTTTTAGTGCAGATATGTTCCATAAGGTAGCGCACGCGTAATTTAATTACGTAACGTCGTTGGAACTCGGGTGTTATCGGCAAACTTGCATCGGCATAATTGTTTGTAAGAACTCGCCAGTACATTTCCTTAATATTACTATTTCAGAACTCAAGTACTTCATATATGTTCCATAAGGTAGCACATTCGGAATTTAAATACTTTGGAACTCGGGTAGTATCGACAACATGCTTTGACATTTTTTGTAATATATCGTACATTTCCTTAAAATTACTATTTCAGAACTCGTGTACTTGATATATGTTCCATAAGGTAACACACTCGGAATTTAAATACGTTGGAACTCTGATGTTAACGGCAAACTTTCAGCGGCATAATTATTTTTTAAAAACTCGTACATTTCCTTAATATTTCCTTAATATTACTATTTCAGCACTCCATAAGGTAACGCACTCTTAATATTGATACTTTGGAACTCGGGTAATATCAACAAACCCGTAACGTTATAGATCTATTTCCGTCCATAGCGTACGATTTCAGCACTCAAGAAGTACATCATTTGATCCCATGTCTAGATCACGTGTCTAGATCACGTGTAATGTTACACATTTTCAAATTCTGACAGACTATCAATCTCTTACAATAACCTTCCTGATTTTATACTAGTTTATATTATCACTAAACTCGAGTATGAACTCGACATGTTATCATTCTTGTGTTTTTTATCTTGTTTTTTTATCTTGTATCATTCTCGACACCCAATTATTGATGATATCAAGTGCTACGAGGATATGACAGAAGAGAAGCCAGTTGCATCCGATTTTAACGAGTAACGACAAGCAACGGAACTAGCTGTCTTCCGTCTTGAGCTTAACACGAACAGAGACCGAATTCCTGACATTGGCTCACTGGAAAGACTGGGTTAACCCAACTGTGTTGTCTCTTTAAATAAATTCTTTATTATCCCCCGCCAAAGGCGAAGGGATGTTGTAATAGTATGCGTACGTCCGTTCGTCCGTCCTTCCGTCCGATATTTTGTCAAGAGCATAACTTGAAACTGTTTAAGATATTGATTTGAAACTTGATATATGGATAGATGGAATCTATGAGAAGTGCAGTTACCAAGAATCATAACTCTATATGGCCCAATTTTGAAATAATCTCCTTTCGATTAATTTTATAATAGTTTTTTGTCCAGAGCATAACTTTAAAAATATTTAAGGTATGGACTGTTAACTTGGTATGTGAATAGATGGCAACTAGGAAAAGTGCAGTGACCAAGAACCATAACTTTATATGGTTCAGTTTAGAAATTATATCCCTTTGATTGAACGTGAATATTGTTATTATTATTACTCTAAGTGGGCGACTTCCTTGTTCTATATTACAATACGTACGGCACCCCGTCGATTGATTGAAGGATGAAAAAACAAACGAAAAAGAAACACGCAGAAGTGATAGAGTCATTCCTGGTTTTAATGTGATCATTACATCAGTAAATATTTCAAAAACAGGAGCGAACCATTGGGTATCAATGTGGTAAAGGGTGTAATATAGCGTTTATAGCGCTGGTCAAGAAGACATTTGGTAGAGAAAAGACTACATTTCTTGCGTGTAGTTATTCTAAAGCATTTTTTACTAACAACATATTGGATAAATATACTATGTGGACCTGCAGCGATGTTTGTGAAGCCCTTATATTCTCCTTGATAACATTTGTGTTAGGCTGGGCACTACTATTTATAGACAAATTATCGGTATTCCAATGGGAACTAATTGTGCACCTCTTGTCGCAGATCTGTTTTTATACTGTTACGAACGCGTTTTAATGCTAAAAATGTCTCCCGAACACCAATCTGATGAAATTACAGCGTTTGATAATACTTCCCGATACCTTGATGACATTTTAAATATTGATAATCCTTACTTTTCGGACAAGATCATAGAAATTTACCCTGACGAATTAACACTAAATAAAGCTAATTCATCCGATAAACGCGCATCATTCCTAGATCTCGATCAGGTCAAATTGTTAGTAAAATTTACGATAAGAGAGATGATTTTAACTTCGATACTGTAAATTATCCACACTTGGATGGAGATGTTCCACGGTCAACTTCTTATGGTGTTAACGCTTCTCAATTAATCCGTTTTGCTAGAGCTTGTTCTCGAGTGAATACTTTAATACTCGAAATCTTTGTATTACTAATAAGTTACTGCAACAAGGCTATCGCTTCCATAAACTTCGTAAAACTTTTGCAAACTTTTATAGGCGTAACTCAGATCGTAGTGGTGTGTCAATTTACAGCTCGCCATTATGCTTCCTATTTCAAAGTACGATGACCGGACAATATACAGACTCTATGATATGCCTAACCTCAAGCCTTTTTGGACGGCTGACAATGATGCCTGTCTGTTACATTGTCTTGACGTACCCTTAAATGTTTTGCTCTCTTGTTGCTCTGACTTCTGATAGGTCATTGAGCATTTTCTGTGCTACTCGATGGACGCTATTCATATAATGTTTCATGTTTTACATTCTTTTATTTACTGTCACTGTGGCCTTTTTGTAAGAGGGCATTACGTGGCGGGAAACTTTTATTTACACTGTAATGTTCTATAAGGTTGTCTATTGGGTAAGTGATCAACCTTCCTCTATGTATGTATTGTCCACTTTATAGTAAAAATACAAAATTACAAAAATAATTCGCCATTGTGCCTTTTTGTTAAACTTTGTTCATTTTGTATGTGCCATTCTGCAATTTCGTTGTCCCGCACAAGGCTGCTTCGTATCTTTCAAAATTGCATGTACACTATATATATGCTGTAGATTGTCCTTGTGATGTGTAATGTCCAGTTGTTATTTACCTCTTCACCTGGCTCTCGTTCCGTTTTAGTTTGACTGACTGAGGCGGCAGACTTTCGGGACGGGATGCCGTGTTTTCAGTTGGGTATTGTGCTTTGTGTGTTTTTAATGTTTTCTGTGCTCGGTTGGTTAAGTTGAGTGCTGCCTCCCCTGTCTGACCATATATAATCTTTATAAATAATATAAATGTCTTAATACCACTTTATCCAACGATTTCGACAATGATTTCTTGTCTAGTTGTGGTCAAGCGTCTGTCGACACAGTTTCTGTAGTTACAAACACGTGCGATATCCTCGTATCCTGTTTTTGTCATTTTCTGCACCAACGTACTTAAGTTGTATATCATACTCAGTACATGCGTTATCTGTACGTCTGGATCTGCGCATGCGTCGACGTTGACTACGAACAGTGTACCAATGGGAAGGCTGGATACATCTGTAATCCGATACAAGCCATTCGATATCATAGAACAAGCCACCTGATTGGCTTTGAGGGTCAACTGTTGTAGATCGGCTTTTATGAATTCAAATGTTTTCTCTAAGCAATAGTTTGTCGGCAATACAATCTCATTTATAGTTTCCGTAATATTTTGAATCAATCCGTAAATGAAGACCAAACAATCTGTTCTATGAAACACATAGAGTATAACTAATTAAGAACAAAAACAAATTGACTATAAACACTCCCTAAAATGACCACCACAAAACTTAAATCACTTTTGAAGTCTAGTATCACTATTAAATTGCTATGTCATCAAAGTCAAAGCTATCTATTAAGGCCAAATTATTAAAATGATCAGTTTGCCAGAGTCTGCTAAATCTAGTATTGGCTGATTATTGCTGATTTATTGAAATATTAATTTCTTTAAAATACAGTAGCCAATCATTTAACCTAAAGACCATCCCAATAGAAAATACCATCTCAAAATTAAGACCCGTGACAATTTTCAAGTCCATTATCATTTTCGCCCTTTATGTAGCATCAATGTCAAGACCAACTCAACAATGTGACCATTATTACAATTCGATTATAGTCACAAGCGAGTTTTATTTATTGAGGTTTCAATTTACACACATTTTGACTAACCGGACTAATCTGTCCCATCTCATCATGTGGTGGTATAATATTATGTCATACCATATAATTTTATTGCAAAATTGCTAAAAGTTGTATTGCAAAATTGAATATAAATTCAATTCATGACGACATAATTTTAAGCTTATTTAGACTGTATATTTTCGGCCTTATATTATTGAAGGCAAACATGAATTGATTGAGATTCTATCAATGAATGGTTATTTCTCGGTGTAATAACTATTATTATCATTTAAATTGCTTAAAATTTCATTTAATGTTGTTTTCATATCTATGAAGCGTGAAAGTTTATATGATATACAAATTAAATAAAAACAAACTAATATTGTGCATTTTTTAACGAAACGTTAAACACAGATAAGACGTACTGTATATATGCGTGCGTCTCGTTATTGCATTTAAATGATATACATATAAATCGTAAGGAACATAAATCTTACGTATTATCATATTCAGCGAAAATAGCATACAAACTGAATCTTTTTTATGCTCAGTCGAATATTTACATTTATTATATCATAGAAGAAATCAGGCGTGTTTTGTATAAATACCGACGGTGATATTACAATTTCAGTTTGCGAAAATCATATAGTTGAATTGTAAAATCATATAATATTCAAGTTAAATCGTAAAATATATTGTTTAAAGTTGAAATGTCACAGTCGGTCTTCCGTAGTTATGCGCAGCTTTTATGACACCCCTGAATTTTGAACAATTCGCATATTCGTGCTTGTTTGTGAATACACATTGAGGTTACTTTATTATTCATGACGTTTTATTTAGTTGCTTTCATCGACGAAAATGACCGTGAAACAAAATCCCCACTATTAATCAACATCCGAAATAATTAACAAGGGATCTCCCCGCATTTTAAAGGCACTGTAAGTGATTACGAGTTATCGGCCTTTGACATGTTTTGTCTTCAATTTTTGATATTCAAGGACAGATTACTCATTAACAGGCATGGTGACCTATAATTAGTTTTGCATTATTTTTTGTATAAGAAGAAACTGCGGCAAACGGCTTTTCTAATCTGCATATTCTTAACAAAATTTCAATCACTAAACCATCAGTCGTCAGAATGGTTTTCTGGTAAAATACTTTGCGTACGAACAACCGCTTGTTTGTGACGATATCACTGCAATCAGTTTACCATTCTCTTTACAATTTGAGATCAAAATCAATATTTTTATATGACGTCGGTTTAAATTACACCATCAATGACACCACGCGCCACATTTCATCTAAATTGTCTCCCCATCATGAAATCAGGCGTAATTAACCAACCAGCGAAGGCATCCGCAATACTGTAAAATCCGAATAGTTCGCGAAATTTAAATTTCGCGAATTCGGTACATTTTGTATTCTGAAGTAGTTTACGAGGTTAAATGTTGGTGATTTTCAAACATCAGAAGGAACTATATCCTGTGTTTTGCAATAGCATTAATTTAGGCAGGTGAACGACTTTTGGCATACGCAATGGGTACGATTTTCGTGCGCACCGAGTATACAGCACTTTTTGATGTGAACGTTTGTTTTATTTCCCAAGTACAAATTTTCGCGACATATCGAATTCTCGAATAAATTGAAAACTGATCTTTTGCGAAATTTTCTGATTTTACACTAGACAAAAAGTGATCTTCTGATACCTGAACTAATAAAACGATCCGTTTGTTACAGCGAACATTTGTAACACAACATCACTGTTCAACAGAGTTGATAGACGTGTTGGTAACAATATGCACTGTTGGAACTGATTATCTAAATCAAAAACCACTTACATTGTCACAAGTCATAGATGGCGTATCAAAAGGCATGCCACTGTTAATATAATCAATAAGCAAAGTGTTGTTCTCTAAAGCACCCAGCATCTGAAGCAAAAAAATCGAAATGGTTTTATTGTAGTTACGCCAGAAATTGCAATAACTGCAAATATATAATAACAAATCGGAGAGAGAAGTCATAATTCATAAGAAACAACCGATCTCGAAATACACAAAAAAGAACATTTACGAATTCTACCTCTGCATGCAATACTGATGTGGGGAGGAGTGCAATATTGAACTGGGTGCTACACCCTCGAAGTAGTAACGCAGTCTCGTATTTTCAACCTATAACTTGCTTTCATAGAGCATCGTTCCGTTGTGCAGCACTGGTTTATAGTTATAGATGTTGAGCGTCCATGCAGTTGGCACAATCAGTGCTCATCTTGAATAATTATGAATCCCTACTATAAAATGACTTCAACAAGGAACCAACAACTCCAAACGTAGCTACTGTCACGGACAAGCATAACCCGGATAATCTGTCAATCAATATCATACCCGCAAGGTGACACTGCAGTGCTCTACCAAGCAACCTGGTCAGCCCAACGGGCGACATTAGTATTACTTTATAGTAAATGTCTAGATGCAGTTTGCCTGTTTCTTTAGTAAAAACATAAATATGAATTTTTGTAATAGATTACAAATCAACACGTCTAAACTGTACATGACCAAAGTACCCTATGTTGAGACAGTAATGTTTGTTTTTGTAATGAAACTACATAAAGAGAAATATACAGTAAATTGTCTTTCAAACGTGATATTATTTACGTTCAAAGGAACTTGGGGTACATTTTTAATGTATCTAAATACATTACCGTGGATTGAACCCTTTCGGCATCAAAACATAATCCCGTCAATTCAGTAAGAAGCCCACTGGCTCT
Source organism: Spisula solida (assembly GCA_947247005.1). Taxonomy (NCBI): domain Eukaryota; kingdom Metazoa; phylum Mollusca; class Bivalvia; order Venerida; family Mactridae; genus Spisula; species Spisula solida. The sequence continues at coordinate 22,434,660 of OX365950.1, read as the reverse complement.
TCCACCGCACATGATGTGTTCTGTCGTTGTCATGTTGTCTATATTTGATGCGATCTGCTTAGTTGGTTGCGTAGCGGCATGACATGGATCATACTTGTCCTTAGATGTACTTATGGCTTCCTCTAAAGGTTTACTGCTCACCATTGGTGCAAAACATACCAAATAAAGGAGTAATGTTGCTGACAAGAAATTGTGATTTCAATGTTAAAATAAATTCAAATAGAAGGTGACATCCGAAGGTTTCAACCGAAAATTTAATTTTAGGACTTGATTTACTAGTATACAATTGTTAATGCATCCGATTGTACATGTTTTAATCATGTCTAGTCATAATGTGACCGGTTGTTCTATAAATTATTTCTGGGATTAATTATTAACCAGTTCATAATTGGTCTTTCGAAAACATCACAACACCCACCCATGAATATATACAGTAAACTCCCTCAAAACCGGACTCCCTCAAAACCGGAATCCCCATAAAATCGGACGATTTCCTAAGTCCCGTATTTTCTTCTTATAAAGTTAACTTAAAAAGCTCCCGCAATACCGGACTCTCATAATTCCGGATTCCGGACGGCATTTTCGGTCCGCTGACAAGATTTTCAACGATAGTTACTTGCGGAATACCGGACGCGTATATTTGTCTCACCTGACGGAAAACTTAACGCGTACATTTTTCTTGTCTAAATGTCACTTTGTTAATTGTTAGTTAAAGAACGTGTCATAACAAAAGGTGCGATTAACAAGTCGTGTTTTTAATGTTTATTTTTTACTCTTAAACGGTATTGCGTGTAATTTGCACAGGCGTGAAAAATACTTTGTGAAATTCGCCGCGATGAAATTAAATAATTGCCTAAATTACGAACGTAATAAGAAAACGGTCCTTCCATTTGATGTTTTGTTCTTGAGGTAGGTATTGCAACAAACATTTACTGGAACAAAGGATCGTTTAGCTCATCAAAATGTTGTAATTACGACAAACACTGCACTCAATCGTATTTAATTAATATGTCTCCAATTAGCTAACACTTGCATTTCGGGATTTGTAAGATTGCACTGTCTATGTCATTGGATTGTTTTGATGGCCAATGAAAAAATGAGCAATTTGAGTACTCATCGATGTTAGTATTGAAATATTTGCAGCTCCCTTAATGGTGATGCTCTTCAAAGGTTGCACTGTACATGTAACGTAAACATGTATCATGAAACACACAGTATATTCCCTATGATAACATATCAAAGTGTACATGATACAGAACTCCCTTAAAACCGGACCTCCCACAAAACCGGACTTTCGGACCGGTCCGGACAGGGTCCGGTTTTGAGGGAGTTTACTGTATATGTATATACAGACAGAACAGGGGGATACGTCAATTTGGTTTTCCAGACCCCCCTTCTCTAATATTATGTAATTGTATTCCAACGTGCGTGGTTAATGTCTGACGGAAAACCTTTTTTATCAAACGACTGCCAAGCAAGTACAATTGTAATAATCCCAGTATTAGCTGTTTTAGAAATATTGTAATAAAATAGTTATAAATTAAAATGAAGTTTTAATTGCAGAAATTTAAATGTAATTTACTAAATCAAGAGATTTAAACGTTGGCTGAAATCGCTAATATTTTATCCTTTTGGATTACTCAGCTTTCCAATGGTTTTTTCAGAGGTAATTAAGCAAACAAGTGATACCGGGTCACCAACCAACAGCAATGTAATCCTCTGTTAGTCTAGTTCCTGATATGTACACACTAATGTAATGAAAGATTGGTGGAGGGGAACCAGACTAATCCTCTGTAATATATCAAAGTATAGAGGTTGATGCCGCGTGACATCCGCTCATATAACCAGTCATGGAAGGGTATACAACTCATTCGAGTTTTAAAACAACGGTCCATAAAATAGCAGTCCAACGATTCACAACAGTATTCACCGAATGATAAGCGGATTGGCTGCAGGATTGTTCATTACCGTTACAGTGCGAATGGTCTGTGGTCCTATTCAGGCGCCCACTTATACCCAATATAATGAATATATTGATACAAATAAAAATGTAAAATAGTTCAAACGTGCTCTTATATGATAATTGAACAAAGCTTCACACTGTGAAAACGCAATCATAACTTTAGAGAGTTATGAGTGGTAGAACAAACCTTTCATATACATCATTCAAGTCTTCAGTAAGGTACTCTAGTAAAATATGTTTCGATTCTTATACAAAGTGTTCATCAATAGTGTTGTAACGACTCCAGCTTTCAATTGCTTAAAAATACTAGTAATGCTGACCCTTCGTCTGTTCTATATAAAACAGATCTAAGGTTTTGAAGGTGTTTCTTTAAGACATCCTGTACGAACATTAGTCTCGTCAATACAAAATTTTAAAGGTGATTCTGTAAGACATCGGGTGCTAACGTTGTCACACTAAGTCACATCTTAGTCAGCACCTCTTAACGGTGTTATCTCCCCCATCATGAATTTTCCCATTTCTTCGCACCGCCATTGGCCATAATACGATATACATGTATATAAAGTTAGAATCAAATGAAACAGTCACCTTGGGATTTATCATTAATTCATATTAGATGCAGTAACTTCTGTGGTCAACGTAATCTCAATAATGTCATCATTAACTGGTTAACTTGGTGCGCTATTGGATCATACTATTGATATTGGGAGGAGCACTAAAGAGGACGATTGGAAAGTTGCGAGGGCCTAAATATATTAACCGAAACGAGGAATATGATTGTACCAATGCCAGTATCCACTTCCATTAAAACTGACATTAAGATTCCGAAAGCGTTGCTTATTGGTCGTGTGAATATTATTGATATTGTTATCATGAAATGATGCAAATTATGAAAGGGAACACCAACAGGAAGAGCAGTTTCTTTCCTCAGTTTGAATAATAAACCCACTATATACCATTAGACAACGAACGAAAACTCAAAGAATTAAACGATGAGTCTACGGAATACACATGTAAATGTAGACTTTAATTAACAACTCTCAGTTATTTTTGACTGACCCTCGTATATGGTTTAAATACACGTAGTTTATAAGACGTGTTTTGTAAGTCTCCAATTCGAACGCGTTTATCGTCGCATTCAGAATTGCTAAAGGGAGATAATATCTACGACGTGGACTTCAGGGGACCATGGACGTCAATATTAATTGTACTAATGGACCAGTAACCAGAAGACGCTTTGCGTGGAGCGTAACATGGAGCAAATGATTTCGGAACCAGGGTATTTTTAGCGTGGAGCTTAGCATGTGCTTCTACGCTCGGAACCAGGTAGTATTCTATGTGGAGTGTGGTCTGTTGCAATTGACCTCGGAGTATATCACGTTTCAGCTGAGCTAGGATCCAGATAACCTTCTGAGTGGTCTGGCAAAAACTGAGATTGGAATCAGGTAACACTTTGTGTGGGGCGTGGCCTGAACAACTGAGCTTGGAACCATGCAACTTTCTGTGTGGAACTTCACCTGGAGCAAATGAGCTTGGAATCAGGTAACTTTCTGCGTTGAGCTTGGCATAAAGCAACTGAGCTCGGAACCAGGTCATATTTCTACAAGAAGGCTACATTCCTTCTTGTTATATCTAAACCATGAAAGTGATGTGCATTCAAAACACGCTTTGTTAAATGACAACGATCGGGGTTTGAGAATTTCACATAAATACTCATTCTTTAAAAACTTATTTCACAAGATGATTACGTTTATATTATCATTAGGTTGTCACACACTGTATTGGTAATGCATTAAATAGAATAAAGCGGAGTATTACACACTCAATTATTTAAATTCTAAATTGCGAGTGAACTGTATATTATTTAATATTGTTTTTGAAAAGTTCTTCTGCATTTTTCTATATTTGCACTCGTAATATCTGCACAGTAATTTTAAGACATGAAATATTTTCCTTTAATATAAATATACCGATGCAGATTGTCTGCATATATTTGTTAAAAATTAAAACAATTAAAACACTTTCCCATTGCACACTTAATTACTATAAATTCAAAATTAATTAATTACGCCAGTTATTGTGCACCTAAGGTCTACTTTGATCAATCGTTTGAAGAAACATTATTTCATTTGCCCGACCAGACAAAAAATTATGACACAACAATTTGCAACCGTAAATTATGCTCATATATCATCGAGGAATACATTTAGATATATATCTCAATTAAATGATTTTTCTCTAATCTAAATTTAATATTATGCTGATAAAGAGATGAATGAAATCATTTGCTGTAAAAATGCCAGAATGTTGTCGACAATTTGTTGAGTAAGCATATTTTGACTTTGATTTGCATTGAATAATTATAATGACATTACAAATGTGCAGACGTTGCAATCAATTTATAATATTTACACAAAATGTAAATTTTAATTTCATTACTTTTTATTTGTTCTATTGGTATATAAACGGTACTGACAGTACTGTCTTTTCGTACTGGATGGGACTTCAGGATGTAATGATCTCACGCAATTTGGTCCTTTCATTGACTATCATTTTTTGCCAACGATAAACCCTTATCAGCTTCAGTAGACTGACATTATTTCAGTCAAATGCAGACTTCCCTGGCACATTATATAGACTTTTGAGTAAATCAGTGTTTGGAACGTCCCTTATACGCCAAACGTCTACGAAGAAAGTTATTTCCCGTACTGTCATCACGACCCTTTCCACAATTCCACAGGGCCGGAGACAGCTATGGGTGATTTGTTTTGGCAAACCTTCGTTCAGAGCCTTCTTAAAAGAGGACAGTGGACCCTAATACTTATGACTTATTTGTCGTTTAAGTAAAACAATCGTCTACGTGGGGCCTGGTATGAGTCTAGAAAGAGGCTAGGAGCTGCTTAAACGGTAGTGCAAAGACTGACGGCACGTAACGACATACGTCACGCGCCCCTTAATACAATGACTGAATATGTTTTTAGAAGTGCATTTGTTCGAAGGGGTATTACTCCGAATGATGACGATTTGCTTTCAACCCGTATTTACAAAACGAACCTGCTAGATGGAAAATTCCAGAATATATTGATGACCCCTCGTAAGTATCATGTGAATGGTTATATTGTAAGCCTACGTACATCATATACTGTAACAGTACTACATGTAGTGGGATGTCTTCGACCCACATCTACATAAAATAGACGAGCAGAATAAACCATTATATGAAAAAATAAAGAACTACAAATGCTCTGCTAATGTGATCTGCCCAAAAGAATGTCTTATTAGCCAATCCGTCGTAATGGCGCGCTAGAGAATCATGAATGAACTTCACGTATGCCCATACCTACGTCTATGGACGAGTTTACAGTATAACAATCATCTAGAAAAATCCATCAAGAGATCCACGGTTTTATAAAACAATTAGCAAATTATCGACGACTTGTTTCTTATTAACGGGGATTTTCTTATTATATTTAATATGTTTTACATACGCAGTTAATGGTAATAAGAAATGTCTTTGAACAGGAATCAGGTAACATGTTATGACTGAAACTCTGACTTCAACTTTTGTACCGGTATTAAAGGCGTTGGTGGCGTTTTTGCCCATTAGCAATCTAGTAGAATTGGTTCAAACTTTGCATATGGACAGTGTTAGTACATTCCGCCTTTTGTTTGCTGAATCTTTTCTACTGGGTCATTCAGCTGGTTATAATTTATTATACTTTTCGACAGCTTGGACTTGGGCGGATCTGCGCTTGTGTAGTTGGGCATTGTGCTGTGTGTGTTTTTAATGTTTTCTGTGCTCGGCTGGTTAAGTTGAGTGCTTCCTTCCCTGTCTGACTTAATATAATCTTTTTATATTAGAAACAAAGTGATGCAAAAGTAAGCATACTTTTTCGTTTAGGAATTATCTGACCTTGACTACACAATGCGGAAAATCACACTAGCTTCAAGGACAGATACCGGTATCTCATTTACAATTAAGGTGACCTTTGATTGACCTTTGATTGAATTTGTATTTTTTATTTTTTCATGATTAGATATTATGTGTGTATACAACGTTTGAACAACTTCTATTATTGAACTGTTTGCCCTATCTCTCAGTCAAGAAAATTCAGCGAACGACTTTCAATAAATCGCACGGTAACCATCATCCGGGGTATTGCACCTTTAAGTATATCTAGCTTGATTACAAACCTTAGAATAAATAAAACAATATTATTCTATCTTATCTTCGTAACTGCATTTTTATTCACAGTTTATATATTTACATACTTATCTTTATTACTCAATTAAATCGCTCGACATGCAGTAAACTGTAGATAACATATAAAAGGCAATTTTACATTTGGCATCAATGAAGAACTTTCCCCTGTGGCAACTTTTGCACTTCATGAAAAAATTCCTGAGCCAGCATAAACAGTCTTGTTTGTTTTTGCTTTTAGTGCAGATATGTTCCATGAAGTAGCGCACTTGGAATTTAAATACGTTGGAACTCGGGTGTTATCGGCAAACTTGCATCGGCATAATATTTTTGTAAGAACTCGTACATTTCCTTAATATTACTATTTCGGAACTCAAGTACTTCATATATGTTCCATAAGGTAGCGCATTCGGAATTTAAATACTTTGGAACTCGGGTAGTATCGACAACATGCATTGACATTTTTGTAAGATATCGTACATTTCCTTAATATTACTATTTCAGAACTCATGTACTTCATATATGTTCCATAATGTAACACACTCGGAATTTAAATACGTTGGAAACTTTCAGCGGCATAATTATTTTTTAAAAACTCGTACTTTTCCTTAATATTTCCTTAATATTACTATTGCAGCACTCCATAAGGTAGCGCACTCTTAATTTTGATACTTTGGAACTCGGGTAATATCGGCAAACCCGTAACGTTAAAGATCTATTTCCGTCCATAGCGTACGACTTCAGCACTCAAGTACTTCATCACCTAAGTACAGCATTTGATCACATGTCTAGATCACGTGTCTAGATCACGTGTAATGTTACACATCTTCTAATTCTGACACACTATCAATCTCTTACAATAAGCTTCCTGATTTTATACCAGTTTATATTATCACTAAACTCGAGTATGAACTCGTTTATCGACATGTTATCATTTTTGTGTTTTTTATCTTACCTGTACTAATTTATCTAGGTCGATTACGAAAGAAGTTCAACAAATTATATTGTATCATTCTCGACACCCAATTATTGATGATATCTAGTGCTACGAGGATATGAGTTGCATCCCATTTTAACGAGTAACGCCAAGCAACGGAACAACGGAATTCCTGACATTGGCTCACTGGAAAGACTGGGTTTACCCAACTGTGTTGTCTCTTTAAAGAAAGTCTTTATTATCCCCCGCTGAAGCCGAAGGGATATTGTAATAGTATGCGTACGTCCGTCCTTCCGCCCGATACTTTGTCAAGAGCATAACTTAAAACTGTTTAAGACATTGATTTGAAACTTGATATATGGATAGATGGAAACTATGAGAAGTGGAGTGACCAAGAATCATATAGAGAATAATAGGTTAGTGCCGTGGGTGAAAAAGTTTATCTGGCAAGGCGGAGGAATTTATCGGGTGAGCGGTAGGCGAATCCGATAATTTCCGCAGCCGAGCCGGATAAACTTTTACTTCATTCACGGCACTAACCTATTATTCTATTTATCCAATCGCTTAATCTGCTCAGTAAGGGGATCAAACTCGGGACTATATTGTTTCTCTTTCATTAACTAGCGCGCAAAGTCACGTTCGTTCCGCGACGTCTCGATAAACAACGACGTCGGACATCTTGATAGACGTCCTGTAGACGCAGGTAAGTCGAAGAAATTAACCGATCAACCACCAGCTCATTTAGGTCATCCTCGGGCACGGAATTGCAACCGGCGATCCTCATATAAGAAGAAGTCCGTCAGATCACGTGGTAAGGTGACGGATTATCACTAGTCACATGACAAGGTGACCGATTATAGCTAAGTTTAATCGTCACCCCGTTAACTGGCAGATTTTGCCGGAAGTGACTAGATAAAACTCTATATGGCCCAGTTTTGAAATTATCTCCTTTCGATTAATTTTATAATAGTTTTTTGTCCAGAGCATAACTTAAAAAATATTTAAGGCATTGACTTTTAACTTGGTATGTGAATAGATGGCAACTAGGAGAAGTGCAGTGACCAAGAACCATAACTTTATATGGTTCAGTTTTGAAAATATATCCCTTTGATTGAACGTGAATATTGTTATTATTATTAACCTAAGTGGGCGACTTCCTTGTTCTATATCACAATACGTACGGTACCCCGTCGATTTATTGAAGGATGAAAAAACAAACGAAAAAGAAACACGCAGAAGTGATAGAGTCATTCCTGATTTTAATGTGATCATTACATCAGTGCATACAAATGTCTTTTCGTACCCTTAAATGTTTTGGTTCTCTTGTTGCTCTGACTTCTGATAGGTCATTGAGTACTTTCTGTGCTACTCGATGGACGCTATTCATATAATGTTTCATGTTTTACATTCTTTTATTACCTGTCACTGTGGCCTTTTTGTAAGAGGGCATTACGTGGCGGGAAACTTTTATTTACACTGTAATATTCTATAAGGTTGTCTATTGGGTAAGTGTGAGGTTTGGTGCACTGTAAAATGTTTAAGCCCCCAGTGACATTTGTCGCTGTCCGTACCAAGGCGGAAGCTCTTTGGTCAACCTTCCTCTATGTATGTATTGTCCACTTTATAGTAAAAATACAAAATTACAAAAATAATTCGCCATTGAGCCTTTATGTTAAACTTTGTTCATTTTGTATGTGCCATTCTCCAATTTTGTTGTCCAGCACAAGGCTGCTTCGTATCTTTCAAAATTGCATGTACACTATATATATGCTGTAGATTGTCCTTATGATGTGTAATGTCCAGTTGTTATTTACCTCTTCACATGGCTCTCGTTCCGTTTTAGTTTGACTGACTGAGGCGGAAGACTTTCGGGACGGGATGCCGTGTTTTCAGTTGGGTATTGTGCTTTGTGTTTTTTTAATGTTTTCTGTGCTCGGTTGGTTAAGTTGAGTTCTGCCTCCCCTGTCTGACTTAATATAATCTTTTTAAATGATACAAATGTCTTAATGCCACTTTATCCAACGATTTCGACAATGATTTCTTGTCTAGTTGTGGTCAAGTGTCTGTCGACACAGTTTCTGTAGTTACAAACACGTGCGATATCCTCGTATCCTGTTTTTGTCAATTTCTGCACCAACGTACTTAAGTTGTAAATCATTCTCAGTACATCCGTTATATGTACGTCTGGATCTGCGCATGCGTCGACGTTGACTGCGAACAGTGTACCAATGGGAAGGCTGGATACATCTGTAATCCGATACAAGCCATTCGATATCATAGAACAAGCCACCTGATTGGCTTTGAGGGACAACTGTTTCAGATCGGCTTTTATGAATTCAAAAGTTTTCTCTAAGCAATAGTTTGTCGGCAATACAATCTCATTTATAGTTTCCGTAATATTTTGAATCAATCCGTAAATGAAGACCAAATAATCTGTTCTCTGAAACACATGAAGTATAACTTATTAGGAACAAAAACAAATTGACTATAAACACTCACTAAAATGACCACCTTAAAACTTTTAAAGTCTATCATCACTATTAAATTGCTATGTCATCCAAGTCAAAGCTATCTATTAAGGCCAAATAATTAAAATTATCAGTTTGCCAGAGTCTTCTAAATCTAGTGTTGGCTGATTATTGCTGATTTATTGTAATATTAATTTGTTTAAAATACAGTAGCCTATTATTTAACCTAAAGACCATCCAATAGAAAATACCATCTCAAAATTAAGACCCGTGACAATTTTCAAGTCCATTATCATTTTCGCCCTTTATGTAGCATCAATGTCAAGACCAACTCAACAATGTGACCATTATTACAATTCCAGTATAGTCACAAGCGAGTTTTATTTATTGAGGTTTCAATTTACTCACATTTTGACTAACCGGACTAATCTTCTATCCCATCTCATCATGTGGCGGTATAATATTATGTCATACCATATAATTTATTGCAAAATTGCAAAAAGTTGTATTGCAAAATTGAATATAAATTCAATTCATGACGACATAAGTTTTATGCTTACTTAGACTGTATGTTTTCGGCCTTATATTATTGAAGACAAACATGAATTGATTGAGATTCTATCAATGGATGGTTATTTCTCGGTGTAATAACTATTATTAACATTTAAATTGCTTAAAATTTTATTTAATGTTGTTTTCACATCTATGAAGCGTGAAAGTTTATATGGTATACAAATTAAATAAAAACAAACTAATATTGTGCATTTTTTAACGAAACATTAAACACAGATAAGACGTAAAGTATATATGCGTGCGTCTCGTTATTGCATTTAAATGATATACATGTAAATCGTAAGGAACATAAATCTTACGTATTATCATATTCAGCGAAAATAGCATACAAACTGAATCTTTCTTATGCTCAGTCGTATATTTACATTTATTATATCATAGAAGAAATCAGGCGTGTTTTGTATGGAATACCGACGGTGATATGACAATTTCAATTTGCGAAAATCATATAGTTGAATTCGTAAAATCATAAAATTTTCAAGTAAAATCGTAAAAAATATTGTTTAAAGTTGAAATGTCACAGACGGTCTTCCGTGGTTATGTGCAGATTTTATGACACCCCTGAATTTTGAACAATTCGCATATTCGTGCTTGTTTGTGAATACTGATTGAGGTCACTTTTTGTATGCATGACGTTTTATTTTCGTTGCTTTCTCCTATGAAAATGACCGTGAAACAAAATTCCCGCGATTAATCAACATCCGAAATATTTAACAAGGGATATCCCCGCCTTTTAAAGGCACTGAACGTGTTTACGAGTAATCTGTCTTTGAAACAAATGTTTTTTCTTTAAATCTGAGTATTCAAGGGCAGATAACTCATTAACAGGCACGTCGACCTATGATTATTTTTTCATTATTTTTTTTTGGTATAAGAAGAAACTGCGGCGAATGCCTTTCCTACTCTGTATATAATTAATTAAATTTCCATTACTAAAACATCAGTCGTCAGAATGGTGTTCTGCTTTACATACGAACAACCGCTTGTTTGTGACGATATCATCGCAATCAGTTTACCATTCTCTTAACAATTTGAGATCAAAATTAATATTTTCATATGACGTCGGTTTAAATTACACCATCAATGGCACCACATGCCACATTTCATCTAAATTGTCTCCCCATCATGAAATCAGGGCGTAATTACCCAAACAGCGATGACATACACAATATTGTTCGCGAGGTTTAAATTTCGCAAATTCGGTATTCTAAAGTAGTTTACGAGGTTAAATGTTGGTGATTTTCAAACATCAGAAGGAACTGTATCCTGTGTTTTGCTATAGCCTTAATTTTCTGCAGGTGAACGCCTTTTGGCAAACGCAAAGTGTACGATTTTCGAACGCACGGAGTATGCAGCACTTTTTGTTGTGAACAGTTGTTTCATTTCACGAGTACAAATTTTCGCGACATATCGAATTCGCAAATATATCGAAAATTGATCGTTTGCGAAATTTTCTGATTTTGCACTAGACAAAACGTGATCTTCTGATACTTGAACTAATAAAACGATCCGTTTGTTACAGCGAACATTTGTAACACAACATCACTGTTCAACGGAGTTGATAGACGTGTTGGTAACAATATGCACTGTTGGAACTGATTATCTAAATCAAAAACCACTTACATTGTCACAAGTCATAGATGGTGTATCAAAAGGCATGCTACTGTTAATATAATCAATAAGCAAAGTGTTGTTCTCTAAAGCACCCAGCATCTGAAAGCAAAACATCGAATTGGTTTTTATTGTAGTTACGCCAGAAATTGCAATAACTGCAAATATATAATAATTACAAATCGGAGAGAGGAGTCATAATTCATAAGAAACAACCGATCTCGAAATTCACAAAAAAGAACATTGTACGAATTCTAGCTCTGCATGCAATACTGCTTTGGAGAGGAGTGCAATATGGACTGGCTGCTACACCCTCGACTAAGTAACACAGTCTCGTATTTCAATTCATTCTCAACCTATAATTTGCTTTCATAGAGCATCGTTCCGTTGTGCAGCACTGGTTTATAGTTGTAAATGTTGAGCGTCCATGCAGTTGGCACAACCAGTGCTCCTCTGGAATAATTATGAATCCCTACTATATAATGCCTTTAACAAGGAACCAACAACCCCAAACGTAGCTATTGTCGCGGACAAGCATAACCCGGCTAATTTGTCAATCAATATCATACCCGCAAGGTGACACTGCAGTGATCTACCAAGCAACTTGGTCAGCCAAACGGGCGACATTAGTATTACTTTGTAGTAAATGTCTAGATGCAGTTTGCCTGTTTCTTCAGTAAAAACATAAATATGAATTTCTGTAATAGATTACAAATCAACACGTCTAAACTGTACATGACCAAAGTACCCTATGTTGAGACAGTAATGTTTGTTTTTGTAATGAAACTACATAAAGAGAAATATACAGTAAATTGTCTTTCAAACGTGATATTCTTTACGTTCAAGGGAACTTAGGGTATATAGTTAATGTATCTAAATACACTACCGTAGATTGAACCCTTTCGGCATCAAAACATAATCCCGTCAATTCAGTAAGAAGCCCACTGGCTCTTCCACCGCACATGATGTGTTCTGTCGTTGTCATGTTGTCTATATTTGATGCGATCTGCTTAGTTGGTTGCGTAGCGGCATGACATGGATCATACTTGTCCTTAGATATACTTATGGCTTCCTCTAAAGGTTTACTGCTCACCATTGGTGCAAAACATACCAAATAAAGGAGTAATGTTGCTGAAAAGAAATTGTGATTTCAATGTTAAAATAAATTCAAATAGAAGGTGACATCCGAAGGTTTCAACTGAAAATTTAATTTTAGGACTTGATATACTAGTATACAATTGTTTGTTTTTTAAATGCATCCGATTGTACATGTTTTAATCATGTCTAGTCATAATGTGACCGGTTGTTCTATAAATTATTTCTGGGATTAATTATTAACCAGTACTTACAAAATGTAATTGGTCTTTCGAAAACATCTCAACACCCACCCAATAATATATGTATATACAGACAGAACAGGGGGATACGTCCTTTAAAGTTATACATCAATTTGGTCTTCCAGACCGCCCCTTCTCTAATATTATTTAAGAAATAGTTCACATCACTATGGGCCCTATGACATTATATGGACTGGCTAGTCAGCCCAAGTTGTGTATACACTACGCGGGCTGACTAGCCAGTCCATATAATGCCATTGGGCCTGAAGTGATGTGGACTATTTCTTATAATATACCGAACATTCAATTGCTATATTTAGGCATACTTTTGTAACTAGATCTAGATTCTAATAAGAAAACATTACATACATTTGGGTTTAAGTTGTTTATGTGCTAAAGAACTACATATCATTATAAGGAGGCCTAACATCTATTTTTGGTATGTCTGCATATCCACCAAAATAACCCAGAAAAACCATGTTGCTATAATAAATCTAATGACAACTAAAGTTGTTTCAAGTAGGACTATAAATCGCCATTCATGGAATTTCGACTTCTTGTTAATTTTTATGCAAACTAATGCGTCTTTAGAGTACATCCTGAACTTTGTATCATAAAAGCACATGAATGATCCATGCAATTACTGTTGGCAGGACATAAATCTAATTTTTACAAAAAACGCTACGAAAAGAAAAGTTAGCGCAATGTCACGCTCTATAGTAGCGTCACAGTATCCATGACGTCATGCAATAAACAAGAGGTTAATTTCAGCAGCCGGTCCATATTTTTTGCCGGTCCATATTTTTTATAATATTGACCGGCTGCTGTATTTGGAACATGTAAGTCAGTCAGTCTATCGCTGGATATATTGACTGATTGGAATAACAAAGAAACAGTTGAATGAAATTAGGGTGAGGTATAATTAATTTTATTCCATCGTGCGTGGTTAATGTCTGACGGAAAACAATTTTTATCAAACGACTGCCAAGCAAGTACAATTGTAATAATCCCAGTATTAGCTGTTTTAGAAATATTGTAATAAAATAGTTATAAATTAAAATGAAGTTTTAATTGCAGAAATTTAGATGTAATTTACTAAATCAAGAGATTCAAACGTTGGCTGAAATCGCTAATATTTTATCCTTTTGGATTACTCCGCTTTCCAATTGTTGTTCAGAGGTAATAATGCAAAGAAATGATACTGGGTCACCAACCAGCATCAATCTTATCCTTTGTGAGTCTAGTTCCTGATCTTTACACACTAATGTAATGAATGACTGGTGGAGGGGAACCAGACTAATCCTCAGTTATATATCTAAGTACAGAGGTTGATGCCGCGTGACATCCGCTCATATAACCAGTCATGGAAGGGTATATAACTCATCCGAGTTTTAAACAACGGTCCATAAAAATAGCAGTCCAACGATTCACAACAATATACACCGAATGATAAGCGGATTTGCTGCAGGATTGTTCATTACCGTTACAGAGCAAATGGTCTGCGGTCCTATTTAGGCGCCCACTTATACCCAATATAATGAATATATTGATACAAATAAATATGTAAAATAGTTCAAACGTGCTCTTATATGATAATTGAACAAAGCTCCACACGGCGAAAACGCAATTATAACTTTAGAGAGTTATGAGTGGTAGAACAAACCTTTCATATACATCATTCAAGTCTTCAGTAAGGTACTCTAGTAAAATATGTTTCGATTCTTCAACAAATTGTTCATCAATAGTGTTGTAACGACTCCAGCTTTCAATTGCTTATGAATACTAGTAATGCTGACCCTTCGTCTGTTCTATTTAAAACAGATCTAAAGTTTTGAAGGTGTTTCTGTAAGACATCCGGAACGAACATTAGTCTCGTCAATATAAAACGGCCGAAAAGTTTTGTAGGTGATTCTTTATAACATCCGGTGCTAACATAAGCCTTGTCAATTGTAAACGGCCGTAAAATTTTGAAGGTGATTCTTCAAGACATCGGGTGCTAACGTTGTCACACCTAAGTCCCATCTTTGTCAGCATCACTCAACGGTGTTATCTCTTCCATCATGAGTTTTCCTATTTCGTCTCAGCGCCATTGGTCATAATACGAAATACATGTATATAAAGTTACAATCAAAACTGTCACATTCGGATGTTATCACTAATTCATATTAGATGCAGAAATCTTCTGTGGTCATTGTAATCTCAATAATATCTTTGTTAACTAATGAACTTGGTGCGCTATTGGAGCATAGTATTGATATTGGGAGGAGCACTGAAGAGGACCATTGGAAACTTGCAAGGACCTAAATATATTAACCGAAACAAGAAACATGATGTGTCCAATGCTATTATCCACTTATTCGTCATTATATTCAACAAGCGTTGCTAATTGGTCGTGCGAATTTGATTGATGTTGTTATCAAGAAATAATAAAAAATATCTATGGGAACACCACCAGGAAAAGCAGTTTCTTACGGAATCCTGTTCGGGCCACATTAAATTTCGCATGCCTACATGTGAACAGGCGATAATTATCGCGTCGGAGGCGATAATTATCGCCTCTTCTTATGGAGAGAGACACTTGTACTAGCGAAATTTAACACTTTCGCGAAAGTTTTGGGGCGATAATTATCGTCTTAATTTTCGCATGTATGTCTCAATTTTGGACAAGCGAAATTTTAGGACATGCGAAATTTAACGTACAATTTCGCGTGTTTTTAGTCCTAGGATACAATTGCTGAGCAAGTAGGACTATTTACCCGGGTAGGATCATTTTGACGGACTGATGATGCTGCATGTCGGAGCCGATCATGGGTAGGGCTAATTTCAAGCCATTGTAATGTGTGCATATAAAATCGTGTAAAACACGGATAGATAAAGAAAGAACAAATATTTCTGCGGGGTATTATCGCTGTTTATCTAGTCACTTCCTAGTCTGCCTGTTAACGGGGTGCCGATTAAACTTAGCTATAATCGGTCACCTGGTCATGTGACTAGTGATAATCCGTCACCTTACCACGTGATCTGACGGACTTTTTCTTATATGAGAGTCACCGGTTGCAATTCCGTGCCCGAGGGTGAGGTTTTCCTATTCTAAATGAGCTGGTGGTTGATCGGTTATTTTCTTCGACTTACCTGCGTCTACACGACGTCCATCAAGATGTCTGACGTCGTTGTTTATCATGAAGTCACGGAACTAACGTGACGTTGCGCGCTAGTTAATGAAAGAGTGACACTATAGTCCCGAGTTTGATCCCCTACGGCTCACCCGATAAATTCCTCCGCCTTGCCAGATAAACTTTTCCATCCACGTCAGTAACCTTTTATTCTCTATTAACTGAATGGCACTTGGCATTTATCAACCACCAATTCATTATAATGTATGGGTTCAAAAAGGGTTTAAACGTTCAAAACCTTAGAATACACGGGCATAGATGAGCTATTCTTCCAGTCACTTTGAATACACGGGTCTATTCCTATAATTGTTCAACTATCCATCTTGTTGAATTTATATAACATATATACCAACTGTCCAATGTAGCTGTCCATTGTGAATGTCCATTATGGCTGTCCATTCCTACAATTATTTGATAGACATGTCTGTATTTATATCACAAATAATCATCTGTCCAATGTAGCTGTCCATTATGAATGTCAATCCTAGCTGTCTATTCCTATAATTGTACAACTGTCCATCTATAACAGTTGCATTTATATCACAAATATACCAACTGTCCAATGTAGCTGTCCATTCTAAAAGTCTATTCTGGCTGTCCATTCCTATAATTGTTTGATAGTCATGTCTGTATTTGTATCACAAATACACCAACTGTCCAATGTAGCTGTCCATTCTGATTGTCCATTCTGGCTGTCCATTTCTAGAATTGTTTGATAGTCATGTCTGTATCTATATCACAAATATACCAACTGTCCAATGTAGCTGTCCATTCTGAATGTCCATTCTGGCTGTCCATGTCATTTATTGTTTGAAAGTCATGTCTGTATTTATCTCACAATTTTACCAACTGTCCAATGTAGCTGACCATTCTGAATGTCCATTCCGGCTGTCCATTTCATTTATTGTTTGAAAGTCATGTCTGTATTTATCTCACAATTTCCCAACTGTCCAATGAAGCTATCCATTCTGAATGTCCATTCCGGCTGTCCATTTCATTTATTGTTTGAAAGTCATGTCTGTATTTATCTCACAATTTCCCAACTGTCCAATGAAGCTATCCATTCTGAATGTACATCCAAACTGTCCATTCCCACAATAGTTCAACTGTGAATCTTTGATAGTTGCATTTTATCACAAATATACCAACTGTGCAATGTAGCTGTCCATTCTGAATGTCCACCCTGGCTGTCCATTCCTATAATTGTTCAACTGTCCATCTTTGCTAGTTGCATTTTATCACAAATATACCACCTGTCCAATGTATCTGTCCATTCAGAATGTCAATTCTGCGTGTCCATTTCTATAATTGTTTGATAGTCATGTCTATGTGAATATCATAATCATACCAACTGTCCAATGTAGGTGTCCATTCTGAATGTCCATCCTTGCTGTACTTTCCTATAATTGTTCAACTCTCCATCATTTAAAGTGTCATTTATATCATAAATATACCAACAGTCCAATGTAGCTGTCCAATTCAAATGTCCATACTGGCTGTGCTGGATACGAGGGTTGTTAAGATTGGAATGCAAGTGATGCTATATCTTTCTTGTATCAATGATTTTTTAAAAATAGTGAGCTGTATATCAAAGATCATTGTATTAGCTTTAAATGTGATGCCTCACATTTTAAAATCCGTTCAGTGTAGCTGTAACAATACGCAAATTAACACTGTCTACTCGTGTATACTAATTAATGCTTAAATGATTGGGAAAATGTCACTTTTTTCAAATTTCCAAATTCGGTCTAATTTAAGAATCGTTGTTTTCGTAATGCGGGAGCAAGTACCATATTTAAAATAACATGTATGATGAAATGGTGTCATGTAATGTCGTATTCATCAACTATTAGATAGTTTAAGAAATTTAAAAGTTGTGTAAATTTATTTGGAAATGAACACCACGCACGCCATCCATATACCGCAACATACTAGAAAAGGGTTGGGAAAATCAAATATTTTTTGGAAACTGGTGGAGTATTTACAAATAGGCAAGTAGCTCAATGTGTTGGCACAGGACCTATTCATACAATTATCAAGCATATTACAAAACGATAAGTATAGTTTGGGTACCCCTATCTGCTTTGAGACGCCACCACATATGCCCTTGCAAAATAGTTAAAACCAGTTTCTAGCTTAAAAAACCTCCATCGTTTGCGTATATAATGACCATAGACGACATACGGGTTCATTTGTTACCATGCGACATATCCATAAACAAATATGTGCTTGCAAAGACAGAACAAAAGTATGCATTGCAAAAGGCACAATGCACGCCAGTAGATATGTACACCTTTTTCAAAATAAACCAAGTTTCTGCCATTAGATATAGTAGTCAGGGGCTATCGTCCAGACCACAACGCACCCGGTGACCCCTTCTATATTCTATATAAAGCCGCCATCTTGGATGATTAGAAAAAATGAGTAGCTTTTCAGAGTGTTCGCGCGTAACCGAATCCATCCGGTCGAGGGTGGTCTGCCTAGCAGACGACGAAACCCGCCGGAAGATCCACTATGTTTGCTTGAACATTATGGCTTAAGTGAGTTTATTGACAGCTGTTTGGTCAATAGTCATAAAACAATGCCAGTAATTATATTATTTGTAAAGTACTCGTATATAACGTTTACGCACATACAGCCAATATATAATCATGACAGTCAAAAAGATTAATAACAACTTCTATTGTCCTTATAACCGGACGCAAATAGCCGTGTAAGGTTTCATTAAGTTTAAGCTCGTTTCAACCGCCCTTTTAACGGTTATAATTAATCAACCAATCAATGTACAACAACATCATCTGATGACTAAGTTTTTCCGATATTTTAAATCATTCCAGACGCCAACTTCAAGAAGTAAACATCATTTAGCGGCTTAACATTTTATTTTGTCAATAATTGTTAAAATCGCCCAGTTTAACCATAAATCGACTATTTTCACAAGGTAAGTGGGACAATTTCTAATTTCTATTTCAATGACCAATCAGATTTCAACACAATACCCTAAGTCTGAATATTTTCTCGCCGCCGCCACCGCCACCGCCACCACCGCCACCACCACCCACACCACAACCACCACCACCACCACCGCCGCCGCCACCACTGCCGCCGCCGCCGCCACCACCACCGCCACCACAACCACCACCACCACCAACACCAACACCACCACCACCACCAACACCAACACCACCACCACCAGCAAGATTGTCTACATACTTTTCTCGAAGTAAAAATGTGAAACAAGATGCAAAACTTAAACCATTCAAATTAAAAATCGATGACTACGTCCGCATCAGTCATCTGAAAAATGTATTTACTCGAGCGTATGACGAGACCTACTCTGGCGAAGTGTTTCAAATACACAATCGTTATCATAGAGGAACAGGATTCCGTAGTTTCTTACTTCAGCTTAAATATTCAACCCGCTATACGATTACATAACGAACGAAAATACCAAGAATTAAAAGTCGAATCTATGGAATACACATATATAGTGCATAGAAAAGATGTCCAATATGGGCATTTTAAAGATTATGTATGTCCCTACATGTATGTCGTTTCGGAAGATTTGTCACTGTTCATTCTTACTAACCGTTTAATTTTTGCGAAAAACGGAAGAACAAAAAATCCAGTAAATGGCTTTAACTACATATAGTTAAACTTTTATGTACCAATTTATTTCGAAGGAAATTTTTCACTTGCGTGGTTCTGTCCGTTCTAATCGCCGGAATACAAACTCTATAGAAAAATGGCATTTATATTTGAGAATATAATTTGTTAAGTTATAGATAATTGTGACAATTTTATTGCCGAGCATGTTGATAATCCTGTGGACAACATCGAACATTGCAACAAGCAAGATACCAGCAAGTTACCAGAAAACTAACACAAAGGTGCGTATTAACATTCGTTTCATTAACATTTTATTAACATTTCTTATACGTATTTATCATTCATAATAACCTTCCTTTATGGTTAATTATGTACGAAATTCGAAGTCCACAACTTATGTTATTCATTGCGGGGTGAGTATATATATATATATATGCTTTCTTGAAATTTGCATTTTTAGGGAAATGACTCTTGGGTGGGTGGCTCGGCGCTGCCGCCCTTTCTGTGTGGCTTTGGATTGTCTGTCCTACAGTTTTTATAGGAGCACCATCTTTATCCTTTTCTATAACATTTTCAGGAATTTAAAAGAATCGGCATTTGTTCTTCTTTAAACATGTTCTACATGTATGTCTATTTGCGGCGTAGTTGTAAGAGGCAATATTGAAGAGAACTACAGTTAAAGACTACCGGCGTGCTGGACCGAATATATAGGCAATGGATCAATATCGTACAGAAAAAAAATCAAAAAACTTTATTGCATGGTTTCTGGTAAGAACTCGTTAATAAATCCGATTTATTGTTTTAGGCCGATTTTAGTTGGTTGTACTGATTTTGTGAAAGGTTTCCGCTCGGTGGCTGTCTGTCTTTTGACGTGAGAACGGTCCTTTGTAATTGTACAGGGCCTTTTCATTTATTTGTTCCTTTAACGTTTGTGGTGTGATTATTTGTGATCTACAATCTATGTTGAATGCTGCTTTTCTTTTTGATTTGAACATTATCTTGACTGTTAAGCTGTTTAACCGAACACAAATCATTGTGTGGTTTCCTTCTTTTACGTTTTATTTGACTTTGTAGGATTTTGTAGCTGTTAAGCATTACATTGTCTTCTTGTTTATTATTGTGCTTTCATTGTGGCTTGTACGTAGTTGTGGTCTCCGATTTTTTAATGTGTTCCTTTCTCGTGCTCTGGTGTTTCTGTTGAGTGCTACCTTCTCTGTCCGATTTAGTATTATCTGTTTGAAGTTAAAGTTATCTATTTCATTCATTGTTGGTACCCACGCATATTATAGTGATTATACTGTCATTAGTCCAACCCATTCTTGATCTACGCTCGGGAACCGAGCCACAAGAAAGTTGGCTTACAAGAACCATTTTAACGACTTTGGATAAGATTAGCAAAAAGGTGATACACAAGACTGCGTTCAGTAAACGCGTATTCCCCAATGCGAGCATTGCCCATAATAACTTATAGTCAATCAGGGGGCCATAATTTTGTAGAACTGTTGGGTTGAGATACATGGCGTTGACAATGTAAGGTATTTGTGATAGTAAACAAGTATGCCAAGTTTGACAGCAATTCATTGATTGATTTTGAGTTGCAAGAACATGTTTAATTAAACAAACTGACGGACGGACAGACATGACAATCACTATAGGCCTCCGCATCAATAGATGCCGGGGCATAAATATCGGACAGGAAGGCAGCAATTTAACAAAGTAGAGCACAAAAGGTACAAGAACTCTTTAAACGGTTTTACGAGAGTTTTAGTTTATGGAATTTTGTAAATAAATATATATTATATGCGTGTTATATATGGTATCAAATGGTATAAAAATGCTTACAGTAGAATAAATCCATTTTAAATAAATGAGTTCCTTAAACAGGTGCTTTATTAAATGCATTTCCTACAGGTGTCTTTTAGGACTGCACCATAAGCATTTATAGTTACTTTGTGTCATCTTAACGCATTGGTTGAGAGACGGGTGTTTAAATTCATAGCCAAGAACAACTGCAATAGTATCTTGTCATTTATTTTATCAAAACCAATGTTGAAGCTATAATATTGTTATGGTGCTTTTAATACATCATATTTCCACTAATCATGTATCTAAAACATCTGTAACTGTCTCGTCTGTTTTTTTCCAATTTCTATACTAGAACCTACCGCAGTTTTGACTACATACGTGCGCATATATCCAATGGTTATTTTAGAGACAGGCTCATTAGCAACATTATTTGAATGGAAATAAACGCTCCGTGATTACTTATATTGTAATATTGTAATGTTAGGTGTGCCAGTGTATTAATATACGGTGCTGTAGGTTCACTTACTCCAATTAATACAGAACCGTCCAAACCAATGGATAGTGATTTTGAGAGAGATAATGTTAAAATATGCCGCGCAAATAACAGTGTAATAAAATACGCTTTATTTCAGAATCGAAATGTACTACTCAAATGTTGACAAGGATCAGGTTATCAATTGAAAATTCATGTCATGCATTTGGCATGTATTGACATAGTGTCGTCATTTTTCCAGGTAATTGATAAGCCCTTTATAATTTTCTGTCTTTTTATTCATAAGGATAAGTGCTTTGATTAAACAGTATCCTTCTTATATGCTGAACGTCTTATATTTTTGTAAATGCGGCTAGAATGTCGTAACACTTTTAAATGAATATTTTAAAATTATATTGTGAGACATCATTGGGGCCAAAATATCAAATATAACTATTTACTTTCAATAGATATTTTTCTAGTAAATAATAATAATAATGATAATATTACTCTGTTCAACATACTGGCTTGTATGAGGGTGTAATTCATATCAACATGCCTCAGACAATGTCAATGACAAGTATATGAGTTCCCTGTAACAATGGTAAAAGAATACAATCAAATCGGACAAAAGCGTTTTGGCAAACATGTTGTCTTGTTTTGCTTATAACTATTTTGTCTATTATATATCTCTTTATTACAATGGTCGTGCTTCTATCAACAACCAGGCTGATTTTGTATGTGAAATGATGTATGAAGTTTAGCATTACATAAGTTGCAAAAATGTTGAACATTACATGTTTAAAACACACACTGAAACAATAAAGTAGTGTTTTACAACAAAATGGTTCACATCGGGTTGTACATATTGTATGATAGGAATATGTTTATTGTTTTTGCTTCTGTTACAATGTATAGCTTGACAAATAATATAATTACATCAGTCATGTGAATAACAATTCATGAATTATTCTACGGTGTATAAGATCGGTGTCAATGTAAGTTACTAAAGTAAAGCAACACACTTTTATATTATTTTGTTCTTTAATATGATCATTGGAATTATGCAACACTATAAATTTGATGTATAATAACAAAAACAAAACGTTAAATAGCACTTGAAGAAAAAAGATTGCTAAATGCCTCAGTGTCCGTCTCATCATGAGTTAAAGGTGCTGCCTCACAGATCGGGCTAAAATTTTTGTATGACGTAATTTTCCTACCTAACCAAGTATTTATATAATAGAAAGCCACTGGTGGTTGCTTTATGAAAGATTTATGGCATATTTTTATAAGCAACTTAAATCACTCTTGATATTTGGCACTCAGTATTTTTCTGTTTGAAAATATTACAGAGTTTTCTTCCAAAATGTTGTGTGACACGTGATCAAACTGTAACTTCAACAAACTAAAGCCGAAACATCTGTGAGGTGTTGGGTTCGTTTCGCAATTCGTCTTCATCGAATGGCAACAAATTTCAGGCTAGTTAAGTGATAGTAGTGCTAATTCTATAGGGTATTAATACCCTATAGAATTTTGGGTGTTAAATGCTAAATTACTACAAAATGCCGATGTTTCCCAAGTTATGTGGTTGTTTATGGCATACACAGGAAACTATACCAAAATTACATGAATATTTGACAATTTAATTTTATTTTTGCAATACACCAAAACGTGAGGCAGTCCCTTTAATATAATAATCTAGAATTAAGATTATATCTATTCAAGTTTGTTCTCACATAAATTGTCCGCCTCACATTAAGCCACCGCAATTCGAACGATATCTAAACTAACTTATTAAATGGACACTTCTTTGAAGTATTACCCTGATAACAGAAGTGTCAACAAATTCTTTTGAATGAGAGGGTTATTCTAAATGTCAAACACAGCCTAAAATTAAGTGTTAGAACTCACATTCTGTATAGTTTTACTTCAATATCCTCGGATTTTACAAAAGTGATACGTTTAAATACTTATTGCACATGAACAGACAATTCGCTGGCTAAAAATTCGAAGGTTACAGAAACAGTATTCTATAATACTAGAAAATGGGCCACTTCGGGTGGTTGATATGGAAACCTAAATGTATCATAGTTTTTTTATTTGTCGTGTTTTTGTAAACATTCTAACTATCAAGGTTGCTATGGTATGGGTGATTGTTGTGTTCCGCTTAGCATTATTGTGATTATGATTCATTATATAACATATTCCGAAATGAAATACTGAAGCATTATTTCAGTAGCTTATTATATCATTATACGACAAAATTGGACAATATGAGATAAATTTGTAATAGTTAATACTAGTATTACTTGATTAATCAGGTCAGTCACCTGTTTACATAACATTGTGTATATATAATTTGCAATTTCTCTTATTAATTTATAAATTTAACTGATAGTGTACTCGTATTTATGAGTATATAGCACTAACTATATAGCATATTTTAACTGCCATTTATACGATTTAAATATTTTAAGCAATGAAAATGCTTTGTTTTGATATTACATTGCTTGTATACACGGGACAGACGACCTGAATAAACGGACTATAATATGTTTATTATCACTGAGACTATATAGCGTGACAATTGATATAATTACAGCAGTCATTGACTGCGGTTGAATCATAGATTATTTTGTTCTACAGTAGACAGATAGTGTAAGTTATACTGTTTCTTCCAGGTATACTAGTCTAAGTATGTAATACAGGTTAATGGAAGTCACAATGATGAGCCGCGAAAAATAAATATTTTATTATTTGAGATTTCACGAAGTTTAAATAGATGGTCTATGGAATGCCATAGTCAGAAGACAATGACACGTTTTAATAGATGGTCTATGGAACGCCAAAGTCGCCAGACAATGACAAGTTTTAATAGATGGTCTACGGAACGCCTTGGTCACCAGACAATGACAAGTTTTAATAGATGGTCTATGGAACGCGATGGTCACCAGCGATGGTCACCAGACAATGACACGTTTTATAAGATGGTATATGGAACGCCATAGTCACAAGACAATGTCACACCACACAAATTAGTAAACCCATCTTCGGAAGTTTAGAAGACAAGCATTCTAAGATAGGTGACAATAACGAATTCTCCAGATGATCTCCAAACAAAAGGAAAAGAAGCAACAAGGTAGGGTACATACAGCAAGAAGAAACGCAATCATGACAAAGCGAGTATGCTTTACTCACTTTATTCAACCTGGGAATACTAATTGTTTTAAGTAGATCATCGGCTAGGGGCATTCAGCTTATTGGAGCAGGGTCGTTTAATTTTCTACTTGTTTGGATTTCTTACAGTTAAGCCTATATATTGACGCCGTTTTACTGTTGGAACTGGGTCATTTAGCTAGGTCATTCAGCCTTTTTGATTGCTGAAACTAATTCATTCTACTTTTCAACAGCTTGGACTTTGGCGGATCTTTTACTTGTTTAGTTGGGCATTGTGTCTTGTATGTGTTTTATGTTTTCTGTGATCGGTTGGTTCAGTAGGGTATTGGACAGTGTATTTTTAAATGTTTTCTTGACTCGGCTGGTTAAGTTGAGTGCTGCCTTCCCTGTCTGACTTAATATTATCTTTTTAGACGTAAGTATGGCGGGTGATTTTAACATTGATTGTTCTGAACTTTGAAAAATGAAGTACTTAATGTGATGTTATCATCTTAACTTTTCAAGAACGAGTTAGTATTGTGATAGCTGTTACGATTTGGAATGGTTTTTTGTCTTCTCGGAAATGAATAGGCTCTTGCGTTTTTATATTGATTTCTTGATCTTGTAACTATTGATCTTTCTTGTTACCTATTGTAAGATACATTTTGATCAATGTGCCCCTCTCGGAAAAGTTTCAAATATATATTTAACACATTCTTGGTATGCATGACGAATCTACTTCTCGTCGATCAGACATAGAAATATACAGTTGCTTGCAGAAGAATAAGTAAATACTGGTTGTAAATTAATTCCATTGAAATTGGTTAGTTTAAAAAAATCAACCGCGAATATGTTGACAAGCAGTAATTTATAAAGTTTTTTCATTACATAAACTAACATAAATCGATTGGAAGTAAATGTTTCACAGAATTGGCAGAAAACTATTGTCTCAATTTTATTGAGGAGTTAAAATTTACATTACGCCAGTTGTTAATCAGTCAATCACTCAGTATACACAATGTTACGGTAAATATTATAACACATGGTCCAATGAATTCACTTGAAAACGTTCGCCTGGTAACCTTTCGACAAACACTAAGGCGGAGCATGTCAATGTGTAATGTCAATTGGTGTACTCGGATGCTGCATTTTACACTGATACTTTCAACCAATGCATACTCATAGATGTTCTGATGCTCATGTTGAGCTAAACTTTTCCACGATTAACCTTAATTTGACAACACTTATTAGGCGGTGTATGTCAATTTGTGACGTCTATTGATGTACTGAAGTTGCAATTGACGCCGATGCTTACTACCAATGCATAAATATACGAGAACTGATGCTAACATAATCATGAACTTGAAAGATTACTTGCATTATTTAAGATGTCTATAATGACAATAATGAGGATATAGTAGTTGATAACTTTGATGATAAAATAAACACGATAGATTATGGTTACATGTATACTTAAAACTGTTTTATTGCACTCGAATGAATATAGATATGTAAAATATAAACATGTATAAAAAGAAACTTAAATAAATAAATGAACAAATTATAAAAAAGTAATATATGTAACAAATAAAATATAAACAAAAATAGTGTAAATTATAAACTAACATTTAGAGATACGTGAACAGGTTGCCTAAACAAGTGTCAAAAAATAATAACAAATCAGACTAGACAGACAGCACTCAACCTATAATCTCAGCGGCTGGTTTGTTGCACTTTCTAAGGTTGCATTCGCTGGATATGTCATCATATGCTTGGATTGTCGTCTGCTCCAGTAATACAGTTAGTTGGTATATCATTCTCAAGACATCCATTGCTGACACGTGATCTGCGCATGCGCCAACCAAAGTATGAGGACCAATCGAAACGTTGGAAATATCAGCAATACTGTATAAACCATTTATGGTCATTGAACATACAGTTTGGCTAGCTTTTCGAGATAATTGTGCAAGATCTGCTTTCAATACGTGGACAATAATACTTTCAGAACATGAGCTTGACATTTCTATCTCCTTTAAAGACTTGGAAAAGTTTTTCATCAATCCATATATGTGCACTAAATAATCGGTAACCTGAAATATATATTGCATTAAGATTACAGTGAGTCATAACACCCGTTTCAATCGCCATTTAATGCTTTGCTATTAAATATATTTTTGCACCAAGTTACATTCTTATTACATCTCATATATTTTTATTATTCAAAAAGATAACGAACGTGTCCGCTAAGTACGAAACAATTTGGAGTCACATTTTGCATACTTAAGTTATAGCTAGCGACACTATGCCATTTATACCACCGACGCTGTTCAGCTATGCATATTTATTACAACATTTGCACTATTATTTACATGTATACATAAAAATACGGGTGGTGTACTTTCAAAATAATACTTACGTTGTTACATGACATGGAAGGTAAGTCGATGGGCAGTGTGCTTCTGTTTATGCTCCGCATCAAATGGCTGCTCTTCACAAAAGTACTTAGTATCTGTAAGGGATATTTATGAATAATTTTACGTCAAAATTATGTGTTATTGCATTTTTATTACGTTATTATAAACGGCATTATTACAAATGAGAAATGTTCGAGGTAAAATACAGTACACAAAGTTGTAAACTTGCTTTGTTGTGGCTTTTCTATTTTTTTAGTTCAAAACATATTTCATCCCACATGAATTTACAATATACATTTATTATCAACAAACAATTTAATCCAGATATGAGATCAGATCGGAAGCTTTCAGTAGCTTATTTAGACCATTTCTCGTCAAATAATATGTATGCATTTAGCAATGAACATGGCTAAAGTGGACATGTTGTTCTATTTGAGGTACATTGTATATGACTTATGCCGGTTTAAGTTAAATATATAAAACTATTATTTTGACTGCATATTTTATAGCTAGAAACACAAACTATACTTCATACGATACCATCTCCTCTTTTTCTCAAATTATCTACAATAAATTAATTATCCTTACGGTTACCTTTGATTTCACCCTATCAGCGTCAAACGAGAGTCCCACTAAATCAGTAATGAGACCAGCTGATATTCCACCACACATAATGTTTTCTTCAATCATCATTCTTTCTTCTTCTGCAGCTGGTTGCTGAACTTGTCTTACATCGACATGACATTCTTGACCTAACGGTGAAGTACTCGCATCGTCGGCGGGTGTAGGCTTACAGCTCACCAAAGACGCAAAGTATGCCAAGCACAAAATTATTATTTCTGCAAATAGAACATGAAGGATATTAAAAGTAGATATTCACTACCCTATGTTGTATACTGTATGATTAACAATTATCAATTTCCTTGTAGTTAGTTCATATCACTTTCGCAAGTATTGGTATTATTCAAGAAAAAATGAACATGTTACTGTGCTTTAACGTAGGATAAAGCAAGTCACGAGTTCTAATGCGTTGTAATTAAATCACGAGTGCGTTTTAATTCTATTAAACACATGGACAATATTTTCAACTATTTTGTCACATGGAGACTACCAAGTCACATTAACCTAGCTCTGGGCCAATTAATATTAAGAACCTTAGTTGTACCAGTTTCATTTTAAGGTTTTGAACCGGCAACATCTAGAACCCGAGGCTCAAGAAAGCCATTATTACTAATACATGTAGTATTATGGAAATGTTAAACAAACCTTTATTATACATTGTTCCTGTTATAAGATGTGTAAGTGTTTTATTGTATATATCTGTTCAATGTATTTATCGTGTTCCTTCTTTTATTATAATCAAATAAGCTCGATAAAACAATGATTTGAGTTTGCCTATGGGTGGTACTATATATACTGTTTAGAAAATCTAAAAGCAGGGTTGTGATTTTTTGTAGGTTATTCTTAGAGACATCCGTTACTGTTTATGATACTGAAACTAATACAATGTAATGGGTCGATAAAAATATTTTGTATTAATTTTTGGACAAGACTAATAGCAAAAATACAGTATCTGAACGTAAAGGTGTCAACAAATGGGGTAGTTTAGTACCAGTGGTCATATCTTTGATTTAAATGATTACGGCCATAAAAGGTACCGGACCTTTAGTGGTTGTTGTAATCAGAATTATATCAGAAACACTTGATGAACTTGGCACGCTATTGGATGACGATGCTGATAGTGGGAGTAGCACTGAAGTGGATTTATCAGAGGTTGACAATTCCTGTTTTATTTCATCAGAAACTATACATGCTGTAGGTGTGGCGTCCATTTCCCCTCTGTGAATTCCCAATTTTGTTACATTTCTGATGCCAAACAGGTTCGAAAAGGTGCAATATACATCGGAAGTGAAAAATACCCATGTCTCATCAGCTTTGAACCATACCATGCTATAAAAGCATTAATCTACTGCAAATCTAAAAAATCTCCGGCGCGTAACACTTTTTGTGTTGTTTATTCAAATGCAATATGAAATGTATAATTAAACAGATCAGTCATTATTGATCAAAGCTGACGTACATGGGACTTTTTTCTCATCTGTTGTATATTGCACCCGTGCAGTATATCAGTGAACACTTTGTATCCCCACCGACAGTTACATGTGAGTTGATGAAACAGTCACATGCCAATTATTATCGAAGCAGTTATACAATGGGTCAAGTGGATAACCTCGTATGTTTTAAAAGACGAAATGTTATTGCGTTATTAAGTCACGTGGTCAAACAGGCATGTTATTGTTTAATAAAAATGTAATATTTGTTACTTTGGATATTATTTGTTACTTTGCATATTTCTTGTATACGATTTAATCATTATCTGTGTTGTCATTGACTGTATCTTTAAATGTAAATTTACAGGTATCTCATTAATAAAATACATATGGTTATCAGCAATGTTGCCATTCGAAAGCAGTGTGTTTTGATACACAATGTTTTATTCATTATTAACGTTGTAATTGTACGTGTTTCAATTTATTTGTAGTTCAAATAATTTTGATGTGACTCAGTGATCATACATATATATGCATTATTACTGTCATTGACCATAATTGTTATGTTTAAATTTGTATTGTAAATAATTGTGTTACTCAAGGACTGTACAGTACATTCTCTAGTATTGGAAATAAACATATGATAAACATGTGTGTTTGAATTTGTATTTTGATTAGTTATAATTTACTCCTAAACATTTGATAAAGGTCAACAAAATTCCTTGTGAATATTTTGCAAATTGAATAAGATGGACTGATGTACTTTTCATAAATCATAATGTTAAATCTGCTTTATTGTAAATAGAAAGATGGATTCAAAATTTGATGTCGAAGCGCTGATAAGCCCAACTTCACTGAAATGTTTGTGATCCGTGCAAGCCTTTGTGATAACTGAATGCGATCCGTTATATGCATTTTGTGTCTTAAATAATTTGAGAATAGAAAAGGTATACATATTTCCATGTTATTCTCCCCACTTTTGTCCAGTTTCAATATGGCTTATCGGTAACCTAAGAAAAGGCCACATTATATCAATGCATACCAAAAGCATCACACGAATCAGTTAAAATTCAAGTACAGATTACATGGTCTTTTAATATTTATTCTTGATCGGATTTGTTCAGTTAATTTAACCCGGACATGAAAACTGTTTTCTTGGACTTCAAATTTCAGCTGTACCATTTACTCACTGACTGTTAAGTATAGACTGTGTGTACCGGTACTAAAATATACAATATATGTTTTGTGAGGCGTTTAAGCCTCTCATTACTACCATTGCCCATTTCTTAATACAAAATTAACCGCCTTTAGGTTGCTATGTGAATCCGCATTCAAGTAGTTCCAGAAACTGTCAACATTCCCAAATACTGCTACATATGTTACTCCAAATTTTTAAACTGATTTAAGCCAATCAGCAACATTTGTTTATTCTAAGATCAACAATTATTGTGAAACTGTTCGTTAAATTGATATTTTTGCAAAAAAATCACTACACCGGCCGATACCGAACTTGTTTCATAATATGAAAATGACGTGTTCATCAAATGTCCCGGCTGTATAGCTATTTTTAGAAACTTAGGCGCGTAGTTTTATTTTAAAGCCACTTTTGATATACGCATTCAATACACGTATTACATATAAATTAAAATGCACCTTTAACCAATTATTTAGATACCCAACATGCCTATATCGTCACATATGCCTATTTTGACATTCAAGACAAGATCGGCAGTAAGAAAACGAACATTAAACGTGTAAAAGTCGGTTTAAGCTTTAGTAGCAGCAACCAGATCGCCTCCCACCAGCACTCTCAGTGCTTTGATTTGATTTGTTAGCGTTCGACTAAGACAGAAGTAAGTCATTTGATTTTTTCTTGCCAGATTGGTCAATGAACTATGACTAAGTGTAATGTCCGGTTGTTATTTTCTCGTCACCTGGCTCTCGTCCGATTTACTTTGACTGACTGAGGCGGCAGACTATCGGGACGGGAGGCCGTGTTTTTGTAGTTGCTAGATATTTACGTTGGATATTGTCGGTTTTCTGTGCTCGTCTGGTTAAGCTGAGTGCTGCCTTACCCGTCTGACTTAATATTATCTTTTTAGAGGGTTACCAACCAGTTTACTCTAAACGGAAGGTGGGAAACACTGAACATCGTTTCTGAAATGACCAAGTGCACCGATTGAGAATCGATTCGTAGTCAAGAGCACTCTTCACTCGATCACAGTGTCACTACATACCACTATATAAAACCTAAACATTTGACTCCAAGTATAAATTGATTATTCAGGTCAGTCACTTGTTCACATATCATAGTGTACATAAACATTGCAATGTTTCTTATTAATGTATTAGTATGTACCTTTGTGAAAAGGTATTGTTTTTCACTGCCTTTATCTAAACTGTTTAAAACAAGGAAAACAAAAAAGTAAGTAAGTAAGTAAAGACTTTATTTAAACGAGGCTACACATTTGGTTCCCAATCTTCCATGTGGGCAATGTTATGATATTGCAATAAGTGTACGTATATAAGTGGCAAACCTGAATAAACGGACTATACAGTATATTGTCTTCATTCATAGTCACGCTATTATTTATGTAAATCATAATGTTAACAGATTGTTACAGGGTAAATTAAATGACAATATGTCTCACTTTCCTGCATGGATTACGTCAAAGTGATGCATGGCCTTTCAGAAATGTACAAGGCGCGAGTAATGTAACAAGGTGTATGACTTTAACGCATAACAATATTAAATTGAAAAATTGAAGCAAATTGGATTAACATGTTGCCTAAACAGTGAACAGAGTGAACAGTTTTCAAGCTGTTCGTACGGGGAACGTCATATGTACAATACAATGTCTCATTGTATAACTACAAGGGAACCTATAAGTTTCATCCACCAGGAACTGAGCTGTTTGGGGAAATACATAGGAATCGACATGTGTCATACCGAGATTCTGGACTCTGGAGAAATCAACAGAACGCATATAACAGTGTTGATAATACCACGTGGTATTTGACGTCATTCTTTGCTAAGAACTCAAGTAAAAATATGTCAGCAAAATTATAAAAATAACCGTAAGTATTTAGATTTGTGACCAATAACGACACATCTTCGTCGCTCAAGCCGAGAGTGAGTACTATCCATGCAACTGAATATGTTTCAACAATTGGTAACAGTTTTTGACAGAAACCGACTAAATTGTTTAGACAGCAGTTGAGTTGGTTTCGGGCAAAAAATACTGCACAAAAATATTGAGTTGCATGGATAGTACTCATTCTCGACTTGGGCGTCGAAGGTGTCTCGTTAAATCGGCCAAAAATTACGTCATACCACGTGGTATGTCCCCACTGTATTTGTCGCTGATTTCCGATTATCACGCACATGAATTTTCCTTTTTAATAACGTGAGCATGAATGTTCTTATAAACGACGTTTTGCCTTTGGCATGTCTGTGTTTTAATGTGTGACATAATAGGAGGTGATATTCTGTATTATTATACCTCACGTGACCTCTCAATGTATTTTCCCCATAGACCTTCCGTGTGATATTTTGTTCGATCACTATGTGATATTTTGTTCGATCGCTACTAGTAAAAACGAGACTGGGCTATTTATAGAAAATTGTACTATTTGAGTCCGGAATACACCCTGCTAGAGAGTATCCGTATGCTATTTATATGTTTGTGTATATTTCACATGCTATTTTTAGTAAATCTGGTAACTTTCAACCGTTGAAACTGACAAGATTTACTAAAAATAGCAACAAATCATTAGAAACTTACACGGACTGAGATTGTACATGTAAAATTATCATAACGGCAATCTAAGTTCTGCTTACAATTGTTGATATTTTATTTTGCAAAATGGTTGTAATTTTGTTCGGTATAATAAAATAAATAACACATGGCTGCTCGGGTGACAGTAAATAATACGGGTTATATAACTATTCTCGGGTTGGTTATATTTACCATCACCCTCGCAGCCATGTGTTATTTATATAATAGTGTGGCAGATTTTCGTCACTTCATTCCAATGCCAGCAAGTAGAAATGACCAAATTGCTATTTATAGAAATAGAAACTGTTAACTATAATGTAGAGTTACTTCCCCATGATTTTACTAGCATCTCGAGTCTTATTTCTGTAATGTACTGAATACTGCAATTGAACACGCTAGAATTTTAGTAATAAATTAAATTTTATGTATGTTATATTCATGTTGTGACCTTGAATAATCTGCGCAGGGTATTGGTGTAATCTATGAATATGACACTAATGCCAAACAAAACGTTTAATGGGACAGGTACCTTTGTCATGTTCATATTTTCAGTCTAGATATACCATAAATCTCCAAGCCTCACATCCATCCTAAAATATCAAATATTTATACACAATATTTGGATGATATATATACGTACATATTATTTTTGCTACAGTTGATAAATCCTCGTACATCAAATTTATATACAAAAATGTACAATATTTATACACTGTGTGATACAAGTATATACATATTATTTCTGTTATAGTTGATACACTCGTATACATCAGTGGTTAGTCAAGATCCCTCAACAACATATCACCAACATAATTATTCAGTTGAAGAAAACGTGGATGAGAATGCCGTTGAGAATATAATACTTCAAAGTCAAAGGTATACGTTTCGCTCGAAACCGAAGCGTATGATTAATAATATTCATATAAATTCGGAAAATGTAAATTTTCAAAAACGGAAACGACAGATATATTGAGGAAGGGTTGAAGTTTGTATCCGATGTTTTAGAATTGTTCCAAACCACGAACGAAGTCGAGATTTCAATGTGAAAGGCGATAGTTTCGAACTATTTGCAAACAACGCATACCTAACCACTGTTTTTTAGAATAATATTACAATTGTGGGCACATACATTGTATATACAGGGTGATCCATAAAACATGTCCCACAAACAATGCGTAATAAAAAAATGCTGTTTTAAATATTTCATTTTTAACTGCACTCAATTAAAGCACATACATGTAAGTTTTTGTCAAACAAAACTTTTAACCGTAGTTTAACAAACAACTCTACAAGAGATACGCGAAGTGAACGCCACATTTTTCCATACCAGCTTAAGACGACGTCGAAAATTCTGAATGACGTCACTGTACACGCTTGTAGAATGATCAAATCTATTTGTCTGCTAATTGATTCTTTTAAATCAAGTAAAGTGGTTGGTTTGGGATAACACACTTTCTCCTTTAAGGAACTCAATAAGAAGAAGTCCAATGGACTAAGAGCAGGCGAATTTTGAGGCCATACATGCGTTGTATTAAAAGCAATCACCGGTCACCAAAATCTAATGTCCGTCGTAAATTGTCAAGCACAACATTCGCTGTGAGTGAAACCATCTTTACACCAGTCATTTTAACAATTCAATACATTAGATCTGCTGTAGTGTTAGAACTTAGATATATCCTTCATTATAACACCTCTAACATAGTATTGGGGTTTACTTTACAATTGTATGAAAATGCTCAACATTCTCATCCATACCTCCACTACGACACCCACTATACCTTCAAGTTATCATGTTCCGCACAGTCCATATGACTCCAATTTTGACCCATGTCTTCTAATTCGCTTTATGTATGATACTGATGACTTTGGGGTCAAAATTTTAAGTTTCCTTCTATATAATTCAAGCTATTTGGCTACTTTATAGTACAAATTTACAATTTCTGCGTTTTCACCCATCTTGGAACTCTTAGAATGTGATGACATCGCGGATGGCGTTACCATGGTTACTATGACATTATATGACGGTCGTCTTTATATTCAACAAAAACTTATTTCAACATTCTTTCTATCAATACCAAAACGATAACTATATTACCAAAATTCGCAAAAAGTTATTAAGCATTTTTTGTGGGACATGTTTTTTGGATCACCCTGTACGTAGTGTCATCACTCTCAAAAGCAACACAAAACACATGTAAAATAGCAAATACTTACCCTACATTAGTGGCGCAAAACGCGTGTGGCTCTGCCTTCAACAAACAGAACTGCCTTACACGCAACGGGTTGTACGGTGTGTTTACTAATACCCTTTATTATAACGAGTTTGGACCTTGCTCGGAGCATTTGACTGAATCTGCAACTTTCCGCTTCGGAAGCGGTCGCTCAAACCGCTCGGCCATCAAGGGAAGGTCATTAACTTTAAACCCAATTTGCAGGATGTGTTGTGAAACTACTACCTACTTTCAACAGCGTCTTCAGTGGTCTACTTTTCATTTATTGTAACATATTTATGATTAAAATTTACATTAATATATGTTTAATTCTCGTTTACATCATTTACCAGTGATATCACGTATGCCTGTCATCGTTATCTCCCAATCTGTCAACCAAACCTTCGTACCAGATTGAAATTAGATAGATAGGTGGTTAAAAATGGAATGTGTTCCGTTATAGAGCGGAGAAGATATACGTCATACTGATCACCCCGGTCTTTATGCATTTCAATTGGTCCATATGTTACCGCCGGAGAAACACGGAAATGATCGAGCTGTAACGATTGAGAGGAAATACGTACTACGTAAAGAAACAAGTAGTATCGTGGGTTTTGTAACGTAAATAATACGAACTTTTTTCAACCTGATGCCAATCTATAACCTGTGGAACATATTAGTATTGTAGATAGTTATTCCATAGCTTTTTTGATAACATCTGAGTTCAAACGTATATTTAGAAACGAGATTGAGCATTACTAGTACTATTACGATAAGATTTATGTTGGAAACAACATATGTTTGGTGTGTTAAACGTGTCGATGTATGAATGATTGCATATTATGTACAAGGTAACCCCGGAAATTATTGGCTAACTACATGGCTGAAATGTGGTCTAAAAACTAGACATAATAAAACTGTCTAGACGTGTATTTACACGTGAAAATATAAAGTACAACTGTACAAATAAAAATATCCGATACGTAGATCTAGGGTTATAGTGGAGTATGAGTAAATGTTTAACACTAAAATAGACCGTCCTCGGTAGCGGAGTGGCTGGTGGGTCCGCGTCAGGAATGTATCCAAGGCTGCGACAATAAGTGCCACCGGCATAACCCTCTTAATTGGCGCTGGCTTAGCCCTCTTGCTTGGCGCTGGTATAACCCCCTTGCTTGGTGCTCAGCATGGGAATGTAGTTTCCGGAAGATGCTGGCTGGTCATAATGGTTAGCACCAAGCTGTCATGACCACCACACAATATTTTACCTTATAAACATTAATGGTGTCTTTATTAATTTCTTATTACGCATAGAATTGCGTTACAGATTTAATGAAATACGTAAGGTCAAGGGCAGTCAACTTTGTTTCGGCTCATAACTGGCAAAATCTAATAAGTCCATGCCATGATTTTACCTTATTTAGATGAATTTTAGGGGTTGTCGGTAGGGGGTCACATTAGCACATCATAATTATATGTTGGTGTTGAAACTAAAATATATTAAGTGAACGTATTGCAAAAGTTGTATGTTGTTTGTTTGCGGTCGACTAAGACAATCGTTAGTGTTCAGTAATTCGGAGTTTTCCCTACCAGAATGGCCAATGAACACCGACTGTGAGCTTCGGTAAAGGTGTTCGGATCTAATGCACCTTGCTTTAGATACATCTCGATTTTGGTGCGATGCAATCAGGTAACTAATAAACCTACTTTGTTAAGACCGCGTAGGTTAAAATGCATATACGAATAATAATAAATGTAATGAGATATATTTACATGCAATAATGTTCACGCTGCGACTGAAAAGCGGCATTTATATAATCTGTATCCCATTATTACTTGTATGACCAGCTAGCTGTGTATAATAAACAGATAATAAACCTCAATAAGTATATATAATAACCATTCATTTTCAACTAAATTCCACCACCCACATATTCCGCGAAATTAAAACATATCTTTTATATGAGGCACAGTGTGATAACCCGCGCGTGCGTCGCACTTAATTATAAACGGCAACAAGATATCACTACAGTTTATACAACGAATTTATAATATACAAGTATTCACACGACAGTTCGCTGGTTAGTCGAACATATCTGTAATTTTACTACGTTTACAAAACACCACTCTACCGTACCTACATGGATATTTTACGCTATCACAAAACTCTTGTCGAATCGTGTGCGAGTACTGAACATGATATACTAGTTTAAAGTCATTTAACTCTTTGATACTTTGATAGTAAAAACTGATTTGAATTCAACCCAAACAAATTTGAGGGTTTAAATATCGGTAACGTCGAAGCTATTATAAAACATATTTATATCGCGAGTGAGTGTTTAGTTGTTGGTTCGCTATCGGTTATACAGGAAGGGTTTGGAGCATAAACAAGAAGTGTTGTGTTGGAGTATATAACAGATTTGCGGAATTATAAACAAAATACCGAGGTTAGACTCTAACAACTTTAACACTTTCTGAGAGATTTAGCATTCTAAATATTGGAAAAAAATCCAGATATATTTTAGTTTATTTTCTCTCCCGGCTCGTCAATTTTTTGCTGATCTGTTTTATTTTATTTGTCTATACAGTCTCAAAAATAGAATACCAGACTTAGCTAGAAAATAGAATACAAATGTACAGGAAGGCTATGTTTTGAAATAAATGACAAAACATATCTATCATACATTTTTTCCATACTATCTCTGCCTAGCTTCTTTTCCTGGTATGCATTAAGATTCTGATTGTCAAAGACGCCAACAACATCCGTAGTTACTGTATCAACTGTAATTGGCAAAGATAGTACTATCACTTTGTAATTGGTGTTGTAATGTTTTTGTGGAACATTTTCTGTAATAATGAATGTGATTAAAAAATAAAGGCATCAGCTGATGAGGTGGTATATTTAAAATAATGGGTGATATTGTAACATTATTTTTTTTACAATTAATTCTTTCATTTTGGTAATGGGTTAAACATATGTATTTCTCTATACACATGTGAGGAGATGTCCTCAAATGAACAGATTATAAAACATATACAAGTGTGATACTTCCTAAATGTATGAGATTGTCCTCGCGGGTAAGATTATTCTCCTCGGTAATGACGCTTTGCTGGTTCCACCCCAATCCGAGACTTACCAAAGGCGTTTAAACAAATGTCATGATAAAGCTCACTCATTTGATGCCCGACTCAAAAAGGTATTTTCATTTAATCGCTGGTTATCCTAGTGTTTGGATAATGTGACTGAGTAGTCTCCATTATGACTGAAATACAGTTTGTAGGAGTCGAACACATAAAGAAAACCATAAATATATAGGATAATAAAAAATCGGTGAGGGACAGCAGAACTCGTAAAAACAGCAGATCACATAGACGCACATAAAATGCAACAAAGAAAGGCAAAGAAATTGGGAATACCAGATTTATATGGCACCCTTTTCATACACGCACACATAACAAAGGCAACAAGAAAAGGGTATAATTGAATACCATATTTATATGGTGCCCCCGCTTTGCATGCGGCACACGTCCAAAGGCGAGAAGGAGTCCCTCCAAATGCGGCAGTAAAATACATTAACCCATTTTGTTATCGACAAACTAAACTATCTCCCAGATGCAGCAAGCGTGGGAGTACGGTCACCCAGAAATGCCTGGTGTTTTTTATCAAATCTTGTATGCAATGATAGAATATTGTCCTATTTGTAGTCAGCTGATAGGAATCAACAAGGCCTGTTTCATTTCTAAAAGATATTACAACTGTATGTGTATATAATAAATGATTATACAGATAATAATGTTTATTATGAGATTTTGCACATGAATGGAATCTTCATGCACCTTTCGGCTGGTAAAAAGCCTTCTCTTACCAGAGTATTATAATCGACTTTAGATTTGATTTTGCATTTTGTAATTGTTGGGTTTAGCTTTCATCGGCATGGGAACCCTGAGTCGCGGGAGCTCGTATATATGTCCCAGTGACTATGGTGAAGGTCTAAGCTCGAACCCGTATACTCCACTAATGATGATGCTATCATAATAGCTTATTCGCGATCGGAGCGGATTAGATACACAAGACTATGCACAACTACCTCTAAAGTGCCTGCTTTGAAAGTCATATGACAACGACAATGGCCAATCAACAATCCGCGGTGAATTACAACAAAATTGCAAAAAAATATTTATGATAGGTAGAGCCCCCAAAACCACGATATAGATCTATTTTGTTTTCTGCCAAACGAAGGAGAGAAAATGACCCCTTTTATCATGTTAAAGTGTGAATTTTCATCTTAATGACCGAAGCTTCAAAAACTTTTTTAAA
This sequence comes from Spisula solida, assembly GCA_947247005.1. NCBI lineage: Eukaryota > Metazoa > Mollusca > Bivalvia > Venerida > Mactridae > Spisula > Spisula solida. The sequence continues at coordinate 22,394,582 of OX365950.1, read as the reverse complement.
ATAAACAACAATAGGGAATGATCAATTGCATGGAAACGGCATCATCTCCTTTGTATGAGAGGTAAATAACGTCGCTATTGACAATATCTCAACAAATATCTTTTTGTAAACATGCTTAGCAACATTAATTTTTCTAGTTCACACATTTTACGTTTTCATTACTTATATTCTATACTAATCGTTTATATATTCATGAGTAAAATATTTCGTACGCTGTGAAAAAACAGTTAAATTCGTAGCGTATTAAATCCGTGAATTTCAAATTAAATAAAAAATATAATTCTAACATAGCACGTGAGATAAGCCTTCTTTGCGTATATTGATCTTACCGCAATAAAATATAGCTGATTGATGACGTCACATTTGACGTCATAAAGTATGACAAATGACGTAACGGTGACGGTAACGGTGACGGTGACGGTAACGGTAACGTTCCTAGGAAAGAAAGTAGTTTGACGTCTGTTGTGGTATAAATGGTAAAGCATTGGCGATGTTAGAATCGAAATATTAAATAGGAGCTGTGCTTTGTTGTGTTATAAAATACAGGCACCCGTTTGAATGCTACGCACTCGTGATTTAATTACTACGCATCCAAACACGTGCCTATATCTTATTACGCAACAAAACATAGCTACGTATTCATTATTTCTTAAATAAAAACTACTAGTATAGCAAGGAAATGAATACATCGAGTAGTTTTTTTTGTTTCGTTGTCGAGTTCCATCGCCGAAATCAACGAAAACAATCGGCAACAACGACAATTAGTGAGTTTACAGCATTTAGTTAATTCTATGGTTGGATAATTTGTTTCCTATGTGAAGAGCTATCATTGAAATCGTTCGGTTACTAGGTAATACGAGACTATATTGTCTACGTTTTATTGTAACGTGCTAACTAATAGTCTTACGTGGTAATAGTATTTAATACATCTTGTTAAAATTAATTATAGTGTCAATCCTGTATAAAGGGCCATCTTGTTTGTCTCGTGGGGTACCTTCTTTCTGAGCCTTATATTATTATGTCGCTCTAAAATAAAATAAAGGTTAGTTTAAATTCAGTATCAATTCGATATAAAAAGTCCAGTTTAGTCTATGGGGCAACTATTTTTTGAGCCAATTAATAGTCTAATAAATGTATCAAGGTAAATAGAAAGCAGCAACTTTTTAGCTTATTTATAGTGTCATCTCTATTTCAACCAGGCTTATGAGTTACTTCCTTTCACAGCATATTAACTGTCTTACTCCTAACCTTTATTGTCAAATACAGTACATGTCACATGGTAACCAAAAAAACAATCGATTCCACACTAAGTTACAGATAGAGAACTGGAACATGATGATATATTATTTAGTAAAGGGCGTGGCCAGAGGTTAAATACGATATCCAAGTGTTTGTACTCTATGTATCATTGTTCAACAAAGAGAGTGATGGTAAAAGGGTAATATTGAAGTTATTGCAGTTTTTGCCCGTGCAATATTGCAGCTATTGCACACTGTATCGCCGTAACTATAACTACATTTACAAAACTTTGGAATTCATTGGAGTTCATACACGACCGACATACATGACAGATAGAGTCATACGTTATTGTGATTACATCTTTCGCAGTTGACGGAGAAGTAGTTTTAATAACATTCTTTCCTTGCCATTCATCGTCTATACGACATTCTAAGCATGAAATCTTGCAAAGCGTGCACTATCTAGGAGGTCGGAAAAGTTTGGAAACTAAAATGTTTCTTGCAGATGTTAAAACAAACAATCTCCAAGTTGCAAGTTTTTGCCCACTTAGAACACTGACATCATGTGGGTGGCACCGATCCGCACATGTATGTAGTACCTGTTGGATTCTATAACTGTCTCGATAGCAATAGCATAGTGGTCGACCCTCCAGGTTTTGAGTGCAGGTTGTCGCGTCAAATATAAATGATGCCACTATTCCCATTTCCTGTCGCTCATCATTCATAAAAAAATATACTGGCTTCATTTTGCTGTAAAATATTGTCTATAGAATGGACTTTATTTACCCAAAGTTTAACAATAACAATAGCTCAATGTTTTCAACAATAAAATTGAGACTTCAAAAGTGTAATAACAGATATAATTAACATTGTTGTAAAAGTTCTACAATATGGCCTAAGACTACAGTAAATAGGCTCTCGTTACCGGAAGTGCCTACACAGAAAATAGTTCCCCTGTTTGATGGTGAGTATTGGTTGAAAGTTAAATGATCACTATGCATTTAATGTAAATTTTAGATAAAGAACATGTAAAATAAGTAGAAAATAGGATTTTTAATAAAATCTGAATGCCAGATTTTATATATCAGTGGTTTTTGTACAGTCGTCTATTTGTGAAAATGAGCCGAATAGTACACATGGCGCAGGGGTACGCCGATTGATAAACAATAACTTTTAAACAAGCAGCTTATGGTGCCTGTTTTTTTTGTCAGAATTGTTAGTTCTACAGGATTCAAGTAAGAATTTTCAGCTGAATTATAGATTAATAGTCTCATCATGACAAACGTTTATATAGAACATAAAGCAAAAATAACTGTAGCCTTAGGCAATATTGTAAGAAAGTAATAAAAATTGTATACTACTCGTAGAAAGCGAACAATTAACGAAGTTTGTCTCAGTACTCAGCTTCAAGAGGTTTTAAAGTATTCTGCCAAAAAATGATAAAAAATGATGAATTGTCTCACCGCCTCAGACGGGTAATTAATGTTTCGATAACAGGCATAATTCATGACATCTCTGTAAGTGTTAAAACAAAGTATTGTTGTGGTTCTGCCAGGGGTGGTATTCAATATTGATCTTATTTAATTAGAGAATAAGGATAGCCAATCATATCGCCTGTAACTGGCCAAAAGTTAAATATGGTGTAATCTGATTGGTTGTCCTTATCCTTAAGTCAAGTAAGTTCAATATTGAATACTATGCACAGCTGATAATCTCGTGAAAACGAATAGGGTTGGTAGGTATAGGAACGATATTTTATTGTTTCAAACATATTTTATTGATTCTATGCAATGAAAAGTCAACGATGCGCTGTGAATTCCAGTAAAATGTCAATTTAGTGTTTAGGGTAGGGTAGGCAGGGTTACCAGGGGTGGTATTCAATATTGATCTTACTTTGATAGCCAATCATATCGCCTGTTAGTGACCAAGATTTTAATATGTCGTGATCAAGATCAATATTGAATACCACCCCAGAACCACAATATTATTTTTTGGCCTAGGTGTTAAACAACTTATTGTTGATAATGAGTAGATCTGAGAACCAAGACGGTAGATTAATTACCGAGAAAAAAAATTAGAGTTCCGTTTTCTTAGATGGTTAACGCTGTGTCTCGTATCGATGTTTTTGTAAGGTTAACACATTTTTGGGTACTTGAGTACTACGTTTGTATTAGCCAAGATCATACATCATTTTCGTAAGTAATATGTACTTGATAAATAATCATAAGCAACCATGAAAAAATAGTCTATGTATTTAGTGATAAAATGTACTGTAAGCTCGTTTATAATCTGTGAGATTCTGAGATTTTGGTAAAAAGGTATTTTTTTTGGTTTTCGCATTTTATCGGAAAATCAGAAAGCAAAATCTTTAATCAAGGTTGCCTAGTTGAGTATATACTCATTTAGTTTTGGATAAATTGTCGAAAAAGGTCTATAACAAATTACACTGAGTATAGAAAGAAACGCGCATGTTACATTTTCTCCATCCAGACTTGTTAAACCAAGCATTTTGGTCAGCCTATTGCTTTCTTCGAGGGCCACAAAAAAGCAATGTGTTTGGTATATTTTGATTGATAACTTGATACCTTGAACTTATTTTGCAAAAAGTTACATTTTCAACAAAAAATTACTGTCAGTGTAATTTCCAGGAAAATGCTTTTTATATCTGCAGCTTACGTAACTGGATATTATGATTTCGTATTGTTTACATTGAAACAATAACATAATCACCTTTGTATTTACGACAAATGAATATGCCTGCAATGATGACTTTTGTTGGAATATTCTATGGAATAAATCTAAGAAAATGCTATATAAACAACTTGGATGTAACAACCTTCAAATAAGAGTTACATTTGAATACAGTTTTACAACTAAAGCGGAGATACCTGGAAACAAGTAGTCACAAAAATGGCTGATACACGTAGTGTAAAAGAAAATGGCCAGCAGGCCAAAATGACCGATTCAACATATAACCTGAGGAGAAAATGAAACATGTGCGATCCTTTATGTACTCGGTGTATATTAATCAAACTTTCAATACCTCATTCCCGATGGGGTATCTATCATCACGAGGGAGAGAAAGATAAGAAAACCAGTTAATCCCTTTCAATGCCAAGAAAGGAAAACTCCGGTACTATTTGTATTGTGAGGTTTGGGCGACCCGGCGAACCTCTGACCCCTTTTCTCAAAGTGGACGCTCTACAGCCACGCTATCGAGGCGGTAGAATATTATTGTGAATTCATTAACAGAACCAATGAATATTGGTATATTATGAACGTATAAAGACGATTGTAAAGATTTAAGTAATCTAACCATGTAATAAGCCAATATTGGTACATGTGCATGCAATCAAGTCGAAAATATTATCTAATCGAGTTTTTAATCGGAATTTAAATTTTTCTCTACACCCTATCCGCCTGGCTATATATCATAGGTTTTTGGTACAATGTGTGAATTATATTATATAACTCAACCTGAGGCTAATTGTAGATCGTAGTTCAAGTTGAAAGTTTTTAATTTCGTCGAGAATTAAATGAATGTATTCCGCGGTATTGTGTTACGCAATAAAAAACATCGTCAAAAACTTGAAAGTAATCTCGTCAAAGCGACCTTTTTGATCTTGAAATTATATTGCCTTGAGTTACCTTATTAAATGAAAAAAATAACTTTAGTAATTAGATACACACGAAACTGTATTTTATTTTCATTTACCTCCATAAAAATTGATACAATCATTTTGCCATCACAAGTTAAGTATTAATCGATTTGTACACTGGCAACTCAATTTTAGGCTGACAAATTTACTTCAATGTCAGCTTAGTGTATTGTACAGAGAATTTAACGCGATCCTCGACCTTATATAAGCATAATTTATCAGCGAATATCTTGTCTATTTTTATAACCCTGGTTGTATGTTTTCATACGCGGGGAGTATCACGAAGACACTCGATGTGTCATACAAACATAAGTCTACAAACCGAAATTGCATGATTTTCTGGCGGAAAATTATATATTCAACGCAAGAACGTAACGTCAAGTGAGGATATTGTGAAAGTGACGTTGTCGTTTATGTGTACACAAAATATTACAACCATTGTTTGAACAGGTAGAGCAAATATTGTATTTTAGTTTAGTATGGAAATTAATAAAAGTTGTCTATATAAATAGAGGATATTACATGAGTGTCTTTCCATATTGAATTTATTAAACGAGTTGAATAAAATAATAAAATGCGAGGCTCTGCCGAGCATTTTATCGATTTTTTTCAACGAGTTTAATAAATTCAATGTGGAAAGTCACAAATGTAATGTTCTTTTTATCACATGTTAGCCTTTTCCGGCCGAAACATTAAATAGCTACTTATTTTTCACTATAATAAACGTGCAATTTTGACGATGTCGCCTATCCTTTGAATGACGTCGCGTGATAGCTTTATTACACTAGTGTATTATCAAAAATAAATGATGGCTTATTACGCTGCCGCGACGTCAAACATGTGATAAGCCTTTTTATCATATGTTTGACATCGCGGCAGCGTAATAAAGCCATTATTTATTTTTGATAATACACTAGTGTAATAAAGCTTTGACGTGACGTCACTCAAAGCATAGGCGACGTCGTCAAAGTTGTGCGTTTATTGTAGTGAAAATAAGTAGCTATTTTTATGTTTCGGTCAGAAATAGCTAACATATGATAAAAAGAACATTACATTTGTGATTTTCCACATTGGATTTATTAAACTCGTTGAATAAAATCGATAAAATGCTCGGCAAAGCCTCGCATTTTATTATTTTATTCAACTCGTTTAATAAATTCAATATGAAAAGACACTTATGTAATATCCTCTATATTATTAGTTTTACACCGTATTAGTGGACTCGACCGCTGCGTCACTTTATTTTACCCTGACTGGACTATACATGTATGTATGCATAAATATCAGGATCAGGCCAAGTTCTCCGTGCTATAAAAACCTGAAATACCTCTGTACAGTTTCATCTTTATTGAAGGTTTTGAAGCTCAAAACGAGCTAAAAGATTTGTATGGCGTACTTTCCTACCTATATGTTATAGTTAGAACATATTAAGTAAATTTTAATGATTAAAAAGGCCAGAGCGAGCGAAGCGAAGCGAGGCATTTTTAGTCATTAAAATTTACTTAATATGTTCTAACTAACTTAGAATATAACATTCTGCATTCTGATTGGCCGATAGAAATTAGCGCCAACGCATGACGTCAAGTCTGTTAAGAGAAAATTTTAATGATTAAATTTTCATTTAACCGCGAAAATGCGGCGTTTTCATTGGCTCATAATGTAGGTTATATTCTAAATATAAAAGAAAGCCGCTGATGGTTGCTTTATCAAACATTTATTGCAAATAAGCAATTTAAACCACTTTGGTATTTTTGTTAGTTCAAAAATGTGCGGAGTTTCCTTCCAGCATGCTTTGCGAGTCATATGATTTCCTCTTCGATCTGTAACATAAACAAACTTCAGAGGAAACATCAATGAGGTATTTGGTATGTTAAAGTAATTCATATTCACGGAATGCGAACAAATGTCGATCATACCTTCTATATTTTTTATGTAAAATACGAAATTACTACAAAATGCCAATGTTGCGTAAATATGAGCGTTCTTGTTTAAGGTATATATATACGATATATTGGACAATTTCCTTTTGTTCTTGCAATACGCCAATATGTGACTCAGGACATTGTAAGATGCTGAATTCGTGATGCTCATAAAAATATAATTTCTAAACGCTTGCAAAGAGAAACAATATCGAGTACGTATCTAGTCGAGTTCAAAATGGCGACCAAAGGTCTTACAATTATGAGGTTAGAAACAATATTTAACAGTGACGAGGAGGATGACATTATGACTGAAAACAACTGTATTAAAATAAACTGTCTGCTATGTGCAAAGAAACGTAATGTTCCAAAATTTTAAAATTTAGGTTAGAGATTATACGCATGCCTCACGCTTTCCGCCATTTTGACTCTAGAGAACCTGCGAAGGACTGGAGGTTACTTGGGTCGAGTAGGTTAGAGAGTATACGCATGCGCACTGCGTTTACCCGACCCGTTCCTTTTAAAACTTGTGTTACTCGTGTAACCCGAGTTGGTAATTGGAAAACGCTCATGTAGAACAGAGATTTTTGTAAAATGTAAACTGACATACAGAATTATTGTTGCCGTAAAAGTGGATTGAATGTACGATTAGTTGTACAGATTGCATGCGGAACATACGTAATAAAGAATAAATATACGTAAATTGTCGAGTCAACAAACCTTACTATTATGCTTCAATATAAATGTCTCGTCATTACAAGAAATAATGACACATCACAAATTGTTTGTCAGATTACCATAGATAACACTACCAGCTGTCAGGTGTAATAATTACATGCGCAAAATATAGCTCAGTTTATTTAATAAGACACAAAAAATGAACAGCTTCATATTATTGCGTTAAGTATGCAATTTAGGCAGACACTTTGCACACATGCAAGAATGTTACGAATCTATTAGTGTACAGTATTTAATCATTCGTTATTTGGTTAATTTGTTTTGATTTGTTAATAATTATGATTCATTAATCTCGTGCATGTCACTATATACCGCTCCATTTGTGTGAAATTGGTCGAAATTGAGCAAACCCGTTAATGTATGTATCGTATTAGTCTTTTTGCTTCGTGGGTACAAACCGATAACTTATTATATAGAAAATGATAAATGTGTTATTATCGATATTATACAGAAATTTTGTACCGTCGCCATGAATAACTGTTCCCTTCCATTTTGACACTTGCCGTTCGTTTCGATTTGCCATAAAACACATAAATATTACAGCTGAGTATTTAGGTCCAAACACCACTAAATCGATAATTTGATCTTTAACTCACTGTAACGTGACAATAATTGTAAGCCCCAGATTGTAACATGTTAAAGTCTTTAGCCAGCTGGCAGACATATATCAATGCAAATAAATTGCTTTCAGGAAAAATAAAAACAGTTGTTCACGTACCATAAGAACTATTTTGTTCGTCGAACGCAGTCACCGAACCTAATTTCGTACTCACGCGGAATGATTCAAAATCTTTTAGCCCCTACCTAACTTTCACTTTCATATATCGGCCAGAATGCCAACAAGTTCCAGATATAACACTTTCACTGCTTTGCATACATACACATACCGTATTTAAAGAAAATAGTATGATTCTAATGCAGACTTGTCAAGACATACCCTCGTTTCAAGTCAAATCAAAGGTTGTTTCAGAACTACTTAAGTGTATCATTTGGTAAGTGTTTACCTAAAACTTATAAAAATTGAAGCTGAATATTTTTCGGCAAATATTTCTCTTTACGATAAACTTCCTTCACCACCACCTTGTCAAAAAACAGAGCAGTCCCTCCAGCTCATGCTTTGAACTTAAATCTTTTTCCACAACTTTTTTTTTAGATTTCAAAATTTAAATTTGAGAAATCAAAATAAGGTGGCCTCATTATTAGGAGAGAAGTTTAACTGCATACCAATCGTCTTGCGTAAAATCTCTGAAATATTGGTTGAACAGCTTTCCATAGTTTACACTATTTATTTCGCCTGATATACGGAACGCTTTATAGCATAAGTTCTTCCAGTTTACCCCGGTGGTCTCAATAAACGTAATGCAACAAGTTGCATCTTTTAACAAATACATGTGATAATATCTTTTTCAAATATTTAAATCTTCTGTCTATGCTAATCTGGCATATCTCCCCCTTATCGTAATTGCAAACATCCGTGTGCTTAAAGTCAACTAAAAAACTAGAAATGGGATTTTCAAGTCTTTTATAACTCAATTTGCTTTATAATACATATAATCCCATAAAAAACATCCTGTATATGTTTTAGTACCCAACGGCTTTAGTTTTATGCCAATTTATTTTTACATTTCCAATGCTGTAAGCGGTTAACGTCTAACAAAATGATAAAAAACAAACTGTACAGGAAGACAGCATTCGACAGAAACGTTAAGAGAGCACGAAATGCACTGAAAAGAACAGGCAAAACGACAAAAAAAGACAAGCAACATCACAATAACTAGACAAGAAAGAACCACAAGAACGATCACATATCACAAGTACAACCCACAAGGCGACACTCAATAGAAACAATATACTCGCCTATTTGACATAACCGACAACAGCCTTATGCTGGACTACGATGCCCCGTAGGTGTGCTGAAACAACGTTCATTGGTAATAGCACAATACCACACACTCTATTCATATGTTAATAAACATTTCCGTTAACATTTATGAAGTTAATTAATTCAAAGATCATACACAACGATCATACACAAAGATAATCTTCCGTATTCTTTGATTAAATATAATGTTTTTGGATAGATCTGTTCGTTTAGAAATTATGACATCCAGCCGCTGGCAAAAACGGACGCTCGCCCATTCGCCTGGCTCCTCATCAAACAACTCCAACAACCCTCTGCCCGCGACACCGCTCGACCACACACCCGTTACACCTCCCAATGTTCTACCGCTCGCAAGATGCTTTTTGTGTAAACTATGGACATGTTAAATATACTCATCAAGCTTGCAACAGAACATAACAGAACACGTTTTCGTTGGCACAATCTCCATTAAAATATATTTCTAAGTTGCAAGTACGTTACTCACACATTTGGTACATAATATTCAGAACTTAATTCTTAAACATGGATGTGTTAGCTTGATACAAATCTTCTTCCTTAAAACAAATTTGTTAAAAAAAGGCCACACGTACTCAGTTACTGTCATTAATGTGATATCATATTCATTTTATGGTCGTTTTATCTTCATTAACAATTCATGCTTATTTTATGTCTTTCTTTTATAAATTTTAACGGCGTTGTTAAAGTTTATCGAGTGACCGAACATAAAGTGGACGGGTATTGAAATGAAACCTTAGATCGGTCCACAGTCCGGTTATCGACAATCACGTGACCTGTATCCATGGATGGATTCACGCTTTCATCTTTAGAAAAGAAGATTATTCTATTAAGGTGACGATATGAGTGTATATGGTATCGGTTTCTAACTAATTATTTGTCCATCTTTACCCCGTACCATGGTTCGCTTACTGTCCATAGGTCATCGGACCCCATACCGGCTTATCTAAATCATATATCACCCTCCTGAATATATTACGACAGTATGGACGTATTTGTGACAAAGGTGTCAAAGTCGAAATTAAATTACTGATACATAGTCAAGCTGTTAGAAATTATAAAACACTTTATCCGTCTTTTTGACACTCGTTTTTGTCATATTTTATTTCCCGCGCTTTTTTATACAAAAGATCCAATAATAATCATGATGTTGTTAACTTACAACATAAATTACTAGAAAATGGTGTTAGATGTGATTGTAAGATCCGAAACCGTAAAAAAAAAATAATTTCAAACTTAAATTATCAAACTAAATAAAATCTGATTTTACCAGGGCCACACTCATTCATGGCTAGCAATTGCTACACTGTTCTAATTCTGTTATTTTCGGTCTCTGCTGGTTCTTAATAAGTAGACCCTTTAGATATTTACCCGCAATTAATATTTTTGTTTTACTTGAGAATAATACAATATTGTAAACACATACTTGTAAATAAACTACATCATGACATAAATGCCAATCTAACACTTCACCGTACCGCCAGCATAATGATAATAAAGAACAATTATTTTCAAAATACCGCTTGATAACATGTTATTTAAGAAATAAACTATAAAAAACCGGCTATTGAATATTTTATTTCGATTCTTACATGATTTAAACTAGGAATTATATATTAAGCCAGTGTTTTTTGCGAGATCTATGTTGTTTACGTTACCTGCATGACGTCATAAAAACGACGTGACGTCATTTTCATTGTATATCGGCCGATATACGACGTTATGATTTGTTCTTTGTACATATCGGCAAAATCGCCGGTCATGTTAGAATTTAGTTTAAGTTCTGGTGCACTGTGTACACTAACTCGACACAGATATACACATTTTGAACGCCCCGACAAATTCCTGAAAATGCATGTGTAATTTGTTACATAATACTTGTTATCACGTGATGTGTTTTTGTATGATACGGCAGTTTGTATCAAGCATGTCTGTCTTCAATACGATAAATCTACGACCCACACTAGCATTCTACGAAACGAAACATAGGTTCAATGTTATCAACAATGATATCATATTGTACACTCAAACTTGTTTTGATTTTTAAATTCTCACAAATTATCGGTTATGTTTGTACGAAAGGTGCCTCGCTTATATTTGAACAGTGTTGTACATCCTATATGTTCATGCTGACACGATATTATTGAAATATTTCTTTCCAGTCGGGTACGGTATATTAATGTGTCCAGTATTATATTCACTCACTGTTGTTAATATTTGCAATTTAGTTAGTACCCAAAGCAACAGTTTTGTAGGGGCATTACCTTTCGCTAACTCCAATTGATCCAGTGTAATCAACGCTGGATAGTACGACTTCGGCATTTACGATTCTGGTATAATTTGGAATTTGTGTTCTTAAAGTACCGACTTGTGTGATTTTGGTTGGGTATGAAGCCGAGTCTTCACCATAACATAATGTCACAGACAGCGTCGTCAGGAAAGAGATGTGGCACACATTTTGTCCAAAACCTTTTTGAACGTTAGGACCATAATACTATGCAACTTATTTTTCCTTTTGTAGAATAAATATGAGTTCCATTTTGTTAGTTATAACATACAACAGCACATGTCATGTTGCCGGCCGCGAAATCATGTTGCTTAACGAATGTCAACTTCTTGGTAGTCGCATAGATATTTCTCAAATAGCAGTCTGCTCTTTTACCGTAAATATCCCAATGGTAAAGCGTTGTCTTATCAGAGGTGACAAAAGTACGAAATTACTGTGATATGGCTGACCACGTAGTTTTCCTGGAAGCGTACCTATGGTCTTCTGCATGCAATTTAATTTTAGGAACTTAAAATTATTCACATATGATTAGGACTACAGAATAGACTTGGTGATAAAGCATTATCGTGCGTCTTTCGTTCACAAACAACTCAATAGCAGACTCCCTGTGCGAAGAGAAAGAGAAACACGAAACTCCTAAAATACCACGATATGCATCAAATTTCATTTCTTTTCGAACAACTCTCGTATTTGACAAAGTCATTGGGATATTATATCGTTTTCTCAAAATCATAGTTTAATAAAAAAAATATCAAACTAAAATGATGACTGTATTCAAGTTTTGTGAGTTTTCTTTTTAATACATGTATGTTCCTTTTAGCGCTGCTTTCTCCTGTACGCTTTGCTATTAACATTTTATTTCATAGCGGAGACATGAATAGCACATGATGCTACAATTCAAATTGCCCTTCGATAGCAACGTAGTGTAAGGCTGTGGAGAAGCCATTTGGGAGCTCAACCATGAAGTTGAGGGTTTTAATAATCTTTGTAACGACAACGACTCATTTGACCATCGGTGAGATATGACACAAACGTGAAAGCAATTCCAATTTTCACCATCTTTTGTTAATGCTTCGTCAGCAGTTCAATGGGCATTTGTAATGAAATATTCACTGATTCAGGAGTGTTAGGCGCGACTCCATTTGCAAGGCATCTGTCAGCAAAAGGCATCCTTATATTAAACTAACATTGATTTAAAACCCATTTGTTTCTCCTTAATACAAGGCAACCTTGGGAATGTTAACGCTATTTTCTATTTTATAGATTTTTGATATTTGTCAAAGTAGTAACTAATAACCGTCGAGGGGGTGTTTATTATATAACTTTGTAATAGTTACCGCCCCATTTCATAAATACATAATGTATCAATATATTTTCAACATAACTTTAAAAGTATGACGTACGTTTTAATTATTCCGAAAACGTGTACAAATTTCAAAAATTTGGTTTAATCATTTAATCAAATTATCTCAAATGTAATAACAGCCTTGCGAAATGTGGTAACATAAATTTCAGAATATTTGTGTGGAAGCCACGTATTCAGCCTGACCTCCTTGTTGATACCAAAAAGCATTTAGCAATGAAAGTTATACGTTGTTTAGCGGCTCAGTGCATGTGAAACACTGATCTTATCGCTAAACTTGTTAGGGGAACATGCTCCTAAGATATCGTTTAACCTTACAAATTTCACAATACGATTACAAGGTATAGTAATTGACTCTACAGTTTGTTAACTCCTACTTGGGCGATGCAGTTTTAAACGTTTAATTGCAGATGTTTTCAATTAAGAAAACCTCAACGGTCATAGTGTTTCATTGCAGTGTTTTGCAATGCATTTAATGTTCTTTGATGTTTTTGCGTTCAAAGTTAAATTACATTTCGACAAAAAAAACTACAAACATTTCAGGCAAATTTTAACATGGACTTCATGTTGGCAGAACTGAATATCATCAGTATTTTGAATCTGTTGCAGGATAATGCGATGTTGGAGTTTAGCCCTTTGCTTCGTGAGCCTCATCCTCTACAGTGATGTGCGGGCTGCCTGGAAATTTACGAAGAAGTCAAGAAAAAGTTCCGTTATGTACCAGAACGACGCTGCAACTTATGGGTATGTTTGTACTTTTATTTGACATTCATTGTAGTTTTCTGATCCCAGTTTGTAAACGATTGTTTCCTTGAGATCCAGGTACAAATTAAGTGTGAACACTTTCTATGACCGCTACCTTCCTTCAACCTCGTTCTGTCGTTATGCCTTGAATGCCACCACGGTTGAACACCAATCTGGCTCATCAACGCCACTATAAAGCATTTGAAACAATGACAGAACGTTATACTACAAATTTACTATCATAATTACTAGTGTGCTTCGTGTATTTTTGTGTATTTTCGTGTATTTTCGTTTATATTCGTTCCAAATGTCGTTCTGCCGTTGTGTGTCGTGTCTCATTCAATGGCATTCTGTTGTGACGCGAACATAAAAAAACGACAGTACGAAGTTGGCAATATTCGGCCACCATATCTTCCTGACGGTTTATGCATGTTCTTAATTAAATGAGATAAACGGCAAGAATTGCGTCCAATTGTTTGAGGTATTAGTTCACACGTTCTTGCAATACCAAGTGTTCCGTATGATGTTCAAGCACATCTTAGACAATATATATCATCTTAAGCATCTGGTAACCAAAATTAACAAACAGTTGCCCACAATGAATAATAATAAAAACAAATTCTAACTATCGTTTTTGCTCATTCATTCGTTCATTAACCGAGAGCTTCAGACACATTATGCAATTCCACTTTGTAATTAGCTCGTCTAGCGTTATGGGGACCATACAGTTTAATATCCCTATTGTACTACATAAACTGTTTGTCTTAGAGATATATTTTGTTTGGCATTTCCTTCTGTCTGTATTGAGACTACACATGGCAACTTGATATACTTATCAGGGACTCTCATAAACAAAACCAAACATCTAATCAACGTTCTCAATAGAGAATTTCACACCGTGTTTTACATCAGCGTAAAACTTTCGTATCCTCTGCTTCTCAGCCAAAACTGTAAGATTTACGACGACGGATCTGGAAATTGGAATCATTGTTCTACGTTGATCCGTTGATTGATTTATTGATTGATCAACCGAATGCAGCGGCTATGGTTCTAGGTCAAAGGCTGCCTTGCATGGAGGAAATATTGATGAAAATCTTTGTAAAATCAGACGAAAAAAGAATTTAATACAAACACGATTAATTGAATTTCAAATTAGTTTGTCTGGTTCAATTTAATTTGTAAACATGTTTTTCCTGCTCCACATAATTTCGTTCCAAGAAAATTTTAGGAGACACTATAAAACTTCTTTTTGTTCTTTCGAATCGAGTACATCAATATATACTCGATGGTTATTGGTCAATCGTTTGTAACACATGTGTTCATTGGTCAACGGTTGTTAAACATGGTTTTATTGGTCAATCATTTGTAAAACATGAGATATTTGGTAAATTATTTGTAAACACGTGTTGGTTAGTCAATCATTTGTAAAACATGCGATCATTGGTCAATTATCTGTAAAACATGTGTTCATTGGTCAATCATTTGTAAAACATGTGTTCATTGGTCAATCATTTGTAAAACATGTGTTCATTGGTCTATCATTTGTAAAACATGTGTTCATTGGTCAATCATTTGTAAAACATGTGTTCATTGGTCAATCATTTGTAAAACATGTGTACTATACGGGCCTTTTAACGTTTTAATACTGTTTATACTGTTATTTTAGCTTTTGAGACTAAAGGCTGCTAAAACTATGTAGTTCAGCAGTTTTACTGTTGTAACTAGGTTATTCAGCGTAGGCATTCCGCCTTTTGTTTGCTGAATCTTTTCTATTCAGCTTTTAAACAGTGGGACAGGGGATGTTTAATTTTCTTGGTCGGTAGTGTGTTGGGCACTTCTTCGTTTTAAGTTTTCTGACAGCTAAAACTAGGCATTATAGTCCGTTTGCTGTGGAAACTGGGTCTTTCAGCTAGCTATACTTTTCGACAGCTTGGACTTGGGCGGATCTGCGCTTGTTTAGTTGGGCATTGTTTTTTTGTGTTTTATGTTTCCTGTGCTCGGTTGGTTCAGTTGGGCACTGTGTTTTGTTTGTTTTTAATGTTTTCTGTGCTCGGCTGGTTAAGTTGAGTGCTGCCTTCCCTGTCTGACTTAATATAATCTTTTTCATTGGTCTATCATTTGTAAAACATGTGTTCATTGGTCAATGATTTGTGAACAATGTGTTCATTTGTTGATGATTTCATCGTTTGATAACAACCTTTTCCCGTGAATATGAACTGAGTATACATGCCTGTATAAAATAATTAAACATATAGGTTATGTATGTTTTTGTTATTTGACCTCTTTACGTCAATATTTACCTGTAAGTACTGATTCTACACGAATAATTTGATTGCCAGTGTGCTATATTGAAAGATTTTGTGTTGAGCTTATCTGTCGGAGCAATACTCCCAGTCTACACGTCCCAATGCTATTTCACAGCGAACATGGCACGGTCTGACTCCCAGCAAGTCTGGCATTGGCTAAAGTTGCCAGTTGTTTGCAGAATAGTTGTTTAACTTACTGGTGGTGTTATTGATTATTAATTAAATGGAATATTAGCCGAGTCAGTTGGCTGCTTTATAACCATGACCATGTGGTTTTAGTAATAAAGTAATGCATGCAGAGTATAAACAAATCGTTTCTGAAGGCCATTAAGAAGGACTACGTGGTTCCATTGTTGAACGCAGTCATGCAGCTGTCAATTGCGAGGAGTATACTCCTATTGCTCGTCGGCTTACATTCAAAAATAAAATGTTAAGTCGGACAAGGAAGGCAGCACTCAACCCAACCAGCCGAGCACAGAAAACATAAAAACAGGAAATGTCCAATGCCCAACGCACAACCAAACGAGAAAATGATCCGCCCAAGTCCAAGCTGTCAAAAACCAGAATGAACTAGTTCAGCAATCAAAAGGCTGAATGCCCAGGTTGAATGACGTAGTTTCAACAGTTATCTAAGCGCCAAACTACAATAATAATTCTGACAAGAAACCCAGCACTCGGCATAAACAGCAGAGCACACAGAAGTACAAATACAATGAGTTTGATGAACAGAAACAATGACAAAACACGACTCGAATACCTCGACAGAGTTGAATTATTAGATATATCTTGGAAGCCATGATTAGTTTTATTTACGACGTTTCCTAGACAGATAAATGCCTGATAAGATTTCGATTTTCTAGATTAATCTATTTTATCTTTTTCGAATCCGGAAACGCGATTGTGATTGTTAAATAATCTAAGCGAATCATTATAATGTTTTGTTTTAAAATATAAATAATTACATAGTTTACATCAGCTGGTATTCGCAAAGCATCCTAGTAGAAAATTTAAATAGTTTTACTGAAGTTAAATATGGCACATAATTCTCGCAAATTGAAGATTTTTTTTGTATTATGATGTCAGTATGTATAGGGGTTCGACACGTAAACCTACAATAATTAAAAACTGTTTTCAAATTCTTGTTTTCTTTCTACTATGTGTCGAACCACTTTGTATGTAACTCTTCATTGGCTGAATTTATTTTAAGATTTGCCAAAATGTTTAAAAGACGCTTTGTGAATACCAGCTCAGTTGAATTTGTAACATGGGCTAAATCTAGTACGTTACTATGTCCGACACGTGTCTGTTGCTTGCTAACTCCTTCACATTAAGGGATGCGATTGTATTGTTTAACGATTCATTATATTTCTTTGTGGTGTATCTGTGTGTGGAGGCATCTTCACGAGGACAGTAATAGTGTACAATCTGTTTTTTATTTTAAAAAGTCAGAAAGTTTGTAATGTATTTTGATATTGACTGTTCCAATGCTATACTCCTACTTTTTTGATATTGACTGTTTCATGGTGTACTCCTATTTTTTCAAGTACGTCAAATTGTTTGAAATGCATTTTGACATTGGCTGTTCCAATTTTGTACTCATATTTTTACAAGAATGCCAGAAAGTTTGAAATGTATTTTGATAATGATGGTTGAAATGTTTAATAAAACAATCTTCTGTTACAATATTCTTAATCTTGGTTTCTCATCCATATACATGTATATAATATATATGAATTTCCAAAGTACAAATAAAAAACAATGCAATAATAATGATAAAAACAGCAAACATTTTAACATGTAGTTTTTGTAGTACATGAATCACAAAAATAGAAAATAAAGACTTAATTCGCTTTGTGAATCCAACAATACTGGCACCAAAAGACAAAGCTAGGTAATGAGCAAGGGGTAGATTTTTTTATTTTAGAAAGTGTCATTTGCTTGCGAAAGAGTAAGTGAATACTTCTTTATAATAAATTCCATGAACACTTACAGGGACAACAGCCCACTGCATCTGTCTGTCAAATTATTAAAAAAATAGCTTTAACTCGCATGAAAACAAAACAACCAAGAGGATTACAGGTTTAAAGGATACAAGAGCAAGCCTATTATTTTCTCATTTATATCCGTTTTTAACTTCCATTCCACTGACTGTAAACACAAATAGGTGATCAAGTGTTTTGACTTATTCCTTAAGATAATTGATGAAAAAAACATGAATGAACCATGCAAGTTTGCCTCCCACCCGGTTTTACAAACGTACCTCGTAAAAAACTGTAGAGCTGCATGTCAGTATAAACATAATATATGAACACTCAGTAAATGATGATTGACAGTTACAATTGACCCTACGCATCAAAGGTTCTCTATGATGGGAGTTTAATGGGATCATTATCTACCCGTATCGTGTTTTTCTAAGCTTTGTAGAAACCGCTTTGATACTTTTCCTGAGCGTTTAAACGAACGTGCAAAGAACGCTGTAACCTGTTTAATGTATAAACTATTTAGCCGACTGTAATTTTTAACCCACGTCTGGCAAAGATCTGTAATTTCAGTAGTTGTTTGTACTTTTATTGTGGCTACTGGATGTTCTGAGTATTGGGTGGCATTTTCTGGTCTTACTTGTTACAATTGTTAAACATAACTTTAACGAAGTTGGAGAACAATGATTTGCACATGCGAGTCATTCTGTGAGTGCATCCATCTGTTATTTGCGTTTAACTCTTGTGCCTACCACTTTTAGTTGATTACCACCTTCATCTGAACTCTTTTGCTTGTTTGAGGTCAATGTCACAGTGACTTTTAAAGGGACTGCCTCACATATTGGTGTATTGCAAAAGTAAAATAAAATTGTCAAATATTCGCGTAATTTTGGTATAGTTGGCTATATATCCCATAAACAACCACACTGACATCTAAAATGACTTGAGGAACTTCGGCAATTGGTAGTTATTCAGTATTTTTACATAAAGAATTCTATAGGGTATTAATACCCTATAGAATGAACACTACTTTTACTTAAATTGCCTGAAAACTGTTTGCACTTGATGACAACAAATCGAAAATCAAACCAAATACCTCACTGATGTTTACGCTGTAGTTTGTTTATGTTTCAGTTCGATCACGCGTGAATTACATAATTCACAAAGCATGATGGAAGGAAACTTAGAACTTTTTTTCAAGAAAAAAATACTCAGTGGTCGATATTGAGAGTGGTTAAAATTGCTTATTTGCACCAAATCTTTCATAAAGCAACCGTCAGTGGCTTTCTATTACATCAATACTTGGTTAGGTTGGAAAATCACGATATACAAAAATTTTAGCCCAATCTGTGAGGCAGCACCTTTAACGTAACATAGCTTATCAGCTGCCAGCATGGGCTTACTTGCTTTACACAGTCCATTGTTGTGCCTTTGTTGTACTTGTGTCGTTGGTTCCATTTTTCTCCTATTGTTTGGTTGCATGAACTTTTTTTGTAATTAATCTCATAGTGTGTATGAATGACTTTGCTACTTTTCCAATGTATATTATAATCAAACTGAGAAGGTTGCAGGAAGTCAATTTAATAAACTATATAGTTCAATCAATTGTACCATAGATACATGTATAGTCTTAGTGTATTCTACTTATACTTGAATGCAATCTCCTTTTTAGTTCCTATAGTTACATATAACCATATCGCTCAAACTATATCTGACATCAAAACGTTTTCAATCCAAAATCACTAGATCATATGTAGTATACACAATTGCACATCTTCATCCTTGCGTTTTATTTTCTTCCGCCTATGTTTGTTTTCATACTCTTTTATGACTTCAGCTGTCAAATTATCCAGTACATCTACCATTCGCACATTTCTGTCGGGAAGATTTGCAATTTTAATATGGACTAATTACCACTTGTCCGTTGGCATATGAAAGTATATGCATTGCAATTATGTTCACATGTGCTCTTGGCTGACCGAATTTGAAATGAACCATCTGGGTCATTATGCCTTGTATATTACTATTTAGATATTTTAATACGGAAATTTGTAAACGTTATATTATAATACAAGTATTTTATTTCCTTTGAAGATTTGTCAATTTTTTTTCTCATTTTCTAGTTCAAATTAAAACATTTATATAATTATAACAAGTTTGTATCGATACTGTGATTAGAACCCATACAGTACGACGCCATCGCGGCTAGCAATGCGAAGTACGATTTAAGCATTATACCACTCGGTTATCACACCAACCTCAACTAAAAAAGTTGCGCTAATAACCAGTATCAATGAGAAGACATCACACCAAACCAGTTATTCACTTCAGTGTAGTTATCATTCATAATTACCCCCCTTTAATGATTTATTTTGCACGAAATTTATATTCCAGTGTGTCATTCATTGCGGGGTGAGTATATAGGCTTGCTTGAAATATCCATTTTAGGGGATCTGTATGATTCGTTCTATGTGTGACTCTTGTGTGGGTGGCTAGGTGATGCCGCCGTTTCTGTGTGGCTTTGGATAGTCTGTGCGCTACCGTTTTCGATATGTGGAGTCCAAAATCTGATTTTCAGTCTTAAGATGTCTCTTCCTTGATTGTTTCACGATGTGGTGTTGGTCATTCTGTACCATTCATTCTGCTCATTTCCATTTCTAATATTGCTCTTCTATTGCTACCCCATTCTCGTTCACCAGCGTATACCCCATTTGAGTTGTTTGGAATTTGATAAATCACTAATGTATTAGGAAGGCAAGACAAATAACACACAAAAAAGAAAAATTACAGACAACAAGCAAACATCAAAATGCCTAACCAAAAACTGATCAAGAGAATAAAACTAAACTGCTACAAGTTACAATTACAGGTGTCAAAAAACTCCTAGAAAGTTTTAGAAGCCCTGTAAATTGTATAACCCCTGTACTATAATTTATATTTTCGTCTCAAGCAGATATACAAATGTTTATTTAATGCTAACTGATGAGATATGGAGTTCTATCAGTGAAATAAAACCTATATCAGTCACTGGTTATCACCTACAATGTGACTGATATAAGCTCCGCCCCCTCACAGGGACTACTTTAATTTACCAAAATCTCAACACTAAAATGTCTGTAACTTTTTTATTACTGAACGGAAACATGTCATGTGGGGGTTTTATTCTTAGTTAGACCATTTCCTACAAGTTGGTGTATGATTTAATGCAAAATTCTCAAAAAAGTCGTTTTCACCTATTCACCATAATCCAAGATGGCGGATTTTGAAGTGAAAAATATGAATGGAATAACATATTCATACGTAGCCTAACCACAGTGGTAATTTGGCATAAATAGTACCAGTTTTGACACCATAAAAGCATTAAATAAATAGAATATGTGTTTGTTTTGATTGAATATGGTTAATATCTCATCTTGTAGTGATAAAATTTTAATATTTTCACTCGCGCTACGCGCTCTTGAAAATATTGAATTTTATCACTAAACGATGAGATATAAACCATATTCAATCAAAACAAACAAATATTCTCTATATAATGCTACTACACATTGAACAGATATTAGCAGTGTCAATTAACAAACTGCAAGAGTTTCCAGTTCCCACCAACAACTTTTAACCTATGCACTGACATCAAAGAGTCTATGATTTTATTAAGGACGACCTTTTGCGTTGCATGTTAACGTGATTTCATTATAATGCCACCCCAATTATTCACGGAACCAGGCGTCATTCGAAGCAAACATCAAGGAAAATAAAAACGAACCAGACCAAGCTGATTTAAGTAATTAAACGCTGGTGATTACAAATGTATTATTTTGCGCGAACAGATTGGCAATAAAAGGAATCTTTGTGTCTTTTTTATTAGATTGTGATCAACCTTTGAACGCTGGCGACGGTAAATTGTGCTAAACTGTACATGATTTTACTTCAAAGAGGCATTCCCAAATCTCGTGTAATATTACTTTGTATCTATCTAATGGGCTAAATGTACATACAACTATAAATCGTTTTATTCTTTAAGGAACAAATGTGTGGAAATGTGTCGCTATGGTCACAACAAACATCTTATAATAATGTATCGCTACCAGCAACTTATTTGTATTTTTCATTTATAGTTCAAAGGAAACAACTCATCCAAGCTTGTAAAAACACTAATAACTACATGTGTATTGATGACTTACAGTAATATATTGTTAATCTTGTCTCGGTAAATGTGGGGTATTGTTTGTGAAATATTTTTAAATCAATTTCAGCGATCGAAATTTTAGGGAATGCCTCTTTAACTGTTTGTAATGGTTTAGGTGTATGAACATGTTTCATGTCAAATAGATTTTTTAAGCCATTTACGTACAGTTCTTATATTTATTCTGTAGTAGCAATCTTGAAAGATCGACCTTTTCCGGTTTTCTTCGGTAAATGATAAGATTTGTTTCAGAATTGGAACAACATGTATGTATTGTCGATAAACATGCGTATTTTTCTCAAACCAATATTACTAAATACGTGTATTTTGGAGTTTAAAATAATTTTAAATACACATCTGACTCAAGTGAGGTCAATATTTTTTAATTGAATTCGCTGTATGTTTTTTTGATATGTTGGCTTAAGCACCCTTAATAAGAACTATAAAATGTATATCACGATTAAAAGTATCTTGTGAAATGTTAACACGTTTTTTATTACATTTTTGCAGTATTGTGCTTCTCACTTCCTTTTTTGACAAAAAATGAGTAATTCGTCCAAAAATGTTGATTGTTCAGGCTGTCAACCATCTGGCACAATTAAAATTTGACAATCCAACACCCACGAATAGTTTAAGCTTATTATCATATATATTTTGTTCCGATGAAATAGCAGTAACGGTGGCATTATACTGTTATTATATTTTAAACATTCCGATTTAGCAATGAAAACGTCACACTCTCTGATTACCGTTATAAAGTTTTAGTATAATAGCAGCATTTTAAACAATTACTAGATCGTTTGCATTATTATACACCGCATTTAAATCGCATAAACACATTGGAAATCTGTCCAAGTATCCCCATAAATCATTCTTATCCGAATATAATTATCCGTGCACTGTGACAATCAGTTAGGAATGTTTTTACATGTGGACAATTCGTGTCGCATTCGCAGCATGAAGTATGCCATTTACCCGCTAGTGATTGGCAGGACATTTTACTACGTACCATACAGGAGGTTGGCGGTTGTGAAAGTGCGTCTCTCCCTCAATGTGATTGACAGGGCATTCGTCTGACATACAAGAGTTTTGCGGTCGCCAAGGTGCACATAGCCCTCAATGTGATTGGCGCGCATTCGTCTGACATACAAGAGATTGGCGGTCGCCAAGGTGCACATATCCCTCAATGTGATTGGCGGGGAATTCATTTGACATACAAGAGCTTTGCGGTCGCTAAGGTGCACATATTCCTCAATGTGATTCGTGGGGCATTCGTCTGACATACAAGAGCTTGGCGGTCGCCAAGGTGCACATATCCCTGAATGGGATTGGCTAAGCATTCGTCTGACATACGGGAGCTTGGCGGTCCCCAAAGTGCGCCGATCAGGCAATGCGTACACAGTGTAGAGCTTATGAGCTGATAATCTACCCTTATTCTACAGGAGTCACATTACATAGGGCTTGCCCAATCGGAACGCATCGGTCAATGACGGAACCACTTTGATATATTAGGGCATTTCAGGAATGTCCGGTTAGTTGACCTGTTAATATGTAGCAGAGAGTAGGACTTCCAAGTAAATTTGAACAGCACCTTCCATGTTAACATCTAAACACTACCTTGGTGTCAAGAACCTTGCCCCCAACATGGTGTTGTTGTTTTCTCAGCAAAATTCAGAATTCGTACGTCCGATATATGATTGGTCATGAACGAACGTAGCTTGACTTCACAATACGAACTCCTATATTACGCCAACGATATTATTCCGCAGTGACGTTATGCGTTTTGAAATCAAGATGGCGACCAATAACAAATCATTAACCGGTGCCAACCTCGTGAATATTATCCTTTATTATTTTCTCTGAATGCCAAGTCTGAAATATGAATAATATTTATATCTTAGTCTTCGCAACTAATCATGTATTGTGCAGTGCCGATTGATTTATGTTTGACAAAAGGCTCTGGTTTATTAATTATCATGTTACACAGGAACGTTCGTTTGGCCAGGAGCCGCCATATTTTTTCTTGCCACCCACGAGATCGCCGGCAACTTTGGGTTGAATGAACGAATTGACTGCATAATTTATTATGCGTACTTCAACAATGTACTTGCTACTTCGTTAGTAATGTAAGTAGTCTTGGCAAGATGTGAAAACCAATTATTCGAGAACCGCAGACAATAACTTATATTCCAACTTTGAAATATGACCATAGTGTTGATGATTTATCTGTCATAAGACGCATAACAATAGAAATATATTCGACAAATATAGTACAGGCAAATTCCTGATGGTATTTTATAGTACATTTTTGTAATAAAAAACTTCAGCACATCTTTAACACAAATAAAAGCTATCAAGAGCTATGTTCTGGGCGATATGTATAGTTAAATATTTTTGCAATTTTGTTACTAGAGTATACATGAACTACGTTTTGTCATTTAGTTAAAGCCGAATGTGAAACAGTTTATACAGCTACCATTTTATGCTATTAGACAAGCGAAACCTCAATTGTTGTGATATACATGTACATACATTGTTATGAGGTTGGATAGAAAGAGAAATCAGTTTCCTACAGGTTATGTACTCTAAGGGGACACCATACTACTTTGTTTAATGACAGTCTGGTATATTGTAAATCTAGGAGTTACATGATTATGTGCACGACTATTTTGGTGCAACGGCAGTTCGGGGAAGTGCAAACCTTAAACTCTGATCACACAGTGTCATGACTTTCTGAAATATGGATGCGCGGCTCATTGACTGTCGGTGATAGGATTCATGCATTGTTCAATCAGTTTGCAATACGTTGCTTAGAGAGTATATGTTATTTTCAAATGCATTGCTTAGAGAGTATATGTCATTTTGCAATACGTTATTTATATCTAGTATATGTCATTTTCAAATGCATTGCTTAGAGAGTATATGTCATTTGTCAATTCTCTGCTTAGAGAGTATATGTCATTTTCAATGCGTTGCTTATAGAGTATATGTCATTTTCAATGCGTTGCTTATAGAGTATATGTCATTTTCAATGCGTTGCTTATAGAGTATATGTCATTTTCAATGCGTTGCTTATAGAGTATATGTCATTTTGCTATGTGTTGCTTATATAGTACATGTCTGTTGACTAACGCTAAGTTGCTTAGTATGTCAAGCGCTACAACAGTACACTTGCAATATGAATTCTTGACGTTTTTAGTAAAGAGCTTATTCGATTCTACTGTCAAGAGTGAAAAACAACTTTTTAAACCTTCGCTTTTCTGTACTGTAAGAACAATAATCTTTTGATAAAATTTATAGATAAATCTAGACAAAAATGTAATAAACTGTTTAGGACGTTTTAATACACAGAACTCAATGTATCTCGTATCATATTCTTGCCACATACTGACGAGTTAAATTAAATCATGATCATTAATCTAGTTTACATGTAAGAACATAGAAGAATATATTTCGGATAGTAGATATTCGGATAAACTGACACTTGCTTAAACTGTGGCACCCCACTTCAGCTTGCAGATTAAGTTGTTAGATATATATCCATGTAATGTTTGAAGCATGGAAGACAGCATGTAAGCACTTAAAGATGTTATCTTTAAATGTATGCACTCAATGAACTATTGTGTTTATTTCAAATACGAAATAGATTGTAGTTTGTTGCCGCTTGTTCATGGAGAGCAATTGTGCAATGAAATGCTTTTAATTCTGATACCAAGTGGTTTATAAAATGCACGCTAATCAGAATTTCATGTAATAAAACAAACACGGTGAGCTCGTTTGGTAGGGAAATCATGTAACAATGTGTTCCTGTTCGACTTTAAACTACTTGTTGTTTGATGTTGCTGTGAATATCATTGCGTATACACAGTCTAGGTAAAATATCCTCTTCCAGAGAGATCCCCTCGAGTTAAAACTGGTCCTGTCCAGAAACATACATTTGAGACGGTCATATCGAGTGACAACTGGTCCTGTCCAGTAACTTACCTTCGAGACGGTCTTATCGAGTAATAACTGGTCCTGCCCAGTGACATACCTTCGAGACGGTCATATCGAGTAACAACTGGTCCTGTCCAGTTACATACCTTCGAGACGGTCATATCGAGTAACAACTGGACATGTCCAGTAACATACCTTTGAGAAGGTCATATCGAGTAACAACTGGTCCTGTCCAGTAACATATCTTTGAGAAGGTATTATCGAGTAACAACTGGTCCTGTCCAGTAACATATCTTTGAGAAGGTCATATCGAGTAACAACTGGTCCTGTCCAGTAACATCCCTTCTAGAAGGTCTTATCGAGTAACAACTGGTCATGTCCAGGAACATACCTTCGAGAAGGTCCTATCGAGTAATAACTGGTCATGTCCAGGAACATACCTTCGAGAAGGTCCTATCGAGTAACAACTGGTCCTGTCCAGTAACATACCTTCGAGACGGTCCTATCGAGTAATAACTGGTCATGTCCAGGAACATACCTTCGAGAAGGTCCTATCGAGTAACAACTGGTCCTGTCCAGTAACATACCTTCGAAAAGGTCTTATCGAGTTATAACTGGTCCTGTCCAGTAACATACATTGGAGAAGGTCTTATCGAGTAACAACTGGTCCTGTCCAGTAACATACCTTGGAGAAGGTCTTATCGAGTAACAACTGGTCATGTCCAGTAACATACCTTCTAGAAGGTCCTATCGAGTAACAACTGGTCATGTCAAATAACTTACCTTCGAGAAGATCTAATCGAGTAACAACTGGTCCTGCCGAGTAACATACCTTCGAGAAGGTCCTATCGAGTAACAACTGGTCCTGCCGAGAAACATACCTTCTAGAAGATTCTATCGAGTAACATCTGGTCCTGTCCAGTAACATACCTTACATAAGGTTACATAAGGAGTACCCACTGGTCATGTAGAAAGACATATCTTCCAGAAGGTTCTATTGAGTAACAACTGGTGTTATTACTGTTTTCTGTGATCGACTATGTCAGTTGAGTGCTACCAACCTTGTCCGATTAACATATCTGTAAGCTGTATACATGTACTGTATATGATAGAGTGCATAATGATGCGAGTAAAACATGAACTAACTCCACACACGTGACTCGTTTATTTCGAGGAGTTGGTTTTAAATTTCTGCTGAATAAGCAATTATAAATTCATTATTTCTCTCTCACGCTTGTAAGCAGATTGTTAGCATTTTTGACGAGAAATAAGGACGAATTAAATACTCGTTAATAAAACTTTAATTGACTACATTTTATAGCTGTAATAAAACCCATACAAACATACCGTGAATTTTATAACATTTTACGATTTGGAATCGTATGTGGTCGCAAGGAATTATATGGGAGACTAACAGCGGAGTTCTTCATTTATTTACTACTCCAAAACAGCATGCACGTTTGTTTCGTTCAGCGGGATATTTATTGGACCGACAGCTAATTATCTTGGTCACTTTACTTTTATTTCGTACATTCGACTCGTTATATCGTACAAGCGACTCATTATCTCGTTAATAATTATTCTACTCATTACCTCGTTAATAACTTAACTCGTACATTTGACTCGTTATCTCGTGCTCTCTCGACTCATTATTTCGTCTTCTCGATTCATTATCTAGTGCTGTCCACTCATTATCTCGTACATTTGACTCATTATCTCGTGCTCTCGTCTCATTATTTCGTGCTCTCGTCTCATTATCTCGTGCTCTCGACTCATTATCTCAAGCTCTCGACTCATTATCTCGTACTCTCGACTCATTATCTCAAGCTCTCGACTCATTATCTTGTACTCTCGACTCATTATCTCAAGTTTTCGACTCATTAGCTCGTACTCTCGACTCATTATCTCGTACTCTCGACTCATCATCTCAAGCTCTCGACTCATTATCTCAAGGTCTCGACTCATTAGCTCGTACTCTCGACTCATTATCGCGTACTCTCGACTCATTGTCTCAAACTATCGACTCATTATCTCGTACTCTCGACTCATTATCTCAAGCTCTCGACTCATTATCACGTACTCTCGACTCATTATCTCGTGCTCTCGACTCATTAGCTCGTACTCTCGACTCATTATCTCGTGCTCTCGACTCATTATCTCGTACTCTCGACTCATTAACTCAAGCTCTCGACTCATTATCTCGTACTCTCGACTCATTATCTCAAGCTCTCGACTCATTAGCTCGTACTCTCGACTCATTATCTCGTGCTCTCGACTCATTATCGCAAGCTCTCATCTCATTATCTCGTACTCCCGACTCATTATCTCGTACTCTCGACTCATTATCTCGTGCTGTTGACTCATGATCTCATGATCTCGTGCTCTCGTCTCATTATCTCAAGCTCTCGACTCATTATCTCGTACTCTCGACACATTATCTCAAGCTCTCGTCTTGTTATCTCAAGCTTTTGACTCATTATCGCGTGCTATCGACTCATTATCTCGTGCTCTCGTCTTATTTTCTCGTGCTCTCGACTCATCATCTCGTTATCTCGTACAATCGACTCATTATAGCGTACATTTGACTAATGTATTTATTTTAGAACTTGTCTGATTATACACTCTATATTGTGGAATGAACTTTTTCTGGTATTCGAATGACTTGTTCGTACTGTAGCATTTGGTTCATGCAGGCAGACCAATAGCAAAACGTATCATAGACCCATGATTAATCGTCATAATTAACACTCAGTATAACATAATGAAGCACAATGAACATAACCACGTGTTTAACTAGATCTATGATTAAGTTTTTAAGTAGCATACATTAAGCTGGAACCACTTTTAAAATGTTTGATATTTCTACAACAAAACGTTATTTGTATACCATACATTTGGAAAGTGGATTAAGGATGATTGGTTTTTACCGTATAATTATAAGCAACAGTAGTATACTAAAAGTCCCACACATTTTCAGACCGTAGTTTTATTATTTAAGGACACCAGAGACAGTAAATGCCCGTCAATCGTCATTATGATTACTAACAATTCGCAGCTGTCTTCAAACTGAGAGCATAATTTGCTCTAATTTACGACAATATTTGTGAATACCCGTTCATAAAGAATAAAAGCCCAAACCGCCAGTTAATTAGCACGCTACCTTGATTCCGTACATTGCAGGTATACAATTAATGTCGTTTCATTTAGTCCGATAATCATGCTCAGCTGATCTTGGTCTGTCAAAAATGATTTAGACGAGCACTCGTCTGAAATATGTATTTTCCTGAGGAAGATTTGCGTATAATTGTCTTATTGACAAATGATTTATGGTTAATCTATGTGTACAATAGTCACACAAAGCTTGCCTGATGTTTTAAATTAAAAAGTTAAAGGTTACTTATTGAAAGATCAATCAATTGTGCATAAAATGACAATGCATTGAACCCTTTATTACAATTCAATATTCAATGTTAAGGCGTTCATCTACCATGCACTGCGCTATGTAAAGTTAATTCATTTCTTTGTTTTAAACCCTCGACCATACTAAGAAGACCATCACCTTTTAATAGTCTTAGATTTATACGTACATAGAATACAAATAAGGCCGGCTAATTAAATGTTAATGTCTGCTAATGTGACTAATTAATGCTTTGTTTATTGATCTTCAGTGACATCTACTAAACTTATTACATTTTAAACAAACGGCATAAAAACAATTGCAAAAAACTAGAACCTAATTGACATAGTCATTTTGGAAGGCTAAGTTGATAAGCCTTATCTTGAGTGCTCGTGCTTTACATGCTATTGTCAAATTTATTATAACTAATGTAAATGCCTTTAAGATAATGAAACATCGGACAAGTAAGATAGCACTCAACAGAAAAAACCGAGCACGACAAAAAAAACACACTTTAATAAACAGAAAGACACCCCGACTAAAAGCATACATCACGATGCTCAACAAGAACATCAAACTAAACCAGGTACCCTTTTACTGTTATAATTATACGGAGGCCGATAAGAGTCAGTACACATGTAAATACTTAATTATCATTTTACATGGTGTGGATTTTAACACCATATTGCATCGCAATAATGCATATCATTCTGAACCGGAAAGTACTTTCGTAGAGTTGCAATGCTGCATATCATTTTACATCGGCATGCGCGTTTGTGTTGTCGATTACAACATCATAGCGGGTTGCTATGCTGCATATCATTTTGCATCGGTATTAGGTTTTAAAATTGCGTCGGCGATTGCAACATCATAGTGCGTTGCAATGCTGCCTATCATTTTGTATCAGCGCGCGCTTTGGCGTTGGCGATTTCAACATCATGCCACGTTGCAATGATGCGTATCATTTGGAATCGGACACACTTCGGTGTTTGGGATTTCAACACCATAGCCCGTTCGAATGCTGCTTAAGCCGAACACACTTTGGCGTTTGGCGATTTAGTTTCATCAAGGTTATGCAATGTCATACTCCTTTAATACATGCAGAACACATAGACTAGATATAGGGATTTTATTTTACCCTTTGATTACCCTTTAACCCAGGAAAATGCCGAAAAATGAACATAACTATTATTTAGATTCTCAAAACTAAATTGAGTTAAGATTAATTTTGTCTCAGAATTATAGGTTTTTGGTTAAAATGTGGCAAAGTGGTTGTGAAGAATTAGAACTAAGTGAAACAACCGGAATCCTTAATGGTGGCGCATGCGGCTCTCGGCATCAACGGGCGCCATCGTGTATTTTTTACTTTTTATTAATATAACAATTTTGATTATGGTTTTTACTTAGCATAAATGTCATGTACCAGTGTGCATAATACACAACATATTTATTTGTCGCAAAAACTGACACTAAAAAGTCGTAAGATATGTGTACCCACTGGGATATAATAGCAACATATTATTTTCTGAGAATTTTCACAGTACTAAATGCATGAACAAAAATACATAAAATTATGCAAACAAGTTTCATGCTGCGTGAAATACAAATACAATTTGATAACAAGGTAGGTTTATAATTCAGTATTTCGTGTAGAATTTACGTGCAAAATTATTTTGAAAGTCATTTTAATGGGTTTATCGTATTCTCGTTTCAAACCCATCAGGGATAATTTGGAAAATGCAAGCAGTGCACGTTTTGATAGAAAAATCATAATAAATCATCACCACTATCTATGAATAGTTAGATCTTTGACAGACTTTTCAACAAATGTTGATAATAAACAAAATCTTATTTTCTTTTTCATGCTTATCTACAACGCTGTCTGACGTACAACTTCTCTATCTGCAAAATTATGCCTACTAAATTTCTAAAACTATGTTAACTAACTCGTCTAACTAATAAGTATAGCGTTTTAAACTTTAGTCAAGGCGTAATCATGTTCACCTTTTGTGAAAATGATCTTTTGGCTTGACATTGTGTCCTGTTAATTTTCCGAAAGTTTCCACTCCACGGGAAAGTGATTCTTGCGATATATGGCATACGCTCCACCCAGCGCTTTCATTTCCACAACGCCGTTACAATTAAGAATAAGAATACTTTGATTTGAAGTATCCAAACAGCGCCACAAAGTTGCAACTATAAAAAAAATACTTATATTGAAAATAACAATTCATAATTATCGACCGATGGTATAACCGGTCCTTGGAGAGTATACTTTTTTATATAGTTATGCTAATTTGCTTGTAAAACTAAATCAAAGCACTGAGAGTACTAGTGGGAGGCGATTTGGTTGCTGCTACAAAAGCTTAAACCGACTTTACACGTTTAATGTTCGTTTTCTTACTGCCGATCTTGTCTTGAATGTCAAAATAGGCATATGTGGCTATATAGGCATGGTGGGTATCTAAATAATTGTAAAAAGGTGCATATTAATTTATATGTAGTACGTGTATTGAATGCGTATATCAAAAGTGGCTTTAAAATAATATTACGCGCCTATTTATCAGATTCTACAGTACCGTCTTGTAATCACTTCCCTCACAGGGAGACAGTCTATAGAAAGCGGCTAGCTAGTACAGCGACACCATATGATTGCATAACAGTACTTTGCAGACCGTATACGATTCATTGATAAAACCATCACTTGACCGTAGTCTGAAGTTTCTAAAAATAGCTTTACAGCCGGGACATTTGATGAACACGTCATTTTCGTACTATGAAACAAGTTCGGTATCAGCCGGTGTAGTGATTTTTTTGGCCAAAATATCGATTTAACGAACAGTTTCACAATAATTTTTGATCTTAGAATAAACAAATGTTGCTGATTGGCTTAAATCAGTTAAAAAATTTGGAGAAACATATGTAGCAGTATTGGGAATGTTGACAGTTTCTGGAACTACTTGAATGCGGATTCACATAGCAGCCTTAAGGCGGTTAATTTTGTATTAAGAAATGGGCAATGGTAGTAATGAGAGGCTTACTCGCCTCCCAAAAATGACAATTAAGACACATTTATCGAACACACGTACCTGTTTGTTGTCAATATATGTAGATCAACGTCATTATTATTATCATGGGAGTCAAGAGTCATCTAAACGCAATACTATAACAGTACTCGTAATTTTATCATGTAGAGATAGTTAGATGCTGCTGAATGTGTTGTCATTGTGTGTTCGTCATTCTCAACAATGGTTTTGCTAGATTAACTGAGGCAAAAGGCTGTCGGAATAGGGTGTCTTTGTAGCTGTAAAGTTCATTTCTTTCTGCTCAGTTTTCTATTTGTCGTTGTGACTGTGGTTGTAATTGTACTTGGGTATATGTTTTTCTTTTTTTACGTGCTTTGTGTCTTTCGTGCCGCTTTGGTGTTATTTATACTAATTTATTTAAGGTGATTATGAAACAAGTTTTTCCAACTTATAATTAATCACCCTCGACACCTCATTCCTGATGTTATCCATCCTCACGAGGGTATGAGAGAAGATAAGTCAGTCTCCCCTTTTTGCTGAGCGTCTAGCCAGGGAATTGCTGGTACCATTTTTATTTCGTCTTTGGTATGACGCGGCCAGGGATCGAACCCGAGACATCGGAAAATAAAGTTATTATTATTATTATTATTATTATTCCGCACTCGAAGCGAACGCTCAACCACTAGGCTATCGAGGTGGCGGAGGAGGCATTGGTGATCCTGCTGAGTGCTACTGTAAAACACGCACGTGAATTGCACGTGTGTAAATTCATTTATACTCATGGGGTTTAATTTCGTGGATTTCTAGAACGACCTCTACCAAGAAATAAAGTCCCACACGAATAATCGGTTTCTTGCTTGTCAAATTTACTTCGTCTATCTTCTTCTATTACTATTATATAAAGTTCAGGTGCCACTCTGCGGCAATATCGTAACCATAGTTTAGATATTTTAGTATTGTTATTACCCGTTTGTCTTTCACTGTGACGTCATCAAAATGTTATTTGCAATAATGGTCATCTGATAGTAATATCAAAGCGATAAATACAACACTAGTACATTAACTACTCCTCATAGATAACATGTGCACACTCAAGTCTTTGCTTAGTAGCTACTATAATTTACGACTGTAGGAATAATATTCTTTTCGACGTGAATATTTTCTGGAAATCATTCAAGATTTGTTAGTTGATCTAGTAGGAACTGATATTTATATAATCGACGTAACTAGTGTAATGAAATACAGTTATGAGTTCGGGTACGTAGTATTATAGTAAACCCACGAGCGTGTAACGAGGATCAAGGCGTATAATATTGAAACAAGAATTAGTTCGCTTCTTAGGTCAAAACCATTAATACTAGTTAGCAGTATAATCAAACATTTATATTTGTTTGACTTGGGGACCACCTGGTAGAAAAAATCCAGTGGTGAAGGCCTACTTGAATAATGTAGACACTAATACTTTAAGAATAGTCGATGCTAATCTGAAAGATGTTTTTAACAAGGGAGACAACTTTTGCTTCCAAATATTTTTACGAAAACACGCGATATACATGTGTAAAAGCGATGAGCCAACAGTTCCAAAACTTAGTTACGGCTCGCCGCTTTTGAGGTTAAGGCTCCTAAGAATATGTGGTATTTTTATGGATGGTGTTAAAAGTGTGTTAACACATTCATTTGTAAATTATTATGGCAATCTAAATTTCTTCTTGCAATTTAATGTTCTTTCCGTGACTAAATATAAGACGCAAGACCAATAACCCGATACCCGAAAGCATCGGATTGATAACACATTGATTCCTGGGTTTTACGAATCTGCGTTGAATAGTTAACTTCTTGGAATTCTTGGTTGAGTTTATCCATCCACGAATTCAAGTACCCAACGAATTATTGAACTATTAGTTTCGTATTCGAAATGGCCCATATACGAAAATTAATATCCCTTCGGGATAGCAGTAGAACAACATTTGTACCGATTTTACTTAGATTTTATACTAGCTCAGATACAAATCATAGACAATAAAACAAACAATTAACGACGTGTAGTATATTGCATTCTTTTACGGCAATCGGCTTGTCTATCTGTCTGTCGGCATACCGAAACCATGTCTCAATTTTTTAAGGTAACAAACCTCCAAATGTCAACGCGGACCGGAAGTCAGGTACACTCAAGTAGTCATGCAAAATACTTGACTGTTGACATTTTTGGGGTCGAAAATTTGTCACATAACATTGAGTGTATATTCTGGTGGTTTTGAACCTGACACATTGTCGATGAGTAGTTCTCACCCTCACCCGCAACTTCACACCGAGACTATTTGATCGAGAACCAGTACAAGTGCTTATCTACACGATTATACCGAAAGTAATGCCACAGTTACCTAACTTACGACACTAGACTAAATCGAGAAAAATAAAATATATTTTTTTTTTTATAAAAATGAATCTTCTTTATTTTCAGACCGAACGTATGTGCAATACAAGAAGTGTACAAGACCGGGGAGAAGTTTTATCCTGATTGTGTTAAGAAACGTGTGAAGAAAGTGTGTGGACAGCCCACATTTTTACGCTATGAATGTTGTTGTGGATACGGCGTCATGGACGGTCAAGAAGGATGCCCTGCTTGTGAGTAGTATTGTTTCTTTTAACAGCTGACACCACAATTGTCATCTCGAGGTACAGTATATCAATTCCACGGGAGTTGTACCGTTTCCATACGGCTATGACGAAACTGAAAACCGGGCTTACTACCATGGGAAACTACTGACATAAACTGACCGTCTAAGATGGACGAAAGTTATTATATCACTATTGATTGCTGAAGGACAAAGGTTCGAAGCTCATAAAGGGTCCGTCATAATAGGACCCCTTAGTGGTTCCCTGTCTCGTGACCATATATCAAGTTGCATTGTCCTTCAAAAATATAAATACGGGTCAAACTAGGTATATACTAAATGAACACTTACATACAGTTTCTCCCCTTTTAAATATATATATAGTCACCATTGAAACTTGTTCTAAAACTTTATTTACCACATCACATGCCTCATTGTAATTATCGCCAGCCCAGTTTATATGATAAAAAATAATAACAAATCGGACAAGGAAGGCAGCATTCAACAGAAAAAGAAGAACACGAAATGAAAACAAGGAACATACAAAAACAAAATAAAAAATAATCACACGCTAACAAGAAATAAATCAAACTTTACAAGAACAAGTCATACCGCAGTGTGTATCAATTTGACCCAATCAAATGGTAAGCGAGTGTTATCTTTCTTAATAACCACTATTTATATAATTATGTTTCAATACGCACGAAATTATTTGTCCCCAGGTTGAGTATATATGCTTGCTTGAAGATCCCTTTCTTTGTGATATGGATGGTTGGTTCTATGTCTGACTTTTGCATTGGTCGCCGTTCTGTGTGGCGTTGGATTGTCAGTGCGCTGCAGTATTTATGTTCAACACTGTAATTTGTGTATTTCTGCAGCAAAAAGATGACAAGACATCAAATCAGAGAGGGGAAGGAGTGATCACTAAATACACAAAAAGAACAGGTTACGAACAAAAGGAAGGCAGCTTATCAATTTAACACTGGGATTAATATTCCTTAGCACATTGGTCACAACTGACTTTATCTCATACACAGTAGTCCCCCTTTACGGAAATTGTGTAAAACGCTTTATTTTATTATTTTAATCTGTTATTTTCTTCATATTTATATAGTGGAACCCGTGAAAAACTTGCGAGAAACAATGACCGTCCTCGGTTTGACACAATTCCCGAAGCTATTGAAGAACACTGAGTTAGAATACAAGCTAAAGGAAGCTGGGGCTTTTACCGTATTTGCCCCTATAGACGAGGCTTTCAATAAACTTACACACGATCAGAAGTAAGTCTAGGTATATACATTTAAATAAATTTATATAATTATCACGATTTGTTAGTTGTCACAATAATGATGTCATGTTTAAGTCATGTGACGTCATCTTGATTACTGGGAGTGCCGAACGATATTTCCGTCACGACTTTACGACAGTGCTGCTCCGCGGGGGTTATGTTAGGGCTGCCTACGATTCATTGGAGTGGTTGTTATGGTGTATAACAAGACACTTGGGGGTGGTATTCAATATTGATCTTATATCGATGACGTCATGTGGTTTCAGAATCAAGGGAGACAACCAGGTTGGATTTACATTTCTTTTATTTATCGGCAACTTGATCGTTTAAAAAAAATCAAAAGTGTTTTATACGATACAAACCTTTCAAAATTTGAATG
Organism: Spisula solida; assembly: GCA_947247005.1. Lineage (NCBI taxonomy): Eukaryota > Metazoa > Mollusca > Bivalvia > Venerida > Mactridae > Spisula > Spisula solida. Next base: position 22,357,628 of record OX365950.1, on the reverse strand, counting down.
GCAAGAGGTCGTTGATTGGATTTATAGACTGTCGTCCCATAGGAGTGTATCTCACTACATCATTTTTGTCGAGCCGCTTGCGGTGAGCGATACTTAGTCGCCACTTTTGGTGTATGTGCGTATGTGCGATTTTGTCCGGACAATTACTTTGTTATGATTTGACTAATCTTGCTTATATTTGGCATGAGTGTTCAGCTTTATAAGGAAGAGTGTCATGCCCAACCCCAGGTCCCTATCTCAAAGGTCAAGGTCACGGATGGAGGTCAAAGGTCAAATTGAAGCTTGTCCGGACCATACTTTGTCATACATTGACTAATCTTTCTTTTATTTGGCATGAATGTTCACCTCCATGAGGCGGAGTGTCGTGCCCAACCACCAGGTTCCTATCTCAAAGGTTAAGATCACCGTTGGAGGTCAAATGTCAAATTGAAGCTTGTCCGGACCATAACTTTGTCATACATTGACCAATCTTGCTTATATTTAGCATGGATGTTAACCCCCACGAGGCGGAGTGTTATGCCCAACGCCAAGGTTCATATCTTAAAGTTTAAGGTCACAGTTGGAGGTCAAATTCAAAATTGAAGGCTTATTTAAGTTGTAGCCATTTTTCAACGTGCGCCGAGGCTCGACATAATTTGCCCGAGGGCACGAATTTCTAGTTAATTTTTGTTTTACGAGAAAGTTTTGGTAATTCGTTTATTGGTAGAAGAGAACGGCAATATAATAAGATGATCAAAAGGGTCGCTATCTGTGAATATGTGTGCGACCTGGGACCAAATGATCCTCTTTCTTTTTTTCCACACTTCTTGCAACAGCACCATTTTCAAAAATGTCTGTAAACCTAAAACGTAATAAAACATCTTTGGATTTATTTCATGACAATCGCTGTGCAACGAGACTAAAAGCTGCTTTACAAAAATATCGTACACCATTGTTTATACATATATTAGACTTATACATTTTTAAGTATCCATGATGAGTTTTAAAAAAAGTTTTACCAATAAATTCAGACTTCCCTTTCAGACAACGTGTTTTTCCCTGGACCTACAACGCCCTCTCGTTGTTACACTACCACGTGGTCCCAGGTTGGCATCATTCCGAGTATATGAAGAAATCAGAACATCTCCCAACGTTATATTATGGACTTAAACCAGTGTGGGTTAATAGATTATCCAAGAATGATGTAAGTACATCTTGACCATAACCAATTCGCATCTCAAGCAAGTAATTTGTAACTGCTTCATTAACGCCGTTTTACTGCGCATCATTTTGCAAGTATATCTAAATCTTCATCGAGGAGGTACTTTGCATTGTTTTCGTATAGTTCTTATAGTTCTGTTAAAGCGGTCAACGAGTAACCACTGTAAATATCGAACTAATTTCGTCGTTTAGCCAACTATAAAACAATCGATCTGCTTTGAGAACAAATCAAACAGACCACGTTTACACAACTTAACATACATGTAGTAGGTAAAAACAAATTATGAAAACGTTAGGTTCCTTTTCATTTTTTGCTGAAAGTTTTTTGATATGATCATATCTGTAAACCGCAAATTTGGCTACTGTATTGGACAATTGGAAAGCTTAAGGTTCATCATTTTTTCTGCGATTAATTAGAAGCAAAACGTTCCAAACCGTTAATGTGTAAGCACACATGCGCAGAAGCAACATACCCTTGTCGAATACCAAAACATTTATTTGTATAGTATGTTTTGTTGTCGTCTAACATGGAAGTGATCTATATTAATTATAAGTCTTACATTCGTGTTTCAGTTACACACAGTAAATTGTGCAAAGGTTGTACGAAGCAATGTGCTAGCATCTAACGGTGTCATCCATCTCATTGACCAGGTTTGTATAGTTACTCATATTATAATTGTTCCTTGTTCAAACAAATTAAAAAATATCTAAAATGCAATCTCGAAACACCAGTACCATTGCAAAAGGTTTGAAACATTTCACTGCACCCAGCAGCGGCATTGTTTTTGCTCAGTGAACAAAAGACTGTGGCGCTTTATGAGAATGGCTAGGTCAACTTGGACAAATGTACAATATTATCGGAGTTGCCATTACAAAACTTACACTTTAAGTTAATAGTTTTATATACAATATAGTTGAACCAACGTGGACCTTTGATATGACTCATTGACCTCTGAGATTATCAACATTCTATCTGATTTCTTTAAATGTATAGTCATATAGACAGTGTGTGGAGGGTATAATTCAGTACGCGATGTGTCACATGGTGTACTCTTGGCCAATCAAAGCGTCTAGATCGTTCAAGAATAATAATGAGGGAGATATTGAAAATATTATCCTCACATTCAATACAAAACGTATCACATGGTGTGCTCTTGGCCAATTAAAACGTCTAGGTTGTTCATGATAACTAATGAGGGAGATATTGAAAATATGTTCCTCACATTCAATAAAAAACGTATCACATGGTGTGCTCTTGGCCAATCAGAACGCCTAGATCGTTCATGAATAATAATCAAGGGAGATATTGAAAATATAATCCTCACATTCAATATGACACGTATCACATGCTTTGCTCTTGTCCAATCAGAACGCCTAGATCGGTAATGAATACTAATGAGGGAGATATTGAAAATATTATCCTCACATTCAATACAAAACGTATCACATGGTGTGCTCTTGTCCAATCAAAACGCCTAGATCGTTCATGAATACTAATGAGGGAGATATTGGAAATATAACCCTCACATACAATATGACATGTATCACATGGTGTGCTCTTGTCCAATAAGAACGCCTAGATCGTTCATGAATACTAATGAGGGAGATAATTGAAATATTTTCCTTACATTCAATATGACTTGCTTTACATGGTGTGTTCTTTTTTATTATTATTATACCATATTAATGTAGCCCAGTTTTCATGTATAATTTTACAGTTTCAAAAGTGCTGTACAATCACAATTAAGACATGGTTAAAACAATATACATACATTATACAACTATAGTGACTACTATACCAATACTAGGTATGACATCCATTATTTTAGGGCCATTATTGGCCACGTGTTAGAGTATTTTATTACGCTTGATCAATCACAACGTCTCCATTGTTCATGAATAATAATGAGGTAAATAATTTTAAATATTGATGTTCAGATGTTGCAGACTTTTGACATGTTTGGTAATATGACAGACGTGATGTTCAGGGACAGTTCACAATTCTCACAGTTCATACAAGTACTCTACACCTCCGAGATGTTCGAGATGTTACGAGAAGAGGGACCGTTTACGTTGTTTGCGCCGAGTAACTACGCATTCTCCCGCCTCAATCCTACACTGTTAGAACGTGTCTTACGGGAGCAGAAAACGGCTGAAGGTAGGACCAATCTATGTGTACACAAAATATCTCACGAAGAAACTACAAAATTATCCAAATTAAATTAAATATTTGACCCTGGCGTAAGAACCGCTTCTAATTTAAGAACAGATGTGTCAAGTCCATTTTCACTGTTTTCCTCTTTATATTTAACCTCGATATAACGAAAAATGTATGCAATGAAAACAATCAATTTTCATGCATCCCAAAAGTAGTCATAGTATTCTGTTTATCATCATAGTGATAGACAACATACATGTGTTGTGATCCATACCAACTACTGATGTGATGTAGTCTGATATTCGTTACTACCTTTTGGGGGCTTGTTGTGATAGCCCGTGGGGGTTAAATGCTCACGTACTTCGCATTGCAAGGGGTCGTGGCGTTTAGTGTAAGTTCAAATCCAACTAGTCTACATGTATTTAGAACCTGGTTTAACCGGCACTTTGCTTTATCCGGCCCCCTAACCCAGTGCGACGGGATGCTGAATATACTAGGTTATACTGTATAGGCTCAAACTGGTTACACATGCTTATTATTTCCCCTGTACTTTCAGCATTAATTCGGCGACATACTGCACGTGGTATATTCTGTAGTTCAGCAGTTTACGATAAAAATAAAGTCGTGATGCTCGACGGTACCCGGATGAAGATGCAATGTAAGAAAAATGGACACTACTTGGAGAATTCAAAAATTGTAAAGTCGGATATTTTGGCGGGAAATGGAATAATTCAGCTGATAAACAAGATTCAACTTCCAAACGATGGTACGGTTATGAGTTATCGCCCTTTAAATATACTCTCTAAACAAAATGTTTTGCCTTAAATTTGATTTTTCTGCCTGCATCGTTAATAAGATTTCCGCCAGAAGTAACGATAAAGTCCGAGTATTTCACCTGGTTAGGAACTAAGGACCAATGTGTTATTCGACAAGGAAAATTCAATAAATGGAAATTTCGTTTTCCGTTGATATTTTAATTTAAACATGTAACCAGCCGACAATTGCTAACCTGACAAAACTAATTACATTTAAGTTATTATTCTGTTTATCAGTTTTGTACTGGATTAAATAATTTCCTTAATTTAAGTTATGGCGCTAATTTTACAGCAGTTAAAACTCCATAAAACATAATTATGTTTCTCATACGCGAATAAGCAATTTCATGAATTGTAAACACGTTTTGTGAAAAATCCCGAATTCAGCATTTTTAAAACAAAAATATATATGAGTAATGTCTTGTATGTAGTCCGTTAGACTAGCCCGGTACATTTGAATATTGCTGAGTGGTCACCCGATTGGTCTGTACTCTATTTCTGAGATGAACTGGGTTTGTACTTCCGTGATATCGGGTACAGTTCGGCATTCAACTTTTGCAGATTTGGTCAGTTACTTGCTGTTAGACCATTTTAGTTCAAAAATGGTCTAAGTCAACTGAATACTAAGGGTTCGTGTCGTCTACCCAACATTCACATACACTAAATTGACCAATACATTATGGGAGGTCGATAAAACGAGACCTTTATGTACCCCTATGAACCTCAGGGGTTCGACTTATAAACCTGCAATGACCAGAAAGTGTTTCCCCCCAAAAAAAAAATAAAAAGAGCTTTTATAAGTAAAATGCTATTTTTTTGGAAAACACTTTTCAAAATAAAATACACATGTATATTTGTATAAGTAAAATGATTTATTTTGGAAAACAGTTTTTAATCATTGTAGGTTTATGTGTCGAACCCTGAGCTATGAACCACCCTAGTTACCCAGATAAACTAATATGATTGGATAATCTCAACATGATTGCAATGTAACAATGGTGTGAACTGGCTGTCGAGTTTGTCTAACGACTGCGAAGGCTGAATAAATCCAACAAAACAAATCAAGATAACAACATGTCAGTATCTTAATACGTTTTATATCGTATTTAATAATGTTTTGTTTTGTATATAATTATGAAGTACAGACCATGGACAGTATTGCCAGAGATCTTCGTCTAACCAAGTTCTTACAACTATCGTATGAGGCGGGGCTGTTAGATAAACTTCAATCAAACACCGAAATGACGCTGTTCGCACCATCAGATGAAGCTTTTAATGGTTAGTATTCTCATTTACATTGTAATCTGTCTTTTAAAGAAACGGTTAGACAGTTACGTAGGAGATAGATAGAAAGTTCTATACCCAGAAATCTAAGCCATTTTGCTGACTTATTGGTGAAATTGTCCAATGATTAACATCTCATCAACACATTACAAAACGTACAAACACACAACGTGTGACAATAAAACACATATAGTGTTGCCACTAATCTAAACGTGAGTTATACGAGATGATAAAAATGACCCAACAATACCACCTATCAGCATACAGAATTTGAGTATATTTTATCACCAGGTGTCTTGAAATGAATTGTCTTGTAGACATTGTGCCAACAGAACCCCGCAAAAACAAGGTTAATTTCAAAAGCATGTTCGAACACAAATATATGATGTACACCGATACAATCGCTCATTATTATTTTAAACAGAAATATGACAAACTTTTGACTTACAGATGTTTATATATATGAGCTAGTCTCCAGGAAAACCTTCTATTTTGACAAAACTATTTATTTTAAGATTTTCCATAGTATTACAGAATAATGTTAAATAAGCAAATTGCAAAAGAAATTATGGTAATATCTTGAGTTTTAAGGAAGTTACAGTTGTTTTTGTAGAGTCCCTATTCGGAGCTTTTTGTGCGACAAACGTCATTTCATTATTACACCATTGATCAATTCTTGACATAAACTATTCAAAATAGTTCCAAATTCTATAATTATGTTTCACTTTTCAAACTTCGAAAGTGTTTGCATTCAGAGAAAGGCTACTTCTGTTTTAAACAACTAACCCCTAGTTTTTCTCAATCGGAGTACTTTTCTGAAATTGGTCACCATAGCAACGAAGTATGTGTTTTCGGCATAATTCATAGGAAAATTTAAAGCTAAGGTATAGTACTATATGGGTCAATTACTTAAAATAGAATCAATAGATATGTATTTTTCCTTATTTTAGAGCTTATTAAAATCTTGTTACATATAGTAATTACATAATGTCATTATAGCAGGTTTTCCTGGAGACTGGCTCATATAAATGTAGTGTATTTGATAAAGAATATTCTTCAGTTACAGAAGTATCACTGGTTGATGTATTTATAAGTTCTAAAGGAAACGTTTTGATTATCTAAAAAGTGTATCTTATTGCATGAGTAGGTTTTGAGAAACATTAGACGAGTCATTTAACTTGACTTATGCTATCAAAGTATCAATGGGTTATGCATTATAATTATTATGTCATATGATATATGTAATGACGTCATGATGACGTTAGGTCGGTGTACGTTGCCACAGCGACGTTATGGTTCGTATAATCGTTCGATCAAGTACATCATTGGAATTGATAAATCTATGGGTTTGTATTTGTAATTAAGCAGAATAAATACTACCGGTATTTGCATTTTTTTCGGCAACATAGGTAGCATAATAAAGATTTTAGAGCACTGTTCTGGGATTTTTCTTTTGTTTTCATTACCCTTTTACACATATTAGGGGTCCATTGAGTGAAGGGTAAATATATATAGCTCTTCTTTCAGATTTGCCGAAAGAAAAACGATTAGATTTATACAGCGATCCTGTATTATTTGAAGAAATATTTGATTATCTAACTTCGATTGGAAAAGTAAAAACAGATAATTTTGTTGGTGATCACGGAATAATTATGAATATAGGAAAACTCATGAAAATATCAGTCCACAGAGAGGTTAGTGTCAGTTGTTTACAGTATGTGATGTGGTTTAATTTCGCGCTATATAAATTTCGCGTACGGTGCAATGTACTCGCTGTGCAAATTTCGCGTTGTGCAATGTTCGCGCTGTGCAAATTTGGCCTAGCGAAATGTTTGCGCTGTGCAAATTTCGCGAAGGGCAATGTTCGCGCTGTGTTACAACCCGTTTTGTAATAAAGTTGCAAAGTGTAATAATTATTACAAAACGGGTTGAGAGCTTATTACACTTTGAAAAAATGTTTGCAACCCGTTTTGTAATAAAGTTGCAAAATGTAATAATTATTACAAAACGGGTTGAGAGCTTATTACACTTTGAAAAAATGTTTGCAACCCGTTTTGTAATAAAGTTGCAAAATGTAATAATTTTTTTAAGATCACCTCAAAAGTGAGGTATTCATTACAAAACGGGTTGAGAGAGTTATTACACCTTGAAAATAACCTTGTAACCCGTTTCGTAATATATGTTCAAAATGTAATAAATTTTCAAAATGTAATAAATTTTTGAAATCACCTCAAAAGTGAGGTATTAATTACAAAACAACAAAAAAACTTTTCAACCCGTTTTGTAATAAATTTTCGAAATGTAATAATTTTTTGAAATCACCTCAAAAGTGAGGTATTCAATACAAAACGGGTTAAGAAGTGTTCTTTGCTTGGAAATGACCTTGCAACACGTTTTGTAATAATTTTTCGAAATGTAATATTTTTTTGAAATCACCTCGAAAGCGAGGTATTCATTACAAAAAAGGGTTTTGAGGTGTTCTTTTGCTTGGATATGACATTGCAACCCGTTTTGTAATAATGTTTCGAAATTTAATAAATTTTTGAAATCACCTCAAAAGTGAGGTATTCATTACAAAAAAGGATTTTGAGGTGTTCTTTTGCTTGGAAATGACCTTGCAACCATATTGTTATAATTTTTCGAAATGTAATAAATTTTTGAAATCACCTCAAAAGTGAGGTATTTATTACAAAACGGGTTGAGAAGTGTTATTACACTTTGAAAATAACCATGCAACTCGTTTTGTAATAATTTTTCGAAATGTTATAATTTTTTGCAATCACCTCAAAAGTAAGGTATTTATTACAAAACGGGTTGAGAAGTGTTATTACACTTTGAAATAATCATTGCAAACCGTTTTGTAATCAAGTTGCAAAATGTAATAATTATTACAAAACGGGTTGAGAGCTTATTACACTTTGAAAAAATGTTTGCAACCCGTTTTGTAATAAAGTTGCAAAATGTAATAAATTTTAGAAATCACCTCAAAAGTGAGGTATTTATTACAAAACGGGTTGAGAAGTGTTATTACACTTTTTAATAAAGTTGCAAAATGTAATAATTTTTTGAAATGTAACATATTTTCTGCTCTTCGTCCATGATTTGACATTTAACAATTACCGGATGTCATTGAATTGAAATTTGATATTGGTATTCTAAACATCTAGATTGACATTGGAAGAAACATTACTTTTTAAGAAAAAAATATAGCGGAAAACTTTGGGGCCTTGTCGTAAGCGAAAACAAGCCGATTTACGCAGTGCAACTCTTTCGATCAAATGTTCCCTTCTGTTCATTTCACCCCACGGTAAAACGTTGTGAATGTCAAATATCACGAAATTTAGTATTTTTTGTGTTATCCTCTCTTAATGGTCGTATGCTTCTTAGAAAATACATGCCATGTTTTTAAATTTGATTTTATGTGAAGCTCAAATGTATTGTTTTACACTAATACTTATATAAGTGTCGGGTGGCCATCATTATACTATATAACATTTGCGACTAAGCGTAACCAACAGAAACCGCCGAATATCCAATTAGTATACGTATAGCCAAGAAGTAAAGCTCAACATACAAGTATACTGATGTGTATTTTATGAAATGTTTACAATAACAATTGTTTGCTAATAAGACATGCTCAAAACGGCAGTAATAAATTAATGTAAAGTACGGAAAATTTGACGTGATTCTCAATTTAACAGCTGATAAAATGACTATATTTATAACTCCGGTGGTATGTTTTCATAAGCGTGAAAAAAACCGAAGACGCTCGGTGTATACTACCAACACAAATTTTAAGGACCAATATTGCACGATTTGTTCGCGAAAATTGATATATTCAGCACGACGGACCCTGTTATATGCAGGGATTTCCGGGACTTTTCGAATAAGATCCGTTGCTCTACCGTCCTTCTAAATGTCATACCGGTATGACGCACACCACGGTGAACACTGGCCGGTAAAGAACGGCAAAGCCCCGTTTCGTACCGATGGAGACAGGCATAGAAACGGTATGAGCCAGTTACCATCCAGGAACTGAGGCTTGAGAATGAGACGTTCTACAGAAATTCCTTTAACCTGTATTCAGAATACCACATGAACTATTTCAAATAACAGTACATCTAAACTCCAGAGGAGATACTTGATACATCAAGTTTCAAACTAGTGTTCAACGACGTATGTTAATGTCCTGGTCAGACGGTTGTGGATGAACATCCTGTACAAGTTGGGTCTGGTAGTAAACCGAAGTCAGGGAAAACTGTTGATGAATGTAGTTGTTCGTAGTACATCGAGCGTAGTGATGAACAAAGTTTGAACTCATTATTTGTCTGTAGTTAGTTAAAAATGATCTACGACCAGGTTGGATGACAGGGCCCCACTGAGACAATGCACTACGGGTTACGACATACTGTTCCGTACAATGCCGACGTTGGCAGTTCGCAGTTGCCTATTCGACCCTTTACTATAAATCGAATTGGCTGCTATCCCCCGGGCCCAGTTCGCAGTTGCCGACACGCTAGCGAAAATCGAATCGGCAGCAGGATTGTGTAGTTGAATCGGCTACTGGCAACTGGCAGCTAGCTGCTTACTTCACGCATATTCACATACCAACTAGAAAAACCTCAAAAGTACAGTTACGATTCAATGCTCGAAATCGACCTATAATGTTTTATGGTATAGTACGGAGAATTCGACACGATTCTCGACCTTCTATTAGCATAATTAGGAGCTGATATATTGTCTATATTTGTAATCCCGGCTGTTTGTTTTCATTAGCGGGAAATATGAAAAAAAAACTCGAGGCGTAATACCAATACAAATTTAAACGACCGGTATTGCACGATTTTCTCGAGGTTTTTTATATTAAACGCAATAACCTTCTAAAATACATGTATTAATGCATATAAGGTCAGGATCACGTCAAATTCTCAGTGCTATAATGATGTTCTTATCGTTCTTATTTATATTCATTGTCATTTTGTCATTTCATGCTACACAGTCATGGAGGAAACAAAAACTACTACTAATAGTAATAATAATTTGTCAGTGGAAATCGTGTCATTGTAACGGAAGGTAAAATCACAAAAATATTTCTCATTGAGTAAGTGTCTTGAAAAATGAAAATAGTAGCCTAACTACATTGACGCAGAAGAAGCAAGTGAATGTCTCGGTCTATCAACATTTCATAAAAGTTCTGCCTTCCCTGTCCGACTGTCCTGTCCCCGCGGGCTAGGATCCAACCCGGGACCTTCTGCACTCATAGCGGACGCTTAACCACAAGGCTGTAGAGGAGACTACTAGGCATATAAGCATTATTGGCAGGGAACAAAGTGACAAGAATTATATTCTCATACTGTGTAAGACCTAAAATGTCAAAAATGGACCGATATTTGCTATAACAAAGACATGAACACAGCACAAACATTTTAGTGCGGTTGAGCTTATCAGCACTTGGACATCACATTTAGAAGTCATCTTTATTACAATATACACTATTGCAGATCTATGTCAAATAGGTAACACAAAAAATACTCAATTTCATGATTTTTGACTTTTTACCGTGGGGTGAAATGAACAGAAGGGAACATTTGATCGAAAGAGTTGCAGTGCGTAAATCGGCTTGTTTTCGCTTACGACAAGGCTCCAAATTTTTCCGCAATATTTTTTTCTTAAAAAGTAATGTTTCTTTCAATGTCAGTCTAGATATTTACACTACCAATATCAAATTTCAATTAAATGACATCCGGTATATATTAAATGTCAAATCAATGACGAAATGCCGAAAATCGATACGTTTTGAAAATTTATTACATTTTGCAACTTTATTACAAAACGGGTTGCAATGTTATTTTCAAAGTGTAATAAACTTCTCAACCCGTTTTGTAATAAATACCTTACTTTTAAGGTGATTGAAAACATTTATTAGATTTAGCAACTTTATTACAAAACGGGTTGCAATGTTTTTTTCAAAGTGTAATATCACTTCTCAACCCGTTTTGTAATGAATACCTCACTTTTGAGGTGATTTCAAAAATTATTACATTTCGAAAAATTATTACAAAACGGGTTGCAAGGTCATTTCCAAGCAAAAGAACACTTCTTAACCCGTTTTGTATTGAATACCTCACTTTTGAGGTGATTTCAAAAAATTATTACATTTCGAAAAATTATTACAAAACGGGTTGAAAAGTTATTTTAAAGTGTAATAACATTCCCAGCTTGTTTTGTAATAAATACCTCACTTTTGAGGTGATTTCAAAGATTTATTACATTTTGAAAATTTATTACATTTTGAACATATATTACAAAACGGGTTACAAGGTTATTTTCAAGGTGTAATAACTCTCTCAACCCGTTTTGTAATGAATACCTCACCTTTGAGGTGATCTTAAAAAAATTATTACATTTTGCAACTTTATTACAAAACGGGTTGCAAACATTTTTTTCAAAGTGTAATAAGCTCTCAACCCGTTTTGTAATAATTATTACATTTTGCAACTTTATTACACAACGGGTTGCAATGTGTTTTTCAAAGTGTAATAACACTTTCTTAATCCGTTTTGTAATAAATACCTTATTTTGAGGTGATTGCAAAAATTTATTACATTTCGAAAAATTATTACAAAACGAGTTGCATGGTTATTTTCAAAGTGTAATAACTCTCTCAAACCGTTTTTTTATGAATACCTCACTTTTGAGGTGATTGCAAAAATTATTTACATTTGGAAAAATTATTACAAAACGAGTTGCATGGTTATTTTCAAAGTGTAATAACACTTCTCAACCCGTTTTGAAATAAATTCCTCACTTTTGAGGTGATTTAAAAAAATTATTACATTTCGAAAAATTATAACAATATGGTTGCAAGGTCATATCCAAGCAAAAGAACGCATCAAAACCTTTTTTTGTAATGAATACCTCACTTTTGAGGTGACTTCAAAAAGTATTACATTTCGAAAAATTATTACAAAACGGGTTGCAAGGTCATTTCCAAGCAAAAGAACACTTCTTAACCCGTTTTGTATTGAATACCTCACTTTTGAGGTGATTTCAAAAAATTATTACATTTCGAAAAATTATTACAAAACGGGTTGAAAAGTTATTTTAAAGTGTAATAACATTCCCAGCTTGTTTTGTAATAAATACCTCACTTTTGAGGTGATTTCAAATATTTATTACATTTTGAAAATTTATTACATTTTGAACATATATTACGAAACGGGTTACAAGGTTATTTTCAAGGTGTAATAACTCTTTCAACCCGTTTTGTAATGAATACCTCACTTTTGAGGTGATCTTAAAAAAATTATTACATTTTGCAACTTTATTACAAAACGGGTTGCAAACATTTTTTTCAAAGTGTAATAAGCTCTCAACCCGTTTTGTAATAATTATTACATTTTGCAACTTTATTACAAAACGGGTTGCAAACATTTTTTCAAAGTGTAATAAGCTCTCAACCCGTTTTGTAATAATTATTACACTTTGCAACTTTATTACAAAACGGGTTGTAACAGCGCTGTGCACATTTTGCGTAGTGCAATGCTCGCGCTGAGTAAATTTTGCGTTGTGCAATGTTCGCGCTGTGCAAATTCTGCGAATCTACAGGTAGTTTAATTTTCACGAATTTCATATTTTACGAAAATCTTTCTAAATGCTTGTAACGTTATTGCATGCTTACGATAAAATTTACGTGTGCAATATAACAAATTCCGATGCCTGACATTGGCTTTATCAGTTAATGAGAGACCTGGCATTAAAGTGTTGAATCGTTAATACAAGACAATCATATGTTTCAAATGAATGCATCAGGGTTTTTAATATGAAGCTCTCTTTTGCAAACATATGTTTTGATAGAGCATGTTGTTTATGTGAATAAGAGTATGTAAGATTTGCACAGAGTTAATAAAGCTAAGCATTTATTTTCTGCGCATGCGTGATTAATAATTTAAACAAAACCGATGGGCAACAAATGTCATGTGATAAGACCACGTGACATTATAGTATTCTATTATTAGATATCATTAGATAAGACAAAGTGCATTGTCTGTTCAATCATAGATTTTCTATAAACAATTTAAACGCATTAAAAATCCTTCTGGTGTGTACCACTGTGTGTCTTTGTGATCAGTAAAGATTTGATCCTTGAGTTAGTTCTTAAATAAAACATCTTCGTTGTTTTATCTTGGGAACGTTTCTTTAAACATAACATTCTTTTAAATGCAAACATACGTATCAATGCATGAAGATAATAACAAATTGGATAGGGAAGGCAGCACTCAACAGAAACAGCAGAGCATGAAAGGAACGAAAAGAACAGTTTACAAATTGCAAGAACAGCACACATATCTCACATTACATTATTTAAATATAGGCTCTGCATGAAAGTTGCCCTGGTCAAAATGACCAATAAATTCGTTTTGGTGACTTTGGTTGATTATTTAATTTCGAAAATTATTATTGCTGACGACTATGTGCTTAAAATCAGTTCAAACACCATTTTCTAGTAATTTGTCTGGATAAGAAAGGGAATAACCGCTCAGAACACGAAAGGCACAAAGCTAACACACGAAAAAGAAAAAGCACAAATCACAAGTACAAGACACTAGGATATCTACAAAAATACATACGGAGTCACAGGTAACTGTATCATTAATAAAGAGTAAAAAATGCTTTTTTTTATAAAATTTATAATATCTAAGATAACATAAATTTTATTAAAGATTTTTTTTCTCAATGATATGTATCAATGATACAGTTACCTGTGTACGGAGCCTGAAAAAACAACGACATTTGTTTCAAAGAAATATAGGTAGATTCTATTTTATTCCGATTTTTTTAATTTTCATTTTTATTGAATTTGTCAAACATTCTAAAGGAGCCTATCTTTCATTAGGGAATGTTGCTGTCACTTAATAACAAAATAGTAAACCATTGCATTGTGACAAATTCTGTCATTATAAGACGTAAAACGTTTTGATGTAATGAAATATAATGACATTTCATGTTCGTTAACAAAACAATATTTTAGATAAATCCCTCTGATCTGGAAAATCTCCAATTTCAGACAGGTTCGGTTTCTAAACCAGTATCCAACTAACAAAGATCTACTTGTTCCACGAAATACAAAAACGGGGGTGGTTAAAAGACTGACATACAGACGTCTGATTTTTTTCGTTTGCAAATCGGATAGTATATGAACCAATCAAGCTAATCCTTATTGCCAGCAGTTTGGGTTGTCAGCAGCCAATCACTTCGTGCGACATAAGGGCGTCTGAGCCAGTGAGATGTCGGTCCTTATGACCGCATTCGACTTGTCTGTTCAGATGTCAAAAAACGTAACGTCATAATTATATTATTAATACAAATTTTAAAGTGAATGCTCACCCACATAGTTTACCTCGATGGCGGGGGTAAATAAATCCCATTCTTTGAATTTAGAAAAAAGTTGAGCAGTTTTAAATACTACAATGATTGACTTAAGCGCTTTCGCAACGAAGTGATCATCATGATGTACGCATGCGCGATAATCGCAATTTGATAATCAATATGTGATCATTAAATATATCATTATTTATTTCAGGGTATCCTTGTAGATGATGCGTCCATTATTTCACCGAATAATGACTGTAGGAACGGTATTATACACGTGATTGATAAAGTTCTAACACCCCCTGTGACGTCAATATTTGATTTTATCAAAAATGCAGAGGATTTAAGGTTTGTATGCTCGCTTTATTCACCCGTACTATTACGAGTCAAGCATTTATCACATCAGCCACTCGATGTTTTTGGTGGAACCATTTCTTACATCCGATATTACAAAATCACCATCATGTCGTAGAGAAAATCGCAGATGTCTTGACAAGTCGTAGGCATTGCAATGCTGCTGAACGATGTGACGAGGACATAGTAGAACATCAAGAAACTGCAAACAAAACGATGCAAAAGTCTACATTTATTTTGGTTTTTGACTAAGCCTGCATCATGTTGCATCTACATCTACATTTTACGTCGTACTGTCAGACTTGACCACTATATAACGGTTACGTATGACAGTGGTAGAACAATCTTACGGCAGACGGAGAAAACACGTCTAGCAATTTCTCCCAAAGGTGCATCGAAAAGTAACAGCTATAGCTCTTTACATAATGCTTCTAAACAATGTAAAAATGATTATTTGATTTTCCTGTTTAGCTGATACATTTTGAACAGCAATTTTAAGATTTTAAGAAATTTCTAAGTTCTCCCTTAAGCTGCTTTTTGAAACAACCCAAGGATCAAATCAATATCTTCAGAATTAACTACAATATATATAACCACTATCAATTTCTTTCTGTAATTGCTTTATACGATAGTATGCTCTGTTTTCAGTATATTCCGCAAAGGTTTGGAATACGCAGAATTAACAGAACTGTTGACCAATCAAGATCTTAGTTTTACAGTTTTTGTGCCAACGGATCAGGCGTTTAACAAACTTCCGGTATGGCAGTTTGACGCTTTATTTGATAAAAAAGAAACAGTAAAAATGGTAAGTTGGTTGGCACCTTTAAAATGTTTTTCTACGAGTTTATTTGGTATACCAAAACATAATACATGTATGTTTGTATAGTAAGTTTTAGAAAAAGACATGTTTTTCAAAGAATGTGCACACTAATATCTGATCATTTATGTTGTTTGTGTTCGACTACAATCGTAAGACTAAGGTCATCTAGCCCCCTACCGAATTGGCAACTTGATTACCTCTGATGTCGAGGAAAGGGACAGGAAAATTTGTATGATAATCTTGAAAGAAATCCTGCCGCGATACCCTAGCTCTTTTCTAATAGACTCAATGGTTCTGCAACGTTCCACTGGGAAAACCACTGGATTATCAACCCATTTATCTCTAATTCGGTTGGAAACGCTGACAATGGAAACGCTGATAATTGTTTCAGAAATGACAAAAGTACTTCCACCGCGATTCTTACCAGCCGGGACCTCTGCAGCTGTAGTCGATATCGCCGTGTCATCCTATAACTGTTACGAACTCTGGTATTTCTTTTAAACTTGTAACAAGGTCTGTTACCCATGTATATAGTCGATAAATATTTCTTGTGTTCTATTCTTATAGTTACTGCAACATCACATTGTGAAAGGTATCATTATGTACCGAACAGTTCCTCCAGAATCGCTGCTTCGTCTTCAGTCATTGCAGCAAGAAGATTTAATATTCCAGCGGAGCAAGGGAGATAAATACTTTGTAAATACGTACTCTGATTTAGTCGAGCCACCAATAATTGCCAACAATGGTGTTTTGTATAAAATTGACCGTGTTTTGAACTGTGATTGTAAACAAGATCCACATCCAAGTTGATGTTGTTCAACATGAACGCCAGTTGAAAGACTTAGCGTCTTAAATGTGAAGGAACCTGTCTCGAACAGCAAGTGAATGTCGAGATTTGGCGAGATTTAGGGGATCAGTTGATTTTCAGCTGAATGCTTTTATGAACAAATTGTATTGCACTGCAGATCTAGTGGGAAGCGTACACAGACATAACATGCAATATCTTAACTACGGATACTAGATACACGTACCATATATGAAAGACCATGGGTTGATGCTCAGATTCGTGGCACCAAAAACTCAACGATGGATTTTTGGGTTTTACTTATTGCTGGAACACAAGGGTCATTTTATGAATTTTGCAGATGGGTTTTACAATTCTTTTTTTATCTCTACTTTAAAGAAAAAGTTGCCTTTGGCTTTCAGTCAGTATCCCAGGGGTCGAAATGTGGCCTTTTGAACTTTTAGTGACCCACGAGTCAATCGAAGTGCCATAGGAAACCCTGTGACGGATGGAACGCAATAAAGTAACTGTAAAATCAGAATTTTTTGCGACATCAGAATTTTGCTTATTTTGATATAAATAGTTCGCGAGGTTAAATGTTTGCGTTCACGAAGTGGGAGAAGATTATAGGAATGGTCTCCATCCATACATATGTGAGTGTGTGCGTTCGGGTGTCCGTCCGTCCAAATGTGTCACTAATAAAGAGGTCACGCAGAACCCATGTTCCAACTTTGCCGATTCAAGGTCAAGGTCACTGTTTAAGTTCAAAGGTTTAAATCTTCACTTCATTTCCGCTCCATACCTTGTTAACGCTTGTGCCAAATTGCATGAAAATTATAGCAAATGTGTAACTGATAAAGACGACATGCAGAACCTATTTTCAAACCGTGCCGACTCAAGGTCAAGGTCACAGTTTAAGGTCAAAAGTTTGAGTCTTTCATATCGAGTCCGATCCATAACTTGTTAACGCCTGGGCAGAATTACATGAAACTTAAAGACGATATGAGGAACCCAAGTTCCATCCATGCCTGTCCAAGGTCAAAGTTACAGTTACAGTTCAAGGTCAAAGGGTTGAACCTTACATTTTGTGTCACCTGCATGACTTGTTAACGCCTGGGTCAAATTACATGAAACTTACAGTTAATATGTAACTAATAAAGGTGATGTAGTCCGGTCTATAAGTGGGATATTTAGGTAAGACACGGCATTGGACTGTATAGTAAATATTTTTTGGTATTCTGCTAGGGAATATGTTGTTATGGAAGAATCTGAATGATGCCCAGCTGGCACCATTGAGCATTTTGAGAAATTCAAGATGGCGTCCAAGATGGCCGCTAAAATTAGAAAAAATGACTGTGGTACTAGAAATAAGTTACAAATTGCTATTTTTGCGGGTGGATTGTATTTTAGATGTTAAAAACATAATCATTAATATAAATTTATCATCATTTATTGATTTGTGAATCTTAGATGGCACCCATGGCAGCTGGAATCCAAAAGCACGGCTATAATGGCCGCCATAATTGCCAGATTGTACTAAAACTCGATTGTTTTAATTATATGTGTACCAGTAGTGTAAAATATGATAAATACTCAAAGAAAATTTCAATTCAAAACAGTTGACCCATTAGCTTATTCAAAATGGCGTCCAAGATGGCCGCCATAATAAAAACAATATGTTAGTGGATCATAAAGAAGTTACATATTGATATTTTGCTGATTGATTGTAGTGTAAGTGTCTCAAACATAATTACTTCTGTAATACACTGCATAACTATATCAAAATGGCGGCAAAAATGGCTGCCACAAATGTCAAACTGAAAATTAGCATTTAATAGCATGTAACGTAATAGAAATTGTTAATTTTTAATATAAGTACTGCTATAGGTAATAAATGATCTAATAAAACTACGATTGAAAACACTTTATGTTTAGCTTATTCAAATTGGCTTCCAAGATTGATGTCAAACATGAAAGTTTAAACCAAGCTAATTGTATATCTTAGATCACTGGTCGGTTGGTATACTAGTATATGTATACGGTATTGTAAATCCTAGTATATGTATATAATTTATGCTTTATTTACACGTTTGTTTATTTTACAAACAACATTTTATATACATTTGCACTTGATTTTATCGACTTCTCCTGTAGTTTGTCAGCTTATGTTATTTTGTTTACCAAATTTTCCGACAATAAATAAATTTTGACTTTGACTTTGAATAGGCATTGTTTACAGATTTTAATCGTTTTCGGACCTGGGTCGCAATGTTTGCCACACAAAACGAAAGCTTCGACAAAAAATGTTCTTCAAGTAATATCTGGTAGGATTATCTGGTCTTTTGGGTTCAATTCCAATTATAGGTGAGTGATGTTATACTCTTCTCACAATGTAGATGCCATATCACTTCCATGTTTGTCGTTTTATGGTTGGGATTGTGTTTTCATGCTTCGTATTGTGCCAATACTGACGTCATTTTCGTCCGTGTATGGTGTTGACGATGCATTTCTGCTTCATCCCCTGTTAAGGCGTACAGTTGTTAATTATGTCTTGATCGTATATTTTCCCAATTCTACATGGACATTATAGTTGAGGAATACATGCAGAGCCGTCATCTGTCTACGTGGAGTCTTCACTATCTGCTCAGTAAGGTACCAGGTCTTTGAATTATACATCTATATCGTCTTGGCATTGAGACGAATAGCTTGATGTCTGATTCGATCAAGTTGTTGCTGATGTTCCACTGTGGTTTAAATGTATTGAAAGCATTGCAAGCTTTACCTATCATAATATTCAAATTTAAATCCTCACCTGTCCGTTCCAACACGTCTCAAGGAGGTGGAGGTCTCATTATCAATGTTTTGATGATTCATATGGCATCTTGCATGATTAGAGCATAGCGCATAATGTTGCATCGCAAACCGTTTTGTCTTCTTGACAATGACCAATGTCTTTGGTTTTGTTGTCAAGACAATGTACACTGTTTAGCACGAGACAAAGCTGTGGGAGATGCCAGCAACCTACATACAGAAGATGTTGCAGTTCACTACATCCAATATGAAGATATACTAGTCAACGGTACACACCAAAAGTCTGTGTGAGACACTAGGCCGATACATTCAGCATAATTATATCAAATCTCTGACTCAATTCATTGATGTTATTATCGGTCACATACGTATTATCCTCCCACTTATCACTTAACAACTTATTATAGTTATGCTAAAGTTGGTGTTGGAGCTTTCAACGCTTGATCTTGGTTAATTACGGAGGCTTTTCTTGCAATCAGCCTAATAATTGGTCGCTAAATAGCATCACTTCTGGTAGGATCAATGTATAGTTCATTTTCTCTCCTTCTGACAAGATCTTTTATTACCAGTGTCATCATGTAATCCTTAACCTATTATTTTAGTAATCAATTTGCCACAACCCTCATGTTCATTCAGGCGCTTTCTTAACCTTCTACGCATAGTTCTCTATATTACACTTGGTGTTTTAGATATCTGGTCATTGTTTGCAACAGCCAAGTGTTGTACATCCTCTTCTTGTGTCCCAATTGATCTTTAGAAAAAGATTTATTATTACATTCTACATCTGACGTGTTGGTGTTGTGCCAAGCTTAAAGAGAATCGAAGAATGGTTGTTCCTTTCTCTAACAAGTAATTTGATAACTGTCAAATATGTAATCCACAATAGATAAAGTCGTTATTTTTATTATTTTTACCATTATTATTACCAGGTCTGGTCTGGTCTGGTCATAGTTTTGCCCGTATATAAACTATTATGTCATGCAGAGGTCTTCCACATCCTCTGGAGATCGCTACATAATATTTGGTTTAAAGCGACCATATCAGATGACCTCCGTGTGGCCTCGTAGATACTTTGGTGTTGGAATCTTTTTCATTCAATAAATTAACACATGAGCATCACATGGCAGCATAGAATATACCGTTTTTTCGCCTAGACCTTCGTTATCAATGACCATTTCTTTGCTTGTGATGGCATTTGTATCACCAATGAAAGTGATAAACTCCCTTTTTCGGGGTTTTGAACAAATACGAGTTATTACCTTTTAACTATCTGGATTCGTCTTGGCATTAATTATTACACAACCGTGACTCACTAGAATTTGTTTTGATGGGGACAGAATACACCTGATTAGTTGAACTTTGAATGCTACCTAACAATTGCACGGGGTCCCGTATTATACAGCATGCACATTGATTTTTGTAAAATTGATCAATATAAATTAGTTTATTTGGAATGAATACTTGATGATTTATACTAAATTTACCAACCGACAAATGACAATGACTCTACGGTTAACCATTTCGTTCACGTTTGGAAGCCATCTTGGATGCCATTTTGAATCAGTTATCGGGTCAATTGCTTTTAATTAAAGTTTCAATTAGAGTATTTACAACATATTACAGTACTAATAATACTAGTATTATAATTAGCAATTTTGATTACACTTCATGGTTTTTAATAAAATATGCCAATTCGTCAATTATGACGGCCATTGTAGCCGCCATTTGGATTTCAGCCTTCATGGATGTTATCGCAAATAGACTTAAAACAATAAATAATGATATAAATAAATACGTCAAATACATCTTAAGAACTGTCAATCAGCAAAAATAGCTATTTGTAACTTACTTCATCGCATATTTTTACTGGTTTTGGTCGCCATCTTGGGTGCCATTTTGAATCAGCTAATGAGTAAATAGTTTCAAAATGAAAGAAAGTTTAATTTTGAATAATAATTACATATTACAGTACTGATATAAACAAATAGGATTAAAATAGATGATTTTCAATACAATTTACCAATTTGTGCAATTATTGCGGCCAACGTAGCCGCCATTTTGATTTTAGCTGTCTCGGATGCCTTCTTATATTAACTGAATCAATGAATAATGATAAATATATATTAATACTTATGTTTAAAACATTTAAAGTACAACTGATGAGCAAAAATAGCAATTTGTAACTTATTTCATGCACCCATGGCATTTTTTCTTATTTTAGCGGCCATCTTGGACGCCATCTTGAATTTTTCAAAATGCTCAATGGTGCCAGCTGGGCATCATTCAGATTTTTCAATAACAACATATTCCCTAACAGAATACCAAAAAATATTTACTATACAGTCCAATGCCGGGTCTTTTTCATAATTGACCGGACTAATGTTTATAACGCATTGTTCTATCATGCTGGCTGAAGGTCAACGTCACAATACAATATCAAAGGTTTAAGCCTTAAAATTTATGTCCGCTCCATAACTTTTTAATGCCTGGAGGCGACTTTCAACCAGTCTTGTTGGCATACAGTCAAGGTCACAGTTCATTATCGATTAACGCGGCGGGGATTATACTCGTCTTTTAGACTGCATTGTTAAGAATTCAGTAAGAACTACTTTATGTTGTTTTATAGTCTTTGTTTTAAATCGCAAACTTCCCGATTTCGTGAATTATAGTGAAAATTTATCACTCGAAAAGTTCTGTTTTACAGTAGGAGAAACATTATGCTTGGATTGTAACTCATCTGATCTCTTGTAGTATATGTGTACGGGTACCATATGGATTCATACATACTATTTAAATCTGACTGATAGTTGATGTTTCAACGCTTCAAAAGAACAATGTTGGTGGAAAATGTATCGAATTTTGGCGGCGTATGTTGAGACAATAATGACGTCCGAATTCTCTCCCTGGTAAGATTAGAATCTTCAGATTTTCCGTTTTCCCAACACATGACGCAACACAACGATTACGTCACGCGTTGCTAACTTTAATCACTTGATTGCTTAAGCATAACGGCAAGGGATACCACTGTGCGCGAGTTTGAAGATGACATCGAATTATAGTCACGGTTGTACCATATGAATTACCTCCCTTGTCTGAGAAAATTTATATTAAGACAAGTTAAAAGATTGGTCCTCATCATTTGGAATATTTTCTGTCTTTATCGTTATTTCTCTGAGCGACATTGTCATTTACTTGCTTTTAAGTTAAAATGTACGAACAAACAAAATGTAAGTACGTGTCCTTGGGTGTGACAGAGAACCTCCAGAGACAAACACATGGCGATAAAAACTGAGTAATTCAAATGAAGTGAGGGTTTAGAGAGTTTTAAGGGATCCATCTCCTTTCCATTAATCTAGCAAAGATTCGTAGCACTTTCCGTAGCTCTTTCCACGGGAGATAATCCGTGTCCACTATATTGAATTAAAGAGACGGTGACTGAATAGAAGCGTCAGGAAGCGCTTTGGTGAAGCACCAGGCCCCTATTCCGCGAACAAACTTAAGTTAGTGCTTTGCTAAGACTGCTATTTTAAAAACATATTTTGTGGGTTAAAAGACTCAAATGTATACTAGTGTATATTGTTTCATCTCAGTGAGATGCCAATTTGTTAGAGCAATACATAATAAGGCCGATTTTTACAGAAAATAGTGTTTAAAGTTATAAATATTTAAAGTAAAAACGTAAGTCTGTTATAACAACTTAACAAGCTTAAGTACGAAGCTCATTAGAGTTCATTATTGTTAGATTTTCATGAGCATTTCGTACAAAAATCACCTACTTTATCATTATTTAGCAGTAAGTACACAGTTTCTGGTATCAATCTACATCGCAAGACAATACTTGTAGTCATATAATAAATTAAAATATCAGCCTAAGTTTAGCAATAACTTGAGTTTTTTCGTGGAATTGGGGATCAGGCCCCCTGGTTTCATTTCAGATAACATGACCGAGGTGCGTGTTCCACATGATTTTAGAAAATGGTAGAAAGGTTGCTTTGTGTTATTATATCAAACTCGCTCAATTTATTTTTCAATTTATAATATTATATATTACACGTTGTATGTTGATGATGTTTTTATAATTTATACATGATTTGTTCTATGTATTTCGAAACAATTTTGTCATTTTGAAATTTTAAAGTGCCAGTACCTATTGAATCAAATTATTCACTGTTTGAGTTTCTTAGTCTTCTTTACTTCCTTAAAAAGACACGGTAGAAATGTAATTTACTTTTGGTATAAGTAAAAAACAGCTGTTATTTTAGCCTTGATGCAAGCCATCGATAAGAGGAAGAGGAACGATAAATGTATGCCACTTAAGGTGGTATCAAACTATTATCCCGTCACCAGGCTACTCAGGACTTTTCGAACAACCATCATAATTATAAAGAGCGTCAAGCAAGAACGACAATAACAGTACTAACGACGTCTTTGTTATGTCGCGACTTGTAATTTATACATGATTTGTTCTATGTATTTCGAAACAATTTTGTCATTTTGAAATTTTAAAGTGCCAGTACCTATTGAATCAAATTATTCACTGTTTGAGTTTCTTAGTCTTCTTTACTTCCTTAAAAAGACACGGTAGAAATGTAATTTACTTTTGGTATAAGTAAAAAACAGCTGTTATTTTAGCCTTGATGCAAGCCATCGATAAGAGGAAGAGGAACGATAAATGTATGCCACTTAAGGTGGTATCAAACTATTATCCCGTCACCAGGCTACTCAGGACTTTTCGAACAACCATCATAATTATAAAGAGCGTCAAGCAAGAACGACAATTACAGTACTAACGACGTCTTTGTTATGTCGCGACTTGGCATCGAACCCGAAACATTCCATTACTGAGCCTGATTCTCGAACCACTATGCCACCAAGGACTGGTTTAAACTTATAGACTGTGCACCAAGTAACATTATACATAACTTTAAAATGAGGTGGTCAGTTAGCCCGAACCACCATATCACCGAGGACAGGTTTACACTTTTACACTGCGCACTAAGTAACTTTGGAATGTGATGGTCAGTTAACGCGGACCACCATGTCACCGAGGACAGGTTTACACTTATAGACTGTGCACCAAGTAACATTATACATAACTTTTGAATGTGGTGGTCAGCAAGCTCGGACCACCATTTTTATATCAGGACGAGCGTGAAAGACGTCCTACTTATATTCATCACCCTCGACACCTTATTCCTCATGGTATCAGTTGTCACGAGAATGCATGTACATTTGTGTAAGAAAAAATAATCCAGTTTTCCATTAAACCATGCTGAACGCCAATCATTGCAAACATCTGTACCATTTCTTTTTCGTCTTGAATAATGGACACTCTACCACTAGACCACTCTTAGTTAATCATATTATCGTTAAACAGCATTGTACATGTATCAACCCCATGCACAAAATTACATAAACTATCATCCGAACATACCGTATACATCCGTTTATAAGACGACCTTGTTTTAGAGCGTATACGAGGGACGTTCAAAAATAAACAGGACTAGATCCCTTACGGGTAGTTTTGAATATAATTCAAATATTTACATAATATTGGAACGGTGTTCATTTGCGAAAACCGATTGATCGTGTAACACTATCATGTACATTCATAACCCAAATAACCAACAATGTCGACCACGTAATGAAACATATCCTTAATACTATTACATAGTGTTCAAAGCTCATCAAAAACAAAACATGTTACATGTTGGACGTTGTCTGCAAAAATGACGATATTTGAACGTTAGATCCCCCTATAAACAAAGTTGATCTTCATGAATGTCGTGATGCAAAAGTGTCGTTACCAGAACGCAAGGAAAAACGAACACATACAAAGTTTCTGGCAACACAAAGATGACATGCCATCGTCATCGAATGAAACTATCGTAACTACAATGGGAACTATTTCTGCAAGTCGTTCGTTCATTTTATAATGACAGAAACGGATTAGGGATATTTGTTTTCAAAGGAGTAGATCCACGAAAGGTCTGAATTGGCCTAAAAATTATTAAATTATCAAAGTATGTTATTATGTGTCATTTGTATAATTTTGTAATGTGGATAGCTTTATCCGTTTGCATAGGGAAGCATTTTTCATCAAATTTGATTTTTACCTGTCACCTGTCCACTAATTGGTATCCATGTTTGGCCATTTTTCACAAAAATGGCATATTTTGTCCATATTTTTCCAGTATATGTGATTTTTTGAATATGGGCACAGTCCTCGACCAAAATCAGATGACTAAAATGTGAAATTGTACTTTATAATACGTTGTTTACAGCACAATTCATGATGGTCGAGAGCTGTGCCCATATTAAATTTTAAGATTTTAGGTACCCGCTTCAACGTTATTTCCTCTCGTCATAGAGCCACGAAGGCATGACATTCACCCCGCTTTTAGCCATATTCTCAATACATTTAGTACTTATTGTACAATGTCTTATATGCTGTACACAATCATTAGACATTGTACTTCAATGATACATAAAAAACTTAAAAAAAATACGCCTTGCTGTTTTGATATACTCCACTGAACCCCACCCACTTTAATAAAAACAACATTTTATTTAATTTGGAGTCATAAATGTGCATTTTGGTCCTTTTTGAAAACTGTTACCATGGCAACCAAATTCATAATAAAGATAAGTTTCAATTCTTAATATCACTCTATGGATGCGCACTTATATTTCGATTCACTATTTTGGAAATAGAAGCTTTTTTCCATTTTTTGGCAAAATATTATACCCGTTACCATGGTAACAGTTTTAAAAAAAAATCTTAAAAAATACTGTTTTTGTAAAATACTTCAACTGATGGTATAAATTTATCATTTTCACAGGATTTACCCTTCGTGGCTTTACCCCTTTGAAAGACGGGCAAGTAATAGAACATAACAAGAGCGTTTGTGCCGTCAGCTATCGAGGCATTGGCAAAATACCAAGGTTTCGTGGTACACATTATCTCTCAGATTATCGTGAAAATAGGATCTAAAACACACATGCGATTCCCACAAACAATTTACATCACCATTGTCCTTATAGCCCTATGAGAAGCACAAACACCGTGTAAAATATTGTGACGCCATTGACGTCATATTATGTGTTAGTGATCCTGTTCAGACTTCTGTAACACTCGGACAGAGTATTTGTATTCGTTTGTAATTGTGTTTAGCAAACAGATTCCGCTTTCTGATGATGTGTAATTTTATTTATATAGTTTACCCATGTGTGTTTTATGAGAATAGTCATGTTTATTTTTGGACGTCCCTCGTCTTATGTTCCGGTCCATTGTCATGTTGCGTCTAAAAAAAACCTTGGCGGCTAAAACGTTAGTGTTCCTATTCAGACCCCTGTAACTCTCGGACTATGTATTTGTTTTTGTCCATAATTGTACTGTACGTAGAAGAAGGGTACCGCATTCTCTGATGATACATTTTTAATCTATATTGTTTAGGCATGCGGTTATTATGACAATGGTCCTGTTTATTTTTAGCTCACCTGTCACATAGTGACAAGTGAGCTATTGTGATCACTCTTCGTCCGTCGTAAGTCCGTCCGGCCGGCCGTGCGTCCCATGGCAACCAATAGAAAAATCTTTTAAAAAATCATAAAAAATCAACCGCCGGTCAGATTTTTACAGAAATAGTTGTTGGATGACCTTTTTACAAAATTGACGTTTTTTTCTTGATTCGACAAAAAACATGGCCGCAAGTGGGTGGGCGCTGTTTTTCCTATATACCTATATTACAATCTTTAAAATTCTTCTCCTCTAAAAGTACTGGTTGAATTTAATTATTAATTGGTAAAAGTGTTCCTTTGGTGGTCCTTTCTTAAAATAGCTAAAAGAATTACATACTCAATGTGCACAGGTGAGCGAACTAGGGCCCTGTAGGTCCTCTTGTTGAATGTCCCTCGTAAGGGAGTATACCCGATATTTTTAGTTATTTTTAAACGTTTAGTTTATTTCCTACTGACATAATTCCAGTCAAATGGAGACTACCCAGGTTCCTACACAGGGCCCACTAGTCTAGGGTCCCACCAGCAATTACCAGTACATGGAATTATATTCAGATGCTAAAGACAGACATCCAAGCACGGAAGCTGCCCCAACACACTTTGACTTCTTTTCTCACATACGAAAGGCAGTTGGTTGATGCTGATAGGCTGTTAGGCGGCTAGACTGCCAATGTCATGCACAACTGGTTGTTGATATACTAAGTGTTTCTGGAATTTATTATCAACCAATGCTATAGTCCGCCAATGATAACACTAGCCTTTGTTTACAAGTAAAACAAATGACAAGTGATAAGAAGTAGCCAGTCAACATAGCAGCGTTGAAATTATCAATTGTTATTTATATACAAGGCTATAGTTATTTCCAGCGATCTATATATAATTTGCCTTTTTGAACACAAATGTATACCTCACCAAATGTTTAAAATGCCTTCACATGGGAGAAAATTATCTGGCCAACCAAGAAATGGAAGCTGTCATAACAAGGCGATACACTCTTCACCGAACTGACTTAATCAAATTGAGGTTTCATACAACTACACAATAGTAAAAGCTCGGCCATTTCCGTTTGTCTCCGGTAACTATACTATTGTAATGTATAAGTATATTTTTATATAGTGATCAGACTGACTACTACCTTTGTAAAACGGACACTCAGCGAAAGACAAACTGCCAGACGGGAAAAAGAAAAATGTTATATTGGAATGGTGTGTTGCATTAAACAACAACGAGGCTTTAAACAGGCTTAAATGCACAAGTACATAAATGTTAAACTACACTTCTACCAAACACTTCTACCACTAGTGTATGTAATGAAAACCAAGCACTTATCAAACATGCTCCTTATAAGCTACTTCAGTTTCAAAAAACTTCCTCGTTGGTTTAAAGATGATCATAAATGGAGTATTTATAATAATCGTTTTCTGATTCATCACAAGTAAGGAATATACACTAATACTCGTCGGAAACATTATAACATTCATGTACGCTTTTGGACACACCGCTCAAGACAATTTGAGGGACAGTGAAAACATACTTCAAAGTTTGAATGAATTGACGATTTAATAGGCCAAGCAATGTGTTATATGTACATTACCAAACTGGCGATAGTAACTTTCATATGCATGTGTTCGCAAAAGGATTTTGCCATTTCGGGTAAGATGTAACATTCACTTTTAATGCAATTAAAATGTTTTCCACAAACACGTATATGAAGATCCTTTTAAAGTGTATACATCGTTGTAAACATGCTGTTGATATAATTATCATGAATTATAATGAAGAACAATTAGAACTTTCGAAAAACATAATCATGTTACATCTGCAAAATTATGCCTACAATGGAATAAAGATTTGATTTCTAAATCCTGATAAACCCAACCCTATTCAAATGTTTGAACTGCATTCATGTCTCTGTGGTAGAATGATATGGTCCGTAATATTTGGGATGTTACACCATGAGATATAATGTAGCCCCTATAATGTAGCCCCTATAATAATTGACTATCGTGTGTGTTGTATAAAACATGTTATTCTTTTTAACTTACACTGTAGTGTCAATTTGTAAATATGTATGTTATCATATATAGTGTGTATGGACCGGAGACCTTTGTACAATAAACCTTAAACTTGAACATGTTATGCAGGCACTTTGATCCCTGCCAATTGGCTTATCAGTTACCTGGTAAACGCCGACATTTTGCAAAATGCATCTTATATCTTAAATTTTAGCAGCTGGCTACAAGAAATTTTAATATTTCTTTAATCAGTTTTGTTCAGGTAACGTAATTACGGTCATAAATGGTGTCATTACTGAAGCCAATACTAAAGTTTAGTCGCAAAAGAAAGTATACATTGCTCATACTTTGAAATTGTATCCTTTGGCGTTGACAGAACTAAACGAAATTTTGTATTAACAGAACTGTATGTTTATCTGACATTTTAAGATCAAATAATAACATGTCAATAAATACAATATCCCACAAATAAAGTCGACAGCGTCGGCACCTGGAAAATCAAATTAACAAAAATGTTCAATATTTTATATGTCCGTCTCCGACGTAAAATGTACCATACATTTACGCAGTGGTGCAAATGATGTTTAAGTATGTTAAATTTGACTAGGTATATCGTCAAATTAAACAAAAACACTCAAAATAATGCGAATTTTCACTAAACAGCATGATGGTTGTGAAAAAACTAGTCATTTTGCTTGGTCAAGGGGAGGTAACCATGTGCCAAAAAGTTGATTTTATGAGGTGATAAGTTCTAAAACTGAATTTGGCTTTGTTGTAAACCTTTTTTTCCTTATTTATGTCTCCGTGATAAGTACATACACTTGAAAACGAACCTTATCAGCAAATCAGGCATCTAGCTGCATTAGAAAATTGACAAACGCCCGATGAACACGCCGTGACAAATGTGTTGCATTAGCTCACGTTGATGTCATCATTTTTATTCTGTTTGTTACAATTGCAATCAGATGTAACAAATTCGATTGTATTGTAATGCCACATATCCAAGCTACATATGTTGAAAATTTCAGCAAGATCAAGTTCCTATTGACCGAGCTATATGTAAATGTATCCATGTACACATTTGTGTTAAGTGTATGACCATTATTCAAGTCCCAAAGTTTTGAGTCTGTTTCTGCAGTATTGTATTTGTTGACATGTTGTCGCTTGATCTTTAAATGTCAGCTAAACATACTATTTAGTAAATATTAACATTATGACTGTTTCTGTAAACCCCCGGCGATATAATTTCATTTATGCACTATGTATACTTTCTTTTGCGAGTGTAGTATATATAAATGTTCAAATGTTGGTCCATTAAAACAATGGTCCATTCAAAAGAACAATAGTATGCACCATTTTTGTATGTCATAATTGACCACGTATAGACTCTAGATATATTGGCACTTGACTTCAATTCAGGAAGCTCTTAAGGTGGCCACGTGTTAACTTCCCCGGATCAACTAACTATGGTTGCACTTGAACGCTTGTTTCTCCAAGCCCTTCAGTATGTAACTGTTACAGGATAAGACGTTCTTGACATCAATTGTGTATTATATTTGGTAATTCCAATATAGCAAGTAGCTGTTTAACCGATATTTCGCAGTAACTAATGTTCGCTATTAAGGTTATTCGATTGTCTTCGATCTATCTGTACAATGTTCGCTATTAAGGTTTTAGAACGTCTTCGATATATTTGTACAATGTTCGCTTTTAAGGTAATTCGATCATCTTCAATCTATCTGTACAATGTTCGCTATTAAGGTCATTCGAACGTCTTCAATCTGTTTGTACAATGTTCGCTGTTAAGGTCATTCGAACGTCTTCAATCTGTTTGTACAATGTTCGCTGTTAAGGTCATTCGAACGTCTTCAATCTGTTTGTACAATGTTCGCTATTAAGGTCATTCGAACGTCTTCAATCTGTTTGTACAATGTTCGCTGTTAAGGTCATTCGAACGTCTTCAATCTGTTTGTACAATGTTCGCTATTAAGGTCATTCGAACGTCTTCAATCTGTTTGTACAATGTTCGCTGTTAAGGTCATTCGAACGTCTTCATTCTGTTTGCACAATGTTCGCTATTAAGGTCATTCGAAGGTCTTCAATCTGTTTGTACTATGTTTGCTATTAAGGTAATTTGATCATCTTCATTCTGTTTGTACAATGTTCGCTATTAAGGTTATTCGAACGTCTTCAATCTATTTGTATAATGTTCTCTATTAAGGTCATTCTATTGTCTTCGATCTATCTGTACAATGTTCGCTATTAAGGTTATTAGAACGTCTTCGGTATGTTTGTACAATGTTCGCTTTTAAGGTAATTTGATCATCTTCAATCAATTTGTACAATGTTCGCTTTTAAGGTTATTCGATAGTCTTCAATCTATCTGTACAATGTTCGCTATTAAGGTTATTCGATAGTCTTCAATCTATTTGTATAATGTATAACAAACATGTTATATGTATGAAGAACACATTTATGACAATCTTCTTGGAAGTTCATAACAGGTTTATTGGGGTAGTTTTTAAAAAAGATAGTCGTGGGTTTTTGGAGATATCTCTAAAAACAAAAATAGCATTTTACAGACACAGTTGGGCATCTAAAAGCATAAAACGTGGTATACAAGTAATTCGGCATGTAGGGAATCACACAGTAGAGTTTTTTTATTGTGCAAGATATTTGTATTTCTAAATATTTTTTAAAAACTTGCAAAATTGCATTTTGACAAAATCAGTTTATCAAAAGAACTGGTTGGACGTCATACTGTTTTCTTACAAGCGATGAGTAGTTCATTTCTTGTTTATGTGTTACGCTAATTATCATGGAGTTGCTAAAATGTATGGAATGTAGCAATTGTTTATACTCTTTTCCTTTCAGTCGTATTCAACCTGAACTACGAGAGGTGCCCCACTTATATTTGAACACCGTTGAATATCCGATATTTTCATGCTAACCCGATATAAATGAAATAACTCTTTTGAACCGCGTAAAATAATGTGTAATAAGTATTCCGATAACCTTTCGACCTCAACAGATTTCGAAGCGATCGTTTGATTGGCTAGACTCTGTGTCACGTCAATCGTGAAAGCTCGGCCATTTCCGTTTGTTTCCGGTGTATATACTGAACTTCTAAATTGGTGACCAAACTTATTGGTGATTCTGACTTATATTGTGTTAAGGATGTGTATTTAAGGACTAAACTGTTTATATATCCAGAAAGTAAATTATCTTCGCTACACGATGATACCCGTAAGATAGCATTTGAGTGAATAAATAAAAAAATACGACGAAGTTATGTGACAGGCACTCCATTCTCCGTTATTCACCTTTCTTATATAAGTAAACAATGAGAAGGTTGAATTGATTTGTGAAGTACTAGGGTACGTGCTAGCTACCTATGGTTCAGGTATAAATGCCAGATACCAAAACAGTATTGACACAGAAAAGCTAAATGCCAAACGAAATTGTCCTACGAGAGGTGCCCAACTTATATTTGAACACCAGTGAATATCCGATATTTTCATGCTTACCCGATATAAATGAAATAACTCTCTTGAACCGCTTAAAGTAATGTGTAAGGTAACATAATATATACACTCACTGTTTGGTCTGTTTGCAACATGATTCAAACCAATTCTATAGAGATGTGGCGTTTGGCTTTTTTGAAGGTCAATACCCCTTAAGGTGGAACCAGTGCATTAAAAAATGTCGGAGTCTATATACACATTTGGTATCATTGTAAAATTGAAGTTATTTCCAATTTAAAACTTAACGTTAATCTTCCGTTTTTTAGATAATGATGTTGCTATGACGTCGTGAAGTTGCTATGTTACGCACGTTTTTACGTTACGGCGTGTCGAGCATTACACGTAGTAAAACGCCTGTGGAAATTTTAATAATAACGTCAGTAATGTCAAACCTGTAGCATTCGATTCATGTTATGAATGCGCGTCCGTACATACATAATTATTACATATTAATTTCAAAACGCGCCGACGAAATCCTTAAAATGACGTCGTTGACGTTTTCTTGGTTTGCCAAAATTGCGTACGTTTCTGCTATTTAAAAAATATCTGCCCGTCAAAAAATTATAATGTTTTTATATGTTTAACTTACATATATGACCTTAAATATATATGAAAATTAGAAAAGTTCACCGTTTCTAACTTTCTCCAGATGACGTCAACTTATACCAATACCGACGTAAAATGAGGTCAATTTCGTTTCGGAACGTCGAACATAAAATGTTTTACATATTTTAAAACACTTTTCAAAGAAATATAAAGGTCAAACTAAATATGCTACAGTGTAGCAGTAATATATTTCCATAACAGTATTACTTTATTATGAGTTCCCACACTAGCTGGAGACATGTGTTTGTCTATCAAAAGTTTAAGTTCATCGTTGATTGTGTCTTGTAAATTTTCTCTTTTTTGCATTTCTTTCAAATATTAGTTCATAAATCATCCTTGTGGTTAAATATAACACACTATCATATGCATTGCATTCCGTCGTTCGTTTAATGACGTGAATGCTATATATACTAGTACAAATAAGTCACACTATTATGTTCACAATGTTCTGAAAACATACACATCGGGACATATGGCGACGTAGTTGCGGACTGCAATTCTGTTAAACTTCTACAAGAAAGCGATGAAAATAATACTACCTCCGCATAGTTCTAAGTGGGTGCGAGGGAGAGAAGTCACAATTTTTATCAAGGTCATAGCGTCTTCCGAAGAATTGTGTGCATCAAACGCGCATGTAAATAAGTGTAGGTATGGTGCCGTAAGACTGTATGCTGGACAGTCCTTAACGTGCGTTATAAATCGGTTTAAAATTGGACAGTACACATTTGTCATTCCCCGGGCGGGGGTAATTTGCGGGAATTTTAACATTTATATGGCCCTAGGGGCAGGGATCTTACCGGGGGGGGGGTGAAAAAGTCTAAATCCTCGTCATTCTCCGGGGTTGGGAGTCGTGGTTTCAACTGACTGGTGCATCAATCGATGTCTGTGAGAGCTGCGTCAAAGGCTCACGGCATTCCACGGGCCACTTTATATGACAAAATACACCAGAGAACGCCACTAGATAGAACACAAAATCAGTATTGATTACCTCATAATGTAGTATGATGTCATTTAATATTACCTCGCCAGCCAACAGCTTTATATGTACATGTATGCTAAAAATAGATGTATTGCTTCCGGTTCGTGTGATACAAACAACTTACTGAACAGACAGACAATCCTACCCAGGGAACAAGACGTTGCGTATATTATTATACATTTTGTACATGTACGTCAGCATATTTCAACCGTATCGACTACTCGTCTCATTTAGGCCATTATCAAACTACTTAAAACATGCTATTGTCGGGGGCAGAAATGGTCTTTATTTAATAATATAATGTGCGTATGATGTTTCAAGTTAAACTAGAAAAACATATGACATGCTTTTTTCAAATTACAACATCAAATGAGTCCCTTGGGGCTGCACGTTACAACACAAACACGCATGCATTAACACTATACCCACACTCGCACACGCACACCTAAGAAATGAAAAAGTTTGAAGAAATCGAATAGAAAGTTCTGATGAAAGTTTATAATCGTCTCATTCAAACAATTAATCAAGGACCTACACATTACACGTAGTGAATTGTGAAATAATGTACTATTTGATTGCCTGCTATAAACATGTATATATATACAGGGTTTGTTTGAGAAATAATGAATAATTATGTATCTGTGTTTTATCGTAGAACAAAGCACACTCACGAGTTTGGATGCGTAGTAATTAAAGATCACGAGTGTGTAGAACAAGTGATTTAATGTACGCATCAGAACAAGTGACTGTGCTTTGTTCAACGATTAAACACATGTACATATTCATTATTTCGATTCTAACATAGACAATACTCCGCACGTGACAACTCATCAAGACATTATCCGCTGCACTATTTTTATCGGAAGGCTTATTTGCAGTTATTCAAAATTTATTGTAGCTGTGTTTCATCGGTAGTTCGTTAAACCCAGGGTAGCAATACCACGTGGCATTTGACTACAGTTACAAGTCGAAATTTGTAAACATGGGAACACAAATATAGCCATAAGTGTTTTATTTCTTCATCGATTTCTATGAAATATACGCCACGCTAAGGGAAAAAGTGTTTGCTTTCCGTGAAATATAAGGTATTTATTAGCAGTTTTACCGATTTTTTCATTACCCTGTGAAACCTACACGTTCAGAGGTTTCACAAAGTAATTGACAAAACAGCACAGCCGCTGAAAAAGATTATATATTTTATGGAAAGCAAATAATTGTCCCCTTAGCGTGGCGTATATTTCATAGAACTCGATGAAGAAATAAAATACTTATGGCTATTTTATTTTCCAATGTTTACAAATTTCTTCTTGTAACTGTAGTCAAAAGTCACGTGGTATTGCTACACTGAAACAGCTAGTTGTGTTAGAATTATAGTTTTACGTTTGTCTTTTCCAGGCATATTTTCATGAAACGGATTAGTTCGATTGTAGGCATCTATACATTAAAGGTGCTGCCTCACAGGTTGGGCTAACATTTTTGTATATCGTGATATTCCAACCTAACCAAGAATTGATGTAATAGAAAGCCACTGACAGTTGCTTTATGAAAGATTTGGTGCAAATAAGCAATTTTAACCACTCGCGATATTGCCCACTGAGTATTTTTTTCTTGAAAAAAAGCGCAAAGTTTCCTTCAAACATGCTTTAAAAATTATGAAAATCACACGTGATCGAACTGTAACATCATTAAACTACAGCGTAAATATCAGTTAGGTGTTTGGTTTGTTTTTCGATTCATTTTCACAAAATGCAAACAAATTTCAGGCAATTTAAGTAAATGTAGTGTTAATTCTATAGGGTATAAATACCCTATAGAATATTTTATGTAAAACTACTAAATAACTACAAAATTCCTGAGTTTCTCAAGTTACTTTAGATGTCAGTGTGGTTGTTTATGGGATATACAGGCAACTATACCAATTTTACGCGAATATTTGACAATTTTATTTTATTTTTGCAATACACCAATATGTGAGGCAGTCCCTTTAAACTGCGTTTGACCGCATCTAAACTGAGTTTGACCGTATCCAAGGTCTCAGGATTTAACCAATATTTGCCATATCAATAGACCATTCTACTACCAGTAGTCAAAAACGGAAACCAACCATGTATTTGAATCATATATAAAACGCTTTGGACAATATTAAAAGACCTTATACCAAATTATGCTTAGACGGCCGAATTCACACGAAATCACTCTAGATACATACCTACTCAAACATACGTACACTATGTAGACTGATAATTAAAAATAAAATGTATAAAACATTCGTTTGAAAATGATAAGATGATTGTTGAGATTTAAGAGACATATTAGTTTTAAAAGCCTAAAATATCGCTGTATGCGGCGCACGCTGTATGCAAAACAGACAAGTGCATTGAAATTGACGTCATTTTACGTCGGTATTGGTATAAGATGACGTCATCTGGCCCCGTGTTCACAAAGAATTGGTTATCAGGATCTGGCTCAAGCTCCATTTTATTTTATTTTAAATACAGAAAATATGTTGATAGAAAGATTATTTCTTTTAAGCAGTGGAAACAATAGTGGTATTTCCTTCAATTTCAAAGACAAATAAACAAGTTTTATTGCATAGTTTTAGAAATATTGTGGTTAATATATTGAAGCTGGGTTTTTGAGCTTGATCCCGAAAGTCTCAGATCAGTTTCGGTCTCATGTACAATTAATCCCTTTTTGTAAGAAATTAACAGTTTTCAAGGGTCGTAATCTGTTATCTAGAAACTGTTTCGGTATTCTGTAACTGCTAAGAAACATAGAATTGCACAACTGTACATATTATTTAAAAGAAATAGCAAAAACAGAATGGAGCTTAAGCCTGATCCTGAAAACTAATTCTTTGTGAACACGGGGCCTGGAGAAAGTTAGAAAAGGTAAACTTTTCTAATTTTCATATATATTTTAGGTTATATATGTAAGTTGAACATATAAAAAAATTATCATTTTTTGACGGGCAGATATTTTTTAAATAGCAGAAACGTACGCAATTTTGGCATACCAAGATCACGTCAACGACGTCATTTAAAGGATTCGTCGGGCGTTTTGAAATTAATGTGTAATTATTATGTATGTACGGACGCGCATTCATAACATGAATCCAATGCCATAAGTTTGACATTACTGACGTTAATATTACGATTTTCACAGGCGTTTTACTACGTGTAAGGCTTGACGCGCCGTAACGTTAAAACGTGCGTAACATAGCAACTTCACGACGTCATAGCAACGTCATTGTCTAAAAAACGGAAGATTAACGTTCAGTTTTAAATTGGAAACATCTTCAATTTTACAATGATACCAAATGTTTATATAGACTGCGACATTTTTTAATCCACTGGTTCCACCTTAAGAAGCAGTAGCGTGAACTTGGCACGTACATCTGCAGTCTGCACGTAGATCTGCAAATAAAATATTTTGCAGACCTAGGTCTGCAGTCTGCACTCAGGTATGCAAATGTAGTGTTTTGCAGACCTATGTCTGCAGTCTGCACTCAGGTCTGCAAATGAAATATTTTGCAGACCCAGGTCTGCAGTCTGGACTCAGGTCTGCAAATGACCAGGTCTGCAGTCTGCACGCAGGTCTGCAAATGAACTATTTTGCAGACCTAGGTCTGCAGTCTGCACTCAGATCTGCAAATGGAAATATTTTGCAGCAGTCTGCACTCAGGTCTGCAAATGAACTATTTTACAGACCTAGATCTGCAGTCTGCACTCAGGTCTGCAAATGAAGTATTTTGCAGACCTAGGTCTGCAGTCTGCACTCAGGTCTGCAAATGAACGTTTTTGTAGACCTAGCACCTACTTCTACATTCCAGGTATACATACTACAATTATTGTAGATCTATGTCTGCAATCTACATCCAGGTCTGCAAATTAAATACTTTGTAGACCTAGCACCTACATCTACATTCCATGTCTACAATCTACCATTATTGTAGATCTAAGACTACAATCTACATGCAGATGTGCAAATGAAATATTTCATTTGCAGACCTGAGTGCAGTAAATGCAGTAAATGCCGAAGTCTAACAATCCTGCATTCATAGAATTGGACTATTACCGATAAAGCAGCAGTGATAACACACGATCAATGTTTACACCATCAATGGGGGTTTTCGGTCTTCAAAAAGCCAAACGTCACATCCTCTACAGAATCGCTGATTTCGGCTCGAATCATTTTGCAAACAGACCGAACAGTGAGCGCATATTTTACCTATGTAATAGAATTGGAAATTGACTGTGGCGAATTTCGTACATTTTTTTAATTATCGATCTAGTGAAATATTGCGATGTTTAATTGGCATGTGAGGTAAATTATTTAGTTACACTAACTGAAAGGATGACTAGCTAGGCCCGTTTGTGAAGCATACATTCTGTTTCAAGGCAAAATTCACTTTTACAAGCGTGAAAATCTGGGTTTTGCAGAACGTCTTAGTTAGCGACCTAATTAAGAAATTGTATTCTTGATTCTGACGTTCGGTGTGTAAAGGGTGTGTATTTAAGAACTAAAGGGTTGATATATCCTGAAAGTAAAATATAGTAGCTACACGCTGATACCCGTAATAAACCATTTCAATAAATAATAAACCTACACGGCTACAAATGTGACATGCACTTTTATAATCGGAAATATTGTAAGTAACCTGTCATACATAGTAAATAGTGGTAAAATCTGATTTGGCCGGGGTAGTATTTGGGTACGTGCTGACTGTCTATGACCTGAACTACGTCCAAGACGAGAATCAATGTTTTTTTAGCACATTGTTAAAACATGACTTTTCGTTCCCTGCAATGCAGTTCAAATCATATCATCAATGTTATTGCTTACACGGATTTACATATTTCAGCTCAGCTTAAAAGTAGCAATAACCTTAAGTTAACACTAATGTTTAATAAGTCGATTGTAAACCAAGTTCTAGAAATATTTAAAAAAAAACCTGAAATATTATTTTGAGCTTAAATCGCGAAAATGGCATTCGTGAACCAGTCGCGTTATACGGTAGAGTAGGGACCTGAGTACAGTTTTATCAAAGCACTTAGGGAAATATTAAACTTACGATCAAATTTAAATTCCTCATGATTTGTTTACAACTATAAAGTGTGGTAAATGCAGCTTCAATAATAATACTGATTCAGTTACGGATCTCCTACAGACCATATCCATCACCAATTTGCAGTTGTTAAAGAATTATAAAGAATTTAAATTTGAGCGTAACTTTAAGATTTTCGTAAGTGCTTTGATAAAACAGTACCCTGGTACCTTGTCCTTTGAATCACTACGTTTATCAAGAGGTTCAGAATATATATAAATAATGACAATTGGTACTTCTAGATGTATAACATTTACAATCACTTCACAACATTAATGGAGAGCAACACTAAACAGTAGACAAGTGTTTCGATACATTTTCTTCGCCCTTGAAGACTTTAACAGTTCTAGCAATAGCGCCTCCTAACAATTTTCACCGGCAAAGAACAGAGAACTGTACGTTCAAAGACGATGCCACTCTACACGTATTCCAGGGTAATTAAACAGCAGAGAACGCTACGTTCACATCACAATGTCACGCTACACGTATTTCCGGGTGAACAACAGAGAACGCTGCTTTCACATCACAATGTCACCCTACACGTTTTTCTGGGTAAACAACAGAGAACGCTACGTTCACATCACAATGTCACCCCACACGTATACCCGGGTGTACAACAAAGAACGCTGCGTTCACATCACAATGTCATCCTACACGTATACCCGGGTAAACAAAAGAGAACGCTGCGTTTACATCACAATGTCATCCTACACGTATACCCGGGTAAACAACAGAGAACGCTGCGTTCACATCACAATGTCACCCTACACGTATACCCGGGTAAACAACAGAGAACGCTGCGTTCACATCACAATGTCACCCTACACGTATACCCGGGTAAACAACAGAGAACGCTGCGTTCACATCACAATGTCACCCTACACGTATACCCGTGTAAACAACAGAGAACGCTACGTTCACATCACAAAGTCACCCTACACGTATACCCGGGTAAACAACAGAGAACGCTGCGTTCACATGACAACGTCAACCAACACGTATACCCGGGTAAACAACAGAGAACGCTGCGTTCACATCACAATGTCACCCTACATGTATACCCGGGTAAACAACAGAGAACGCTGCGTTCACATCACAATGTCACCCTACACGTTTACCCGGGTAAACAACAGAGAACGCTGCGTTCACATCACAATGTCACCCTACACGTATACCCGGGTGTTCAACAGAGAACGCTACGTTCACATCACAATGTCACCCTACACGTATTCCCGGGTAAACAACAGAGAACGCTACGTTCACATCACAATGTCATCCTACACGTATACCCGGGTAAGCAAAAGAGAACGCTGCGTTCACATCACAATGTCACCCTACACGTATACCCGGGTAAACAACAGAGAACGCTGCGTTCACATCACAATGTCACCCTACACGTATACCCGGGTAAACAACAGAGAACGCTGCGTTCACATCGCAATGTCACCCTACACGAATAACCGGGTAAACAACAGAGAACGCTGCGTTCACATCACAATGTGACCCTACACGTATACCCGGGTAAACAGCAGAGAACGCTGCGTTTACATAAAAAAGTCACCCTACACGTATACCCGGGTAAACAACAGAGAACAATACGTTCACATCACAATGTCACCCTACACGTATTTCTGGGTTAACAACAGAGAACGCTACGTTCACATGACAATGTCAACCTACACGTATTCCCGGGTAAACAACAGAGAACGCTACGTTCACCTGATAATGTCAACCTACACCTATTCGCGGGTAAACAACAGAGAACGCTACGTTCACATGACAATGACACTCTACACGTATTCCCGGGTAAACAACAGAGAACGCTACGTTCACATGACAATGACACTCTACACGTATTCCCGGGTAAACAATAGAGAACGCTACGGTCACATGATAATGTCAACCTACACGTATTCCCGGGTAAACAACAGAGAACGCTACGTTCACATGACAATGTCAACCTACACGTATTCCCGGGTAAACAACAGAGAACGCTACGTTCACATAACAATGACACCCTACACGTATTACCGGGTAAACAACAGAGAACGCTACGTTCACATGACAATGACACCCTACACGTATTCCCGGGTAAACAACAGAGAACGCTACGTTCACATGATAATGCCACCCAGCACGTATATCCGTGTAAACAACAGAGAACGCTACGTTCACACCACAATGTCACCCTACACATATTTCTGGGTAAACAACAGAGAACGCTACGTTCACATTACAATGCCACCCTACACGTATTCCCGGGTAAACAACAGAGAACGCTACGTTCACACCACAATGTCACCCTACACATATTTCTGGGTAAACAACAGAGAACGCTACGTTCACATGGCAATGTTACCCTACACGTATACCCGTGTAAACAACAGAGAACGCTACGTTCACACCACAATGTCACCCTACACATATTTCTGGGTAAACAACAGAGAACGCTACGTTCACATGACAATGCCACCCTACACGTATTCCCGGGTAAACAACAGAGAACGCTACGTTCACATGATTATGTCAACCTACACGTATTCCCGGGTAAACAACAGAGAACGCTACGGTCACATGATAATGTCAACCTACACGTATTCCCGGGTAAACAACAGAGAACGCTACGTTCACATGACAATGACACCCTTCACGTATTCCCGGGTAAACAACAGAGAACGCTACGTTCACATGATAATGTCAACCTACACGTATTCCCGGGTAAACAACAGAGAACGATACGTTCACATGACAACGTCAACCTACACGTATACCCGTGTAAACAACAGAGAACGCTGCGTTCACATGACAACGTCAACCTACACGTATACCCGTGTAAACAACAGAGAACGCTGCGTTCACATGGCAATTTCAACCTACACGTATACCCGTGTAAACAACAGAGAACGCTGCGTTCACATGACAACGTCAACCTACACGTATACCCGTGTAAACAACAGAGAACGCTGCGTTCACATGGCAATTTCAACCTACACGTATACCCGTGTAAACAACAGAGAACGCTACGTTCACATGACAACGTCAACCTACAGGTATACCCGGGTAAACAACACCGAACGCTACGTTTACGAAGCAATGCCTCAATAAACGTTCATGTACCTCACATGTAAGCAATAGGGAACGCCACAGCCCAAACATGTATCTTGAAAAATCAGCTTTCGAGTGTGTTCTTAGTGTTAAAGTGGTTGGCGTTGGTAAGTTATGACTAAAAATTTTTTTTTAT
Source organism: Spisula solida (assembly GCA_947247005.1). NCBI lineage: Eukaryota > Metazoa > Mollusca > Bivalvia > Venerida > Mactridae > Spisula > Spisula solida. The sequence continues at coordinate 22,315,040 of OX365950.1, read as the reverse complement.
AATCACTCATAAGTACATTTTGTATTTTCAACCAGCCATCAGTTACTGCCCGACAACCGGAAGTGGTGTACCTACATTCTGGGGATGTGAGTTACGGTGTCACTGTAAGAATGACGAGCAATGCGATTTTCGTACAGGTATATGTGAAAATGGCTGTGCTTTTGGTTGGATGGGACCTGCTTGCCAATATCGTAAGTAAAAGATGTCTAGAGTAATTTACTTATGTTATATACATGTATGAGGATTACCACACTTATAAAATAAGCATGAACATTCATTTGAAACTGTTTACATACTCGAATACACTTATAGTCGTGTACTCGTCGGACATCTTGACTGGGTTTACGCTTGCAAATATAAAAAAAGACAAAATGAAAGGACCTTCGTACTTTACAGTGTAATAAGTATTATTGCGATATTATGATATAAAGCAGAAGTCCAATGAATGGATCAATTTAGAAATTTCAGAGAGTTTAGAGAGTAATCAAGGTTGATAAGTCACTGATATTGCGATAGAAAAGAAGTATTCTAAATGAAAACGCACTTTTAAAGCTATATAAAGGGAGACAACTCGATAATGATGCGATGAAAAGGAAGTAGCGAAAGGACCATAATTCATTCACTAAAGTTTCTTATTTTAACCGCTGATAATTCATTATAAAGGTAACATTGCGATGTACTACAATAATACGGGACAGTACGTAAATACGACAGAATATATTGTTTCTGGCAACGAGGCTATTGATGGAGACCAGAAGACATGTACCCAGGCGAACATATCTCTCGGACCAGGAGAGCAAAGTTGGTATATACAATTCAATAGACTGTATCACGTAATTGGACTTTTAATCACAGTACTGAAAGAAGACGTTGGTGAGTTATATGTTCGTAGTGTTGGGTGGTATATTTGTAGAAAAACATGAGATACAAGTATCATATAGTTATATAATTTTGCGTGTTTTTCCACAGGTAACTGTATCATTGATAGAAAAATTTTTTTTTATAAAATTTATCTTATCTTAGAAAGGTGCATTTGTACTAAAGTGGTCAGATTTCCATGGTATCAAAAACAAGAATTGGCATTTGATGTCTTCATAAATTAATTACATTCATAGACAACATCGTAAGAACTACCTCTATGCAAAATCCCATTGAAATTGATCAACTAGTTTAAATAGTATTATTTTAATATTTTTTCTGTTATGTATACCGCTGCTAATTAATCTAACATCAGTTTTCCTGGACTGTATCCTAATTATACATTCAATGCTTGATCAAATATAATCAAGTCGGACGCATGTACGAACTAACTTAGTGACATTAAAAGTCTAGTCATTTTTGAAAATGGTATCGCAAAATCAGGAATATATGGAAAATATGTTGTTGTGTTTTGTTTTTCAGAAAACTTTCAAAATTTTCGTGTGGAGACTGGCGATCATTTAAACGAAACGCATTTTCCGACTTTGTGCAAACAAGAGAGTAAAGGAATAACCTCGAATTATTATGAGATAATGTGTTTGCACCCATCAAGCATTCAACAGTTAAGGATAAGCATGAACATTACAGACGTTCCGCTGAGATTTTGCGAGGTACAGATATTTGGAGGTAGGATAGTATCTTATATGATACCAATTAGTTACCAGTCATTAAGCTTTGTATAGCTGAAACTAAGTCATTCAGCTTTGTATAGCTAAAACTAGGTCATTCAGCTTTTGTATAGCTGAAACTATGTCATTCAGCTTTTATATAGCTGAAACTATGTCATTCAGCTTTTGTATAGCTGAAACTATGTCATTCAGCTTTTTATAGCTAAAACTAGGTCATTAAACTTTTGTATAGCTAAAACTAGGTCATTCAGCTTTGTATAGCTAAAACTAGGTCATTCAGCTTTTGTATAGCTGAAACTATGTCATTCAGCTTTTGTATAGCTGAAACTATGTCATTCAGCTTTTTATAGCTAAAACTAGGTCATTAAACTTTTGTATAGCTAAAACTAGGTCATTCAGCTTTTTATAGCTAAAACTAGGTCATTCAGCTTTTGTATAGCTGAAACTATGTCATTCAGCTTTTTATAGCTAAAACTAGGTCATTAAACTTTTGTATAGCTAAAACTAGGTCATTCAGCTTTTTATAGCTAAAACTAGGTCATTAAACTTTTGTATAGCTAAAACTAGGTCATTCAGCTTTTTATAGCTAAAACTAGGTCATTAAACTTTTGTATAGCTAAAACTAGGTCATTCAGCTTTTTATAGCTAAAACTAGGTCATTCAGCTTTTTATAGCTAAAACTAGGTCATTAAACTTTTGTATAGCTGAAACTAGGTCATTCAGCTTTTTATAGCTAAAACTAGGTCATTAAACTTTTGTATAGCTGAAACTATGTCATTCAGCTTTTTATAGCTAAAACTAGGTCATTCAGTTTTTTTATAGCTAAAACTAGGTCATTCAGCTTTTATAGCTAAAACTAGGTCATTCAGCTTTTTATAGCTAAAACTAGGTCATTAAACTTTTGTATAGCTGAAACTATGTCATTCAGCTTTTTATAGGTAAAACTTGGTCATTCAGCTTTTTATAGCTAAAACTAGGTCATTAAACTTTTGTATAGCTGAAACTATGTGATTTAGCTTTTATAGCTAAAACTAGGTCATTCAGCTTTTTATAGCTAAAACTAGGTCATTAAACTTTGGTATAGCTGAAACTATGTCATTCAGCTTTTTATAGCTAAAACTAGGTCATTCAGCTTTTTATAGCTAAAACTAGGTCATTAAACTTTTGTATAGCTGAAACTATGTCATTCAGCTTTTTATAGCTAAAACTAGGTCATTCAGCTTTTTATAGCTAAAACTAGGTCATTAAACTTTTGTATAGCTGAAACTATGCCATTCAGCTTTTTATAGGTAAAACTTGGTCATTCAGCTTTTATAGCTAAAACTAGGTCATTCAGTTTTTTATAGCTAAAACTAGGTCATTAAACTTTTGTATAGCTGAAACTATTTCATTCAGCTTTTTATAGGTAAAACTAGGTCATTCAGCTTTTTATAGCTAAAACTAGGTCATTAAACTTTTGTATAGCTGAAACTATTTCATTCAGCTTTTTATAGCTAAAACTAGATCATTCAGCTTTTTATAGGTAAAACTAGGTCATTCTGCTTTATATTGCTAAAACTATGTCTTTTTGCTTTCACCTGGGACTTGCACCTTTTTGACAACAGAAACTTAGATTTTCAGCGGTTAATGTTATTTTCTCGTTCAGTTGTGTGGTTGGGCATTGTATCGGAAAATTGTGGTCTGTGTTGTTTGTATGTTTTTGTGCTCGACTGTTTCAGTTGAGATGCCTTCCCTGTCCGATTTGTTACTATCTTTTTTATACTGGCATTTTGATAGACATTTTGTAGTTTCATAAAGAGACTTCGCAGAGCCACCTACAGAAAAATAAAGATGACCTAGTTTGAAGACCATTTTATTATATTAGCGTTTACTGCGAAGACAAAAACGACACTTACTTTTTTTTTATTTAAATTATGTTTGATTGATCATTGGTTTACAACACTAACGAAGTCAATGTAACGGTAGACCATGATCTATCAACAACGGCAAACGCCTGTCGAAACTTCTTTGTTAATATGTGCATGGTTTTTAATTAAATACTGTAGCGCACAGATAATCCAAACACACACAGAACGATGGCAGCGCATAGCCAACCAATCAAGAGTCTGACATAGAATGTACTGACAAAAGCCAATCCCCCCAAATGAAAACCTTTCTTATCAGGACATGGTCAATTTGACATATTTACAGGGAGAAGTGTGGCATTTAATAAGCCTTCAATACAGGACACGACACATGGTTTGTGGGAAGCCTACAAAGCCGTGGACGGAAGTGATTATCAATCTTGCACTGGCACTCTCCATGGTGTCGATCCGTGGTGGCGGGTGGATTTAAGAGCACAGTATATTCTACATGAGGTAGTCTTCTATGGAAAAGGTGTCCAACGTGAGTGTTTTGTATTTTTGCTAGTGATAGAGCGTCAACTTCGAGCTCGATCGAGGCATACCATAATTGTAATACACATGGTATTCCGCATTTTCACTGCTCGGCGCTCAGCAATTAAAGGAAAAACTAACTTTTTTTATCATCGTCAACCAATTACTACGGTAGAGTTAACTAAATCTATACACACACATTTTGTATAAGAAAAGAGCAACCGGCATAATGAAATTTGTAAATGTTTCATTCCAATACACCAACCGTATTTCCATGACATTGTACATTAATGTAGGGTTAACGCATGCTTTTTCGTGCTATAACATCTGCAGAGTCCCGAGGGACGGTTGGTGCCATAGCCCGTTAGGACGAGGGCACCAACGCTCCCGAGGGACTCTGCAATAAAAAAGCATGCGTAAACGCTATTATAGCATACACAACTTCAATTTATGAGTTTGCATTTCGAAATTATTAGATTTTGGCGAGAGATTTTGTGGCGACGTCGCGTAAACATACGTAACGCCGCGAAAACATACGTTACGTCATAATTGTTTTTGTTATGAGCGTCGACTTCCGGGATCGGCAAATATACCAAGGAAACGTGGATAATGTGGGTTTTGTTTAAATTTATTATTAAATCTTATAGAAAATTAATTAGTTACTACAAATAAAATGGGAATTGCAGTTCATAAGACGCTGTAAAATCGTTTATTTGGTGCTAACTGATGAGATATGGAGTTCTATCAGTGAAATAAAACCTATATCAGTCACTGGTTATCACCTACAATGTGACTGATATAAGCTCCGCCCCCTCACAGGGACTACTTTAATTTACCAAAATCTCAACACTAAAATGTCTGTAACTTTTTTATTACTGAACGGAAACATGTCATGTGGGTTTTTTTATTCTTAGTTAGACCATTTCCTACAAGTTGGTGTATGATTTAATGCAAAATTCTCAAAAAAGTCGTTTTCACCTATTCACCATAATCCGAGATGGCGGATTTTGAAGTGAAAACTATGAATGGAATAACATATTCATACGTAGCCTAACCACAGTGGTAATTTGGCATAAATAGTACCAGTTTTGACACCATAAAAGCATTAGATAAATAGAATATTTGTTTGTTTTGATTGAATATGGTTAATATCTCATCTTGTAGTGATAAAATTTTAATATTTTCACTCGCGCTACGCGCTCTTGAAAATATTGAATTTTATCACTACACGATGAGATATAAACCATATTCAATCGAAACAAACAAATATCCTCTATTTATTTTCGTCGGTGAGGCCCTAAAATGAGCATACGTAAAACTGGACGTTAACAGTGCGTTCTCGCGTGAATCTTTATGTTTACGCATGGTTTTCGTCCCGTTAACGTATGGGCAAAATCACTTAAATCTATAATAATAATAATAAAGACTTTATTTATATACAGTTCTCAACAAACAAACGAACCAGAAGTCGCCACAATTTCGGCACCTTTTTCTATCACGTATAAAAAATAAACCCAATTCACAAAGTTATGTTTGCATATATCCTGTAATGATGTCCCGTAGGCTTAGAACTACGAATTAAAACGGGTCACATATTGATTTTTTTCAGGTTACTTTCAAGGTTTCCATCTCCTACTGGGCACCAATGAAACATCGTTCATAGACTTGTACGAGGCTCCGGTTACTGACGATGTACTGACATACGAACCATTGGTCATCGATATAAGACCTCCGGTCACTGGACGTTATTTACAGATACAGTTATTTGGACGTTCAGAGCTTTTGTCAATTTGTGAAGTTCTCGTTTTTGCAGGTATACAAAAGGACATTATTCAAGAATAATAAATTTCCTAGATAATAATCACCACCTGAACACTTCCATATACGTCTCGTCAATTTCTTTTTTTTCTTAAAGGCGCATGGAAGTGAATTTTTCAGTTATTAACGATTTCATGAATTCACGTTTTTACAAATTCATACTTTTATAAATTCACAATTCCGCGTTATCATTAATTCATGAATTAATGACTTCACTTTAATATTCATGATTTTAAAATCGTGACATCGCGAGTAAAAATAAAAATTTAACAGCCTGATCTTCTAATTTATTTTTTAATATCGCATATTCAATTACATGAACTTAAAACGACCACAATCTCCTTCAGTCTAATGTATTTTAATCATGTTTTAGAATGTCCTAGAAACAAATGTGGCCATGACTGCTCTAGAAATTGTTTTTGCACGACTGAAATCACTGGGACGCATGAGCTGCTTGAACTGTGTCCTGATGGCTGCCAGGGAAGATGGACCGGTGTAAATGATAAATGTGATCATGGTAGTATATACACTTCACATCGGTGTAGTTAGCATTCATTATTTCTACCCTTATCCACTGGTCACTGTATCATTGATTAAGAGTAAAAAAATGTTTTTGTAAAATTTATATAATTATTCATAACAAGGTTGATTTCATAGGAATTGGCTAGATTTTAAAAGTATCAAAAACAATAATTTACATTCGATATCTCCATAAAGTAATTATATTCATACAAAACATTGTTATAACTACTTCCATGCAAAATTCCATCGAAAATAATCAACTAATTAAAAAGTTATGCCATGAATCTATATCACGGTGTCCACCCGATCACTGCATGCGGTGCATCCAATAAAAACAAAAAATAGAAATATTGAGGATATCATCTACATAAACTTATGTCGAATTTACCACTGTGTAGAAACATAATAATGTGGTAAAATTAAAGAACGCAAAAGTTGGAACAGATTTACCTGGATGGCACATGTTAACTTCAGTAAATGTCTACGTTTAAGTCGACAAACGAATCGGCTGCATATTTTATTTTCAAAATGACTCCATGTCTGTCAAATGACGATTTTGTGACAGCGATTTTCATTGGTTAATTTTTATACACTAACCAATGAAAATGGCCGTTAGAAAACCGGCGATCTCGCTAAAACTCACATTGACCGTCCCGACAGCGTTTTACGCGGTCGAAAATTGTAAGCAAAGTTTAAACTTTGAATTATATCGTATGAAGGTAAATTTAAGCTTGTTTTCAAATGCTTTCAATGCACATACGTGTTTTTGTTTACATACAGCCTAATAAAGATAATTAATGCTGTAAATGCTGTAAATAATGAAAAACAAAATACACACCAGTGACTGTTGGGCTCAATGTCTATGTAATCAACATTGTTATGAATACATAAATTTGACAAAAAAAGTTTTTTAATTTGTTTTTACTCTTAATCAATGATACAGTTACTCGTGCCCTTATCATGCACGAAATTCAAATTCCACAGTGTGTCAGTGAATTTCATTGCGGGGTATATGTGCTTGCTTGAAATATGTTTTTTGGGGGAAAATTTGGTTGGCGAATACAGTTACACACTGTAGCCGGACCGTCAGAAATAAAATAAGCAGCCATATGGAGACAGCAAGTCTGTCAAGGGATGATTCGTTCTATGTCTGACTCTTGCATGAGTGGCAAGGTGCTGTCGCTGTATCTTTCAGGCGTTTGAATGGCTATGTGCTACAGTATTTAAACATATATTAAGCCAATCTGAACATTAAAAAAAACTTTTTATGATCATTGCGAAAACTTCCGTAATTAGAACCATCGTGATGCTAATACAACCGGTAACAGTTTTATATCTCTATATTTCGCATTATTACGGTGATAAAACTAGCAAAATACTCTAATTATTAAATAAAATGAAAGTTTTTTTGTAATTCATTGATGTTTTGTCACCAAATAATGCGAATGTATAAGGTACAATTTCAATTAATATAAAATGGGGGTAGTTACGTCCCCATTAAATGCGGAGTGGGGGAGAAAGTTGTGTATGGATTGCCACCTACAGATATGTAGGCTTCTGAGGGTCACCAGAAGTCACAAACTATTCCAGTTCTGAGAGGCATCCCTCTTAAACAAAACATCATTACCAAGAAGCTGAGGTTGATGTACCATCTGACCTAGACTGAACCTCACACATGAGCAACAAAATCAAAAACGCAAACAACATCCTTGGCTTCCTCAACTTGAAGAAGTCGTCTCAAAAAGCACCGAACAAACGAAATCCAACTCACATTTTCACTAGTGCGACCGAACCTTGACTACTGCGATACAATCTGGAATCCCTAAATTTTCTGGAAAAAAACAACATCGAAATGGTTCAACTACGAGCAGCTGGATTTGCAACAAGGATACACACATCGTGACAGGCATGATTGAACAACTTACCTGGGAAAGCCTCGCATCCAGACGACTGAGACTTGCAATGTTATCCAAGATCGTAAACAATGAGTTACGACATCACACTCAACAATTAGTACCAGCAGAAAGTCAGATACATGCATAGAACCCCACACAACACCAGATTATTCAGACATCACACGCCATCAGATACACATTCAATTTCTTCCCACGGACCATGCCAGTGTGGAATAACTTACCGGTACTTGTGGCTGTGGCATCTTCCTGGGCATCATTCAAGAAGGGGTTTGAGAAACGATCTAAGTGGAATTCTCCGCTCTGATATGAATCACACCCACGTGATAGGTGTTGAGTTATGTCAGCCGGGACTCAGTCCCTGTCACTGACACGGACGTTGGATATACCAAGTGCTTTGCTGGTCGAAACATATCTGAGCAAATCTTTCCTTGCCTTCTAATACTTTACCTTTTGCTTTTCTTCATCGTATTGAACGAGTCTATTTGTAATTACTTTTAAAACACCACGAGAGCGCGATTTGAAATAAAATTGACAAACTTACATCTGTTTTCTACCACGTCAAGAAGTGAAAATCTAAACTTTACCTTATATACGCTCTAAATATAGCCTGCTATTATTATTCTAGCCAATCACTGAGCGTTGTTAATTTCAACGTTTTCTGGGCAAAACAAATTGTTTATTCTTGAGCTTATTAACCTGCGGCCGCAGGTTATATTGGATTGCCAAAAGTAAAATGACCATGGAGGGGCACGTGACATGTTCTCGATGGTTTACGATTTCAAAAAAAATATCAAAAAAAAGAAGCATTTTGTAAGAATTTCGTGAACCAGACTAATTCCATTATTCCGTGCGGATAACATCGGTCTTTATCGCATTACAATAGTTTATTTACCAAAGAAAGCAGAACGATTCCGAAATTTCACTTTGAACCTAAACAGCAGGTGTCTGCAGCTGCAATAAGATTCCCAGTCAGTAATAAATATAGTGGGCAATGCACTACATCCCGTAGAGAACACACCGCTAGATTAACAGAAGCATGGTATTGATACATGATATTTTTTCTAATTCTTTTGAATGTGTTCATTCGTTCGGCACATACATTTAACACAACCAAATAATTGGAAGATAATCGGTATTGTCCGATTTTGTATTGGAATTATTTTCACCGAAACATTAATTTAAACTTACACCGGAATAAATTCGAATTGCATCCAAACTGCAAAAAACACATCCTAAACAATACAACTAAATTACAAGGCCGCAGGTAATCACCCGCAGGAAACTATTTGACTTGTAAACTTTGCATTCTCTCGTTTTTTTTCTATAAAGCGCTACGTTCAAGTACGAATTGTCAATAGAGAGGTTGCGAAAGTCAACGTGTAACGTGTACGTCAATACATGTACTAGTTTTGAGTATTTCGTATTCCAGGTATGTGCAGTTTCTACAAGTTACCGACGTGTGACAGACGAAAATATTATGCGTGCTATGTCACACAGGTATGCGTTTGCACGGACAACCCAATAATTCATTGCCCGTGGTGTCATTAAGTTTACATAAACACTCACTATCGATTCACGGAGAAATCATGTTACAACTGTCGTGTGATGTTCCACGTACACGTTGTGATTCGCAAACAAATTTAATTGCAACGCGTACGTATACATGTACGGGTAGCTACACGTACACGTAGTCGTACACGTTCGTATCGTTTAAAGTACGTATCATGGAGATGAAGAAATGCGACTTTTAACGTTAATTAATATGTATTTTTTTCATCTTTCATAGAATGTCAACTAACAGAATGGGGCACACAATGTGAGAACTTATGCGGACATTGCGCAAACTCCCAAGCATGCAATGTTACAACTGGGGAATGTTCCGGTGGTTGCAGCGGCCCATGGATGCCACCGCTCTGTACGGACGGTTAGTTTGTTTTGTTTCTGACATGTTTAGCTTCGTTTTTCTACAATTATTGTTTAAAGTTATGTACAATGTTAAGTTGATCTAATTTGTTTTCCTGGAATTATTATCAGTATTATCCACCAGTACTAACTGTTTATTCTGCTAGAAAATGAAGGGTACTCTGCATGTTGAGGACAAGACCGCAGGAATGTCGCAGAATAACACACAACCTGTCAAACCAAGATCGCCGTGGTGTTGCCAGTGCCTGTTCTATGATATACAGTTAACGGATGCACAATGACCAATCTCATTAAAATCAGACCCTAATATTTGCTCCATTACTTTACGCTGTTAGAGCGAAAGCAGTGAAGCGTAATAAAAGGGTCTGATGTTAATGAGATTGCACCATGACCGCAGTAGGTTGGGGTTTTATATACTAGTCTATGAGACTATCAGTGTAGCAACGTTAAATGTCGCATCGAGTTAAATGTTGCACTTGACGTTAAATGTCGCAAGGCTGATATGACGCTAAATGTCGCAACCGACGCTAAATGTCGCAATCCCCCTGACGCTAAATGTCGCATCTGTGACGTTAAATGTCGCAAACATTTGGACTGACGTTAAATGTCGCAACATCAACGCTATATGTCGCAATCCTTTTTAAGCACTCTTTTGTAGTACTATTGTTCTAGTTGTAGCCCAGACGTATTCAAGAACGTCTATTAAGGGTTTGCAAGGCTGTAAGGCCAATTAAGTGTCCGGGTTGAACCAGTTTGTATTTAAACATTAATTTAAACCGGTTAATCGGATCCGATTCAATTATAACTATGATCGATTTTAGGTTTCCAAAACCGGTAATCGTTTTGATGAAAAGAAGGTACCTGCCTGTTATGACTGTTTAAATAATAACAAATTTGTCATCAACGTTTATGCGCGGATCCAGAAATATTTATCTGAGTGGGGGTCCGACCAGCATTCGTTCTCAGACAAAGATAATAATAATAATAATGATAATAATAATAATGTGCATGTAGTGTTGATGCATTGTGTAGAGGGCTACTATAATCACTATGAGGAAACATAGCTTATTCTTTAATTTACAGTGAATATGCATATCGCAAGTCAAAATATTTATGTTTTCCTATGATGCATTATAATGAATCATGGAAATCGTGGATAAGCTGTTCATTCACAAATCATGAATGAAAGGTGATAATTATGTATAGATGTATAGTCCCACAACGATAATGTGTTATTTACAAACATGTCTATTTATAGCAAAAGATTATTCCAAATCAAAATATAGGGATCAATAAATGAATAAGACATTATATCTACATCAACAATGTATTCTCCTGTGGTGGCTCAGTGGTAAGACACTCGGCATTTACTCATATTTGGTTTTTTGTCCTTTGTGCGTTCGACCCCCAATCGGGGCGTCTTTTTTGTCTATTTTATGATAAAGTAGTTATAAAGTATAAGTATACTAATTATTATACATGATAAAGCCGATGTCATTCTATTGTTCAATTGAATATATTATTAAATATGTGCATTATATGATGGTATGGGCACTAAACTGAGTATAAAAATGTAATACTACTTGTGCAATAAAAAATATTGAGATGGACAATAAAATAAAACCCTTCATTAAATAAAATCACTAAATCTAAGCATTACCAAAATAAAAAGTATATTTTCATAAACATATTTCTATAAAAACTAAATTTTATTTTAAAAACTTTTATTGCTAATGGTATTCGAACTCAGAACCTACGAAGTGACGTTGAATGTCAGGTACAGTCTGCTTAGCGCACTGAGCTATCGGGACATCTGATCGGTTGAAGAAAAATAAAACGTTTTATTACTGTCAAGCACGTAACCCGTTATCAAAACACGGATGAGCCCAAACATTTGCGCGGGAATCACATTATCGTTGTGGGACTATATTAGTCAACACTATTGACCTGTCGCTAATTAATCTCCTTGTGTTTTCGTTTTTGTACAGTTAGGATGTTTTGATGAGTTAAAATAACAACTTTGATTGGACAACGGATAAACATGGATATTCATGGGTGACAAGTTAATAGTGACTAGGTATATAGTAGCGTAGTCAGTACGTAACGTTTGCCCGGGGGAACGAAACTCGATAAAGAAATTGTAAACTTCTGAACCTTAATAAAATAAATTCACTAATATCTATCTCATGTTTTGGCCATTGTACAAGAAACTTTAAAAAAGAGGATAAATAATACATACTCCAGTTTACTAGGAAATAATAGTTGCCTTACATGCTTGGTTAGATTTATTCAACAAGAAAAACGTAATATGCATGCAAGAAAGTATGTTTCTAGTTACTAAGCAGTGGTATAATAATAGCCTACCATTACATTCACGAATCAAAGGGAAGCTACTCTTCGTATTGGTAGTTAAACCCATGCTTTTCCGAGTTATTATTCGTACTGAGTTGCCTCCCCTGACTTCAAGGGAAGGAACTCTTGCCCTGTGCAGAGTACTCTATCCTGATTTTCAGGGAAAGTCACTCTTACCGACTTAAAATAGGTCGGACAGAGTTGCCTCCCCCGAATTCAAGGGAAGTAACTCTTTCCCTGTGCAGAGTTCTCTCCCCTGATTATCAGGGGAAGTCACTCTTACCGACTTCAAATAGTTCGGACAGATTTGCCTCCCCTGAATTCAATGGAAGTAACTCTTGCCCTGTGCAGAGTTCTCTCCCCTGAAAATCAGGGGAAGTCACTCTTACCGACTTAAATAGGTCGGACAGAGTTGCCTCCCTTGAATTCAAGGGAAGTAACTGTTTCCCTCTGCAGAGTTCTCTCCCCTAATTTTCAGGGGAAGTCACTCTTACCGACTTCAAATAGGTCGGACAGAGTTGCCTCCCCCGATTTCAAGGAAAGTAACTCTTTCCCTGTGCAGAGTTCTCTCCCCTGATTTTCAGGGGAAGTCACTCTAACCGACTTAAAATAGGTCGGACAGAGTTGCCTCCCCTGAATACAAGGGAAGTTACTCTTTTCCTGTGCAGAGTTCTCTCCCCTGATTTTCAGGGGAAGTCACTCTGACCGACTTAAAATAGGTCGGACAGAGTTGCATCCCCTGAATTCAAGGGAAGTAACTGTTTCCCTCTGCAGAGTTATCTCCCCTGAAAATCAGGGGAAGTCACTCTTACCGACTTAAAATAGGTCGGAAAGAGTTGCATCCCCTGAATTCAAGGGAAGTAACTGTTTCCCTCTACAGAGTTCTCTCCCCTGAAAATCAGGGGAAGTCACTCTTACCGACTTAAAATAGGTCGGACAGAGTTGCCTCCCCTGAATTCAAGGGAAGTAACTATTTTCCTCTGCAGAATTCTCTCACCTGATTTTCAAGGGAAGTTACTCTTACCGAATTAAAATAGGTCGGAAAGAGTTGCCTCCCCTGAATTCAAGGGAAGTAACTCTTGCCCTTTGCAGAGTTCTCTCCCCTTATTTATGGGGGAAGTCACTCTTACCGACTTAAAATAGGTCGGACAGAGTTGCGTCCCCTGAATTCAAGGGAAGTAACTGTTTCCCTCTACAGAGTTCTCTCCCCTGAAAATCAGGGGAAGTCACTCTTACCGACTTAAAATAGGTCGGACAGAGTTGCCTCCCCTGAATTCAAGGGAAGTAACTCTTGCCCTGTGCAGAGTTCTCTCCCCTGATTTTCAGGGGAAGTCACTCTTTCCGACTTAAAATAGGTCGGACAGAGTTGCATCCCCTGAATACAAGGGAAGTAACTGTTTCCCTCTGCATAGTTCTCTCCCCTGAAAATCAGGGGAAGTCACTCTTACCGACTTAAAATAGGTCGGACAGAGTTGCCTCCCCTGAATTCAAGGGAAGTAACTCTTGCCCTTTGCAGAGTTCTCTCCCCTTATTTATGGGGGAAGTCACTCTTACCGACTTAAAATAGGTCGGACAGAGTTGCGTCCCCTGAATTCAAGGGAAGTAACTGTTTCCCTCTACAGAGTTCTCTCCCCTGATTTTCAGGGGAAGTTACTCTTATCGACTTAAAATAGGTCGGAAAGAGTTGCCTCCCCTGAATTCAAGGGAAGTAACTCTTGCCCTGTGCAGAGTTCTCTCCCCTGATTTTCAGGGGAAGTTACTCTTACCGAATTAAAATAGGTCGGAAAGAGTTGCCTCCCCTGAATTCAAGGGAAGTAACTCTTGCCCTGTGCAGAGTTCTCTCCCCTGATTTACAGGGGAAGTCACTCTTTCCGACTTAAAATAGGTCGGACAGAGTTGCATCCCCTGAATACAAGGGAAGTAACTGTTTCCCTCTGCATAGTTCTCTCCCCTGAAAATCAGGGGAAGTCATTCTTACCGACTTAAAATAGGTCGGACAGAGTTGCCTCCCCTGAATTCAAGGGAAGTAACTCTTGCCCTGTGCAGAGTTATCTCCCCTGATTTTCAGGGGAAGTCACTCTTACCGACTTGAAAAAGGTCGGACAGAGTTGCATCCCCTGAATTTAAGGGAAGTAACTGTTTCCCTCTGTAGAGTTCTCTCCCCTGATTTTCAGGGGAAGTCACTCTTACCGACTTAAAATAGGTCGGACAGAGTTGCCTTCCCTGAATTCAAGGGAAGTAACTCTTGCCCTGTGCAGAGTTCTCTCCCCTGATTTTCAGGGGAAGTTACTCTTACCGAATTAAAATAGGTCGGAAAGAGTTGCCTCCCCTGAATTGAAAGGAAGTAACTCTTGCCCTGTGCAGATTCTCTCCCCTGATTTTCAGGGGAAGTGACTCTTACCGACTTAAAATAGGTCGGACAGAGTTGCCTCCCCTGAATTCAAGGGAAGTAACTCTTGCCCTGTGCAGAGTTATCTCCCCTGATTTTCAGGAGAAGTCACTCTTACCGACTAAAAATAGGTCGGACAGAGTTGCCTGAAGATAGAGACAAGGATCTGCGCGGATATACCGGTAGTGCCGCGTAAATCCCTTAATTTAGTCGGTTCTTAACATCTGTTTTGGTCACTCCCAGTTGTAATAAATATTCATACCGGAATTGGTTTGCACCTACAGTGGAATTCGAACCCATACTGTACGTCGCCATACGATCGGATCAACACGGTTCATGGTCTAAGAAGTTCACGGTGGCTCCAATGTTGTTAGCCCGGTTAGACATGATACCTACTGGATAATACACCGGAACAAACCTAGGTGGGATGCCAAACCGGCACAGTGCTACTAGGTCTCTGTCAGCTCAGAACTGGGACACATCGTGGCTATACCGGGATAATCGGTACTGATACTGGGATGCAACATCGCGGTAGAGCTAAGGTGTAGCCCCGGTTGAAACCCCCTTTTGACTTCATATTCCCATTCTGTTGAAATCTTGACGATTCCTCACGGTAGCTCCTGATTACTACTTGAGGTTTTAAACATTTTAAAACACTCGGGCCTCTTTTGCCAGTTTGATAAGATTATCACGGTTCACCACGGTTCGTCTTGGCGATTAAATGGTGTTACGGTTGTACGCCGGATCACTGAACCGGTATACCGAGTAAGATTTGGTTCATCCTGGTAAACCCCTAATAACTGTTCTTTGATATGTCTGGACAAAAACTATAACAGTCATACTATAAAAGAGAGTTTATAAAGGAATGTGACATTTAGCGTTGCTGTTGCGACATTTAGCGTCAGTCCAATTTGTTGCTACATTTAAGGTCACAGATGCGACATTTAGCGTCAGGGGAATTGCGACATTTAGCGTCGGTTACGACATTTAGGAGTCTTTAATGATTGTTAAATGATTGTTAAAATTAGTATAAACACGTGGTGTATGAATCGTCTATAATAATGGAAGAGGTCATAAAAAGAAATATGTGTATCTCAATAATGAGTGTGGCCAGACCACGTGGTATGTGACGTAATGTTTGGCTAAGAACGTAAGAAAAAAACTGTCATCACAAAGTTAAAAACAAACGTAATTATTCTATTATTTCTGTTATTCTGATTGATATTAACGAGACTCTCCAGGCTACGTAATATTTTTCAACATACTTTTGACATTATTTTTCTCCGTGGCGTTCTGGAGGCAAAAATTACGTCACAGACCTCGTGGTATGTCTACAATAAAAAGTATTATAACAAATTTTGCGTGCAAAATTTAATTACGATATTATAAAGACATTATTGTCAGATATGTGTGTAACATTTTGAGACAAGGCAATTAATGAGAGTTATGATTATTACATGTACGTGTTTGTTACAGCCTGTCCGGATTTCACGTTCGGAACTAACTGCGCTTCAGACTGTGGAATGTGTATATATAATACTCCGTGTAACATCACAGATGGTACATGTCCTGGTGACTGCCAACCCGGCTGGAAACCTCCTACATGCCATGAACGTACGTATTAGTACTGTTATTAGTATAGGAGCGATCTTGATTAGTATCACCAGCTAGCTATTTTTGAATGGCAGGTTTCTATTGTTCATTCACCCAATAGGTTGCTGATGGGCATTTTGCATATGAAATACGGTGATCTCTCCTATTGACTTATTTGTATTGACTGCCTTACTTTCCTTGATCAACGATTACAGAAAAAATCGAGAATATTTGAATCCTTATAAGTAATTTCGCTAACATTGAAAACGCTTACATTTATATTGCTTACGTATTCCTGTACACGTGTGATGATTAATTTTGAAATTTCTGTTTTATTCAAACAAATTCTATTTGAGAAAGTGTTGCCCCTATAACTGCAGCAAAATTATGTCCGCCCTCCTTTATCACCCTTGTTACCCTGATAAAACAACATGACTGGATATTCGCAACATGATTGAAAAATGGCGGATGTATGTTTACATATTCATCGCATTTTCGGCCAATTCTTCAAAATCTACGGGTTTAACCACCTTCTGATGCTGTATGAAGATAAACTTGTACATACCTTCCATGAAACTATAACTATGTATCCGTATGTTTGTGAATGTGATACACAATACGTTAAAAAGTTAGAAAAATCTGTGTTGGATTTATTTGACAGTCTATAAAACAGATATATTGTTGTTTATTTTGGGTTAAGATCTTTTGTTTATACAGCTCATTCATTTCACTATCAGACTTAGTTTAGAGTAAATTATTTACATTTGCCGTTTCTACGTGATAACTATTTAAAGTAACCCATGTGTGAAAAATGGATAAAAACCAACATGATTGAGGATAAAGATCAACATGATTTATCTTTTAAAGTGGATACTGACCAACATTGAATTTTCATTGATGCACTGCAGTGCGAATTTAATATGTAGCTTCACTATTGGAAGAATAATGGGATGACCCCAACACGTACGTAGGAGTAGATAACTCTATGAAGTATTTATCGGAAAATATGTCCCTTTTTTCAACTTCGTGCAAATTTGTAAGTTTACGTTCAAGGTATTAACCTATAATATCTAAGTGCATGTTCATATTGCTGTGATACTTTGCATACTTGTCAACCGTCTTGACCACAACATCTGCACTCTATCAAGCATGTTGTTGAATGTTATGCCCCATTTGGACTAATGTACTTAGAAATACAAAAGTTTACAGTTTATGTACACAATTTTAACCTCTAAGACATGTATCTTTGATACTTTGCATACTTTATCACCATCATGACGCCATGACCTCCACATGAATAGGCAACTCTATCAAATATATGTTGAAATTATGTCCCCTTTTTTAAATTAGAAATGCAATTTGGCACCATTCAAGACATGCTCACAGCGTTTATCCTGGTCCCCATTATTCACTGTTCCTATTCCAGTTGAATTTTGCACATTTAGATACATGTGTTAAATTTACCTGTCTTGACTTATCATGAATTTTACCAACATATAGCAGAAAAAAGTATTTAACTAGAAATATGTCCACAGGACACGGATGCCCACGCTAAAAGCTGTCATCAGACACCTAAGTATAAAGCTATGCAAATGGAATAACTTGAAACAAGTTTGTAATTGCTTAAATGTGACATTGAACAGCAGACACGAGCTGGGTCTGTAAGTGTGACCTTTACATTTGAGTCAGGGTGTAAATGCGAATGTAACCAAGTAATTTTAAAATCCAGATCGAAATAACAAAAAAACAAAGCAGACCAGAAGCGTATACTTGTGCATTTTAACTTTTAATCTCTAAGTATGACCTTGACATTTGCGTTAGGGACCTGGGTTTTGCGCATGTCACCTCGTCTTGATGATGTGAACATTTGTGGCAAGTAATATAAATATAAAATAAGAAATGACATAGTTACAGATATGACATGAATCACATGCCTATTTGAGAATTTAACTTTTGATCTCTAAGTGTGACCTTGCCGTTTAAGTTAGGGACCTGGGTCTTGCACATGGCACATCACCTTGATGTGGTAAACATTTGTACCAAATATTATAAATATCCAATAGGAGATGACAAAATTACAGAGCGGACACGAATCACATGCCTATTTGAGCCTTTAAACCTTTGACCTCTAAGTGTTACCTTGACCTTTAAGCTAGGGACCTGGGTTTAGTGCACGACACATCGTCTTGATGTGGTGAACATTTGTACCCTTTTTTGGTAGACGTAAGCTTCTCTATACTACCATTGCCCATTTCTTAATGCAACATGGACCGCCTTTAGGCTGCTATGTGAATCCGCATTCAAGTAGTTCCAGAAACTGTCAACATACCCAATACTGCAACATATGTATCTTCAAAATTTTAAACTTATTTAATTCAATCAGCAACAATTGTTTATTCTACGATCAACAATTATTGTGAAACTGTTCGTTGAATCGATATTTTTGCAGATAATCACTCAGCCGGGGAGATATCAAACTTGTTTCGTAATATGAAAATGACGTGTTCATCAAATGTCCCAGCCGTACAGCTATTTTTAGAAACTTCAGACCAGAGTCACGTGATGGTTTATCAATGAATCGTAAATTGTCTGCGAAGTACTGTTACACAATCATATGTCGTGGCTTTACTAGCCGCTTTGTTGATAGCCGCCCCTGAGGCGGCTATCTTATGGAATACCAACCAAATTTCTCCCCTGGACGTGAAAGGAAAAGTTACTGATAGTTATTAAAATGAATAAATTTGTTTGCGTGGATATTGAAGCTATTAATTGATACCTGTACAAACACATTTAAATTCTCATTGATCCCACCATAAATGACATTTTTTGGATGGATAATGTTCGTAATTAAAATAAAAAATGTTTTCGTATTAATAATTTAATTGCTGATCCCTTTTTGCGTAGACTAGCTGAGGTGTCTATTTTTTTCTACTACTGAACTGATCGCTAATTTTATCGATAGTTGTATTCGTTTACCAATGATGCTGATGTTTTCGCATGAAAACAATAATATAGAGTTTCATATAAATTTTCTTTTTTTATCAATTATAGATAATGAAAAGAAAAGAAATTGCTGAAATTTAAACATTAATTTGATAAAAAAATGTTGAGTCGCCGGAATTAGTCTATTCATAAATTCTGTACTATAAATAGACTTGTTTAAAACGCGGTAAAACTACCGAATCTGCGGTCACAGAATGGGTAGTCTGGATTACCTCCCCTATCACTACTAAACAAATATAAAACGACAGGGAACCAGACTACAGAATGGGTTGGCCCGTGTACTTGCTTCCAAAAGTTTAACGGTAACATATCAGTATTTTAGCAATTATTGTGATAGTGTGCTGTTTATTGTGATTATATAAGTAGTTTTCATATATTATGAACAATATCTTGATGATTTTAAAGTTGCTTGATTTGGCCGCACGTGCCCGCAGTTTGGCCGCGTTTTAAACATGACGGCGGAAGTAGATATATTGTTTTGATAAAACTTTACTTATCAAAAATAGCCGGGAATAAGTGAATACAAGACGCGAGTACTTGTTGAACAAGGAAAATCTTCTTTAATACTCATAACGAACGTAGTTATGCAATTTCATCAACATCCGATACAGACCTTAAGTAAGTCACTGTCGTACTCGTACCGATTCGACCAAAAATGTTAAAAAATGTAAACAACTTTTGAACAATGTTATGCATCTATTGTGCATTGCTATTTCGTTTTGCACGACAATTGTTTACATCAGTACGAGGCATCGTGTGCTACACTGTAACTGTACGAATTTAACACTATTGAAAACTGTTAAATAAATGATAAAATCTGAAATCTTATAAAAGTTCAGTAACCAAAATGAATAAATATCACAGACTTATGACATTAGATTGATTCAGTCGAGCTGGGCAGTCTTGGATGAGCATCGTTAATCATATGCTCGTGAAATCCTTTTTAACAGTATGTTGTCGATTATCTTCCTCATCTGCATGATGGTCGGGCCAATTTTTTTTCTTACCCACATGATTGACAGTCATGCCAATTATTATTTTCCTTATGCGCCTGACAGTCGTCCCGATTACTTTGGTTATCCGAACGACAGTCGTACCAATTATTTTCCTTATGCGCATGATGCTCGTGCCAATTATTTTCATTATCCGCCGCACGACAGTCGTACCAATTATTTTCCTTATGCGCATGATGGTCATGCCAATTATTTTCCTGATGCGCAAGACAGTTGTGCCAATAATTGAATTGTTTTCCTTATCCGCACGACAGTCTCGTAAATTATTTTCCTTATTTGCACGATGATTATACTGATTAATTTTCTTATCCGCACGTCGGTTGTGGCGATTATTTTCCTTATCCGCATGACAGTTCAGCAAATAATTTTCCTTATCCACACGACGGTCAAAATGTTGTCAGTCCGAATGAATATTTGTCAGTATGAATGAATATTTGTCAGTTCGAAAAAAATATTAAAATGAAAATAGACCTAAAGTTGTACCTTTTAAAATTTTTAATTGCTTTATTGAGAGCTAAATAATTTAGAAATGCATGTTTAGCTTTTAACATATTTAATAAGTGATTGCCAAAGGACCTAATTTGTTGTTTACCTTTTTACAATAACCTGAATGAGCATAGCTATAAATTTAACCTCTGTAGAGCTGAAATACCTCAAAATGACAGCCAATATTTTCAGCTCCCAGAGACTGAGAGTGAAGTAGAAACACCCTAGGTACAATGTAACTGCACCGTCATCGAATCCCAAGTCCGCATTTAAAATGCAGGAGGGCCTAATTGTGTATTTTTTATGCTCCCCGAAGGGTGAGCATATAGTCGCCGCTTTGTCCGCCCGTCTGTCCATCCGTCACACTTTTGTCCGGGCCATAACTTGAAGAGTATTAGAGATATCAATTTGAAACGTCTTAGGTGAATAGACCTCATTGAGGGGAAGTGCAGTGCACAAGAACCATAACTCTTGATTGCATATGTTTTTAGTTATTCCCCTTTGTAATTTTTCATACTTCATTCTTGTCCGGGCCATAACTTAAACAGTATTAGAGATATCAATTTGAAACTTTATCGGTGACTAGACCTCATTGAGGGGAAGTGCAGTGCACAAGAACCGTAACTCTTGATTGCACAATTTTTGAGTTACTCCCCTTTCTATTTTTTTTATACTTAATTCTTGTCTGGGCCAGAACTCATACAGTATTAGAGATATCAATTTGAAACTTCATATGTGAATAGATCTCATTGAGAGGAAGTGCGGTGCACAAGAAACATAACTCTTTATTGTAAATTTTTGGAGTTATGGCCTTTTGTACTTTTATACTTACTTCTTGTCCAGGTCATAACTCCTTCATTATGGGAGGTATTGATTTGAAACTTTATAGGTGAATTAATCTCATTCAGGAGAAGTGCACCTTTATTTGTTTTTTAATTATCTCCCTTTTTCATACAAATTAATGCTTGGCAGGTCCCTCACTTGAACAGTATTGATGGCATTTGATTGAAACTCAACATAATGGCAGAGGAAGTGCGGTGTCAAAGAACCAAAATTCTACATTATTTTCTTTTTTTACCTGTATCTGTAATAAGTTATTTCCAATTTTGGGACAAACACTTGCTTCGGGAAGCATAATTCGGTTTTACCGATTCATTGTATTCTACATTTACTTTAAGCCAATAAATATGTGGAACTATCAAGTACTTCAAATTTATTTTGAATTATGTTAATAATCTGGTGACATTGCAACACTGCACATCCAATTGGTCAAAGGAATGATGACTAGTTTCCAATACCAGTAAGCTATTTAGAATGGTCACATAATAATGTTTCAGTGATTTATAATGTGTTTGTAATTGTATATATGCGAGGGTTGCATGCTACATGTATTTACGTGTTTTTACTTCATATCGTGCAGCATGTGTATATAAGAACGTTTTGCTCATCCATATAGAAATGCATTTGTAAACGAAATTGCTGTTAAACAATAAGTAGAAATTAAAAGATCTAGATCTGTTATTCAATACCGTTACTTATACTCAATGAAAAGTTAGGTACCATCCTATCAATTGACTCTTATATTTAAAATTCACGTTACACTGTGTTAAAAGCCGAACACAACTATGTTTTGACCTTACTGAGAAGTCACAACTTTAACAATATTCAGATGCACACACTAGAAAACTTTTGTACCGATAGGTCATATTGTATACAAAATACAGAGATATATATAAGTGGTAACTTTTCAGTGACTCCCAGTTTATAATGTCAAATACCTGTGTATATTGGAATATTTCCCGCTCAATTTCATTCTATCTGAATGAAACGTTAGAGATTTCAGTCGTTTAGAATAATTTATAACACTGTTGCTTGATATAACAGTATTCATGCCATGTAAACCACAAAATTGCGGCTACTTTGATGCATTGCATCACAAATTTGTCTTGTATAGACTGTTTCACGCTGTGAGGGAACTGATTACAAGACGATACTGTAGTATCTGATAAATAGGCGCGTAGTATTATTTTAAGGCCACTTTCGATAGACGCATTATTTTTACAATTATTTTGATACCCAACATGCCTATATAGTCACATATACCTTTTTTGACCTTCAAAACAAGATCGGCAGTAAGAAAACGAACATTAAACGTGTAAAGTCGGTTTAAGGTTTAGTAGCAGCAACCAGATCGCCTCCTAACAACACTCTCAGTGCTTTGATTATTCTGAGTTGTAGGTTCGATCCCCACAATATAGTTTTTTAAAGGTATATATTATACTACATCTTTACTGAATCGATACTTCAAATGATATACATGTATAAAGGATGAAAATATGACCCACAAATAAATCTACATACCTTACTACGTGTATCTTATCATTATATTAGTTACAATAACAATATCAATGAATCGTATATCGTTATGTTATGCAATCATATGGTGTCGCTATACTAGCCGCTTTCTAGAGAGGTCTCAAGCTGTGATGGAAGTGATTACAAGACGTTACTGTAGAATCTGATAAATAGGCGCGTAGTATTATTTTAAAGCCACTTTTGATATACGCATTCAATACACGTATGACATATACATCAATATGCCCCTTTTTACAATTATTTAGATACCCAACATGCCTATATATTGACATATGCCTATTTTGACATTCAAGACAAGATCGGCAGTAAGAAAACGAACATTAAACATGTAAAGTCGTTTAAGCTTTAGTAGCAGCAACCAGATCGCCTACCATCATCACTCTTATTGCTTTGATTATTAAATGTCCTAAAAGCATGTGCTATAGACTGGGTGTGAAATGCCTTACATCGGGTATGCTCATAAACCTGCTACCACAATTCATGAGCACACTTCATTAATGTACAATTATTTGTACCTTGAGAATCCCATTGGCAATATTTCAATTGGTAATGTTGGTTTTTATCCACAATCATGTTGGCCAGTATCCTAATAAATTTAACAATCACGTCGGTCAGTATCCAAAAAATACTATACATGTTTGAATTATTGTTGGTGAGCGTTAATTTATCTAAGATTTTAAAAAATTGAAACGTCCAAATCATAGTTTACACAACTGCCGATACTTCCCAAACGATATTCATTACATAGAGTCCAATAAATGAGTTTTACAACGTTTTTAAGTACAAAACTCATTCTCAAATGCAAAATCCACACATTCTTTAAGGCTTTACATAGTGAAAAATATTACCTATATGCAAATTGTTTAGTGCAAATAGTACATTTTCTTCATATGTTGATTATGAAATATTGAAATAAACAATCAGGATAGTTTATATGGAAAATATTGCAAAAACAATGCACTTACCACATTTTTCAATCATGTTGCGATTATCCAATCATGTTGTTTTATCAGGGTAACAAGGGTGTTTATTTTAGTGTACAAGGATTTCAAGTATAGAATGGACTGTGCGTTGAACTGTGAGAAATGCCGAACAAACAGTTCATGTAACTCTACGGATAGTTCTTGCCATGAGGACACATGTCGGCCTGATTGGCAACCATTGATGCTTAATGCAAGTATGTAGCCTACATTAAAACCTTAATAAAACGACCATTGCTGTGACCTTTCAATTTAGATGATGTCTTATAATTGATGTGATCTTAACATTGATGTGGTCAGTGAGTGTGTGGGGCCGATTGTTTTCTGTATGAGTGGAAAACACTGAGAAGCTATTCAGAAATAATCAAGTACCCCGACCGCTAAACTAACGAGGGACCTCTCGATCCGTAGCCAAAAGCAGTACCCACGACCACCGTGTCATAAGTTACAACAATCGTAAGACTGGACCTCAGACTATGACAACAATGATGTGGATGGGTGTCACAGTGGTCGAGTGGAAAATGCTTTTCACTATCGATCGGGGTGGCCACGTTTCGAATTCATGCGGGGGCACTTGATCATTTTGTGATACCCCCTTTTTAGTTTTTCTCACCCAACTAGAGATGACATGGTTTGATGCCCCTAGGTAGTCTCTCGTGTACACGTGCTTTACAAGGACTCGTTAAAACATAAACGAATCTAATCGGAAAGAGCAAGTGTATTACATCTTGTGTTTGTACCTTACTGTCTCTCCCCTCGAAGTCAAAGTTGACCAATAGTATGACAGGGAAACAAACTTACTGTGAGTCGAACATAAACATACAACACACATGTGGACTATACCTTTATTAACCATTGGTTTCATTTAATGAAAAAGAAATGCCAGTATTTTGTTTCAGCTCATTGCTAATCTAAGTTTGAAATACAGCTTTATAGGCATAGGTCTGAATGAGGTGATATCAAACTTTGGTTGAATCGAGAGAAAAACGTGTAAACATGAACAACTTAAAGTCGTGCCCGTGTTTTACCATCTCCCAATGGCTTGGATTCTGATGCCAAGGAAGCAGGGGTCGAGTCTCAGTCGGTGCTCATGCTAATATCACCAGCTATGTTGGTGCTACTTACCGTTTGTACCGTTTCGATATTTCAGCTATGTATATTTTTCACTTGTCAAGGGGGGAGTTGCTCGTTTTCGTTGTTAAATAGCGACATGTCTGTCCTTTTTTCTGTATTTTACCAGAAACTAACACTTTTGAGGAATGTTGTGGCTTCGAATGACATGTTACACTGTCATGAGCACATTTTTATATGTCTCAGAATGACGTCGTACTCATGTGCACATATTTATGTCTTTAGTGTTTCCTGATGTCGACAGGCACAATTCTGCCAACTCAATACTAGATGTACCAGGCTGTGGAATGTGTAAAGATAACTCAACATGTAATACCACAGACGGTACTTGTATGGACGGGTGTGAGTCTGGTTGGGAACCACCGTACTGTCATCAACGTATGTATTGTTGTATTGTTTTTTTATTCTTTTCTGTTAAAAGTCATGTGACCACACTACTACGTAATCAGTGATCGTGCTAAGACCACCGACTTTGTTGGTGCTACTTACCGTTTGTTTACTGTCTGATGGTATCAGACTGATACGTCACAGGTATCATCTGGCGTTCTCGTCTTGAAAAAAAAATCCAAAATTGTACTTGTTGTGTGGCTACTATGACATAGATGTACAAAAATAACATTTTCTCCAACAGTATTGTAGTCATATGGAGACTAAGTATCACATTGTCTGAAGCATTTAAAAACAACGACACCAAATACAACAAAACTACCGAACAAATGACTTAATGATAGTTTATAATCACAATGACCTTATTAAGGCTGCACTGTAGCAACTTAAATTTCTCAGTTACTCAGTTATGGCGGCTGATTCACCCGTGTTTCACTTATGTACCCTAACCCATTTAACCAGTACAAACCAATCCTTCTACAAGGAAACAGCATGTGAAGAAAACAGACATTTGTCACGATTTGTGTAGTTTTAATAGTCTGTCGCAACTGGTAACCTAGTCGGATATCTGAGTTTCAAATTCAGCACCCTACCCACTGGACATCGTCTGCGCCTTTGCACCTTGTATGAATGTTTTGTCCATGTATACCGGTGACATTGTTGTATTTATTTCATCAATACAGGAGTTGTTACAAGTTGTTACAGTATTGAAATGGTTGCTGCTATTGTTGGACCATGTGGAGCTGTAATTGTTGTTATGGTTGTCATCATTCTAGCTCTTATTCACCGGCACCAATCTACATTTAGACGGTAATATTTTCGTGCACAGGGTCAAATGCGCTTATTGTTCCCCTAAAATATAATGAGCATGACCCAGCTATTGTAAAATGTCAATAAATGACGAATTTTATATCATGGACAAAATAAAGATTTGAAAATGTATTTTATTTTCATTACCCCAACTTCGAAGATTGTTTACATATTCAGACAGGTTCATATATTTTCGTAAACAATCAGCGCGCCTGGCACCTGTGTTCTCTTTGACATATGGTTAGCGTAGAAGAACAAGGTCGTA
Organism: Spisula solida; assembly: GCA_947247005.1. NCBI lineage: Eukaryota > Metazoa > Mollusca > Bivalvia > Venerida > Mactridae > Spisula > Spisula solida. Next base: position 22,288,094 of record OX365950.1, on the reverse strand, counting down.
AACGCTACTTTGATTCACACATATTTGGAATCTGCATCACAAGGCTTATTTTTCCATATGTAAAGTGCAGTTTTCAGACAGATTTTCTCGATGTCTCAAAAAGAATCCATCGATATACAGTTACACGTACCTTACGCATCCTTTCAAGTATGACTGTTGAACATTATTGACGCATCTGTTATGTATTTATATCCATTTGACATTATTGCAATAAGGAGACGATGTACACAAATCGTAACTATTCGGGTCCTTCCGTGATGATTCGTTAGACATTATCCGAGGTGTCCCGATTTGATGTACACTATATAACTTATTCCCTGGTCAAAATGTCGTAGGTAAATCTGGTAATTTCATCATCATCTGTAATTAAACACCTTTAAACTCGATTTGCATTGCAAGGTAAAATATATCGACATGTGTTATAAACTTGTAACTTTCAGGCAACAAAAGTTAAGTGTGAAATACGTTCATGTGGAAGCATCTGGTCAGACGTCTGGTCAAGTACCCGGGAGAATGGCAGGTAGGGTATCGAATGGACGAACGTATGGACAAATGTTGTGGGCGAACGTACGGACGTAACGTAGATCTACACATTTAAGGATATTCGGAACTCCTCTGCAATTTACAAAATACGTATGATTCTAAAATTGTACGATGTTTTCCGAATGATTTAAGGATGGAATGGAATAAATTCGCCCATTTAGAGTTTGCACTTTAAAGGGAGGGTTTAATATACGTTCATTAGTTCGCTCGTGTGGCCATGCGTTCGTTAATAGGCGTTCATCCGAAAGTCAATAGATTCGTTACCATGATCCTCTAGTGAACGTATACGAATAATCCGTCGATGTTTCCATTAACCAATGTGTTCGTCCGTACAGTCGTCAACGTTCCTCTATATTTTCGTTCAGAATTGTACACGAATTTAACCTTAATGTACTGTAGTTGGATCGCTTAAGACAGTCTGTTTGTTGCTATGTTACAAGGTGAGATATAACATCTAACACGAGGGGTGTTCGAAAAGAAATGCAATTCCATGCATATCTTGGTATTTTTAGGGGTTTTGTGCTTCAAACTTGGCATGTGTACCGATTAGCCCATTGTCTGTACGTGGGGAAAATTGGGTGAAATCCATGCATTATTTGGTCATAATGTATGTTTAATAAACACTTATTAATATATACTAAGCTAAAAAACGTTCAAAATGTGTATCGTCAAACTGACTGAAATTACGCTTTATATCAAAGAAGGGTATAAATATAATTTAAGTGATAAATTTATACATGATGAACTTGTTTTTAGATATAATGACATCGTAAGGCGTCTTTACGCATTGTAACACTTTAATAACATGTTTCAAAGTAGGTCAATAGCTTCTGAAAGCCAACAACAAAAGTGGTCAACTGAAAACAACAACAAACAAACAGAACATTGGTAAAAAGTATGATATTCGTCTCAAAACTGCAATATCAAAAGTTGAACTGTTAGATGCTCGTACAAGCTCGAGTTTGTCCCAAGTTCACTTTATTTGGAGGAAAATTCTTGAAGTTAACAACATTTGTACCCACTGGTTACCATGCTCATTACGTGGTGCCCAAAATCCCATCTTATTTTAAATGCCAATAAAATATTAAAATTATACCTCCAGTACTTTCAAGAGAAGTTTTTACGTAGTATAACAAAGGATGGGACATACTCTCATTATAATTAACCAAGAATGAAGCAGAAATATCACGTATATGCTACCAGAAATTCTAAGAAATCCGTAATTGTAAAACACATACAGTCACTGGTGGAAATGATTCATTTGATTTTCTTCATCCACAAAGTCTTGCAAATCAAAAACCAGAGAAGGTTCTATAGATATTGTGTGCATGGGAAACTTCAGAAATATTTCATATAGCGTCAAATTGTTAAGGAAAGGACCATATGCACATTTCTCGTGAAAATGCCTCTTCGCACTGGGCTTCTACTGTAAAGTAGCGTTTGAACGAAAAAAGTACGCCTCCAGGAAACCTAAGTGGTCAGCCATATTACAGTGCATGAGTGTTGTACCTTTTGCAGATGACAAAACATACCTTTAATCTTGAATTTAAAGGTTGAATTTGTGTGCAATGTGTAAAGGAGAGTTCAAAGAAGGGTTTCTGTGAGTTTCATTGTAAATGGTTCTGTTAATAAAAAGTTACAGAGTAAATTGCATTTCTTTTCGAACACCCCTCGTACAACAGTCAATTGAAACCACGACCCTCAATCCCGGGGATTAGGGCGTGTGATAGCGGGGGAACAGTCCCGTTTTCTTACCTATCCGATGTCCTCGCACTGCCGGATGAGTGCGGGGCTTTTGTTACGCTCCAAAATAGCGGGAAATATAGCCATGAGGACTGGTATAGGACGTGGCAATTTGCAGGGAGTTTATCATCTGTATGGGCCTTTGGGCGGTGACTTTGACGTTACCCGGTGTTTGAAAAAGCAGAAGTATAAATTCCCTCTATTTCCCTGGCCTGTGGCCGTGGTTTCAATTGACTGGTGCATAATGACATCAGCCGTTATAAAATCATACATGTACTCCACTAGTAGTAACGTGTTGTAGTTCGCATAGGATAATGTGAAAGGCGGGAAAATTTGGTATGGTCCACAAAGGTGGATTACAGTTATATGCACCAATTATCAGTGATGTTTTGTGTACTATACTGACCTTATCTGTTTATTTAAGTGATTTGTATAACCAATTTTGCCACATTTGACCAAACCGATTCATGTTTGTAAATATCACATTATCCTGGGCGGACTATAGTTCCTTTTTCGGGTGCAATATCTAATGTATCATATTTGAATTTACTTTCAGACGGCACGTCAGCAGAAATGTGACAGGTGTATATATTATGCGTTATACAAAGAAATGACGTTTGTGGGTTCCTGAAAAATAAAATTCGAAGAAAGCGGAAAGAAAATTTCGAAGGAACTCGAATGTTGTATTTGATGACCTATAGCTTGAAGCCATGCATATTGAATGAAGGAATCATTATTAATAGTAATTTATCTTAAGGTGGAAGGGTACTTTTAAAAAAAAGTTACATATCCTTATAATAGTTAGTACTGTTTGAAACTAGAATCTATTTGCAATTCAATGGTACGTCTTATATGGCGTTGGCGTTACCATGACGTCGCAAACGTTATACATTTGCGTTCATTTTACGCCATTTCTAAAATATATTCCGAAGTGTGCTAACAGTCTATGTAATTGTCGAAATTATCCGAACTGAGTAGTGCTCGAGTCTGTAAGCAAATGCAGTACAAACATATTCAAACGTCAAAATAGTTAATACAGGATACATATGCATAACACATTTACAATAGCAATTCAGGGTTTCCACTGGCTCCAAATTTTTTTCCGCCAATATTATTGATAGTGACACGACATAGGGGGTGGGTGTGGGAGGGGGTGTCCCCCCTACCGTTTATCGATTTTTAAAAAAAATACAAGTGAAATGGTTAAATTTTATGCATTCTAAGACTTAGATAATAGAGAAAAGAGACACAATATACAACACATAAAAGTCAATCATCATGACCTTATAGCCCAAACAAACTATTAAAGCACAGTTTGCATGCTTCTGGGAAAAGCCTTTTATAGGCCTTAGCCGCCTACATATACGCCCTAATTCTAGAACAGGTCCTCAATCTAACAAGTACCGACTTTGTGTACCAAAATAGGCTCCTCGTAAATTGTTGCTTTCAACACTGTCACCACACACATTTTTTCTACTTTGTGACTGTCACAAGACTAAAATCAAGAACATTCCATGGAGTTCAACACACCTATACATCCCCTAATAGGCTATCCCATTGATTATTTTTGTTTGTTTATTTGCTTTTATTTATCCTCCCCACCGGAAATCCATATGGGCGAGGCCCCCAGAAGAGGTTAGTAACTTTTAGATTTGGGGGGATAGTGCATGTTACAGAAGATGCCCCAGTTTTAGAAGCATCCCTGGTTCTTTACGTGCCGATGTAATGCATCATACATGGGACCTAGCTTAACGTCTTGTCCATAGACTGTTAGTAATTTTAGTTATGTTAGGTGGGAAACACTGAAAAGCATAATTTCTGTTTTTGACCGTCTCGAGTAGAGATTATTATTTGCTGCAATGCATTTTGTTTTATATCTGGGAAAATGTGTAGGCACTAGCCCATAGTGCCTATAGGAAGTTATGCGTCTGGTTTTAAGTATGGAAGTGAAGCTCCATCCCATTTCAGTAGTGAAGCATTTAAATTTGTTACAACTTACAGGCCTACTGGAGCTATATTATCAAATTTCTTGTTCTTATGAAAATTGAATGAAGACAGGACAACACAATTCCTAGAAACCATGAGTAACCTGTATTATGACATTGTGTGTTCGACCTCAGATTGTCTTAAAAATATTTCCACATAAAAACGTATAATGGAGAAAAAGTTATCCGAATTTGACATCCGAATATTATGCAAGTTTGTAAGATACAATTTCCCCTGAGATTTTTTATCGGAGATAAATTTTGGATTATAATTATAATTACATGAAATATGCCATCTTCTGGAAGAGTTACAGATTGTTAACATCTTTAGATGGACTTTAATAGCCGTATCAAATTACAACCAACGTTGTAAAATTGTTCTCCATACGGTCAGCTGGAGTAAATTATAGAGTTCTAAATAAATCATTCTTGAGAACATTTTGGTGTTTAGTTTGTCATTAATTATCAAAAAATGTGTTTAATGATTGCTGCATTGATAAAATGTTTACAGAAGCAGGAATATCGGAAATAAAACGAATTAATCCCGTATCACAATACGGACCGTAAATGTGTTGGTTTTAAACACAACCCGATACGATGATAATTGGAGATCTTTATCAGTTTATCACATCTTCTAATCGCCTTATCAGACCCTTAATGATGGGATTAACAGTCTGTTTGTATTGTGGCCAGAGGCAATTATCAGTTGTTTATTGGTGTTGTCTGGACTATACTTTAGATTGACTTTATACACACACAAAAAAATGTTAGCTTTGAGAATTTTTTTTTTCGCCACTTTTATTTTTTTTCCGCAAAAAACGGAAATGGCGAATTCCAGCGGAAACCCTGGCAATTTAGCTGTCACAGTGACACTGGGTATACGACCATAAAGGGCGTTTTGGAATATTTAAAAAAAAGTTACTAAAAATGAAATAATTCATATAATCGAAGAGAAAATTAATGTTAAGGTTTGAAAATATTTAAGTTTTCTATTACACGAGAGCATTTTGAAATGGTAGAAATTAAAATGTTGTCGTTTTATTACACTAACCATGTGTGGCTAATCGGTTCAATAACGAAAGCGAAAGTAGACTAGCCTCACCTAGTGTAATTGTGACATACTAAACTTTTACGACATATAATGCTAATTGTCATTTTCATACAATGAATGCATCACATAACATTTGTTTAGACAACATATATACATGTACATATATACACTTACATGCACGCACGCGCGCATGCACACACACACACACACACGCACGCACGCACGCACGCACGCACGCACGCACGCACGCACGCACGCACGCACGCACGCACGCACGCACGCACGCACGCACGCACGCACGCACGCACGCACGCACGCACGCACGCACGCACGCACGCACGCACGCACGCACGCACGCACGCACGCACGCACGCACGCACGCACGCACGCACGCACGCACGCACGCACGCACGCACGCACACGGACAAACACATATAATACGGTAAGAGAAAAGTGCCATGCATTCATGAAGTTAATAGTTTTACAAGTACAATCAATACAACAAAGTATACATGTATACAGATAATTTACCGAATAATTTAACATGCTTTATTTAAAATAGTAGTGAAAGACAGTATGACTGTTAGACATCTATCATTTTTGTTTAAAGAATTTCATTATAATGTCGCAAAACATACTTAGTCGACGTAATGTAATATGATTTTTGCTTGAGGTTAAAGCAATGAATTTGACCATGTTCGGTCTTGTGTATGTACGTTTGTCAATATATTTTGACGTGAAACAGTGAATTGGTGACACATTAACAGATAATGGTATTCGTCACCCAGATCATTGCATAATTCACATTTCCTATCTTATGTTGGAATATTTCTCCAACGTCCAGTTTCAATCGGTAAATTGTGGTTTCTTGAAATAAATGCCATTAATTTTGTACAGTGATATCGTGATAACAATGTAATATACGGACTTTGTTTGAATTGCTGTTTTACATGTTTATAAACATTTGTATTGGAGGTTCTTTCCATTTCGGAAAACCAATGCTGTACAAAAATATCCTGAAGTTTTTGTTTTTATGAATGTATTAACCATTTAGAATTGATAATATATTGACTATCCCAAATACCTGATAGCCCAATATTACAAAGAATAGTTTCGATATTTTTTATCCATTGTGATTTTATCGTACCTATTGATGTTAGTTTTCGTATCATGAGATAAATGTTTGAGGAAATTTTATTAGTACCAGGTGTGCTAATGTCACCAATTAGCCGAGTCCAATAAGAAATTACTCTATTTTGTATTTCTATTTTTAGCGGATATATACCTAATTCACCATATAGCATATAATTATGTTGGGGTCGATTTTTTTAATTTAAACATATACATGTATTTGTAAAATTTAATTTGAATTCGTTCTGAAACATCTAAGTTTCCAAATCCCCAAACTTCACTGGCATACAACAAAATCGGTTTAATTGTTTTATTGAACAATTCAATTTGGATATCATACGGTAGCGACAGTCTTTTTATTTTTCATATACGTCGTTTATTACATAGAAAACGCTTGGCTCATCGGGACACCTTAATAGCATGCATGAGAAGGGTATACTTGTCAACTGTATTTAATACGATCTTTAGATAGTGTTTAGGCAATTATATAAGTAGTGTTGCGATCAAGGTACAGGTTTACTAACATTGTTGTATTTAAATGTCACGTAAATCTACGTGTAAATAATTCGGTTGTTGGTTTTTACTAATCTATTGCGAGTTGTTGTATGCATTTACGTAACAATATTGAAAATTGAACGTATACCTGGCCACAATATCACCAATATAACGTGAAGCAGAATACATATGACCTCGTAAATACTAATTTTGCGGGGGGGGGGGGTGGTATGCTGTTTTCTGTATACCCATCTTTTGGCCATTTTCCTGCGGAAACCTCACAATTTGTTTGCGCTTTACATATTCACGATGGTTAATGTTTTGTACAGTTTATTTGATTGTTTCATGTATTTCATTTTTATTATTAGTTTATGTTCTAATATTAAATAGGTCATTCATGTTGGGCACTCAACATGGATGACCATGTTCAACTTAAATTGTATATGTCTTGTTTCCTCCCCCGGTCAGTCGTAAAACATGTCTTCTCTTACCGTGTACCATCATAGTGATTGATAACAGTCTGTATCCCCATAATAGGCTGATGACAACTTACAAGTACCAGTCAAATACGGGTCCTGTGACATACTCCTCTGATCTATCAGAATTCGTCCCCGAATTCTCAGATTAGAGACATACATTAGACGGAAGCACATGCGTAGCAATGTAACCGCCACAGAGCAGACCCCGTTGGTCGCCAATGTCACAGATTCATAAAATCATATACGCAGGACGGGGCTCGAACCCGCGATCTCCCGCTACCCGGGCTGACGACAGTACAAGTAATGGTATCAGTCGAATACTGGTCCTGTGACATAGGCTTGAGAGGCCAACATAGGCTTGACGATAATGAAGGCTTGAGTGCTTACTAAACGCCGATGGAAACGTAAGTATATAGCTCTGTGAAGCTGGCAGACCCTTGCCCAATGTCCATTGTAGCTGTCCATCATTGAAATAGAATTAAAGATAGTTCTCTAATGCATTATTGGACAACTGTCCACGGTTCATTCTAGCTGTCCATCTATTTAGATATGCTGAGCAACTGTCAAATGTCCAAAGTAGCTGTCCATTTTGAATGTCCATCCTGGCGGTCCATTCCTATAACTGTTCAACTGTCCATCTTTGATAGTCATGTCTGCAGTTATATAACACATATATACCAACTGTCCAATGTAGCTGTCCATTCTGAAGCTACATTTACTTTCTGAAATATCTATCAAATTAAACAAAGAACAAAAAAATACCACTCAAAATAACCGATAAACTGTTATTCATTGGAATGTTTGTGGTATTTAAATATTTTTTTTATTTTTTTTAAAAAGTTCTGTAAATCGAGCCCAAATATTGACAATTGATATGCCATCTCACTTGCCGCTGTACAATAAGTAATGAAAACTGAGTTTTTGTGCAAGGGGTCTGCGATAAAATGGATAATCACGTTTGCGCGCATCCACATTTAGTGAGCACTCTAGCCTTCATTATCATTACACTATCATATCAAGCCTGTATTGCGGAAACAGACCGAGTTGATACTCTCAGTAGAGAGGTGTCGGGTGTTTTGATTGGTCAACCGTGTATAAAACGTGTTTTGATTGGTCGGTCAACTGTGTATAAAACGTGTTCTGATTGGTCAACTGTGTATAAAACGTGTTCTGATTGGTCAACCGTGTATTAAACGTATTTTGATTGGTGGACATCATGGTGAACTTATAAAGAAGGAACGCACCCATGGACTTGCGTTGATGCTGCTGAAGGGTCGGATTTGTAATCCTGAGAAATCCGCACTCAACAAGTCGCTGGCTTAGAAGAATAAGATTCTAAGTGCTTCTTACAACTTTACAAGACCCATACTAAATTTGAAACTATATTATAAGGCCCATGTTATGAACATAATTATTTTCATAAAAAAACCCAGAAAAAACTGAAGTAGAAACAGTTGTTCGTAAAGTAAGGAATATGAGTGGTTTTTAGACCTTTCTTTTAGAGTCTTCTCAAAAAAATATTTTTTGCACTCACGACCTTATGCTCCTAAGCCAACCAACTATTCTAACTAACTGTTGCTGTGATGTAACCATGGAACTGAGGTTCTATGTACGGCGCTTTACTTACGTGAAAAATATCCACCAGGAATGCATTTGAAACAGGGACATGCACAGCCAAGCCAATATCTTGCACTAGTCTCACCAAAATATATACTGACTAATATTTTTCTAGGACCATACGGCAACATTATGCAATTGTGATAATACACGCAAAGGTGACACAATGGTCGAGTGGCTATCATTACAGACTGTGGATCTAGAGGTAGCCGGTTCGAATCTCGACCGGGACACATGTTTCTTCCTGAAACGTGTTTAGTGTTTTTTCAACCAACTAGAGATCAACTGGTTTCACACCTAAAGGTAGCCTCGAACGTCGGAGGTTATCATCCGTTATAGCAGGGGAGGGGCGGTCAAACGAAGAACCAAGTACTTACGAATGCTTCACTCTAACGTAAACAAAATACACGAGCGCATTTTTTAATATTTTATTATGCAATATAAAGAACATAAAGGCAGGTAAAAACTGACTATTGAACTAATATATTCGAGTATTTTGAACTTTTGTTATAGTGGTGAACTTTACAATACACATGAAGATTCTAGTTGTAACATATCAATCTCATACAATAGATATGTATTACAAGAAAAGCATAGAAGCAAAACATTAAATGACACTTTTTAGATTTAAAAAACAACAACAAAAACAACACAATTTTATATTTAAATAAATAAAGTAGATACATTTGCACCACGATTACCATAGTCCGGAGAATTTGACGCGACACTCGACCTTCTATTAGCATAATTTAACAGCTGATGTATTGTCTATATTTATAATCCCGTTGGTATGTTTTCATAAGCGGGAAGTATCACGAATCTAAAGGACCGATATTGCACGAACCAGACCGCAAACAAAAACGCTGATATTTGGACAGTTGGCAGACACGGCAAAGTTGTAGCACATTGTTCGTGCGCGTATACCAGTCCCGCGTTTAGCTACAAATCTGTCATGTGAAATTTCCGTGACGGAAGTATATCCATTTATAAGTGCATGCATTAGTTAAAATAATTAATTCTACAAGGGTTGTATATGCCTCTAATGCAGTTTAAATCAGCGAATTGCATCTTATCCGAAATCCTAATGGTTTTTGAAAAACCTTTGATTGAAATGTTTTTCCACGTAATCTGTAATTAGTGAAAACACCAAACTACCTATGAGAATACAATGTTATTGATGCCGGACATTTGGAATTAATAATTAATTTCATCAAAGCAATACGTATAACGATTTTAGAATACTGTAAAATCACATATTTTCGTGGGCATCAAATAATGGATTTTAGTATATTTTTCCGTGGGGTCTGAAATTCGAGGATAACAAAATGATGGTAACTGAATTTCTTATTTCGTTTTTTCGGCAGTCGATTTACCGTGGGGATTAGGGTTCGTGGTTCGAACACGAAATCAACGAAAATTTACCCCACGACAACATTTATGATGACTTTGCAGTAATATTTATTTAGTATTACTCGCATTATGTGCCATGAATAATGTATCGTTGTTAGGCGCCTAGACGCAAATAAGTCTTGACTAAATGCAATTCTGTAATTTTTGCGCAGATCAAACCCATCAAATAAAAAAAGGCCTGAAGGCGTCGATTTGCGTAACACCATAATCACCTAAACACGTATACATACAGTAGTCCCACGTGTCACGTGGTTATAGTAGAAACAATTGACAAATGGAAAGCTCTTTTTATGTGTTAATTTTCTATCCATGGAACATAGTTAATGTGCGTTTTCCATGGTAACTCCACGGCGTCATAGTAACGTCATGGGGATAACGCACGGTGATATAAGACGCGACGCTGAAGTATAAATAAATCAAGGTTTACCACGATACTAATTTTGGATATGGGACATGATTTAAAAAAAGTGATTCAAACTTAATCTTACGGTGTCAATTACTTTGTACGGCGCTTGTAGGACATTTTACGACAGTCTCGCCGCGGAAACAGAAGCTATTTCCACAAAATAGGATCCAAGTGACCTGTGTGTTAAAACAACGCATATTCATGGGCGAATGAAAAACTGTTAAACAAATACAATAATGAATAAAAAATTTAAATTAAATTCAATATAAAACTGATATTTAGATTGTGATTCATAAATTAAAACTTTTGAATACAGGACCTGTTTTATACACTAATATTTTATAAAATCGTCCTAAATCTGTTTTATATATTATAGATCAAGTAATATATTAAAGATCAAGTAATTGAAAATATATGAAAAAATATAAAAAATAATCAAAGTAAAATATATTGCAAAACGTTTAGAAATTGCTGTAATGTCGGATACTATGTAACATATTTAAACGCAGAGAGACAAAAAAGCGAACGGGCTAAATACAATCATAATTATTAAGTTTAATAATATAACCTAATCATTAAGTTTGATAAGTTATAGACGAAGGCGTGGTGGGTGTGGTGGTAATAAAGACACACAAGTGCAGTATTACAGTTAAAGTACTATTTTCCAGTGCAGTATGGCAGTTATCGCACTCTTTTTAAGTGTTGTATAATTGCAGTTTTTCACTCTTTTCCGACGTGACAGTAATACGAGACTCTTTCGTGATACAAGCTTTCAAATGTCGAACTCTTCCCTTTTGAATCGAATTCCTTCGAATGTCTGTGTCGGTTGCCCGGAAGGCTCTAGTGCTCTAGGGATTCGACCCGGTAAAAAAATCCATCAATTCTTCATTATAGGTGTATTGTTTGCATGAAAGGAGTACCGCTATTCAACAGGGAAGTTCACAATACCACATGAAAGGAGTACCGCTATTCAACAGGGAAGTTCACAATACCACATGGAAGGAGTACCGCTATTCAACAGGGAAGTTCACAATACCACATGAAAGGAGTACCGCTATTCAACAGGGAAGTTCACTATACTACATGAAAGGCACAGAAAATATCACAATACCAGAGGGAAGGCATAGGGAATGCCACCTTGTCTTATTTTCTCAATGGAATGTCATATTGACCCAGGGAAGATAATATTTGCACAAGGGAACACCATATTTGCACAGTGAATTTCATATTGACATAGGGAATACCATATTTGCACAGGGAATTTCAAATTGACATAGGGAATGTAATAGTTGCACAGGGAATGTCATATTGACACAGGGAATGTATATTGACATAGGGAATGCCATATTTGCTCAATGGAATGTCATATTGACACAGGGAAGGTATTATTTGCACAGTGAATGTCATATTGACACAGGGAATGTCATATTTGCACAGGGAATGTATATTGACATAGGGAATGCCATATTTTCTCAATGGAATGTCATATTGACACAGGGAAGGTATTATCTGCACATGAAATGTCATATTGACACAGGGAATGTCATATTTGCTGAATGGAATGTCATATTGACACAGGGAAGGTCATAATTACACAACGGAATATCATAGTCATATATGAGGAACCAATACCACACATTAGCACAGAAAATGTCATGTAGCTACACAAGAAAGGCCAAGATGGCACAATGGAGGTCAAAGCATGTATTTGACACATACTGAACTGAACTAATTGCAATTTGTAAGGGAGTGTCAAAAAGACACAGCAGCTGCATATTGGCACAACATGGCTTCGTTACACACATCTATAAGAATGTTCGGGTCACGTGCTAGTAAATCTAAAACTCTTTTGAACAGAAGGTATTGACGCCAGCACAAATAATCCGACGTGCCTCCCATATGTTATGGCAATTATCCGTAAAGAGATCTACATTATTGCTTTGTAAGCTACACATAGAACGACAATGTACCAATATTTAATGAAAGCACTTTTGAATGGCTAGGTAAGAACATCGCTAATTCAGCTGGCGTCATAAATGACGTCACCTTTGTTGTCAACACGCACGGGAGCGTCTGGCAGATCATTGAGTGTCATATTCCATTTTAGAACTAGTTTGTTACGTTCATCTTCCACGTCGGTTACACCCTCTCCCGTTGAATGTAAGCCATCTTCGTACCAGTTAAACGTAAATCCTCTGCCATCTATAATTAGAAAGAAATAAAAATATAAAAAATGGCGTTTGTGTCAACACAATCGGAACCCCTCGTCACAATTATGTGAATCATATCTTGGACATACATATTCGGACAACAAAGATGAAGACAGAGTCATTGCCATCGATCAAAAAGCAGTAGCAACATATATTTTGCAGGTCATACCCTTCCATTAAAGGTGCTGCCTCACAGATTGGGCAATTTTTTTGTATATCGTGATTTTCCAACCTAACCAAGTATTGATGCAATAGAAAGCCACTGACAGTTGCTTTATAAAAGATTTGGTGCAAATAAGCAATTTTAACTACTATCGATATGGCCCACTGTGTATTTTCTTTTCTTGAAAAAAAGCGCTAAGTTTCCTTCCAACATGCTTTGTGAATTATGTAATTCACACGTGATCGAACTGTTACATCAACAAACTACAGCAGAAACATCAGTGAGGTATTTGGTTCGTTTTTCGATTAGTTTTTTATCTAATGCGATCAAATTTCAGGCAATTTAAGTAATAGTAGTACATGTATTAATTCTATAGGGTATTAATAGTTATTTTAGATATCAGTGTGGTTGTTTATTGGATATACAGGCAACTAATCCACAATTAAGCAAATATTTGACAATTTTATTTTATTTTTGCAATACACCAATACGTGAGGCAGTCCCTTTAAACTTGACAACAGTGACGGTTTACCCCCACATGTGAGGAAGTTGCTGGATCCATGCGGAAGGATAAGTTCGTACTAGTTAGGATCAAGATACAGTCTAGGAAAACAGGTTAGTTCAAACACCCGTGCACCGTTCTAACTTAACATGTGTTGAGAACTAAACCAAAATAATGTTAATCAGAAGAACGAGGTGTGTCCTTAACGGTTTCGAAAACAAAATAGTTTGGTCATTCTTACCCGCAAAGTTTGGATATAATGTATGTTGATTTTGGTTGTCAGTGTAGAATAAATATTCCATCTCCCACATTGAATCCGATTTCTTTTTCTTGGTCAAATCTTTATACCAAGCACTAGCAATGTGATTATCTATCAATGGCACTTCAAATCCTCCAACTAGCACGTAATTTAGCCATTCCCTGAATTTAAGCCAGTGTTCAGCATTCGGTGAAAACCCAGAAGTACCAAGAGTCGGGTAAAGAAACACGTGGTTTTTCAATGGCACATCCAGACAACATAAGCCATCACTGTGTCTAACACTTGTTCCTTGTAAGGTAAACCCATATATGTCTTGTCGATTTGCGTATTTTTGATGAACAAGCTTGAGATATGAATAAAAATGAGGTGAAACCGTGAGATCATCTTCTAGAATTACGGCAATTTCTGATGATCCCGGTTTCGGATTCCAAGTCTGAAAGATATAATATGGATTTCATTCAGATACAAGCTTGGAATAATGTCGTATCATGGTAGAATGTGTCAAAAATATTTGATAAGTTTAATATACGCTACAGATCTACTAAAATAGGGACTAATAACATGTGGAACTTTTGAGCTAATTCTTAAGGAAAAGACAACTCTGTGGATAGTGATTTTTGTACCTGTGTGTTTGTACGAGTTGTTTCCCTTTACACCACAAAAATCGATAAACATTCCCCATACACAACAATTTCGCTTATCTTAATCCAATCGATTCAGATCGATGTCGGCTATTTCCGTTAGTGGTCGTCAATTTTCCGATAGTCACGAATGATAACGGTAAGCTACATAAATCGTAGCCTGAGGGGCTACTGATCAGATAAAAAGATAAGCAGTCGATTTTTCATATTTTCAGATTTATGATTGTAACTGTCTATTCGTCTCGTGGTCATGTATACATTTCAATTTGAATTGCTGATGTTGACTTCTGGTAAATTCTGGTATGCGTGTGGCAGTATCTTAGTAACAACAAGATGACTTCACTTATTATCAAATATTTTCTTAATCCCGATATAAATTATGCTTGTTTTTTTGTAAATTATGTTATATTCGCACGTACAAAAAAACAACTACCGTCCAGATTGAGTGATTGTCATCATGAATCAAATACTTAATTTGAGGTGTGTGAGGCGTTTTTAAAGTCCTCGTGTGTATATGCGTTCTTGTCTATTTAATTCAGTTTGATTACGTAACTTTTATCGTAAAGATTTTGCAATGTTTTACACAGAATGTTGTGTTAATAAATAAGTTCAAGTTCAATAAACTGCTGCAATCAATTATACAATTATTGCGATATAATGAAAATAGGCAAATCATAACAGAATATTTGTATTCATAATAAGTCAAACAAATATATAAAAAGTTAAACCGCCTTAGTACAATACTAATATCACGCATGTTAATATACAACATTTTATACAATCTCCTATCTGCCTTCATGGAAGATATTTTTACAGTTTTTTACTAATTTTATCCAAATATCGATGGTGTTTTTCACGCATGAGTGGATAATAGCCCATAATTATACATACATATATATAAAGCGATAGAATGTATGACCCTATTGTTTAACTAGATCGATAGACGGTGATCAGACAGGATTAGACTGATAAGGGGCAATAAAACAATTAAGGGATTACACTTCTGCGGCTTTTTATTTCCCGGTCACAAATAAGAATACTGACTTAGCTTTATAAGTTTAAAAAGTAGAAACACATACAAACTTTCATTGAAATAGTATAAATGTATTATTAATGTTTTTTTAAACATTGTTTAAATAAAAAGTAAATACATAGGGAAAAGTTATATTTATGAAAAACTTAAGTCTCGCACATATGGGAACATATATGAATTTTGAAAACAGCCATGGTAACGTGATACCTTTGAATAAAACCATTTTTTTAAACATAACAATGCATGAAGGCCATTTTAATAAAAGTTTGTATGTGTTTTTGTTTATTTTCAAACAGATATAATATATTTTATTAATATACTTTGAATGTTAACAGTCTCTCATATTTCTATTATAGAAAAAATTCCATTGTGATCATGTTGTTAGAATTGTTTATTGTTTATGCATCTTGGAAAGTGAGACTATCTTATCTTATCTGCAATAATTTATTCACCAGTTTCCGGGTTCATGAAGCTGACTGGCAAATAAAGGCTATGCTCGTCATTTTTTAAGAGAAACAAATATTTAGCGAGTTATTTGATTTATCGTAAAGTTTGCTGAAAATTATCAGTTTTTCTACATGGTAAAAGATATGCCGACTTTATAATTAAACACCGGCAAAACCAACGAATCAATTAGCCACATGTTAAATGTATACTTATATTGTATCAGGGACGTATAATATTCTTCCCAGATTGTATAGAACGTGATAATTACACAAGTGTCCCCCCCCCCCTTTTTAAATAAAATTGTACAAATGTATATGTTAATAATTACGTCTTATTGGTTTGATTAAATTACTTCCCACCTTCATGATCGGTTTTTAGTATTTTGACAATTTTCATATAGAGTTATATAGGAATGGTAGTCACAAACTTCAAACGAAAATGGAAGCAAAAAGTTGACGTACGACATTAATAAAAATTATATTGAAATAAAGTGCAAAGAATGAAGATTACTTCACGAGGTTATAAAATTTTGTCATCTAATGTTATAAACAAGTTATTAAAGTTAAACCATACGGCTCCTATATAAATCTATAGTAAATCGGTGTATCGTTAAACGTTATCGATGTGATCGATTAGACTTTTCAAGGGAGGCTACTTTGCCGATAACACCCGATAAGTTACAGCAATGTTCCGTATGAATTCGTCTCTACTCCACAACCAACTTGCTATGGTCGATATTTCTAAATTTTATCAGGATGCTTTCCGGTCCTATTTTACCAATCAGATATAATAAGGTTCAGAAATGATATCCATATGCTGCTGTTCACGTTTGGTTTTTTTTATTGAGAACACAATTTTTCAGGAAGTATCTGAATTGTACAACTTAACGATATGTAGGGCGACAACATACGGTCCAGAAAGGATACTAATATAGTGACGCAGTGGTCGAGTGCACTATTAAGGTGTAAAACCAATTGTAAAGGCTTATGGAGACATCTATAATTTAATGCTAAACTAAAATACTCAACATATTTAGACAATGGTTGTAATATTTTGTGTACACATAAATTGAAACGCGACTCTTACATTATCCTAACTGGACAGTACCAGGGTATAATATTGAAACGGCACGGGGTCTGCTCCCGAGCACGCCTCAATATTAGACACGTGGGTTCTTTTTAGAACACACGCAAAATGTGTACAAGGAGAACAAACATAAATGACAGAATCTGAAAGTAAGATTAAACACAATTTTATTCACATACAATACGGGTTACACATAAATAAACAATAAAATAGACTGATCGCGTTGATTATTCCTCGTCTACAGGGGTATTTCAGCCTCGTCTGAAAGGGGTCTTCAGCCTCGTCTATAAGGGGACATCAGGGGACATCAATCTACGTCTTGGTATGGATATATAGGTACGTATGTGAACAATGACCTAATATGCTATATAATTATAATTGACGATAATTATTTGTGTATATGATAATTGCGATCATATAGGTATACTGGAACTGGAACAATATCCGGATGGATATTAAATATGAAGAATTATTCAGGTCAGGGTCTTCTAAGGAACAACAGCAGGAAGATGATTAGATGGGTCTGCACTGGGACAATAAGGTTTCAATCTACATGGACATAGATTTGTCTAACTAGGCTTTTATGAAATAGCTAACTATGTCTAGAACTACATGGATATAGGTTCTAGGTTTATCAAGAATTAGTTGTAATGGTTATAATATAGATCTAGATGGATATAGATTCTGGGTCTGTCAAGAGTTGTGGTTACTGGTTCAGATGGCTGAGACTACAGGTATTAAGAATTTATATATAGGAATGTGGCTGGATTTACATGGGCTGATTCATTGCTTGTGGTAGGTTGTTTCTGGAATCGTTTATCTCGTCAATATCGGCTCGGAACTGAGTCGGTATGTGTGTTTATTTTGACGATCTTCGTACACGTCAAACAAAATGAGTGGTGGCCAAGTCGTTACAATATCATATGTCGCTTAACCGAGATGACTAAATACATGCACTAATATCTACCACGATTGTAACCGAGTGGTTAGGGCGTCCGCCTTGGAAGCGGGAGATCGAAGGTTCAAATCCCGGCGGAAGCTGTATTAGAACTGATGCGGTTTGTTAGTGTTCGAATCCCGGAGGGAGATGGGTTAGAACTGATGTGGTGGGTTCGTGAGCTACCAGCTTGTTAAAGAATGGTTACCGTAGGCCTTTACCTGTCACATTATATGCCAGCCTAAGTATGGGCCTATACGTACTGCGTATCAAATGACAGCGATGTTTGTATCGGGTGCGGTGAAAAGGCTATGCTATATAATTGACTGAACCCTACTATCATTTTACATCAGATTCTACTGTAAATCATTATTTTTCGAGGGAGTTAAA
The DNA here is from genome assembly GCA_947247005.1 of Spisula solida. Lineage (NCBI taxonomy): Eukaryota > Metazoa > Mollusca > Bivalvia > Venerida > Mactridae > Spisula > Spisula solida. Next base: position 22,269,566 of record OX365950.1, on the reverse strand, counting down.
TTTTCGTTGATTACGTTGTTGAACTCGGCCAAGAAGTATAATCCCACGATATATCGACCTACTAAATACGGATCATACGATTACCCTTCGGTGTTTTGCCATCCACACGACCCAACGAAAATGCATTTTTATCTAAATTCACGAAATCAAATACCCACGTAAGATATTTGATGTTACGGTATTTTGATAACTATAAATCACAACCAAAATTCAATGATATTGTCGTCGTTAAAGAATATAAATTTAACCATGTAATCATTTACTAGTATTGTAGTAGCGATATTTGATCAACAGGGAAAATATGATCATCGGGTCATACTTAGACAAGTATGACTATTTTAGGAATAATACACATATGAGCATGTAGCATTTAGTACAGTATAAAATGCTGCATGACAAAGGAAAAACTATTGAAACTCTCGAGCATTGCAAAATCCTCGCTTTTGTATTGTTTTTTAGGCTCACAGGAAGACTTGGCTTGCCCAACTGTGCTGCCTCTTTAAATAAAGTCGTTATTATTATAATTATCATTATTATAGAATTCTCATTGAATGTTAAAATAAACGTTTGACCGCTTTTGTGAAAATGTTTAATTTGTCCGTGATTAGTTGACGTCGAGATAAACCTTTTTCTACACAAGTCTAGAAAACACAGTTTACCTAGCCAACCCGTAGCTTAAGGGTCTCTTGTTATATTTCCATTCCCTCATCCAGCATCCAGACAATTACTGTAAACCTACTAAATAAATAATCGTTTGTAGCAACGTTAAATGTCGCATCGACGCTCAATGTTACAATTGACGTTAAATGTCGCAAGGCTGAGGCTAAATGTCGCAACCGACGCTAAATGTCGCAATCCCCCCTGACGCTAAATGTCGCATCTGTGACGTTAAAGTCGCAACATTAACGCTAAATGTCGCAATCCTTTATAAACACTCATTTGTAGTATTACTGTGGTTAACCGTGATGCTCTTATTCAAATGTTTAAAGATTCGTGGTCATCAGGAGCTATGGGTTTAATTTATCATTGTTATGCGGTTGTAGCTGAGTACATTTACCAAATCATTTTGTAATTTTTGTATTTTGTGAACTATAATTTGACACATGAGTGATGTACGTGTAAAATGTATGCTCAGATATATTATCATGATTGATGGCGTCATGTAATTTATTATCACTTGAAAATAACAATGAAAACAATAGAACACTCTCAACGGCAAGAAGGCACGTAGACAAGCAATAATTGTCTTCGTCGAAGTAAGTAGTCATTCAGTACTTAAAGGAAGGACATGTTCAGAACTTTAACCCGGAAGGAAAATCGCCATTCATCGACAATTGTAGTGTTAAACCCCTTTCACAATTGTCGTAAGAATTTCTTCGTCGCACGACACTTGCGAATCTACGACGAAATGTACCAACTTGCGTCTGGAAAGGGTAATTTTGTGGAAGTGCGACGGCTCTATGAAGCATATTTGGGAACTATCGTGCGTCCTTCGAACGACGGACGTACAACGGTCGTGCGATGGTCGCACGACATAACAATTGTCGCACGACAGCCTTACGATGGACATTTATCGCACGTCCGTTGTACGATCGACGTACGTCCGTCGTACGATTGACGTACGTCATTCGTACGAGAATAGCATTGTCGAACTATTAGCTGGTTTAAAATATAAGTTTCAGAAGCTGGAATAATAATTAATCTAAACGTCCAACAAAACTTTTAATTTTCGAATAATAATAAATATTTGAAAATAGGAACTTGCTAAATACTAGTATTAAATTAAAATACATGTATGCATAATCAATATAATTATAAGAATGCAATTTGAAGTCAATTTGGTGTCAAACGCGCAATACTTTAGGCTGTGTTTGTTTCCAGATATTTTGGATGTCAACATGTGTTATAAAAGAGAGAACAGTTGATTCCAAATTCAAATTATGGCTTTCTTGTGCATAAAATGTTGGACATATTTATGAATTAATAAAACGTGTTTCGAGACTTTAGATATATTTATACTGTTATATTGTACTTAGTATACATTTATGTAACTAATTATGGAATAAAAACATACATGTTTGAGAACATTCAGACAACTTTGAGATCTTAGTTTGTAGCTGAATGCATTTGTCATATTTATGTACAGTAATACCTCTCCATAGCAGCCCTTCTCTAAGCAACATCCTCTCTTAAGCAACATTAACATGTTGTTCGAGAATAAACAATTTAATACGTATTCACATTTACCTCTCCAGAGCAACAACCTCTGTACAGCAACATATTGTTATGTTTCCCAATGTGTGTCGCTATTAGAGAGAGGTTTTACTTTTTCAAGGTACATATTTTTCTCTAAAAACATGATGTTATCTTAGAATTGCACTATTGGGTATTAATTTTGGAAAAGGACATGTATGTTTACGAGCGTCGTACGACGGTTGTACGATTGTCGTACGACGGTCGTGCGATTGACTCACGACTGTCGTAGGATAGTGAATGTCCACATGACTGTCGTGCGACAATCGTGCAACAATCGCTCGTCCATCGTACGTCCATCGCACGATAGTGGTGTGATTCCAACTGCCTAGTTTGACCTTATAATCACATCGTGCTTTCATCGTGCATCCATCGCACGTCCGTCGTGCGTCGACGTAGGGTATCGCATGATGGACATACGACCGTTACCCGCCTTATAAAAATTTGAACATGTCGAAAACTCTACGACGAGGGTCCAAGATTATGTTTTCCGCACGATAGTCCTCAAATTTACATCGTAGACCCGTCGCACGTCCGTCGCACGACAATTGTGAAAGGGGTTGTACCTAAAAGCAAAAATGACTACATGTACTTACTAACCACGGTTCATTGTATTACACGGAAGTTAAAAGTGCTACTTACCGATAACCATTGTCCCCGAATCCCGACATGACGTGGATGGATGATTGTATTGCACTCTCCTTTACTGAATGTAGCATTCTTTAATAACTGCAATGTTTCATCATGAACAAGCTGGGCTTTAGATCTATCTATCCATATTTCCAACTTCACTTTAGCGTCTCCATAATTGGCTTTATTCAATGAATTTATAAGTCGAAGCAGCGACCTCGGTCGGGCGTATGTCATAATAATTACACGCAAATCAAATTCACTTTTGTCTTGGTCTTTGATTTCAATTAGTTGACAGCCGTTTTGAACCTGGCTCAAAGACCTTGCTAACTTATCCATTACACCATAATCAACTGTTCTTAACCCGAATAGTTGATCACTTTCTAATTGTGACCAGCCGGTTGTGTCGGTAGCTTGTTGAATCGTCGGTGAGACTGACATTAAAAAGTACACCCAGAATACCATGATTAGAAGGAGTGCAACAAGATGCTTCTGCTTTCTGGTAAGAAAAGCCATGGCGACAGTGTAACACCAGTACCTAGCTCGCTGTTCTGAAACCGGAAAACGTAAAATCATCATTACATATGATAAAACACTTAAAATGAACAGTAAGTCCTGGAGAAACGCATGCGTCGCATGTCGCATGGTATTCAGTAATTAGATAATAAATATACTTTAGTACTTACTTTATCGCACAACCGTGCACTTTTCTACAGTGAAATAGAAATGGTAGGGCACAGTGATACTGCCACGGCTTAACTCCTTTCCATAAATTCAATACTAAATATATCCTCTATCTAACTTCCTGACACTTTGCACTCAATATGTATTATGGGGCAGCGATCGCCCCGCCTTCTCGCTTGACGAAGGCTTTAAAGGTGCTGCCTCACAGATTGGGCTAAATTTTTGTATATCGTGATTGATTTTCCAACCTAACCAAGTATTGATGTAATAGAAAGCCACTGACGGTTGCTTTATGAAAGATTGTGTGCGTATAAGCAATGTTAACCACTCTAGATATAGTCCACTGAGTATTTTTTTCTTGAAAAAAAAAGCGTTGAGTTGCCTTCCAACATGCATTGTGAATTATGGAATTCACACATGATCAAACTGTAACATTAACAAACTACAGCGTAAACACCAGTGAGGTATTTGGTTTGATTTTCGATACGTTTTCATCAAATGCGAACAAATTTCAGGCAATTTAAGTAACCGTAGTATTAATTCTATAGGGTATTAAAAATACCCTATATAATTTTTGATGTAAAATACTAAATAACTTCAAAATGCCGAAGTATCTCAAGTTATTTTAGATGTCATTGTGGTTGTTTATGGGATACACAGGCAACTATACCAAAATTACGCAAATATTTGACAATTTTATTTTATTTTTGCAATACACCAATATGCGAGGCAGTCCCTTTAAAGCGAGTTCATTGGACCAATGTGCTAATTATTTACCGTTAAAATATATTTCGTTAGTCCATTTAAAATAGGGCAGACCATAAACCTGTACAATGCCGCCAAATTCTATGTTTTGTTTTAAACTCGCGGCTTAATTAAGACAGGTTAGTCCATTTAAAATAGGGCAGACCATAAACCTGTACAATGCCGCCAAATTCTATGTTTTGTTTTAAACTCGCGGCTTAATTAAGACAGGTTAGTCCATTTAAAATAGGGCAGACCATAAACCTGTACAATGCCGCCAAATTCTATGTTTTGTTTTAAACTCGCGGCTTAATTAAGACAGGTTAGTCCATTTAAAATAGGACAGACCATAAACCTGTACAATGCCGCCAAATTCTATGTTTTGTTTTAAACTCGCGGCTTAATTAAGACAGGTTAGTCCATTTAAAATAGGGCAGACCATAAACCTGTACAATGCCGCCAAATTCTATGTTTTGTTTTAAACTCGCGGCTTAATTAAGACAGGTTAGTCCATTTAAAATAGGGCAGACCATAAACCTGTACAATGCCGCCAAATTCTATGTTTTGTTTTAAACTCGCGGCTTAAGAAAGGTTGGGCAATTATTGAAATGCATCGTTTATCAAACATCCTATCATAAATGATGAAGTAAATGCTGAACAAATCGGTATATACGTATATATACGTATTATCAGGAACTATAACTCACTGCAAAATTATTAATTTTCACGAGTATTTATTTTCGCGTATTATAGTAAAATGGTCATTGTTTTTTTTTATACTTCTTGGATTTAAAATGTTGTAAGAAAAATGTCTTGTAAGGTATTTCCATGAGAGGTCAATTATAATAGGGGGGTTAATTTCGCTATCTAGTTTACCCACGAATTTATCGAAAATTAATCCGCCGCGAAAATCAATAATTTTACAGTTCCTTGTAATACGTGGAACGAGTAGCCGATATTTTTGGAAAATTTGGAACGAGTAAACATACTTATTTCAAGTGTATATAAATAGGCAATTTAGGGGTCTGTTAAAATACCAAATTATTAGACACATATTGAACCATAGACGATATTATCCACAAAGCGAAATATCATTCAAATGTTAATACCAGAACATTTGCATTTTACCATTTGCTAGTCATTCCTAATCACCTCGGCCTTTATGCATACCAATATTTAACGGAGACTAACGGAAATAGCCGAGCTTTCGCGATTGTTTGCTTGCCTGATACGAGAGCTCGTAACACAATTGGATGTCCCGTCTCAAATCATGAATAACTTACTTAATAATTAAATCGTAACCTTATGAAAACTATCATTTTTATAATCGGAATTAGAGATGATAATAAATAATTTATTAGTGACATTTGGAAGTCTGTGATGAAGACCAATGAAGACCAATTAGGAAATTGGTCCCAAGACTGTCATGTTTTAAGCGCCCTTATGATCATGATTTAAGTTCAGCGTATGGTGTTTGTCCCATTTTTCTTCTTTGTTTATGTATACGTTGTCTGACAATTCGTGGTATTTTCTGAGATGCAGCAGTTCATCTTAAGGAAATTGCATATTTTTTTCCGAAAAGTGAAAACAATCTTCGCCGGGAAGAGTGCCCCCACCGTACCCACCCTATCGTCACATCACAAAAACTAGCTGGGCCCCCCTCTCTAAATTTTCTGGAACCGGACCTGAATTCTAATCATAACATATCGTGGCAGTCGATCTATTCAAAGTTGCTGTGACGTAACGCACGAAACTGGAACCACTAAACGTTGCGTCAAATGACGTTGTTTGTTGACTTTACGCGGAGTGCATTTTTTGGGTTAACCAAGCATTTTTAGACAAAAAATTGACATTTATGTATATAATCTATTTTTACTGTTAAGTTAAACTAACACGTTGCTACTGTAAAGGTTTGGTTTGGACAATCGAAAGCGTTAGTTTATAACTATATACTGAACTATAACTGAGTACATTGTGCGACGTTATTTCTCGCAAGTCGGACAAATCAGTGGAGTAAGCAAAAATAACGATATAAGTCGAGTAAGTCTCCTATCTAAAAGTTAAAATTTCATTTATAATCATAAATGGAAAGGTATTCTGGCATGTTTTTTTTCGCGGTTGCCATTGCGATAAGTGGTATAAAACGACCGCCGAAATTTCATGTATACAGTCAACTCTCGTTATCTCGAACTCGCTTATATCGAAGTTTCCGTTATGTCGATGTTTTTTTCAAGTCCCGATTTTTCACCTTCTTTGTCTATATGAAATCTCGAGACCTATCTCGAAGTTTCGGCTCGAATTTTCGTTATGTCGAATTATTTATTTGGTCTCAATTAACTAATTTGCACTGTTAATCTACTGTTCATCTCGAAGTCTAGTCGAAGTCTGATCGTGTTCGACTAGTGTACAATGTTTTTCACACCTCGCCAGTCTGAAATCTTCGATTTACCTGTAACAAATATTTGTTTGCACAATTTACGTAAAACATGTTATAAATATTCGAGTTACGTCCAAACATTATTAAACATGTCCTCTCGAACAATTGTCTCGATTTATTATTGCATTGGCAATACACTACACTTACTGATAAGAACATATCATCATATATTAATGCAAACAACACTACGTACACAAACGAAAATGAATAGAATGCATTTTCTCGAGGAGGAATACATGTACATAAATATCAAAACAAGCAATTCACACGAACATGTCGTTCTTACGAACGTAGCAATAAGGCGGCATAAAATGACAGAAGCTAGAAAACTTGCAACTTCGATGCCGAAAATTCTATCTCGAATTTTCGTTATGTCGAAGTAATTTCCACGGTCCCGTGAAATTCGTGATAACGAGAGTTGACTGTAGTTAAAATCGTAGTGATTTCTGAGATGGTATGTAATACGAAAACAGGGGGTCCCCCTAGTAAAAATTGGTTCAGGAGCCTTTTACGCGTAGAAAGTACACAGACCATGGTGACGAAATGCTCACAAGTAACTATTCTCGTTAACGTACACCTCACAACCTCCTCCCTAATATGAAGAAATTTATCAACGCTGTGATCACGAAGCGGTTGAGTTGTAAAACATCTTTATTGTAAACCAACCACATCTTATATACATGAATATTCGAAATATTTGTGAGTAAAACCAACCGTATGTGAAATTAATGTAGTCGAACGTGTAAAGTGTAGATCCGTGTTGACGAAACTACCATACAAAAGAAGAAATTAATAAATGAAACACGAACTATTGTAAAGCAAGTACAGTATACCTTTTGTTGTGATTTAAAGTCTCTGAAGTCAGTTATTTGACTTCTGGGAGATGCTCACAAATGTAAATCAAGAGTTGACCAAAGCAAGGACTTCATTTTGGTAATATGATAAAGATGTACCGCAAGGTTTTCATTATTTATGCTAAGGTCACATTTGCCCTACGAGTTTCTTACGAGCTCCTTATGAGTTTATTTTGGCAAACTCGCACGGCATCCGTACGGAGCCCGTACGGACACCGAAGACTTGTACGAGCATCATACGGATTTTCTTAACTCGTACGAGCATCGTTCGGATATCGTACGAGTGCATCCCTATAGACCGTTCGTGGTCCGTACGAGCTGTGAACATACAAAATCTGTTTTATGCAATTGCACGATTTCGAATTATGGAGTTCTAATTTTGTACTTCAACAAATGCGAACTGCAGAGTAAAAGACTAGGTTATTTCTGAACATCCCACATATACCGAGTATACAATGTAATAGGATAATTATGTTTATCAAGATTTGAACTAATTGATTAATTGTACTAGTTGGTTGTACCATGCATAGTTTATACACACAAATGATTAAAATGTTTCGTTTCGTATTAGAACCTTTTTATCCCATCACTCTATCACAGTATGGCTAACCACGTGGTATGTGACGTAAGTTTTGGCTAAGAACGCAAGTAAGACTCTGTCAACGAAAAAGTTAAAAACAATCTGAAGTATTTTATTCTTTGTGCGATTTTTACGAGACTTGATCAGACTTGCTCGACGCTCAATCAGAGAGTGGGAACTGTTCATGCAATGTACTCGTTTTTAACAAACTGTCACAGGTTTTGCTCGAAACCGATTCCACTGCCTGGATAACACTGTGACCTTTTGCACAAAATATTACTGAGTGACATGGACAGTACTCATACCACGTGGTATGTCCACACAGTACTTACAAGTAGAACCAAATCCGTCTGTAAAGTCCGCTCATGGGGACAGCAAATTGGTGTCTTTGTTGACATATGTATTTACTATGTTACTAAAAAAGCCCGGGATAGAAGTCACCAAACAAACCAACTTAACTATAGTCTTGATGACGTCATACAGCTGGTATGATGTCACGTTATTCGTCCTCATCTTGTACCGACTCAGTTGTTTGTCATTGTGTGACGCATATTTATCAATATGTGAAACTGGTGTTCTTTGCAGACAGGTGATAGTACTAAGAACAAATCGGACAGGGACATGTGTGCCTGCGTAGCTGAAATGGTTAGCACACCCGCCGTCTAATCTGGCGACCGGGTTCAAATATGGATGAAGGCACTCATGTGCCTGCCATATTTCAGCAGAAAGCTGACTGGCAAATATATTATATGCTCGGCATGAACAAACAACAAAACAAATCGAACAGGAGAGACAGCTACGGCGGATCCAGGAAGGCACAAAAAGAAACCACAAGTATAAGTCACCAGGACAAACAAATAAAAGAAAAAAGAAATATAACACCTATGAAACTGAATAGAATCTAGGCTATAAAGTGCTACTGTCATGTGCCAATGTGACCCAACAAACATCCATCAGCGACGTCCAGCCCTTAGGGGCCAACATATAGGGTGAGAACTATAGATTTAACCTCAGGTAACTTCATCATTGATATGTACATATTTTGGTATATATTTCTTTATAAGTACAATAATATGGTTTGGCCATATTGATATGTTTTTGTGCAAAAGGCCAAAGGCAATGTTCGTCCCTGATTATTCAAATAAACTTTGAACTTCTACTTGAACTGTATATTATTTTATAATTATTAATGATGATAATAATAAAATAACAACCAAACAATATACAATACTTAAATATGTTTGATTAGTATTATTATTTATCAATGATACAGTATATAAGTTATCAAGTAAGGCCTACCTCTGGGTATAATTAAATATAGCGAAACTATAATGTTGTTTATAACCACAACATATGATAGCGTTTCGTTTTTGCAGCTGAAATTCACCATCTTTTATTTTATTGATTACATAAATATATAATAAAATAATAAAATTTAAACTATTTTAATACACTTGACATACACATTAACAGTTGACCTTGAGCATAAAATGTCTCCATCATTTGTTCCTTTCACAAATATGCTACTATTGAAAATATCCTTGTTATCAATAATTATTGTATATAAAAGATCTTATCTTCCTTTTGGCTAGTCGTACACATTTTATTATTTTTTTGTTTGTTGGCGGTGATATTTAATTATATCAATGATAGGAATCTTTATTTTAACTACGACTGCTTTGGAAAACTGTAATTCTCGTAAAAGGTCATTCAGAAACTACCCATCTACGACAAGCATCAAGTAGTCGGGTTAGGCCGACAAACATAATAATAATAACAACAAAAACAACATCAACAACAACAACAGCATCAACAACTTGCATCGAATCCACAAATCTTCATTAGTAGGGCAAAGGTGCTATTTAACAATAAATTATTATTATATCTTTAACATTTTATTTCGTACAATACGGGATATGGCCAATGACTTAAGCCCATATTAGCCGACAGCTTATATTTAACGCTCTTCAGAGCGGCCCTTCAATATAGCAACAACCTCTCTCGAGCAGCATAATCATTTTGTTCCAGAAATCACCATAAAATATAAATTTAACCCCAAGTTCCACAGCAACAACCTCTGTACAACAACCTCTGTACAACAACCTCTGTACAACAACCTCTGTACTCTGTACAACAACCTCTGTACAACAACCTCTGTACTCTGTACAACAACCTCTGTACAACAACCTCTGTACTCTGTACAACAACCTCTGTACAACAACCTCTGTACAACAACCTCTGTACAACAACCTCTGTACTCTGTACAACAACCTCTGTACAACAACCTCTGTACAACAACCTCTGTACAACAACCTCTGTACAACAACCTCTGTACAACAACCTCTGTACAACAACCTCTGTACAACAACCAAAGCTGATGTTTCTCAATGGGCGTTGCTCCATCGAGGTTGCACTGTATACATGTATATGTAATACTACAAATCAAATCAAATACGACATATGTAATTCAATACATTTTTAAAAAATAAAAAGGTGTGCGCAGACTCTAAACAACGATAATTTTAGTATAAGAATACTTTAACTAATTCTGGAAAATATTACATGGTTCTGGAAAAGGAGACCATGTTCGCGGCTTGAGCGGACAACCCTTGTACGTACTAATTCAATACCTTTAAATACCTTGTAATGTAAGCTTTCAAGCGTTTTTATAATGTATTGAATTTAGAATTAATTACTATACGCACTGACGTGTTTTAAAATATGTTATATGAAGAAGTTTATCACGATATGAACACGTATAAAATATACCTATTTACGTGTCGTTTGTTGATGCATACACTGACTATCGTTTGAAATATAAACATGAACATACTTAGTAAAATGATTGTTTTCAACTCGTCTACACACGCATAATGCATTGTCGATCTTCAGAACGCAGTTTTTACAAATTTACGAAGTATCGTCGGACCTTATTTCATAAATGTATGTATCTTTTTTTTCAGAACGTAGTGTTTCACACAAGTATACGTTGTATCTTCGACCGAACATCAACTTTAGTAAAAAAAATTCTGAACGTAGCTTTTAAACAATACACTGTTTTAAACTAAAATATTATGTATCTTCGACCCTTTCGTGATTAAATCTTTCAGTGAAATGCATTGTTTCCGGAACCTAGCTTTTGTCCGTGTACGATGTGTCGAGGCACCTAATATCAAAGCTCAGTGAGATGCAATCATTTGAAAATGGCGGGAACCCTCACAGCATAACACAGATCCTCACAAAAAGGGCGTGTTTCCGTATTACAATAAGAAATGTCATATTGAAATATGTTTTTGAGGATCTCATGGAAGATTGCGATTTAATATAATTGTCAAATGAGTTTCCTCGTAAAATAAAGTATTTAATAATATTATTATTATTATTATATTATTATTATTATTATTATTATTATTATCTCTTCTATGTATCAGAATTTGTCGCCATTTTGACAATGTATAACAGTGGTACACAATCATAGATGCATCCGATATTTTGATCAAAATATTATATTTATTAAATTTTGCAAAAGCTCAATACATCTTCTCTGTCATTAACCAATGCAAGAAACACATTATATAATGGTAAAGCAAGAGTAGTTACTAAAGTTTGTTACTTTTTGTCAGGATTGTAGCTTATGAAGTTAACAAGGGCTCCCTTATAATATCTATAAAAGTGACTTCACAATGATTTGATAATAGGCCGAAGATATCCATGATCATTAAAAAGACCTACATGCAGGCCCCAATTCCACGAAAAAACTTAAGTTATTGCTCAGCTGAGACTGCTATTTTAAAAACATATTTTGTTGGGTAAATGGCGTTCATGTATACTTTTATATATTGTTACATCACAGTTAGATGCAAACTTAATATAGCAATACAAAATAAGTCTGATTTTTACAGAAAATACTGCTTTAAAGTTTTAAAAATCAAAATAAAAGACTTAAGTCTGTTATAACAAGCTCAAGTACACAGTTTTTGATTGTTCATTACAGTTTGATTTCAATAAGCATTTCATACAAAAATCACCTACAAAATCATTATTTAGCAATAAATACACAGTTTCTGGTAGCAATCTACTTCACAACACTATAATTGTAGCCATATAATAAATTCTAAATAGCAGTCTCAGCTGAGCAATAACTTAAGTTTTTTCGTGGAATTTGGGCCTGTAAATTTTCAAAAAACTAAATGACGCAGTTTTTAGCAAATAAACCCAATGTAATTGTCGATCTGTGATTGTACGTATATGGTTGTACATGTATGATGAACACTATACATTCTTAGCTGATTTATTGTGTATAAAAACAAAACAGTGAGTGAATGACCCACAATGACCTGAGTCATTGTCAAGACAAAGGTTTAAGGTTCATTACTGCGTATTAATATGTCTATGTTGTTTAATTACATACATTTTTTTTTGTACTATGTACGATGGTTTAAACAATATAACACCACGATATGTTATACACAAGGTAGTAAAAGTAAAACACCAAGTGGTAAGCTTCATACAAGTAAGAAATAGTGTCGTCTTAATTAAAATGGATCTACAGAGCAAGAAAATTAAACAAAAATAGTAAATACCTTTTCGCTGAAGTCAAACCACCTGACGTGCTCGATGATTGAGTGAAATCCACTTATAGCTATTGAAGTAACTCTCTATCATGGTTGAATTGTTTCTGTGATTTCAAAATGATATCCACCGTATCACGAGTACAGTATTTGCTACAGCGTTACCGTCATTGCGTGTCCTTTTCTTAAATTGCATTTACCGTCAATTATAAACATAGCTCAATTAATTAACCACCTTAATATCCAACACATATAGCTAGTAGCCAGTAACACACTGTTCATAAAATAACCTTAATCACATACCTTTATACATTTTATAGTGTATTATACACGCCACGCATGTGACGATATAGTATGTAACTAAAATGTTGTCATGTCATTTACATTTGTACCAAAGTTCGTATTGTATTTTGTAACAATAGATAGTTTCACATTTGTGTTTAAATCTTCCTGGCTATTCATAAATATGATTCAAACAGTCCACATGAGTGGTAGCTGCGTCAACATAGAAGTAGAATATGCCCACTAAGAATTCATAATACAATAGAGTACCCAACATACTTATATGTGTATTATTCCTACAAAGTGCACGTGTAAGCTAGACACGGAAATGGTGCTTACTCCTACCTTAGTCACTGAGTAAAGTCATAGACTTTTGAAAACAAACTGAACTACTACTACACCTGTGTGACGCGAACTAACAAAAGATCGACGTATTTTAAAATACAATTTTTGTTTAATTAATTAGTAAACATCCCGCGGCAAATCACATTGTTTATGGTAAATAGTTGGTTATCGTTGTTTCCGGTGTTGAACTCCATCACGACTGTCAACATCATCTTGATCCGTACACTCACTACACAAAGCATGTTTTGTTTCACCTAAGGGCGAATATTTACGTGAATGAAAAGCTAATAGTTATTAATGTCGCTTATCCGCATACAGGATGAGCGTTGTAGTTATCGTTCGCTTCTTTCCGAAGGGCATGTGCTTCTACTTTCGATTTCATGGCCGATTTTGTACTTGAGACAGAGGAAGATAAATACTTGGCCTGTTGATTCCATAGAAAAATAAGCGATTTGGGATCAGGTCGAACATGACAGATAAATGCTATAAACAAAGTATCTTCCAAGGTTGATTTTAGAAAATTGAAGAATAATGAAGCGAATGTACATATATCAACTGTAAGAGAAAGGGAGGTAGTTGTTGCAAGGAGTGCGTAAAATAGACCGCGCATGCGCACTGACAACCAGAAAACGCACAACACTTTCATTTTTACTTCGGGGATTTCCCCCAAGTATTGCTTATACATACAATCCAGAAATCACTACGATTTTAACCATGTAATTTCTCCACAACCAATTCATCCGAGCATGAAACGAGTTCCAGCCAATCTCAACCAAAATCATAATTTTCAATCATTTTTAAGAATATTTGTCCCTAGCAATTGAATTTTTTTTTATTTTTTTTATTGCGAGATAATTTGGAATGTTTGTTTCCCCCAAGTATCAGTACTTTGATTATAATTTATTACCAGCTTTAATTTAATGCTTCAAAAGTGTCTTATATATAACCAGATCGAACATGATAAACTACATGTACTACTTTTCAGCAATAGTTTAAGGTATTGATTTAGATCGAGTGTAGATAAATGCGATAGTTTTAGGGCCTCGGGATACATCGTCCCCAGAGCATTCATGTGGTATTTAAAAACAGTTTATATGTATGTTCACTTTTAAAGGCACATAAGGGGCAATTTATGTATGTGAACGTCACTTAGTGATGTATATAATTGAATTCGTGAACGAAACTTGACTGCACGGATAAGCTATCAGAAATGAGGTGTCGAGAGTGATAAATATTTTATTAATACTAGTAAAATATCGTAAGTTACAAAAACCTGTTTCAAACCGACCGAATGTTTTAATACATGTCATTACAAATCACACAAGATTTAGGAAACGACAGTACTATCTCCATCGTCGCGTGAAAATACGAATTTACGAAATCTGCTCAGGTTCGCAGTTTTCCAACAAGCTAATCATGTGTCCTCCCCGGACGTTTATCCAAGGCAGCGTTGTGCCATTGACGTCATGTTTTTGTTTGTGTGACGCAGTGACAGTAGAACGAACAAAAAATGCCGTTCGTATGCCCATACGTTGAAATTCGACCAGCCAAAAAGCAGAGAAATGACACCGACGGAGCCCGACTCCAAAGTCCACACGGCTATATCCCTCACCGAAGGAAAAAAAAAATGACAAAATAATTGAATATAAACAATAGTTTTAACGTAAATTGTGCGAACGTTTGGTTTCAATCCCATGCGAAAACTGACATTGGAAATTTTATTTTCCAGCTCCGGGACAACGAAGTATTTTAAAGTGAAAGTTCAGCATTTTTGTATTTTTTGATATGTTGTAAAGAACCCCAAACTATCTTCAAATTCAGTGTTTATAGCCCCCTATTCACATCCTAATTAGCTCTCTGACTTGGAGAGCCGCCATATTTTACCCAGGTATATTTGCAGTACTACGTCACAGCGTCAGTTAGGCTCTGATAAGACAGTAGTAAATGCTAGTGGGATATTAATTGTTTTACATAATAGTGTTATCATTTGACATAATTTGGCAATAAAAATACCTCACCGCAAAGCCAATCGTTAAAATGTTATGCATGGACAGGGAATGAGTATATTTGCAGACCCTGTAAAAAATAAACAACTGTGTGAAAGATGGATCTATAATCTAAGTACTGAAACCAAGAACATTAAAAACTATTTGTACTCTCAAAATAAAATAATGATTTAATATTGTTTCTGAAAAACACTTTATAGAAGGCAAATAATTACAGTGTTAAAAAGAATTTTAAAATTAATTTCAGTCAACAGTCAAAACGATACACTTTTCCTACATACAGTGCTATAAAGTATACAAGGTATTCTGTATCAATTGACTCTGTGACGTCACTAGCTACGGGTTTATCTGATAAATAGAGAGTATAGCCCGTTTGCGCTGAAAAAAATCGTCTAAAATTTAAATTTCTGAAAATCTATTCATCAGATGTGTGTAAAAATTTACGTACAGCCATAATTACATCCTACCTACTCCCATTTTAAATTTCATAATTTTTAATTGCTTATTAAAACTACTTTGTTCTTTATTGTATATTGAAATTACATGTATTTGGACACTTTAACGCAGGGAGGTAATCTGGTATTCCATTGATGTTTTACGGTATTTTTTTAACCGTTATAATCAGTGATCAACGGGATTGACATTGGTGTGACAAAGGCGAAATTTTTTAGGCCCGTATCAGTCGGATTAGTTAGGTATGTCGCTAGTATACAGATAATGTATAATAATATCATGAAAAAACAGTGAAAACCAAAACCTTGTTCACTAAGCTATGTACATACTCATACATGTACGTATATACAAATGTATATCCTAATGTTAATTTAACAACTTAATAAAAGCAATTACAATGTTAATGTACACAATGACAGTAGTATTATGACCGAACCAGGTCTAAAAAGTGAGTTATATATACATCTTCACAAACTTTGTGTAATGGTTTAAAGAATGCCTAATATTAAGCTGTCAAAATCGTTTGAAGACGCTGTAAGATCAGTTTTTTATATTTCGAGAAGGAGGCTGCAAGAGGCAAGTCGTTTTTTCGTTGAGGAAAGTGCACCTGCGGACAGAACATGCATTCGGAATCAGTTAAAAATATGCAAATACTCATTAAGGAAAAGTTTTGATTATATCACCCAAAAGAAGTGGGAGAATGCATGCAAACATGTCCAAAACAAAATTGAAAAGACATATTGGAAAAAAGACAATATAAAGTAGGGAATTGAGACAATAGTAATTCATTTTGATGATCTTTATGATAGCGATGTTGAAGCATAGATCTATGAATAATACACAGCATACTATAAAGCCGAACTGTACTGTGCAATACTGTTGTTTGGCTAGGCAATATGAAAATTATTATGAAATAATGAAATAAACTTATGATATGTACGTGTATGTTTTTTCTTCATGTCTCTGTCTATGTTCACACATAAACTATTTTACTATGACACTGAATAATAAACATGTATAAAACAAACAAACAAAACTAAACGATTATTACCTTATCCTAAATACCTAAAAAAGTTATAGTACGACCAGTACGACCGACAGCTGTATGGATCGAATCCGCCAGGCCATGACTGATAGACGGCCATTCAGTAGTAGAAGTATATTTCAATATGTACATATAAAATTATAATTTAAGTATTAGATATTTTCACTATTATATATTTATATATTACTTGTGTAATATTTTACGTATTCGGTAAATTTATTTGAGTATTACTAGCCAGGGGGTTAGTTGCATGTATTTTCATATTTTTAAGCCAATAGACCCGGAAATATGATTCAAACAAACAGTTCTATGTGAGATGCACAGACGGGCCTCGTATATACTATATTAAATAGATTACAAATACGTAAATCTACCGTTAGGCGTGTCGCGTGACCATAAAATTGGCTGTTGCATGTATCGAGTCTTCTAACATGAAGTTTCATCGTAAACTACAAATATTTTACATAGAACTTATGAACAAAACTTTTTTTACACATGTCCGATGTTGCTTAGATTTAATTGTATATTAGGTAGATACATTTCATTAACTCGTGCAAAATCTCATACTTGTAGGTGCAGTAAATACTGAGAATTCTTCATTTTAGACGATTTTTTTCAGCGCAAACGGGCTATTTTTTTATATCTCTGGCCAAAATGGCGGCGCCCTTAAACCCTTCTTGTAGGTAGTTAATTAGGGTTTTATTGCCATAACAAATTGGATGCTCATTAGTAAGTAGGAGATTTAGATACAGCTCAAAGAAAATAATAAATTAAGATAAACTATAAATTATCCCGCAATATCACTTTAAAACAATATTCTTATAGAATTGCTTTTTTTTAAATGCCGAGCATAGCCTTTATTTACCAGTCAGCTTTCTGCTGAAATATGGCAGGCATATGTGTGCCAACCCGGGTCGGCCGATTAGACGACAAGCGTGCTAACCACTGAGCTGTTGTTACTTGTTACCTACGTAGTGTTCGTAGTCATACCAGTAGAACCGTTACACGAGGTTATGAGGGCGATATGAGATAGTATTATGTGTGTATACAGGTCACAAATCACTAAATATAATTGTACTTTAGCTCAAGGTAAAGTAACAATTATCATCCCCATATTATGTCATGTTTAAGTCTATGGTCATTGAAAAAGAAGTATGTTTCAGTTTCAAAATAAGACCACACATCAGGGGTTCTTGTCTAGAAAAAAATATATTCGTCAAAGGCGGTAGACAAATTTCCACAGACGTGCGAACGGCTTCAGTATTGGCTTTATCCTATTCTACTTTCGCTTTGACATGATTCGTCACAGAATCGTTTTTGGAGTTACTTCATATAAAATAAGAGAAAAGCTGCTTAATGAAGGTGAAAAGCTGACAATGATTAGGGCAATTGAGATTGCCCAAAACCATGAATATGCTCAAACGCAGTTACGATGAATGACTGGCAATGGGAAACCGGTAGATGGTGTTACCAGAAAGGTCGAACCAAACCAGAAACATCAAGACTCAAGGAAGTCCAAATCGTCCAATTATCAATCCCGCCAAGTGGATGGGAAGTCCTGTGGACATTGCGGAATGAAACATACGAAGGGAAAGTGTCCTGCGAAAGGGAAACAATGTAACTATTGCAAAAAGTGGAACCACTACGCAGTAGTCTGCAGAGATAAAAAGGACAGAGCTGGTGTTAGTGAAATTGAGGAGGATAATCATGATTCTGAGGAAAGTGATAGTTTTTGTGTCGGATCGATTGATTCGAGCAAGTTCAATCAGGTATTTGTTGATTTACAGGTGGGTCCCCGTTCTAATGTAGTCAGGTTTAAGCTAGACACAGGCACCTGCTGTAACATCAGTTCTGAGTATGAATACCGTTAACTTAAACTCAAAGCCCCTCTGGTAAAGCCTTCGGTAAAGCTTACTGCTTACACAGGTTCTGAGATGCATGCTATTGGCATGATTTCCTTGCAATGCAGATACAAGTACCATGTTCAAAATCTAGAGTTCTACGTAGTGCAGACCAATAGACCTTCAATCTTGCATAGATTTAAATTTGATTAAGGTTACTATGTCTGTTGATACAACGACTCACATGACCAGAGAGTCAGTCTTATCAGATTACCATGAGGTTTTTAAAGGTATTGGTTGCTTACCTGGCACCTGCTCCATTGAGATAGATCCCAGGCATACCCCTGAGGTACATCCACCTAGACGAGTCCATGTAGCCTTGCAGGATAAAGTTAAACTAGAACTCAATAGGATGGAAAAGGCTGATATTATTGCTAAGGTCAATGATCCTTCAGAATGGGTAAATAGTATGGTTGTGGTCAACAAGCCTCATTCTGACAAAGTAGGAATTGTTATCGACCCCAAATATTTGAACAAGGCCATAAAGAGACCACACTACCAGACAAAAACACTAGACGACATATTACCCCAGTTAAAGTCGGTTAAAGTTTTTACAAAGCTTGACTGCAGGTCAGGTTATTGGTCAATTGTTTTGGATGACAAATCTTCACATCTGACTACATTTAATACATCACAAGGTCGTTATAGGTACTTAAGGTGTCCGATGGGTCTAAAATGTAGTCATGACTCTTCCAACACAAGATGGATGAATGTTTGGAAGGACTTACGGGTTGTGCCGTAATTGTTGACGATCTGTTGGTGTTTTCATCTACGGTAGAGGAACACGACAGCAATCTTAAAGCGGTTCTTGAAAGATGCCGGGAAAAGGGCATCCGGTTAAATGAGGACAAACTGACAGTAGGGGTACCTGAGGTTAATAACTTGGGTCATATTCTTTCACCCGACGGTTTGAAACCTGATCCTGATAAGGTTAGGGCGATACAGGAGATGCAACCCCCTACCGACAAATCTGAATTGAAAACAGTGCTAGGTATGATCACGTACCTGTCAAGGTACGCACCCAATTTATCTGAGATTGTGCAGCCTATTTTAGAGATATTAAAGAAAGATGTGATATTCCATTGGGATCATCCACAAAAGGTAGCATTTCAAAAGGTTAAAGACATACTGATCACTTGCTCAGGTCCTATTTTGGCATACTTTGACGCAAGCAAAGCCCTTATCCTACAACGTGACAGCTCACAGCACGGCTGTGCAGCCACTCTTATGCAAGAAGGTAAATCCATTGCATACGCAAGCAAATCATTGGTCAGTAATGAACGAAACTGGGCCATGATTGAAAAGGAACTGCTAGCCATAGTATTTGGCATGACAAAATTCAGACAGTATGTCTATGATAGACATATACTAGTAGAAACAGATCACCTCCCTTTAATAAGCGTAGTCAAGAAGTCGCTTCATAGTGCCCCTGCGAGATTACAGAGACTGCTATTAGCTATGCATGGTTATGATTTTGAGTTGCAGCACAGACCTGGCACTCAAATTCCTATAACTGATACTATGTCCAGGAAACTTCTTCCTGACTTATACCCTGAACTTTCTGAAGCGACAGATCTGCATGTTCACTATGTCACGAGAAATTTGCAAGTCGTTGGTTCTGATGTTTTTACGTTAGATAATCAGGACTATCTGATTGTTTGTGATTACATGAGTAATTACTTTGAGATTGAAAAACTCACCAATACAAACAGTGTCACGGTCATCAAGTGTATGAAAGCTTGGTTTACTCGACACGGTATCCCTGAGAAACTAGTGTCTGATGGTGCTAGTTATTATACATCTCAACAATTTCAAGATTTTGTAACTAAGTGGGACATTCAGCATTTCACATCTTCAGCATATTATCCCTAGTCAAATGGTCTGAGTGAGTCCAGTGTTAAGACTGCAAATACTTCGTTAAAGAAATGCAAACATGATGGAACTGATTTTTCAATCGCATTTTTAGAGCTACGAGCTACCCCTTCAAATATTGGCTTATGTCCCAGTGAAATATTGATGGGAAGAAAAATCAGAACATTCTTACCCATGAGCAAAGATAACTTAATCCCCATGTCTATGGATTTCAGTAAAATACGATCACTTCTACTGAAGCAAAAAGGGGGACAAAAACGTTATTATGACAAAAAGTCAAAGTCACTAAAACCTCTTGAAATAGGTGAGAAGGTCAAAAGCCAGCAAGGTACATGGCAACCTGCTGAGGTCAAAATGCAACACAGTGAACGATCGTACACTGTTGAAACCCCTGATGGAGGACAATATGTTAGGAATAGGCGTCATTTGTTAAAATCCCATGGAGATCCATCTCCAATAAGCAATTATCCAGCCCCTTCAGATACGCCCTTGGACAATCATTCATCCCAGCAAAGTATATTACCCCCTGCATCACCAATTAAATGTAATCAGCAGTCCGCCTGTGGTAGTGATAAAAGTCCTGGGAAATCACCTGTATTAGCAAATACAAATACTCCAACAAGGCAAGAAAACCAAACTCCATATATTACAAAGTTTGGACGACAAGTTAAACCAAGAATCATTGAGTCAATGTAACATAGCACTGGAGTTATAATATCTTAGATCAGCACCTGGATATAATTTGAACAGTTGACTTTCGCATGAAAAAATGTGTTTACAAAGTTGTTCTACAAAAACATTCAAGTATCGAGTTTCAATTACTCTTAACAATTATACTAATTATTTCATTAAAGCCTGTTTACACTATGCTCAATTGTTGCTTGTAATTGTTGTCGTCAACAATTTGCCTAATGTATTTACTCCGGCAACAGCTGCACAAGCGTTACACAACAATTTGACCAAATAGAACTTGTTCTATTTTCCGGCAACAATTTCCCCATACATTTACTGATAAGCCCAACTCTGGGTAATTATCAAGTATTTTATACGAATGAGAGGTAAAAAGGTATCTGGACAGATGACTTTATTGAAACTTTAATTGGTCAATATAAAAAAGATGAACAATTATAAAAAATTTAGCTATCTCGGGTTATTTTTAAAAAATTATATTTGAAAAAATGTAGCACAATTTAATTTATAAATCTGGCTTGGGAGACCTTATTCTAAACACCCATTGGTTTATGTGCCGAGAGTGTTAACTGTTTAGGAGAGGTGAACTATTTTGTAAACCTCAGGAATAAAATGATCATGTTTCTAAATAGAGGTACAATGAGTTCACATTCCAATTTGCCGTGTGTATACAGAACTACAATTGTTGGGCAACGCTTGGGCAACACTTGGGCACCAATTGAGGTAGTCTTTAAACTAAGTGTATACAGAACGAAAACAATTACAGGCAATCCCCCAGGTCGCTGTCAGCCAAGTCACCTTGGCAGGTTTTCAGACAGCTTTGGCAGGATTCCAGAATTAGACAACTGCTTCGTTTTAAACGTGATTTTAAACTGTACAAAAACATAAAACTTTCTTTTAAAAACAAAAACACTGTATATAGAAGTGCCTGACTGCTGTGTGTGAACAGTTTTTATACACATCGCGAAAATACTCAAATTGAGGGATGCGATTAATGAAGATGAAGATGATGATGATGAATCGTTGGCCAACAATTGCCTGTAATTGTTTTCGTTCTGTATACACTTAGTTTAAAGACTAGCTCAATTGGTGCCCAAGTGTTGCCCAAGCGTTGCCCAACAATTGTAGTTCTGTATACACACGGCAAATTGGAATGTGAACTCATTGTACCTCTATTTAGAAACATGATCATTTTATTCCTGAGGTTTACAAAATAGTTCACCTCTCCTAAACAGTTAACACTCTCGGCACATAAACAATAGTGTAAATAGAGCTTTAGTTCGTGAAGAGTAAAATAACTCTTGTTTTGATAACACTTAATTTAATATGTTTATAATCTGAACACAGTGTCGGATATATGAAACTGAACTATCTTATTAGTTGACCTCCACACTCAGGTTGTGTGAGAACATTTTTGTCCACTGATTATATATGAATGAATATCTTAATGGATTTACTTTATGTGTGGCCGCGACTGCGATTTTTGGGCTAGTGGGTAAAATATTACATTTTCAGTTTTTAATGTAACAGTAATCTCTGAAGTTTAAATTTCCATATTCTGAAAATTTTAAGTCGATATCTTAAAAATTCAGTGATTTATGACTATTTTGATGACGACTAGTAATTCGCATTTCGTTCAAAATGGCACCATTTCTGATGCAAAAAACTGAAACAAATATGCTGTATATTGAACACATTTGAACAACTAACCAAGACATCATATCATATTGGATTTGTTCATTTCTTTCATTTTAGTTGCACATCAGTGAAAAATTATAGTAATTTTTTTTTGGTTGTATAGATAAAAGACACATGTTTTATTCATGGAAAAAGGGAGATGTTTTAGTATCAGTTAAGTCTGTGTGAAAGTATTCATAATAAGTCTTATAGAGTTATCTCTCTTACATTAGCATGTGTTTGTAGCCGAGTCTTAGTGATGTATAAATATATATACTAAGTACATGCCACTTGGATAGTCAGTCTTTGTTTCGCCATCGTACTGTTCATTAGATCTATACTCATTAAATATATTATCGTGTGAATACTGATAGTTTGTTCTTATATACTTCATCAAAGTATAACATTCACCTTCATGTAAACTGAATAAGATCCTAGTTCCATTTTGTCAAGGCATTTAACCATTTCCAGTCAAACAGAAGTTACATGGGTATAAACTAGCATGCCCATCAGCTAGCTAATGGTGAAAGGCGGATTTCTACTGTTACTTCATTCAATAGACAGCCGGTGGGTTTGCATAAGATTACTGGTTATCTTCTATAGAGTCCCAAGATTAAACAAAACACCGAAGGGTTTGTTCGCTATTTGTTTTGTATCATAGTTCAATTGAGGACATGTGGGTGGTAGATAAAGACAGACCAAGTGATTGCACTCTTTGTTTTTTGTTTTTCTCTTTGTCTGATCGGCTAATCTTCGGCTGAAAATAGTCATACAATATCGGCGAGACTTAAAGTCAATTCTTAATTCTCTGATGCGGGGAATGTTTAGATTGTGTATATCCTTTCCGCTACCATAGCGTACTAATGCAGACTCGCCGGGATGGCCATTTCGGCCTTCCGTAGTTTTCGATCTAAAGGCCCAAATTCGGGAATTTTGCTGTCATGGGTACACAGGCATCCCAGACTAATATAAAGGATATTACGGACCCAAGGTCGTGCACAGTTTTTTGGCCCGCTGGACCCCTTTAAAGAGGGCTTTGAACGTAGATTTTCCAAAACTGAAATTACTGGTCCTACCCGCCATTGCGGTACGATTCCATGTGGGATTGCATTAACATTTAGCGTCAAAAAGGTTTAATTTTTCTATAGAAGGAATATAAGGCTAGACAAAGTATTTCGCGCAAGGATCACCGTCACAACGTCATTTCCGGTGACCTTTAGTCGAAATGTTGACATTTGTTTCTACTTTCACATTGGGGCAGGTGTGTAGCATCCGGATTTATCGAGTTTTTATCAGTGCTGCAAGTCAATAGTGTCTCAGGGACGGGGTATAGGGATCATATGAATTTCTCATGACCCCCCAAAAAATCGTGGTAGCGGAAAGGATATAGAGAACATACCTGTCTATACGGCGTCATCGGAAATTACAAGAAGTGTCCGATTGACCAAATGGCAGTTTAGAGAAACCTCCACCAATCGGCTTGTCGGGGTTTATTGTCGGATTCTATGAAGCGAATCCATTGGATTAAGCAAACACGTGCTCTCAATATTTCCAGTTACTTATTGTTTTGGTATTTTACCAAATAGAATGTTAACACCGGTCAAGTGCATTCTCGATTTACGTATCTAAGCATCTGACAAAGTCCGAAATAGTCCTCCCATGAAAGTTTGGTAGTATCCTGATTAATCAATTAGGCACAAATAAAGAGCGATATCTCGTTATATATGAAATGATACCAATTATACACGTGGTATTTAAGTTGTATTGTAAAATCCGAGCCAGGTGAATATGATATGCACAAACAAATTTGGTTTAACAATTTACTAAACTTGACACATACCATCATATTACTGATAATTATACTACATAACTGATAACAACAAAACTCTGATTAACTATCCTTGTTGTGTTACCAACTAGTGACAATCGTGAAAGCTAGGCCATTTCCGTTTTTCTCCAATAAATATATCTATTTCAATTGTATAAACACCGAGGTGATCACAATGTAGCTAGCTAGCTTACCAAACTGTCCCACTAATTATCATAGGCGCTCCATATAATCCGCCGACGATACCAGTTTTTTTAAATTTTCAATAAGACATATACAGAGTATTACACATATACTCGTACAATCTTACAATCACCTGTAATTTCATAAATTTGTTACATAGTCTTATATAAGTGTTTACCACTTTTTTATGGCAGTGATATTATATATTAGAAAAGTTCAACTGGGTACTGTTATCAAAACGCTTATGGAAATCTTAGATTGCTTAAATCATAAAATACTTATAGTTGTTCAATTACATTTAAATTTGGACGTTAGTTTACGATATCCGTAAGTGATTTGATAAAACAGTACCCGTTTGTCCATTTAGACATCGCTGTTTTGTGATTTACAACGCTACATTCCTGTAACATCATGACCATAACAAAGAGTCAGCCTATTGTCCTGAAACTTAAATAGATAATATTTATTTCCTGGTTACAAATTGGATAAATGGTGAGTTCACACTATCAAAGATGAAACTCGAATTGGAATCCAGATCAGAAAGTGAAAGGTCAAACTTCAATCGGAATCCAGATCAGAAAGTGAAAGGTCAAACTTAAATCGGAATCCAGGGCTGGTATTCACAAAGCATCTTAGTAGAAAACTTAGATTTTTCTTAAAAACACCAACATTTCTAAAGTATGTCAGCCTAACATGACAATCACGATTATTGATTTTTTGCATAGGTTTAAATCATTATGTAAAGAGCTACTATAATCACTAAGAAAACATGGGTTAATCTTCAATTTGTGCACGATATATGCAATACTAATTTTTAACTTAAGTCAAAATATTTAAGTTTACAACTAAGTTGCTTTGTGAATACCAGCCCAGGTCAGAAAGTCAAACTTCAATCTCAATCGGAATCCAGATCAGAAAGTGAAAGGTCAAACTTCAATCGTAATCCAGGTCAGAAAGTCAAAGGTCAAACTTCAATCGGAATCAAGATCAGAAAGTCAAAGGTCAAACTTCAATCGGAATCCAGGTCAGAAAGTCAAAGGTCAAACTTCAATCGGAATCAAGGTCAGAAAGCCAAAGGTCAAACCTCAATCGGAATCAAGGTCAGAAAGTCAAAGGTCAAACTTCAATCGGAATCAAGGTCAGAAAGCCAAAGGTCAAACCTCAATCGGAATCAAGGTCAGAAAGTCAAAGGTCAAACTTCAATCGGAATCAAGGCCAGAAAGCCAAAGGTCAACTTTCTTTTTGAAGCTTTGGAGTTATACCATTTGTAATGATTCTTAAACTCTTTTTAAGGTATTTTTACACCTGCAAATAGTTTCATTTCTTGGGCATTGTCATGTATGCTTGTGGTCTGTGTATTATTTCGTTTAAATGTAAGTTCCCTTTTGTACCTTTCGTGTTCAGCTGTTTCTGTTTTGTGCTGCCTTCCCTGTCCGATTTTTCATGACATTTTTATACGCCCGTTGAAAACGGGACGTATTATGTGAACACCCTTGGCGGGCGGGCGTGCGGGTGTGCGGGCGGCGGCGTCCAGTAATTTGTCTGTACTCTACCGCAAACAGTTTTCATCCGATCATCTTCAAACTTGCTGAAAATGTTTATGGGCATAATATCTAGGCCAAGTTTGATTATAGGCCAAATCAGCCTGGGCCTTATTGGGTTATGGGCCTTTAATTACCAAATAAGTATGAAATTGGCCTTGTCTGTACTCTTACGCAAACAGTTTTCATCCGATCATCTTCAATCTTGCTGACAATGCTTATGGGCATAATATCTAGGCCAAGTTTGATTATAGGCCAAATCGGCCTGGGCCTTATTGGGTTATGGGCCTTTAATTACCAAATAAGTATGAAATTGGCCTTGTCTGTACTCTTACACAAACAGTTTTGATCCGATCATCTTAAAACTTTTTGACAATGCTTATGGGCATAATATATATAGGCCAGGTTTGATTATAGACCAAATCGGCATAGGCCTTATTTGGTTATGGGCCTTTAATTACTATATAAGTATGAAATTGGCCATGTCTGTGATCTAACACAAACAGTTTTCATGCGATCGTCTTCAAACTTTGTGACAATGCTTATGGGCATAATATCTAGGCCACGTTAGATTATAGGCCAAATCGGCCTAGGCCTTATTTGGTTATGGTCCTATAATTACCAAAATAAATGTGAAATTGACCTTGTCTGTTCTCTAGTGCAAAGAGTTTTCATCTGAGAATCATTAAACTTGGTGACAATGTTTATGGATATAATATCTAAGACAAGTTCAATTGTAGGCCAAATCAGCCTAGGTCTTCTTGGGTTATGGTCCTTTAATTACAAAAAAATGTTGGATTGTTTTTTTTTTCATTCACCATGCCCTGAGACTCACCATGCCCCAAGACGGGCGTATTTTGTGACATTTTGGCACTCTTGTTTCAGATGAAATACAGGTAGGAAGGTCTACCTATTTTGTGTGTTAAGTAATGCCCCCCCGCTGATAAAGTTTCAATTTTATGAATTGTACGTCCAATGTGAAATTCCAAGGAATACTAGGTTAAGCCTACAAGGTTGGCATATGATAAATACTGACATCGCATTAAATATGTCGTCATACATTAGCCATATACTGATTCAAGCGTGTTTCAGTTAGAATTAATTATCTCAACATATCGATATGTGGAAGGGATAAAATAATAAACAAGAGGGCCCAAAGGGCCCTAGGTCGCTCACCTGTCGTCGAAGTGCATGCAAGCCCTGTGATTTGACCTAGTGACCTCACACTTGACATAGATTTTGTTGAGATGATAATTGTGACCAATTTTCATAAAAATTAGGCTAAAATG
This sequence comes from Spisula solida, assembly GCA_947247005.1. Taxonomy (NCBI): domain Eukaryota; kingdom Metazoa; phylum Mollusca; class Bivalvia; order Venerida; family Mactridae; genus Spisula; species Spisula solida. The sequence continues at coordinate 22,241,701 of OX365950.1, read as the reverse complement.
GTAACCTCTAGTGACTACACAAGTATTTCCTATGATTTGTTTCAGTGACCTAGTTTTTGACCCAGGATGACCCATATCAAACTTGACCTAGATTGCGTTAAATTAATCATTGTGGCAAAGTTTAAAAAAGATTAGGCCAAAATTGTGACCTCTAGTGACTATACAAGGTTTTTCTATTATTTGACCTTGTGACCTAGTTCTTGAACCTGGATGACCCAATATAAATATTGACCTAGATTTTGTTGAGACGATCATTGTGACCAAGTTTCATAAAGATTAGGCCAAAATTGTGACCTCTAGAGAGAAAACAACCCAATTGTTGACCGACGGACGGGTGACGGACGGAGAGTGGTCACAAAAGTTCACTCTGTCACTTTGTGACAGGTGAGCTAAAAATGTGCTGTGGTTTAAATTTAAGGATCGCACTAAACCCCCTAACTGACATTGTACATACTTGAAAAGTGTCACCAAAACACTACTGCAATACACTTATTATGAGCCACAAACAGGGATGGGGTTAAAACTATACCAACATAATTTCTCGAAAATGGACGAACTTGGGACCAAACTCTTTGACCGGTAGTGGGTTTGTATGTATGCGTAGACAATACATGTACAAACATAGTGCAGAAAAACTTTGACTTGGCACTACTTGATCCTCGTGTGCTTTCGTTATTGTACCTTAGGAATGTTTTGACTGGTTTAATTAAAGAATTTGACTGGACAACGGAAAAGCACTTAGTGCATTGATGCGGCCCTCATCAAATGTTTTCTACATTGGTATAAACTGTATCAAAAAGAGCAAGAGGGCACAAAGAGCTTACCTGTCGTAGTAGTTCAAACAGGCCGCTTCATGGTAATCAAATCAATGCGGCCTATATTCCATATATGGTTGTCATATTGTCTTAACAAGCGACCTTTTAATTGACATCACATAATCTCATAGTATAAGCCACGTTTTTTTGATAATTTGACATAATTTTTCACCCCGAGTGACCCAATATTGCAATATATCTAGTTTTTGTTGAGATGATCATTGTGACCGAGTTTCATTAAGATAAGGTCGAATTTGTGAGGTTGAACTTGTGACCTCTAGTGACTACGCATGTTTTTTCTATGATTTGACATTGTGACTTAGTTTTTGACCTCTCGTGAATATGCAAGGTTTTTTTATGATTTGACCCCGGATGACCCAATATCGAACTTTTTGAGATATCATTGTGACCAAGATTCATAAAGAGTAGGCCAAAACTGTGATTTCTATAGTGGATACGGCAGCTTATTGTGGACAGACGGACTGACGAACGACGGACGCACAAAAGCTCACACTGTAACTTTGCGATAGGTGAGCTAAAAACAACAAAACAATAGCACTATCACTATAAATAACATACAGGGGTGGGACAAAAAGCATAAAAAATACATCAGTATAATACACACACAATAATTTTGAAATGGCACATTTATGCTACGATCACAAAGCTCGTACGATATCCGTACGAATTTATCAACTCGTACGAGTTCACAATTTTTGAAATCCTAACGTTTTTTGTTTGTTCTTAGCGCCAGGTCACAGCTCGTACGGACCACGAACGATATATAGAGATGCACTCGAACGATATCCGTACGATGCTCGTACGAGTTAAAAAAATACGAGTTTGCCAAAATCAACTCGTACGAAGCTCTTAAGGAGCTCGTAGGGCATTGGTGACCATAGCATTAGCAAAGACCTATTTTTTAGGTCTTTGGCATTAGATAAAACATTTGGGTAATGATAAGATTACGGAACATAATGTTACTTACTAGGTGTATGCAGGGATTCCTTCGTTAATACGACCATACATACATTTTGTACATCATTGCATGAAGCAATAGTTACCTATTGTGTACAAGTGTACTAGCATTGTACACATTTAAACACAAAATGTTCAGATGTTCAACGTACAACGTGTCCAAAAAGAAAGTAGACAGTTTCAGTGTATATTTATCAAATCTCTTCATTCTGCTATCGTAATTTGTTTTGCACACGTGTAGACAAATGATGTAAGTTTTTTCTGGGACAAGTTTTACGATTATCACTTGGATAATTAGTAGAAAAATGTAAATTTACCGAAATGACCTAATTATTACCGTGACGTATATTCAGTAATTTATTTCGTTCTCAAGATGTCTACCCTTCTTATGTTTCTCTTCTTGCACTTCTTTTAAACTATTGATAACATCTGCACATGTGTCTTAACTGACCTTCTTACCTTCTGTTATGATGTTTCTCGCGAGCGTAGACGTGTCTGTTGGCTTTGTGCTATACAGTGTGTACACTAGCAATTTTACATAGCCTCAGTGATTAGTGATAAGTCGCAGTGATTTTGATCCGGGCTGTTTGTGGGCCATGTCACTCAACAGTGGTATTTCCTGGAAATTACTTTGAATCAAACTGTTACAAGGAATTCATCCAACCTCTTATGTACAGTGTTTGGCCCTAGCACATCTTGCATGAACTATGCATCATTGAAAACAATAAATCACCTGCGGTGTTTAGGAATGAGCTGATTTAACAAAGACAAGTTAGGGTTGAGTTTATTTCTTTATATTGTTCTATATGAATCGCTAATGTACAATCTAAAGACAACGGACATATCTATGCTGCTGAGGAACATCAAAAGAGAAGGTTAGAAGATCAGGTAAGACACATGTGCAAATGTAATGGATAGTTCCAAAGAACGAGTGCAAGAAGGGAAATGTCAGAAGGTCAGAAGATCAGGTAAGACACATGTGCAAATGTAATGGATAGTTTCAAAGAACGAGTGCAAGAAGGGAAATGTCAGAAGGCGATATGCATCGTTTATTACTACAAAATGACGTCACGGACCAAATAAGGTAATTTTAGAAAATTGATATTTTTCTAAAAATAATCAAGGTTATAATCTCGAAAATGGTCACAGAAAGAACTTACATATTTTGTCTATACATGTGCAACTTTTCGTTGCGATGGCAGATTGTAAGGATTTGATAAATAGACACTCAAACTGTAAACTTTCTTTTTGGACACCTGTACGTGGGACGTTCAAAAATAAACAGGACTGGGGCCCTTACGGCTACAGTTTTCAATAATATACAAATATTATTACATTATATGGAATCGAAATTCAATTGCGAAAATTCTATTTCTGATTTATCAAGTTGCACTATCACGTCCTCTCATAACAGTCTATTTTGAAACCATGGTAACACACACCCGGCGCAGCCCAACAATTACCATTAATGGCGATTACGTAATGGGGTGTATCTTTGATATTATCAATTCGTTTGTTTTCAAACCTCGCCGTATCATTACATGTTACATTCTGGACGATGTCTGCAACAATGAGGACATTTGGACGTTAGGTACTGAAATAAACAGAAGTTGAACTCAAAAGTGTGAAAAATTCGTGACGCAAAAATGACGTCACCAGAACGGAAGGAAAAACGGACAAACACCGAGTTCTGTCAACAGCAAGATGATTAAGTCCTCTGAATCGTATGAAATCATCGTAACTTCATTTTGGAAACACTTCTGCGAGTCGTTTATCAGTTTTAGAATGTCACTAATGCTTAAATGATAAATGTTCAGCTTTGTAAGACAGGGAAGTAATAGGAAATAATAAGAACGTCTGTGACGTCAGTTACCGAGACATTTTCAAAATACCAACGTTTCATGGTACGGATTTTCGCGCATATATTCGATGTAAGATCCCGAAAAATACATGCGATTCTCGTCAACGCTTTACTTGTGTGACTCATTGTTGTACTGGAATGTATTCATCACCCTGTATCACTATAAACGTCGTATTTCGTAGCCCTATGCGAAGCACTAACGCCGTGTTAAATAGCGCGACGTCATTTTGTGCGCCGGGTCAACGTTAGTGACCTTGTTTAGTCACCTGTAACTCTCGGACCGCGTATTTGTTTTAGTTCATATCTTAACAGTATGTAGAAAAAGGATTCCGATTTCTGATGGTATATAATTTGATTTATTTCGTTTGATCATGCGGGTTTTGTGGCAATAGTCCTGTTTATTTTTGAACGTCCCACGTATATGTACATGTATACCTTTAACGTTCATTCATCCGAATGTTTCGGGTGTGGGCTTTATTTCGCAATATCGAAAATATCTTCTTGAGCTCAGCCCTTTGTTATCACTAACAGATAGCTACATTTTAAACGTTATACTCCACAAATTTGAGGTCCAATTTGTAGCAATATTTTAAACTTTAAACTCCACAAATTTTGGGTCCCGTTTGTTACTATATTTTAAAATGTATACTCAACAATTTTTGGATCCCATTTGTAGCTATTTTACAAACGTTATACTTCATAAATTTTGGATCCCATTGGTAGCTACATTTTAAACTTTATCCTCCACAAATTTTGGGTCCCATTTGTAATAGTAAACCCAGTAAACTAAATTGAAAAGTGCAAAAGTGACTGGAAATAGAACTCTGGAAATTCTATCCAAGAACGAAGCTCTTCCTTTACTCCATAGGATGTCCCACCAATAGACGAATCGTGTTTTTATAATTTCTTTTATAGATGGTTTTACTGTTTCTGTTTCTTCTTTCTGTAAAATTAATATAAATTTAAATGGCACTGTGCAATATAATACGTATATGGGTCAAAAGTTTTGAAAATATATTTGTCATAATTGCTATAATTATAACAGTTTTTGTCTTCGATTCATTTTTTCATCCTGTAGTAAAATACGAAACATAGTTGTGAACAGAGCAAAACATTTCACGCATAAATAAGTGATAAGGTGGCTCGGGAAATCGGCGAATAAATGAAGAAGTTATGTAGTCTTTCACTGGGTTCAAAAACAGCACCAAATAGCGACGGTATGTGACGTCATTGTGATAAAAACGTTACCACGCAACGCAGATGGGTATGATATACGTCCATACTAAGTTTCAAGCAAATATGTCAAATTTTGATTTTTAGCTCGGAAAGTCCCGAGCCACCAATTTTTTGAAAGAGAACATTTGTAAGAAATATATTTTCTTAAACTTCGGTCATATGACCAACTTTGGTGCAAGTTTAAGATATGGGCTCACTTTCTGAATACATCGCTCTAAGCTATTGGGCTCAAAGCATTTTGAAAATTATTAAATTCAGACAGGCAAACAAATTCAAGCGGTTAAAATATCATTTGTTTTTTGTTCAACAAGCGGAACGCAACAATTTTATTTTATTTTATTTTAAACATAGACAATGCATTTGCAAGGAGCTTCACGTAGCGTTAGGGAATACCGGTATTTGTCAGTTTAACATTTATAAAGGGGGCCTTAAGTATGAACTTAACCCTTGTGAAACTTTTAGGTTGGTATTGTGACTTCAGTTTCAGTTTTAGTTTATTCAATGAGTGCATAGTCATGTACAATACAGGAAACATAAGCATAACACATTTAAAATAGCAATTTAGCTGTCACAGTGACACTGGGTATACGACATAAAACAGCGTTTTGGAATATTTGTACATGTAGTCACAAAAAATGAAATTATTCTTATAATCAAAGAGAAAATGTATGTTTATGTTATGTTATGTATTCTTGTTAGCGGTAACATTTTTAACACAGCCAGTATTGCTATAAATTGCGAACTTTAATTGCGTTACCTCATCGGAATCAGTTGGTGCGATTTTGGATATTGGAATTCTTATTTTCGTGTCCAAAGGCTTCTGAGTGTCCGTCCGTGTTAATACATTGATAAATGCGAACTCAACTAGTCCGAGGAATACGAATGTCAGACACGTGGCCATGTACACGTCGATAGCCTAAAATAGAAATATGTATAGTGCCAACAACTTGACATGTTCCTCAACCTTGTATAAGCATAATTTGACAGTTGAGTTATTGTCTAAAAATTAGCTTCCGACTGCTTTCATAAGCGCGAGAATTACAAGGTGTAGGGATAACACATACTACAGATCTAAATGACCGACATGACACGACATTCTAAAGGAAATTAATACATTCCACGCATGGATAAATATATTGTAATATATTCATGCACAAAGGTCGAGGATCATTTAAATTTGTGTGCAATATATTATATGACAGCATAATTCAAACGACCAAAAAAACAACGATGTGTTTGTTTGTTGTTTTCGTAGTTAACGCCGTTTTCAGCAATTCATATTTACATTCGTTACTTTGTCTCAAATAATGTGGTTGGCCCGTTCACCAGCATTCTTTACGTACCTTATTATATTATGGAAACACGTAGAAGGTTGGCCCCGGATAACAACACCCTGTACGTACCTTAATATAGGAAACACGTGGAAGGTTGGCCCCGGATAACAACACCCTGTACGTACCTTAATATAGGAAACACGTGGAAGGTTGGCCCCGGATAACAACACCCTGTACGTACCTTAATATAGGAAACACGTGGAAGGTTGGCCCCGGATAACAACACCCTGTACGTACCTTAATATAGGAAACACGTAGAAGGTTGGCCCCGGATAACAACACCCTGTACGTACCTTAATATAGGAAACACGTGGAAGGTTGGCCCCGGATAACAACACCCTGTACGTACCTTAATATAGGAAACACGTAGAAGGTTGGCCCCGGATAACAACACCCTGTACGTACCTTAATATAGGAAACACGTGGAAGGTTGGCCCGGGATTACAACACCCTGTACGTACCTTAATATAGGAAACACGTGGAAGGTTGGCCCCGGATAACAACACCCTGTACGTACCTTAATATAGGAAACACGTGGAAGGTTGGCCCCGGATAACAACACCCTGTACGTACCTTAATATAGGAAACACGTGGAAGGTTGGCCCCGGATAACAACACCCTGTACGTACCTTAATATAGGAAACACGTAGAAGGTTGGCCTCGGATAACAACACCCTGTACGTACCTTAATATAGGAAACACGTGGAAGGTTGGCCCCGGATTACAGCATTCTGTACGTACCTTAATATATGAACACGTGGAAGGTTGGCCCCGGATAACAACACCCTGTACGTACCTTAATATAGGAAACACGTGGAAGGTTGGCCTCGGATAACAACACCCTGTACGTACCTTAATATAGGAAACACGTGGAAGGTTGGCCCCGGATTACAGCATTCTGTACGTACCTTTATATATAGTTAACGGATTTAAAAACGCGACACTTGGTACGTTGAATCTTGATATATTATAGGAAAAGAAAGTCCCATATAAAATGTATTTTTACAGTCGTAAAGGCTAATTCAATGTCGTCATTTTGATACCAAATTTAATAACTAGTATTAACTAAATTATCACACGAATAAAACATTGGTCCAGAAAACAAAATTAACATGTTTATCGGCGCATTGGTTTTATCGTTGAAGATGACCAGCCTGCATAACAGATCGAATATTTACGTGAGGCTAGTCTAACTTCTATATACAAAAATCTAAATTGAATTTGTTACAGGGCTTCTTGGGGATATACTCAAGACAACACTTCGGCGTAGGTTCGAATTACGTTTTAATGATCAATATGCAGAATAAAGAAGTAGAAGCCTAAAACAAAAGAATAGAATGATTTAGCAATTTATACCAATAAGTTCTAACCAATACAGTATTTCATATTATCCAAGAAATTCACGCGTTCTAATTCAATACATACAATTCCAAAGCAAATAAATAAAACCTTACCACAGTAGTAAACATCTGATATCACTCAAACTTCAAAGTAATAACATAATCAAAATCGTAAGAGATCTGACATAGGAGTGACAGTCAATCTCGTATAGCTAGGGACGCGCAAACACACATCTCATTCATCCAATCTGATAAAACCTTTCATACAACATATAACACAGACAAGACAATTGGACAACAGGACAAAACAACAGGTTTTACAAACAGGTTTCCCATAACACGCACGGACACTCATACTAATTGCCCTCCTCGACAACTTCCGTCATTGCCCGTAACCCACGAACAATGACGAAGATCTCCGATTTGGTCAATCAGCAGATGACAAAACAAGACGATACGATACAGTATTTACAAGAAACGGCGCATGCGTGATAAATATAATTAAAGTTTGCCGCATATAATAAATGGCATATCCAACTTTTATTTAAAATGTGTCTATATGACACGGAAACATTGTTGCAGGAAACATGCACCGTTGTCTCATTGACCTGCATTAAATGTTTTTATGGTCAAGGGGGGGGGGGGGGGTAACCTGTAATAAATTTTGGTCAGAATGCCACTTTTGTTTTCTGAATCGACGTAATAATTGTACTTTATTTTTTGTTAATACTCATCTCATTTTTATCATTTTAGTATCAAAAAGACGCCAATACATTTACCTTTAATCTGAACTATTCCAACACCGGCATAAACTTGAATTGTCTGCTATAAAACAACATACCCTAGTGTCGCGTTTTGAAATCCGTTAAGTATAGGAAACACGTGGAAGGTTGATCCCGTGACCAGCACTGTACTACCTTAATATAGGAAAACGTGGAATATTGCCCCGGGTAACAGTGCTATGTACGTCCCTTAAAGTAGAAATCACGTGGAAGGTTGGATGCGGGAACCAGCGCTCTGTACGTACCTCAATATAGGAAACACGTGGAATGTTGTCCCGGGTACCAGCGCTCTATAAGTATCTTAATATAGGAAACACGTGGATGGTTGGCCCGGGAACCAGCACTCTGTACGTACCTTAATATAGGAAACACGTGGAAGGTTGGCCCGGGCACCAGCGCTCTGGGTAGTCATTGTCAACACAGTAAGTAGCCCGAGCGATATTCTCGCTGGTGTCGCTGTTACGTCCAACCAGAAATTCACCCATGATAGAACCACGATAAGGATACTAGGCACATAGATCTGTATTATATAATACTCATAATTCCTCTTTAACTCAATCGTCACACCAATACACGGGTACACAACTGAAATACACATGTTGTTTTGAGCGTTTTTCCAGAACTGTTCATTAACTGCCATACCCTATGTTCTTTTTGCCTGACAAATGTCCCAAGAAATAATTATCAATCGGTACTAACGTGGTTTTCGGCAAACGACAGGTAACTTCTCCACATGTGGAGGACATTACCGTTGCCACTGCCCCGGAAGAAGAATACCTGCCTGCCGCGGAGGAGCATAACCTGCTTGACGCAGAGGAACATGACCTGCTTAACGCGGAGGAACATCAAACCTGCAGGTTATATTCTCCATGTCAAGCATGTTATGTTCCTCCACATTGACGCGGAGATACATAACCAGCTTGACGCGGAGGTACATAACCTGTTTGAAGCGGAGATACATAACCTGTTTGAAGCGGAGATACATAACCTGCTTGGTGTGGAGATACAAAACCTGCTTGACGCGGAGGTACATAACCTGCTTGACGCGGAGATACATAACCTGCTTGACGCGGAGGTACATAACCTGCTTGACGTGGAGATACATAACCTGCTTGACGCGGAGGTACATAACCTGCTAGACGCGGAGGTACATAGCCTGCTTGACGCGGAGATACATAACCTGCTTGCCCCGGAGATACATAACCTGCTTGAAGCGGAGATACATAACCTGCTTGACGCGGAGATACATAACCTGCTAGACGCGGAGGTACATAACCTGCTTGACCCGGAGATACATAACCTGCTTGACCCGGAGATACATAACCTGCTTGACGCGGAGGTACATAACCTGTTTGACGCGGCGATACATAACCTGCTTGACGCGGAGATACATAACCTGCTTGATGCGGAGATACTTAACCTGCTTGACGCGGAGGTACATAACCTGCTAGACGCGGAGGTACATAGCCTGCTTGACGCGGCGATACATAACCTGCTTGATGCGGAGGTACATAACCTGCTTGACGCGGAGGTACATAACCTGCTAGACGCGTAGGTACGTAACCTGCTTGACTCAGTTGACAAACGAGAGCTCTACCCACTGCGCTAACTGGACAGGCAAATGCAAACATATACCGTCTAAACTCTTAACCGAATCAGAACACTCGTAAAATTCAACTACATTTGTACATCACAACTTGGATAAACTGATATACGTATTCTGCCGGACTTCTTTCATTGAGGACAAGAACTATCTCTTCGACGACTGTGATAACTAACACACGTATTTGATTTGAGTTTTTATGTATTTTCTTAGATAAATATAAAAGGTTCATCATATACATGCTAGTAAAAAACAAACATAATCCTACAAATATCGTTAAATCAATTCCAAGGAGGTTCCTCCCTTTGTTTAACAGTGAGTTACTAAAGGAGAGAACTCACTAATATTGGTAAGCGGGAATTTAATCACATTGTATGACGAATGTCATACTTGTCTGTCCGTACGCACCCACTTTTAGTTGTGGTGTGCAGAACAATAGGCTATATTTAGATTATATTCGTTCCGTTGCTTACGGGGTGCAAAATATTGCTTATGGGGTTTTACAAACAAAAGAATGAACAAAAGAAAACCCCACAACTTCAAGTCAGGGAGAACGTCCGTCCGTCCGTCCTGCTGCATTCACTTACTTCCGTAATAATCCTTTTCACAGCTATAAGATTTAACTCCAGTTTGACTGAACTGTGGAAATTCTATATTTGGTGCTATAGTTACCGCAGCATCACTCCACACAAACTTCATTGTTTCGGTACTATGCCCATCTGTATAAGGAGAAAAAACGAAGTGAATGAATGATAAAGATCGTAATAATACATTGGTACATTTGGTGTACGTTTATAGTACGGGTATATTGACTTGATCCTAACCTTTATGCATGAATATAGTACAAGGTTCGTGCATTGAATATATTAATTACGCTCCATACAGCGCTTTGATTTCACTATATCGTTCTATTTAGAAACGATGTAGTTTCGGGCGATGCACTTGGAGAGTATGAATATATCGAATATATGAGCAAATCGTTCAAATCGGTCCTTAATTCAGATTTGTGTTTGTTATACACATAGAGCGTCTTTGTGATACTCCACACTTATAAAAACATACAAATGGGGCTATCCATAGAAAATAAAAATGTTATTATTATTATCATTATTATTATTATTATTAGCAGTAGCAGTAGCAGTAGCAGCAGCAGCAGCAGCAGCAGCAGCAGCAGCAGCAGCAGCAGCAGCAGCAGCAGCAGCAGCAGCAGCAGCAGCAGCAGCAGCAGCAGCAGCAGCAGCAGCAGCAGCAGCAGCAGCAGCAGCAGCAGCAGCAGCAGCAGCAGCAGCAGCAGCAGCAGCAGCAGCAGCAGCAGCAGCAGCAGCAGCAGCAGCAGCAGCAGCAGCAGCAGCAGCAGCAGCAGCAGCAGCAGCAGCAGCAGTAGTAGTAGTAGTAGTAGTATACCTAGTATTATACTTACAACTTTCGACTTCGAAATGACAATGCTGTGTATCAAAAGGATATTTTTGAAGATGCATCAAACACGAATATGTTCCCGTTACTCTGAAACAGAAGATTCAAATATAAGCCAATATCAAATATAGGCAGTTTTCTTGTCTTTTTAATTTTAAATTTGATTTCAGCTTTTTAATAAACAAATTAAGCACCCATAATTGATGATAACATTGAAATCTAGTAATTTGGCACGAAAACGACGACATATGTTACATACACCTACCGATGTCAAATATATGTGTATTTATAATTCGGATTGAAAAAAAGTGAATGGTGTAGGCGTTTATGATATTTAAAGAAAAGAAAGCGAATACGTCCTTGCAGTATCAGTCCTTAAAATAACAACTGGTAATATTACAACAAGGAATAAAAGTGTTCCTGAAAACATAATGTTTGTTCTGTATGAGCTTTAGAAATGGTAACTGTTAGATATTACTCGTTTAATCATCCTGTCATAAACATTGCATGTATTACTACTTCAATATTAAACTGTTGATATTATTTACAAATCTAAATCAAATGTATCAAAGTGATATTATATAAGTACAGTCTAACTTGTACTAGCGACCACGCGTATTAAGCGACCTTTGTCTTAAACGACCGGTTTCAATTCCTCCCGACCATATTTGCTCTATATTTCAACTGTATTAAGCGACTTTTGCCTTACGCGACCAGCGACCACTGTTTAAGCACTATAATTGATAGGTAAAATTGCTTTAAGCGACCAAAAAATTGTAAATCACTGGTCATCAATAGTGACAGGTTGTTAATTACCTTAACTCGTTATAAAACGTTGTTTGTTCACACTTCGGAATTTGTCTTTTGTTAACTGGACCTGGACCTCAATTAACAGCATTGATAATTACCAATGTGTCCGTGTACATGTCATCCAGGTGATTTTAATCAGATTACACACATTATTACGGAATAATTGTTGTGTATCTTTTCCTGCAATCAGCTTGTTTTTACCGTCCTATTAGATTGGGCTAAAACCTAGTCTATTTCGTTTTTTCTTCTTCTTCGAGTGCAAGCAAAACTGACTTGCATTAATTGCATTGTGTAATATATGATGAAGATGATGCATACACGTATAGAATAACCATAAAACGTATCTACACACTAATGTTTATTATTTGAAGTTGAATAGTATTCGAACAGCCTTAAATCGGAAATTTGTTAATTACACTCGATGTTTCTTTCATTTGTGTTAAACGACCATTCCGTTAAGCGACCGTTTTCAGACCTTCCCCAGGGTGGTCGCTTAATACAAGTTAGACTGTAACACATGGCTGCGAGGGTGATGGTAAATAATACCAACCCGAGAATAGTTCGCCTCGGGTGATATGTTGGTATTATTTACTGTCACCCGAGCAGCCATGTGTTATTTATTTTATTATACCGAACAAAATTACAACCATTTTGCAAAATAAAATATCAACAAATATAAGCAAATATAATTGCCGTTATGATAATTTTACATGTACGATCTCAGTCCGTGTAAGTTTCTAATGATTTGGTGCTATTTTTAGTAAATCTTGTCAGTTTCAACAGTTGAAATTGACAAGATTTACTAAAAATAGCATGTGAAATATACACAGACATATAAATAGCATACGGATACTCTCTAGCCGGGTGTTTTCCGGACTCAAATACAATGTAGTACAAATTTATATAAATAGCCCAGCCTCGTTTTTACTAGTAGTGATCGAACAAAATATCACATAGTGATCGAACAAAATATCACACAGAAGGTCTATGGGGAAAATACCCTGAGAGGTCACGTAAGTTATAATAAAAGCAAATATCAAATTTGTGTAGACTTTAATGGGTCAATTAGTAAAAAATACAAAAACTGCAAAATACAGGAAAAACTTTTATTTTATGTATTTTTTTAGAAACAAATAATTCAAATTTCACCGCTCTATTTTCGTAACAGGAAGACCAATTTGAGTACAAACATGTCTTCTGGACCACTTGACATACGAGCTAAAACCAATTACAGGGTTAGAAATGATCTAATGCTCATTCAGATATATCAGCAAAACATGATGTTAATGTATTTTTTACAAATTGACCCATTAAAATCTGCCCAAATTTGATATTGGCTCGTTTATTATATGTAACACATGAATCACCCAGAATACCTTGTTATCACGCTTAGAATGCGACAGTGACCTGACTAATACTAGGGTCTATAAACCCAGTAACCGTTTCATTGTCTGGAATGTGGATAACACCTTATGCCTTATGCTCAGGTATGTACGGCAGAACGTTACCTAGACTGGTACCTCGGTCCGAGTTTATTATGAAATATTCGAACCGTTACTAGACAAGTCTAAACGTTACCTTGTGACATTCGGAACATCTTGTTTATCATCCACATCATGGCGTCACAAGAAAAATCACATTACATTTATAAAAAACGTCTTTTTCTTTAACCACAAATGAGTTCAAAATGTGACCTCTCAATGTATTTCCCCATAGACCTGCCAGGTGATATTTTGTTTGATCACTATGTGATATTTTGCTCGATCACTACTAGTAAAAACGAGGCTTGGCTATTCATGAAAAATTTGTACTATTTGAGTCCGGAAAACACCCTGCTAGAGAGTATCCGAATGCTATTTATATAATTGTGTATATTTCACATGCTATTTTTAGTAAATCTTGTCAATTCCCACCACCTGATACGGATTGAGATTGTACATGTATGTAAAATGATAGAACTTTTCTCGGGTTGGTATTATTTACTATCACCCTCGCAGCCATGTGTTATTTATATTTAATACAAATGTAATGAGTGTAACGGTCAACATAACACTTGAGTTTTAAATCTAACAGAAGGACATAGATCACGAGTTTTTATTAGATCTACGTCATCGTCCTATTTTTAGCACACACCAAGGACATTACCTCAATTGTAACTCTGAAAAACACAAATATTTTCATAACATTGAATTATTTTTTACGAACTTTTATTGTGAATGAATTTGATCGGTCACATTTTTTTCTTTGCTTTTTATGTCAAAATCGACATTTACTCACTAACGTAGCCACTTCTATATTGTTATATACATGTATGACGTTTAATTTATGTTCTTTCAACCCACCGCGAACAATTCAAATTATTACATACATACAAGACTCGAAAATACTTCAAATTCATCGGGTTTAATATGTTATATTCTACATCAAAATCCATTGATTGAACTAATCCAACTGCGAGAGAACGTCATGAATATTGTTAGTTATAATACGTACTCAACAGTCGATATATTCATTCATTTAATTCGATTATATATTTTGTTTATGACACAACTAAACGGATTGTTCGAGGGTGTGTTTTCTATTGAATTGCAATAAATTTCCATTTTAGAACGCACGCAAAGAAAATAATTAAGTTTATGTACATGTATGACATTTATTCATACCTAAGTATCTTAAATGATTTGTATTATTTGTGAAGTCCATTAAATAGTATCATAATATTTATATAAGCAGTAACAATAAAAACGTATTGAAAAGATACTGTTTGACAAGGTTTAAAGACTACTCGTACTTAACAATGTAGGCTGGACGAAATGTTCGAAATATTATATGCATACACATAGTCGAATTTAATTAACAAACGCTATATAACAAGATTAAAAGTGTCTTCGCCTAGTAAAAGCTTAAACATGTGCGCCCTCAATCAGTTACTTAGTCTCATTCATGAAGAAACCCACAGCGGAATATCATAGGCATTGTAAAACAAATAATCGTCAATTAATATACAAATATCGTTTTTTTGCCTGGGGCTATGCCCCTATGCCATAGTTGTAATACCAATTGTTCAGCCTGTCCGAATTGGCAGACAGCCAAATCCAAATTCCCAAAACTCCCAATTACATTACATGCGCATACAGCAAAATAAAAGTAGTTTCACTCAGATCTCACTAACCCGCCTTTAAAATGCAGAAAATCACTATTTAACATTTAACAGTTTCATGTAAAAGTGTAAAAAATAGTATTGAAGCCAAATTGGCATTGACAACAACACAGTTTCTTTTGTTTCTATTGTTTATTTATTCATGCGAGAGTAGCAAGGAAGATAACTGCGTGGGACTATGCAATATTCTTAGACTCGATTTTCCCCTATTACTATTTTATTGATTGGGTCATTGTTTACAGCGATGGAAACTTGGCAAATTAGTATGATTTGGTATACTGATAACGAATTCGTGGTCATGTTGTTATAGTGCAGAAAATGAAGCATAAAAAGGTGACTGTAATTTCGAATTCCATTGATAATTTCGCTATGCTTTTCGTATTATTTTCCAAAACATTATCAAGGTAATATGCCTACTACATGTAGTTCAATGTATGACTGAGCATGTATGTGGGAAGTGGGGGACAATAATGGAATCCTGAGATCTTGTTTATTATTAGTAGTACATAAACAAAATACAGAGACAAGTTAAGCATGACCAATAGATTAACCCTACAACTTTCTAAGGTTAACATAACTGGCAGTAAAAGAGGACGTGTATTTTCTACAAACCATTTTTGATCCGTTTACATTTACTTCAGTTTAGTAATTTAACTGCTTCCCAAGCGAATAAAGTTTAGTCCCATGCCTTCAGAGATTGCAGCGCTTTGATTAATGTTTGAAGTCCCACTGGAATCATTATTTAAGTAATATCATGGGAGACTACCCAGTCTCGTTACCCTGGCACAGCCAAGTGGGAACCAGCAGTTTCCTGGAAATATCTATGCTGAGCGTCAAGCCAGGGAGACATACTAGTATCAGACCTTAAATACTCAAGTTTGATGTTTGATTGCGTTCATGTATACTATAATATTACATTGTGACAAATTGAAATGGTCACGCATTTTAAAGCACCGAAGAAAAAGCGCTAAACTCCGCATAATACACATGCGCGCGCGTTCAATTAAACACATACTTTTTTGTTCGGGCGCTTGACAGAGTGGTCGCGCAAAACAATGGCGAGTGCCATTTTGTTACACAATAAACGGGTTTCGTTTTTTAAGTTACAAAAAGGTAATTGTGATGTATGCAATTAGTGTTGATGAGCGTTTTGGTTTACGCGCGTTATATTTTGTCGTAGTCAGGAGACGAGAATTAAGTTCGAGAGAACGAAATGCCATGTTACGGAGTGTATGGAAATTAGATTTTCTGTGTAGAACTGGAAATTCTTTACCTTGCACTCAGCTGTACAGTTCCATCCGGGTATATATGGATTAATTTATTAGGCACCGTGACTTCATGGTAATCTGCTTGCTTCTCATTGAGTATATACATGTCGG
Organism: Spisula solida; assembly: GCA_947247005.1. Classification (NCBI taxonomy): domain Eukaryota; kingdom Metazoa; phylum Mollusca; class Bivalvia; order Venerida; family Mactridae; genus Spisula; species Spisula solida. Next base: position 22,224,990 of record OX365950.1, on the reverse strand, counting down.
GTATCCATATTGAATCAAACATAGAACTGTGTAGATTGAGACGGGTGATGTTTATGTTGTCTGTAAAACTCAGGCGATCGTCAACCCAACGTTCTCGAAGGAAAATGCTCATAGAATATTCCTACAAAACACAATATAGAAAACAAGTAAGTTACGTAAGGTTCTTGGATAGAAATCTAATATTATGGCTCGAAATTTCCTGAATTTCAAAGGACAAGGTTAACTAATGGCTTAATTTGGCCATGTGATTTGACAAAAAATAAAAATGCTTGTTCCTTTAAATATGTCCTATAATTCAAATAACTTAAAGGGACTGCCTCACATATTTGTGTATTGCAAAAATGAAATAAAATTGTCAAATATTCGCGTAATTTTGGTATAGTTGCCTGTATATGCCATACACAACAACACTGACATCTAAAATAACTTGAGAAACTTCGGCATTTTGTAGTTATTTAGTATTTTTACATCAACAATTCTATAGGGTATTAATACCATATAGAATTAACACAACTATTACTTAAATTGCCTGAAATTTGTTCGCATTTGACGAAAACGATTCGAAAAACGAACCAAATACCTCACTGATGTTTACGCTATAGTTTGTTGATGTTACAGTTCAATCATGTATGAATTACATTATTCACAGAGCATGTTGGAAGGAAACTAAGCGATTTTTTTCAAGAAAAAAATACTCAGTGGGCGTTATCGAGAGTGGTTAAAATTGCTTATCTGTACCAAATCTTTCATAAAGCAACCGTCAGAGGCTTTCTATTACATCACTACTTGGTTAGGTTGGAAAATCATGATATACAACAATTTTAGAGGCAATCTGTGAGGCAGCACCTTTAACATTTCTTGTGTAAAAAATGACAAACCTGCCAAAAATATGAGGTGTATGTCATGTTTATCCCAAAATGTCATTTTTGGCCATTTTCACGACTATTATTGACGTAAAACCTTTCGAAAAACCACGATGGCAGTCTTGTGACACTTTCATACATTTACATAACCAGTGTTCTGCAAGTCTTTATATATGTACAAGATATCAAAGTTTCGCAAGAATGCCATCTTGGTTTTTTGGGAAGGTTTTACGCCATGAAAAGCAATGAAAATGGCTCAAAATTACATTTTTGGCAAACGTAATATATTTCAAGTAGATTTGTCGACATACATTTGTATTACGAGGGAAATTTGGAAAAGTGTGCTTATTTTTTTTAAAGACAGTGTGAGGTTATTAGAAACATAGGACAATTTTATAGGAAGATGCATTTCTATTTTTCGGTAAAACTCAGGGCCAAATTAAGCCATACATGAACCTTGTCCTTTAACAAGAAGAATGCAAAAATACCATTTCGAGGAAGAGTTAACCGAAGTGAAGTTGGTCTGAACAAAACTAAAGGATTTGAAAAGTCAACATAGAACACAATCTTCAAGAGGACATCTTTCAAAAACAATAGATCAACCCATACAAATATGCCAAACCAAATGTACATACAATGACCAAGAGGTATAGTTGTTACGGGCGTGCGTCCGTCCGTCTGATAACAACGATACACTAATTCAATATGACATATTAGCGGATCAGATAACTTACCAAGTACGATTTGTATCATGGCACAATGTCATATTTATGCAAGAGTTATGGCCCTTTTAGGCGTGAAATTAGTTATCGATCGATACAGTTTGAAGAGTACACTTTTACATGTTTTATCAATACATGTATATCTAGTTTATAATCACTGGCCGTAGAATATAAGCGTTAAAGTAATAAAATGTATGACGTAGTCCCAGGATATAAACCTGATTTGACATTTTAAGGACTAACCATATTCTTCTCGCTGATGGCAAACATGGAATTGATGTACATATTGGTCTCCACTATCACCTGTCTGTCGCCAACACCTGATGGAAATAAATAGTTTATAAATATAATCATTATTTTTATCCCTAAAATACAAAATTATGAAAACAAGCGCATCGTAATTCTAACTTGTACAGCAACGCGGTTTCGTGATTTTTGTTTAAATTTCGCCCGATTAGTCTAGTGAATAGAAAACTAACTCGTCACCCGAGCGACGAAGGTTTCAAATTCCGGTATGGGCACGTTCTGTTCCCCTGTGGCAATGGCTACACGGTCATGTTCTCCGCGTGTAGAAGATGTCAGCTTGGGGAAGAAAATCTAATTCCTGGAAAACTGGTTAGATCAATATTCAGCCAACTATAACTGAAAGTTTGAAAAAATACTATTCAACGAGTGACAGTATATGTCCACTTTATTATGTTAAAATACGAATTTAGTAACAAACCACTGAAACCAGAAACAACTTACTGGGCATGTGACATTATACCTTACGCCTATTGGTCATACTGAATTTATAATACAGGTCATGTGACATTATGCCTGTCGCTTATTGGTCGTACTGAATTAATACAGGTCATGTGACATCATGCCTTACGCTTATCGGTCGTACTGAATTAATACAGGTCATATGGCATTAAACATTAAGCTTATCGGTTGTACTGAATTAATACAGGTCATATGGCATTATACCTTACGCTTATTGGTCGTACTGAATTAATACAGGTCATATGACATTATACCTTACGCTTATTGGTCGTACTAAATTAATACAGGTCATATGACATTATGCCTTACGCTTATTGGTCGTACTGAATTATTACAGGTCATATGACATCATACCTTACGCTTATTGGTCGTACTCAATTAATACAGGTCATATGACATTATGCCTTACGCTTATTTGTCGTACTGAATTAATACAAGTCATATGACATTATACCTTACGCTTATTGGTCGTACTGGATTAATACAGGTCATATGACATTATGCCTTACGCTTATTGGTCGTACTGAATTAATGCAGGTCATATGACATTATACCTTACGCTTATTGGTCATACTGAATGATACAGGTCATATGACATGATACCTTACCCTTATTGGTCATACTGACTAATACAGGTCATATGACATTATGCCTTACGCTTATTGGTCATACTGAATGAATAAAGGTCATATGACATTATATCTTACGCTTATTGGTCGTACTGCATCAATACAGGTCATATGACATTATACCTTACGCTCATTGGCTGCAATATAAAATACCCAGGCTTACCTCTGTCGTATCTAGGAGAAAGTTTCTTGTCGTAGTCAGAATTAAACAAATCATTGAGTATGGTAGACCTGTAAGAGATACAGTTGTAGGAATATAACAATGAGTCACGCTATTTGGTACACTTTGATAGAGTACGTGGTATCGCTATTTGGTACACTTTAATAGAGTACGTGGTATCGCTATTTGGTACACTTTAATAGAGTACGTGGTATCTCTATTTGGTACACTTTAATAGAGTACGTGGTATCGCTATTTGGTACACTTTAATAGAGTACATGGTATCGCTATTTGGTATACTTTAATAGAGTACGTGGTCTCGCTATTTGGTATACTTTAATAGAGTACGTGGTATCGCTATTTGGTACACTTTAATAGAGTACGTGGTATAAATTTATTATTCAGGTCAGTCATATGTTTACATATAACATTATGTGCATAAACATTGCAAATTCTCTTATCAATGTTTTATTTTAATAGATAGTATGTGTACATGTATTAGTCTGTAGTTTGGTGAATAAGGTTTTGGTTTTCACTGTTTTTTTTCTCCAACTGAAATGTTTAAAACAATAAAAATACAATGTTATGATATGGCAATATTTGCATACAAGTGACAGATCTGGATAAACGGACTATATTTTATAGGTAAGGTAAAGTGTTGGTTTGTGTCGGTATAGCATGTCTCTGTTTGAAGGGGTTAACCGACTTGGCTTATGAGACATCAACATTCTGGTCACATTTACTCTTACAACTTTTAAACAGTTTCATTTGTTGAATATTACGGGGAATTTAACCTGACATGACCTTCATTATAATTATGTTTATGCATGAATATTATTTCAAGGTTCTTGCGTTGAATATATAAATTTCCGCGGGCAAATCGTCCATTGTTAGACCTTTAGAATTGTGTTTGTATTACATCTCGAGCGACTTTGTGATACTCCCCTCTTATGAAAACATGCAACCGGGGTTATAAATATAGACAAATATCAGCTGTTAAAATATACTAATAGAAGGTCCAGGATCAGGTCTAAGACAAAACGACAAAGGTTATTTATCTCCCTGAAACTTTAAAAGTGTTCTCTCCCTCTTTCTTTTTCATTTTTAGAATTATTTTTCAGTCAATATCAGCCTTTTTGTTAGCTCTTGGGTTTCTTAAAACCTGAGGAACGTGTACATTGTTGTTTAGTTGTTAGTCTTGCAGTAATCTTTTCAGTTTCAACTGTCTTTAGATGACTTTATTTGGCATTAATAATACTTAAATTAGTCCTTCAATGGTGGTTCTGTAATATCATATGTATATGACGTTCAGCAAACGTCCACAAAACGCCCAGGGTGGACATTGGTTCAGCATCGATATAGTGAGTGTTATTTGTTATATTTTAATCGATATCAAATGGTACGTTCACATTTTTTCGAACAATAGTCTCGCTGCCCTACGTTCAAGGGAAGAAACCTGCAAACATGTTTAACAATCACGGGTTTTTTTTCGTTGTACGCTTCGTTTGCGGCAAACAATTTGAAAGTACTAATTCACGTTTTTTTCGTTCTCAGTTTGAAATATGTACGGATGCACGGATTTTACCATTCACTTTCTTTTGTTTGCTTCTGTCCGCCATTTTGTTTAATAAAACAAATACACGCACAGCAGCTCCGGATATGGTTAGCCAAACGTAACGTGGCGTACGTGACAAACATGTTTTTTAAACATACCGTTCAACAAATAACTGGTGCGTACCAGGAGCGAAACGTATGTCACATAATCTTTCCTTGAACGCAGGGCAGGCGTAAGTCGGAAATAAATAGGTCAGTACGTATCCGCTAACGAGACTGTATTTCTTGAAGCGAAAATTACAAACACGTATACTAGTACGGGTATATCTTATTGGAGATAACTCTAACCTTATCAATAAATAAACATGGTTAATATAAACACTACACGGTCGACTGACCACTTGTTAAATAATAGTTCATTACATCACATAATTATTTAATATTTGAGTGATGGGTGCTGAGTGTAAGTATTGGTTGTAATTCTGGGCCCAAGACCAGACAACTAGACTCACGGTAAGTATTGTAATTATCAGAAAAAGCTCTTTCTGGATTCGAACCTTTAATCACCCACCCACAAGGTCACGATCGGTCATTAACCACAGGGATGGGGTGGGTGTGGTCAGTAAAAACCTGATGCCAATCATGGGTAATTAGTCAATTAATAAACATTTCTACGAGATTAAAAACAGCTGTAAGATAGAGTGAATATCTCATTACATGACTCAGAGCAATACCATGAAATATTTGCTTACGAGTTGTACGTTACCATTATTTAAATATCTTATATCACACTATTAAAACTGGGTTTTCTACGAACGTATAATGCGCAATTAGGATTTAGTCGATATTGTATTACTGGCTAAATAATGGTGAGATATGCCAGGCTGTTTTTCATCTGGTAAATATGTAAATACGGAATAATGAACATTATGTCATCAAATATATTGATTAAACATCTACTGTTCACATGATTATTGTTTATAATGTCTGCGTTGAAATTAGAATGTCGCTTGTCTGGGTGTGAGTGTTCTTGTGCATGCAGACGGGTGAAACTGGGCGGCGGGTGAATGGACTCAGAGAGAAATATGCGAGTAGATAAGCGTGTTAGACAAGCGAGTGGATGGACGCAATAGAAAGGCGTATGCAAAGGCGGACTCGGGTATGCGTGCTGGTGAAAAAGCGGGCAGATCGACTAATAATCGGGTTTATACGAGGTTCTATGATCAAACCCAAATTGCCTATCCATTGTCCGTGTTACGTATCATAATCCAGATCGACTTATGATCGGGTATGTACCGTAACATTACATTCTATGCTAAAACCCGAAATTGCCGGTACATAGTCTTATAATACATATTGACTTATAATCAAGTATATACGGTACTACGAGGATCTATGCTAAACCCCGAAATTACCGATCCATTGTTTCGGGAGCGTCTTATAATACATATTGATTTATTAACGGGTATATACCGTACACCGTCTTGAGATGCCCTCTCTTGACTGACACTCTCTTGACCGACACGTTCTTAAAAACTACTCTCAATTGTACACTTACAGTTAAAATTAACAACAATTCGTTTACTCTTATTTACAACAACCTCTCAACAGGAACCACATATCTGTCTCCCTAATGGTGTGGCTGCAAATATTCTAGCAATTTATATGTGCTCAGACGCATCCTTATTTTCCACGTGTATTTCATTTCATGGAAATCAGACCCAAAGAGTCAGAATTTAAGGTGATTGGACACTCTTCAGTTGAGCGGAAGTTTGAAATCGGTGTTAATAAGACGTATTGAAAGCGTCTGACTACCATGATGAAAAACTTAAAATTGATGTGCCAGCATATTCTCATGTCTTAAAATCGCGAATTTACTGTATAGTAATTGCTATATTATACACTCAGTCGCAAAAGAAAGTATACATTGTGCATAACTGAAATTATATCGCCTGGGGTTTACAGAAACAGTCATAATGTTAATATTTACTAAATAGTATGTTTAGCCGACATTTTAAGATCAAGCGACAACATGTCAACACATACAATACTGCACAAACAGAGTCAAAACTTTGGGACTTGAAAAATCAAATTCACACAAATGGTCATACACTTAACAAAAATATGTACATGGATACATTTACCCATAGCTCGGTCAATAGGAACTTGATCTTGCTGAAATGTTCAACATATGTAGCTTGTATATGTGGCATTACAATTCAATCGAATGTGTTACACCTGACTGCAATTGTAACAAACAGAATAAAAATGATGACATCAACGGGAGCTAATGCCACACATTTGTCACGGTGTGTTCATCGGGCGTTTGTCAATTTTCTAATGCAGCTAGATGCCTGATGTGCTGATAAGGTTCGTTTTCAAGTGTATGTACTTATCACGGAGACATAAATAAGGGTAAAAGGTTTACAACAAAGCGAAATTTAGGTTTAGAACTTAACACCTAATAAAAATAACTTTTGTTCACATGGTTACCTCCCCTTGACCAAGCAAAATGACTTGTTTTTTTACAAAAATCACAACCATAATGCTGTTCAGTGAAAATTCGCATTATTTTGAGTGTTTTTGTTTAATTTGACGATATGCCTAGTCAAATTTAACATGCATAAACATAATTTGCACCACTGCGTAAATGTCTCGTACATTTTACGTCGGAGACGGACATATAAAATATTGAACATTTTTGTTAATTTGATTTTCCAGGTACCGATGCTGTTGACTTTATTTGTGGGATATTGTATTTATTGACATGTTATTGTTTGATCTTAAAATGTCAGATAAACATACAGTTCTGTTAATACAAAATTTCATTTTGTTCTGTCAACGCCAAAGGATACAATTTCAAAGTATGAACAATGTATACTTTCTTTTGCGACTAAGTGTACTATAATAAACTTGCAGAAAAAAAACTATAGCTGAAATTGTATGTGTCATTTATTCTAAATGTTTGAAACACCAACACTCGCGAATTCTAGCTACAACGTATGTGGAACGTATTATGATGCGTCTTCACAAGATTTTATATTTGTTATGCAGGCATCCCGACCACTTGAGAGGAAGGTTCTTTTGCAATTATTTCGTAGGAATATAGACTAGCTAATGCGAAAGAGAATATAGCTAAAACTGGACTCATATTCAAATATACACTTTTTTCAAAAACAAATTATCGCGAAAACTGGATACAACGTATTCAAAACGTTGATGTATTTTGTAAACTCTCCTGGTTTTCGTCATTTCCGAAATCCCTTAAGTGTCAATTAAAAAATCTAGCCGAGCAACTGCCATGAAATTTTGAATAAAACTTCTATAATAGTTACTCTACAGTACTGGTTGCATGTACGAAAACAGTATGTTGTTTAACAATTTTTTTCGTATCATTTAAAAATGAAAAAGCACATATTTTAAAATATCATTTAAATACAAATATCAGTTTTTAGGGGGCTTCCCCAAAATCTAAAAATATCTTAAAAACTAGCCGAGCAAAACTGTTATGGGTTTACACAATTATTATCATGAGTGTGTTCTTCATAAAAATCAGGTGTTTGATACCTCTTGTACAGAAATATTTAAGAGTTGTGAATTACCTTAAGTTAAACTGAGCTCTTGAAATTTTACAGAATTCAAGAATAATGTTTCTATTACGTAATGACAAATTTTAGTCAAGCATCCCATGGAAATTAACTCAAAGACACGTGACAATATTTGAGACGAGGTGTAGACTCAGACACTTCAGGAGATCGGACCGGACGGAAATTTTGTTGGCTTACTAATTGATGAACTTAAATCTAATCCAAATATTGTTTGCATTTTTCCTAAATGGATTAACACGGTTATTTGATTGCGAGTGCAAGTTCAACCACACAAACAATTTAATCTCCCCACGTAAACGTGAATTAATGTTTTCACAGTATATAAGAATGATTAAATATAAAAAAGATAATGACAAAATAAAAAAATAAAAGTCACAAGTCGGCTGTAACACTCGGTGCCGCTGGCAGCTACAGCACTTTTGACCCTCTCAGGTACCCATTTTTACACCTAGGTTAAGTGAAGCATGTGGGTAATTCTCGCTCAGAGACTTCTCGATCCTATCTCTAGGCCACAGGTCCATGAAAAGTGTTCAATACCGTCTATATATAAATATTTAAATAGCGGCTTGTATATACTGGGAAATCCTTCGTTGCAGACGTTCTATTTAAATATGTAATATAGGTGGGCTAGGTCACTTTTCACGGACCTGTGCTCTAGGCCACCACTAACTCGTCGGACAGGAAAGGCAGCGCTTATCAGAAACATAAGAGGACGAAAGAGACCAAAGAGGAACACTGTACAAATTGCTAGATCTGTATGTAAGTCGTTCCGATCAAAATAACGAATAATGAGATTTGATGACTTTTGATTGATTATTTAAATTTGAAAATCATCAAAGTAAATCATACTTACATAGTGTCATTGCTTGCAGCCGTTGTTCCGGGTACCAACCACTCTAACACCAGTATTAGCACCAACAACATATGTCCATCAATTCCAATCTCCATGGCAACTACTAGATGTTAAAGAAAAATATATATTTCCGACTTATTGTAACAGGTATTCCAATCATCATTATAAATGCTATACTTATATACATTTACAAATTATTTCCCCTTTGAATTTTAACACTTCTCTTATGACATGTTTACATAAACGTGAAATACGTTTTGTCGATTTTCCCCTACAATATGGAAGACTGTTAGTGACTTTTATCGTTCATTGTTTCAGACAAAGGTGACATTGATAAAGACTAAAAGAGTAAACGATTCTTTTTTAAGGTAACATAAATTTTATAAAAATCAGCATTTGTCATTTTTTTTCTCTTTTTCAAAGATACGTTAGATCTACCTGTGGATTCAGATTGTTTTCTTTTGTTTTAATTTTGTCGAGAAAAGTAGCACACATTTAAATCATAAAGTGGGACAATGCTCTTACAGTCAAGACCATTCCGCCGACGCCATGGTAACGAAATCGAAATACACTAAATACGTATATAATTCCATACTTTATTTTTTTTAAAAAGAAAATTTTCAAATATTTCCAAGTTAAGTATTATGTGATTTTTTCCGAAATATTTCATCATTGAAAATAGTAATTATATCAATTGATACGTTTCATATGTTAATGTACCCAATCATGCTTGTACGGTTTGAATACGGCCATTATTCAGACCAGCAACTCAAAATTGATATAAAGACACATGACATTATTTGAGACGAGATCTTGCTCAGATTAGGGGCTAGAGGAGCATCATCTGACTCCGTGGTCAGCACCAGAGATACCGACTTCTAGTCAGACTGTGTTATAATTTGAAATAACTTGTTTTGAAATATTAAACAGATTTGGGTTAAAATTGTATAAATCAAAACCATGCTACATGTAGCCAGTTGAATATTAGTACAATGTATAGTACGTAAGTGTCGTGTACACTTGGTCGCAAGAAAAATGTTCAAAGTAGCTGTCGAATGTATATAATTTTATAATCTATTTATGTTAATGCGAATTAGGCTTACTAAGATTTTTTGCTTATACCAAAGTTTAGTTCGTTCTAATCCTTTGTTTGTTATTACACACTTATGATAGCATTTTTAGAACGTTATGGAATGCGGAATGCACAATAATTCCTTTATCTATGGGTTTAACAGTTAACTACGTAGTTAAGAGACTTTAAACCGCGGTTGCAAGTGCCAAATGCACATTAATTCTTTAAACCGCGGATAAAGACTTAGAACTGCAGTTACAAGTATCGATGATGTTTACTTAACCCCATAGTTAAGAGACAACCAATCAGCGCGTATGAAATTACTAATACGGCGCTCTCATTGGTTATCTCTTAACTATGTAGTTAACAGACTTGTAACCGCGGTTACAAGTCTTAAACGGGGGTTTAACACGCGCGAAGTGCACATTTAATATACATCTCTTAATTATATAGTTAAGCGACTTTAAACCCGGGTTCAAAGCGCCGTTTGCACAATTATGCTTTAACCCATAGTTTTAGACATGTAACTGCAGTTTAAACTCTCAATTAAAGCGTGGATTGAAGTATATGTATGTATAAAAAATTCCTCATAATTTCTTTCAAATTCATATGATCGTAAGCATATGTCATTGTATTGGAAATCATTTAGAAGATCTAACACTAGTTTAAAATGAAAATTTAACGTGTAGCTCGGAATTTCCGACTTTAAACCGGGATAATAGATGGAACCACAGTTTAAAATATCAATTCAAAGTCTAACTCAGAAATTCCGACTTTAAACGGGGGTTAGTAGATCGAACCCCAGTTTAAAATAACAATTTAACGTCTAACTCAGAAATTCCGACTTTAAACTTGGGTTAGTAGATGAAACCCCAGTTTAAAATAAAACTTTGACGTGTAACTCGGAAATTCCGACTTTAAACGGGGGTTAGTAGATCGAACCCCAGTTTAAAACAACAAATTAAAGTCTAACTCAGAAATTCTGACTTTAAACGGGGGTTAGTAGATGGAACCCCAGTTTAAAACAACAAATTTAAGTCTAACTCAGAAATTCCGACTTTAAACGGGGGTTAGTAAATGGAACCCCAGTTTAAAACAAGAAATTAAAGTCTAACTAAGAAATTCCGACTTTAAACGGGGGTTAGTAGATCGAACCCCAGTTTAAAACAAAAATTTAAGGTGTAACTCAGAAATTCTGACTTTAAACGGGGGTTAGTAAATGGAACCCCAGTTTAAAACAACAAATTAAAGTCTAACTCAGAAAATCCGACTTTAAACGGAGGTTAGTAGATCGAACCCAAGTTTAAAACAACAAATTAAAGTCTAACTCAGAAATTCCGACTTTAAACGGGAGTTAGTAAATGGAACCCCAGTTTAAAACAAGAAATTAAAGTCTAACTCAGAAATTCCGACTTTAAACGGGGGTTAGTAGATCGAACCCCAGTTTAAAACAAAAATTTAAGGTCTAACTCAGAAATTCTGACTTTAAACGGGGGTTAGTAAATGGAACCCCAGTTTAAAACAAGAAATTAAAGTCTTACTCAGAAATTCCGACTTTAAACGGGGGTTAGTAGATCGAACCCCAGTTTAAAACAAAAATTTAAGGTGTAACTCAGAAATTCTGACTTTAAACGGGGGTTAGTAAATGGAACCCCAGTTTAAAACAACACATTAAAGTCTAACTCAGAAATTCCGACTTTAAACGGAGGTTAGTAGATCGAACCCAAGTTTAAAACAACAAATTAAAGTCTAACTCAGAAATTCCGACTTTAAACGGGAGTTAGTAAATGGAACCCCAGTTTAAAACAAGAAATTACAATACGTCAATCTCACTAATCCGTTTCATATACCAGGCCTGCCGTAATAAAATCACGCAATTGCCTGAGATTCTAGCGAACATTGAATCACAGCGCGATGTTGGCAATATTATTAGTTTGCGCTTGGCGCACAAACCGCCTAATTCAACACCGTCAAGCACGCGAACCGCCTAAACCAAAATTACTTTATTTAATAATATAAAGCCATGAACTTGATTGTGAAATATTTAGGTATTAGAATAAAATCAATGTAGAAGAGCTCTACATTAACAAAAAGTATATTGAACGTTTGTAGCCTAGTCTAGGCAAATTTTAAACAAAATTTGCCATTGTCTCAACTTTAATCAATTAATTAGTAGAAATATTTCACTCGTATTGAACATAATTATATTGTCAACAAATATTTCCATAAGTTTCGATAGTATACACCTTTAATCATATTTACCATATTTATGATATTTGAATTAAGCATAAAATATCAAATTCATATTTTAAATGCGGAAAAATATATATCAATAGAAGACCGACTTTTAAATCATCTGTGTCTAAGGGCGCTTTATATAAACACACGTAATACATTTAAAATGAAGCGTCCAAGGGAGCCAGATCAAGTAACTAAAATCTGAATGCCTAGGCAATATAGGGGAATAATGGGAGATAGTACATTTTATGACACCTGCTTCCTGTTAATTGCTTTATTACCCATCGATACAAAAGAAATTGGTTAACAGTAACAATTAATAGGAGAACTTATTATGTATACACGCACGTTAATTTGATTAAACTTCGTGCCGGGACAATCTAATAAGTTATTATTAGATTGTCCCTGCTTCGTGGTATACAACTGTAAAATACATAACACCTTTCAGTTTTGTGAAATTATCTGCAAATTGAACTAAATTGCCTGTAGGCAATACAATGAAACAAAATACAAAGTTTATTCGGGCATACTCGGGTTTATTCGGAAATAGCAGAGTTTCGCGGGGTCTGTGAAATTCATTGAAAACTAAATTCAAAACGATATGAATACCACCGACTGGTTATGTCTTAACTATAGCGTTAAGACTTGTAACCGCAGTTTAAAGTATCGGATGTCTGACCCAAGTTTTAACTCTTAAACTGGAGTTATATGTTCGCGAAATGCACATTAATTAAACATTTCTTAACTATATAGTTAAGATACTTTAAACCCGGGTTACAAGTGCTGTTTTGCACATTAATTCTTAAACCCATAGTTCAAGACTTTGAACCGCAGTTCAAGACTTCGAACCGCAGTTACAACTTTCTTAAACTGTAGTTAGAAAATGATGTCCAATCAGCATTGAGTTTGGTATAAATGCTTGGTTTTCATTGGTTCTCTCTTAACCATATAGTTAAGAGACTTGTAACTGCAGTTCTAAGTCTTTATCTGCGGTTCAAGAATTAATGTGCAGATGGCACTTGCAACCGCGGTTTAAAGTCTCTTAACTACGTAGTTAACTGTTAAACCCATAGATAAAGGAATTATTGTGCACTCCGCATTCCATAGAACGTCACGTGGTATTATATATGTACGTGCACAATGCGTAATATAAAATCAGAAATAATGCGGGTGATTAAATTTCATCATTGTTGCGAAATTATCATATTAGCAGGGGACTAAATTTCGCCATCGTTGCGATATTATTATATTTGCGGGTTATCGAATTTCTCTATTTTCACAAATTCGGCATTAACGCGAAAATAAAGGCTAGTTACACATAACTGTGTTGGCTTTTAACAAAAATTCGCGAAAATTAGATCCTGCGAAATAATCTGAAAATGTTGAAATGGTGAAATATTTGTTTCACGAAAATATATGACATTACGTTAGTTATATACGATGACATGACGTTTTTCTTGATTAGTTGAGTGAATTATCCTCTATTCCACAAAAGGTGAAATTAAAAAGAACTACGTTTTTTGTGAATTATGTTTTTTTTAATTTATGTAAACGAACTGATGCATTATTAATTTCAATCAAAAAAAGAATTCACTTCAAATTATTTTCTTAATTGTCAGTTAGCTACGCTGAGGAAAACAAGTTATTCACTGTATTTTGTCGCATCAATAAAAACAAGTGTTTAAGAATATTACTTATACAATTGCAACCTGTTAAACTTGAACAAAAAAGCAAAGAAAGGGAATTTTAAGTGTATATACAACGCGGGAACATATTTCACCACTGTATGGTATACATAGATAGTACTAAATAGTATATTCTATTTATTATTCATGTTTAAAGTTCCGACTCACTAAATAATTGGAATTGTTAACTGATAAATAACGCAACACGAAAACATTTTACATTTTAAAAATATTGACATACCAGAAAAAGATATACATGTATAAATTTTATAACTTATTTGTATTGTAGGTTCAAGTTCAATGAAAGCATAGTTCTTACGCTCCCCTTCGAAGAAGAGAGCATAATTAGGTCTGCGCATGTCTCAAGCTAGGCAGTGAGGTTCGTCGTGACAAGAGGGAGTGTACAAAGAAAATATAGTCCAGTTTTCAACCCTGTATAGTCCTATGGATGCTAGATTCTATTGAACGTATTAGTTAGGAGCGGAACAATAGGTTTTCTTTTAGATTGTGTTCATTCCTTCGCTTGCTGGGTGCAAAATGTTACTCTTAGGTTGCAACAAATCAAATGAATAAATTAAAGACATCTCAACAAGTATCGTTAAATGACAAGTTATTTAGATAGTTATTCAACACAAAAATGTGCGATGCGGTATTTAGTTCAATAGTATAATGCGTTGTGACCGGTTGTTTTCGGATTATCTTGGTCTTTGGCAAAGATCTAAACAATAAAGTTAGTAGTTGAGGTTTTTGGTCGTGTTAAAGCATAAAATGTTTGTTCTGTGTAGTACGTGTCCATATAATTTCAGGCACCACATTAGTGGCAGCGGTGGGATAAAAACCTAATTCTGAAAATTACAACAGTTACCTTTAAACCTTACTTTACGGCGATCAATCTATTGCTTAATGTAACAATATGTCTGATCAGTATGATGGAGATATCAGGAATCAACCTGTGCGTGTACTCCGACCACGTGCTTAAAGCTCATGGAGCATGCGGAAATATTTAAGATTGTAAAGTCAGTTGCTTTATCTAGCGACGCTGGGATATGTCAAATGTTTTCCACCTGATGCAGACAGTGATGTTGCCAGCAGAAGCCTCTTTTCGCCAGCTTCTGGGAATAATAAAGCTTCGAAAAGTCAAAACAATATTCATACCGTCCCAGTTGTGAGACATCAAGTCTTATGTATTTTATATTTTGAATGCCGTTAAAGAGTCATTTGCCAATGTGCACAAGTGTCAGAGTAAGCAGTTAATTGCATTGTCAAATACGCTTGACCAATTGCCCTGTCTGATCTTCATGAACATAACATTAGGTTATATTCTATTTTATTCTATTTTATACTGTTTTGTGATACCGAACTTATATAATGCATAACATTGTAATATAAACTGACATGCACTTATCAGATAATATCAAACTGATCATTATCAAAATTTATGTTAATCATTGATATTATTATTAATCATAAAATAACGGTACTATAATTATCATAAAAGTATGGAATAATGTTTTGTTCTTCACATTTGTTTTATTTTCATAAACAAAGACATACACACATATATACGAAGCATACAAACAGATGTCTCAATATAGAGCTTGGACAATGTAGTCAACACATAGCTGAATTATTATGATATAAATAATATACGTCATTATATGTTTTTGTAAGAAAGGAAAGCATTCGAATGAAAGTCGCATTAAATAGTAGTAAGGTGGGTAGAGCGGAATAATGTTCTATGAACAACCGAACTAACAAAAATAAGTGAGAACTTGTATATACGTCAGTATTGGTATAAATAATCGCTTGACAATAATTATTATTTAGATGAAATTAGTTACACTGTTATACATTATCTCCAATATGACCGTTAATATATATCACAACTTTATAATAATAATAATATTATTATTATTATTATTATTATCATGAACAATATTATTGATAGGTACTCACTTTTTATCGCCGTAGGTTCAGAGTGTTTTCTTTCAGATATGACGCTGATAATGAAATGATATTACAAGACCCAGTGGCACTGAAATGTCGTCTCCTTCAATAAGCGAAGCAGGGTGTTAATAATATTATATACTCTTACGTGTATAATACAGTCGGACCGATCGTTCTTGCCTCCTGAATTGAACAGGAACATGTCTTAGGCAATCGATATAGAGAAACGCCAATTAATTAATTTCTAGGAATGGTCTTCGTCTGTCCGTTATAAAATAGTTTTCGCTAAATAACTGTTGGGCAGAATTATACGAAGCATACAGCAAATGTGTAACTGTACAACTAATGAAGACTACGTACAAAACCTACATTTCAACAGTGCCAGTGAAAGATCAATGTCAAAGTTCAATGTCAAAGGGTTGAGCTTATAGATTACGTGCATGAAACTTCCAACAAAGGTCAAAGTTCAATGTCAAAGTTTTGAGGTAACCTTACGTACATGAAACTTCCAACAAAGGCCAAAGTTCAATGTCAAAGTTTTGAGGTAACATTACGTACATGAAACTTCCAACAAAGGTCAAAGTTCAATGTCAAAGTTTTGAGATAACATTACGTACATGAAACTTCCAACAAAGGCCAAAGTTCAATGTCAAAGTTTTGAGGTAACATTACGTACATGAAACTTCCAACAAAGGCCAAAGTTCAATGTCAAAGTTTTGAGGTTACATTACGTACATTAAACTTCCAACAAAGGTCAAAGTTCAATGATAAAGTTTTGAGCTTATTTATTACGTGCATAAAACTTGCAACCAAGGTTAAAGTTCCATGCCAAAGTTTTGAGCTTACATTACGTACACGAAACTTCCAACAAAGGTCAATGCTCAATGTCAACGTTTTGAGGTTAAAGTTCGTGGTAACCATGCTAACCTTAGGTCAAGTCAATATTTTACAATCCATAATTTACCCGGGGACTTAGGCGATGTTTCGTCTGTCTTGTTATTTAATTACTTAGATCTATATATAATTACCAAAATATAACTGTATTAAGTTTTAAAAGAAAATAGAAAACCGGTAATTCCATGAACGTGTAGACAAGAATTACGGTACCGTTAATATCCTTCAGTGAAATTTCATTGATAAAATATGTATGGTATTTATGTACAAAAAATGAATGTCTCATTAAAGGTGCTGCCTCACAGAATGGGCTAAAAAATTTATATATCGTGATTTTCCAACCTAACTAAATATTGATGTAATAGAAAGCCACTGACAGTTGCTTTATGATAGATTAGGTGCAAACAGCAATTTTATCCACTCTCAATGTCGCCCACTTAGTATTTTTTTCTTGAAAATAAAGCGGCAAGTTTCTTTCCAACATGCTTTGTGAATTATGTAATTCACGCGTGATCAAACTGTAACATCAACAAACTACAACGTGAACATCCGAGAGGTATTTGGTTCGGTTAACGATTCATTTTCATAAAATGCGAACAAATTTCAGTCAATTTAAGTAATAGTGGTGTTAATTCTATAGAGTATTAGTACCCTATAGAATTATTGATGTAAAAATACTAGATAACTACAAAATGCCGAAGTTTCTCAAGGTATTTTAGATGCCAGTGTGGTTGTTTATGGGATATACAGGCAACTATACCAAAAATAACGCGAATATTTGACAATTTTATTTTATTTTTGCAATATACCAATATGTGAGGCAGTCCCTTTAAAGTGACACTGGATATGGTCCCAACATATATTACCAAAATGAACAGATAGTTACTTTACTTAGCTACGAATGTTATTAATCTTGGTCAGAAGGGTGTATAGAATATCAACCTTCGCCATCCGGGTTGCACAAGTCTTTGTTACATTAAACAGGTTAAACTGTACAGTCATTCCTTACAAATATTGAGTAGGAAAACAAAAGAGTATGGAGGCTGATGGCTGCCCATATTGTTATGTCGTTTTTGTGCCCGCACTACAACCACATAATGCCTATTTGGTATAGACGTCACAGCGACAGAACGCCCACCTGGTCTAGATGCAACATCTACAGAACGTCAACATAGAACCGGTCCAACACCTACAGAAGACAATCTGGTGTCGGTGCCCCAACGACAAAACAGAACGCCAATCCTGCATTGGTGCCACAACGACAATACTACACTGGCACCACAACGACAGAACGCCAATGCGGCATGGGCGCCACAATGACAGAACGCCATTCCTGTACTAACACTACAACGACAACGACAAAACTCGTTGGCGTATGCCCCGTGTTTGCGCTCGGTCTGGCGCCAATACCACACGCCCGGAACGAAGTTGGCACAGAACAGTCACCATATGTTTATATTACAGCTATATCACGATGCTTTATCACCATAAATTGTCGCCCATCGTTCAAGCATGTTGCTTACCCTTCATGGTAACCTACTGATTGAGTTCAATATTTAATAAATACAACAAAAAGGGATGACACATCATTTTATTTTATTGGTTTTATTATTATCCATAGAGTATATGTATTGTTTCGTGGTTATAATGACTTTGTTTTTTTAAATAATTAAAAAGGTCAGGAGAAAACAAATGATTTGTGATGCCCCGGAGTGTCATACATTTCTTATAGTCTCACGCATAAACATATTGACAAAGTAAAACAATACCGAGAATTGAAAGCTGAAAACATATTTAGAAAATAAAATTCTGTAAGAAAACAAATAGCTTTTTAAAAAAGGTAAACCATTTGTTCAGACTGATTCCTATGACATTCATGTATACACTTTGCGTATTAAACATATATTCATATCTTTATGTATGATGCGGTCAGACCCCTTGCAAAGGACAAAAGAATCTCTGTAAAATATTGTTGATGGTGCATTTATTAGCAAAACAAAAATACGTTAGCATGATTTACATATGTTATCTATCTTTATTTTAAATGTACACATGTATCATAAATGAAAAATAAACGGGGTTACCCGAAAGGGGCCTCAAATGGAAAAAAAATTATAGGACAACGTTTATGTTGTTCCACATACGTGGGGTGTTCGAAATGCAGGCTTATATCAAAGGAAAGTTTAAACTTGGATATAGTGATAAATACAATACATGTGGCGCTTTGTGCGATTTATGGACATCGTATAATGTCTTACTGCATTGTTACTTGTTCATTGCATGTTTCAAAGGAGGTCAATGACATCTGAAAGACAACCAGAAAACAATAACAAATAAATAAATACATTGTATTCCAGATTTATATAGCGCCCTTTTCACGCGAACGCACGTTCAAAGGCACTTTACATTATTGTGTTGCAGCCACAAGGGCGCATGTGCATCCTCTACCAGTGCAAATACAGCATGATCTGGCCAGAGGGACAAACTGAGAGAAAGACCCTGAAGGGGGAGAGAGACATTAAATACAGACATGTCGGGCGCTGCAAGTGCGCCTAGCTCTTATTTCGAATAGAAAGTCTGGTTCTTTAATGTGCCCGGTGTAAATCACCGATACACAGCTTCCTGGCACTTCCAGATACTTTGCAGACCACACGGCCAGGTATAGCTGGACATATTATAACAACACGGTGGTACGGTGGTCGAGTGGATAATTCTCTTGACTAATGATCGAGAGGTCCCTGGTTCGAATCTTGGCCGGGGCACTTGGTCCTTTCTGAAATGTTTTCAAGTGTTTCCAACGTGACTATAGATGAACTGGTTGGAAACACAGAGGTAGTCTCGCGTGTATCGGTGCTATATACCGGGCACGTAAAAGAACCAAAAAATCTATTCGGAACGACCTAAGGTAACACTATCGGATTCCTTGTGTCACATCTCGTTCTCTTTTACCAGCTGTCTCTTCAGCAAAAATATAGGACCCCATTGGAATGAAGTGTTTGCACTTTTATAGGTTATCCTTGACAGGAAGGCCTAAATAATTACAACAAAGAGCATTGATAAATTAACATGATATTCTCCTCAAAGCTGCAATATTGCCAGTTGGGCATTCATCAGCTCGTATATGCTAGAAAGTATCCAAAGTTCATTTCATTGTAAAGAAAATTCAATAAGTTAAGAGTTGTACCCACTGGATACCATGCTTATGCAGCGATGACTAAAACGCCATCATATCTTAAATGGCAAGAAAATACTATAGTCATACTCCAGTACTTTCAAAAGAAGTTTTAACTTGTATTACAGACGATGAAGTACACGCTCACTTTCATTAATAAAGACTGAATCAGAAATATCACATATACCCTCAAAAAACTTCTAAGAAAGGCCCTACTAATCACATGCCGTAACCAATGGATAACTATGTAACTAGTAAGCCCGTCCGTCCGTCCATCATGTGCAGAAAAAACTTCGTCGATGTCATGATGAAAATGTACATACACAGTATATAAGACATATACTATAATGCGAATAGCACATGCCTGTGCTTGAATACCATTTCTTTATTTAGACCTTGATCAATGCGACTAAGTTTTTTTTATTGTCAATCACACTCGGTAGAGCGTAGGTACGATTCCAGGAAACCTATACGGTCGGCCATATTGCAGTACATGAGTGTTTTACCTTTTGCAGAAGACGAAAAATACATGTAGTTTCAATCTTCAATTTAAAAGTGCAATTAATGTGTAATTTGTAGAGAAGAGTTCAATAAAACTTTCCTGTGAATTTCATTGTAAATGATTGTATCAAAATACAGTCAGTTGCATTTCTTTTCGAACACTCCTCGTACTTATTAGTAATTACATATACAGAAAAATAATAAATTATTATTTTATGAACCGAACGCGCGAACCCGATAAATTCCCAAGTCGTTGATCTGTTATTATATTTATCCCGTTTATAAGGCGAGAAAACTCCATTAAATCTCGCCAACCGTCACATTTTCCAGTGGCGTCACGTTCTCCAGAGGCGTCACGTTTTCCAGTGGTGTCATGTTGGCATCGACGTCATTTCATCGTGATCATGTTAAATACCCCGATGTTGATACCCCTTCGTGGATTGGAAGTCCCCTACTAGGATTAGAACATTTGACCCCACACAAAGCTAAGTCCCCTACTAGGATTACCACATTTGACCCCGACCCAAGCCTAAGTCCCCTATCGGAATTATTAATTTGACGTTACCCCCATTCTAGGTCTGTGTTTGACCCCAATGAAGGATAGGTCACCATATTATAATTCGACATTTGACTCCGCCCCAAGGCTAAGTTACCTGTCTGGATTAGAACATTTGACCCCCGCCCCAAGGCTAAGTCTCCTACTAGGATTAGAACATTTGACCCCCGGAAAAAGCTAAGTCCTCTACTAGGATTAGATCATTTGACGCCGCTCCAAGGCTAAGTTACCTACCAGGATAAGAACATTTGACCTCCGTCCCAATGCTTAATCTCCTACTAAGATTAGAACATTTTGCCCCGCGCCAAGGCTAAGTTACCTACCAGGATTAAAGCATTTGACCCCGTCCCAAGGCTAAGTTCCCTACTAGGATTAGAACATTTGACCCCGCGCCAAGGCTTAGTTACCTACCAGGATTAGAACATTTGACACACCCCTTTAGGCTAAGTTCCATACCAGGATTCGACAGTTGACCCACCCCAAGGCTAATTCACCTACAAGGAAAGGCACATTTGACCCCACCTCAAGGCTACGTTCCCCAACAGGATTAAAATATTTGACCCCACCAAAAGGCTAGTGTAAGTCCCTTTCAGGATCAGGACATTTGAACCCGTCCTGTCTCCTACTAGGATAAGACCTCCACAACGATTAGTACGTTTGACCCCGCCCTTAGGCTAATTCACCTACCAAGCTTAGAACATTTTACCTTAATCTCAATGCAAAGGTCCCTAATACGTGTTTGAATGGAGTGTACAATACTTTTAAATGTTTTCGCTGTTAACATTATAACAACAATTACATATACTGTTAAGCTTAGTAGAAGTTGATTACTGTATTGAGTATACTATGTCTCATTAACTTAAACAAAAGCTAAGAGGGACGGCAATGTTTGACACGTGTCGAGGAGACGTGGAAGTAGTGCTCTAGTGACATCATGGCATGGACGTGGTGAGCCAGTGACATCGAGGCATGAAAGTGGTGAACCAGTGATATCGAGGCATGAAAGTGGTGAACCAGTGATATCGAGGCATGGAAGTGGTGAACCAGTGATATCAAGGCATGAAAGTAGTGAACCAGTGATATCGAGGCATGAGCGTGGTGATCCAGTGATATCAAGGCATGAAAGTGGTGAGCCAGTGATATCGAGGCGTAAAAGTGGTGAGCCAGTGATATCGAGGCATGAAAGTGGTGAGTCAGTGATATCGAGGCATGAAAGTGGTGAGCCAGTAATATCGAGGCATGAAAGTGGTGAGCTAGTGATATTGGGGCGTAAAATTGGTAAGCCAGCGGTGTAGAGGTATGAAAGTGGTGAACCAGTGATATCGAGGCATGAAAGTGGTGAGCCAGTAATATCGAGGCATGAAAGTGGTGAGCTAGTGATATTGGGGCGTAAAATTGGTAAGCCAGCGGTGTAGAGGTGTTAATGTAATGGTCGTGCCGCCTAAAGAAGTGAAGATTGAAGTGTGAAGTTGGTGGCCGTGTAGCTCATGACCTAGTTTGAATAGAGACGTGAAGTTGTATTCACGATAGCCTATTAACCTAACAATTGTTATTAATAAGCAAAACCATGATAAAACAAATGCAGTTTCGTCAACCAGTAATAATCGCAGTAGCGTGTTTATTTGTAATAACTTTCATGTCGTCAAATACAACACCTTCTTACACGTACAGGGGTCCGTATTATTGACATATCTTTGCTAAGATGGGACTTTTACTGTAGAGAATTCAAAGCACACTAAGTGAGCCCATACATTTTCGTAGAGCACTTTACGATAATTCTGGCTTATATAACTTTGTTTGGGTATTATTTATAATAGCTGTCTTTGTTTGCTCAAAATAGCATACGAAAAGCTAAGATGTGCCTATGAAACGAGCCCCTGATTTTGTTGGTGGTGGCAGTCGGTACTTCTTAACGTAAAATGAAGTACTCGTAAACTCTGCAATGTGTTTGAGTGAGTGTATTTTATGTTGCGAGTTAGTCCGCAATATATTGAAAATTAATACGTATAAACTACATGTATCATTATCATATGTGTACACTATATGAATGTTATCTTACAAACAGATGAATCTTGTTCATTTGTATTTATCTACAATCACTCCCATACTTCAGTTACACATATACTCATGATGGCGGAGGGCGGAAGTGAGCTCAGTGATTCTGTCAGGGAATCGGACTGTTTTTACGACATATCATGTTTTCCATGTGAAAGAGACGGGAGAAATGCGGAAGCTATTAAATATTGTGTCGATTGTAAAGAACATTTGTGTACGACATGCTTGACACATCACAATAAGTTTGCTCCGACGAGGTTACATTCTATTTTGGATCAAGTTCATGTCGGCCTCGGACAAACAAAGCAGATTCCAATTCAGCGATGTAGCAAACATGGTGGAAAGATTATTGATGTTTACTGCCCCGAAGATGACACCGTTGGCTGTTCTACATGCATATCTGATGATCACAGGTAGGTGTCTACTTTTGGTTTCGATTTGAATGTTTATAATAGTATGTCATATTCGCTTGCCTTGAATGTCTTTCATCTGTTGTTGGTAGATTACATGTCGTCCAGAATAGTACACGTCAATAGATTTGATTAACATTTAAATATAATGTCCCTATATGATATTTAGGAAACAATGATATATTCCGTTTAAAAGGGGAATAACTCTCTGATAAGTCAGTCTCAAAACACAGAATGATTAATGATTTCAAAACAATTATAACGACAACGATCAGTGGATCGGGCGATTTGGGGATTCGACTAACTACTTGCCCGATAGAAACGCATGGGGTTATTGGCCATGGAGATGATCTCATTGCATATTTTGTACATCAAATGTTTATCTTAAATCCACCCGCTCAGAATAATTCTAAATTGTCTAGATTTAGGGATATTAAGTGTTGTTTTTTGTTCTCTTTCCCGTTTTGGCAACTTAAATTTCCCGACCAGGCTAGTAAATATATTCTAAGTAGTAGAAAGTCGTCCGAACGGGCACGTGAACACAATGAATTAAACTGGTCAAATTGGTAGTTTTTAATGATAAATATCTCAGAATCTAGACGATAAAAATGAAATTTGAACGTTTTGATCTAGATATCCTTTCCGCTACCACGATTTTTTGGGGGGTTATGAGAAATTCATATGGTCCCTATACCCCGTCCCTGAGACACTATTGACTTGCAGCACTGATAAAAACTCGATACATCCGGATGCTACACACCTACCCTAAACCGAAAGTAGAAAAAAATGTCAATATTTCGACTAAAGGTCACCGGCCGGAAATGACGATGTGACGGTGACCCTTGCGCGAAAAACTTGGGCCCGTAATATCCTGTAGTCTGGGATGCCTGTGTACCCATGACAGCAAAATTCCCGAATTTGGGCATTTAGGTCGAAAACTACGGAAGGCCGAAATAGCCATCTCGGCGAGTCTGCATAAGTACGCTATGGCAGCGGAAAGGATATACCCTTAGTGATATGAAACATGGGTTCAGAATATCGCTTGGTCAAATATTTTCATGCACAGGTCAGTTCTTCTAAGGTATGTTTAAATTGACAAATGTATTACCTGATCAGGCTATTTTTCGAGCATAATCTCCCAGTCGGACAAGTATTTGGGGGAATCACCGAATTGTCCGATCGGGCAATTTTCTCCACTGACGATACGACAACAGTACCGGACTAGCAGCAGTTATCAGTGTTAAAACATTATAATTTGATATAATTATGGTTTGATAATGTGGTAGAAAGGTATAGCCGCTTAGATAAACATGGCTTTGATTCCACAATAACGCTCTTGTGAAAATCCTCTTTATGTTATTCGTTTTCAGTGCATGCAAAGGTAAACAGTTTATACCTGATGTGGCTGTGGGTATCAAGACGAGTAAAGAACTAGAACAACTCGACACCGAGATAAGGACACTAATGTCTAAGTTGGATGATCTAAAGAAACGAAAGGGAGACAATCTACAACGTCTGAAACAAGACAGAGCTACTTTAAAGAAACGAATCCAATCCATCCGAAAGAAGATGAACGAACAACTTGACAAAATGGAGAAGGAATTATTACTCGAAGCCGACACGAAATTTCAGCAGAAGATTGATGCAATACATGCGAGTATGGCCGAGGTGGATGATATGTTAGCAAAGGTAAAACAAGCTATGGATCAGATGAAGAGCGATAACAATGATGCTGATATATTCGTTTCATGTAAGATCGTGAAACAGGAAATGTCAGAAGAAATCTATCCTCTGCATGCTAAAGTTGAAAAACTACTCCCTGAACGTAGTTACGAACTTCACTTAGACGAGGATGCTAAACTGATAATGGAAGGGAAAAGGTTGTTTGCTTCGATAAAAGAGAAGTTCATCATACATGTGGCAGAGTACAATGATGACATAAATGTCCATACCAGTGATGACAAAAACGTATGTTCTGTATTTGATATTTGTGTTCTACCTGATGGATGTCTTGTTATGTCCGATAACAGCAACAAGAAACTGAAGAAGTTAGACCCAGTTTCCAACAACATATTTACCCTCATCGACTTACCTGATAATCCTGCTGGTATCTGTCTAATTGACAACACTCGCCTGGCTGTGTGTCTAATGAATCAGAAGAAGATACAGTTTGTATCACTCTCTGGGAAGATCACGTTGGACAATAGTTTCTCTGTCGGAGATCGATGTCGAGATGTGGCACATTGTGATGGTTTGCTGTATGTTTGCTGTGGTGGTGATCCTCAATGTAAAGAAGGACGTGGTCACGTGGAAGTTTACAACTATACTGGAGAACTACTGCGATGTTTATATGAAGAATTTGGCTGCCCTGAATATATTTCAGTGGTGAATGATGGTTACACTACTACAAGGCATACTGCTGACTACTATAAAGGTGTACAGGTTAGAGGTATAGATGGTGCTGTGAAACATCAGTTTCCAACTGTTCTCAATACTGACCTACCATTCTGTTTGATAGGTACCGACCAACTATGTATGGGAGAATGGTCCACCAAGAATATTTATATACATACATATAAAGATAAGCGTATCCTCATACACAACAATGAGATGAAGGGGGAGCCTATATGTTTGTACTTTGACGAGAGATCATCACGTCTGTTTGTTGCCATGTATCAGTGTGACGTCATCCGAGTATTTGATTTAAACATTGAATAAGCGGTATCTGATACTCATCATGAAATTACCGTTCGTTTTTGTTTTAGCCTTTAAATGCAGTGTGTATTGTATATAGGCGGGTCACTAACAATGGTTTGCATGAATATAATAATTAACTTTATTGAACACTAGAAATATGAATTTCAGTGTTACCCTACACCGAGTAACGAACACTTCACTTGAAAGTATAATGATCGTGACATTTTGTGGGCACTTATTAACACTCACTGTGATATATTAATTATCTGTGTACAGTGTATCCAACCATTCTGTTTCAGGACAAACGTTACTATCTACCATGGATATATTTCATAAACTTGGACGATGAAGTAATGATTGTTTGGTCAACATGATATTCTGGAACTACAGTTTGATTTACGTTACATAAATACGTATATTTCGTAACTATACTCACATTTAGCTTGTTTCTAAACGTTGATTTTATATCAAAATGATTTCTACTTGACATGTTATTATTTTATGTATCACAAATTGTAAAATGCAAACGTGCATGATATATATGTATATAACTTGTATTTCTTTATTAATAAAGTATTATTTAATAACAAATAGTTTGGTTTTTATTCCATAATATAACTCTTATTGTATGTTTATTAATACAGCGAATTGTATATAACATATGTAGATACCCAGGTGTGTTTGTAACAATCATACAAATTAGCAGATACTACTATGTACGGTTGTGGACTCGGTGCATGACCTTTAGAAGCTCTATGAATAAGCATATAGGGTCGACAATACGTGTACAAGTTAAGCAAATACAAAAAGCGAGTCATCATGTTTGACCTTCGCATGTCTTGATAATACGAATGTTATCAATATCACTATTCAGGCTATGGTTTAAGGGAGACAATCATGCTCTGAAATTACTTGTATGGAAACTAGTTGTAACCTCCCCTGATCTGGTGAATCTCATGAAAACTTTGTTGATTGTTTTATTAAAAACATTCAGCTTCACATAACACAAGAGAAGAACAGACAATATGTTTTATGTGCACACATTCGTAAAAATTAAAAATGGATAAAACAAGACTATTTTCCATACAATAAATAATTTTTAGCTTAAAATATGTCTCCACACGTTTCGAACTTTTGGCAAACTCGCGTACCTAAACCCTGTTTACTCGAATAATATGGCATTTGTGGGAACATAAATTGTATATACTTATTGTTCATTCATCGCTTGAACGATATATGTAAGTGATCACTTTCAAAAGCAACGCAAAACACTATAAAATAACAAATACTTACCCCACTGTAGTGGCGTAAAATGCGTGTGTCTCTGCCTTCAACATACATAACTGCCTTACACACAGCGGGTTCTCCGTATTTTCAATGAACGTCGTTAAAAGGCGATATTTCATATTAGCTCAACACAGATAATATGTTCTGGACTGCTGAGATGCTAGGCTGCAGCTAGCGTCATGTGGTTTGGCTACCCTTGTTAACGTCAAGCTGCCAGGCTGCTAGGCTGCCAACTGCACGCACATGGCAGCAGTACAGTCATAATTAGAAGACAACAAGAATCACACCGCCCTATCACTGGGCTTACACGTTCTGGAACTACCCTGATCCTTCAAGTTATACTAGCGTGACGTTGGTATGCAGCGGCCTGTAACCTCCCTGAATAGGTAAAATCCCGACCTAGACGGACGCTCAAACAATCTAATCAAAGTTGTGACAATCCAATGAAATTAAAGACAATTGTCCGAATAATTGATGAAATGATGCTGAAAGATGCGTAGACTTAACCAATGCGATATATCAACGATCATTCGACAACTTGACTTTGGCGACTTAGCACAATTACCGCAAAGTCTGCTACTTACAATAGCGGTGTAACGTGATATTTACTAAATCGTGAACATCACTTTTCAACCCATTGAATCTACTATTCAATTGCACTGTCCCAGTCAACTAAATTGCTGTTCCCGCCTTTTTAACGTCTTTTCGTTTGAAATCGGCGCACTTGTCTTTAGTTTCGCGTGTCGCTAATCAAAGTTATTATTCCTAAACGTTGTAGCCATTGTTTTTTATCGCAGTTCACCGCACTGACCCCCGATGACACATTTTCTTTAGTACACGTTGTTGAAAGTTAACATTTGAGTCATGGCCTCTGATTATATCGTTCAAGCAATCGATTATCGTTTGTTCAACCGATGTTATCTCGCAATGTTTACAACTCGTCACTTTCTGTAATTGTTTCGATGACAATATGGTCTGTAAATGTTTAAAAACGAAAACAACAGGCTGAGTTACTGTAGCCTGTATGACACTTTGAGCATAAAAGTTGAAATTTTGTTGTTCATTATGTGTTATTTCCATTCTATCACATGGAGGTTTTGAAGTCCAAAAGGACAAAATAAGGGTCTTCATTCATGAATGAATAAAAACACCACATACGTGAATAAAAATATGTTATAAGTGCATTCGGTCGAATTGTGTTCGATCTGAATGATAGTTAGCTGTTTAGCCTTATTGAGATGGAAATATCTAGAATATATTGATCACCCCTCGTTCGTTCGTGAAATTCACGCATATTCATTGAAATTTTAAAATGTTAAAATACTTTGCTCTTATGTTTGAAAGACGATTAATTAATTGTTTAAACAATATATAGCTAATGTTTCCTTGTTGTACATGTATCCGACTTAAAATAAATATTGTATTTGTATTTTGTACATTTGTATATTCATAATATTTTGAACGTATGTACGCTATTTTGAAATCGATTCTACAAACCAGTCTCAACGTCTCTTTCCTTTGATTTATTCCCGTCACAACTCCACATGTGGAGGCCATGACCATAGCCAATGTCGCGGAAGAACTCGACATACCGATTCCTGTGTGGAACTCGATTACCCGCTATTAACTGACAACGTTTCCACATGTGCAGGACATAACGGTACCAATGTCACTCGAAACTCCATACCTACAATTGAAAACTTCTCCACATGTGGAAGAAATGTAACTTCTATCATGGAAGACCAATAAAGTCAAAGACTTTCAAAGTTGTTTTGGTATACACTCTGTTATATTAAGTTTGATAAAATTAATCCGACAAATACGGTAAGTAAATTCACGAAGGAATGGTATGAATTTATTCCCAGCGAGCCATGAAATTGTCAATCGCTTAAAACACATTTAAAACAAGCCCAGATTATAACGATAGTTTCACTGAACTATTTTATCTGCATCGTACAAACGAAGCCCAGATGATACATAGTACACGACCCTTTAATTCACGTGGTCATCACAGCGTAAGTGAGAAAATAAGATATGGTTTCAACTTTGACATAGATCCATCTTTGATAAAGATTTATTAGAAAAAATCACAGGGATATATAGTTTACTTAAGAACAAAATGAACTAATTGATTTACTCGTACATATGCTTAAATTAAACCTGTTTTCGCCTCTTGGCTAAAAACGAGAAATACACACCCTTTTATTGCCATAATTTCAGTTAGTAATGAAGAAAAAATTTGAACAAATTACTTTGATCGCACACCGCGTTTATTATTGAAAACTATATATTTGACTTCGATTGAGACAGTGGTAGTGCGCGACCATTCGGTTGTATCCCTACTTAATTGGCCAATGCCTTCCGGCTCCGATGGAAGAGACAGAATGTTGAATGATACAAGGAGGACGTCCGAGATTCGAACTAGGGACCTTTGGAATGGTGGTCGAGAGCGCTAACCACCATCGGCCACCGCTCCAATATATAAAATGATTAGAATAAGTACGTACAAAATGTATGCTTCAAGAGTCAATCCGGCTATATGTACATCAGTTTGTGCTTTAAATTTAGAATGAGACACGACCACGGGGCTCATTTATAGACTGGGCACGTTAAGTTCTTTTGTTGCTTTTCTAGATGTATCCTCCATGTAAGGAGAAGCCGTCAGTTGGAAGAGTCAGTAACTAGTAGTTACTGGTTGATAATGAATTCCACGAAGCCTGGTTAATTGACATCTTTTCATGACATTAACTAGATATTGAAAACTGCGCTATACACTCGCATGCCACCGGGGCGATCTGTGTTCGAATCATGTATGATAAGTTTTTCTGGTACTGTGACTTCAAATGTGTAGAAGCAAGCTGCCAGATGCCTGTGGAACAAGCTGCCAGTTGCCTGTGGAACAAACTGTCAGTTGCCTGTGGAACAAGCTGTAAGTTGACTGTGAAACAAGCTGCCAGTTACCTGTGGAACAAACTGTCAGTTGCCTGTGGAAGAACAGTTTGATGAGTAAATCCGCGAATATGTAAAGTAATGTCAAAATGAACGGTGAAGATTAAAATGAAGTGACATTGCTACCAAATAAATAGAGGGTCTAGCACAAGTTGTCAATCAATCCCAGGCCGTGTCATGTCATATAAGAAATAAAATGGTACTAGAAAGTCCCTTGCTTAAAGCTCAGCATAAAACTGAATCTGGCATCTCTTCTCTCATACCCTCGTGGTGATGCATAACATAATGAATGAGGTGTCAAGTGTGATTCATTTTACAGTTGGAAAAACATTTTTCACAATCGACCTTAAATAGATTAGTATAATCTAAACAAATTGATATATATGGTTAACGGATTTAAAAACGCGACACTTGGGTATGTCGGTATATTTAAGGAAAACAAATTCTCATATAAAATGTATTTGTATATTCGTAAAGGTTAATTCAATGTCGTCATTTTGATACCACACTTAATAAAATCCAACGAATATTAACTAAATGATCTCACGAAAAATACATTGGTCCAGAAAACAAAAGTAACATGTTTATTGGCGCATTGGTTTATCGTTTAGGATGATTAGACTGCATAACAGATCGAATGTTTACGTAAGGCTAGTCTAATTTCTATATACAATTTCGAAACTAAATTGAATATGATAAATGACATATCCAACTTTCGTTTAAAATGTGTCTATATGATATGTATATAAAACCATAGTCATTTAATCCCCAAACTTCACATCCATAATTTAAAATAGGTAGGATTAATTTGTCGAATAAATCTAATTTACTCTTTACATTTATGGTAGGGAATTGAATCATATAAGAATTTAGTTTAAAAATTGCTTTGGATGCCTGGCCTGCCAATGTTTCGAAAGTTGTCGCAAATGAACCTCAAATTGTAAACACAATTCCTAGATATGTAAAAGTATTCAATCTCCAAATTGTTTCCCTTATGTAAAAATTATATATTTTTTCTTAGTCTACCACCTTTTTTAAAAACCATAACTTTTGTCTTATTAATGTTAACAGTTAACTTCCATCGATCACAATATTCTTCCAAAAATAAAATTCCTCTCTTCAGTTCATCGTCACTTTTTGCCATAATAACAATATCATCAGCATATAATAATAAAAACAACTTCAATATTCCAATATCAACACCACTGAAACTATTTAACATATAATGTTTCTCAAAATCGTTCAGATACATTGAAAACAAGAAGGGCGATAATGATTCTCTTTGCCTTACCCCTAGAAAACATGAAAAATCCTCATTACTTGCACAATTATTAGTTTTATTCTTGACTTAACATTTTCATACATAGATTTTATTGTATTGAGCATATTTGCCCTAATTCCAAATTTAATAAGTTTGTACCAAATAATATCCCTTACCAAAAAGTCAAATGCTTTAGTGAAATCTACAAACACTGCATACAGTTTTCTATTATTTTCCAAAAGGTGATTTATTATTCCACGAAGCACAAAAATATTATCTACTGTACCCATATTCTTATATTTATATTTAGGGATCGGACTTAACCCCCTTACTGACATAGTACATACTTGAAAAGTGTCACAAAACACAACTGCAATAAAATTATTATAAGCCACAAACAGGGATGGGGACAAAACTATACCGAAATAATTTCTCGAAAATGTACGAATCTGGGACCAAACTCTTTGACCGGTAGCGGTTTTGTATGTGATACGCAGACAATACATGTACAAACGTAGTGCAGAAAACCTTTGACTTGGCACTACTTCTCGTGTGCTTTCGTTATTGTACCTTATGAATTGTTTTGACTGGTTTAATTAAGATAATTGATTGGACCACGGAAAAGCACTAACATTGATGCGGCCCGCGTCAAATGTTTTCCACAATAGGATTAGTATAAAAGGTATGAAAAAGAACAAGAGGGCACAATTAAGGGCTCGAGATCGCTCACCTTTCGTAGTACGTGGGACGTTAAAAAATAACAGGACTATTGTCACAAAACCCGCATGGTTAAACAAAATCAATCAAACTATATACCATCAGAAATCGGAATCTTTTTTCTATATACAGTAAAATTATGAACTAAAATAAAATAACCGGTCTGAGAGTTACAGATGAATAAACAAGGTCACTAACGCGGACCCGGCGCTTAACAATACGTCGCTATTTCACAAGGCGTTCGTGCTTCGCATAGGGCTATGAAATACGATGCTTATAGTCATAAATGGTGATGAATACATTCCTGTACCACACTGAACCACTCAAGTAAAGCGTTGGTGAGAATCGTATGTATTTTTCCGTATCTTACACCGAATATCTGGTCGAGGCAACGTACCATGAAACGTTGATATCCTTTCCGCTACCATAGCGTACTAATGCAGACTCGCCGGGATGGCCATTTCGGCCTTCCGTAGTTTTCGACCTAAATGCCCAAATTTGGGGATTTTGCTGTCATGGGTACACAGGCATCCCAGACTACAGGATATTACGGGCCCAGGGTCGTGCACAGGTTTTTTGGCCCGCTAAACCCCTTTAAAGGGGGCTTTGAACGTAGATTTTACAAAACTGAAATTACTGGTCCTACCCGCCATTGCGGTACGATTCCCTGTGGTATTGCATTAACATTTAGGGCCAAAAAGTTTTTATTTTTCTATAGCAGGAATATAAGGCTAGACAAAGGGGTCAGGACCTATGCCCTAAAGGGGCCAAAAAGTAGGCCTGTCAAGCTAAAAAAAAGGGGGGCACTAGCACTAAGAATAACATACGATGGTGAGACAACAAACATAAACACATACATCAGTATAATACACACACGATAATTTTGAAATGGCACATTTATGCTACGGTCACAAAGCTCGTACGATATCCGTACGAATTTATCAACTCGTACGAGTTCACAATTTTGGAAATCCTAACGTTTTTGTTTGTTCTTAGCGTCTGGTCACAGCTCGTACGGTGCACTAACGATATATAGAGATGCACCCGAATGATATCCGTACGATGCTCGTACGAGTTAAAAAGATCCGTACGGTACTCGTACGAGTCTTCGGTGTCCGTACGGGCTCCGTGTGAGTTTGCCAAAATCAACTCGTACGAAGCTCTTAAGGAGCTCGTAGGACATCGGTGACCATAGCATTAGCAAAGACCTAGTTTAGGTCTTTGGCATTAGAGAAAACATTTGGGTAATGATAAAAGGGTCCAAAAAGAAAGTATACAGTGTTAGTGTATATTTATCAAATCTCTTCATTCTGCTATCGTATTGTTTTTGCACATGTGTAGACACAAGATGTAAATTTTTTCTGGGACAAGTTTTACGATAACCATTATCACTTGGATAATTAGTAGAAAATGTAAATTTACAGAAATTAACTTATTATTACCGTGACGTATATTCAGTTCTTTATTACGTTCTCAAGATGTCTACCCTTCTTATGTTTCTCTTCTTGCACTTCTTTTAAACTATTGATAACATCTGCACATGTGTCTAAACTTATCTTCTTACCTTCTGTTATGATGTTTCTCGCGAGCGTAGACGTGTCTGTTGGCTATGCGCTGTACATTAGCAATTTTACATAGCCTCACAAGAAGAGGTTGCAATGACTTGGATCCGGGTTTTGTGCGGGCCATGTCACTCAATAGTGGTATTTCTTGGAAATTACTTTTAAGCAAACTGTTTCAGGAATTCACCCAACCCCTTATGTACAATGTTTGGCCCTAGCACATCTTGCATGGACTATGCATCATTGAACACAATAAATCACCTGCGGTGTTTAGGAATGAGCTGATTTAACAAAGACAAGTACGGGTTGAGTTTATTTCTTTCTATTGTTCTATATGAATCGCTAATGTACAATCTAAAGACAACGGACATATCTACGCTGCTGAGGAACATCAAAAGAGAAGGTTAGAAGATCAGGTAAGGCACATGTGCAAATGTAATGGATAGTTCCAAAGAACGAGTGCAAGAAGGGAAATGTCAGAGGGTTAGAATATCAGGTAAGACACATGTGCAAATGTAATGGATAGTTTCAAAGAACGAGTGCAAGAAGGGAAATGTCAGAAGGCGATATGCATCGTTTATTACTACAAAATGATGTAATATTAGGTAATAAAATAAGGTTATTTTAGAAAATTGATATTTTTCTAAAAAGTATCAAGGTTATAATCTCAAAAATGGTCACAGAAAGAACTTACATATTTTGTCTGTACATGTGCAACTTTTCGTTGCGATGGCACATTGTAAGGATTTGATAAATAGACACTAAAACTGTAAACTTTCTTTTTGGACACCTGTATATGTACATGTATACCTTTAACGTTCATTCATCCGAATGTTTCGGGTGTGGGCTTTATTTCGCAATATCAAAAATATCTTCTTGAGCTCAGCCCTTTGTTATCACTAACAGATAGCTACATTTTAAACGTTATACTCCACAAATTTGAGGTCCAATTTGTAGCAATATTTTAAACTTTAAACTCCACAAATTTTGGGTCCCGTTTGTTACTATATTTTAAAATGTATACTTAACAATTTTTGGATCCCATTTGTAGCTATTTTTCCAACGTTATACTTCATAAATTTGGATCCCATTGGTAGCTACATTTTAAACTTTATCCTCCACAAATTTTGGGTCCCATTTGTAATAGTAAACCCAGTAAACTAAATTGAAAAGTGCAAACGTGACTGGAAATAGAACTCTGGAAATTCTATCCAAGAACGAAGCTCTTCCTTTACTCCATAGGATGTCCCACCAATAGACGAATCGTGTTTTTATAATTTCTTTTATAGATGGTTTTACTGTTTCTGTTTCTTCTTTCTGTAAAATAAATATAAAATTAAATGGCACTTTGCAATATAATACGTATGTAGTTTAAACATATTTTATTACCCAAACAATGACATACAAATAGATCTATAAATACATATATATACATACACGGGTAAAAGGCTCGAGCCACAAGTTCTAAAACTTAGTTACGGCTCTCCTCTTATATACGTATACGTATATGGGTCAAAAGTTTTGAAAATATATTTGTCATAATTGCTATAATTATAACAGTTTTTGACTTCGATTTATTTTTTCATCCTGTAGTACAATACGAAACATAGTTGTGAACAGAGCAATACATTTCACGCATAAATAAGTGTAAAGGTGGCTCGGGAAATCGGCGAATAAATGAAAAAGTTATGTAGTCTGTCACTGGGTCCAAAACCAGCACCAAATAGTGACGTCATTGTAATAAAAACTTACCACGCAACGCAGATCGGTATTATATACGTCCATACTAAGTTTCAAGCAAATATGTCAAATTTTGATTTTTAGCTCGGAAAGTCCCGAGCCACCAATTTTGGCGTTGTGAAAGAGAACTTTTGTAAGAAATCTATTTTCTTAAACTTCGGTCATATGACCAACTTTGGTGCAAGTTTAAGATATGGGCTCACTTTCTGAATACATCGCTCTAAGCTATTGGGCTAAAAGCATTTTGAAAATTATTAAATTCAGACAGGCAAACAAATTCAAGCGGTTAAAATAGCATTTGTTTTTTGTTCAACAAGCGGAACGCAACAATTTTATTTTATTTTATTTTAAACATAGACTATGCATTTGCAAGGAGCTTCACGCAGCGTTAGGGAATACCGGTATTTGTCAGTTTAACATTTATAAAGGGGGCCTTAAGTATGAACTTAACCCTTGTGAAACTTTTAGGTTGGTATTGTGACTTCAGTTTCAGTTTTAGTTTATTCAATGAGTGCATAGTCATGTACAATACAGGAAACATAAGCATAACACATTTAAAATAGCAATTTAGCTGTCACAGTGACACTGGGTATACGACATAAAACAACTTTTGGAATATTTGTAGTCACAAAAAATGAAATTATTCTTAAAATCAAAGAGAAAATGTATGTTTATGTTATGTTATGTATACTTGTTAGCGGTAACATTTTTAACACAGTCAGTATTGCTATAAATTGCGAACTTTAATTGTGTTACCTCATCGGAATCAGTTGGTGCGATTTTGGATATTGGAATTCTTATTTTCGTGTCCAAAGGCTTCTGAGTGTCCGTCCGTGTTAATACATTGATAAATGCGAACTCAACTAGTCCGAGGAATACGAATGTCAGACACGTGGCCATGTACACGTCGATAGCCTAAAATAGAAATATGTATAGTGCCAACAACTTGACATGTTCCTCAGCCTTGTATAAGCATAATTTGACAGTTGAGTTATTGTCTAAAAATTAGCTTCCGACTGCTTTCATAAGCGCGAGAATTACAAGGTGTAGGGATAACACATACTACAGATCTAAATGACCGACATGACACGACATTCTAGCGGAAATTAATACATTCCACGCATGGATTAATATATTGTAATATATTCATGCACAAAGGTCGAGGATCATTTAAATTTGTGTGCAATATATTATATGACAGCATAATTCAAACGACCAAAATAACAACGATGTGTTTGTTTGTTGTTTTCGTAGTTAACGCCGTTTTCAGCAATTCATATTTACATTCGTTACTTTGTCTCAAATAATGTGGTTGGCCCGTTCACCAGCATTCTTTACGTACCTTATTATATTATGGAAACACGTAGAAGGTTGGCCCCGGATAACAACACCCTGTACGTACCTTAATATAGGAAACACGTGGAAGGTTGGCCCCGGATAACAACACCCTGTACGTACCTTAATATAGGAAACACGTGGAAGGTTGGCCCCGGATAACAACACCCTGTACGTACCTTAATATAGGAAACACGTAGAAGGTTGGCCCCGGATAACAACACCCTGTACGTACCTTAATATAGGAAACACGTAGAAGGTTGGCCTCGGATAACAACACCCTGTACGTACCTTAATATAGGAAACACGTGGAAGGTTGGCCCCGGATTACAGCATGCTGTACGTACCTTAATATAGGAAACACGTGGAAGGTTGGCCCCGGATAACATCACCCTGTACGTACCTTAATATAGGAAACACGTGGAAGGTTGGCCTCGGATAACAACACCCTGTACGTACCTTAATATAGGAAACACGTGGAAGGTTGACCCCGGATAACAACACCCTGTACGTACCATAATATAGGAAACACGTAGAAGGTTTGCCCCGGATAACAACACCCTGTACGTACCTTAATATAGGAAACACGTCGATGGTTGGCCCCGGATTACAGCATACTGTACGTACCTTAATATAGGAAACACGTAGAAGGTTGGCCCCGGATAACAACACCCTGTACGTACCTTAATATCGGAAACACGTGGAAGGTTGGCCCCGGATTACAGCATTCTGTACGTACCTTAATATAGGAAACACGTAGAAGGTTGGCCCCGGATTACAACATTCTGTACGTACCTTAATATAGGAAATACGTGAAAGGTTGGCCCCCGATTACAGCATTCTGTACGTACCTTAATATAGGAAACACGTGGAAGGTTGGCCCCGGATTACAGCATTCTGTACGTACCTTAATATATGGTTAACGGATTTAAAAACGCGACACTTGGTACGTTGAATCTTGATATATTATAGGAAAACAAAGTCCCATATAAAATGTATCTTACAGTCGTAAAGGCTAATTCAATGTCGTCATTTTGATACCAAATTTAATAACTAGTATTAACTAAATTATCACAAGAATAAAACATTGGTCCAGAAAACAAAATTAACATGTTTATCGGCGCATTGGTTTTATCGTTGAAGATGACCAGCCTGCATAACAGATCGAATATTTACGTGAGGCTAGTCTAACTTCTATATACAAGGGCTTCTTGGGGATATACTCTAGACAACACTTCGGCGTAGGTTCGAATTACGTTTTAATGATCAATATGCAGAATAAAGAAGTAGAAGCCTAAAACAAAAGAATAGAATGATTTAGCAATTTATACCAATAAGTTCTAACCAATACAGTATTTCATATTATCCAAGAAATTCACGCGTTCTAATTCAATACATACAATTCCAAAGCAAATAAATAAAACCTTACCACAGTAGTAAACATCTGATATCACTCAAACTTCAAAGTAATAACATAATCAAAATCGTAAGAGATCTGACATAGGAGTGACAGTCAAACTCGTATCGCTAGGGACGCGCAAACTCACATCTCATTCAACCAATTTGATCAAACCTTTCATACAACATATAACACAGACAAGACAATTGGACAACAGGACAAAACAACAGGTTTTACAAACAGGTTTCACATAACACGCACGGACACTCATACTAATTGCCCTCCTCGGCAACTTCCGTCATTGCCCGTAACTCACGAACTATGACGAAGATCTCCGATTTAGTCAATCAGCAGATGACAAAACAAGACGATACGATACAGTATTTACAAGAAACGGCGCATGCGTGATAAATATAATTAAAGTTTGCCGCATTAACCGTGCGGTGTTACCGCTAAAATGTCACACCGTGACATTCTCCCCTGCTAGTAGAAAAATGTCTCCTGACATTTCACTATTATAACAACTATACAACTAAAATTCTACTACTTTCTACTACCATACTACAGTACCCTTTAATAAACACTGCATAAACTCAACAATATTCAACTGTTAGAATAAAGAATCAATTGAAATAATATAATACACAATCAATGCATCAACATGTCAATCCCTTATCTAATACTTACTAAAAGATCACAACTAGTTATGTACCACAACTAGTTTCCAAATACATTTCCGCCGTAACTGTAATCCCCAATTTCAACATTCAATGAATACATTGTATATCCTGCAGTTAAATATAGATAACAAATATGGTCATGATTGCTATATATGTAAGAGTTACCTCCCTTACATGAAATTCAAAAAAAAATTGTACAATCAACCAGTTTGCACACTCCATGATACTGAAATAAAGGTACTTTATTATAATACATAAAACATATATTCATTCAAGTTACTGTTCCACATAACCAGGGAACACTGCTATTATGTACAATAGCATGAAACAACATGATTAAAAACATTATAACACATACTACTCCACTTACTCGCATGTATAAAATTCAATACACTAATTTCCTTAAAAGTGTCTGTACAAATTCCATCCGAAGAAATGTGAATTCTACGAAACAATACATATAGTTTAACGGAACAACATAAGTTTACCGATCCCAACCACGACGCACAGCACTTGAAAGAAATTAACTTCTCACTTAAAACAGACACTGTATTTACTATACAGAATTTAAACATAATATATTTTCTGACTAAAATTCCCTTGGGCCATGATAGGATTTACCCATTCTCCATACCGGTCAGGTGCTTTTCTGATTCTCCTAGGTCTTGGAGTTGGTCGAGGCTCAGACTGTTCTGACGGTTGCAAAACCTGCCGACTGGTGTCTGCACTAGGAGTCTCAGACCGTTGACCTACTTGGTTGGAGCTAGAACTATTACTCTCAAAAACAGTTTATTCATTTTTACCAGTTAACGATCTAGTGAAACTTGAGTTTCTATTACTAGATACATCCCTTGGAATTGAAAGGTTTGATCTACCAGTATAAGAATAAGACTCACCGTCACAGGTAGCATTAGTGAAGTTACTTGGTTGTCCTGGTCGGGTACTGACACAGGGCGCTGGCTTCCTTCTTCTTGGTGGTATTACATACCTTGGGATTGTTTCGGAACTAGTATCAGAACTACTGTCTGTCTCAGTCTCGGATAGTACTGGGACATGTATGGACTCTGCTTTCCGGCTAACTGGCATTGAATTCCTTCTACCTACAGTAGGCTTCTGGATTACCGGACTGGATTCTGGAGTGTTATCCTCATAAGGAATAGAACTCAAAGGAAGTAAAATATTTCTGTGGAGTGTCTTAACGGCTCCCTTACCATTCTCCTTACTTACTCTGTATACTGGCACATTCTGATCTGGTATATCCGTCACCAGGTAAGGGTCTCGTTGCCACTTGTCGTCCAACTTACCTTTTGGTGTGACATTCTTTATTAGTACACGGTCACCTACCTGTAATGTGGAATGACGTATCTTACTGTCATACCTCGTCTTGTGTCTTGCCGCCTGTTTGATCG
This sequence comes from Spisula solida, assembly GCA_947247005.1. Lineage (NCBI taxonomy): Eukaryota > Metazoa > Mollusca > Bivalvia > Venerida > Mactridae > Spisula > Spisula solida. The sequence continues at coordinate 22,184,270 of OX365950.1, read as the reverse complement.
AATTCTCTTTCGCCACTTGATATGCATAATCGAGTCTCTTCTTAAGTTTGGTGACATAGTTAGACTTACTTATTTTGGATGTGGATGTATAATCCTCCATTCCTAGGAATGCATCTATGGCTAGTCGAGGGTGCCACCCAAACAAAAGATAATGGGGCGAAAATCCAGTTGACTCATGTCGTGTCGAGTTGTAGGCATGCACAAGAGGCTTCACATAATCTTTCCAGTTAGACTTACCTCCATGATCTAGAGTACCTAGCATACCAAGCAGTGTAGAATTAAACCTCTCTGTTATTCCATTCCCCATTGGATGATACGGTTTTGTTCGAGTCTTCTCCACTCCAGCAATCCTACATAGCTCCCGGATGACTCCACTCTCGAAGTTCCTTCCCTGGTCACTATGTAGTCTTGCTGGAAACGAATAATGGGTGAAGAAGTTTTCAAACAACACTCTAGCGGTGGTCTGCGCTGTCTGATTCCTAGTGGGAATAGCCTGAGCATACCTAGTGAAGTGGTCTGTAATAACAAGAATGTTCTCATATCCTCCCTGAGATCGTTCTAGAGAAAGATAGTCTATACAAACCAGCTCCATCGGATGCGAGCTCTGAAATGGTACCAGGTGAGCTTGTGCTTTGGTTGAGGACTTCCTTCTAATGCAGTTTGGGCAGGTCTGTACTTTTCTGATGACATCCTTCTCCTGTCTGGCCAAAAGAAACGCTGCTTCACCAACCAAAGCGTCCGGTCTCGCCCTTGGTGACCAACATCATCATGAAGTCCTTTCAGTGCCCAGTCAATATAGTGTTCTGGCAAGACTAACTGTAATAAAATATCATCACTTACCTGTTTTTTCCTGTATAGGATTCCATCCTTGATTGTGAATGAACTTCTCTGCCGTAAATACTTCTGTACTGGTTTCCCTTCTTGTCGTAACTGTTCCTTGTTGAGGTGAAGACGGTAATCAATGATATCATAAAACCGAGCAATAGAAATATCCTTTACCTGTTCTACCTTCCAATTAATGGTACTGAGGTCTGTTGCTTGGAACTCTTCCGTAGGATCAGCTTCAATATTGCCGGCATCTGTTAAGACAAGTGATTCCGCAAGTGGGTGTTCATTTGTCCCCACACGAGCTTCTGTACACAAGGCTCTTATGACTTCCGTGAACATAACTTCTTCGTCCTTTGGTGGTCTTCTACTCAGTCCGTCCGCATCACTGTTGAGTTTGCCAGGCTTGTACACTGCCTTAAAATTGTAGTTTCCAAGCGCAGCCAACCATCTGTGCCCTGTCGCATCTAACTTGGCTGTGGAGGATACATATGTTAATGGGTTATTATCAGTTCTTACTATAAATGTATTACCATAGAGGTAGTCATGAAATTTTTCTGATATCGCCCATTTTATACACAGGAACTCCAACTTGTGCGCAGGGTAATTGCGCTCACTGGCACGCAGTCCTCTGCTGGCATAACTGATAACTCTTTCCAAACCATCCTGTTCTTGGTAGAGTACGGCCCCCAGACCTTCAGTGGAAGCATCTACCGACAACACAAATGGCTTGGTAAAATCTGCATAACCCAGCACAGGTGGATTGGTCAACATACTAATAATAGTGTCAAATGCAATCTGATGGGCTAAACCCCAGATCCAGGGAGTCTTGCTCTTCTTTGACTTCTTGGCCGTCCTGTTGGTAGGATGACCTACAAGTAGGTCATTCAGGGATTTTACAATTTTTGCATAATCTTTTACAAACCTCCTGTAATACCCCGTAAATCCCAGAATGGTCCGCAATATCTTAATACCAACAGGAACTGGCCAAGTAGTTAAAGGAGCAATCTTCTCTGGATCTGTGTGTATTCCTTGAGATGAAACTACATAGCCTAAATAAGACACATGATTACTAAAATATACATTTAGAAGGTTTTAATTTTAGACCATGTGTTTCTAATCTCTCAAAACATGCTTCTTAACGACTAATATGTTCATCAAATGTTTGAGAAAATATCAACACATCATCTAAAAAAATTAAACATTCTTTCAAATTCAGATCACCCATACAGGTTTCCATTAACCTTTGGAAGGTACTAGGGGCATTGGTCAAACCAAAAGGCATGCGTTCACATTGATAGAACCCTAGTCTTCCAACAGAGAAAGCAGTTTTCTCTTTATCATTCTCTGCCAATTCAACTTGCCAATAACCGCTTCGCAAATCTAGTTTGGAAAAATATTTGGAGTGTACTAACGAACCCAACATATCATCCACCCTTGGTAATGTATAAGCGTCTTTGATAGTACGCTTATTCAGTTCCCGCAGATCTATACATAATCTCAAACTAGAATCCTTTTTCCTAACCAGTACAACATTACTACAATATGGCGACTTACTTTCTTTGATGGCTCCACTGTCGACCATTTCTCTCAAATGTTGTCTCACTTCCTCGTACATCGCAGGAGGTATTCTATGATAAGGCTGTTTGAAGGGTTTTTCATCATTAAGTTTAATTTCATGTTTTACTAGATCTGTTTTTCCAAGATCAGTAGAAGACTTTGAAAATATATGTTCCCAATTACCAAGAATCTGTTGGGCACGGAATAACTGGTCTTTTGTCATATTGTTCTGGTCAAGTTTGATGCCTAACTCCTTAAGCCTTGCAAAAGATTGCAAATTCTCAGGTTCATTGATACGAGATGGCTCTGATTCTGGTTTCCATGAGTCAACTACTTTTACTTCTGACAATGAACAGATGTCACTATGTGGAAGAATTTTAATTGACTAACAGGATATGTTGCAGACTCTTACTGGTACTCTGATAGTAGTTCCTTCCCCTTCAAGGGATACAACCCTTGGACAAACATTTAATCCCGCCAACTGCGGTTTTTCAGTCGATTCTGTAAGCGCTGTAGTTACTCCTTTTGGCTTTCGAACTAGACCTGAAATTGTAAAAACTTCATTTGGATGGATTACAATAGGTGATTTGTTGGTTGACTTAACTGCAATTAGATTAGAACAATTCATTGCCTCTAATGCAAGTATGTATGGCTCCACTGAGCTATTACAACCAGTAACACTATCACAAAAACGTAAAACATTAGTACCGATTATACCAGGTACAGCCTGACGGTACTCTGTATCAGGTGCAACCAAAATAGGCACCACAATACTAGTTTCAAGGACAGAAGGTATCATAATATCACCTTCAATATATCCCAAATATGGTTAACTAGTACCACATGCACCAACTACATCCAAGTTAAAATTATCAATACTGCATAGTTCAGGTTTAGGAACTAATGAATTAAAAAATTAACAAGTACCTTGGTCTCCACACCACATATCACTGCTGAACCCTCATTACTCTTACCGACCATTCTTTCTGCTAAGGATAGTACTGAACTACCTTGTTGGTTAGGGCTTTTTCCTATTTGGACATCTCCAGTTTGCCCTGCAACTGAGGAGTCTAGGCATTTGGGTTATTCTGATTGTAATTACCAAAATTACCTCTCTTACCTCTATTTCTGTAGTTATGATTATTTCTCTGGCCCCTATTATAATTTCTGTAGCCTGTATCTTACTTGTAGCCAGTATCTTCTTAGGTTGTTCCTGAATCTATTTTTCCAATGAAAGCAATTTATTCATTAGTAAATCCATTTTACTGGTTAACTCATCAACAGTTTTCTTTTCCACTGTTGTTGATGGTTGAGAAACATTAACTGTTACATTATTTGAAGCACTTAACTCTTTCCACTGCACTCACTTCCCTAAATAATTGGTTGTAATCAAACAAAGTATCATACTTATTTCTAGTTAATATTTTCAACTTCTCATCTTTAAGACCGGTCCAAAATTAAGATCTCAACATATCATTTCTGGCAACAGTACTTACATGTCCGCTCTGCACTGCTACCTGTAACAACGATTCCAATCGACATCCATATGCCGTAACATTCTCAGACACTTTCTGGGACGCATTGTAAAACATCTGCATTACAGATTCAGTGGTTGCAACTTCCCCAAACAAGATATCAAGTTTATTTAATATCTCAGTACTGGTTGCGTGTTCCCCTACAGATATCAGGGTGCGCCGGGCAGTGCCCCGCAACGATCTTCTAATTATTTGTACAATAACATTATCAGGCAAATTCTCTGAATGTAAACATTTTGTTTCGAATCGCCATACCTCATTTGCCTCATCCCCTTTAATAGGAGGTTGATCCCCTGAAAAATAGGGCAACTTGGGGGTCTCATACTTTGGAACATGTAACTGACTAGCATTCATGGAATGATCATGCTTGGATTCTTCTTTCATAATAGTTACCAATTTCGCTCTAGGACCAATAGGAATAGGATATGGTGTACTTGTCGAGCTAGGTTTATGCAATGATTCGTATTCTTCTTTAGAAAGAACAACATACTCACTACTAGTCTTCAATGCTTGCACAATTTGTTTGATCTGTTCCTCAGATAAGGATGAGTCAGCCTCTCTCTTTGTTTCCCCAATATTCTTTCCACCTGCCCAAAAACTATTGATAATTGAATAAAAACATTGTTATAACATACATGTACAATGTAACACAATTAATTGGGATTATATAAATTGCTGGAAATCAAAATTTACTGCAGCTGAAATAAAGTAATAACTAAATTTGACCTGGCCACCACCATAGTATATACTCCTGTATAAATATAGACAAAATATATAATAAACTTCAATTGCAGTAAATATACACACAATATATCTAAGTAGGGTACTGTAAATGTACTAATTACTTGTTACAAAGTCTACTACACTACTGACTTCACAACAATCTACTTCTTCTTCTTCCTACATGACACATAATATAACCCAGCGTACGTGAACAATATTCCTAACGCGAACTCCTAAACGCGTCAGAACACAATTTACACGAACATAAACACAGTGAAACATACATTTACACAAAACATGGAACATAAATTCTCACTTACCTCTCTCACTCCCTCTTTTAAACATACATCTCCGAGGTATATCAACGGCACGTACTCTAACTAGGAGAAAAGGGCATACAAAATTCCTATAATCCTAAACCTTAATTTCCCCCAAAAATCCTAGCAAAATACTCAAAATTTCCTTCAGATTTCAAAAAAAAACAATAATGTATAGTGATATCAAAAATACATATCAATTTACCACATAACATGAATCGTAAACCGACAATAGTACAATACACAAAATTTATGAAAAACAAACATTCGCGAAAATATATGACAATAGAAACATACAATAATAACAGTTCAAATACAAGTTAAACACAAAGTCTACTCACTCTCCGGTTTACAATCACAAGTTCAAAATACACAATATTTCAGTCACAGTCACAAATTGCAGGAGTTACCTGAATTTATGTCGTTAAAATTACAAAAATCAACACTTGCCACATTCCTGAGCGATGAATCATCCGGTCATCCCGTAATAATCTCAACGTCGTGAAAATCGGTCCTATGGTCCGTAAAGTTGTGTGCGCACCAATATATATATAATAAATCTATAAAAAAAACACTCAACTCGCTAGCTAGCTATTTCACTGATGAGGTATATCTAGATGAATTATGTTGATGTATGATGCATCATCTCCATATTCTTCACTCCATGGCTTCTGACTTCTAGACTGCAAAAACCACACTGGCCACCATTGTTACAGGGCTTCTTGGGGATATACTCAAGACAACACTTCGGCGTAGGTTCGAATTACGTTTTAATGATCAATATGCAGAATAAAGAAGTAGAAGAAGAAGCCTAAAACAAAAGAATAGAATGATTTAGCAATTTATACCAATAAGTTCTAACCAATACAGTATTTCATATTATCCAAGAAATTCACGCGTTCTAATTCAATACATACAATTCCAAAGCAAATAAATAAAACCTTACCACAGTAGTAAACATCGGATATCACTCAAACTTCAAAGTAATAACATAATCAAAATGATTTGATTAATTAAGTATCTACTATTAGAAGATAAGTTGCGTCGGTCTCGTAAGAGATCTGACATAGGAGTGACAGTCAAACTCGTATCGCTAGGGACGCGCAAACTCACATCTCATTCATCCAATCTGATCAAACCTTTCATACAACAAATAAAACATACAAGACAATTGGACAACAGGACAAAACAACAGGTTTTACAAACAGATTTCACATAACACGCACGGACACTCATACTAATTGCCCTCCTCGACAACTTCCGTCATTGCCCGTAACCCACGAACAATGACGAAGATCTCCGATTTGGTCAATCAGCAGATGACAAAACAAGACGATACGATACAGTATTTACAAGAAACGGCGCATGCGTGATAAATATAATTAAAGTTTGCCGCATATAATAAATGGCATATCCAACTTTTATTTAAAATGTGTCTATATGACACGGAAACATTGTTGCAGGAAACATGCACCGTTGTCTCATTGACCTGCATTAAATGTTTTTATGGTCAAGGGGGGGGGGGGGTAACCTGTAATAAATTTTGGTCAGAATGCCACTTTTGTTTTCTGAATCGACGTAATAATTGTACTTTATTTTTTGTTAATACTCATCTCATTTTTATCATTTTAGTATCAAAAAGACGCCAATACATTTACCTTTAATCTGAACTATTCCAACACCGGCATAAACTTGAATTGTCTGCTATAAAACAACATACCCTAGTGTCGCGTTTTGAAATCCGTTAAGTATAGGAAACACGTGGAAGGTTGATCCCGTGACCAGCACTGTACTACCTTAATATAGGAAAACGTGGAATATTGCCCCGGGTAACAGTGCTATGTACGTCCCTTAAAGTAGAAATCACGTGGAAGGTTGGGTGCGGGAACCAGCGCTCTGTACGTACCTCAATATAGGAAACACGTGGAATGTTGTCCCGGGTACCAGCGCTCTATAAGTATCTTAATATAGGAAACACGTGGATGGTTGGCCCGGGAACCAGCACTCTGTACGTACCTTAATATAGGAAACACGTGGAAGGTTGGCCCGGGCACCAGCGCTCTGGGTAGTCATTGTCAACACAGTAAGTAGCCCGAGCGATATTCTCGCTGGTGTCGCTGTTACGTCCAACCAGAAATTCACCCATGATAGAACCACGATAAGGATACTAGGCACATAGATCTGTATTATATAATACTCATAATTCCTCTTTAACTCAATCGTCACACCAATACACGGGTACACAACTGAAATACACATGTTGTTTTGAGCGTTTTTCCAGAACTGTTCATTAACTGCCATACCCTATGTTCTTTTTGCCTGACAAATGTCCCTAAAAATAATTATCAATCGGTACTAACGTGGTTTTCGGCAAACGACAGGTAACTTCTCCACATGTGGAGGACATTACCGTTGCCACTGCCCCGGAAGAAGAATACCTGCCTGCCGCGGAGGAGCATAACCTGCTTGACGCAGAGGAACATGACCTGCTTAACGCGGAGGAACATCAAACCTGCAGGTTATATTCTCCATGTCAAGCATGTTATGTTCCTCCACATTGACGCGGAGATACATAACCAGCTTGACGCGGAGGTACATAACCTGTTTGAAGCGGAGATACATAACCTGTTTGAAGCGGAGATACATAACCTGCTTGGTGTGGAGATACATAACCTGCTTGACGCGGAGGTACATAACCTGCTTGACGTGGAGATACATAACCTGCTTGACGCGGAGGTACATAACCTGCTAGACGCGGAGGTACATAACCTGCTTGACGCGGAGATACATAACCTGCTTGACCCGGAGGTACATAACCTGCTTGCCCCGGAGATACATAACCTGCTTGAAGCGGAGATACATAACCTGCTTGACGCGGAGATACATAACCTGCTAGACGCGGAGGTACATAACCTGCTTGACCCGGAGATACATAACCTGCTTGACCCGGAGATACATAACCTGCTTGACGCGGAGGTACATAACCTGTTTGACGCGGCGATACATAACCTGCTTGACGCGGAGATACATAACCTGCTTGATGCGGAGATACTTAACCTGCTTGACGCGGAGGTACATAACCTGCTAGACGCGGAGGTACATAGCCTGCTTGACGCGGCGATACATAACCTGCTTGATGCGGAGGTACATAACCTGCTAGACGCGGAGGTACATAACCTGCTAGACGCGTAGGTACGTAACCTGCTTGACTCAGTTGACAAACGAGAGCTCTACCCACTGCGCTAACTGGACAGGCAAATGCAAACATATACCGTCTAAACTCTTAACCGAATCAGAACACTCGTAAAATTCAACTACATTTGTACATCACAACTTGGATAAACTGATATACGTATTCTGCCGGACTTCTTTCATTGAGGACAAGAACTATCTCTTCGACGACTGTGATAACTAACACACGTATTTGATTTGAGTTTTTATGTTTTTTCTTAGATAAATATAAAAGGTTCATCATATACATGCTAGTAAAAAACAAACATAATCCTACAAATATCGTTAAATCAATTCCAAGGAGGTTCCTCCCTTTGTTTAACAGTGAGTTACTAAAGGAGAGAACTCACTAATATTGGTAAGCGGGAATTTAATCACATTGTATGACGAATGTCATACTTGTCTGTCCGTACGCACCCACTTTTAGTTGTGGTGTGCAGAACAATAGGCTATATTTAGATTATATTCGTTCCGTTGCTTACGGGGTGCAAAATATTGCTTATGGGGTTTTACAAACAAAAGAATGAACAAAAGAAAACCCCACAACTTCAAGTCAGGGAGAACGTCCGTCCGTCCGTCCTGCTGCATTCACTTACTTCCGTAATAATCCTTTTCACAGCTATAAGATTTAACTCCAGTTTGACTGAACTGTGGAAATTCTATATTTGGTGCCATAGTTACCGCAGCATCACTCCACACAAACTTCATTGTTTCGGTACTATGCCCATCTGTATAAGGAGAAAAAACGAAGTGAATGAATGATAAAGATCGTAATAATACATTGGTACATTTGGTGTACGTTTATAGTACGGGTATATTGACTTGATCCTAACCTTTATGCATGAATATAGTACAAGGTTCGTGCATTGAATATATTAATTACGCTCCATACAGCGCTTTGATTTCACTATATCGTTCTATTTAGAAACGATGTAGTTTCGGGCGATGCACTTGGAGAGTATGAATATATCGAATATATGAGCAAATCGTTCAAATCGGTCCTTAATTCAGATTTGTGTTTGTTATACACATAGAGCGTCTTTGTGATACACTTATAAAAACATACAAATGGGGCTATCCATAGAAAATAAAAATGTTATTATTATTATCATTATTATTATTATTATTAGAAGTAGTAGTAGCAGTAGCAGTAGCAGTAGCAGTAGCAGTAGCAGTAGCAGTAGCACCAGCAGTAGCAGTAGCAGCAGCAGCAGCAGCAGCAGTAGCAGTAGCAGTAGCAGTAGCAGTAGCACTAGCAGTAGCAGTAGCAGCAGCAGCAGCAGTAGCAGTAGCAGTAGCAGTAGCAGTAGCAGTAGCAGTAGCAGTAGCAGTAGCAGTAGCAGCAGCAGCAGTAGCAGCAGCAGCAGTAGTAGCAGTAGTAGTATACCTAGTATTATACTTACAACTTTCGACTTCGAAATGACAATGCTGTGTATCAAAAGGATATTTTTGAAGATGCATCAAACACGAATATGTTCCCGTTACTCTGAAACAGAAGATTCAAATAAAAGCCAATATCAAATATAGGCAGTTTTCTTGTCTTTTTAATTTTAAATTTGATTTCAGCTTTTTAATAAACAAATTAAGCACCCATAATTGATGATAACATTGAAATCTAGTAATTTGGCACGAAAACGACGACATATGTTACCACGCATGTTAATTAAATTAACATGCGTGATGTTACATACACCTACCGATGTCAAATATATGTGTATTTATAATTCGGATTGAAAAAAAGTGAATGGTGTAGACGTTTATGATATTTAAAGAAAAGAAAGCGAATACGTCCTTGCAGTATCAGTCCTTAAAATAACAACTGGTAATATTACAACAAGGAATAAAAGTGTTCCTGAAAACATAATGTTTGTTCTGTATGAGCTTTAGAAATGGTAACTGTTAGATATTACTCGTTTAATCATCCTGTCATAAACATTGCATGTATTACTACTTCAATATTAAACTGTTGATATTATTTACAAATCTAAATCAAATGTATCAAAGTGATATTATATAAGTAACACATGGCTGCGGGGTGATGGTAAATAATACCAACCCGAGAATAGTTCGCCTCGGGTGATATGTTGGTATTATTTACTGTCACCCGAGCAGCCATGTGTTATTTATTTTATTATACCGAACAAAATTACAACCATTTTGCAAAATAAAATATCAACAAATATAAGCAAATATAATTGCCGTTATGATAATTTTACATGTACGATCTCAGTCCGTGTAAGTTTCTAATGATTTGGTGCTATTTTTAGTAAATCTTGTCAGTTTCAACAGTTGAAATTGACAAGATTTACTAAAAATAGCATGTGAAATATACACAAACATATAAATAGCATACGGATACTCTCTAGCCGGGTGTTTTCCGGACTCAAATACAATGTAGTACAAATTTATATAAATAGCCCAGCCTCGTTTTTACTAGTAGTGATCGAACAAAATATCACAAAGTGATCGAACAAAATAGCACACAGAAGGTCTATGGGTAAAATACCCTGAGAGGTCACGTAAGTTATAATAAAAGCAAATATCAAATTTGTGTAGACTTTAATGGGTCAATTAGTAAAAAATACAAAAACTGCAAAAATACAGGAAAAACTTTTATTTTATGTATTTTTTTAGAAACAAATAGTTCAAATTTTACCGCTCTATTTTCGTAACAGGAAGACCAATTTGAGTACAAACATGTCTTCTGGACCACTTGACATACGAGCTAAAACCAATTACAGGGTTAGAAATGATCTAATGCTCATTCAGATATATCAGCAAAACATGATGATAATGTATTTTTTACAAATTGACCCATTAAAATCTGCCCAAATTTGATATTGGCTCGTTTATTATATGTAACACATGAATCACCCAGAATACCTTGTTATCACGCTTAGAATGCGACAGTGACCTGACTAATACTAGGGTCTATAAAAACCCAGTTACCGTTTCATTGTCTGGGATGTGGATAACACAGGTCGCCTTATGCTCAGGTATGTACGACAGAACGTTACCTAGACTGGTACCTCGGTCCGAGTTTATTATGAAATATTCGAACCGTTACTAGACAAGTCTAAACGTTACCTTGTGACATTCGGAACATCTTGTTTATCATCCACATCATGGCGTCACAAGAAAAATCACATTACATTTATAACAACGTCTTTTTCTTTAACCACAAATGAGTTCAAAATGTGACCTCTCAATGCATTTTCCCATAGACCTGCCAGGTGATATTTTGTTTGATCACTATGTGATATTTTGCTCGATCACTACTAGTAAAAACGAGGCTTGGCTATTCATGAAAAATTTGTACTATTTGAGTTCGGAAAACACCCTGCTAGAGAGTATCCGAATGCTATTTATATAATTGTGTATATTTCACATGCTATTTTTAGTAAATCTTGTCAATTTCCACCACCTGATACGGATTGAGATTGTACATGTATGTAAAATGATAGAACTTTTCTCGGGTTGGTATTATTTACTATCACCCTCGCAGCCATGTGTTATTTATATTTAATACAAATGTAATGAGTGTAACGGTCAACATAACACTTGAGTTTTAAATCTAACAGAAGGACATAGATCACGAGTTTTTATTAGATTTACGTCATCGTCCTATTTTTAGCACACACCAAGGACATTACCTCAATTGTAACTCTGAAAAACACAAATATTTTCATAACATTGAATTCTTTTTTACGAACCTTTATTGTGAATGAATTTGATCGGTCACATTTTTTTCTTTGCTTTTTATGTCAAAATCGACATTTACTCACTAACGTAGCCACTTCTATATTGTTATATACATGTATGACGTTTAATTTATGTTCTTTCAACCCACCGCGAACAATTCAAATTATTACATACATACAAGACTCGAAAATACTTCAAATTCATCGGGTTTAATATGTTATATTCTACATCAAAATCCATTGATTGAACTAATCCAACTGCGAGAGAACGTCATGAATATTGTTAGTTATAATACGTACTCAACGGTCGATATATTCATTCATTTAATTCGATTATATATTTTGTTTATGACACAACTAAACGGATTGTTCGAGGGTGTGTTTTCTATTGAATTGCAATAAATTTCCATTTTAGAACGCACGCAAAGAAAATAATTAAGTTTATGTACATGTATGACATTTATTCATACCTAAGTATCTTAAATGATTTGTATTATTTGTGAAGTCCATTAAATAGTATCATAATATTTATATAAGCAGTAACAATAAAAACGTATTGAAAAGATACTGTTTGACAAGGTTTAAAGACTACTCGTACTTAACAATGTAGGCTGGACGAAATGTTCGAAATATTATATGCATACACATAGTCGAATTTAATTAACAAACGCTATATAACAAGATTAAAAGTGTCTTCGCCTAGTAAAAGCTTAAACATGTGCGCCCTCAATCAGTTACTTAGTCTCATTCATGAAGAAACCCACAGCGGAATATCATAGGCATTGTAAAACAAATAATCGTCAATTAATATACAAATATCGTTTTTTGCCTGGGGCTATGCCCCTATGCCATAGTTGTAATACCAATTGTTCAGCCTGTCCGAATTGGCAGACAACCAAATCCAAATTCCCAAAACTCCCAATTACATTACATGCGCATACAGCAAAATAAAAGTAGTTTCACTCAGATCTCACTAACCCGCCTTTAAAATGCAGAAAATCACTATTTAACATTTAACAGTTTCATGTAAAAGTGTAAAAAATAGTATTGAAGCCAAATTGGCATTGACAACAACACAGTTTCTTTTGTTTCTATTGTTTATTTATTCATGCGAGAGTAGCAAGGAAGATAACTGCGTGGGACTTTGCATCATTCTTAGACTCGATTTTCCCCTATCACTATTTTATTGATTGGGTCATTGTTTACAGCGATGGAAACTTGGCAAATTAGTATGATTTGGTATACTGATAACGAATTCGTGGTCATGTTGTTATAGTGCAGAAAATGAAGCATAAAAAGGTGACTGTAATTTCGAATTCCATTGATAATTTCGCTATGCTTTTCGTATTATTTTCCAAAACATTATCAAGGTAATATGCCTACTACATGTAGTTCAATGTATGACTGAGCATGTATGTGTGAAGTGGGGGACAATAATGGAAATCTGAGATCTTGTTTATTATTAGTAGTACATAAACGAAATACAGAGACAAGTTAAGCATGACCAATAGATTAACCCTACAACTTTCTAAGGTTAACATAACTGGCAGTAAAAGAGGACGTGTATTTTCTACAAACCATTTCTGATCCGTTTACATTTACTTCAGTTTAGTAATTTAACTGCTTCCCAAGCGAATAAAGTTTAGTCCCATGCCTTCAGAGATTGCAGCGCTTTGATTAATGTTTGAAGTCCCACTGGAATCATTATTTAAGTAATATCATGGGAGACTACCCAGTCTCGTTACCCTGGCACAGCCAAGTGGGAACCAGCAGTTTCCTGGAAATATCTATGCTGAGCGTCAAGCCAGGGAGACATACTAGTATCAGACCTTAATCACTCAAGTTTGATGTTTGATTGCGTTCATGTATACTATAATATTACATTGTGACAAATTGAAATGGTCACGCATTTTAAAGCACCGAAGAAAAAGCGCTAAACTCCGCATAATACACATGCGCGCGCGTTCAATTAAACACATACTTTTTTGTTCGGGCGCTTGACAGAGTGGTCGCGCAAAACAATGGCGAATGCCATTTTGTTACACAATAAACGGGTTTCGTTTTTTAAGTTACAAAAAGGTAATTGTGATGTATGCAATTAGTGTTGATGAGCGTTTTGGTTTACGCGCGTTATATTTTGTCGTAGTCAGGAGACGAGAATTAAGTTCGAGAGAACGAAATGCCATGTTACGGAGTGTATGGAAATTAGATTTTCTGTGTAGAACTGGAAATTCTTTACCTTGCACTCAGCTGTACAGTTCCATCCGGGTATATATGGATTAATTTATTAGGCACCGTGACTTCATGGTAATCTGCTTGCTTCTCATTGAGTATATACATGTCGGGTATCCATATTGAATCAAACATCGAACTGTGTAGATTGAGACGGGTGATGTTTATGTTGTCTGTAAAACTCAGGCGATCGTCAACCCAACGTTCTCGAAGGAAAATGCTCATAGAATATTCCTACAAAACACAGTATAGAAAACAAGTAAGTTACGTAAGGTTCTTGGATAGAAATTTAATATTATTGCTCGAAATTTCCTGAATTTCAAAGGACAAGGTTAACTAATGGCTTAATTTGGCCATGTGATTTGACAAAAAATAAAAATGCTTGTTCCTTTAAATATGTCCTATAATTCAAATAACTGCCTCACATATTTGTGTATTGCAAAAATAAAATAAAATTGTCAAATATTCGCGTAATTTTGGTATAGTTGCCTGTATATCCCATACACAACAACACTGACATCTAAAATAACTTGAGAAACTTCGGCATTTTGTAGTTATTTAGTATTTTCACATCAACAATTCTATAGGGTATTAATACCCTATAGAATTAACACAACTATTACTTAAATTGCCTGAAATTTGTTCGCATTTGACGAAAACGATTCGAAAAACGAACCAAATACCTCACTGATGTTTACGCTTTAGTTTGTTGATGTTACAGTTCAATCATGTATGAATTACATTATTCACAGAGCATGTTGGAAGGAAACTAAGCGATTTTTTTCAAAAAAAAAATACTCAGTGGACGTTATCGAGAGTGGTTAAAATTGCTTATCTGTACCAAATCTTTCATAAAGCAACCGTCAGAGGCTTTCTATTACATCACTACTTGGTTAGGTTGGAAAATCATGATATACAACAATTTTAGAGGCAATCTGTGAGGCAGCACCTTTAACATTTCTTGTGTAAAAAATGACAAACCTGCCAAAAATATGAGGTGTATGTCATGTTTATCCCAAAATGTCATTTTTGGCCATTTTCACGACTATTATTGACGTAAAACCTTTCGAAAAACCACGATGGCAGTCTTGTGACACTTTCATACATTTACATAACCAGTGTTCTGCAAGTCTTTATATATGTACAAGATATCAAAGTTTCGCAAGAATGCCATCTTGGTTTTTTGGGAAGGTTTTACGCCATGAAAAGCAATGAAAATGGCTCAAAATTACATTTTTGGCAAACGTCATATATTTCAAGTAGATTTGTCGACATACATTTGTATTACTAGGGAAAATTGGAAAAGTGTGCTTATTTTTTTTAAAGACAGTGTGAGGTTATAAGAAACATAGGACAATTTTATAGGAAGATGCATTTCTATTTTTCGGTAAAACTCAGGGCCAAATTAAGCCATACATGAACTTTGTCCTTTAACAAGAAGAATGCAAAAATACCATTTCGAGGAAGAGTTAACCGAAGTGAAGTTGGTCTGAACAAAACTAAAGGATTTGAAAAGTCAACATAGAACACAATCTTCAAGAGGACATTTTTCAAAAACAATAGATCAACCCATACAAATATGCCAAACCAAAAGTACATACAATGACCAAGAGGTATAGTTGTTACGGGCGTGTGTCCGTCCGTCTGATAAAAAGGATACACTAATTCAATATGACATTTTAGCGGATCAGATAACTTACCAAGTACGATTTGTATCATGGCACAATGTCATATTTATGCAAGAGTTATGGCCCTTTTAGGCGTGAAATTAGTTATCGATCGATACAGTTTGAAGAGTACACTTTTACATGTTTTATCAGTACATGTGTATCTAGTTTATAATCACTGGCCGTAGAATATAAGCGTTAAAGTAATAAAATGTATGACGTAGTCCCAGGATATAAACCTGATTTGACATTTTAAGGACTAACCATATTCTTCTCGCTGATGGCAAACATGGAATTGATGTACATATTGGTCTCCACTATCACCTGTCTGTCGCCAACACCTGATGGAAATAAATAGTTTATAAATATAATCATTATTTTTATCCCTAAAATACAAAATTATGAAAACAAGCGCATCGTAATTCTAACTTGTACAGCAACGCGGTTTCGTGATTTTTGTTTAAATTTCGCCCGATTAGTCTAGTGAATAGAAAACTAACTCGTCACCCGAGCGACGAAGGTTTCAAATTCCGGTATGGGCACGTTCTGTTCCCCTGTGGCAATGGCTACACGGTCATGCTCTCCGCGTGTAGAAGATGTCAGCTTGGGGAAGAAAATCTAATTTCTGGAAAACTGGTTAGATCAATATTCAGCCAACTATAACTGAAAGTTTGAAAAATTAATATTCAACGAGTGACAGTATATGCCCACTTTATTATGTTAAAATACGAATTTAGTAACAAACCACTGAAACCAGAAACAACTTACTGGACATGTGACATTATACCTTACGCCTATTGGTCATACTGAATTTATAATACAGGTCATGTGACATTATGCCTGTCGCTTATTGGTCGTACTGAATTAATACAGGTCATGTGACATCATGCCTTACGCTTATCGGTCGTACTGAATTAATACAGGTCATATGGCATTAAACCTTAAGCTTATCGGTTGTACTGAATTAATACAGGTCATATGGCATTATACCTTACGCTTATTGGTCGTACTGAATTAATACAGGTCATATGCCATTATACCTTACGCTTATTGGTCGTACTAAATTAATACAGGTCATATGACATTATGCCTTACGCTTATTGGTCGTACTGAATTAATACATTTCATATGACATCATACCTTACGCTTATTGGTCGTACTCAATTAATACAGGTCATATGACATTATGCCTTACGCTTATTTGTCGTACTCAATTAATACAGGTCATATGACATTATACCTTACGCTTATTGGTCGTACTGAATTAATACAGGTCATATGACATTATGCCTTACGCTTATTGGTCGTACTGAATTAATGCAGGTCATATGACATTATACCTTACGCTTATTGGTCATACTGAATGATTCAGGTCATATGACATGATACCTTACGCTTATTGGTCATACTGACTAATACAGGTCATATGACATTATGCCTTACGCTTATTGGTCATACTGAATGAATACAGGTCATATGACATTATATCTTACGCTTATTGGTCGTACTGCATCAATACAGGTCATATGACATTATACCTTACGCTCATTGGCTGCAATATAAAATACCCAGGCTTACCTCTGTCGTATCTAGGAGAAAGTTTCTTGTCGTAGTCAGAATTAAACAAATCATTGAGTATGGTAGACCTGTAAGAGATACAGTTGTAGGAATATAACAATGAGTCACGCTATTTGGTACACTTTGATAGAGTACGTGGTATCGCTATTTGGTACACTTTAATAGAGTACGTGGTATCGCTATTTGGTACACTTTAATAGAGTACGTGGTATCTCTATTTGGTACACTTTAATAGAGTACGTGGTATCGCTATTTGGTACACTTTAATAGAGTACGTGGTATCGCTATTTGGTATACTTTAATAGAGTACGTGGTATCGCTATTTGGTATACTTTAATAGAGTACGTGGTATCGCTATTTGGTACACTTTAATAGAGTACGTGGTATAAATTGATTATTCAGGTCAGTCATATGTTTACATATAACATTATGTGCATAAACATTGCAAATTCTCTTATCAATGTTTTATTTTAATAGATAGTATGTGTACATGTATTAGTCTGTAGTTTGGTGAATAAGGTTTTGGTTTTCACTGTTTTTTTTCTCCAACTGAAATGTTTAAAACAATAAAAATACAATGTTATGATATTGCAATATTTGCATACAAGTGACAGATCTGGATAAACGGACTATATTTTATAGGTAAGGTAAAGTGTTGGTTTGTGTCGGTATAGCATGTCTCTGTTTGAAGGGGTTAACCGACTTGGCTTATGAGACATCAACATTCTGGTCACATTTACTCTTACAACTTTTAAACAGTTTCATTTGTTGAATATTACGAATAATTTAACCTGACATGACCTTCATTATAATTATGTTTATGCATGAATATTATTTCAAGGTTCTTGCGTTGATTATATAAATTTCCGCGGACAAATCGTCCATTGTTAGACCTTTAGAACTGTGTTTGTATTACACATCGAGCGACTTTGTGATACTCCCCTCTTATGAAAACATGCAACCGGGGTTATAAATATAGACAAATATCAGCTGTTAAAATATACTAATAGAAGGTCCAGGATCAGGTCAAAGACATAACGACAAAGGTTGGGGGTCATGACGGTAACAAAAAGACGTTCGTTTTAATCATTCGGTCCAGTATTTGTGGCAGGGAGGATTCCAATGCCCATCACATTTTTATTTCTTGCTGAGGATACATTTTAACCCATCTATTTATCTCCCTGAAACTTTAAGTGTTCCCTCTATATCTCTCTATTTCATTTTTAGAATTATTTTTCAGTCAATATCAGCCTTTTTGTTAGCTCTTTGGTTTCTTAAAACCTGAGGAACGTGTACATTGTTGTTTAGTTGTTAGTCTTGCAGTAATCTTTTCAGTTTCAACTGTTTTTAGATGACTTTATTTGGCATTAATAATACTTAAATTAGTCCTTCAATGGTGGTTCAGTAATATCATATGCATATGACGTTCAGAAAACGTCCACAAAACGCGCAGGGTGGACATTGGTTCAGCATCGATATAGTGAGTGTTATTTTTTATATTTTAATCGATATCAATGGAACGTTCACATTTTTTCGAACAATAGTCTCGCTGACCTACGTTCAAGGGAAGAAACCTGCAAACATGTTTAACAATCACGGGTTTTTGTCGATATAATCCTTCGTTGTACGCTACGTTTTCGGCATACAATTTGAAAGTACTAATTCCCGTTTTTTCGTTCTCAGTTTGAAATATGTACGGATGCACGGATGCACGGATTTTACCATTCACATTCATTTGTTTGCTTCTGTCCGCCATTTTGTTTAATTAAACAAATACACGCACAGCAGCTCCGGATATGGTTAGCCAAACGTGACGTGGCGTACGTGACAAACATGTTTTTTAAACATACCGTTCAACGAATAACTGGTGCGTACCAGGAGCGAAACGTACGTCACATAATCTTTCCTTGAACGCAGGGCAGGCGTAAGTCGGAAATAAATATGTCTGTACGTATCCGCTAACGAGACTGTATTTCTTGAAGCGAAAATTACAAACACGTATACTAGTACGGGTATAGATTATTGGAGATAACTCTAACCTTATCAATAAATAAACATGGTTAATATAAACACTACACGGTCGACTGACCACTTGTTAAATATTTAACTGAGTGCAAGTATTGGTTGTAATTCTGGGCCCAAGACCAGACAACTAGACGCACGGTAAGTATTGTAATTATCAGAAAAAAGCTCTTTCTGGATTCGAACCTTTAATCACCCGCCCACAAGGTCATGATCGGGCATTAACCACAGGGATGGGGTGGGTGTGGTCAGTAAAAACCTGATGCCAATCATGGGTAATTAGTCAATTAATTAACATTTCTACGAGATTAAAAACAGCTGTAAGATAGAGTGAATATCTCATTACATGACTCAGAGCAATACCATGAAATATTTGCTTACGAGTTGTACGTTACCATTATTTAAATATCTTATATCACACTATTAAAACTGGGTTTTCTACGAACGTATAATGCGCAATTAGGATTTAGTCGATATTGTATTACTGGCTAAATAATGGTGAGATATGCCAGGCTGTTTTTCATCTGGTAAATATGTAAATACGGAATAATGAACATTATGTCATCAAATATATTGATTAAACATCTACTGTTCACATGATTATTGTTTATAATGTCTGCGTTGAAATTAGAATGTCGCTTGTCTGGGTGCGAGTGTTCTTGTGCATGCAGACGGGTGAAACTGGGCGGCGGGTGAATGGACTCAGAGAGAAATATGCGAGTAGATAGGCGTGTTAGACAAGCGAGTGGATGGACGCAATGGAAAGGCGCATGCAGAGGCGGACCCGGGTATGCGTGCTGGTGAAAAAGCGGGCAGATCGACTAATAATCGGGTTTATACGAGGTTCTATGATCAAATCCAAATTGCCTATCCATTGTCCGTGTTACGTATTATAATCCAGATCGACTTATAATCGGGTATGTACCGTAACATGACATTCTATGCTAAAACCCGAAATTGCCGGTACATAGTCTTATAATACATATTGACTTATAATCAAGTATATACGGTACTACGAGGATCTATTCTAAACCCCGAAATGACCGATCCATTGTTTCGGGAACGTCTTATAATACATATTGATTTATTAACGGGTATATACCGTACACCGTCTTGAGATGCCCTCTCTTGACTGACACTCTCTTGACCGACACGTTCTTAAAAACTACTCTCAATTGTACATTTACAGTTAAAATTAACAACAATTCGTTTACTCTTATTTACAACAACCTCTCAACAGGAACCACATATCTGTCTCCCTAATGGTGTGGCTGCAAATATTCTAGCAATTTATATGTGCTCAGACGCATCCTTATTTTCCACGTGTATTTCATTTCATGGAAATCAGACCCAAAGAGTCAGAATTTAAGGTGATTGGCCACTCTTCAGTTGAGCGGAAGTTTGAAATCGGTGTAAATAAGACGTATTGAAAGCGTCTGACTACCATGATGAAAAACTTAAAATTGATGTGTCAGCATATTCTCATGCCTTAAAATCGCGAATTTACTGTATAGTAATTGCTATATTATACACTCAGTCGCAAAAGAAAGTATACATTGTGCATAACTGAAATTATATCGCCTGGGGTTTACAGAAACAGTCATAATGTTAATATTTACTAAATAGTATGTTTAGCCGACATTTTAAGATCAAGCGACAACATGTCAACAAATACAATACTGCACAAACAGAGTCAAAACTTTGGGACTTGAAAAGTTCTGTTAATACAAAATTTCGTTTAGTTCTGTCAACGCCAAAGGATACAATTTCAAAGTATGAACAATGTATACTTTCTTTTGCGACTAAGTGTACTATAATAAACTTGCAGAAAAAAACTATAGCTGAAATTGTATGTGTCATTTATTCTAAATGTTTGAAACACCAACACTCGCGAATTCTAGCTACAACGTATGTGGAACGTATTATGATGCGTCTTCACAAGATTTTATATTTGTTATGCAGGCATCCCGACCACTTGAGAGGAAGGTTCTTTTGCAATTATTTCGTAGGAATATAGACTAGCTAATATGAAAGAGAATATAGCTAAAACTGGACTCATATTTAAATATACACTTTTTTCAAAAACAAATTATCGCGAAAACTGGATACAACGTATTCAAAACGTTGATGTATTTTGTAAACTCTCCTGGTTTTCGGCATTTCCGAAATCCCTTAAGTGTCAACTAAAAAAATCTAGCAGAGCAACTGCCATGATATTTTGGATAAAACTTCTATAATAGTTACTCTACAGTACTGGTTGCATGTACGAAAACAGTATGTTGTTTAACAATTTTTTCGTATCATTTAAAAATGAAAAATCACATATTTTAAAATATCATTTAAAAATACACATAACATGCATATTCTAAAACAAACGTTGTCGTGTGATTCCGCATATACGAAATTTCGTGCATGCCAAGTTTCATGTAATTAAGTGTCAATTTGATTCGGTAAAATGCAAATATCAGTTTTTAGGGGGCTTCCCCAAAATCTAAAAATATCTTAAAAACTAGCCGAGCAAAACTGTTATGGGTTTACACAATTATTATCATGAGTGTGTTCTTCATAAAAATCAGGTGTTTGATACCTCTTGTACAGAAATATTTAAGAGTTGTGAATTACCTTAAGTTAAACTGAGCTCTTGAAATTTTACAGAATTCAAGAATAATGTTTCTGTTACGTAATGACAAATTTTAGTCAAGCATCCCATGGAAATTAACTCAAAGACACGTGAAAATATTTGAGACGAGGTGTAGACTCAAACACTTCAGGAGATCGGACCGGACGGAAATTGTGTTGGCTTACTAATTGATTAACTTAAATCTAATCTAAATATTGTTTGCATTTTTCCTAAATGGATTAACACGGTTATTTGATTGCGAGTGCAAGTTCAACCACACAAACAATTTAATCTCCCCACGTAAACGTGAATTAATGTTTTTACAGTATATAAGAATGATTAAATATAAAAAAGATAATGACAAAATAAAAAAATAAAAGTCACAAGTCGGCTGTAACACTCGGTGCCGCTGGCAGCTACAGCACTTTTGACCCTCTCAGGTACCCATTTTTACACCTAAGTGAAGCATGTGGATAATTCTCGCTCAGAGACTTCTCGATCTCGAAGCGCGTGCGTCCTATCTCTAGGCCACAGGTCCATGAAAAGTACCCAATACCGTCTATATATACATATTTAAATAGTGGCTTGTATATACTGGGAAATCCTTCGTTGCAGACCTTCTATTTAAATATGTAATATAGGTGGGCTAGGTCACTTTTCACGGACCTGTGCTCTAGGCCACCACTAACTCGTCGGACAGGAAAGGCAGCGCTTATCAGAAACATAAGAGGACGAAAGAGACCAAAGAGGAACACTGTACAAATTGCTAGATCTGTATGTAAGTCGTTCCGATCAAAATAACGAATAATGAGATTTGATGACTTTTGATTGATTATTTAAATTTGAAAATCCTCAAAGTAAATCATACTTACATAGTGTCATTGCTTGCAGCCGTTGTTCCGGGTACCAACCACTCTAACACCAATATTAGCACCAACAACATATGTCCATCAATTCCAATCTCCATGGCAACTACTAGATGTTAAAGAAAAATATATATTTCCGACTTATTGTAACACGTATTCCAATCATCATTATAAATGCTATACTTATACATTTATAAATTATTTCCCCTTTGAATTTTAACACTTCTCTTATGACATGTTTACATAAACGTGACATACGTTTTGTCGATTTTCCCCTACATTGTAGTACAATATGGAAGACTGTTAGTGACTTTTATCGTTCATTGTTTCAGACAAAGGTGACATTGATAAAGACTAAAAGAGTAAACGATTCTTTTTTAAGGTAACATAAATTTTATAAAAATCAGCATTTGTCTTTTTTTCTCTTTTTCAAAGATACGTTAGATCTACCTGTGGATTCAGATTGTTTTCTTTTGTTTTAATTTTGTCGGGAAAAGTAGCACAAATTTAAATCATAAAATGGGATAATGCTCTTACAGTCAAGACCATTCCGCCGACGCCATGGCAACGAAATCGAAATACACTAAATACGTATATAATTCCATACTATATTTTTTTTAAGAAGAAAATGTTCAAATATTTCCAAGTTAATTATTATGTGATTTTTTTCCGAAATATTTCATCATTGAAAATAGTAATTATATCAATTGATACGTTTCATATGTTAATGTACCCAATCATGCTTGTACGGTTTGAATACGGCCATTATTCAGACCAGCAACTCAAAATTGATATAAAGACACATGACATTATTTGAGACGAGATCTTGCTCAGATTGGGGGCTAGAGGAGCATCATCTGACTCCGTGGTCAGCACCAGAGATACCGACTTCTAGTCAGACTGTGTTATAATTTGAAATAACTTGTTTTGAAATATTAAACAGATTTGGGTTAAAATTGTATAAATCAAAACCATGCTAGCCGGTTGAATATTAGTACAATGTATAGTACGTACGTGTCGCGTACACTTGGTCGCAAGAAAAATGTTCAAAGTAGCTGTCGAATGTATATAATTTTATAATCTATTTATGTTAATGCGAATTAGGCTTACTAAGATCTTTTTGCTTATACCAAAGTTTAGTTCGTTCTAATCCTTTGTTTGTTATTACACACTTATGATAGCATTTTTAGAACGTCACGTGGTATTATATATGTACGTGCACAATACGTAATATAAAATCAGAAATAATGCGGGTGATTAAATTTCATCATTTTTGCGAAATCATCATATTAGCAGGGGATTAAATTTCGCCATCGTTGCGATATTATTATATTTGCGGGTTATCGAATTTCTCTATTTTCACAAATTCGGCATTAACGCGAAAATAAAGGCTAGTTACACATAACTGTGTTGGCTTTTAACAAAAATTCGCGAAAATTAGATCCTGCGAAATAATCTGAAAATGTTGAAATGGTGAAATATTTGTTTCACGAAAATATATGACATTACGTTAGTTATATACGATGACATGACGTTTTTTCTTGATTAGTTGAGTGAATTATCCTCTATTCCACAAAAGGTGAAATTAAAAAGAACTACGTTTTTTGTGAATTATGTTTTTTTTAATTTATGTAAACGAACTGATGCATTATTAATTTCAATCAAAAAAAGAATTCACTTCAAATTATTTTCTTAATTGTCAGTTAGCTACGCTGAGGAAAACAAGTTATTCACTGTATTTTGTCGCATCAATAAAAACAAGTGTTTAAGAATATTACTTATACAATTGCAACCTGTTAAACTTGAACAAAAAAGCAAAGAAAGGGAATTTTAAGTGTATATACAACGCGGGAACATATTTCACCACTGTATGGTATACATAGATAGTACTAAATAGTATATTCTATTTATTATTCATGTTTAAAGTTCCGACTCACTAAATAATTGGAATGGTTAACTGATAAATAACGCAACACGAAAACATTTTACATTTTAAAAATATTGACATACCAGAAAAAGATATACATGTATAAATTTTATAACTTATTTGTATTGTAGGTTCAAGTTCAATGAAAGCATAGTTCTTACGCTCCCCTTCGAAGAAGAGAGCATAATTAGGTCTGCGCATGTCTCAAGCTAGGCAGTGAGGTTCGTCGTGACAAGAGGGAGTGTACAAAGAAAATATAGTCCAGTTTTCAACCCTGTATAGTCCTATGGATGCTAGATTCTATTGAACGTATTAGTTAGGAGCGGAACAATAGGTTTTCTTTTAGATTGTGTTCATTCCTTCGCTTGCTGGGTGCAAAATGTTACTCGTAGGTTGCAACAAATCAAATGAATAAATTAAAGACATCTCAACAAGTATCGTTAAATGACAAGTTATTTAGATAGTTATTCAACACAAAAATGTGCGATGCGGTATTTAGTTCAATAGTATAATGCGTTGTGACCGGTTGTTTTCGGATTATCTTGGTCTTAGGCAAAGATCTAAACAATAAAGTTAGTAGTTGAGGTTTTTGGTCGTGTTTAAGCATAAAATGTTTGTTCTGTGTAGTACGTGTCCATATAATTTCAGGCACCACATTAGTGGCAGCGGTGGGATAAAAACCTAATTCTGAAAATTACAACAGTTACCTTTAAACCTTACTTTACGGCGATCAATCTATTGCTTAATGTAACAATATGTCTGATCAGTATGATGGAGATATCAGGAATCAACCTGTGCGTGTACTCCGACCACGTGCTTAACGCTCATGGAGCATGCGGAAATATTTAAGATTGTAAAGTCAGTTGCTTTATCTAGCGACGCTGGGATATGTCAAATGTTTTCCACCTGATGCAGACAGTGATGTTGCCAGCAGAAGCCTCTTTTCGCCAGCTTCTGGGAATAATAAAGCTTCGAAAAGTCAAAACAATATTCATACCGTCCCAGTTGTGAGACATCAAGTCTTATGTATTTTATATTTTGAATGCCGTTAAAGAGTCATTTGCCAATGTGCACAAGTGTCAGAGTAAGCAGTTAATTGCATTGTCAAATACGCTTGACCAATTGCCCTGTCTGATCTTCATGAACATAACATTAGGTTATATTCTATTTTATTCTATTTTATACTGTTTTGTGATACCGAACTTATATAATGCATAACATTGTAATATAAACTGACATGCACTTATCAGATAATATCAAACTGATCATTATCAAAATTTATGTTAATCATTGATATTATTATTAATCATAAAATAACGGTACTATAATTATCATAAAAGTATGGAATAATGTTTTGTTCTTCACATTTGTTTTATTTTCATAAACAAAGACATACACACATATATACGAAGCATACAAACAGATGTCTCAATATAGAGCTTGGACAATGTAGTCAACACATAGCTGAATTATTATGATATAAATAATATACGTCATTATATGTTTTTGTAAGAAAGGAAAGCATTCGAATGAAAGTCGCATTAAATAGTAGTAAGGTGGGTAGAGCGGAATAATGTTCTATGAACAACCGAACTAACAAAAATAAGTGAGAACTTGTATATACGTCAGTATTGGTATAAATAATCGCTTGACAATAATTATTATTTAGATGAAATTAGTTACACTGTTATACATTATCTCCAATATGACCGTTAATATATATCACAACTTTATAATAATAATAATATTATTATTATTATTATTATTATCATGAACAATATTATTGATAGGTACTCACTTTTTATCGCCGTAGGTTCAGAGTGTTTTCTTTCAGATATGACGCTGATAATGAAATGATATTACAAGACCCAGTGGCACTGAAATGTCGTCTCCTTCAATAAGCGAAGCAGGGTGTTAATAATATTATATACTCTTACGTGTATAATACAGTCGGACCGATCGTTCTTGCCTCCTGAATTGAACAGGAACGTGTCTTAGGCAACCGATATAGAGAAACGCCAATTAATTAATTTCTAGGAATGGTCTTCGTCTGTCCGTTATAAAATAGTTTTCGCTAAATAACTGTTGGGCAGAATTATACGAAGCATACAGCAAATGTGTAACTGTACAACTAATGAAGACTACGTACAAAACCTACATTTCAACAGTGCCAGTGAAAGATCAATGTCAAAGTTCAATGTCAAAGGGTTGAGCTTATAGATTACGTGCATGAAACTTCCAACAAAGGTCAAAGTTCAATGTCAAAGTTTTGAGGTAACATTACGTACATGAAACTTCCAACAAAGGCCAAAGTTCAATGTCAAAGTTTTGAGGTTACATTACGTACATTAAACTTCCAACAAAGGTCAAAGTTCAATGATAAAGTTTTGAGCTTATTTATTACGTGCATAAAACTTGCAACCAAGGTTAAAGTTCCATGCCAAAGTTTTGAGCTTACATTACGTACACGAAACTTCCAACAAAGGTCAATGCTCAATGTCAACGTTTTGAGGTTAAAGTTCGTGGTAACCATGCTAACCTTAGGTCAAGTCAATATTTTACAATCCATAATTTACCCGGGGACTTAAGCGATGTTTCGTCTGTCTTGTTATTTAATTGCTTAGATCTATATATAATTACCAAAATATAACTGTATTAAGTTTTAAAAGAAAATAGAAAACCGGTAATTCCATGAACGTGTAGACAAGAATTACGGTACCGTTAATATCCTTCAGTGAAATTTCATTGATAAAATATGTATGGTATTTATGTACAAAAAATGAATGTCTCATTAAAGGTGCTGCCTCACAGAATGGGCTAAAAAATTTATATATCGTGATTTTCCAACCTAACTAAATATTGATGTAATAGAAAGCCACTGACAGTTGCTTTATGATAGATTAGGTGCAAACAGCAATTTTATCCACTCTCAATGTCGCCCACTTAGTATTTTTTTCTTGAAAATAAAGCGGCAAGTTTCTTTCCAACATGCTTTGTGAATTATGTAATTCACGCGTGATCAAACTGTAACATCAACAAACTACAACGTGAACATCCGAGAGGTATTTGGTTCGGTTAACGATTCATTTTCATAAAATGCGAACAAATTTCAGTCAATTTAAGTAATAGTGGTGTTAATTCTATAGAGTATTAGTACCCTATAGAATTATTGATGTAAAAATACTAGATAACTACAAAATGCCGAAGTTTCTCAAGGTATTTTAGATGCCAGTGTGGTTGTTTATGGGATATACAGGCAACTATACCAAAAATAACGCGAATATTTGACAATTTTATTTTATTTTTGCAATATACCAATATGTGAGGCAGTCCCTTTAAAGTGACACTGGATATGGTCCCAACATATATTACCAAAATGAACAGATAGTTACTTTACTTAGCTACGAATGTTATTAATCTTGGTCAGAAGGGTGTATAGAATATCAACCTTCGCCATCCGGGTTGCACAAGTCTTTGTTACATTAAACAGGTTAAACTGTACAGTCATTCCTTACAAATATTGAGTAGGAAAACAAAAGAGTATGGAGGCTGATGGCTGCCCATATTGTTATGTCGTTTTTGTGCCCGCACTACAACCACATAATGCCTATTTGGTATAGACGTCACAGCGACAGAACGCCCACCTGGTCTAGATGCAACATCTACAGAACGTCAACATAGAACCGGTCCAACACCTACAGAAGACAATCTGGTATCGGTGCCCCAACGACAAAACAGAACGCCAATCCTGCATTGGTGCCACAACGACAATACTACACTGGCACCACAACGACAGAACGCCAATGCGGCATGGGCGCCACAATGACAGAACGCCATTCCTGTACTAACACTACAACGACAACGACAAAACTCGTTGGCGTATGCCCCGTGTTTGCGCTCGGTCTGGCGCCAATACCACACGCCCGGAACGATGTTGGCACAGAATAGTCACCATATGTTTATATTACAGCTATATCACGATGCTTTATCACCATAAATTGTCGCCCATCGTTCAAGCATGTTGCTTACCCTTCATGGTAACCTACTGATTGAGTTCAATATTTAATAAATACAACAAAAAGGGATGACACATCATTTTATTTTATTGGTTTTATTATTATCCATAGAGTATATGTATTGTTTCGTGGTTATAATGACTTTGTTTTTTTAAATAATTAAAAAGGTCAGGAGAAAACAAATGATTTGTGATGCCCCGGAGTGTCATACATTTCTTATAGTCTCACGCATAAACATATTGACAAAGTAAAACAATACCGAGAATTGAAAGCTGAAAACATATTTAGAAAATAAAATTCAGTAAGAAAACAAATAGCTTTTTAAAAAAGGTAAACCATTTGTTCAGACTGATTCCTATGACATTCATGTATACACTTTGCGTATTAAACATATATTCATATCTTTATGTATGATGCGGTCAGACCCCTTGCAAAGGACAAAAGAATCTCTGTAAAATATTGTTGATGGTGCATTTATTAGCAAAAAAAAAAATACGTTAGCATGATTTACATATGTTATCTATCTTTATTTTAAATGTACACATGTATCATAAATGAAAAATAAACGGGGTTACCCGAAAGGGGCCTCAAATGGAAAAAAAAATATAGGACAACGTTTATGTTGTTCCACATACGTGGGGTGTTCGAAATGCAGGCTTATATCAAAGGAAAGTTTAAACTTGGATATAGTGATAAATACAATACATGTGGC
Organism: Spisula solida; assembly: GCA_947247005.1. Classification (NCBI taxonomy): domain Eukaryota; kingdom Metazoa; phylum Mollusca; class Bivalvia; order Venerida; family Mactridae; genus Spisula; species Spisula solida. Next base: position 22,154,738 of record OX365950.1, on the reverse strand, counting down.
GCTTTGTGCGATTTATGGACATCGTATAATGTCTTACTGCATTGTTACTTGTTCATTGCATGTTTCAAAGCAGGTCAATGACATCTGAAAGACAACCAGAAAACAATAACAAATAAATAAATACATTGTATTCCAGATTTATATAGCGCCCTTTTCACGCGAACGCACGTTCAAAGGCACTTTACATTATTGTGTTGCAGCCACAAGGGCGCATGTGCATCCTCTACCAGTGCAAATACAGCATGATCTGGCCAGAGGGACAAACTGAGAGAAAGACCCTGAAGGGGGAGAGAGACATTAAATACAGACATGTCGGGCGCTGCAAGTGCGCCTAGCTCTTATTTCGAATAGAAAGTCTGGTTCTTTAATGTGCCCGGTGTAAATCACCGATACACAGCTTCCTGGCACTTCCAGATACTTTGCAGACCACACGGCCAGGTATAGCTGGACATATTATAACAACACGGTGGTACGGTGGTCGAGTGGATAATTCTCTTGACTAATGATCGAGAGGTCCCTGGTTCGAATCTCGGCCGGGGCACTTGGTCCTTTCTGAAATGTTTTCAAGTGTTTCCAACGTGACTATAGATGAACTGGTTGGAAACACAGAGGTAGTCTCGCGTGTATCGGTGCTATATACCGGGCACGTAAAAGAACCAAAAAATCTATTCGGAACGACCTAAGGTAACACTATCGGATTCCTTGTGTCACATCTCGTTCTCTTTTACCAGCTGTCTCTTCAGCAAAAATATAGGACCCCATTGGAATGAAGTGTTTGCACTTTTATAGGTTATCCTTGACAGGAAGGCCTAAATAATTACAACAAAGAGCATTGATAAATTAACATGATATTCTCCTCAAAGCTGCAATATTGCCAGTTGGGCATTCATCAGCTCGTATATGCTAGAAAGTATCCAAAGTTCATTTCATTGTAAAGAAAATTCAATAAGTTAAGAGTTGTACCCACTGGATACCATGCTTATGCAGCGATGACTAAAACGACATCATATCTTAAATGGCAAGAAAATACTATAGTCATACTCCAGTACTTTCAAAAGAAGTTTTAACTTGTATTACAGACGATGAAGTACACGCTCACTTTCATTAATAAAGACTGAATCAGAAATATCACATATACCCTCAAAAAACTTCTAAGAAAGGCCCTACTAATCACATGCCGTAACCAATGGATAACTATGTAACTAGTAAGCCCGTCCGTCCGTCCATCATGTGCAGAAAAAACTTCGTCGATGTCATGATGAAAATGAACATACACAGTATATAAGACATATACTATAATGCGAATAGCACATGCCTGTGCTTGAATACCATTTCTTTATTTAGACCTTGATCAATGCGACTAAGTTTTTTTATTGTCAATCACACTCGGTAGAGCGTAGGTACGATTCCAGGAAACCTATACGGTCGGCCATATTGCAGTACATGAGTGTTTTACCTTTTGCAGAAGACGAAAAATACATGTAGTTTCAATCTTCAATTTAAAAGTGCAATTAATGTGTAATTTGTAGAGAAGAGTTCAATAAAACTTTCCTGTGAATTTCATTGTAAATGATTGTATCAAAATACAGTCAGTTGCATTTCTTTTCGAACACTCCTCGTACTTATTAGTAATTACATATACAGAAAAATAATAAATTATTATTTTATGAACCGAACGCGCGAACCCGATAAATTCCCAAGTCGTTGATCTGTTATTATATTTATCCCGTTTATAAGGCGAGAAAACTCCATTAAATCTCGCCAACCGTCACATTTTCCAGTGGCGTCACGTTTTCCAGAGGCGTCACGTTTTCCAGTGGTGTCATGTTGGCATCGACGTCATTTCATCGTGATCATGTTAAATACCCCGATGTTGATACCCCTTCGTGGATTGGAAGTCCCCTACTAGGATTAGAACATTTGACCCCACACAAAGCTAAGTCCCCTACTAGGATTACCACATTTGACCCCGACCCAAGCCTAAGTCCCCTATCGGAATTATTAATTTGACGTTACCCCCATTCTAGGTCTGTGTTTGACCCCAATGAAGGATAGGTCACCATATTATAATTCGACATTTGACTCCGCCCCAAGGCTAAGTTACCTGTCTGGATTAGAACATTTGACCCCCGCCCCAAGGCTAAGTCTCCTACTAGGATTAGAACATTTGACCCCCGGAAAAGGCTAAGTCCTCTACTAGGATTAGATCATTTGACGCCGCTCCAAGGCTAAGTTACCTACCAGGATAAGAACATTTGACCTCCGTCCCAATGCTTAATCTCCTACTAAGATTAGAACATTTTGCCCCGCGCCAAGGCTAAGTTACCTACCAGGATTAAAGCATTTGACCCCGTCCCAAGGCTAAGTTCCCTACTAGGATTAGAACATTTGACCCCGCGCCAAGGCTTAGTTACCTACCAGGATTAGAACATTTGACACACCCCTTTAGGCTAAGTTCCATACCAGGATTCGACAGTTGACCCACCCCAAGGCTAATTCACCTACAAGGAAAGGCACATTTGACCCCACCTCAAGGCTACGTTCCCCAACAGGATTAAAATATTTGACCCCACCAAAAGGCTAGTGTAAGTCCCTTTCAGGATCAGGACATTTGAACCCGTCCTGTCTCCTACTAGGATAAGACCTCCACAACGATTAGTACGTTTGACCCCGCCCTTAGGCTAATTCACCTACCAAGCTTAGAACATTTTACCTTAATCTCAATGCAAAGGTCCCTAATACGTGTTTGAATGGAGTGTACAATACTTTTAAATGTTTTCGCTGTTAACATTATAACAACAATTACATATACTGTTAAGCTTAGTAGAAGTTGATTACTGTATTGAGTATACTATGTCTCATTAACTTAAACAAAAGCTAAGAGGGACGGCAATGTTTGACACGTGTCGAGGAGACGTGGAAGTAGTGCTCTAGTGACATCAAGGCATGGACGTGGTGAGCCAGTGACATCGAGGCATGAAAGTGGTGAACCAGTGATATCGAGGCATGAAAGTGGTGAACCAGTGATATCGAGGCATGGAAGTGGTGAACCAGTGATATCAAGGCATGAAAGTAGTGAACCAGTGATATCGAGGCATGAGCGTGGTGATCCAGTGATATCAAGGCATGAAAGTGGTGAGCCAGTGATATCGAGGCGTAAAAGTGGTGAGCCAGTGATATCGAGGCATGAAAGTGGTGAGTCAGTGATATCGAGGCATGAAAGTGGTGAGCCAGTAATATCGAGGCATGAAAGTGGTGAGCTAGTGATATTGGGGCGTAAAATTGGTAAGCCAGCGGTGTAGAGGTATGAAAGTGGTGAACCAGTGATATCGAGGCATGAAAGTGGTGAGCCAGTAATATCGAGGCATGAAAGTGGTGAGCTAGTGATATTGGGGCGTAAAATTGGTAAGCCAGCGGTGTAGAGGTGTTAATGTAATGGTCGTGCCGCCTAAAGAAGTGAAGATTGAAGTGTGAAGTTGGTGGCCGTGTAGCTCATGACCTAGTTTGAATAGAGACGTGAAGTTGTATTCACGATAGCCTATTAACCTAACAATTGTTATTAATAAGCAAAACCATGATAAAACAAATGCAGTTTCGTCAACCAGTAATAATCGCAGTAGCGTGTTTATTTGTAATAACTTTCATGTCGTCAAATACAACACCTTCTTACACGTACAGGGGTCCGTATTATTGACATATCTTTGCTAAGATGGGACTTTTACTGTAGAGAATTCAAAGCACACTAAGTGAGCCCATACATTTTCGTAGAGCACTTTACGATAATTCTGGCTTATATAACTTTGTTTGGGTATTATTTATAATAGCTGTCTTTGTTTGCTCAAAATAGCATACGAAAAGCTAAGATGTGCCTATGAAACGAGCCCCTGATTTTGTTGGTGGTGGCAGTCGGTACTTCTTAACGTAAAATGAAGTACTCGTAAACTCTGCAATGTGTTTGAGTGAGTGTATTTTATGTTGCGAGTTAGTCCGCAATATATTGAAAATTAATACGTATAAACTACATGTATCATTATCATATGTGTACACTATATGAATGTTATCTTACAAACAGATGAATCTTGTTCATTTGTATTTATCTACAATCACTCCCATACTTCAGTTACACATATACTCATGATGGCGGAGGGCGGAAGTGAGCTCAGTGATTCTGTCAGGGAATCGGACTGTTTTTACGACATATCATGTTTTCCATGTGAAAGAGACGGGAGAAATGCGGAAGCTATTAAATATTGTGTCGATTGTAAAGAACATTTGTGTACGACATGCTTGACACATCACAATAAGTTTGCTCCGACGAGGTTACATTCTATTTTGGATCAAGTTCATGTCGGCCTCGGACAAACAAAGCAGATTCCAATTCAGCGATGTAGCAAACATGGTGGAAAGATTATTGATGTTTACTGCCCCGAAGATGACACCGTTGGCTGTTCTACATGCATATCTGATGATCACAGGTAGGTGTCTACTTTTGGTTTCGATTTGAATGTTTATAATAGTATGTCATATTCGCTTGCCTTGAGTGTCTTTCATCTGTTGTTGGTAGATTACATGTCGTCCAGAATAGTACACGTCAATAGATTTGATTAACATTTAAATATAATGTCCCTATATGATATTTAGGAAACAATGATATATTCCGTTTAAAAGGGGAATAACTCTCTGATAAGTCAGTCTCAAAACACAGAATGATTAATGATTTCAAAACAATTATAACGACAACGATCAGTGGATCGGGCGATTTGGGGATTCGACTAACTACTTGCCCGATAGAAACGCATGGGGTTATTGGCCATGGAGATGATCTCATTGCATATTTTGTACATCAAATGTTTATCTTAAATCCACCCGCTCAGAATAATTCTAAATTGTCTAGATTTAGGGATATTAAGTGTTGTTTTTTGTTCTCTTTCCCGTTTTGGCAACTTAAATTTCCCGACCAGGCTAGTAAATATATTCTAAGTAGTAGAAAGTCGTCCGAACGGGCACGTGAACACAATGAATTAAACTGGTCAAATTGGTAGTTTTTAATGATAAATATCTCAGAATCTAGACGATAAAAATGAAATTTGAACGTTTTGATCTAGATATCCTTTCCGCTACCACGATTTTTTGGGGGGTTATGAGAAATTCATATGGTCCCTATACCCCGTCCCTGAGACACTATTGACTTGCAGCACTGATAAAAACTCGATACATCCGGATGCTACACACCTACCCTAAACCGAAAGTAGAAAAAAATGTCAATATTTCGACTAAAGGTCACCGGCCGGAAATGACGATGTGACGGTGACCCTTGCGCGAAAAACTTGGGCCCGTAATATCCTGTAGTCTGGGATGCCTGTGTACCTATGACAGCAAAATTCCCGAATTTGGGCATTTAGGTCGAAAACTACGGAAGGCCGAAATAGCCATCTCGGCGAGTCTGCAAAAGTACGCTATGGCAGCGGAAAGGATATACCCTTAGTGATATGAAACATGGGTTCAGAATATCGCTTGGTCAAATATTTTCATGCACAGGTCAGTTCTTCTAAGGTATGTTTAAATTGACAAATGTATTACCTGATCAGGCTATTTTTCGAGCATAATCTCCCAGTCGGACAAGTATTTGGGGGAATCACCGAATTGTCCGATCGGTCAATTTTCTCCACTGACGATACGACAACAGTACCGGACTAGCAGCAGTTATCAGTGTTAAAACATTATAATTTGATATAATTATGGTTTGATAATGTGGTAGAAAGGTATAGCCACTTAGATAAACATGGCTTTGATTCCACAATAACGCTCTTGTGAAAATCCTCTTTATGTTATTCGTTTTCAGTGCATGCAAAGGTAAACAGTTTATACCTGATGTGGCTGTGGGTATCAAGACGAGTAAAGAACTAGAACAACTCGACACCGAGATAAGGACACTAATGTCTAAGTTGGATGATCTAAAGAAACGAAAGGGAGACAATCTACAACGTCTGAAACAAGACAGAGATACTTTAAAGAAACGAATCCAATCCATCCGAAAGAAGATGAACGAACAACTTGACAAAATGGAGAAGGAATTATTACTCGAAGCCGACACGAAATTTCAGCAGAAGATTGATGCAATACATGCGAGTATGGCCGAGGTGGATGATATATTAGCAAAGGTAAAACAAGCTATGGATCAGATGAAGAGCGATAACAATGATGCTGATATATTCGTTTCATGTAAGATCGTGAAACAGGAAATGTCAGAAGAAATCTATCCTCTGCATGCTAAAGTTGAAAAACTACTCCCTGAACGTAGTTACGAACTTCACTTAGACGAGGATGCTAAACTGATAATGGAAGGGAAAAGGTTGTTTGCTTCGATAAAAGAGAAGTTCATCATACATGTGGCAGAGTACAATGATGACATAAATGTCCATACCAGTGATGACAAAAACGTATGTTCTGTATTTGATATTTGTGTTCTACCTGATGGATGTCTTGTTATGTCCGATAACAGCAACAAGAAACTGAAGAAGTTAGACCCAGTTTCCAACAACATATTTACCCTGATCGACTTACCTGATAATCCTGCTGGTATCTGTCTAATTGACAACACTCGCCTGGCTGTGTGTCTAATGAATCAGAAGAAGATACAGTTTGTATCACTCTCTGGGAAGATCACGTTGGACAATAGTTTCTCTGTCGGAGATCGATGTCGAGATGTGGCACATTGTGATGGTTTGCTGTATGTTTGCTGTGGTGGTGATCCTCAATGTAAAGAAGGACGTGGTCACGTGGAAGTTTACAACTATACTGGAGAACTACTGCGATGTTTATATGAAGAATTTGGCTGCCCTGAATATATTTCAGTGGTGAATGATGGTTACACTACTACAAGGTATACTGCTGACTACTATAAAGGTGTACAGGTTAGAGGTATAGATGGTGCTGTCAAACATCAGTTTCCAACTGTTCTCAATACTGACCTACCATTCTGTTTGATAGGTACCGACCAACTATGTATGGGAGAATGGTCCACCAAGAATATTTATATACATACATATAAAGATAAGCGTATCCTCATACACAACAATGAGATGAAGGGGGAGCCTATATGTGTGTACTTTGACGAGAGATCATCACGTCTGTTTGTTGCCATGTATCAGTGTGACGTCATCCGAGTATTTGATTTAAACATTGAATAAGCGGTATCTGATACTCATCATGAAATTACCGTTCGTTTTTGTTTTAGCCTTTAAATGCAGTGTGTATTGTATATAGGCGGGTCACTAACAATGGTTTGCATGAATATAATAATTAACTTTATTGAACACTAGAAATATGAATTTCAGTGTTACCCTACACCGAGTAACGAACACTTCACTTGAAAGTATAATGATCGTGACATTTTGTGGGCACTTATTAACACTCACTGTGATATATTAATTATCTGTGTACAGTGTATCCAACCATTCTGTTTCAGGACAAACGTTACTATCTACCATGGATATATTTCATAAACTTGGACGATGAAGTAATGATTGTTTGGTCAACATGATATTCTGGAACTACAGTTTGATTTACGTTACATAAATACGTATATTTCGTAACTATACTCACATTTAGCTTGTTTCTAAACGTTGATTTTATATCAAAATGATTTCTACTTGACATGTTATTATTTTATGTATCACAAATTGTAAAATGCAAACGTGCATGATATATATGTATATAACTTGTATTTCTTTATTAATAAAGTATTATTTAATAACAAATAGTTTGGTTTTTATTCCATAATATAACTCTTATTGTATGTTTATTAATACAGCGAATTGTATATAACATATGTAGATACCCAGGTGTGTTTGTAACAATCATACAAATTAGCAGATACTACTATGTACGGTTGTGGACTCGGTGCATGACCTTTAGAAGCTCTATGAATAAGCATATAGGGTCGACAATACGTGTACAAGTTAAGCAAATACAAAAAGCGAGTCATCATGTTTGACCTTCGCATGTCTTGATAATACGAATGTTATCAATATCACTATTCAGGCTATGGTTTAAGGGAGACAATAATGCTCTGAAATTACTTGTATGGAAACTAGTTGTAACCTCCCCTGATCTGGTGAATCTCATGAAAACGTTGTTGATTGTTTTATTAAAAACATTCAGCTTCACATAACACAAGAGAAGAACAGACAATATGTTTTATGTGCACACATTCGTAAAAATTAAAAATGGATAAAACAAGACTATTTTCCATACAATAAATAATTTTTAGCTTAAAATATGTCTCCACACGTTTCGAACTTTTGGCAAACATCGCGTACCTAAACCCTGTTTACTCGAATAATATGGCATTTGTGGGAACATAAATTGTATATACTTATTGTTCATTCATCGCTTGAACGATATATGTAAGTGATCACTTTCAAACGCAACGCAAAACACTATAAAATAACAAATACTTACCCCACTGTAGTGGCGTAAAATGCGTGTGTCTCTGCCTTCAACATACATAACTGCCTTACACACAGCGGGTTCTCCGTATTTTCAATGAACGTCGTTAAAAGGCGATATTTCATATTAGCTCAACACAGATAATATGTTCTGGACTGCTGAGATGCTAGGCTGCAGCTAGCGTCATGTGGTTTGGCTACCCTTGTTAACGTCAAGCTGCCAGGCTGCTAGGCTGCCAACTTCACGCACATGGCAGCAGTACAGTCATAATTAGAAGACAACAAGAATCACACCGCCCTATCACTGGGCTTACACGTTCTGGAACTACCCTGATCCTTCAAGTTATACTAGCGTGACGTTGGTATGCAGCGGCCTGTAACCTCCCTGAATAGGTAAAATCCCGACCTAGACGGACGCTCAAACAATCTAATCAAAGTTGTGACAATCCAATGAAATTAAAGACAATTGTCCGAATAATTGATGAAATGATGCTGAAAGATGCGTAGACTTAACCAATGCGATATATCAACGATCATTCGACAACTTGACTTTGGCGACTAAGCACAATTACCGCAAAGTCTGCTACTTACAATAGCGGTGTAACGTGATATTTACTAAATCGTGAACATCACTTTTCAACCCATTGAATCTACTATTCAATTGCACTGTCCCAGTCAACTAAATTGCTGTTCCCGCCTTTTTAACGTCTTTTCGTTTGAAATCGGCGCACTTGTCTTTAGTTTCGCGTGTCGCTAATCAAAGTTATTATTCCTAAACGTTGTAGCCATTGTTTTTTATCGCAGTTCACCGCACTGACCCCCGATGACACATTTTCTTTAGTACACGTTGTTGAAAGTTAACATTTGAGTCATGGCCTCTGATTATATCGTTCAAGCAATCGATTATCGTTTGTTCAACCGATGTTATCTCGCAATGTTTACAACTCGTCACTTTCTGTAATTGTTTCGATGACAATATGGTCTGTAAATGTTTAAAAACGAAAACAACAGGCTGAGTTACTGTAGCCTGTATGACACTTTGAGCATAAAAGTTGAAATTTTGTTGTTCATTATGTGTTATTTCCATTCTATCACATGGAGGTTTTGAAGTCCAAAAGGACAAAATAAGGGTCTTCATTCATGAATGAATAAAAACACCACATACGTGAATAAAAATATGTTATAAGTGCATTCGGTCGAATTGTGTTCGATCTGAATGATAGTTAGCTGTTTAGCCTTATTGAGATGGAAATATCTAGAATATATTGATCACCCCTCGTTCGTTCGTGAAATTCACGCATATTCATTGAAATTTTAAAATGTTAAAATACTTTGCTCTTATGTTTGAAAGACGATTAATTAATTGTTTAAACAATATATAGCTAATGTTTCCTTGTTGTACATGTATCCGACTTAAAATAAATATTATATTTGTATTTTGTACATTTGTATATTCATAATATTTTGAACGTATGTACGCTATTTTGAAATCGATTCTACAAACCAGTCTCAACGTCTCTTTCCTTTGATTTATTCCCGTCACAACTCCACATGTGGAGGCCATGACCATAGCCAATGTCGCGGAAGAACTCGACATACCGATTCCTGTGTGGAACTCGATTACCCGCTATTAACTGACAACGTTTCCACATGTGCAGGACATAACGGTACCAATGTCACTCGAAACTCCATACCTACAATTGAAAACTTCTCCACATGTGGAAGAAATGTAACTTCTATCATGGAAGACCAATAAAGTCAAAGACTTTCAAAGTTGTTTTGGTATACACTCTGTTATATTAAGTTTGATAAAATTAATCCGACAAATACGGTAAGTAAATTCACGAAGGAATGGTATGAATTTATTCCCAGCGAGCCATGAAATTGTCAATCGCTTAAAACACATTTAAAACAAGCCCAGATTATAACGATAGTTTCACTGAACTATTTTATCTGCATCGTACAAACGAAGCCCAGATGATACATAGTACACGACCCTTTAATTCACGTGGTCATCACAGCGTAAGTGAGAAAATAAGATATGGTTTCAACTTTGACATAGATCCATCTTTGATAAAGATTTATTAGAAAAAATCACAGGGATATATAGTTTACTTAAGAACAAAATGAACTAATTGATTTACTCGTACATATGCTTAAATTAAACCTGTTTTCGCCTCTTGGCTAAAAACGAGAAATACACACCCTTTTATTGCCATAATTTCAGTTAGTAATGAAGAAAAAATTTGAACAAATTACTTTGATCGCACACCGCGTTTATTATTGAAAACTATATATTTGACTTCGATTGAGACAGTGGTAGTGCGCGACCATTCGGTTGTATCCCTACTTAATTGGCCAATGCCTTCCGGCTCCGATGGAAGAGACAGAATGTTGAATGATACAAGGAGGACGTCCGAGATTCGAACTAGGGACCTTTGGAATGGTGGTCGAGAGCGCTAACCACCATCGGCCACCGCTCCAATATATAAAATGATTAGAATAAGGACGTACAAAATGTATGCTTCAAGAGTCAATCCGGCTATATGTACATCAGTTTGTGCTTTAAATTTAGAATGAGACACGACCACGGGGCTCATTTATAGACTGGGCACGTTAAGTTCTTTTGTTGCTTTTCTAGATGTATCCTCCATGTAAGGAAAGCCGTCAGTTGGAAGAGTCAGTAACTAGTAGTTACTGGTTGATAATGAATTCCACGAAGCCTGGTTAATTGACATCTTTTCATGACATTAACTAGATATTGAAAACTGCGCTATACACTCGCATGCCACCGGGGCGATCTGTGTTCGAATCATGTATGATAAGTTTTTCTGGTACTGTGACTTCAAATGTGTAGAAGCAAGCTGCCAGATGCCTGTGGAACAAGCTGCCAGTTGCCTGTGGAACAAACTGTCAGTTGCCTGTGGAACAAGCTGTAAGTTGACTGTGAAACAAGCTGCCAGTTACCTGTGGAACAAACTGTCAGTTGCCTGTGGAAGAACAGTTTGATGAGTAAATCCGCGAATATGTAAAGTAATGTCAAAATGAACGGTGAAGATTAAAATGAAGTGACATTGCTACCAAATAAATAGAGGGTCTAGCACAAGTTGTCAATCAATCCCAGGCCGTGTCATGTCATATAAGAAATAAAATGGTACTAGAAAGTCCCTTGCTTAAAGCTCAGCATAAAACTGAATCTGGCATCTCTTCTCTCATACCCTCGTGGTGATGCATAACATAATGAATTAGGTGTCAAGTGTGATTCATTTAACAGTTGGAAAAACATTTTTCACAATCGACCTTAAATAGATTAGTATAATCTAAACAAATTGATATATATGGTTAACGGATTTAAAAACGCGACACTTGGGTATGTCGGTATATTTAAGGAAAACAAATTCTCATATAAAATGTATTTGTATATTCGTAAAGGTTAATTCAATGTCGTCATTTTGATACCACACTTAATAAAATCCAACGAATATTAACTAAATGATCTCACGAAAAATACATTGGTCCAGAAAACAAAAGTAACATATTTATTGGCGCATTGGTTTATCGTTTAGGATGATTAGACTGCATAACAGATCGAATGTTTACGTAAGGCTAGTCTAATTTCTATATACAATTTCGAAACTAAATTGAATATGATAAATGACATATCCAACTTTCATTTAAAATGTGTCTATATGATATGTATATAAAACCATAGTCATTTAATCCCCAAACTTCACATCCATAATTTAAAATAGGTAGGATTAATTTGTCGAATAAATCTAATTTACTCTTTACATTTATGGTAGGGAATTGAATCATATAAGAATTTAGTTTAAAAATTGCTTTGGATGCCTGGCCTGCCAATGTTTCGAAAGTTGTCGCAAATGAACCTCAAATTGTAAACACAATTCCTAGATATGTAAAAGTATTCAATCTCCAAATTGTTTCCCTTATGTAAAAATTATATATTTTTTCTTAGTCTACCACCTTTTTTAAAAACCATAACTTTTGTCTTATTAATGTTAACAGTTAACTTCCATCGATCACAATATTCTTCCAAAAATAAAATTCCTCTCTTCAGTTCATCGTCACTTTTTGCCATAATAACAATATCATCAGCATATAATAATAAAAACAACTTCAATATTCCAATATCAACATCACTGAAACTATTTAACATATAATGTTTCTCAAAATCGTTCAGATACATTGAAAACAAGAAGGGCGATAATGATTCTCTTTGCCTTACCCCTAGAAAACATGAAAAATCCTCATTACTTGCACAATTATTAGTTTTATTCTTGACTTAACATTTTCATACATAGATTTTATTGTATTGAGCATATTTCCCCTAATTCCAAATTTAATAAGTTTGTACCAAATAATATCCCTTACCAAAAAGTCAAATGCTTTAGTGAAATCTACAAACACTGCATACAGTTTTCTATTATTTTCCAAAAGGTGATTTATTATTCCACGAAGCACAAAAATATTATCTACTGTACCCATATTCTTATATTTATATTTAGGGATCGGACTTAACCCCCTTACTGACATAGTACATACTTGAAAAGTGTCACAAAACACAACTGCAATAAAATTATTATAAGCCACAAACAGGGATGGGGATAAAACTATACCGAAATAATTTCTCGAAAATGTACGAATCTGGGACCAAACTCTTTGACCGGTAGCGGTTTTGTATGTGATACGCAGACAATACATGTACAAACGTAGTGCAGAAAACCTTTGACTTGGCACTACTTCTCGTGTGCTTTCGTTATTGTACCTTATGAATTGTTTTGACTGGTTTAATTAAGATAATTGATTGGACCACGGAAAAGCACTAACATTGATGCGGCCCGCGTCAAATGTTTTCCACAATAGGATTAGTATAAAAGGTATGAAAAAGAACAAGAGGGCACAATTAAGGGCTCGAGATCGCTCACCTTTCGTAGTACGTGGGACGTTAAAAAATAACAGGACTATTGTCACAAAACCCGCATGGTTAAACAAAATCAATCAAACTATATACCATCAGAAATCGGAATCTTTTTTCTATATACAGTAAAATTATGAACTAAAATAAAATAACCGGTCTGAGAGTTACAGATGAATAAACAAGGTCACTAACGCGGACCCGGCGCTTAACAATACGTCGCTATTTCACAAGGCGTTCGTGCTTCGCATAGAGCTATGAAATACGATGCTTATAGTCATAAATGGTGATGAATACATTCCTGTACCACACTGAACCACTCAAGTAAAGCGTTGGTGAGAATCGTATGTATTTTTCCGTATCTTACACCGAATATCTGGTCGAGGCAACGTACCATGAAACGTTGATATCCTTTCCGCTACCATAGCGTACTAATGCAGACTCGCCGGGATGGCCATTTCGGCCTTCCGTAGTTTTCGACCTAAATGCCCAAATTTGGGGATTTTGCTGTCATGGGTACACAGGCATCCCAGACTACAGGATATTACGGGCCCAGGGTTGTGCACAGGTTTTTTGGCCCGCTAAACCCCTTTAAAGGGGGCTTTGAACGTAGATTTTACAAAACTGAAATTACTGGTCCTACCCGCCATTGCGGTACGATTCCCTGTGGTATTGCATTAACATTTAGGGCCAAAAAGTTTTTATTTTTCTATAGCAGGAATATAAGGCTAGACAAAGGGGTCAGGACCTATGCCCTAAAGGGGCCAAAAAGTAGGCCTGTCAAGCTAAAAAAAAGGGGGGCACTAGCACTAAGAATAACATACGATGGTGAGACAACAAACATAAACACATACATCAGTATAATACACACACGATAATTTTGAAATGGCACATTTATGCTACGGTCACAAAGCTCGTACGATATCCGTACGAATTTATCAACTCGTACGAGTTCACAATTTTGGAAATCCTAACGTTTTTGTTTGTTCTTAGCGTCTGGTCACAGCTCGTACGGTGCACTAACGATATATAGAGATGCACCCGAATGATATCCGTACGATGCTCGTACGAGTTAAAAAGATCCGTACGGTACTCGTACGAGTCTTCGGTGTCCGTACGGGCTCCGTGTGAGTTTGCCAAAATCAACTCGTACGAAGCTCTTAAGGAGCTCGTAGGACATCGGTGACCATACCATTAGCAAAGACCTAGTTTAGGTCTTTGGCATTAGAGAAAACATTTGGGTAATGATAAAAGGGTCCAAAAAGAAAGTATACAGTGTTAGTATATATTTATCAAATCTCTTCATTCTGCTATCGTATTGTTTTTGCACATGTGTAGACACAAGATGTAAATTTTTTCTGGGACAAGTTTTACGATAACCATTATCACTTGGATAATTAGTAGAAAATGTAAATTTACAGAAATTAACTTATTATTACCGTGACGTATATTCAGTTCTTTATTACGTTCTCAAGATGTCTACCCTTCTTATGTTTCTCTTCTTGCACTTCTTTTAAACTATTGATAACATCTGCACATGTGTCTAAACTTATCTTCTTACCTTCTGTTATGATGTTTCTCGCGAGCGTAGACGTGTCTGTTGGCTATGTGCTGTACATTAGCAATTTTACATAGCCTCACAAGAAGAGGTTGCAATGACTTGGATCCGGGTTTTGTGCGGGCCATGTCACTCAATAGTGGTATTTCTTGGAAATTACTTTTAATCAAACTGTTTCAGGAATTCACCCAACCCCTTATGTACAATGTTTGGCCCTAGCACATCTTGCATGGACTATGCATCATTGAACACAATAAATCACCTGCGGTGTTTAGGAATGAGCTGATTTAACAAAGACAAGTACGGGTTGAGTTTATTTCTTTCTATTGTTCTATATGAATCGCTAATGTACAATCTAAAGACAACGGACATATCTACGCTGCTGAGGAACATCAAAAGAGAAGGTTAGAAGATCAGGTAAGGCACATGTGCAAATGTAATGGATAGTTCCAAAGAACGAGTGCAAGAAGGGAAATGTCAGAGGGTTAGAATATCAGGTAAGACACATGTGCAAATGTAATGGATAGTTTCAAAGAACGAGTGCAAGAAGGGAAATGTCAGAAGGCGATATGCATCGTTTATTACTACAAAATGATGTAATATTAGGTAATAAAATAAGGTTATTTTAGAAAATTGATATTTTTCTAAAAAGTATCAAGGTTATAATCTCAAAAATGGTCACAGAAAGAACTTACATATTTTGTCTGTACATGTGCAACTTTTCGTTGCGATGGCACATTGTAAGGATTTGATAAATAGACACTAAAACTGTAAACTTTCTTTTTGGACACCTGTATATGTACATGTATACCTTTAACGTTCATTCATCCGAATGTTTCGGGTGTGGGCTTTATTTCGCAATATCAAAAATATCTTCTTGAGCTCAGCCCTTTGTTATCACTAACAGATAGCTACATTTTAAACGTTATACTCCACAAATTTGAGGTCCAATTTGTAGCAATATTTTAAACTTTAAACTCCACAAATTTTGGGTCCCGTTTGTTACTATATTTTAAAATGTATACTCAACAATTTTTGGATCCCATTTGTAGCTATTTTTCCAACGTTATACTTCATAAATTTGGATCCCATTGGTAGCTACATTTTAAACTTTATCCTCCACAAATTTTGGGTCCCATTTGTAATAGTAAACCCAGTAAACTAAATTGAAAAGTGCAAACGTGACTGGAAATAGAACTCTGAAAATTCTATCCAAGAACGAAGCTCTTCCTTTACTCCATAGGATGTCCCACCAATAGACGAATCGTGTTTTTATAATTTCTTTTATAGATGGTTTTACTGTTTCTGTTTCTTCTTTCTGTAAAATAAATATAAAATTAAATGGCACTTTGCAATATAATACGTATGTAGTTTAAACATATTTTATTACCCAAACAATGACATACAAATAGATCTATAAATACATATATATACATACACGGGTAAAAGGCTCGAGCCACAAGTTCTAAAACTTAGTTACGGCTCTCCTCTTATATACGTATACGTATATGGGTCAAAAGTTTTGAAAATATATTTGTCATAATTGCTATAATTATAACAGTTTTTGACTTCGATTTATTTTTTCATCCTGTAGTACAATACGAAACATAGTTGTGAACAGAGCAATACATTTCACGCATAAATAAGTGTAAAGGTGGCTCGGGAAATCGGCGAATAAATGAAAAAGTTATGTAGTCTGTCACTGGGTCCAAAAACAGCACCAAATAGTGACGTCATTGTAATAAAAACTTACCACGCAACGCAGATCGGTATGATATACGTCCATACTAAGTTTCAAGCAAATATGTCAAATTTTGATTTTTAGCTCGGAAAGTCCCGAGCCACCAATTTTGGCGTTGTGAAAGAGAACTTTTGTAAGAAATCTATTTTCTTAAACTTCGGTCATATGACCAACTTTGGTGCAAGTTTAAGATATGGGCTCACTTTCTGAATACATCGCTCTAAGCTATTGGGCTAAAAGCATTTTGAAAATTATTAAATTCAGACAGGCAAACAAATTAAAGCGGTTAAAATATCATTTGTTTTTTGTTCAACAAGCGGAACGCAACAATTTTATTTTATTTTATTTTAAACATAGACTATGCATTTGCAAGGAGCTTCACGCAGCGTTAGGGAATACCGGTATTTGTCAGTTTAACATTTATAAAGGGGGCCTTAAGTATGAACTTAACTTAGGTTGGTATTGTGACTTCAGTTTCAGTTTTAGTTTATTCAATGAGTGCATAGTCATGTACAATACAGGAAACATAAGCATAACACATTTAAAATAGCAATTTAGCTGTCACAGTGACACTGGGTATACGACATAAAACAACTTTTGGAATATTTGTAGTCACAAAAAATGAAATTATTCTTAAAATCAAAGAGAAAATGTATGTTTATGTTATGTTATGTATACTTGTTAGCGGTAACATTTTTAACACAGTCAGTATTGCTATAAATTGCGAACTTTAATTGTGTTACCTCATCGGAATCAGTTGGTGCGATTTTGGATATTGGAATTCTTATTTTCGTGTCCAAAGGCTTCTGAGTGTCCGTCCGTGTTAATACATTGATAAATGCGAACTCAACTAGTCCGAGGAATACGAATGTCAGACACGTGGCCATGTACACGTCGATAGCCTAAAATAGAAATATGTATAGTGCCAACAACTTGACATGTTCCTCAGCCTTGTATAAGCATAATTTGACAGTTGAGTTATTGTCTAAAAATTAGCTTCCGACTGCTTTCATAAGCGCGAGAATTACAAGGTGTAGGGATAACACATACTACAGATCTAAATGACCGACATGACACGACATTCTAGCGGAAATTAATACATTCCACGCATGGATTAATATATTGTAATATATTCATGCACAAAGGTCGAGGATCATTTAAATTTGTGTGCAATATATTATATGACAGCATAATTCAAACGACCAAAAAAACAACGATGTGTTTGTTTGTTGTTTTCGTAGTTAACGCCGTTTTCAGCAATTCATATTTACATTCGTTACTTTGTCTCAAATAATGTGGTTGGCCCGTTCACCAGCATTCTTTACGTACCTTATTATATTATGGAAACACGTAGAAGGTTGGCCCCGGATAACAACACCCTGTACGTACCTTAATATAGGAAACACGTGGAAGGTTGGCCCCGGATAACAACACCCTGTACGTACCTTAATATAGGAAACACGTGGAAGGTTGGCCCCGGATAACAACACCCTGTACGTACCTTAATATAGGAAACACGTAGAAGGTTGGCCCCGGATAACAACACCCTGTACGTACCTTAATATAGGAAACACGTAGAAGGTTGGCCTCGGATAACAACACCCTGTACGTACCTTAATATAGGAAACACGTGGAAGGTTGGCCCCGGATTACAGCATGCTGTACGTACCTTAATATAGGAAACACGTGGAAGGTTGGCCCCGGATAACATCA
The DNA here is from genome assembly GCA_947247005.1 of Spisula solida. NCBI lineage: Eukaryota > Metazoa > Mollusca > Bivalvia > Venerida > Mactridae > Spisula > Spisula solida. Next base: position 22,136,340 of record OX365950.1, on the reverse strand, counting down.
CCCTGTACGTACCTTAATATAGGAAACACGTGGAAGGTTGGCCTCGGATAACAACACCCTGTACGTACCTTAATATAGGAAACACGTGGAAGGTTGACCCCGGATAACAACACCCTGTACGTACCATAATATAGGAAACACGTAGAAGGTTTGCCCCGGATAACAACACCCTGTACGTACCTTAATATAGGAAACACGTGGATGGTTGGCCCCGGATTACAGCATACTGTACGTACCTTAATATAGGAAACACGTAGAAGGTTGGCCCCGGATAACAACACCCTGTACGTACCTTAATATCGGAAACACGTGGAAGGTTGGCCCCGGATTACAGCATTCTGTACGTACCTTAATATAGGAAACACGTAGAAGGTTGGCCCCGGATTACAACATTCTGTACGTACCTTAATATAGGAAATACGTGAAAGGTTGGCCCCCGATTACAGCATTCTGTACGTACCTTAATATAGGAAACACGTGGAAGGTTGGCCCCGGATTACAGCATTCTGTACGTACCTTAATATATGGTTAACGGATTTAAAAACGCGACACTTGGTACGTTGAATCTTGATATATTATAGGAAAACAAAGTCCCATATAAAATGTATTTTTACAGTCGTAAAGGCTAATTCAATGTCGTCATTTTGATACCAAATTTAATAACTAGTATTAACTAAATTATCACACGAATAAAACATTGGTCCAGAAAACAAAATTAACATGTTTATCGGCGCATTGGTTTTATCGTTGAAGATGACCAGCCTGCATAACAGATCGAATATTTACGTGAGGCTAGTCTAACTTCTATATACAAGGGCTTCTTGGGGATATACTCTAGACAACACTTCGGCGTAGGTTCGAATTACGTTTTAATGATCAATATGCAGAATAAAGAAGTAGAAGCCTAAAACAAAAGAATAGAATGATTTAGCAATTTATACAAATAAGTTCTAACCAATACAGTATTTCATATTATCCAAGAAATTCACGCGTTCTAATTCAATACATACAATTCCAAAGCAAATAAATAAAACCTTACCACAGTAGTAAACATCGGATATCACTCAAACTTCAAAGTAATAACATAATCAAAATCGTAAGAGATCTGACATAGGAGTGACAGTCAAACTCGTATCGCTAGGGACGCACAAACTCACATCTCATTCAACCAATCTGATCAAACCTTTCATACAACATATAACACAGACAAGACAATTGGACAACAGGACAAAACAACAGGTTTTACAAACAGGTTTCACATAACACGCACGGACACTCATACTAATTGCCCTCCTCGGCAACTTCCGTCATTGCCCGTAACTCACGAACAATGACGAAGATCTCCGATTTAGTCAATCAGCAGATGACAAAACAAGACGATCCGATACAGTATTTACAAGAAACGGCGCATGCGTGATAAATATAATTAAAGTTTGCCGCATTAACCGTGCGGTGTTACCGCTAAAATGTCACACCGTGACATTCTCCCCTGCTAGTAGAAAAATGTCTCCTGACATTTCACTATTATAACAACTATACAACTAAAATTCTACTACTTTCTACTACCATACTACAGTACCCTTTAATAAACACTGCATAAACTCAACAATATTCAACTGTTAGAATATAGAATCAAATGAAATAATATAATACACAATCAATGTATCAACATGTCAATCCCTTATCTAATACTTACTAAAAGATCACAACTAGTTATGTACCACAACTAGTTTCCAAATACATTTCCGCTGTAACTGTAATCTCCAATTTCAACATTCAATGAATACATTGTATATCCTGCAGTTAAATATAGATAACAAATATGGTCATGATTGCTATATATGTAAGAGTTACCTCCCTTACATGAAATTCAAAAAAAAATTGTACAATCAACCAGTTTGCACACTCCATGATACTGAAATAAAGGTACTTTATTATAATACATAAAACATATATTCATTCAAGTTACTGTTCCACATAACCAGGGAACACTGCTATTATGTAAAATAGCATGAAACAACATGATTAAAAACATTATAACACATACTACTCCACTTACTCACATGTATAAAATTCAATACACTAATTTCCTTAAAAGTGTCTGTACAAATTCCATCCGAAGAAATGTGAATTCTACGAAACAATACATATAGTTTAACGGAACAACATAAGTTTACCGATCCCAACCACGACGCACAGCACTTGAAAGAAATTAACTTCTCACTTAAAACAGACACTGTATTTACTATACAGAATTTAAACATAATATATTTTCTGACTAAAATTCCCTTGGGCCATGATAGGATTTACCCATTCTCCATACCGGTCAGGTGCTTTTCTGATTCTCCTAGGTCTTGGAGTTGGTCGAGGCTCAGACTGTTCTGACGGTTGCAAAACCTGCCGACTGGTGTCTGCACTAGGAGTTTCAGACCGTTGACCTACTTGGTTGGAGCTAGAACTATTACTCTCAAAAACAGTTTATTCATTGTTACCAGTTAACGATCTAGTGAAACTTGAGTTTCTATTACTAGATACATCCCTTGGAATTGAAAGGTTTGATCTACCAGTATAAGAATAAGACTCACCGTCACAGGTAGCATTAGTGAAGTTACTTGGTTGTCCTGGTCGGGTACTGACACAGGGCGCTGGCTTCCTTCTTCTTGGTGGTATTACATACATTGGGATTGTTTCGGAACTAGTATCAGAACTACTGTCTGTCTCAGTCTCGGATAGTACTGGGACATGTATGGACTCTGCTTTCCGGCTAACTGGCATTGAATTCCTTCTACCTACAGTAGGCTTCTGGATTACCGGACTGGATTCTGGAGTGTTATCCTCATAAGGAATAGAACTCAAAGGAAGTAAAATATTTCTGTGGAGTGTCTTAACGGCTCCCTTACCATTCTCCTTACTTACTCTGTATACTGGCACATTCTGATCTGGTATATCCGTCACCAGGTAAGGGTCTCGTTGCCACTTGTCGTCCAACTTACCTTTTGGTGTGACATTCTTTATTAGTACACGGTCACCTACCTGTAATGTGGAATGACGTATCTTACTGTCATACCTCGTCTTGTGTCTTGCCGCCTGTTTGATCGAATTCTCTTTCGCCACTTGATATGCATAATCGAGTCTCTTCTTAAGTTTGGTGACATAGTTAGACTTACTTATTTTGGATGTGGATGTATAATCCTCCATTCCTAGGAATGCATCTATGGCTAGTCGAGGGTGCCACCCAAACAAAAGATAATGGGGCGAAAATCCAGTTGACTCATGTCGTGTCGAGTTGTAGGCATGCACAAGAGGCTTCACATAATCTTTTCAGTTAGACTTACCTCTATGATCTAGAGTACCTAGCATACCAAGCAGTGTAGAGTTAAACCTCTCTGTTATTCCATTCCCCATTGGATGATACGGTTTTGTTCGAGTCTTCTCCACTCCAGCAATCCTACATAGCTCCCGGATGACTCCACTCTCGAAGTTCCTTCCCTGGTCACTATGTAGTCTTGCTGGAAACGAATAATGGGTGAAGAAGTTTTCAAACAACACTCTAGCGGTGGTCTGCGCTGTCTGATTCCTAGTGGGAATAGCCTGAGCATACCTAGTGAAGTGGTCTGTAATAACAAGAATGTTCTCATATCCTCCCTGAGATCGTTCTAGAGAAAGATAGTCTATACAAACCAGCTCCATCGGATGCGAGCTCTGAAATGGTACCAGGTGAGCTTGTGCTTTGGTTGAGGACTTCCTTCTAATGCAGTTTGGGCAGGTCTGTAATTTTCTGATGACATCCTTCTCCTGTCCTGGCCAAAAGAAACGCTGCTTCACCAACCAAAGCGTCCGGTCTCGCCCTTGGTGACCAACATCATCATGAAGTCCTTTCAGTGCCCAGTCAATATAGTGTTCTGGCAAGACTAACTGTAATAAAATATCATCACTTACCTGTTTTTTCCTGTATAGGATTCCATCCTTGATTGTGAATGAACTTCTCTGCCGTAAATACTTCTGTACTGGTTTCCCTTCTTGTCGTAACTGTTCCTTGTTGAGGTGAAGACGGTAATCAATGATATCATAAAACCGAGCAATAGAAATATCCTTTACCTGTTCTACCTTCCAATTAATGGTACTGAGGTCTGTTGCTTGGAACTCTTCCGTAGGATCAGCTTCAATATTGCCGGCATCTGTTAAGACAAGTGATTCCGCAAGTGGGTGTTCATTTGTCCCCACACGAGCTTCTGTACACAAGGCTCTTATGACTTCCGTGAACATAACTTCTTCGTCCTTTGGTGGTCTTCTACTCAGTCCGTCCGCATCACTGTTGAGTTTGCCAGGCTTGTACACTGCCTTAAAATTGTAGTTTCCAAGCGCAGCCAACCATCTGTGCCCTGTCGCATCTAACTTGGCTGTGGAGGATACATATGTTAATGGGTTATTATCAGTTCTTACTATAAATGTATTACCATAGAGGTAGTCATGAAATTTTTCTGATATCGCCCATTTTATACACAGGAACTCCAACTTGTGCGCAGGGTAATTGCGCTCACTGGCACGCAGTCCTCTGCTGGCATAACTGATAACTCTTTCCAAACCATCCTGTTCTTGGTAGAGTACGGCCCCCAGACCTTCAGTGGAAGCATCTACCGACAACACAAATGGCTTGGTAAAATCTGCATAACCCAGCACAGGTGGATTGGTCAACATACTAATAATAGTGTGAAATGCAATCTGATGGGCTAAACCCCAGATCCAGGGAGTCTTGCTCTTCTTTGACTTCTTGGCCGTCCTGTTGGTAGGATGACCTACAAGTAGGTCATTCAGGGATTTTACAATTTTTGCATAATCTTTTACAAACCTCCTGTAATACCCCGTAAATCCCAGAAAGGTCCGCAATATCTTAATACCAACAGGAACTGGCCAAGTAGTTAAAGGAGCAATCTTCTCTGGATCTGTGTGTATTCCTTGAGATGAAACTACATAGCCTAAATAAGACACATGATTACTAAAATATACATTTAGAAGGTTTTAATTTTAGACCATGTGTTTCTAATCTCTCAAAACATGCTTCTTAACGACTAATATGTTCATCAAATGTTTGAGAAAATATCAACACATCATCTAAAAAAATTAAACATTATTTCAAATTCAGATCACCCATACAGGTTTCCATTAACCTTTGGAAGGTACTAGGGGCATTGGTCAAACCAAAAGGCATGCGTTCACATTGATAGAACCCTAGTCTTCCAACAGAGAAAGCAGTTTTCTCTTTATCATTCTCTGCCAATTCAACTTGCCAATAACCGCTTCGCAAATCTAGTTTGGAAAAATATTTGGAGTGTACTAACGAACCCAACATATCATCCACCCTTGGTAATGTATAAGCGTCTTTGATAGTACGCTTATTCAGTTCCCGCAGATCTATACATAATCTCAAACTAGAATCCTTTTTCCTAACCAGTACAACATTACTACAATATGGCGACTTACTTTCTTTGATGGCTCCACTGTCGACCATTTCTCTCAAATGTTGTCTCACTTCCTCGTACATCGCAGGAGGTATTCTATGATAAGGCTGTTTGAAGGGTTTTTCATCATTAAGTTTAATTTCATGTTTTACTAGATCTGTTTTTCCAAGATCAGTAGAAGACTTTGAAAATATATGTTCCCAATTACCAAGAATCTGTTGGGCACGGAATAACTGGTCTTTTGTCATATTGTTCTGGTCAAGTTTGATGCCTAACTCCTTAAGCCTTGCAAAAGATTGCAAATTCTCAGGTTCATTGATACGAGATGGCTCTGATTCTGGTTTCCATGAGTCAACTACTTTTACTTCTGACAATGAACAGATGTTACTGTGTGGAAGAATTTTAATTGACTAACAGGATATGTTGCAGACTCTTACTGGTACTCTGATAGTAGTTCCTTCCCCTTCAAGGGATACAACCCTTGGACAAACATTTAATCCCGCCAACTGCGGTTTTTCAGTCGATTCTGTAAGCGCTGTAGTTACTCCTTTTGGCTTTCGAACTAGACCTGAAATTGTAAAAACTTCATTTGGATGGATTACAATAGGTGATTTGTTGGTTGACTTAACTGCAATTAGATTAGAACAATTCATTGCCTCTAATGCAAGTATGTATGGCTCCACTGAGCTATTACAACCAGTAACACTATCACAAAAACGTAAAACATTAGTACCGATTATACCAGGTACAGCCTGACGGTACTCTGTATCAGGTGCAACCAAAATAGGCACCACAATACTAGTTTCAAGGACAGAAGGTATCATAATATCACCTTCAATATATCCCAAATATGGTAAACTAGTACCACATGCACCAACTACATCCAAGTTAAAATTATCAATACTGCATAGTTCAGGTTTAGGAACTAATGAATTAAAAAATTAACAAGTACCTTGGTCTCCACACCACATATCACTGCTGAACCCTCATTACTCTTACCGACCATTCTTTCTGCTAAGGATAGTACTGAACTACCTTGTTGGTTAGGGCTTTTTCCTATTTGGACATCTCCAGTTTGCCCTGCAACTGAGGAGTCTAGGCATTTGGGTTATTCTGATTGTAATTACCAAAATTACCTCTCTTACCTCTATTTCTGTAGTTATGATTATTTCTCTGGCCCCTATTATAATTTCTGTAGCCTGTATCTTACTTGTAGCCAGTATCTTCTTAGGTTGTTCCTGAATCTATTTTTCCAATGAAAGCAATTTATTCATTAGTAAATCCATTTTACTGGTTAACTCATCAACAGTTTTCTTTTCCACTGTTGTTGATGGTTGAGAAACATTAACTGTTACATTATTTGAAGCACTTAACTCTTTCCACTGCACTCACTTCCCTAAATAATTGGTTGTAATCAAACAAAGTATCATACTTATTCTAGTTAATATTTTCAACTTCTCATCTTTAAGACCGGTCCAAAATTTAGATCTCAACATATCATTTTTGGCAACAGTACTTACATGTCCGCTCTGCACTGCTACCTGTAACAACGATTCCAATCGACATCCATATGCCGTAACATTCTCAGACACTTTCTGGGACGCATTGTAAAACATCTGCATTACAGATTCAGTGGTTGCAACTTCCCCAAACAAGATATCAAGTTTATTTAATATCTCAGTACTGGTTGCGTGTTCCCCTACATATATCAGGGTGCGCCGGGCAGTGCCCCGCAACGATCTTCTAATTTTTTGTACAATAACATTATCAGGCAAATTCTCTGAATGTAAACATTTTGTTTCGAATCGCCATACCTCATATGCCTCATCCCCTTTAATAGGAGGTTGATCCCCTGAAAAATAGGGCAACTTGGGGGTCTCATACTTTGGAACATGTAACTGACTAGCATTCATGGAATGATCATGCTTGGATTCTTCTTTCATAATAGTTACCAAATTCGCTCTAGGACCAATAGGAATAGGATATGGTGTACTTGTCGAGCTAGGTTTATGCAATGATTCGTATTCTTCTTTAGAAAGAACAACATACTCACTACTAGTCTTCAATGCTTGCACAATTTGTTTGATCTGTTCCTCAGATAAGGATGAGTCAGCCTCTCTCTTTGTTTCCCCAATATTCTTTCCACCTGCCCAAAAACTATTGATAATTGAATAAAAACATTGTTATAACATACATGTACAATGTAACACAATTAATTGGGATTATATAAATTGCTGGAAATCAAAATTTACTGCAGCTGAAATAAAGTAATAATTAAATTTGACCTGGCCACCACCATAGTATATACTCCTGTATAAATATAGACAAAATATATAATAAACTTCAATTGCAGTAAATATACACACAATATATCTAAGTAGGGTACTGTAAATGTACTAATTACTTGTTACAAAGTCTACTACACTACTGACTTCACAACAATCTACTTCTTCTTCTTCCTACATGACACATAATATAACCCAGCGTACGTGAACAATATTCCTAACGCGAACTCCTAAACGCGTCAGAACACAATTTACACGAACATAAACACAGTGAAACATACATTTACACAAAACATGGAACATAAATTCTCACTTACCTCTCTCACTCCCTCTTTTAAACATACATCTCCGAGGTATATCAACGGCACGTACTCTAACTAGGAGAAAAGGGCATACAAAATTCCTATAATCCTAAACCTTAATTTCCCCCAAAAATCCTAGCAAAATACTCAAAATTTCCTTCAGATTTCAAAAAAAACAATAATGTATAGTGATATCAAAAATACATATCAATTTACCACATAACATGAATCGTAAACCGACAATAGTACAATACACAAAATTTATGAAAAACAAACATTCGCGAAAATATATGACAATAGAAACATACAATAATAACAGTTCAAATACAAGTTAAACACAAAGTCTACTCACTCTCCGGTTTACAATCACAAGTTCAAAATACACAATATTTCAGTCACAGTCACAAATTGCAGGAGTTACCTGAATTTATGTCGTTAAAATTACAAAAATCAACACTTGCCACATTCCTGAGCGATGAATCATCCGGTCATCCCGTAATAATCTCAACGTCGTGAAAATCGGTCCTATGGTCCGTAAAGTTGTGTGCACACCAATATATATATAATAAATCTACAAAAAAAACACTCAACTCGCTAGCTAGCTATTTCACTGATGAGGTATATCTAGATGAATTATGTTGATGTATGATGCATCATCTCCATATTCTTCACTCCATGGCTTCTGACTTCTAGACTGCAAAAACCACACTGGCCACCATTGTTACAGGGCTTCTTGGGGATATACTCAAGACAACACTTCGGCGTAGGTTCGAATTACGTTTTAATGATCAATATGCAGAATAAAGAAGTAGAAGAAGAAGCCTAAAACAAAAGAATAGAATGATTTAGCAATTTATACCAATAAGTTCTAACCAATACAGTATTTCATATTATCCAAGAAATTCACGCGTTCTAATTCAATACATACAATTCCAAAGCAAATAAATAAAACCTTACCACAGTAGTAAACATCGGATATCACTCAAACTTCAAAGTAATAACATAATCAAAATGATTTGATTAATTAAGTATCTACTATTAGAAGATAAGTTGCGTCGGTCTCGTAAGAGATCTGACATAGGAGTGACAGTCAAACTCGTATCGCTAGGGACGCGCAAACTCACATCTCATTCATCCAGTCTGATCAAACCTTTCATACAACAAATAAAACAGACAAGACAATTGGACAACAGGACAAAACAACAGGTTTTACAAACAGGTTTCACATAACACGCACGGACACTCATACTAATTGCCCTCCTCGACAACTTCCGTCATTGCCCGTAACCCACGAACAATGACGAAGATCTCCGATTTGGTCAATCAGCAGATGACAAAACAAGACGATACGATACAGTATTTACAAGAAACGGCGCATGCGTGATAAATATAATTAAAGTTTGCCGCATATAATAAATGGCATATCCAACTTTTATTTAAAATGTGTCTATATGACACGGAAACATTGTTGCAGGAAACATGCACCGTTGTCGCATTGACCTGCATTAAATGTTTTTATGGTCAAGGGGGGGGTAACCTGTAATAAATTTTGGTCAGAATGCCACTTTTGTTTTCTGAATCGACGTAATAATTGTACTTTATTTTTTGTTAATACTCATCTCATTTTTATCATTTTAGTATCAAAAAGACGCCAATACATTTACCTTTAATCTGAACTATTCCAACACCGGCAAAAACTTGAATTGTCTGCTATAAAACAACATACCCTAGTGTCGCGTTTTGAAATCCGTTAAGTATAGGAAACACGTGGAAGGTTGATCCCGTGACCAGCACTGTACTACCTTAATATAGGAAAACGTGGAATATTGCCCCGGGTAACAGTGCTATGTACGTCCCTTAAAGTAGAAATCACGTGGAAGGTTGGGTGCGGGAACCAGCGCTCTGTACGTACCTCAATATAGGAAACACGTGGAATGTTGTCCCGGGTACCAGCGCTCTATAAGTATCTTAATATAGGAAACACGTGGATGGTTGGCCCGGGAACCAGCACTCTGTACGTACCTTAATATAGGAAACACGTGGAAGGTTGGCCCGGGCACCAGCGCTCTGGGTAGTCATTGTCAACACAGTAAGTAGCCCGAGCGATATTCTCGCTGGTGTCGCTGTTACGTCCAACCAGAAATTCACCCATGATAGAACCACGATAAGGATACTAGGCACATAGATCTGTATTATATAATACTCATAATTCCTCTTTAACTCAATCGTCACACCAATACACGGGTACACAACTGAAATACACATGTTGTTTTGAGCGTTTTTCCAGAACTGTTCATTAACTGCCATACCCTATGTTCTTTTGGCCTGACAAATGTCCCTAGAAATATTTATCAATCGGTACTAACGTGGTTTTCGGCAAACGACAGGTAACTTCTCCACATGTGGAGGACATTACCGTTGCCACTGCCCCGGAAGAAGAATACCTGCCTGCCGCGGAGGAGCATAACCTGCTCGACGCAGAGGAACATGACCTGCTTAACGCGGAGGAACATCAAACCTGTAGGTTATATTCTCCATGTCAAGCATGTTATGTTCCTCCACATTGACGCGGAGATACATAACCTACTAGATGCGGAGATACATAACCAGCTTGACGCGGAGGTACATAACCTGTTTGAAGCGGAGATACATAACCTGCTTGGTGTGGAGATACATAACCTGCTTGACGCGGAGGTACATAACCTGCTTGACGTGGAGATACATAACCTGCTTGACGCGGAGGTACATAACCTGCTAGACGCGGAGGTACATAGCCTGCTTGACGCGGAGATACATAACCTGCTTGACCCGGAGGTACATAACCTGCTTGCCCCGGAGATACATAACCTGCTTGAAGCGGAGATACATAACCTGCTTGACGCGGAGATACATAACCTGCTAGACGCGGAGGTACATAACCTGCTTGACCCGGAGATACATAACCTGCTTGACCCGGAGATACATAACCTGCTTGACGCGGAGGTACATAACCTGTTTGACGCGGCGATACATAACCTGCTTGACGCGGAGATACATAACCTGCTTGATGCGGATATACATAACCTGCTTGACGCGGAGGTACATAACCTGCTAGACGCGGAGGTACATAACCTGATAGACGCGGAGGTACATAGCCTGCTTGACGTGGCGATACATAACCTGCTTGATGCGGAGGTACATAACCTGCTAGACGCGGAGGTACATAACCTGCTAGACGCGGAAGTACATAACCTGCTAGACGCGTAGGTACGTAACCTGCTTGACTCAGTTGACAAACGAGAGCTCTACCCACTGCGCTAACTGGACAGGCAAATGCAAACATATACCGTCTAAACTCTTAACCGAATCAGAACACTCGTAAAATTCAACTACATTTGTACATCACAACTTGGATAAACTGATATACGTATTCTGCCGGACTTCTTTCATTGAGGACAAGAACTATCTCTTCGACGACTGTGATAACTAACACACGTATTTGATTTGAGTTTTTATGTTTTTTCTTAGATAAATATAAAAGGTTCATCATATACATGCTAGTAAAAAACAAACATAATCCTACAAATATCGTTAAATCAATTCCAAGGAGGTTCCTCCCTTTGTTTAACAGTGAGTTACTAAAGGAGAGAACTCACTAATATTGGTAAGCGGGAATTTAATCACATTGTATGACGAATGTCATACTTGTCTGTCCGTACGCACCCACTTGTAGTTGTGGTGTGCAGAACAATAGGCTATATTTAGATTATATTCGTTCCGTTGCTTACGGGGTGCAAAATATTGCTTATGGGGTTTTACAAACAAAAGAATGAACAAAAGAAAACCCCACAACTTCAAGTCAGGGAGAACGTCCGTCCGTCCTGCTGCATTCACTTACTTCCGTAATAATCCTTTTCACAGCTATAAGATTTAACTCCAGTTTGACTGAACTGTGGAAATTCTATATTTGGTGCTATAGTTACCGCAGCATCACTCCACACAAACTTCATTGTTTCGGTACTATGTCCATCTGTATAAGGAGAAAAAACGAAGTGAATGAATGATAAAGATCGTAATAATACATTGGTACATTTGGTGTACGTTTATAGTACGGGTATATTGACTTGATCCTAACCTTTATGCATGAATATAGTACAAGGTTCGTGCATTGAATATATTAATTACGCTCCATACAGCGCTTTGATTTCACTATATCGTTCTATTTAGAAACGATGTAGTTTCGGGCGATGCACTTGGAGAGTATGAATATATCAATTTCCGCGAGCAAATCGTTCAAATCGGTCCTTAATTCAGATTTGTGTTTGTTATACACATAGAGCGTCTTTGTGATACTCCACACTTATAAAAACATACAAATGGGGCTATCCATAGAAAATAAAGATGTTATTATTATTATCATTATTATTATTATTATTAGAAGTAGTAGTAGCAGTAGCAGTAGCAGTAGCAGTAGCAGTAGCAGTAGCAGTAGTAGTAGCAGTAGCAGTAGCAGTAGCACTAGTAGTAGCAGCAGCAGCAGCAGCAGCAGCAGTAGCAGCAGCAGCAGCAGCAGCAGTAGCAGCCGCAGCAGCAGTAGCAGTAGCAGCAGCAGCAGCAGTAGCAGCAGCAGAAGCAGCAGCAGCAGCAATAGTAGCAGCAGCAGTAGCACTAGCAGTAGCAGTAGCACTAGCAGTAGCAGTAGCAGTAGCAGTAGCAGTAGCAGTAGCAGCAGCAGCAGCCGTAGCAGCAGCAGTAGCAGCAGCAGCAGCAGCAGCAGCAGTAGCAGCCGCAGCAGCAGTAGCAGTAGCAGCAGCAGCAGCAGTAGCAGCAGCAGAAGCAGCAGCAGCAGCAATAGTAGCAGCAGCAGTAGCACTAGCAGTAGCAGTAGCAGTAGCACTAGCAGTAGCAGTAGCAGTAGCAGTAGCACTAGCAGTAGCAGCAGCAGCAGCAGTAGTAGCAGCAGTAGCAGTAGCAGCAGCAGTAGTAGCAGCAGCAGTAGTAGTAGTAGCAGCAGCAGTAGCAGTAGCACTAGCAGTAGCAGCAGCAGTAGCAGTAGCAGTAGCACTAGCAGTAGCAGTAGCAGTAGCAGCAGCAGCAGCAGTAGCAGTAGTAGTAGTAGTAGTATACCTAGTATTATACTTACAACTTTCGACTTCGAAATGACAATGCTGTGTATCAAAAGGATATTTTTGAAGATGCATCAAACACGAATATGTTCCCGTTACTCTGAAACAGAAGATTCAAATAAAAGCCAATATCAAATATAGGCAGTTTTCTTGTCTTTTTAATTTAAATTTGATTTCAGCTTTTTAATAAACAAATTAAGCACCCATAATTGATGATAACATTGAAATCTAGTAATTTGGCACGAAAACGACGACATATGTTACATACACCTACCGATGTCAAATATATGTGTATTTATAATTCGGATTGAAAAAAGTGAATGGTGTAGGCGTTTATGATATTTAAAGAAAAGAAAGCGAATACGTCCTTGCAGTATCAGTCCTTAAAATAACAACTGGTAATATTACAACAAGGAATAAAAGTGTTCCTGAAAACATAATGTTTGTTCTGTATGAGCTTTAGAAATGGTAACTGTTAGATATTTAAGAAATAAAAATCTGTTCGCGTATTTTGTCGGTGAATAAAACATGGGCAGGAGTTCGGATGCGGAAAAATTAAATCACGAGTGCGTAGCACGGGAAAAATTAAATCACGAGTGCGTAGCACGAGTGATTTAATTTTCCGCATCCGAACGAGTGCCCGTGTTTTATTCACCGACAAAATACAAGATCAGAGTTTTTATTTCGATTCTAAATACGACAATATCCCGCACTATTTAACTGCGCGCATTCCATTTTCACCCATTTGACATTGAACATGATTCCACGCTGAAATTGAGTGGCTTATTAGCTGGTACAATTACCACCCTCGTTAATGAAAACGACCTTCGTAATTTTCTGAAGGAAAAAACAAATTTTAAACATTGAAACAATTTTAATAACACGAGTATAGTGTATCTATGTCATGAAATGAAAAATATAAATGAATTGATTATCAGAAATTTTTATGAATCTTAATTTGGAGAGTATATTGGAGTTTCTAAAAATAGATGCGTCATAGCTGTAACACTGGATTCTCGTGAAATCCGCGGTCCGTTAAATTTTTTTACTATAATGTTTACGTTCATTCATTCATAAATAGGTCATGTGATACGGGGCGTAAATTGTAACAGCCAATTTGTTACCATGTTTTATGGGGGTAATAATAAATAGTTAGACCCGCTCTTTGTTTAATGGATTAATCCGCGGATCGTGTTAGAATACTCGTTTAATCATCCTGTCATAAACATTGCACGTATTACTACTTCAATATTAAACTGTTGATATTATTTACAAATCTAAATCAAATGTATCAAAGTGATATTATATAAGTAACACATGGCTGCGAGGGTGATGGTAAATAATACCAACCCGAGAATAGTTCGCCTCGGGTGATATGTTGGTATTATTTACTGTCACCCGAGCAGCCATGTGTTATTTATTTTATTATACCGAACAAAATTACAACCATTTTGCAAAATAAAATATCAACAAATATAAGCAAATATAATTGCCGTTATGATAATTTTACATGTACGATCCCAGTCCGTGTAAGTATACACAAACATATAAATAGCATACGGATACTCTCTAGCCGGGTGTTTTCCGGACTCAAATACAATGTAGTACAAATTTATATAAATAGCCCAGCCTCGTTTTTACTAGTAGTGATCGAACAAAATATCACAAAGTGATCGAACAAAATATCACACAGAAGGTCTATGGGGAAAATACCCTGAGAGGTCACGTAAGTTATAATAAAAGCAAATATCAAATTTGTGTAGACTTTAATGGGTCAATTAGTAAAAAATACAAAAACTGCAAAAATACAGGAAAAACTTTTATTTTATGTATTTTTTTAGAAACAAATAGTTCAAATTTTACCGCTCTATTTTCGTAACAGGAAGACCAATTTGAGTACAAACATGTCTTCTGGACCACTTGACATACGAGCTAAAACCAATTACAGGGTTAGAAATGATCTAATGCTCATTCAGATATATCAGCAAAACATGATGATAATGTATTTTTTACAAATTGACCCATTAAAATCTGCCCAAATTTGATATTGGCTCGTTTATTATATGTAACACATGAATCACCCAGAATACCTTGTTATCACGCTTAGAATGCGACAGTGACCTGACTAATACTAGGGTCTATAAAAACCCAGTTACCGTTCCATTGTCTGGGATGTGGATAACACAGGTCGCCTTATGCTCAGGTATGTACGACAGAACGTTACCTAGACTGGTACCTCGGTCCGAGTTTATTATGAAATATTCGAACCGTTACTAGACAAGTCTAAACGTTACCTTGTGACATTCGGAACATCTTGTTTATCATCCACATCATGGCGTCACAAGAAAAATCACATTACATTTATAAAAACGTCTTTTTCTTTAACCACAAATGAGTTCAAAATGTGACCTCTCAATGCATTTTCCCATAGACCTGCCAGGTGATATTTTGTTTGATCACTATGTGATATTTTGCTCGATCACTACTAGTAAAAACGAGGCTTGGCTATTCATGAAAAATTTGTACTATTTGAGTTCGGAAAACACCCTGCTAGAGAGTATCCGAATGCTATTTATATAATTGTGTATATTTCACATGCCATTTTAGTAAATCTTGTCAATTTCCACCACCTGATACGGATTGAGATTGTACATGTATGTAAAATGATAGAACTTTTCTCGGGTTGGTATTATTTACTATCACCCTCGCAGCCATGTGTTATTTATATTTAATACAAATGTAATGAGTGTAACGGTCAACATAACACTTGAGTTTTAAATCTAACAGAAGGACATAGATCACGAGTTTTTATTAGATCTACGTCATCGTCCTATTTTTAGCACACACCAAGGACATTACCTCAATTGTAACTCTGAAAAACACAAATATTTTCATAACATTGAATTCTTTTTTACGAACTTTTATTGTGAATGAATTTGATCGGTCACATTTTTTTCTTTGCTTTTTATGTCAAAATCGACATTTACTCACTAACGTAGCCACTTCTATATTGTTATATACATGTATGACGTTTAATTTATGTTCTTTCAACCCACCGCGAACAATTCAAATTATTACATACATACAAGACTCGAAAATACTTCAAATTCATCGGGTTTAATATGTTATATTCTACATCAAAATCCATTGATTGAACTAATCCAACTGCGAGAGAACGTCATGAATATTGTTAGTTATAATACGTACTCAACGGTCGATATATTCATTCATTTAATTCGATTATATATTTTGTTTATGACACAACTAAACGGATTGTTCGAGGGTGTGTTTTCTATTGAATTGCAATAAATTTCCATTTTAGAACGCACGCAAAGAAAATAATTAAGTTTATGTACATGTATGACATTTATTCATACCTAAGTATCTTAAATGATTTGTATTATTTGTGAAGTCCATTAAATAGTATCATAATATTTATATAAGCAGTAACAATAAAAACGTATTGAAAAGATACTGTTTGACAAGGTTTAAAGACTACTCGTACTTAACAATGTAGGCTGGACGAAATGTTCGAAATATTATATGCATACACATAGTCGAATTTAATTAACAAACGCTATATAACAAGATTAAAAGTGTCTTCGCCTAGTAAAAGCTTAAACATGTGCGCCCTCAATCAGTTACTTAGTCTCATTCATGAAGAAACCCACAGCGGAATATCATAGGCATTGTAAAACAAATAATCGTCAATTAATATACAAATATCGTTTTTTGCCTGGGGCTATGCCCCTATGCCATAGTTGTAATACCAATTGTTCAGCCTGTCCGAATTGGCAGACAACCAAATCCAAATTCCCAAAACTCCCAATTACATTACATGCGCATACAGCAAAATAAAAGTAGTTTCACTCAGATCTCACTAACCCGCCTTTAAAATGCAGAAAATCACTATTTAACATTTAACAGTTTCATGTAAAAGTGTAAAAAATAGTATTGAAGCCAAATTGGCATTGACAACAACACAGTTTCTTTTGTTTCTATTGTTTATTTATTCATGCGAGAGTAGCAAGGAAGATAACTGCGTGGGACTATGCATCATTCTTAGACTCGATTTTCCCCTATCACTATTTTATTGATTGGGTCATTGTTTACAGCGATGGAAACTTGGCAAATTAGTATGATTTGGTATACTGATAACGAATTCGTGGTCATGTTGTTATAGTGCAGAAAATGAAGCATAAAAAGGTGACTGTAATTTCGAATTCCATTGATAATTTCGCTATGCTTTTCGTATTATTTTCCAAAACATTATCAAGGTAATATGCCTACTACATGTAGTTCAATGTATGACTGAGCATGTATGTGTGAAGTGGGGGACAATAATGGAAATCTGAGATCTTGTTTATTATTAGTAGTACATAAACGAAATACAGAGACAAGTTAAGCATGACCAATAGATTAACCCTACAACTTTCTAAGGTTAACATAACTGGCAGTAAAAGAGGACGTGTATTTTCTACAAACCATTTCTGATCCGTTTACATTTACTTCAGTTTAGTAATTTAACTGCTTCCCAAGCGAATAAAGTTTAGTCCCATGCCTACAGAGATTGCAGCGCTTTGATTAATGTTTGAAGTCCCACTGGAATCATTATTTAAGTAATATCATGGGAGACTACCCAGTCTCGTTACCCTGGCACAGCCAAGTGGGAACCAGCAGTTTCCTGGAAATATCTATGCTGAGCGTCAAGCCAGGGAGACATACTAGTATCAGACCTTAATCACTCAAGTTTGATGTTTGATTGCGTTCATGTATACTATAATATTACATTGTGACAAATTGAAATGGTCACGCATTTTAAAGCACCGAAGAAAAAGAGCTAAACTCCGCATAATACACATGCGCGCGCGTTCAATTAAACACATACTTTTTTGTTCGGGCGCTTGACAAAGTGGTCGCGCAAAACAATGGCGAGTGCCATTTTGTTACACAATAAACGGGTTTCGTTTTTTAAGTTACAAAAAGGTAATTGTGATGTATGCAATTAGTGTTGATGAGCGTTTTGGTTTACGCGCGTTATATTTTGTCGTAGTCAGGAGACGAGAATTAAGTTCGAGAGAACGAAATGCCATGTTACGGAGTGTATGGAAATTAGATTTTCTGTGTAGAACTGGAAATTCTTTACCTTGCACTCAGCTGTACAGTTCCATCCGGGTATATATGGATTAATTTATTAGGCACCGTGACTTCATGGTAATCTGCTTGCTTCTCATTGAGTATATACATGTCGGGTATCCATATTGAATCAAACATCGAACTGTGTAGATTGAGACGGGTGATGTTTATGTTGTCTGTAAAACTCAGGCGATCGTCAACCCAACGTTCTCGAAGGAAAATGCCCATAGAATATTCCTACAAAACACAATATAGAAAACAAGTAAGTTACGTAAGGTTCTTGGATAGAAATTTAATATTATGGCTCGAAATTTCCTGAATTTCAAAGGACAAGGTTAACTAATGGCTTAATTTGGACATGTGATTTGACAAAAAATAAAAATGCTTGTTCCTTTAAATATGTCCTATAATTCAAATAACTTAAAGGGACTGCCTCACATATTTGTGTATTGCAAAAATAAAATAAAATTGTCAAATATTCGCGTAATTTTGGTATAGTTGCCTGTATATCCCATACACAACAACACTGACATCTAAAATAACTTGAGAAACTTCGGCATTTTGTAGTTATTTAGTATTTTTACATCAACAATTCTATAGGGTATTAATACCCTATAGAATTAACACAACTATTACTTAAATTGCCTGAAATTTGTTCGCATTTGACGAAAACGATTCGAAAAACGAACCAAATACCTCACTGATGTTTACGCTATAGTTTGTTGATGTTACAGTTCAATCATGTATGAATTACATTATTCACAGAGCATGTTGGAAGGAAACTAAGCGCAAAAAAAAAATACTCAGTGGACGTTATCGAGAGTGGTTAAAATTGCTTATCTGTACCAAATCTTTCATAAAGCAACCGTCAGAGGCTTTCTATTGCATCACTACTTGGTTAGGTTGGAAACTCATGATATACAACAATTTTAGAGGCAATCTGTGAGGCAGCACCTTTAACATTTCTTGTGTAAAAAATGACAAACCTGCCAAAAATATGAGGTGTATGTCATGTTTATCCCAAAATGTCATTTTTGGCCATTTTCACGACTATTATTGACGTAAAACCTTTCGAAAAACCACGATGGCAGTCTTGTGACACTTTCATACATTTACATAACCAGTGTTCTGCAAGCCTTTATATATGTACAAGATATCAAAGTTTCGCAAGAATGCCATCTTGGTTTTTTGGGAAGGTTTTACGCCATGAAAAGCAATGAAAATGGCTCAAAATTACATTTTTGGCAAACGTAATATATTTCAAGTAGATTTGTCGACATACATTTGTATTACTAGGGAAAATTGGAAAAGTGTGCTTATTTTTTTTAAAGACAGTGTGAGGTTATAAGAAACATAGGACAATTTTATAGGAAGATGCATTTCTATTTTTCGGTAAAACTCAGGGCCAAATTAAGCCATACATGAACCTTGTCCTTTAACAAGAAGAATGCAAAAATACCATTTCGAGGAAGAGTTAACCGAAGTGAAGTTGGTCTGAACAAAACTAAAGGATTTGAAAAGTCAACATAGAACACAATCTTCAAGAGGACATTTTTCAAAAACAATAGATCAACCCATACAAATATGCCAAACCAAAAGTACATACAATGACCAAGAGGTATAGTTGTTACGGGCGTGCGTCCGTCCGTCTGATAAAAAGGATACACTAATTCAATATGACATTTTAGCGGATCAGATAACTTACCAAGTACGATTTGTATCATGGCACAATGTCATATTTATGCAAGAGTTATGGCCCTTTTAGGCGTGAAATTAGTTATCGATCGATACAGTTTGAAGAGTACACTTTTACATGTTTTATCAGTACATGTATATCTAGTTTATAATCACTGGCCGTAGAATATAAGCGTTAAAGTAATAAAATGTATGACGTAGTCCCAGGATATAAACCTGATTTGACATTTTAAGGACTAACCATATTCTTCTCGCTGATGGCAAACATGGAATTGATGTACATATTGGTCTCCACTATCACCTGTCTGTCGCCAACACCTGATGGAAATAAATAGTTTATAAATATAATCATTATTTTTATCCCTAAAATACAAAATTATGAAAACAAGCGCATCGTAATTCTAACTTGTACAGCAACGCGGTTTCGTGATTTTTGTTTAAATTTCGCCCGATTAGTCTAGTGAATAGAAAACTAACTCGTCAACCGAGCGACGAAGGTTTCAAATTCCGGTATGGGCACGTTCTGTTCCCCTGTGGCAATGGCTACACGGTCATGTTCTCCGCGTGTAGAAGATGTCAGCTTGGGGAAGAAAATCTAATTTCTGGAAAACTGGTTAGATCAATATTCAGCCAACTATAACTGAAAGTTTGAAAAATTACTATTCAACGAGTGACAGTATATGCCCACTTTATTATGTTAAAATACGAATTTAGTAACAAACCACTGAAACCAGAAACAACTTACTGGACATGTGACATTATACCTTACGCCTATTGGTCATACTGAATTTATAATACAGGTCATGTGACATTATGCCTGTCGCTTATTGGTCGTACTGAATTAAT
Organism: Spisula solida; assembly: GCA_947247005.1. NCBI lineage: Eukaryota > Metazoa > Mollusca > Bivalvia > Venerida > Mactridae > Spisula > Spisula solida. Next base: position 22,115,512 of record OX365950.1, on the reverse strand, counting down.
ACAGGTCATGTGACATCATGCCTTACGCTTATCGGTCGTACTGAATTAATACAAGTCATATGGCATTAAACCTTAAGCTTATCGGTTGTACTGAATTAATACAGGTCATATGGCATTATACCTTACGCTTATTGGTCGTACTGAATTAATACAGGTCATATGCCATTATACCTTACGCTTATTGGTCGTACTAAATTAATACAGGTCATATGACATTATGCCTTACGCTTATTGGTCGTACTGAATTAATACATTTCATATGACATCATACCTTACGCTTATTGGTCGTACTCAATTAATACAGGTCATATGACATTATGCCTTACGCTTATTTGTCGTACTCAATTAATACAGGTCATATGACATTATACCTTACGCTTATTGGTCGTACTGAATTAATACAGGTCATATGACATTATGCCTTACGCTTATTGGTCGTACTGAATTAATGCAGGTCATATGACATTATACCTTACGCTTATTGGTCATACTGAATGATACAGGTCATATGACATGATACCTTACGCTTATTGGTCATACTGACTAATACAGGTCATATGACATTATGCCTTACGCTTATTGGTCATACTGAATGAATACAGGTCATATGACATTATATCTTACGCTTATTGGTCGTACTGCATCAATACAGGTCATATGACATTATACCTTACGCTCATTGGCTGCAATATAAAATACCCAGGCTTACCTCTGTCGTATCTAGGAGAAAGTTTCTTGTCGTAGTCAGAATTAAACAAATCATTGAGTATGGTAGACCTGTAAGAGATACAGTTGTAGGAATATAACAATGAGTCACGCTATTTGGTACACTTTGATAGAGTACGTGGTATCGCTATTTGGTACACTTTAATAGAGTACGTGGTATCGCTATTTGGTATACTTTAATAGAGTACGTGGTATCGCTATTTGGTATACTTTAATAGAGTACGTGGTATCGCTATTTGGTACACGTTAATAGAGTACGTGGTATAAATTGATTATTCAGGTCAGTCATATGTTTACATATAACATTATGTGCATAAACATTGCAAATTCTCTTATCAATGTTTTATTTTAATAGATAGTATGTGTACATGTATTAGTCTGTAGTTTGGTGAATAAGGTTTTGGTTTTTTACTGTTTTTTTTCTCCAACTGAAATGTTTAAAACAATAAAAATACAATGTTATGATATTGCAATATTTGCATACAAGTGACAGATCTGGATGAACGGACTATATTTTATAGGTAAGGTAAAGTGTTGGTTTGTGTCGGTATAGCATGTCTCTGTTTGAAGGGGTTAACCGACTTGGCTTATGAGACATCAACATTCTGGTCACATTTACTCTTACAACTTTTAAACAGTTTCATTTGTTGAATATTACGGATAATTTAACCTGACATGACCTTCATTATAATTATGTTTATGCATGAATATTATTTCAAGGTTCTTGCGTTGATTATATAAATTTCCGCGGACAAATCGTCCATTGTTAGACCTTTAGAACTGTGTTTGTATTACACATCGAGCGACTTTGTGATACTCCCCTCTTATGAAAACATTCAACCGGGGTTATAAATATAGACAAATATCAGCTGTTAAAATATACTAATAGAAGGTCCAGGATCAGGTCTAAGACATAACGACAAAGGTTGGGGGTCATGACGGTGACAAAAAGACGTTCGTTTTAATAATTAGGTCCAGTATTTGTGGCAGGGAGGATTCCAATGCCCATCACATTTTTATTTCTTGCTGAGGATACATTTTAACCCATCTATTTATCTCCCTGAAACTTTAAGTGTTCTCTCTCTCTCTCTATTTCATTTTTAGAATTATTTTTCAGTCAATATCAGCCTTGTTGTTAGCTCTTTGGTTTCTTAAAACCTGAGGAAGGTGTACATTGTTGCTTGTGTTAGTCTTGCAGTAATCTTTTCAGTTTCAACTGTCTTTAGATGACTTTATTTAGCAATAATAATACTTAAATTAGTCCTTCAATGGTGGTTCGGTAATATCATATGCATATGACGTTCAGAAAACATCCACAAAACGCGCAGGGTGGACATTGGTTCAGTATCGATAAAGTGAGTGTTATTGTTTATATTTTAATCGATATCAATGGAACGTTCACATTTTTTCGAACAATAGTCTCGCTGCCCTACGTTCAAGGGAAGAAACCTGCAAACATGTTTAACAATCACGGGTTTTTGTCGATATAATCCTTCGTTGTACGCTTCAATTGCGGCATACAATTTAAACTACTAATTCCCGTTGTTTTCGTTCTCAGTTTGAAATGTGTACGGATGCACGGATGCAAGGATTGTACCATTCACATTCTTTTGTTTGCTTCTGTCCGCCATTTTGTTGAATTAAACAAATACAAGCACAGCAGCTCTGGATATGGTTAGCCAAACGTGACGTGGCGTACGTGACAAACATGTTTTTTAAACATACCGTTCAACGAATAACAGCCCTACGTTCAGGGAAAGTAACCTGCAAACATGTTTAACAATCACCGGTTTTTGTCGATATAATCCTTCGTTGTACGTTTCGTTTGCGGCATACAATTTGAAAGTACTAATTCCCGTTTTTTCCGTTCTTAGTTCGAAATATGTACGGATGCACGGATTTTACTATTCACATTATTTTTTTTGCCTCTATCCGCCATTTTGTTTAATTACACAAATACACGCACACCACCTCCGGATATGGTTAGCCAAACTTGGCTCACGGGAAAAACAGGGTTTTTTAAACATACGGTTCAACCAATCACATGTCCCTCCCATGTACGATGCGTACGTCACATATTGTTTCCTTGAACGCAGGGTAGGTGCGTACCAGGAGCGAAACGTATGTCACATAATCTTTCCTTGAACGCAGGGCAGGCGTAAGTCCGAAATAAATATGTGAGTACGTATCCGCTAACGAGACTGTATTTCTTGAAGCGACAATTACAAACACGTATACTAGTACGGGTATAGCTTATTGGAGATAACTCTAACCTTATCAATAAATAAACATAGTTAATATAAACAATACACGGTCGACTGACCACTTTGTTAAATAATAGCTCATTACATCACATAATTATTCAATATTTGAGTGATGGGTGCTAAGTGTAAGTATTGGTTGTAATTCTGGGCCCAAGACCAGACAACTAGACTCACGGTAAGTATTGCAATTATCAGAAAAAGCTCTTTCTGGATTTGAACCTTTAATCACCCACCCACATGGTCATGATCGGGCATTAACCACATGGATGGGGTGGGTGTGGTCAGTAAAAACCTGATGCCAATCATGGGTAATTAGTCAATTAATTAACATTTCTACGAGATTAAAAACAGCTGTAAGATAGAGTGAATATCTCATTACATGACTCAGAGCAATACCATTAAATATTTTCTTACGAGTTGTACGTAACCATTATTTAAATATCTTATATCACACTATTAGAACTGGGTTTTCTACGAACGTATAATGCGCAATTAGGATTTAGTCGATACTGTATTACTGGCTGAATAATGGTGAGATATGCCAGGCTGTTTTTCATCTGGTAAATATGTAAATACGGAATAATGAACATTATGCCATCAAATATATTGATTAAACATCTACTGTTCACATGATTATTGTTTATAATGTCTGCGTTGAAATTAGAATGTCGTTTATCTGGGTGCGAGTGTTCTTGTGCATGCGGACGGGTGAAACTGTGCGGCGGGTGAATGGATACAGAGAGAAATATGCGAGTGGATAGGCGTGTTAGACAAGCGAGTGGATGGACGCAATAGAAAGGCGCATGCAAAGGCGGACTCAGGTATGCGTGCTGGTGAAAAAGCGGGCAGACTAGTGATCGGGTTTATACGAGGTTCTATGCTAAAACCGAAATTGCCTATCCATTGTCCGTGTTACGTATTTTAATCCAGATCGACTTATAATCGGGTATGTACCGTAACACGACATTCTATGCTAAAACCCGAAATTGCCGGTACATAGTCTTATAATACAGATTGACTTATAATCAAGTCTATACGGTGCTACGAGGATCTATGCTAAACCCCGAAATGACCGATCCATTGTTTCGGGAGCGTCTTATAATACATATTGACTTATTAACGGGTATATTCCGTACACCGTCTTGAGATGCCCTCTCTTGACAGACACTCTCTTGACCAACACGTTCTTAAAAACTACTCTCAATTGTACACTTACAGTTAAAATTAACAACAATTCGTTTACTCTTATTTACAACAACCTCTCAACAGGAACCACATATCTGTCTCCCTAATGGTGTGGCTGCAAAGGGGTTGCAATATTCTAGCAATTTAAATGTGCACAGACGCATCCTTAATTTCCACGTGTATTTCATTTCGTGGAAATCTGACCCAAAGAGTCAGAATTTAAGTTAAAATGAGCTCTTGAAATTTTACAGAATTCAAGAATAAACTGAATAATGTTTCGGTTTCGTAATGACAAATTTTAGTCAAGCATCCTATGGAAATTAACTCAAAGACACGTGACAATATTTGAGATCAGGCCCCGATCTCCGGAAGCATCTTAAGTAGAAATCTCAACTCAAATTGAGATTTTGCTAATATAAGAGTCGGAATTAAGAGATAAATCTGAAGTTCAAGCTCTTGAAATGTGACTGATATAAAATCAGAAAATCATTTGTGTTTAGTGATGCTAATTTTGAGTCCAGTTTCGCATGGAAATTAACATTAAGACACATGCCAATATTTGAGATGAGATTTTGCTCAGATTCTTAGGGAGATTGGGGCCAGATGTAGACTGAGATACTTCGGCAGATCGGACCGGACGGAAATTTTGTTGGCTTACTAATTGATGAACTTAAATCTAATCCAAATATTGTTTGCATTTTTCCTAAATGGATTAACACGGTTATTTGATTGCGAGTGCAAGTTCAACCACACAAACAATTTAATCTCCCCAGGTGAGCGTGAATTAATGTTTTTACAGTATATAAGAATTATTAAATATAAAAAAGATAATGACAAAATAAAAAAATAAAAGTCACAAGTCGGCTGTAACACTCGGTGCCGCTGACAGCCCGGCACTTTTGACCCATTTTTACACCTGGGTTAAGTTAAGCATGTGGGTAATTCTCGCTCAGAGACTTCTCGATCTCGAAGCGCGCGCCCTACCTCTAGGCCACCACTTACTCATCGGACAGGATATGAAACGCTCAATAGAAACAGTAGAGGACGAAAGACACCAAAGAGGAACACTACATACAAATTGCTAGCTCTGTATGTAAGTCGTCCCGATCAGATTTGATAACGTTTGATTGGTTACAAGTCGTCGGCTTAGAATTATTTTTAGCTATCTACAAAAATAATATTTTGAGAGAATTGCATCCATGGATTCCTAATATGATGAGTTATCTAATGCGCCCATTGTTTTCTTAATGGGTGCACCCATTAGGAAGTTTTGAAATTTGAAAATCATTAAAGTAAACCATACTTACATAGTGTCATTACTTGAAGCCGTTGTTTCGGGTACCAACCACTGTAACATCAGTATTAGCACCAACAACATATGTCCATCAATTCCAATCTCCATGACAACTACTAAATGTTAAAGAAAAATATATTTCCGACATATTGTAACACGTATTCCAATCATCATTATAAATGCTATACTTATACATTTATAAATTATTTCCCCTTTGAATTTTAACACTTCTCTTATGACATGTTTACATAAACTTGAAATACGTTTTGTCGATTTCCCCCTACAATATGGAAGACTGTTAGTGACTTTTATCGTTCATTGTTTCAGACAAAGGTGACATTGTTAAAGACTAAAAGAGTAAACGATTCTTTTTTAAGGTAACATAAATTTTATAAAAATCAGCATTTGTCATTTTTTTCTCTTTTTCAAAGATACGTTAGATCTACCTGTGGATTCAGATTGTTTTCTTTTGTTTTAATTTTGTCGAGAAAAGTAGCACAAATTTAAATCATAAAATGGGTCAATGCTTTTTCAGTCAAGACCATTCCGCCGACGCCATGGTAATGAAATCGAAATACACTAAATACATTTTTACGTATATACTTCCATACTATATTTTTTTTAAAAAGAAAATGTTCAAATATTTCCAAGTTAATTATTATGTGATTTTTTTCGAAATATTTCATCATTGAAAATAGTAATTATATCAATTGATACGTTTCATATGTTAATGTACCCAATCATGCTTGTACGGTTGGAATACGGCCATTATTCAGACCAGCAACTCAAAATTGATATAAAGACACATGACATTATTTGAGACGAGATCTTGCTCAGATTGGGGGCTAGAGGAGCATCATCTGACTCCGTGGTCAGCACCAGAGATACCGACTTCTAGTCAGACTGTGTTATAATTTGAAATAACTTGTTTTGAAATATTAAACAGATTTGGGTTAAAATTGTATAAATCAAAACCATGCTAGCCAGTTGAATATTAGTACAATGTATAGTACGTAAGTGTCGCGTACACTTGGTCGCAAGAAAAATGTTCAAAGTAGCTGTCGAATGTATATAATTTTATAATATATTTATGTTAATGCGAATTAGGCTTACTAAGATCTTTTTGCTTATACCAAAGTTTAGTTCGTTTTAATCCTTTGTTTGTTATTACACACTTATGATAGCATTTTTAGAACGTCACGTGGTATTATATATGTACGTGCACAATACGTAATATAAAATCAGAAATAATGCGGGTGATTAAATTTCATCATTGTTGCGAAATCATCATATTAGCAGGGGATTAAATTTCGCCATCGTTGCGATATTATTATATTTGCGGGTTATCGAATTTCTCTATTTTCACAAATTCGGCATTAACGCGAAAATAAAGGCTAGTTACACATAACTGTGTTGGCTTTTAACAAAAATTCGCGAAAATTAGATCCTGCGAAATAATCTGAAAATGTTGAAATGGTGAAATATTTGTTTCACGAAAATATATGACATTACGTTAGTTATATAGGATGACATGACGTTTTTTCTTGATTAGTTGAGTGAATTATCCTCTATTCCACAAAAAATGAAATTAAAAAGAACTACGTTTTTTGTGAATTATGTTTTTTTTAATTTATGTAAACAAACTGATGCATTATTAATTTCAATCAAAAAAAGAATTCACTTCAAATTATTTTCTTAATTGTCAGTTAGCTACGCTGAGGAAAACAAGTTATTCACTGTATTTTGTCGCATCAATAAAAACAAGTGTTTAAGAATATTACTTATACAATTGCAACCTGTTAAACTTGAACAAAAAAGCAAAGAAAGGGAATTTTAAGTGTATATACAACGCGGGAACATATTTCACCACTGTATGGTATACATAGATAGTACTAAATAGTATATTCTATTTATTATTCATGTTTAAAGTTCCGACTCACTAAAGAATTGGAATTCTTAACTGATAAATAACGCAACACGAAAACATTTTACATTTTAAAAATATTGACATACCAGAAAAAGATATACATGTATAAATTTTATAACTTATTTGTATTGTAGGTTCAAGTTCAATGAAAGCATAGTTCTTACGCTCCCCTTCGAAGAAGAGAGCATAATTAGGTCTGCGCATGTCTCAAGCTAGGCAGTGAGGTTCGTCGTGACAAGAGGGAGTGTACAAAGAAAATATAGTCCAGTTTTCAACCCTGTATAGTCCTATGGATGCTAGATTCTATTGAACGTATTAGTTAGGAGCGGAACAATAGGCTTTCTTTTAGATTGTGTTCATTCCTTCACTTGCTGGGTGCAAAATGTTACTCGTAGGTTGCAACAAATCAAATGAATAAATTAAAGACATCTCAACAAGTATCGTTAAATGACAAGTTATTTAGATAGTTATTCAACACAAAAATGTGCGATGCGGTATTTAGTTCAATAGTATAATGCGTTGTGACCGGTTGTTTTCGGATTATCTTGGTCTTTGGCAAAGATCTAAACAATAAAGTTAGTAGTTGAGGTTTATGGTCGTGTTAAAGCATAAAATGTTTGTTCTGTGTAGTACGTGTCCATATAATTTCAGGCACCACATTAGTGGCAGCGGTGGGATAAAAACCTAATTCTGAAAATTACAACAGTTACCTTTAAACCTTACTTTACGGCGATCAATCTATTGCTTAATGTAACAATATGTCTGATCAGTATGATGGAGATATCAGGAATCAACCTGTGCGTGTACTCCGACCACGTGCTTAACGCTCATGGAGCATGCGGAAATATTTAAGAGTGTAAAGTCAGTTGCTTTATCTAGCGACGCTGGGATATGTCAAATGTTTTCCACCTGATGCAGACAGTGATGTTGCCAGCAGAAGCCTCTTTTCGCCAGCTTCTGGGAATAATAAAGCTTCGAAAAGTCAAAACAATATTCATACCGTCCCAGTTGTGAGACACCAAGTCTTATGTATTTTATATTTTGAATGCCGTTAAAGAGTCATTTGCCAATGTGCACAAGTGTCAGAGTAAGCAGTTAATTGCATTGTCAAATACGCTTGACCAATTGCCCTGTCTGATCTTCATGAACATAACATTAGGTTATATTCTATTTTATTCTATTTTATACTGTTTTGTGATACCGAACTTTTATAATGCATAACATTGTAATATAAACTGACATGCACTTATCAGATAATACCAAACTTATCATTATCACAATTTATGTTAATCATTGATATTATTATTAATCATATAATAACGTTACTATAATTATCATAAAAGTATGGAATAATGTTTTGTTCTTAACATTTGTTTTATTTTCATAAACAAAGACATACACACATATATACGAAGCAAACAAACAAATGTCTCAATATAGAGCTTGGACAATTTAGTCAACACATAGCTGAATTATAATGATATCAATAATATACGTCATTATACGTTTTTGTAAGACTGGAAAGCATTCGAATGAAAGTCGCATTAAATAGTAGTAAAAAGATGATATTATGTCAGACAGGGAAGGCAGCACTCAGCTTGACCAGCCGGGTAGAGAGGATAATGTTCTATGAACAACCGAACTAACAAAAATAAGTGAGAACTTGTATATACGTCAGTATTGGTATAAATAATTGCTTGACAATAATTATTATTTAGATGAAATTAGTTGCGCTTTTTATACATTATCTCCAATATGACCGTAAATATATATCACAACTATATGATAATAATAATAATATTATCATGAACAATACTATTGATAAGTACTCACTTTTTATCGCCGTAGGCTCAGAGTGTGTTCTTTCAGATATGACGCTGATAATGAAATGATAATATGAACTAAGGCACAGCCTATTTTAGCGAATTTTATCTTAAATTGTTCATTTTTATAATTTTGTTCAATTCTCATAGCTCGCTGCTACATGTCCGTATTGAAACACAGCAGTCAGACACTTGTCAGAAGTCCTTAATTATTAGTAACATGATCATCCAGTACAGAATGATTGCTGATCATATGATTCATATATGTACAGTCAGTAGAAAATTTGTGACAATTTTGGGTACGAAGTAACGAAGGACGATAGTCGATACGAACCTGCTTTCGTTTTTAAGTTCACTGTATAACTACGCTGATTATGTGTATAATAGTACGACTTTCCTTGTTTAGAACAAGTACTTTCATGGCGTAATCAGTTGATCAATTACTGATTCTATGCAGGTTGTCACATTCTGTGTTTTCTCTCTGTTTTCGGAATTTTCCCAGCGTTCCAAGATGGCGGTCGATCAAAGTGCTATACGAAGCAACCGAGTATTTATCTCCCTTTAAAAATGTGTTCTAGATGGGCCTACTGAGTTTTTAGAATATTTTTAAACATCATTAAAATATAAAAGAAAATTTATGAGCTACAGAATAACGCATTTTAGGTAACTTTTGTTATTCTATTGGCGGCCATTTTTCAGTATCTTTCCGTAACTTCGAAACCGTAACACAAATTTTCAGATCCATTAGTTAATTCAAACTCTGACCAAACCACGTGACACGTTGACTTATTGCGAAATTTATTCGGGCGCAGAGCGCCCGAAAATACGCTATTACAAGACCCAGTGACACTGAAAGGTCGTCTCCTTCTATGTATAAGCGAAGCAGGGCGTTAATAATATTTACTATTACGTACATAATACAGTCGGACCGATCGTTCTTGCCTCCTGAATTGAACAGGAACGTGTCTTAGGCAACCGATATAGAGAAACGCCAATTAATTAATTTCTAGGAATGGTCTTCGTCTGTCCGTTATAAAAGAGTTTTCGCTAAATAACTGTTGGGCAGAATTATACGAAGCTTACAGTAAATGTGTAACTGTACAACTAATGAAGACTACGTGTAAAACCTACATTTCAACAGTGCTAGTGAAAGATCAATGTCAAAGTTCAATTTCAAAGGGTTAAGCTTATAGATTACGTGCATGAAACCTCCAACAAAGGTTAAAGTTCAATGTCAAAGTTTTGAGGTAACATTACGTACATGAAACTTCCAACAAAGGCCAAAGTGCAATGTCAAAGTTTTGAGGTAACATTACGTACATGAAACTTCCAACAAAGGCCAAAGTGCAATGTCAAAGTTTTGAGGTAACATTACGTACATGAAACTTCCAACAAAGGCCAAAGTGCAATGTCAAAGTTTTGAGGTAACATTACGTACATGAAACTTCCAACAAAGGCCAAAGTGCAATGTCAAAGTTTTGAGGTAACATTACGTACATGAAACTTCCAACAAAGGTCAAAGTTCAATGTCAAAGTTTTGAGGTTACATTACGTACATTAAACTTCCAACAAAGGTCAAAGTTCAATGTCAAAGTTTTGAGGTTACATTACGTACATTAAACTTCCAACAAAGGTCAAAGTTCAATGTCAAAGTGTTGAGGTTATAGATTACGTGCATAAAACTTGCAACCAAGGTTAAAGTTCCATGCCAAAGTTTTGAGCTTACATTACGTACATGAAACTTCCAACAAAGGTCAATGCTCAATGTCAAAGTTTTGAGGTTAAAGTTCGTGGTAACCATGCTAACCTTAGGTCAAGTCAATATTTTACAATCCATAATTTACCCGGGGACTTAGGCGATGTTTCGTCTGTCTTGTTATTTAATTCCTTAGATCTATATACCAAAATATAACTGTATTTAATTTTAAATGAAAATAGAAAACCGGTAATTCCATGAACGTGTAGACAAGAATTACGGTACCGTTAATATCCTTCAGTGAAATTGCATTGATAAAATATGTATGGTATTTACGTACAAAAATTGAATGTCTCATTAAAGGTGCTGCCTCACAGAATGGGCTAAAAAATTTATACATCGTGATTTTCCAACCTAACTAAATATTGATGTAATAGAAAGCCACTGACAGTTGCTTTATGATAGATTAGGTGCAAAAAGCAATTTTATCCACTCTCAATGTCGCCCACTTAGTATTTTGTTCTTGAAAATAAAGCGGCAAGTTTCTTTCCAACATGCTTTGTGAATTATGTAATTCACGCGTGATCAAACTGTAACATCAACAAACTACAGCGTAAACATCTGAGAGGTATTTGGTTCGGTTAACATTTTCATCAAATGCGAACTACTTTTAGGCAATTTAAGTAATAGTGGTGTTAATTATATAGGGTATAAATACCCTATAAAATTATTGATGTAAAATACTAGATAACTACAAAATGCCGAGGTTTCTCAAGGTATTTTAGATGCCAGTGTGGTTGTTTATGGGATATACAGGCAACTATACCAAAATAACGCGAATATTTGACAATTTTATTTTATTTTTGCAATATACCAATATGTGAGGCAGTCCCTTTAAGATGACACTGGATATGGTCCCAACATATATTACCAAAATGAACAGATAGTTACTTTACTTAGCTACGAAAGTTATTAATCTTTGTCAGAAGGGTGTATAGAATATCAACCTTCGCCATCCGGGTTGCACAAGTCTTGGTTACATTAAACAGGTTAAACTGTACAGTCATTCCTTACAAATATTGAGTAGGAAAACAAACTTTCTTTTACGACTAAGTGTATTACAGCTATATCACGATGCTTTATCACCATAAATTGTCGCCCATCGTTCAAGCATGTTGCTTACCCTTCATGGTAACCTACTGATTGAGTTCAATATTTAATAAATACAACAAAAAGGGATGACACATCATTTTATTTTATTGGTTTTATTATTATCCATAGAGTATGTTATATGTATTGTTTCGTGGTTATAATGCCCCGGAGTGTCATACATTTCTTATAGTCTCACGCATAAACATATTGACAAAGTAAAACAATACCGAGAATTGAAAGCTGAAAACATATTTAGAAAATAAAATTCTATAAGAAAACAAATAGCTTTTTAAAAAAGGTAAACCATTTGTTCAGACTGATTCCTATGACATTCATGTATACACTTTGCGTATTAAACATATATTCATATCTTTATGTATGATGCGGTCAGACCCCTTGCAAAGGACAAAAGAATCTCTGTAAAATATTGTTGATGGTGCATTTATTAGCAAAATAAATAATACGTTAGCATGATTTACATATGTTATCTATCTTTATTTTAAATGTACACATGTATCATAAATGAAAAATAAACGGGGTTACCCGAAAGGGGCCTCAAATGGAAAAAAAATTATAGGACAACGTTTATGTTGTTCCACATACGTGGGGTGTTCGAAATGCAGGCTTATATCAACGGAAAGTTTAAACTTGGATATAGTGATAAATACAATACATGTGGCGCTTTGTGCGATTTATGGACATCGTATAATGTCTTACTGCATTGTTACTTGTTCATTGCATGTTTCAAAGCAGGTCAATGACATCTGAAGGACAACCAGAAAACAACAACAAATAAATAAATACATTGTATTCCAGATTTATATAGCGCCCTTTTCATGCGAACGCACGTTCAAAGGCACTTTACATTATTGTGTTGCAGCCACAAGGGCGCATGTGCATCCTCTACCAGTGCAAATGCAGCATGATCTGGCCAGAGGGACAAACTGAGAAAAAGACCCTGAAGGGGGAGAGAGACATTAAATACAGACATGTCTGGTTCTTTAACGTGCCCGGTGTAAATCACCGATACACAGCTTCCTGGCACTTCCAGATACTTTGCAGACCACACGGCCAGATATAGCTGGACATATTATAACAACACGGTGGTACGGTGGTCGAGTGGATAATTCTCTTGACTAATGATCGAGAGGTCCCTGGTTCGAATCTCGGCCGGGGCACTTGGTCCTTTCTGAAATGTTTTCAAGTGTTTCCAACGTGACTATAGATGAACTGGTTGGAAACACAGAGGTAGTCTCGCGTGTATCGGTGCTATATACCGGGCACGTAAAAGAACCAAAAAATCTATTCGGAACGACCTAAGGTAACACTATCGGATTCCTTGTGTCACATCTCGTTCTCTTTTACCAGCTGTCACTTCAGCAAAAATATAGGACCCCATTGGAATGAAGTGTTTGCACTTTTATAGGTTATCCTTGACAGGAAGGCCTAAATAATTACAACAAAGAGCATTGATAAATTAACATGATATTCTCCTCAAAGCTGCAATATTGCCAGTTGGGCATTCATCAGCTCGTATAGTTAAGAGTTGTACCCACTGGATACCATGCTTATGCAGCGATGACTAAAACGCCATCATATCTTTAATGGCAAGAAAATACTATAGTCATACTCCAGTACTTTCAAAAGAAGTTTTAACTTGTATAACAGACGATGAAGTACACGCTCACTATCATTAATAAAGATTGAATCAGAAATATCACATATACCCTCAAAAAACTTCTAAGAAAGGTCCTGCTAATCACATGCCGTAACCAATGGATACCTATGTAACTAGTAAGCCCGTCCGTCCGTCCATCATTTGCAGAAAAAAACTTCGTCGATGTCATGATGAAAATGTACATACACAGTATATAAGACATATACTATAATGCGAATGGCACATGCCTGTGCTTGAATACCATATCTTTATTTAGACCTTGATCAATGCGACTAAGTTTTTTTATTGTTAATCACACTCGGTAGAGCGTAGGTACGATTCCAGGAAACCTATACGGTCGGCCATATTGCAGTACATGAGTGTTTTACCTTTTGCAGACGACGAAAAATACATGTAGTTTCAATCTGCAATTTAAAAGTGCAATTAATGTGTAATTTGTAGAGAAGAGTTCAATAAAACTTTCCTGTGAATTTCATTGTAAATGATTGTATCAAAATACAGTCAGTTGCATTTCTTTTCGAACACTCCTCGTACTTATGAGTAATTACATATACAGAAAAATAATAAATTATTATTTTATGAACCGAACGCGCGAACCCGATAAATTCCCAAGTCGTTGATCTGTTATTATATTTATCCCGTTTATAAGGCGAGAAAACTCCATTAAATCTCGCCAACCGTCACATTTTCCAGTGGCGTCACGTTTTCCAGAGGCGTCACGTTGTCCAGTGGCGTCATGTTGGCATCGACGTCATTTCATCGTGATCATGTTAAATACCCCGATGTTGATACCCCTTCGTGGATTGGAAGTCCCCTACTAGGATTAGAACATTTGACCCCACACAAAGCTAAGTCCCCTACTAGGATTACCGCATTTGACCCCGACCCAAGCCTAAGTCCCCTATCGGAATTATTAATTTGACGTTACCCCAATTCTAGGTCTGTGTTTGACCCCAATGAAGGATAGGTCACCTTATCATAATTCGACATTTGACTCCGCCCCAAGGCTAAGTTACCTGTCTGGATTAGAACATTTGATCCCCGCCCCAAGGCTAAGTCTCCTACTAGGATTAGAACATTTGACCCCCGCGAAAAGGCTAAGTCCTCTACTAGGATTAGAACATTTGACCCGCCCAAAGGCTAAGTCCCCTTCTAGGATTAGATCATTTGACGCCGCTCCAAGGCTAAGTTACCTACCAGGATAAGAACATTTGACCTCCGTCCCAATGCTTAGTCTCCTACTAAGACTAGAACATTTTGCCCCGCGCCAAGGCTAAGTTACCTACCAGGATTAAAGCATTTGACCCCCGTCCCAAGGCTAAGTTCCCTACTAGGATTAGAACATTTGACCCCGCGCCAAGGCTTAGTTACCTACCAGGATTAGAACATTTGACACACCCCTTAAGGCTAAGTTCCATACCAGGATTCGACAGTTGACCCACCCCAAGGCTAATTCACCTACAAGGAAAGGCACATTTGACCCCACCTCAAGGCTACGTTCCCCAACAGGATTAAAATATTTGACCCCACCAAAAGGCTAGTGTAAGTACCTTTCAGGATCAGGACATTTGAACCCGTCCTGTCTCCTACTAGGATAAGAGCATTTAAGCCGCCCCAAGGCCAAGACCTCCACAACGATTAGTACGTTTGACCCCGCCCTTAGGCTAATTCACCTACCAAGCTTAGAACATTTTACCTTAATCTCAATGCAAAGGTCCCTAATACGTGTTTGAATGGAGTGTACAATACTTTTAAATGTTTTCGCTGTTAACATTATAACAACAATTACATATACTGTTGAGCTTAGTAGAAGTTGATTACTGTATTGAGTATACTATGTCTCATTTACTTAAACAAAAGCTAAGAGGGACGGCAATGTTTGACACGTGTCGAGGAGACGTGGAAGTAGTGCTCTAGTGACATCAAGGCATGGACGTGGTGAGCCAGTGACATCGATGCATGAAAGTGGTGAACCAGTGATATCGAGGCATGAAAGTGGTGAATCAGTGATATCGAGGTATGAAAGTGGTGAACCAGAGATATCGAGGCATGAAAGTGGTGAGCCAGTGATATCGAGGCATGAAAGTGGTGAGCCAGTGATATCGAGGCGTAAAAGTGGTGAGCCAGTGATATCGAGGCATAAAAGTGGTGAGCCAGTGATATCGAGGCATGAAAGTGGTGAGCCAGTAATATCGAGGCATGAAAGTGGTAAGCTAGTGATATTGGGGCGTAAAATTGGTAAGCCAGCGGCGTAAAGGTGTTAAATGTAATGGTCGTGCCGCCTAAAGAAGTAAAGATTGAAGTGTGAAGTTGGTGGCCGTGTAGCTCATGACCTAGTTTAAATAGAGACGTGAAGTTGTATTCACGATAGCCTATTAACCTACAATTGTTATTAATAAGCAAAACCATGATAAAACAAATGCAGTTTCGTCAACCAGAAATAATCGCAGTAGCGTGTTTATTTGTAATAACTTTCATGTCGTCAAATACAACACCTTCTTACACGTACAGGGGTCCGTATTATTGACATATCTTTGCTAAGTTGGGACTTTTACTGTAGAGAATTCAAAGCACACTAAGTGAGCCCATACTTTTTCGTAGAGCACTTTACGATAATTCTGGCTTATATAACTTTGTTTGGGTATTATTTATAATAGCTGTCTTTGTTTGCTCAAAATAGCATACGAAAAGCTAAGATGTGCCTATGAAACGAGCCCCTGATTTTGTTGTTGGTGGCAGTCGGTACTTCTTAACGTAAAATGAAGTACTCGTAAACTCTGCAATGTGTTTGAGTGAGTGTATTTTATGTTGCGAGTTAGTCCGCAATATATTGAAAATTAATACGTATAAACTACATGTATCATTATCATATGTGTACACTATATGAATGTTATCTTACAAACAGATGAATCTAGTTCACTTGTATTTATCTACAATCACTCCCATACTTCAGTTACACATATACTCATGATGGCGGAGGGCGGAAGTGAGCTCAGTGATTCTGTCAGGGAATCGGACTGTTTTTACGCCATATCATGTTTTCCATGTGAAAGAGACGGGAGAAATGCGGAAGCTATTAAATATTGTGTCGATTGTAAAGAACATTTGTGTACGACATGCTTGACACATCACAATAAGTTTGCTCCGACGAGGTTACATTCTATTTTGGATCAAGTTCATGTCGGCCTCGGACAAACAAAGCAGATTCCAATTCAGCGATGTAGCAAACATGGTGGAAAGATTATTGATGTTTACTGCCCCGAAGATGACACCGTTGGCTGTTCTACATGCATATCTGATGATCACAGGTAGATGTCTACTTTTGGTTTCGATTTGAATGTTTATAATAGTATGTCATATTCGCTTGCCTTGAATGTCTTTCATCTGTTGTTGGTAGATTACATGTCGTCCAGAATAGTACACGTCAATAGATTTGATTAACATTTAAATATAATGTCCCTATATGATATTTAGGAAACAATGATATATTCCGTTTAAAAGGGGAATAACTCTCTGATAAGTCAGTCTCATAACACAGAATGATTAATGATTTCAAAACAATTATAACGACAATGATCAGTGGATCGGGCGATTTGGGGATTCGACTAACTACTTGCCCGATAGAAACGCATGGGGTTATTGGCCATGGAGATGATCTTATTGCATATTTTGTACATCAAATGTTTATCTTAAATCCACCCGCTCAGAATAATTCTAAATTGTCTAGATTTAGGGATATTAAGTGTTGTTTTTTGTTCTCTTTCCCGTTTTGGCAACTTAAATTTCCCGACCAGGCTAGTAAATATATTCTAAGTAGTAGAAAGTCGTCCGAACGGGCACGTGAACACAATGAATTAAACTGGTCAAATTGGTAGTTTTTAATGATAAATATCTCAGAATCTAGACGATAAAAATGAAATTTGAACGTTTTGATCTAGATATCCTTTCCGCTACCACGATTTTTTGGGGGGTTATGAGAAATTCATATGGTCCCTTTACCCCGTCCCTGAGACACTATTGACTTGCAGCACTGATAAAAACTCGATACATCCGGATGCTACACACCTACCCTAAACCGAAAGTAGAAAAAAATGTCAATATTTCGACTAAAGGTCACCGGAAATGACGATGTGACGGTGACCCTTGCGCGAAAAACTTTTTTTTTTTCTTTTTTAGCTTGACAGGCCTACTTTTTGGCCCCTTTAGGGCATTGTTCCTGACCCCTTTGTCTAGCCTTATATTCCTGCTATAGAAAAATAAAAACGTTTTGGCGCTAAATGTTAATGCAATTCCACAGGGAATCGTACCGCAATGGCGGGTAGGACCAGTAATTTCAGTTTTGTAAAATCTACATTCAAAGCCCTCTTTAAAGGGGTCTAGCGGGCCCAAAAACCTGTGCACGACCCTGGGCCCGTAATATCCTGTAGTCTGGGATGCCTGTGTACCCATGACAGCAAAATTCCCGAATTTGGGCATTTAGGTCGAAAACTACGGAAGGCCAAAATGGCCATCTCGGCGAGTCTGCATAAGTACGCTATGGTAGCGGAAAGGATATACAAAGTTCCAGAAATGCCCGTTTTAGTGGTAATTAGGGTCTGAAATCCATTTTTTCGATATATTAACGATATTTCTTGGATAAAAAGGGCAAAAAACGCAACATTTTGTTTTTGGTGTATATCCTTTCCGCTACCACTTTTTTTTGAGGGGTTATGAGAAATTCATATGGTCCCTATACCCCGTCCCTGAGACACTATTGACTTGCAGCACTGATAAAAACTCGATACATCCGGATGCTACACACCTACCCTAAACCGAAAGTAGAAAAAAATGTCAATATTTCGACTAAAGGTCACCGGAAATGACGATGTGACGGATGCCTGTGTACCCATGACAGCAAAATTCTCGAATTTGGGCATTTAGGTCGAAAACTACGGAAGGCCGAAATAGCCATCTCGGCGAGTCTGCATAAGTACGCTGTGGTAGCGGAAAGGATATACCCTTAGTGATATGAAACATGGGTTCAGAATATCGCTTGGTCAAATATTTTCATGCACAGGTCAGTTCTTCTAAGGTATGTTTAAATTGACAAATGTATTACCTGATCAGGCTATTTTTCGAGCATAATCTCCCAGTCGGACAGGTATTTGGGGGAATCACCGAATTGTCCGATCGGGCAATTTTCTCCACTGACGATACGACAACAGTACCGGACTAGCAGCAGTTATCAGTGTTAAAACATTATAATTTGATATAATTATGGTTTGATAATGTGGTAGAAAGGTATAGCCGCTTAGATAAACATGGCTTTGATTCCACAATAACGCTCTTGTGAAAATCCTCTTTATGTTATTCGTTTTCAGTGCATGCAAAGGTAAACAGTTTATACCTGATGTGGCTGTGGGTATCAAGACGAGTAAAGAACTAGAACAACTAGACACCGAGATAAGGACACTAATGTCTAAGTTGGATGATCTAAAGAAACGAAAGGGAGACAATCTACAACGTCTGAAACAAGACAGAGATACTTTAAAGAAACGAATCCAATCCATCCGAAAGAAGATGAACGAACAACTTGACAAAATGGAGAAGGAATTATTACTCGAAGCCGACACGAAATTTCAGCAGAAGATTGATGCAATACATGCGAGTATGGCCGAGGTGGATGATATGTTAGCAAAGGTAAAACAAGCTATGGATCAGATGAAGAGCGATAACAATGATGCTGATATATTCGTTTCATGTAAGATCGTGAAACAGGAAATGTCAGAAGAAATCTATCCTCTGCATGCTAAAGTTGAAAAACTACTCCCTGAACGTAGTTACGAACTTCACTTAGACGAGGATGCTAAACTGATAATGGAAGGGAAAATGTTGTTTGCTTCGATAAAAGAGAAGTTCATCATACATGGGACAGAGTACAATGATGACATAAATGTCCGTACCAGTGATGACGAAAAGGTATGTTTTGTACTTGGTATGTGTGCTCTACCTGATGGATGTCTTGTTATGTCGGATAGCAGCAACAAGAAACTGAAGAAGTTAGACCCAGTTTCCAACAACATATTAACCCTGATCAACTTACCTGATAATCCTGTTGGTATCTGTCTAATTGACACCACTCGCCTGGCTGTGTGCCTAATGAATCAGAAGAAGATCCAGTTTGTACCACTCTCCGGGAAGATCACGTTGGACAATAGTTTCTCTGTCGGAGATCGATGTCGAGATGTGGCACATTGTGATGGTTTGCTGTATGTTTGCTGTGGTGGATCACATATTCCAGAATGTAAAGAAGGACGTGGTCACGTGGAAGTTTACAACTATACTGGAGAGCTACTGCGATGTTTCTATGAAGAATTTGGCTGCCCTGAATATATTTCGGTGGTGAATGATGGTTACACTACTACAATGTATACTGCTGACCACTATAAAGGTGTACAGGTTAGAGGTATAGATGGTGCTGTCAAACATCAGTTTCCAACTGATCTCAACACTGACTTACCATTCTGTATGATAGGTACCGACCAACTATGTATGGGAGAATGCTCCAGCGGGAATATTTATATACAAACATATAAAGATAAGCGTATCATCATACAGAAATATGAGATGAAGTCATGGCCTGTATGTTTGTACTTTGACGAGAGATCATCACGATTATTCGTTGCTTTGTATCAGTGTGACGTCATCCGAGTATTTGATTTAAACATTGAATAAGCGGTATCTGACACTCATCACGAAATAATGATCGTGACATTTTGTGGGCACTAATTAACACTCACTGTGATATATTAATTATCTGTGTACAGTGTATCCAACCATTCTGTTTCAGGACAAACGTTACTATCTACCATGGATATATTTCATAAACTTGGACGATGAAGTAATGATTATTTGATCAACATGATATTCTGGAACTACAGTTTGATTTACGTTACATAAATACGTACATTTCGTAACTATACTCACATTTAGCATGTTTCTAAACGTTGATTTTATATCAAAATGATTTCTACTTGACATGTTATTGTTTCATGTATCACAAATTGTAATATGCAAACGTGCATGGCATATATGTATATAACTTGTATTTCTTTATTAATAAAGTATTATTTAATAACAAATAGTTTGGTTTTTATTCCATAATATAACTCTTATTGTATGTTTATTAATACAGCGAATTGTATATAACATATGTAGATACCCAGGTGTGTTTGTGACAATCATGCAAATTAGCAGAGACTACTATGTACGGTTGTAAACTCGGGGGATGACCTTTAGACGCTCCATGAATAACATGAACAAGCATATAGGGTCGACAATACGTGTACAAGTTAAGCAAAATACAAAAAGCGAGTCATCATGTTTGACCTTCGCATGTCTTGATAATACGAATGCTACCAATATCACTATTCAGGCTATGGTTTAAGGGAGACAATCATGCTCTAAAATTACTTGTATGGAAACTAGTTACCTCCCCTGATCTGGTGAATCTCATGAAAACTTTGTTGATTGTTTTATTAAAAACATTCAGCTTCACATAACACAAGAGAAGAACAGACAATATGTTTTATGTGCACACATTCGTAAAAATTAAATATGGATAAAACAAGACTATTTTCCATACAATAAATAATTTTTAGCTTAAAATATGTCTCCAAATGAAGTGAACTTGGGATAAACTCGAGCATGTACGAGCAACTAACATTCCACCGGTCAATATTGCATCTTTGAGACGAATTTTCTATTTTTCATCAATGTTCTGTTTGATTGTTGTTGTTTCAGTTGTTCTGTTCTGTTCTATTAAACGTACACAATGACCAAACTGGTGGATGGATTCCAACCAAAGTATAACTACGAGAAGACAATAGTGAAATGGTTTACATGCAATATGTTATGCACGAAAAAAACGTCAATACAAAAAAAATGCATGGATTGGCATTTCTTTTCAAACACCTCTCGCATTATGGTACTCTTTGCATAAAATGGTGTAAGCATCTAGTTATAAGCGATGATTTCGGTCATTGAAACACGTTCTTATCAGCTATTGAGCATCTCTAAAGAGAACGTATTATGAAACATACAATTTATATCTTTAATATATGGGCGTTGCCACCAACAACCGTGTTGGCCAGACTAATAAGAAGGCGTATTGGGGATGTGGTAGGGATGTGGGACATTCACAAGTCACAACCTGGCTAGGAAATCAACATCCTTTCCATCACACAACTGTGTTCTATCACTTTTGTTTTAGTTTATAGTAATAATGATAATATCTTTATTTAAAGAAGATGGCACATAAAGGTTATGTACAAAGTGTACAAATTTAATGTGTAATGCTTAAAGTTCCACGAACAAGAACACGTGCGTAAAGTTTAAAGCCTAGTTGCCTAGCACCGTAAACGATTGGACGCCTATGCTAAATAACCTCCATCATGGCCAAAAACTTTCTGTTTGAAACCCGTTATGTGTCTAACATACAATTGAAATTTAACTCATTTCTCTCTCTCGGCATTTCGAATTGACGTCGTTAAAGGGCGGTATTTCATATTAGCTCA
Organism: Spisula solida; assembly: GCA_947247005.1. Taxonomy (NCBI): domain Eukaryota; kingdom Metazoa; phylum Mollusca; class Bivalvia; order Venerida; family Mactridae; genus Spisula; species Spisula solida. The sequence goes on along the minus strand of OX365950.1, from coordinate 22,093,212 downwards.
ACACAGATAATATGTTCTGGACTGCTGGGATGCTAGGCTGCAGCTAGCGTCATGTGGTTTGGCTACCCTTGTTAACGTCAAGCTGCCAGGCTGCTAGGCTGCCAACTTCACGCACATGGCAGCAGTACAGTCATAATTAGAAGACAACAAGAATCACACCGCCCTATACCCTGATCCATCAAGTTATACTAGTGTGACGTTGGTATGCAGCGGCCTGTAACCTCCCTGAATAGGTAAAATCCCGACCTAGACGGACGCTCAAACAATCTAATCAAAGTTGTGACAATCAAATGGAATTAAAGACAATTATCCGAATAATTGATGAAATGATGCTGAAAGATGCGTAGACTTAACCAATGCGATATATCAACGATCATTCGACAACTTGACTTTGGCGACTAAGCACAATTACCGCAAAGTCTGCTACTTACAATAGCGGTGTAACGTGATATTTACTTTATCGTGAACATCACTTTTCAACCCATTGAATCTACTATTCAATTGCACTGTCCCAGTCAACTAAATTGCTGTTCCCGCCTTTTTAACGTCTTTTCGTTTGAAATCGGCGCACTTGTCTTTAGTTTCGCGTGTCGCTAATCAAAGTTATTATTCCTAAACGTTGTAGCCATTGTTTTTTATCGCAGTTCACCGCACTGACCCCCGATGACACATTTTCTTTAGTACACGTTGTTGAAAGTTAATATTTGAGTCATGGCCTCTGATTATATCGTTCAAGCAATCGATTATCGTTTGTTCAACCGATGTTATCTCGCAATGTTTACAACTCGTCACTTTCGGTAATTGTTTCGATGACAATATGGTCTGTAAATGTTTAACAAGGAAAACAACAGGCTGAGTTACTGTAGCCTGTATGACACTTTGAGCATAAAAGTTGAAATTTTGTTGTTCATTATGTGTCATTTCCATTGTATCACATGGAGGTTTTGAAGTCCAAAAGGACAAAATAAGGGTCTTCATTCATGAATGAATAAAAACAACACATACGTGAATAAAAATATGTTATAAGTGCATTCGGTCGAATTGTGTTCGGTCTGAATGATAATTAGCTGTTTAGCCTTATTGACATAGCAAAATTGCTAGATGGAAATATCTAGAATATATTGTATATTCATTGAAATTTTAAAATGTTAAAATACTTTGCTCTTATGTTTGAAAGACTATTAATTAATTGTTTAAACAATATATAGCTAATGTTTCCTTGTTGTACATGTATCCGACTTAAAATAAATATTGTATTTGTATTTTGTATATTCATAATATTTCGAACGTATGTACGCTATTTTGAAATCGATTCTACAAACCAGTCTCAACGTCTCTTTCCTTTGATTTATTCCCGTCACAACTCCACATGTGGAGGCCATGACCATAGCCAGAACTCGACATACTGATTCCTGCGTGGAACTCGATTACCCGCTATTAACTGACAACGTTTCCACATGTGCAGGACATAACGGTACAAATGTCACTCGAAAGTCCATACCTACAATTGAAAACTTCTACACATGTGGAGGAAATGTAACTACTATCATGGAAGACCAATAAAGTCAAAGACTTTCAAAGTTGTTTTGGTATACACTCTGTTATATGTTTGATAAAATTAATCCGACAAATATGGTAAGTAAATTCACGAAGGAATGGTATGAATTTATTCCCAGCGAGCCATGAAATTGTCAATCGCTTAAAACACATTTAAAACAAGCTCAGATTATAACGATAGTTTCACTGAACTATTTTATCTGCATCGTACAAACGAAGCCCAGATGATACATAGTACACGACCCTTTAATTCACGTGGTCATCACAGCGTAAGTGAGAAAATAAGTTATGGTTTCAACTTTGACTTAGATCCATCGTTGATAAAGATTTATTAGAAAAAATCACACGGATATATAGTTTACTTAAGTACAAAATGAACTTATTTATTAACTCGTACATAATTATGCTTAAATTAAACCTGTTTTCGCCTGTTGGCTAAAAACGAGAAATACACACCCTTTTATTGCCATAATTTCAGTTAGTAATGAAGAAAAAATTTGAACAAATTACTTTGATCGCACACCGCGTTTATTAGTGAAAACCATATATTTGCCTTCGATTGAGACAGTGGTAGTGCGCGACCATTCGGTTGTATCCCTACTTAATTGGCCAATGCCTTCCGGCTCCGATGGAAGAGACAGAATGTTGAATGATACAAGGAAGACGTCCGAGATTCGAACTAGGGACCTTTGGAATGGAGGTCGAGAGCGCTAACCACCATCGGCCACCGCTCCAATATATAAAATCATTAGAATAAGTAGTTTTATACTGTTAAGCTTAGTAGAAGTTGATTACTGTATTGAGTATACTATGTCTCATTTACTTAAACAAAAGCTAAGAGGGACGGCAATGTTTGACACGTGTCGAGGAGACGTGGAAGTAGTGATCTAGTGACATCGAGGCAAGTAAGTGGTGAGCCAGTGATATCGAGGCGTAAAAGTGGTGAGCCAGTGATATCGAGGCTAAAGGTGGTGAGCCAGTGAATCGAGGCATGAAAGTGGTGAGCCAGTGATATCGAGGCGTAACAGTGGTGAGCCAGTGATATCGAGGCATGAAAGTGGTGAGCCAGTGATATCGAGGCATGAAAGTGGTGAGCCAGTAATATCGCGGCATGAAAGTGGTGAGCTAGTGATATTGGGGCGTTAATTTGGTAAGCCAGCGGCGTAGAGGTGTTAATGTAATGGTCGTGCCGCCTAAAGAAGTGAAGATTGAAGTGTGAAGTTCGTGGCCGTGTATCTCATGACCTAGTTTAAATAGAGACGTGAAGTTGTATTCACGATAGCCTATTAACCTAACAATTGTTATTAATAAGCAAAACCAAGATAAAACAAATGCAGTTTCGTCCACAAGTAATAATCGCAGTAGCGTGTTTATTTGTAAAAACTTTCATGTCGTCAAATACAAAACCTTTTAACACGTACAGGGGTCCATATTTTTGACATATCTTTGCTAAGATGGGACTTTTACTGTAGAGAATTCAGAGCACACTAAGTGAGCCCATACATTTTCGTAGAGCACAAATATAACTTTGTTTGGGTATTTTTTATAACAGCTGTCTTTGTTTGCTCAAAATAGCATACGAAAAGCTAAGATGTGCCTATGAAACGAGTCCCTGCTTTTGTTGGTGGTGGCAGTCGGTACTTCTTAACGTAAAATGAAGTACTCGTATACTCTGCAATGTGTTTGAGTGAGTGTATTTTATGTTGCGAGTATTCCGCAATATATTGAAAATTAAACTACATGTATCATTATGATATGTGTACTCTATATAAATGTTATCTTACAAACAGATGAATCTTGTTCATTTGTATTTATCTACAATCACTCCTCTAAGGACAGTAATACATATACTCATGATGGCGGAGGGCGGAAGTGAGCTCAGTGATTCTGTCAGAGACTCTGATTGTTATTACGACGTATCATGTTTTCCATGTGAAAGAGACGGGAGAAATGTGGAAACTATTAAATATTGTGTCGATTGTAAAGAAGATTTGTGTACGACATGCTTGACAGATCACAATAAGTTTGCTTCGACGAGGTTACATACTTTTTTGGATCAAGTTCAGGCCAGCCACGGACAAACGAAGCAGATTCCAAGTCAGCGATGTAGCAAACATGGTGGAAAGATTATTGATGTTTACTGTCCCGAAGATGACACTGTTGGCTGTTCTACATGTATATCTGATGATCACAGGTAGGTGTCTACTTTTGGTTTCAATTTGAATGTTTATAATATTATGTCATATTCGCTCGCCTTGAATGTCCTTTTCATGTTGTTAAAATATGACATGTCGTCCAGAATAGTACACGTCGATAGATTTGATTAACATTTGAATATAATGTTCATATATGATATTTTGTAAACAATGATATATGAACTTTACAAGGGGAATAACTCCCTGAAAAGTTAGTCACACTACCCAGAATGCTGCTTAAAATGTTTATTGATTAACAACTACAATAACAACAAGACGACAACAATAATTCAGTTGATTTACCAGACTCACTACTGCCTCTCAAAGGGGCGCCTGTATTATACCATTGCTCACTCGAGTCTTAAAATTCAACTTTCATTAAGTTCTACTCACAGGTAAATGTATCATTGAAAAATAATTTAAAACAATGACAAAAAGGAAAAACAATTGTTTTGTGGTCAAGTTTATACATTTAATAGTCTATACTAGTATATCAATTTCGGTAAAATAAAGTTTTTATCATTGATACATTTACATGTGGTTCTACTTCTACGTCTTTACACAGTAAGGCAGCAGTTATCAAGGTTACGGCCTGAGTGATTAATAACCATGCATATGAACGACAACCCGTGATCTATTCACCGGTATATCACGCAAAACTGCGATCTATTTGCATTCTAACACGTGTGATGCGTGCAATTTTATACCTAACATCACCTCCTCACCTATCCTCTTCACACCTATTGGTGTATACGGCTTTGATGCGCCGTCTCCACTGTGGTCTGTCTTTGGCAACTGTCCTGGCTGTATCCCAACTGTTCCATCCGAGTTCTTTCCGTTCCTGTTTGGTTGTTCGCCTCCATGTTGTGTTCGGCCGTCAAACTTTTCGCTTTCCTTCTGGCTGCCATGTAAGTGTTGTACTGCTAATGATGATTTTCTCCTTAATATGTGACCAATCCATTTCCATTTCCTGATTTTGATTGTTTCGCTGGTTTTGATTGTTTTCGCTCTATTGTGTAAGTCTTGATCTCTAATTTTGTTTGGTCACCTTATTCTAAAGATCTGTCTTAGACATCGGTTTTGGAATGTATCTAACTTCTTTTTGTCGTGTTCTGTAGTTTTCCATGTTTCGCTTCCATATAGTACTACTGGCATGACTAGGCTGTTGAAGAGTTTTACTTTAGTCTTGATGGAGAGGAAAGAATATGTCAAAGATTCCCTAAGTCTGCGGAATTGGTTTCTGTCTTTACTAATCCTGCTGTTGATGTCTCCGTCACTGCCTCCGTTTGATGTCATTACTCCACCCAGATATGTGAGTGTTTCTACGTCTTCTATGTTTACTTCGTCTATTTCGATTGCTGTTCTGTTTTTAGCGTTCAGCCTCATCACTTTTGTTTTTCTTACATTTATTTTCAGCCCAATTCGGCTTGCGTTGTCTTTCAGTTTCTGCGTTTTTGTTGCATGTGTTGGAATGTTGATGAAACAAGAGCTAAGTCATCAGCAAAGTTAAGGTCTTCTAGCTTTGTTGTGTAGTTCCATCGTATACCTGTTGGATCGCTTTCGGTGGTTCTTTTCACAATAAAGTACATTGCCAATAAGAAGAGGAAGCCTGGCATCGTACATCCTTGTTTGACTCCAGTTTTAACTCTAAACCATTCTGATTCTGTTCCCTCATCGAGTACTGCACGTTCGAATGAGTCATGCAGAAGTTTGACTAGTCTTATTATCTTGTCAGGGATGCCATATACTCTCATGATTGACCATAGACTGTCTCTGTGGATGGACGAAGGTGATGTACAGTGGAGCATTCCATTCATTACATTGTTCAATAATGTTCCGTAGCGTGAATAACTGTTCAGTTGTGCTTCGACCACTCCTATATCCGGCTTGTTCTTCTCCTAGTTTGTCTTCAACTTCGCTTTGGATTCTTGAGATTAAGATTCTTGAAAATACTTTGCTGAAACTGATAGTAACGTAATACCTCTATAGTTGTCACATATAGAGTGGTCTCCTATCTTCGATATTTTGACGATTAGGCCTTTGTTCCATTTGTTTGGAATAGTGTCTTAGTCCCATATAGTTCTAAATAACTTCTCTAAATAGAATGTTGTTGTTTCCATGTCTGCTTTTAGGATTTCTGCTGTTATGCCATCTATTCCAACAGATTTGCCATTCTTGAGTTTCTTCAATGCTTTTGTTAGTTCATCTCTTCGTATTGGATCAGTGTCTATGTTCTCTTGCATCGGGTTTTCATGTTCTATCTGAATTGGATTTGTAGGTTGCGGACGATTAAGGACTTCTTCGAAGTGTTCTTTACATCTATCCAAACGTTCATCCTGGTTGCTTAAAACTTTTCCTGTCTTGTCTTTGATTATGGGTGTTGTGTTCTTCTTCCCATTGCTTAATACTCTTGTTATTTCATATACTATTTTCATTTGCCCATGGTTTGCTGCTTTTTCTGTGTAACCGAACCTGGCTATAAGTCAATAATAGGGAAGTCCCTACTATGGCAGCTTCACTACAAACGTGTCTTGGGCCAAACACGTAAAGTTCAACACACACGCTAATTTCCTATCAATTTATTTTCATACATATAGTGACCTGTATAGCGGTTATCTGAAATCAAACTTTCACAATCTCAGTATAACAAATAATAACATACAAAACAATACCGTATCAAAACAAATCCATACAAACAAAGAAATAAATCCTAAACAAGAATTGTGGAAATCCTGCGATTAATTATGCAACACATTCGTTACTTTATTCGAAATACATTAGAATTCACTTTAACAGTAAAAAAGTGCAATAGAACAAAATTGTTAGCAATAATAACATGTAATTGTTTAAATCAAAACAATAACTTACTCTAACTAGCTTAATATGAAAATTACTTAATCAAACAATATTTCCACCGAACGAAATAAAATACAACTTACTGCACGTATTAAGTCTTGGCTCAAACGTAGAGAAAATATACAAAAATGAGTATGTCTTTACACGACAAATTCTAGTAACTGAATGCGGCCTGATCAGGCGGGAAACTTGGTATTTACGTATAATATTAATTTCAGGGACAACATTGACCAATCAAAACTCAGAAAACACCCTCAAAACTGATAAATTCAAACTGACATTTTCTATATATGGGAGGCTTTGATCCTTAGTTTGACAAACAGCATATGTGGGAAAACACCCATAGTATCAACAAGGTGCCGGCTTACTTGCACGAACAATTACCATCAAAAGATACAAACCCCAATCCTTCATAGCTGTACTAAGCACAACTATTTGGAGTCTGAAACATTCTGCTTCTGATATCAGGTCTTCAGTTCGTTTCCTTTTGTCATTTCTCACGCTTTTCTTTACTTCCTTGTCTTTTTCTAAATATTTACTTTATAAGTTGGTCTTCACCTTTCTAATTTGCAGTTAGTAATTTGTTGTTTGAGTTGTTATCTCTCATTTACATGTTTCCAAGAGATTTTGCTGATCCATGGTTTTTGACCTTTTTCTTTTAGTGCCTAGGATCTTGTTAGCTGTTTCAGCATATCCTTCTTCCATGGACTCCCATACGCTTTCTTCATTGTCTTGTTCTTCTCTTCCAAGGCTTGGAACCTATTCTTGAGTTCTATTGAGAAGGCCCTTCTTTTCTCAGGCTGCTGAAGTTTGGTGGTGTCATACTTCTTTCTGCATGTGGTTGTCTTTTGTTTTGGTTTCTTCAGATTTATTCTGACTTTGCTTCTGATAAGCTCGTGATCGCTGCCGACATCGGCTCCTCTCATTGCTCTTGTGTCCATTATTGATATTCTGTGTTGTTTTAAGATCAGTATGTGGTCTATCTGGTTTTCAGTTCTACCATCTGGTGAAATCCAAGAGATCTTATGTCGTGCTTTGTGAGGAAATATGGTTCCTGTGATAACCAGGTTGTTCAACTCACATAATTCAAGTAGTCTTTCACCATTGTCGTTTCCGTTACCCACACCATGTTTTCCCATTATATGTTCGCATGTCTCATTGTCGTTTCCCACATTTGCATTAAAGTAACCAATTATTATTTTGATGTCATTGTAACGTGCAGGGACATTATATCTGAACCCGCCAGGGAGTATAGTTGCAACGTACTAGTTTCAACTACTAGCATTCACATTAACCGTATGTCGACAAACAACAACACACTTAATTCATTCTAATAAAGGGTGTAAAGAAAGTTCGTTCCGGTTTTTGAAAAGCTTTTTACACACAACTAATAAATATATTTGAACCAAAGTTTGTATTCAGTATTCTGGTGTAATGACACGATTATGTATATCAGATTCAGCTGATTTGACTGTCAATATTTTTTCAAGCGCAATGAATAAATGTGTTGATCTTGTTTCGAATATGACGTAAACGACGTCGTGGCCGGGTTAAGTTCGAAATACTCCTTCTGTTGTCCATTCACTGTATCGTGGTGTATGTTTTTAAATTAATATTTAACCTCATATAAAAACAAAACATCATCCAAGTTATGAAGCTGTTAGAGTTTTTTCGTTTTGCGAATAAATGCATTTTGTTTTCCTATATACGCATTATTTTCTAAATGGTGCGTTTTTGTCAACTCAGACGTTTCTTCACTTTTGGATTTATTAAGTTACTCTTTACTTGATAACTGAAACATTTCTTCGCAAATGCCTTATGATGTTTGTAGAAGTTCATTTTCTTTACTCTACTCTCGATTTTCGCTTGACGTTTACGGCACGTCACATTCGACGAAATCGATACCATGTACTTGCAAATTCATAGTTGTGCTCCAATTTTATGAGTACCAGTCCTGTAGCCATCAGTAAGTTAAAGCATAACGTATTGTTTAACAATACGAATGTCTAAAATGCCTAAATCTGGCTATATCGCATTTTTGCAGTTATTTCTGTTTGTCGACTCATCTTTAAAATTGTCGTTAACGTAACGTTAACGTACACTTACTTCCAATTTCTATAATTCCATGGCAACGATGTAGACCAGAACGGAATCAATCCAGGCAAAAAAAATCCACAGATCCTAAATTTAGTACTGTACCTTCATAGCAAATTTCGTAATATTTCGCTAGGTAAAAAAAAATACGCCATATTTTCTGACCGGACCGAACTTTCTTTACACCCTTTATATACAAAAAATCACCTGTATACAAGTGGGATCTATAACATTGCATTTGTATTAAAGCTAATTAAGAGTGAAAGATAGAGAGTTTTGAACAGGTCAACTTTAGAATAGTTCAAACGTACCGTAGTGTATACCAAATAGAACAGAATCAGCAAACAGATTCTCCAGACACAGCCGCGTAGCTCAACAATAAAACTTCAAACAGTAGAGCAACCTCCGTGAACCTAACACAGGCTCACATATGACTCAGCTTTGATCAACAAGACTCCTTGTGGGACCTTGTAACGTTTCCAGCTACCACTAACAGTAGTTCGCCCTTACCTCCTAACCAGACGAACAAAATCCACTGTAGTCCAAACCACTAGAAACACGCTACCCCAAACACCCACAAAAGACGTACTGTCTATGTGGCTTCTCAGACGTCACGTTAATCTAACTAAGCAGACAGCCAAACGCCGGTCCAACAGAATTATCACTTCGTTCTACCAATGTAGTTAACTTTAACAACCTCAAATAGTGTAACCAAAACCCAGCAGTACTATCTATGCCCAATCGAGAACCCTTGCGAGTTGAACGATTCCGTATATAGCGGCACCACATGAAGATTCAGCCAGGCTTAACTATCAACTAACTAAAAACTTTGCAATTCCAACTATGCCCAATCGAGCACCCTTGTGAGCTCCTATCAAAAGGATTTAAACTACTATCTAACTAACCGAACAACCAAAGTACAACTGTCTCGTAGCAGAATTAGAATAAATCTCTAACTAACTACTGCAAGCAACTACTGCGTTTTACTAACTACTGCGTTTCCTCTCCGAGATCGGGGAGCATACGAATAACGAATTTCGCTTGATTACTGCCTTATATACGCTTATTCTGTGACGTCATTCATCTAGTTGGTGTACATTTGTATTTCAGTATTCATCGCCAAATGTTTAATAAGCGCATCGTTTGACTATATATTTAATGAGCGTCTAGTAGATAACTATGCATTTTTGACTACCGGTTGACTGTTAGCTTGAATTATTGTTCTAAATAGCAAGAATGTATTAATCTTAAATGATAACAACCAAAACAGCTGGCTAAGTACTTTCAAACGAAGTAAATATTTATAAAATGCAATTTGCCTATGCGTTCAAGAACCAAGACTTCCGGGGAATACGATTAAAAGCGTCTACATGAGTATGATAAAAGTATAAAGTTTCAATGTGTTTTACGGACGAATACCAAATTGATATAAGTGTTTTATGATGTGATTACACTATGAAAACATAAATCTTGACTCGACTTACACTACTTAATCGAATATTAACGTAATAAACAAATCGGTATTATGTTTCTTCCTGTTACGAACAGACTTAGTGTGAATCTGGAATCAAACCACGGTAGTCACCCCTTCCGAATGAGAAATGAGTAATACATATTATTGCCAAGAGTTTAACGAAAACCGCTGTTCGTTACATCATGCTTTGGAGTGGCAGAGAGGATATCTTGTAGTTGTTCAAGGAATAGTTGGTGTATGTAGTCTAGCATATATACATCTCTCGCTGATTGGTTTCCACTCCATAAAGGCAGTTTTCGCTTTCGCTGATAGCATAATTCCTACTCCCTCGTGATGTGACCCATCTTCTCTGCCAGAGTGCAGAATTAATGTTCCACTTTGTAGTGTTGTTTTACCATTGTGAGGCCATCTAACTTCACTTAGACCAAGTATGTCGATGTTGTACTTGCTCATTTCTTGGTCAACTTGAGCTGTTTTCCCGTGCTGTACACTGTTCTTACATTCCAGCATCCAATCTTGATAGTGGTTTTTAGCGTACATATGGACGTCGGCCTGTGGACTTCTGTTGGGCTTCCATCCACTTGCGTCATGTCGTCCTCGGTACTTGAAATATCTATAGCTGTTGAGTGCTCAACCCGCTGTGAGATCTGCGCATTTAAGGTTTCTGTAATCGATGTTGTTTTACACTGCCTGGTGATTGTCCATGCAAGAAACCCCCTACACCTGAAGGGCCGGTAGTTTTTCTGTCGGGGTGTCCTTCCCTTAGCAACAGGTTCCTGTTATTTAAAGGCGCCAGAGACTCGCCTTTCGCCACTGCAACACAGCTGCTTAAACATTTACAGGGTCACCGAACGTGAAGGTGTGACATGTGACTTTCTAGTAGAGCCTTTTTGAGACGGTGGGTGTTACTCAAGGTTTTGGTTGGTGTAGCCTAGTGACGTTGGCTACCCCCTCGAGACCCATGCCAGCATTTGACCCCAGCAATTTTATACGGACTAATTTATTTATCTTTATTTGTCGCCAAACTGAAGCTTATTTAACGCAAAATTTCACTTACGTATTTCACGTTTACGCATATGAATTGATAATTGCAATAACATATTACTAGACTTTAAATATAATCGAATAAATAAACAGAAACGCTACGAAATGAAAATTACACAAAACTTCGCGCTCTACGGTAACGTCACAATTCATGACGTCATGAACTAAACAGGACGTAAATTGCATTGATAAAAATCGCGAATTATACGCGGGAGGTGAATTACACAGCCGAAATTCTACCGTGATATACCGTTTATTGGATAACGCTACAACTCTAGACGTTTACACAGAGCAAATTACAGACAGTGTAGAATTCTGGTTATAATGTTGTAGAGTTTAATATTTGATTCCACGACCATGCTCTTGTGATTATCCTCTTTATGGTATTCGTTTTCAGTGCATGCAAAGGTAAACAGTTTATACCTGATCTGGCTGTGGGTATCAAGACCAGCAAAGAACTTAAAAAACTAGAAACCGGGATGAGGACACTTAGATCTAAGTTGAATGATCTAAAGAAAAGGGAGGGAGACAATCTTCAACGTCTGAAACATGACAGAGATGCTTTAAAGAAACAAATCCAATCCATCCGAAAGAAGATGAACGAACAACTGGACAAAATGGAGAAAGAATTATTACAGGAAGCCGACAAGAAATTTCAGCACAATATTGATGCAATACATGCGAGTATAGCCGAGGTGGATGATATGTTAGCTAAGGAAAAACAAGCTATGGATCAGGTGAAGAGCGATAACACTGATGCCGATATATTTGTCTCATGCAAGATCGTGAAACAGGAAATGTCAGAAGAAATCTATCCTCTGCATGGTAGAGTTGAAAAACTATTCCCTGAACGTAGTTACGAACTTAACTTAGACGAGGATGCTAAACTTATAATGGAAGGGAAAAGGATGTTTGCTTCGATAAATGAAAAGTACACAATACAGAATGCAGAGTGCATGGACGACATTAACATCCGTACAAGTGACGACAGGACAGTATGCGATGTAACGGCTATATGTGCTCTACCTGATGGATGTCTTGTCATGTCTGATTACAACAACAAGAAACTGAAGAAGTGGGATCCAGTTTCCAACAATATATCTACCCTGATCGACTTACCTGATAATCCTTTTGGAATATGTCTCACTGACAACACTCGCCTGGCTGTGTGTCTAATCAATCAGAAGAAGATACAGTTTGTATCACTCTCTGGGAAGATCACGTTGGACAATAGTTTCTCTGTCGGAGATCGATGTCGAGATGTGGCACATTGTGATGGTTTGCTTTATATTTGCTGTGGTGGATCACATAATCAAGAACGTAAAGAAGGGCGTGGTCACGTGGAAGTTTACAACTATACTGGAGAGCTTCTGCGATGTTTCTATGAAGAATTTGACCGCCCTGCATATATTACAGTGGTCAAGGATGGTTACACTACTACAATGTATACTGCTGACCACTATAAAGGTGTACATGTTAGAGGTATAGACGGTGCTGTCAAACATCAGTTTCCAACTGATCCCAAAACTGAGTTTCCATTCTGTTTGATAGGTACCGATCAACTATGTATGGGAGAAGGGTCCACCAAGAATATTTATATACAAACATATAAAGATAAGCGTATCCTCATACAGAAAAATGAGATGAAGGGATTGCCTATATGTTTGTACTTTGACGAGAGATCATCACTACTGTTTGTTGCCTTGTTGAGGTGTGACGTCATCCAAGTATTCAATTTAAACATTAAATAGGCGGTATGAGATGAATGGAAATACTAAATATTTGTACTTTAACGAGAGATCATCACGACTGTTTGCTGTCATGTATCAGTGTGACGTCATCCAAGTATTTGATTTAAACATTAAATCAGCGGTATCTGATACTCATCATGAAATTACTCTTCGTTTTTGTTTTAGCCTTCAAATGCAGTGTGTATTGTATATAGGCGGGTCACTAACAATAGTTTGCATGAATATATGAACTTTATGGAACACTAGAAATATGAGTTTCAGTGTTATTCTACATCGAGTAACGAACACTTCACTTGAAAGTATAATGCTCGTGACATTTTATGGACATTGATTAACACTCACTGTGGTATATTAATTATCTGTTGACAGTGTACCCAACCATTCTGTCACAGTGCATACGTTACTGTCTACCATGGATATATTTCATAAACTTGTTAGATTGTTGGACGATGTGATACGTTAATTATCTGTTGACAGTGTACCCAACCATTCTGTTGCAGGACATACGTTACTATCTACCATGGACATATTTCATAAACTTGTTAGAATGTTGGACGATGTACTATGTTAATTATCTGTATACAGTGTATCCAAACATCATGTTACTGTACATACGTTACTGTCTACCATGGCGAGTTTTATAAGCTTGTTGGAATGTTGGACGATGAAGTCTGAAGATTGTTTTATCAGTATGACAGTCCGATCTACAGTTTGATTTACATTACATAAATGCGTACACATTGTAAATATACTCACATTTTAGCTTGTTTCTGACCGTTGATTTTCGATCAAAAATGATTTCTACTTGATATTTTATTGTTTCATTTATGATTACGTTGTACGTGAGAATATGTGGTATACATGTAAATTGTTGATAATTGAACTTAGGGGTAAGATTATTGATATCATTATATCTGGAAAATGTAGTAAAATATTGGTTAAAAATAATGCAGTGCGATAATAATAAATACGTGAAAATTGTATATAAAATGATGTTAAATGATTTAGAAATTTATCCAGATTGCAATAATTGGGCGAAATCGGTAAAACATATTTTAGAAAGACTAGGTTTTAATGAAGTATGGTTGTTTCAAGGGGTTGGGAACAAAAACGTGTTCATAATTACTTTACGACAAAGGCTGAAGGATACTTTTATTCAAAATTGGAAGTCTGAACTGCAAATTTCTAGCAGAGCAAAATGTTATGTGTTGTTCGCTGATTTTAGATTTCAACCTTAACTTGATATGATAAAAATTCAAAAATTCAGAAAATCCCTAACACAGTTAAGAGTATCGTCACATAGATTAGAAATAGAAGCTGGTCGGTGACTTAAACCTGATAAAATACCTTTCCGTGATAGAAAATGTCAAGTATGCAACGTCATTGTAGATGAATTTCACTTTCTATTTGAATGTCCTCTATACTATGATTTTCGTAAACAATACCTAAAACACGACTACCGAAGAAATTACAATATACCTAAATTTATCGAATTGTTAACTTCATAAAATATCACTGTTCTCAAAAACCTCTCAATGTTTATTTATAAGTCTTTTGATTTAAGAAACAGGAGATACTTACTATGAGTAACATTATCTTCTCCTCACTTCAAAGCACATATTTATGAAAATATACATACTGGACTGTTTAAAATGATTTGATGCGCAAAAAAAGAGATACAAGTACTGTTAATATCAATGATTCTATAATATTTGAAGATTTGTATTTTCACTGTACATAATGTCAACAATGTTTATATATGAGTGTGTATGTGACATATGTATGCGTACGTGTATGTGCGTGTGTGTGCGTGCATGTATGATGTGTGCGTGTGTGTCAGTATGCGAATATATTTAATTTATTACACTATGTATTGTTGTAAACTCATGGGCATAATGCCTAATGTTTTGGAAATAAACCATATAAGATTTATGTAACACCAATTGTGATATACAAACATGCACGTGGATCTGTAGAATAAGTTTTAATAAAGTATTACTCACTAACAAATACTAAGTGGTATTAATTTCATTCCATAACATAACTCTGATTTGATGTTTATTTACACAATGATAAAAGACAAAATATCTTTAGATATCACATTTGAAGCACAGGTGACTGTATCATTGATAAAGAGCAAACATTTTATCAAACTTATGTCATCATAGAAAGGTGCATTTGAACTAAATACCATCGAAATTGATCAACTAGTTAAAAAGTTATACCATGAAATGTATACCACGGTGTCCAGTCAGTCACTGAGGTGCATTCAATAGAAACGACAATGCTATACTAAGCAAAAAAAAGAAAGTGATTTCACGCCCCAAGGGTTTATTTTCTTATTCATGGACGGAATTTTAAAATATTGATATCAAATTAAAGACGAAGCTCTCTAGTTTCTGATTATGTAAAAAACAGTTAACATATCACCAGTATTAACGAAATGTCTATTAAAAACAAACTGCACCTCAGTGACTGTGTGGTCAATTTCCCGTGTTTTAAACCTTTCTAAGATATTGTAAAAAAAATGTTTGTTTACTCTTTATTAATGATACAGTTAACTGTGATTTGAAGTAAGACGTATATTCTTATGTAATATACTGATTAGAAGTTTGTATTCGTCAGTATAGTTTTATAGTTGATCAATGAACGACTGCATGCATTTACGTACTGACAATACTTCAGTGTGTTTACCCGCCGAGTACGTATACACGCGTACATAGAATGCAGCCCAACAATCGTCATCTATTAAAATATGCTATCCATATATGTAAACTGGCCCGATTACCCCGATTACCCCGAGTACCAGGTAAACATATAGAATAGAGCACAACAATCCTCAAGTTATCAACAAAATATTCACATATGAGCTTGAATGAGAAACCTAAGTACAATACAAAGCAAATTAGCAGAGACTAAATACGGTTTACTCGGAACATGATGATGTGATGACTTTTAGAAGCTCCAACAAAACAAGAACAAACATATATGGTCGACAATTCTGGTACAAGCTCAACCTTCAGGTCAGTTAGTCATGATGCGATGAATATAATCAACATACAACAAGCGAGTCATCATGTTTGACCTTCATATGCCTTGATAATACAAATGTTATCAATATCACTACTCGGGCTATGGTTCAAGGGAGACAATCATGCGATGAAATTAATTGTATGAGTTTAAAGTTACATTCCCTGATCTTGTGAGTCTACATGTAATGAGAACTTTCTGAAAAATATGGTTTAATTACAAGCATTCAGCTTCAAATAACAAAAGAGAATAACAGGCAATATGTTTTATGAGCACACATTCATAAAAATCAAATAATTATTGATAAAGCAAGACAATTTTCCATACAACAATTAATATTTAGCTTACAAATACGGTGCATGGATTTTGTTAATCATTGTAGTCTACCATCTTTGCATCCTGAAAATGTGTACGTACATTTAGTCGATTGTAACGGTAGGTAACTCATGGTATAATTCTCTACTTATAACTTTGAATAACCTCCAATTACTCGCAAAATTTAACTGAAAAATACATCGTTTGTGTTTATGGAGTAAGGAAAGGCATGTTTATTTTGTTTTACTGTAATTGACTTGTGGACAGGACAGAATGTTCGAATCCCAGTAATAGTACGTTACATGTATGAGCAATGTCCGATTAATGAGCTACTAGCTTTTAACACAGTTTTCAGTATACCTACCTTCCCGGTGCCTTAAAGATGCTCGATCTGTTTAGTGCGCATGCGTTACTTGTCGTAGTACTCGTACATTATGTTTCTTATACGAAAGCATGTTCGATGACCTAGTGCTTTTCATTTTTTTGTCAGAAAAGAATTATTTACTTCCTGATTAAATTTGAACGAAAGCTAAGGTTTTGACCAAAACCGCTGCAACAGCCTTAATGGATAGAAGTTAGGAGCAAAGTAAATTTTAGTCAGTATATGTCAGTCACCAGGCAACGGTAGGCTGGTTGGTTATCTGGGCGTTGCTTTAACAAATAAATATTGGAACCAAACTGGACAAATATCCGTAAAGGGAATGATTCGGGTGGAAACTGCATTTTGATCAGAAAGTATAGTCCAGTCAGGATAAAAATCCAGTGACGCAGCGGTCGAGTCCACTATAACGGTGTAAAACCAATTATAAAGGCTTATACTGAAAAACTACTATCATTTCAATGCTAAACTAACACACTAAACTTTGCTCTACCTGTTTAGACAATGGTTGTGCTTTTTTGCGTACACATAAACTGCAACGTCACTGTCACAATATCCTAACTGGACTATATGATTGTGCCTTATCAGCATAGTTGACTGGCTCATTAAATGGGCGTAAATTTAACAAACACATCTTCGAACCAAAACCCTCGAATATTCTTAAAGGATATGATTCGGCAGGAAACTAAATTTTGTTGGAAAGTTTGTACATTTGTATCTCATCAGTATGGTTGTTTGGCTAATTAAATAGGTTTTAATTTAAATCTCAGGATGAACTCATTTCAGATAGGTTCGATGCTACTATGTTACATTGTATATACATATAATGGTGTGTGCGTCTAGTTTTATTTGATTATTTCGGTCATTGATACTACATGTACATATGTACAGAATACACACTTTCTTTACCCATTGAATACATCGGTGGAACCATGGACCACAGGTGCCAAGCGCCTGTGCTATCGACGAGGAAACATGATTCATCAGTAAAATGCAAAAATACAATAATACTAGTGATAATCATACTCAGACTCCCCTACAGGGTCTATTGAATCGAACTGACTCTTAATCATCAGCGACATTCACCCTATATTGTCCGCAGATTGAATAAATAGCACAGATATGCATGAAAATAAGCATAGTGTCAGTGTTATCCACCTCTATTAGAAAATGAGTGTCATTGTTATCTACTTTAAACAGAAAAGTGGTGTCATTGTTAACATTTTTCATCTACCCGGTCAAATTTAAACATGGATATCTCCGCAGAGGTTTGACCTTTCGACTTCAAATTTGGCAGGTGTATAGATGAAACATTGCATTATATATACAGCGTGACAAAATGTATGCTTTTGTGGAAATAACACAAAAATCTGTAGATAAACGGCAGAAAACAGAAAACCTGGTTACTTATGAAGTGATAACTCGCTTGTTTTCGTTTTTTTTTGTCCAGAAATACACCGATATATAGGCCATTTATTCATCTCAAAGAAACTACAATACAGCTTTCATAGAATCTATCATGTTGATAGGTAAAAGATAAAAAAAATACACCTGTCAAAATACACTATTGGATTTTCTCGTAGTGTCCAATACCATGCTAGTGTCAAAATACGGATTGAGTCTTCCCAGTGAGCCTCTGAACATGTAATATCATTTCCACAAACTATTCAAACAATAACCCATGTTATCGATCATAAGATTTGCTTATATTATATTAAACTTTAAACCACTGCGCCGTGTTCTATACCTACAAAAATGCGGAAGTTAAATTGAGACGTTAAATCAAAATGGCAGCCGGTGGTAGGACATTCAGTGGTTCAGTTCAAGAATCTGATTATTTGTATGATTTTCCTTGTTCTCCATGTGAAAAAGACGGAAGAAATGTGGAAGCAGTTAAATATTGTGTCGATTGTGAAGAAAATTTGTGTGTGACATGCTTCACTGTACATAGCAAGTTAGCAGTGACACGAGGACATAAAGTGTTGGATCAAGTTCAGACAAGCCAAGGTCAAACGAAGCAGCTTCCGAGTCAGCGATGTAGCAAACATGGTGGAAAGATTATTGATGTTTACTGTCCCAAACATGATAATGTTGGTTGTTCTACATGCATATCTGTTGATCACAGGTAAGTGCCTAGTTTCGGTTTCGATTTCATATATTAAATGTATTTCAACTGCTGTTAAGGAACATGGAGTATGATCTATAGTTGGTGGGTGCATGCTGTTTTTAAATGCATTTTATTCTTCAAGTTGATATTACTTGGGTACAGTAAGCATAGCACTACATATACCCTTGAAGTTAACGAAACAAATAAAGGGAATTTATTGAAGTATGACAGCATTTTCATTGTAAATCTTTCTCGTTCGTAAACTCAAACACTGCCCATGGGTACTTGCTAAAATGTTTATTATTCTTACAATATAACTCTAGGGAACAAACTCTTACTTAGTTTTAGACTGAAAAATGTATACTTACAGATATTCAAGAAATATTGCCATTTTTCTACTTTCGGTTTGCAAGGTCATTGATGATCATTGCTTTGCGTAATTTAAGATAGGTGTTATGAGTATATAAAATAATTCAAGCGAATGTGAATACCAAATGTTCTAAAATTTAACATATAACCTTTAATTTAAACATTGCTTTGTTTGCTTGTCCAGCTAAATAATGTGTGTATTATTAAAGCTCCCTCCACTTGTAAACACAATATCTAAGTAAGAAAACTTACTAACTATATCAAGTTCAACTCCTGTCATTATAGAATTTTAGGTTTCTAAGTAACTGACCCGCTTTTCGAAATACTATCATTTTAGTTTTATTCAATTCTAACTTGCAGTTTCCATTTACCACAGTATTCATATAAAATATCAAGTCCCTTTTAAGGTCCTAAGGTGATTGGCACATGATTACAATATCACCTGCCTACATAAACAAGTATTTAACAAAGTCAATGTGAACGCTTATAAATCCCTTTTTAGCTTACCTGTCACAAAGTGACAGAGTGTGCTTTTGTGATCACTCTTCGTCCGTCTTCCGTTCCGTCAACAATTGACTTGTGTAAACAGTAGACGTCACAATTTAGCCTAATCTTTATGATACCTGGTCACAATGATCATCTCAACAAAATCTAAGCCCAGTTTGATATTGGGTCATCTGCGCTCAAAAACTAGGTCACTATGTCACATCATAGAAAAACCTTGTGCAGTCACTGGAGGTCACAATTTTGACCTAATCTTTATGAACCTTGGTGACAATGATCATCTCAACAAATTCGAGATCAATTTTGATATTGGGTCATCCGGGGTAAAAAACTAGGTCACATGGTCAAATCATAGCAAAACACTGTGTAATCCCTTGAGGTCACAATTACAGCCATATATTTATGAAACTTGGTCGAAATTATCATCTTAACAATCTAGATCAAGTGCGATATTGGGTCATCCGGGATCAAAACCGAGGTCACAATGTCAAATCATAGAAAAACAATGATCATCTCAACAAAATCTAGGTTAATTTTAGTTCGATATTGGGTCGTTCGGGGTAAAAAAACTAGATCACTAGGTCAAATCATAGAAAAACCTTGTGAAGTTTTGTCTTCAAAAAATAATTTAAAATACTTATAGACCGCGGAGATAGCTCACAGTTCGTGAATATGTGCAATAAAAGCTGAAAACATGTTTCATATAGATAGACAAGAGTTGTTATATGAGTCGTGAAAATGTTTTTTTCAGTCCTAAAACATTAAAACTACACTTAGTCGCACAAGAAAGTATACATTGTTCATAGTTTGAAATTGTATCCTTTGGCGTTGACAGAACTAAACGAAATTTTGTATTAACAGAACTGAATGTTTATCTGACATTTTAAGATCAAACAATAACATGTCAATAAAAACAATATCCCACAAATAAAGTCATCAGCGTCGGTACCTGGAAAATCAAATTAACAAAAATGTTCAATATTTTATATGTCCGTCTCCGACGTAAAATGTACGAGACATTTACGAAGTGGTGCAAATTATGTTTATGTGTGTTAAATTTGACTAGGTATATCGTCAAATTAAACAAAAACACTCAAAATAATGCAAATTTTCACTGAACAGCATGATGGTTGTGATTTTTGTAAAAAAACTAGTCATTTTGCTTGGTCAAGGGGAGGTAACCATGTGAAAAAAAGTTGTTGTTATGACGTGATCAGTTCTAAACCTGAATTTGTCTTTGTTGTTAACCTTTTTTTCCTTATTTATGTCTCCGTGATAAGTACATACACTTGAACACGATACTTATCAGCAAATCAGGCATCTAGCTGCAATAGAAAATTGACAAACGTCCAATGAACACACCGTGACAAATGTGTGGCATTAGCTCACGTTGATATCATCAGTTTTATTCTGTTTGTTACAATTGCAATCAGATGTAACAAATTCGATTGAATTGTAATGCCACATATCCAAGCTACATATGTTGAAAATTTCAGCAAGATCAGGTTAATTTTGACCGAGCTATGGGTAAATGTATCCATGTACACATTTGTGTTAAGTGTATGACCATTTGTGTGAATTTGATTTTTCAAGTCCCAAAGTTTTGACTCTGCTTGAGCAGTATTGTATTTGTTGACACGTTGTCGCTTGATCTTAAAATGTCAGCTAAACATACTATTTAGTAAATATTAACTTTATGACTGTTTCTGTAAACCCCCGGCGATATAATTTCATTTATGCACAATTTATACTTTCTTTTGCGACTGAGTGTATGAGCAACAAGGACAGTATCCGTCTACGACTCGGGCAGTATCTAGACAATTTCACCGTATAACTTGTGCATTATCCATTTTATGCCACCAAGCGGGCAACACCGGTCATTTTCAAGAAATATAATGATACCAGTTCATACATCAATGCGAATAAATGTGCTACTATTATATTACTACATATATAGAATATACACAACGCTGTTGTCTTAACCGAACCAATGTATGACATAACTTTAAGAATAACAAAATACCCAAAACTGCTCTGGTTTCAGTATAGAATAAACCACAGTATATTAGCCACAAACTATTTATTAAAAAAATGAACATAACAATGAGCGACGTTTGCACTTTTTGCAGACATTCACCCGAAACTTTAACGCATCTATTCTGAAATTGCGATGTCTGTAAAAGATTCTGGGAACAGTTTTCACAATATGTAAATATAAAATGTAATACTAGTATGCCTAATTGGAAGTTATCCGAGAGACTATTGTGTAGTATAAAATTAGACTCGGTAATAAATTAGGTCATACTACAAGCCAAACATTTTATATACTACAGCAGAATAATAAAACAAATACCTATGTTTGAAATATTTAAAAAATCGATTGAGATCCTTTTACCATATTGAGAGATATAATGCTCTTAAGCAATTCCAAATCCAAAAATTTGAAGCAACATTGGTAGGGTGACTATTGCCAAAAAAGTCTTCTATTTTAAGAGTAGGTAGGACCTCTCTGTTAACAAGACATGTTATATACCAAAATGTTCGGTATAGTCTGTAGTATCTGGGACTGCCGGCATAAATTGCCAAATGTGGTGGCGTTCCGAGAAATCCAAGATGGCGTCCAAAATGGCCGCCATTTTTGTCATTACTAGCTCTGCATAGACAATTGATAATTGCAGGAATATGATACTATTCTATGAAAAAACTACCATTAATTATTATAGACACAACCAATGTCTTTACAAATACACCCTGTTCAGAATCTTCAAAGGTCAATGTCAAGGTCATTTTCCAGTAAAACCACTGAAAAAACAGCAAAAAAACACCGTTTTACTTGATATCTGTTTTATTTATTTACTATTCATAAGTTACAGCTATCTAAAACACATATCTTAACATAGTTGTATGTTCCCTTGATCAAATAAAACTGATTTGGAACACTTTGGAGTTAAAATAATGGAGACATACCGCTTAGTAGATCATATATAAAATCCATACCCCACCCACCAATTTTATACAGGGAATCTGAATCAAGTATTTGGAAAGTTTTAGAGAATAAGTATGTCAATATGAATGGTAGTAATGTCATAAATGTAAATTAGTATACAAGCATAGATGTGTATGTCTAAATTTGCTCAGAAAAAATCAAGATGGCGTCCAAGATGGCGTCCAAAATGGCCGCCATAGTATGAAAAGTACCTTACATATAGCTATAATATACATGTATAAGATGGTACACTTGCACTTATTTCATCTTTAAGTAATTTTAATTGCAAATATTTTACATTTACACATATTTTTTCAATTGAATTAGTATTGAATTATTATATCTTACTGCAGAAATAGTGCGAATAATTAATTACTAGCAATGTTATAATGAGGCGTTTGAGTGTAGAATATATCTTTATCATTTAATAATTTCTCGCAACATGACAATTAACATGGGTATATAAACAAGAAAAATATACATGATTGTGCAAAAAATGTTAAGGAATGTTGTAACATTAATTATAACTACTTTTGTTCAATCTGTTTCCAATGTTTCGAAAGTGGGTGGGGTAAAAATGATTCCGTAAACGCAAAGCGACTGGTATATCATCAATCACGTTTTTTAACAATTAATATAAAGATACCCCATGTCTATTTATAGCATAAATTTATTTTTCTCTGTACTTTAAAACGGAAAAATATACATGTACAAAATTTAATGTACACGGTTTTGTAATTTGCATACTTATACAGTATTGCCATTCAAGAACAAAACATAGTTTCTAATGCATTATTTCGCTCAATAAGTTCATTATGACGTTGATACGTGCTGTAAATCATAATGCACAAAGTACATATTTTAGTAAAATAACACACGACCGTATAAAGGCTCTCAGTTTTGAATAAGGACCTACAGTGCAACAACTGAAGGCCAAACAAAACAATGTATTATGATTTGATAATACCTAGCTACCTTGCAGTTTCTATGTAAGTACGTGTACTATCCTTACGGGACCTCCCCTGTTTTTTCCGAGATAAGGTGATGTTATAATGTGACAAAATATTCATGTATACCATTGATTTTATATGTGTATATGTTTTATATGATAATTATGGGACTTGTCGCTATTATTCTTTATGAGTCCTTTATAAATATGGCCGGCTAACATGAATGTTCCCAACACCTGTTGGTGTATCTCTAATGTCACTTACAATGACTGTTTCAATCACTGGTAAGTCCTAAGAAGGGTCTATGATCACAATTCCCAACATATGCGAGTTACCCGTTAACTAATCCCTGCACTGATGACTATAAGTTAATAACTCCAATGATCCCCGAGTGCCTAGGATGACTGTTCCCGACATTGCCGAGTCCCATAAAACCTAGGATGACAGTGCCACATATGACCTAGGATGACTTTACCTACACTGGTGAGTCCCCTCAGTACGTAGGATGACAGGTCCAACATTGTCGAGCCCCCCATAATACCTAGGATTACTGTCCCACATAAGGCTTGGGATGATTGCTGCCAACTATGATGAGTCATCCATATGGCAAAGGGCATGGCTGTGCATGTAGCTAACACTGATGAGTCCTTCATAGACCCTAAAACGATTGCTTCCAGCATTGGTGAGTCCCTGCGAGGGCATTGTATGATTTCTCCCAACACTGAAGAATCCCCATAAGCCTTATGATATGGCTTTCATTGATTATCCCCATGGCGTATAAGTCCCCCAAAGGATCTTTAATGTCTGCTTACAACCCTGATGAGTCCTTAATATACCCAAATACGACTGAAAAGTATCCCATGGGGCATAAGACAACTGCTATAAACAGTGGTGAGTCCCTGAGAGAGCATTGCATGATTTCTTCCAGCACTGACGAGTCTCCCATAAGACCTTCATTGACTGTCCCCAGCGCTAATGAGTCCACAGCAGCTGGTCTTGGATGACAGCTCCCTACACCGAAGAGTCACCGATAGGGACTAGGGTGACAGTTGTCAACACTGGTGAGTCTTCCATAGGGCCTAGGATGATAACTCACAACACTGGCGGGTCCTCCATAGGGCATTGGATGATAACTCACAACACTGGTGGGCCCTCCTTATGGCCTAGGATGATAGCTCACAACACTGGTTAGTCTTTCATAGGGCCTAGGATGATAACTCACAACACTGGTGGGTCCTCCTTAGGACCTAGGATGATAACTCACAACACTGGTGGGTCCTCCTTAGGGCCTAGGATGATAGCTCACAACACTGGTGAGTCTTCCATAGGACCTAGGATGATAACTCACAACACTGGTGGGTCCTCCTTAGGGCCTAGGATGATAGCTCACAACACTGGTGAGTCTTCCATAGGGCATAGGATGATAACTCACAACACTGGTGGGTCCTCATTAGGGCCTAGGATGATAACTCACAACACTGGTGGTCCTCCTTAGGGCCTAAGATGATAGCTCACAACACTGGTGGGTCCTCCTTAGGGCCTAGGATGATAGCTCACAACACTGGTGAGTCTTCCATAGGGCATAGGATGATAACTCACAACACTGGTGGGTCCTCCTTAGGGCCTAGGATGATAACTCACAACACTGGTTGGTCCTCCTTAGGGCCTAGGATGATATCTCACAACACTGGTGAGTCTTCCATAGGACCTAGGATGATAACTCACAACACTGGTGGGTCCTCATTAGGGCCTAGGATGATAACTCACAACACTGGTGGGTCCTCCTTAGGGCCTAAGATAATAGCTCACAACACTGGTGGGTCCTCCTTAGGGCCTAGGATGATAGCTCACAACACTGGTGGGTCCTCCTTAGGGCCTAGGATGATAACTCACAACACTGGTTGGTCCTCCTTAGGGCCTAGGATGATATCTCACAACACTGGTGGGTCCTCCTTAGGGCCTAGGATGATAGCTCACAACACTGGTGAGTCTTCCATAGGGCCTAGGATGCCATCTCACAACATTGATGGCTCCCCCTCAGGGCTTAAGATGATAGCTTCTAACACTGATAGATCCCCCTAGGGTCTAGGATGGTAGCTCACAACATTGGCAGGTCCCCTTAGGGCCTAGGATGACAGCTCCCAACATTTGTGGGTCCTACCTAGGGCCTAGGATCACAGCTCACAACATTGGCGGGTCCCGTTAGGGCCAAGGATGACTGATACTTGCAATGAAGAGTCTGCAAAGGGCCTATGATGGCAGTTACCTACAATGGTGAGTCCTCCCATAGTACCTAGGATGTAGTTCCAAACACTAGTGTGTCTTCCATAGGACATAGACTGACTGTTTCCTGATGAGTCCTCCATACTAAGAGCATAGGATGACAGTTTCCTACACTGGTGAGTCCCTATAGTACATGGGAAGACAGTTTCCAACACTGATGAATCATCCATAGGGTCTAGGATGATTGAGTTCCCTACAACGAAGAGTCCCGCATAGGGTCCTGGATGAATCCTCCATAGGTTCAAGGGTAGCAGTTCCCTACCCTTGTGGGTCCCCCAAAGTGCATATGATAACAGTTCCCTATACCGAAGAGTCCCCGATAGGGTCTAGGAAGACAGTTCCATACACACTGGTGGGTCCCCGATAGGGACCTAAGGATAACAATTCCCAATGCTATGGAATCCTCCATAAGCATCATTATATCTATATACTAGTATGAAAGTACCACATTGATTTTTGGTACAAAATATAGTTATATACGCGGAAATTGCTCAGTGGTGACGCACTGGACTGTCAACCCGAAGGTCGTGGGTTCAATTGTCGGCATTGGAACTTGACATTTCTGAAATTATGTCAGTAGTAATTGCCCGCTATATTTAACCCTATGGACTGCTAAGTATTTGTTGGAAGGTGCCAGGAAGCTGTGTACATATCGATGCTTTTCACCGGGCACATTAAAGAACTAAGCTGTCTATACGAAATAAGAGCTAGGCGCACTTCTTCAGCGCTGGACATGCCTGTATCTGATGTCTCTCCCTTCAGGGGCTTTCTCTCAGTCTGTCCCTCTGGTCAGAGCATTCTGTATCTGTACTGGTAGAGGCTGCACCTGTGTCCTAGTGGCTGTAACAGTCTATGTGACAGGCCTTTGAACGTACGTTCGCATGAAAAGGGTGATATTTAAATATGGTATATTTATTATGCAATACATGGTGGCCATCTTGGGCGCCATCTTGGATTTAGACCTGTCCCCTCATACTTTTGAGGACTTTTTATGCCCCCGTATCGATTGATCGGGAGGCATATAGTGATTCACCTGTCCGTTCGTTTGTCCGTTCATTCGTCCGTCCGTCCGGTTAACCCAAATGGACCGTTTCTCCTAGTATCATTATGGCTTGCTACAAAGCTTTCATACTTGCATGGATGTTGTATAAGACTCACACATGCCTGTCTCACCTAACCCCAGTTTGACTTTTACCTTGAACTAATTTTGGACTTATATTAGACTTATTTATGGACAAGGCTTCCACAGGGGGCATAAGCGTTTATTGAACGCAGTCTTGTTTCTGTTGATCAGCATATGGTTACCTTTCTGTAAAACACAAAAAAGTGTCTGTTGCAATTTAGTTTTCCTTAAATGCTAATTTGACAGGACTAATAGGTAAGTTGAACGAGATGTGAAAAAATGGCCATTCTAAAGCAAAAAATATACATTTATGTGCGTATCTTTAAGTATTGCATATAAATTAATATTTCTACTTGAATTAAGTTCCTGGCTTCTCACTGGTCAGTTTGATACTCTACATGATACACTTTGTGACACTTTTTGCATTTTTTAAAAAAATCCCAAAATATTATTTTAGACGCGTTATTATGCAAAAGTTAAAAAAATGTCGTCAAAAAGTTTCCCCAAGAGTTATTCTTTGGGACTTTTTTTCTGGTATTCTGGGACCTTTAAAGAGTAGAAAACCGAAGAGTTTGTTAACATCAGAATTTTTTCTCAAGCTTTCAACTATTCTACTGGCCTATTAAGGGACTTTTCATACTAAGGCGGCCATTTTGGACGCCATCTTGATTTTTTTTCCGAACAAATTTAGACATACACATCCGTGAATGCATAATAAGTTCCATTTATGACATTACTACCCTTAATAAAGACATACTAATTCTCTGAAACTTTCCAAATACTTGATTCAGATTCCCTGTATAAAATTGGTGGGTGGGGTATGAATTTCATATATGATCTACTAAGCGGTATATCTCCATTATTTTATCTCCAAAGTGTTCCAAATCAGTTTTATTTGATCAAGGGAACATACAACTACATTAAAATATGTGTTTAAGATAGCTATAACTTATGAATATTAAATAAATAAAACAGATATCAAGTAAAACGGTGTTTTTTGCTGTTTTTTCAGTGGTTTTACTGGAAAATGACCTTGACATTGACCTTTGAAGATTCTGAACAGGGTGTATTTGAAAAGTCATGGGTTATGTCTATAAGAATGAATGAAAGTTATTTCATAGAATAGTATCATATTCCTGCAATTATCAATTGTTTATGCAGAGCTAGTAATGACAAAAATGGCGGCCATTTTGGACGCCATCTTGGATTTCTCGGAACGCCACCACATTTGGCAATTTATGCCGGCAGCCCCAGATACTACCGACTATACCGAACATTTTGGTATATGACATGTCTTGTTAACAGAGCGGTCCTACCCCAACTTTTTTTTCCTGAGATTGTCACCCTACCACATGGGGAAAATACAAAAATCGTTTTGCGGAATAATCATACAATGTACCAAATACCATAAGTGACCTCCTATCCATTCTGACAACCAGCCCTTGTTACCCTCTATTTTATTATGAATAAAGTCAATATCAATGTAATATTACTATTTTTAAAAGATAAAGTTATGTATTCACAGATTGGACCTTTAGATTTATTTTCTTTATATTTCCTATACCCTGATGTTCAAAGGCCATGTCATGTAGTCATTTTAATTTTTGACAAAAACCAGTAATCAATTTTGTAATCCCTTAACAGTAGGTGATTGATAATATCGGAATTATGCTTGAACAATATGTCACTGTTTCTGTACAAATATGTTTACATTGTATCCAAACCTTGCATATTTGAGCTACCCTGGACTACATGCTTGACAATTGATAAGATTCCTTTTTGTACTTGAGTGTATTTTGTTCTTTAAGCTGTTAAAGATAAATGTCATGTTTAGTTATACTATTTGCTTATTACCTGTAAACTTGTCAAGCATTCACTAAGATCTACTTTCGCTTTGTGCTCGCACATTGCTGGTCTACTTTCGCCTTTGATTTGATCAGACCAGCCGCACAAAACTCATTTATGTATAAAATATCGTACAGTATTTTGATTTGAATCTTGAATGCGGCCAAAACCACAAAGATAATCGAGGGGCCACTTACTTACATACTTAACACTATTCTAAAAAATTACACTATGTGAGGCTAGTCTACTTTCGCTTTGAACAGACTAGCCACTCAATACTAGTGCAAAAATAAAACGAACAAAATTATTTTATTACATAAAATGTGCGAGATTTATTTAGTCTTAAAATATACATGCATAGATAATCGGCTTAAAATAAATTATATTAGTTATTCAGTAGAAAAAAGGAGACAATGTACATAACCCAAGGGAAGGAACTCTACCTCGTTGTAACAGTATAATGCTGTTGGACTTGCTCCCCTTGGATTGTGAAGTATGAAAATATTGTACTATATATATTATATACGGTATTGTGAAATATGAAAAGTTTAGTAATTTAGTCAAGTTGTATATTTATGCAACCAATGTAAGGTGGGAGAAGGGATGGTACCCCGACCCTATCCCTCCTATGACAGGGTTAATAAATGGGCTACATGGCGTAGCTGAACACTAAAAAAGATTATTTCACTACATATTCACGAAATTTGAGCTTTCTCCGCGGTCTATAAGTATTTTTTATTATTTTTTAAAGACCAAACTGCTGATTTTTTGACACATTTATCAAGCTTAAAATATAATGTGACGTTTGTGATAAAAAAAAACCCACATCTACGTGTCGAGGAAGAACCACTGCACACTTACACGTTCTTCGTTTTACTGGTGAAGACACGAAATAAATGAAACAGGCACAAAATACCCAACCACTTGATTGTTGAAATATTTGCCGTAGGCTAACATAGCATATTCAGGCTAGCACGTCTTGTCGGGGTACACGGTGTGTACTACGAAACCCTGACTAAGTATACATTATGATGCATAGACCAGTTAGACAATCGATTATTAATAATGCGTGTTAACAGTTTACCCATAGTGCTTAATAATGTGATACCTCGATAGTTAGCAGCGTTATCAAGGTCGCATTTATTGTGTTCAATGCATTTTAGCTCACATGAGCACGAAGTTCTCAATGTGAACTATTGTGATCACCCTTTTGTTCGCCGTCGGTTGTCCGCCGCCCAGCGTCCGCCGTCAACAATTGGACTGTTAACACTCTAGAGATCACATTGTTTACATAATCTTACTGCAACGTGGTCAAAATCTATGTATCTATGAAATCTAGGCCAAGTTCGTAATTGAGTCATCTGAAGTAAAAAACTAGGTCACCAGATCAAATCAAAGCAAAACCTTGTTAACACTCAAGAGGTCACACTTTTTACCTAATATATATGAAACTTGGTCACAATGTTTGTCGCTATGAAATCTAGGTCAAGTTAGTAACTGGGTCATCTGCGGTCAAAAACTAGGTCATAATGTCATATCAATGAATAACCATGTTGACACACTTAGAGGTAATATTTTTGATGTAATCAGAATGAAACATGGTCACAATATGTGTTTTTATAAAATATCTGTCAAGTTCACAACTGGGTCATCTGGGGACAAAAACTTAGTCACAAGGTGACATTAAAGAACAACCTTGTTAACACTCTAGAGATCACCTGCTTTATCTAATCTATATGTAACTTGGGCACAATGTGTGTCTGTTTAAAATCTAGGTCAAGTTTGTAAATAGGCGATCTGTGGTCAAAAACTAGGTCAAAAGGTCACATCAAAGAAAAACCTTGTTTACAATCTAGAGGTCACATCTTTTATGTGATATTAATGACACTTTGCCACAATGCGTGGCTTCGTGAAATCTAGGTCCAGTTCGCAACACGGTCATCTGGAGTCAAAAATAAATAGGTCACCCGGTCACTGATTCTGCCTTAACTGCTAGTCATCAGGGTACTGTTTTATCAAAGCATTTATGCTAGCGTAACTCTAAGTTTTCCGTACATATTGCGTACGTCGATAATATTTGCCCAAATGCGTTTTACTTAGATATTTTTTCTCATGTTTTGTCGTAAGTATTGGCGTAATTCTACGCAAGGTCGGAGTAAGCGTAAATAGCAAATATGAACGTAGTGAGGAGTTTTTGCCACGCACTGTTGATTTTCGACCGTCACTTGTTATTATAGACCGTGATTAGTAATAAAAACATGTTTAATCATCAAAACTTATCGAACTCTAATGTATATTTGTTCACTCTGGTTCCCGTTATATTGGTAATATTGTGGCCCGGTCTACGTTCAATATTCAATATTTTACGTAAATGTATGCAACAACTTGCGATCGATTAGTAAAACACACCTAAGGATTTGCGTAAGTGACAAATATATGCGCAAACTTACGCGACATTTACGCAATGTTAGTAAAACAGTACCCAGGTGAGCGCTATACGGCCAATGGCTCTCTTGTATTTGTGATATAACCAAATTTCAATATTTTAAAATAGAAATGTCGCACAGAATGGCACTTTAATTGGTTAGATTGCATGTTACGTTTAAAGAGGCAGGATCTATTGATATGTCTAGTCGTCTACAAAGGGGAGGGGTACTTGGTGCGATCAGCCTGTTAAAATTTACAAGGTCGGTATAAAGTTGAGGTACTCGTAAAGATATTTTAAATGTCGCGGCATCGAACCCATGAAGTGTCATTCTTTTCTTTTTTCATTTTCTTATCTCGTAGTCGGAGATCATGCGTAATTAATGATTTTTCTTTTTTATCGCAGGCTATTTCCTAGTCTCTAAATTACTCAGACGTATGTCATCAAACCGGGGTTTACGCATTTTGCGAACATTCTATGCTCGACACTGGCGACATTGTGTACGGATTTTGATAAAAGTTGTGTTTTTATGAATAATTTTATATTGATGTGACGTGTGCAGTACAAATAAAATTATTTCATTCGACCTGTTTAAAATATGGGACATAATTTTGAGTTGGGTACTTGAGTGTCAGTCACAAAGTAATTTCCCTTATTATATACTAGTGTAGATGGGATAGAGTGTTTAACTGGGTCGAATCCCTTTGCACCTGCTGAGCTAATTACTCATCGAAAATTGTCATTTTTTACATAAAATTGGTTCACTTTAGATGGAACTGCAAATAAGAATGTACTGTTTCTATTCTGTTGCTACATTTGTATTTATAGCCCGGTCAATTTATCTTTGTCCGATTATACATTTTTATACTGATTAAATCACTTGATCACACATATTATATTTTAAAACCGCTGTGTAAAACTACATTCTAGCGCAAGCAGTAGTTTAAGCTATATACACACAGAGGAAGTATACCAAGCGGTGCTAAAATTACCGACAAAAGACAGCTACGGCTGAATAGCTTCACAAATAAGCTTCCGATGAAGCAAGTAGTGCTGTGGTTACTATGTTTTGAAGCGTTGAAAATTGTTAAAATCGTAATAATGAATATGTACCCGTGTTTTAGCTATAATACAGCACAGTCGCTTGTTTGAATGCGTATTATCGTGAGTGTGTAGTGATTCTACGATAAAACAAAGGTACATATTCATTATTTCTTAAATAACAAGTTAAGTGATTTGTCTAAATAAACACCACTCTTAGGATATTTGCCTTCAAAAAGTCACGTGATTTATTAATTTTAATGGAAACTGAAGATACTAATCGATTATTTGAAGGCTGTTTTAAGGATGGTCTGGCAGAGAACTCAAGTGGTAGAGTGTTTGAGCACCTTCTGGGTTCAATTCAATATTTGAACAGGGTATCACCCTCTGGCAAAATTGCTAATATCCTGTGTTATTCATGTGTGCAGGTGTTCTAATGGTTATGGAAGAGAAATGTATTATCATTCTCTTGCATTAACATAATAATGACCTCGGGCTAAACTTTCACACTCGTCTTATAAAAGTAGTTTTGATAGTATCTGCACAATTAAAATAGAGAAAAACTTCTTTGTATGAGTAATGTATATGTATTCACATGCAAATCACATAGTATAAACGTATGGAGGTGTATGTTTGGGCGCGGTCACACTACAACGTATTGGTGTGTATGTTTGGGCGCGGTCACACTACAACGTATGGGTGTGTAAGTTTGGACGCGGTCACACTACAACGTATGGAGGTGTATGTTTGGGCGCGGTCACACTACAACGTATGGAGGTGTATTTTTGGGCGCGGTCACACTACAGCGTATGGAGGTGTATGTTTGGGCGCGGTCACACAACAACGTATGGAGGTGTATGTTTGGATGCGGTCACACTACAACGTATGGAGGTGTATGTTTGGACGCGGTCACACTACAACGTATGGAGGTGTATGTTTGGGCGCGGTCACACTACAACGTATGGAGGTGTATGTACGGACGCGGTCACACTACAACGTATGGAGGTGTATGTTTGGGCGCGGTCACACTACAACGTATGGAGGTGTATGTTTGGGCGCGGTCACACTTCAACGTATGGAGGTGTATGTTTGGGCGCGGTCACACTACAACGAATGGATGTGTATGTTTGGGCGCGGTCACACTACAACGTATGGAGGTGTATGTTTTGGCGCGGTCACACTTCAACGTATGGAGGTGTATGTTTGGGCGCGGTCACACTACAACGTATGGAGGTGTATGTTTGGGCGCGGTCACCCTACAACGTATGGAGGTGTATGTTTGGGCGCGGTCACACTACAACGTATGGAGGTGTATGTTTGGGCGCGGTCACACTACAACGTATGGAGGTGTATGTTTGGGCGCGGTCACACTACAACGTATGGAGGTGTATGTTTTGGCGCGGTCACACTACAACGTATGGATGTGTATGTTTGGGCGCGGTCACACTACAACGTATGGCAACAACATTTGCCCATCGTACGCGAATTTTGCAAACACGTTGGTTGACGTCGAATACGTTACGGAAAAGTTTACACATGTTAAGCACGCCGCTGTCGAACGTGGATGCTAGCTTAAATGTATAGGCGATCGTCGCGATAAGTTGTTGTTGTTTTACGTCGAAATGTTACTTGGCCCTTTAGTATACGTGAATGTTTCCCTGTATAACCTACCGCTTATGAATGTTTCTGTGTCTCTTTTTTCAGTTCATGCAAAGGTAAACAATTTATACCTGATGTGGCTGGGGGTATCAAGACGAGTAAAGAACTGAAACAACTGGAAACCGAGATGAGGACACTTAGGTCTAAGTTGGATGGTCTAAAGAAACGAAAGGGAGACAACCTTCAACGTCTGAAACAAGACAGAGATGCTTTAAAGAAACAACTCCAATCCATCCGAAAGAAGATGAACGAACAACTGGACAAAATGGAGAAAGAATTATTACAAGAAGCCGACACGAAATTTCAGCAGAAGATTGATGCAATACATGCGAGTATAACCGATGTTGATGATATGTTAGCAAAGGTAAAACAAGCTATGGATCAGGTGAAGAGCGATAACAATGATGCTGATATATTCGTTTCATGTAAGATCGTGAAACAGGAAATGTCAGAAGAAATCTATCCTATGCATGCTAAAGTTGAAAAACTACTCCCTGAACGTAGTTACGAACTTCACTTAGACGAGGATGCTAAACTGATAATGGAAGGGAAAAGGTTGTTTGCTTCGATAAAAGAGAAGTTCATCATACATGGGGCAGAGTACAATGATGACATAAATGTCCGTACCAGTGATGACGAAAACGTATGTTTTGTACTTGGTATGTGTGTTCTACCTGATGGATGTCTTGTTATGTCGGATTACAGCAACAAGAAACTGAAGAAGTTAGACCCAGTTCCCAACAACATATTTACCCTGATCAACTTACCTGATAATCCTTTTGGTATCTGTCTAATTGACACCACTCGCCTGGCTGTGTGCCTAATGAATCAGAAGAAGATACAGTTTGTATCACTCTCTGGGAAGATCACGTTGGACAATATTTTCTCTGTCGGAGATCCATGTCGAGATGTGGCACATTGTGATGGTTTGCTGTATGTTTGCTGTGGGGGTAATCCAGAACGTAAGGAAGGACGTGGTCACGTGGAAATTTACAACTATACTGGAGAACTACTGCGATGTTTCTATGAAGCCTTTGGCTGTCCTACATATATAACAGTGGTGAATGATGGTTACACTACTACAATGTATACTGCTGACCACTATAAAGGTGTACAGGTTAGAGGTATAGATGGTGCTGTCAAACATCAGTTTCCAACTGTTCTCAATACTGACCTACCATTCTGTTTGATAGGTACCGACCAACTATGTATGGGAGAATGTTCCACCAAGAATATTTATATACATACATATAAAGATAAGCGTATCCTCATACACAACAATGAGATGAAGGGGGAGCCTTTATGTTTGTACTTTGACGAGAGATCATCACGTCTGTTTGTTGCCATGTATCAGTGTGACGTCATCCGAGTATTTGATTTAAACATTGAATAAGCGGTATCTGATACTCATCATGAAATTACCGTTCGTTTTTGTTTTAGCCTTTAAATGCAGTGTGTATTGTATATAGGCGGGTCACTAACAATGGTTTGCATGAATATAATAATTAACTTTATTGAACACTAGAAATATGAATTTCAGTGTTACCCTACACCGAGTAACGAACACTTCACTTGAAAGTATAATGATCGTGACATTTTGTGGGCACTTATTAACACTCACTGTGATATATTAATTATCTGTGTACAGTGTATCCAACCATTCTGTTTCAGGACAAACGTTACTATCTACCATGGATATATTTCATAAACTTGGACGATGAAGTAATGATTGTTTGATCAACATGATATTCTGGAACTACAGTTTGATTTACGTTACATAAATACGTATATTTCGTAACTATACTCACATTTAGCTTGTTTCTAAACGTTGATTTTATATCAAAATGATTTCTACTTGACATGTTATTATTTCATGTATCACAAATTGTAAAATGCAAACGTGCATGATATATATGTATATAACTTGTATTTCTTTATTAATAAAGTATTATTTAATAACAAATAGTTTGGTTTTTATTCCATAATATAACTCTTATTGTATGTTTATTAATACAGCGAATTGTATATAACATATGTAGATACCCAGGTGTGTTTGTAACAATCATACAAATTAGCAGATACTACTATGTACGGTTGTGGACTCGGTGCATGACCTTTAGAAGCTCTATGAATAAGCATATAGGGTCGACAATACGTGTACAAGTTAAGCAAATACAAAAAGCGAGTCATCATGTTTGACCTTCGCATGTCTTGATAATACGAATGTTATCAATATCACTATTCAGGCTATGGTTTAAGGGAGACAATCATGCTCTGAAATTACTTGTATGGAAACTAGTTGTAACCTCCCCTGATCTGGTGAATCTCATGAAAACTTTGTTGATTGTTTTATTAAAAACATTCAGCTTCACATAACACAAGAGAAGAACAGACAATATGTTTTATGTGCACACATTCGTAAAAATTAAATATGGATAAAACAAGACTATTTTCCATACAATAAATAATTTTTAGCTTAAAATATGTCTCCACACGTTTCGAACTTTTGGCAAACATCGCGTACCTAAACCCTGTTTACTCGAATAATATGGCATTTGTGGGAACATAAATTGTATATACTTATTGTTCATTCATCGCTTGAACGATATATGTAAGTGATCACTTTCAAAAGCAACGCAAAACACTATAAAATAACAAATACTTACCCCACTGTAGTGGCGTAAAATGCGTGTGTCTCTGCCTTCAACATACATAACTGCCTTACACACAGCGGGTTCTCCGTATTTTCAATGAACGTCGTTAAAAGGCGATATTTCATATTAGCTCAACACAGATAATATGTTCTGGACTGCTGAGATGCTAGGCTGCAGCTAGCGTCATGTGGTTTGGCTACCCTTGTTAACGTCAAGCTGCCAGGCTGCCAGGCTGCCAACTTCACGCACATGGCAGCAGTACAGTCATAATTAGAAGACAACAAGAATCACACCGCCCTATCACTGGGCTTACACGTTCTGGAACTACCCTGATCCTTCAAGTTATACTAGTGTGACGTTGGTATGCAGCGGCCTGTAACCTCCCCGAATAGGTAAAATCCCGACCTAGACGGACGCTCAAACAATCTAATCAAAGTTGTGACAATCCAATGAAATTAAAGACAATTGTCCGAATAATTGATGAAATGATGCTGAAAGATGCGTAGACTTAACCAATGCGATATATCAACGATCATTCGACAACTTGACTTTGGCGACTAAGCACAATTACCGCAAAGTCTGCTACTTACAATAGCGGTGTAACGTGATATTTACTAAATCGTGAACATCACTTTTCAACCCATTGAATCTACTATTCAATTGCACTGTCCCAGTCAACTAAATTGCTGTTCCCGCCTTTTTAACGTCTTTTCGTTTGAAATCGGCGCACTTGTCTTTAGTTTCGCGTGTCGCTAATCAAAGTTATTATTCCTAAACGTTGTAGCCATTGTTTTTTATCGCAGTTCACCGCACTGACCCCCGATGACACATTTTCTTTAGTACACGTTGTTGAAAGTTAACATTTGAGTCATGGCCTCTGATTATATCGTTCAAGCAATCGATTATCGTTTGTTCAACCGATGTTATCTCGCAATGTTTACAACTCGTCACTTTCGGTAATTGTTTCGATGACAATATGGTCTGTAAATGTTTAAAAACGAAAACAACAGGCTGAGTTACTGTAGCCTGTATGACACTTTGAGCATAAAAGTTGAAATTTTGTTGTTCATTATGTGTTATTTCCATTCTATCACATGGAGGTTTTGAAGTCCAAAA
Source organism: Spisula solida (assembly GCA_947247005.1). Taxonomy (NCBI): domain Eukaryota; kingdom Metazoa; phylum Mollusca; class Bivalvia; order Venerida; family Mactridae; genus Spisula; species Spisula solida. The sequence goes on along the minus strand of OX365950.1, from coordinate 22,055,455 downwards.
GGACAAAATAAGGGTCTTCATTCATGAATGAATAAAAACACCACATACGTGAATAAAAATATGTTATAAGTGCATTCGGTCGAATTGTGTTCGATCTGAATGATAGTTAGCTGTTTAGCCTTATTGAGATGGAAATATCTAGAATATATTGATCACCCCTCGTTCGTTCGTGAAATTCACGCATATTCATTGAAATTTTAAAATGTTAAAATACTTTGCTCTTATGTTTGAAAGACGATTAATTAATTGTTTAAACAATATATAGCTAATGTTTCCTTGTTGTACATGTATCCGACTTAAAATAAATATTGTATTTGTATTTTGTACATTTGTATATTCATAATATTTTGAACGTATGTACGCTATTTTGAAATCGATTCTACAAACCAGTCTCAACGTCTCTTTCCTTTGATTTATTCCCGTCACAACTCCACATGTGGAGGCCATGACCATAGCCAATATCGCGGAAGAACTCGACATACCGATTCCTGTGTGGAACTCGATTACCCGCTATTAACTGACAACGTTTCCACATGTGCAGGACATAACGGTACCAATGTCACTCGAAACTCCATACCTACAATTGAAAACTTCTCCACATGTGGAAGAAATGTAACTTCTATCATGGAAGACCAATAAAGTCAAAGACTTTCAAAGTTGTTTTGGTATACACTCTGTTATATTAAGTTTGATAAAATTAATCCGACAAATACGGTAAGTAAATTCACGAAGGAATGGTATGAATTTATTCCCAGCGAGCCATGAAATTGTCAATCGCTTAAAACACATTTAAAACAAGCCCAGATTATAACGATAGTTTCACTGAACTATTTTATCTGCATCGTACAAACGAAGCCCAGATGATACATAGTACACGGCCCTTTAATTCACGTGGTCATCACAGCGTAAGTGAGAAAATAAGATATGGTTTCAACTTTGACATAGATCCATCTTTGATAAAGATTTATTAGAAAAAATCACAGGGATATATAGTTTACTTAAGAACAAAATGAACTAATTGATTTACTCGTACATATGCTTAAATTAAACCTGTTTTCGCCTCTTGGCTAAAAACGAGAAATACACACCCTTTTATTGCCATAATTTCAGTTAGTAATGAAGAAAAAATTTGAACAAATTACTTTGATCGCACACCGCGTTTATTATTGAAAACTATATATTTGACTTCGATTGAGACAGTGGTAGTGCGCGACCATTCGGTTGTATCCCTACTTAATTGGCCAATGCCTTCCGGCTCCGATGGAAGAGACAGAATGTTGAATGATACAAGGAGGACGTCCGAGATTCGAACTAGGGACCTTTGGAATGGTGGTCGAGAGCGCTAACCACCATCGGCCACCGCTCCAATATATAAAATGATTAGAATAAGTACGTACAAAATGTATGCTTCAAGAGTCAATCCGGCTATATGTACATCAGTTTGTGCTTTAAATTTAGAATGAGACACGACCACGGGGCTCATTTATAGACTGGGCACGTTAAGTTCTTTTGTTGCTTTTCTAGATGTATCCTCCATGTAAGGAGAAGCCGTCAGTTGGAAGAGTCAGTAACTAGTAGTTACTGGTTGATAATGAATTCCACGAAGCCTGGTTAATTGACATCTTTTCATGACATTAACTAGATATTGAAAACTGCGCTATACACTCGCATGCCACCGGGGCGATCTGTGTTCGAATCATGTATGATAAGTTTTTCTGGTACTGTGACTTCAAATGTGTAGAAGCAAGCTGCCAGATGCCTGTGGAACAAGCTGCCAGTTGCCTGTGGAACAAACTGTCAGTTGCCTGTGGAACAAGCTGTAAGTTGACTGTGAAACAAGCTGCCAGTTATCTGTGGAACAAACTGTCAGTTGCCTGTGGAAGAACAGTTTGATGAGTAAATCCGCGAATATGTAAAGTAATGTCAAAATGAACGGTGAAGATTAAAATGAAGTGACATTGCTACCAAATAAATAGAGGGTCTAGCACAAGTTGTCAATCAATCCCAGGCCGTGTCATGTCATATAAGAAATAAAATGGTACTAGAAAGTCCCTTGCTTAAAGCTCAGCATAAAACTGAATCTGGCATCTCTTCTCTCATACCCTCGTGGTGATGCATAACATAATGAATGAGGTGTCAAGTGTGATTCATTTAACAGTTGGAAAAACATTTTTCACAATCGACCTTAAATAGATTAGTATAATCTAAACAAATTGATATATATGGTTAACGGATTTAAAAACGCGACACTTGGGTATGTCGGTATATTTAAGGAAAACAAATTCTCATATAAAATGTATTTGTATATTCGTAAAGGTTAATTCAATGTCGTCATTTTGATACCACACTTAATAAAATCCAACGAATATTAACTAAATGATCTCACGAAAAATACATTGGTCCAGAAAACAAAAGTAACATGTTTATTGGCGCATTGGTTTATCGTTTAGGATGATTAGACTGCATAACAGATCGAATGTTTACGTAAGGCTAGTCTAATTTCTATATACAATTTCGAAACTAAATTGAATATGATAAATGACATATCCAACTTTCATTTAAAATGTGTCTATATGATATGTATATAAAACCATAGTCATTTAATCCCCAAACTTCACATCCATAATTTAAAATAGGTAGGATTAATTTGTCGAATAAATCTAATTTACTCTTTACATTTATGGTAGGGAATTGAATCATATAAGAATTTAGTTTAAAAATTGCTTTGGATGCCTGGCCTGCCAATGTTTCGAAAGTTGTCGCAAATGAACCTCAAATTGTAAACACAATTCCTAGATATGTAAAAGTATTCAATCTCCAAATTGTTTCCCTTATGTAAAAATTATATATTTTTTCTTAGTCTACCACCTTTTTTAAAAAACATAACTTTTGTCTTATTAATGTTAACAGTTAACTTCCATCGATCACAATATTCTTCCAAAAATAAAATTCCTCTCTTCAGTTCATCGTCACTTTTTGCCATAATAACAATATCATCAGCATATAATAATAAAAACAACTTCAATATTCCAATATCAACACCACTGAAACTATTTAACATATAATGTTTCTCAAAATCGTTCAGATACATTGAAAACAAGAAGGGCGATAATGATTCTCTTTGCCTTACCCCTAGAAAACATGAAAAATCCTCATTACTTGCACAATTATTAGTTTTATTCTTGACTTAACATTTTCATACATAGATTTTATTGTATTGAGCATATTTCCCCTAATTCCAAATTTAATAAGTTTGTACCAAATAATATCCCTTACCAAAAAGTCAAATGCTTTAGTGAAATCTACAAACACTGCATACAGTTTTCTATTATTTTCCAAAAGGTGATTTATTATTCCACGAAGCACAAAAATATTATCTACTGTACCCATATTCTTATATTTATATTTAGGGATCGGACTTAACCCCCTTACTGACATAGTACATACTTGAAAAGTGTCACAAAACACAACTGCAATAAAATTATTATAAGCCACAAACAGGGATGGGGATAAAACTATACCGAAATAATTTCTCGAAAATGTACGAATCTGGGACCAAACTCTTTGACCGGTAGCGGTTTTGTATGTGATACGCAGACAATACATGTACAAACGTAGTGCAGAAAACCTTTGACTTGGCACTACTTCTCGTGTGCTTTCGTTATTGTACCTTATGAATTGTTTTGACTGGTTTAATTAAGATAATTGATTGGACCACGGAAAAGCACTAACATTGATGCGGCCCGCGTCAAATGTTTTCCACAATAGGATTAGTATAAAAGGTATGAAAAAGAACAAGAGGGCACAATTAAGGGCTCGAGATCGCTCACCTTTCGTAGTACGTGGGACGTTAAAAAATAACAGGACTATTGTCACAAAACCCGCATGGTTAAACAAAATCAATCAAACTATATACCATCAGAAATCGGAATCTTTTTTCTATATACAGTAAAATTATGAACTAAAATAAAATAACCGGTCTGAGAGTTACAGATGAATAAACAAGGTCACTAACGCGGACCCGGCGCTTAACAATACGTCGCTATTTCACAAGGCGTTCGTGCTTCGCATAGGGCTATGAAATACGATGCTTATAGTCATAAATGGTGATGAATACATTCCTGTACCACACTGAACCACTCAAGTAAAGCGTTGGTGAGAATCGTATGTATTTTTCCGTATCTTACACCGAATATCTGGTCGAGGCAACGTACCATGAAACGTTGATATCCTTTCCGCTACCATAGCGTACTAATGCAGACTCGCCGGGATGGCCATTTCGGCCTTCCGTAGTTTTCGACCTAAATGCCCAAATTTGGGGATTTTGCTGTCATGGGTACACAGGCATCCCAGACTACAGGATATTACGGGCCCAGGGTCGTGCACAGGTTTTTTGGCCCGCTAAACCCCTTTAAAGGGGGCTTTGAACGTAGATTTTACAAAACTGAAATTACTGGTCCTACCCGCCATTGCGGTACGATTCCCTGTGGTATTGCATTAACATTTAGGGCCAAAAAGTTTTTATTTTTCTATAGCAGGAATATAAGGCTAGACAAAGGGGTCAGGACCTATGCCCTAAAGGGGCCAAAAAGTAGGCCTGTCAAGCTAAAAAAGGGGGGCACTAGCACTAAGAATAACATACGATGGTGAGACAACAAACATAAACACATACATCAGTATAATACACACACGATAATTTTGAAATGGCACATTTATGCTACGGTCACAAAGCTCGTACGATATCCGTACGAATTTATCAACTCGTACGAGTTCACAATTTTGGAAATCCTAACGTTTTTGTTTGTTCTTAGCGTCTGTTCACAGCTCGTACGGTGCACTAACGATATATAGAGATGCACCCGAATGATATCCGTACGATGCTCGTACGAGTTAAAAAGATCCGTACGGTACTCGTACGAGTCTTCGGTGTCCGTACGGGCTCCGTGTGAGTTTGCCAAAATCAACTCGTACGAAGCTCTTAAGGAGCTCGTAGGACATCGGTGACCATAGCATTAGCAAAGACCTAGTTTAGGTCTTTGGCATTAGAGAAAACATTTGGGTAATGATAAAAGGGTCCAAAAAGAAAGTATACAGTGTTAGTGTATATTTATCAAATCTCTTCATTCTGCTATCGTATTGTTTTTGCACATGTGTAGACACAAGATGTAAATTTTTTCTGGGACAAGTTTTACGATAACCATTATCACTTGGATAATTAGTAGAAAATGTAAATTTACAGAAATTAACTTATTATTACCGTGACGTATATTCAGTTCTTTATTACGTTCTCAAGATGTCTACCCTTCTTATGTTTCTCTTCTTGCACTTCTTTTAAACTATTGATAACATCTGCACATGTGTCTAAACTTATCTTCTTACCTTCTGTTATGATGTTTCTCGCGAGCGTAGACGTGTCTGTTGGCTATGTGCTGTACATTAGCAATTTTACATAGCCTCACAAGAAGAGGTTGCAATGACTTGGATCCGGGTTTTGTGCGGGCCATGTCACTCAATAGTGGTATTTCTTGGAAATTACTTTTAATCAAACTGTTTCAGGAATTCACCCAACCCCTTATGTACAATGTTTGGCCCTAGCACATCTTGCATGGACTATGCATCATTGAACACAATAAATCACCTGCGGTGTTTAGGAATGAGCTGATTTAACAAAGACAAGTACGGGTTGAGTTTATTTCTTTCTATTGTTCTATATGAATCGCTAATGTACAATCTAAAGACAACGGACATATCTACGCTGCTGAGGAACATCAAAAGAGAAGGTTAGAAGATCAGGTAAGGCACATGTGCAAATGTAATGGATAGTTCCAAAGAACGAGTGCAAGAAGGGAAATGTCAGAGGGTTAGAATATCAGGTAAGACACATGTGCAAATGTAATGGATAGTTTCAAAGAACGAGTGCAAGAAGGGAAATGTCAGAAGGCGATATGCATCGTTTATTACTACAAAATGATGTAATATTAGGTAATAAAATAAGGTTATTTTAGAAAATTGATATTTTTCTAAAAAGTATCAAGGTTATAATCTCAAAAATGGTCACAGAAAGAACTTACATATTTTGTCTGTACATGTGCAACTTTTCGTTGCGATGGCACATTGTAAGGATTTGATAAATAGACACTAAAACTGTAAACTTTCTTTTTGGACACCTGTATATGTACATGTATACCTTTAACGTTCATTCATCCGAATGTTTCGGGTGTGGGCTTTATTTCGCAATATCAAAAATATCTTCTTGAGCTCAGCCCTTTGTTATCACTAACAGATAGCTACATTTTAAACGTTATACTCCACAAATTTGAGGTCCAATTTGTAGCAATATTTTAAACTTTAAACTCCACAAATTTTGGGTCCCGTTTGTTACTATATTTTAAAATGTATACTCAACAATTTTTGGATCCCATTTGTAGCTATTTTTGCAACGTTATACTTCATAAATTTGGATCCCATTGGTAGTTACATTTTAAACTTTATCCTCCACAAATTTTGGGTCCCATTTGTAATAGTAAACCCAGTAAACTAAATTGAAAAGTGCAAACGTGACTGGAAATAGAACTCTGAAAATTCTATCCAAGAACGAAGCTCTTCCTTTACTCCATAGGATGTCCCACCAATAGACGAATCGTGTTTTTATAATTTCTTTTATAGATGGTTTTACTGTTTCTGTTTCTTCTTTCTGTAAAATAAATATAAAATTAAATGGCACTTTGCAATATAATACGTATGTAGTTTAAACATATTTTATTACCCAAACAATGACATACAAATAGATCTATAAATACATATATATACATACACGGGTAAAAGGCTCGAGCCACAAGTTCTAAAACTTAGTTACGGCTCTCCTCTTATATACGTATACGTATATGGGTCAAAAGTTTTGAAAATATATTTGTCATAATTGCTATAATTATAACAGTTTTTGACTTCGATTTATTTTTTCATCCTGTAGTACAATACGAAACATAGTTGTGAACAGAGCAATACATTTCACGCATAAATAAGTGTAAAGGTGGCTCGGGAAATCGGCGAATAAATGAAAAAGTTATGTAGTCTGTCACTGGGTCCAAAAACAGCACCAAATAGTGACGTCATTGTAATAAAAACTTACCACGCAACGCAGATCGGTATGATATACGTCCATACTAAGTTTCAAGCAAATATGTCAAATTTTGATTTTTAGCTCGGAAAGTCCCGAGCCACCAATTTTGGCGTTGTGAAAGAGAACTTTTGTAAGAAATCTATTTTCTTAAACTTCGGTCATATGACCAACTTTGGTGCAAGTTTAAGATATGGGCTCACTTTCTGAATACATCGCTCTAAGCTATTGGGCTAAAAGCATTTTGAAAATTATTAAATTCAGACAGGCAAACAAATTAAAGCGGTTAAAATATCATTTGTTTTTTGTTCAACAAGCGGAACGCAACAATTTTATTTTATTTTATTTTAAACATAGACTATGCATTTGCAAGGAGCTTCACGCAGCGTTAGGGAATACCGGTATTTGTCAGTTTAACATTTATAAAGGGGGCCTTAAGTATGAACTTAACCCTTGTGAAACTTTTAGGTTGGTATTGTGACTTCAGTTTCAGTTTTAGTTTATTCAATGAGTGCATAGTCATGTACAATACAGGAAACATAAGCATAACACATTTAAAATAGCAATTTAGCTGTCACAGTGACACTGGGTATACGACATAAAACAACTTTTGGAATATTTGTAGTCACAAAAAATGAAATTATTCTTAAAATCAAAGAGAAAATGTATGTTTATGTTATGTTATGTATACTTGTTAGCGGTAACATTTTTAACACAGTCAGTATTGCTATAAATTGCGAACTTTAATTGTGTTACCTCATCGGAATAAGTTGGTGCGATTTTGGATATTGGAATTCTTATTTTCGTGTCCAAAGGCTTCTGAGTGTCCGTCCGTGTTAATACATTGATAAATGCGAACTCAACTAGTCCGAGGAATACGAATGTCAGACACGTGGCCATGTACACGTCGATAGCCTAAAATAGAAATATGTATAGTGCCAACAACTTGACATGTTCCTCAGCCTTGTATAAGCATAATTTGACAGTTGAGTTATTGTCTAAAAATTAGCTTCCGACTGCTTTCATAAGCGCGAGAATTACAAGGTGTAGGGATAACACATACTACAGATCTAAATGACCGACATGACACGACATTCTAGCGGAAATTAATACATTCCACGCATGGATTAATATATTGTAATATATTCATGCACAAAGGTCGAGGATCATTTAAATTTGTGTGCAATATATTATATGACAGCATAATTCAAACGACCAAAATAACAACGATGTGTTTGTTTGTTGTTTTCGTAGTTAACGCCGTTTTCAGCAATTCATATTTACATTCGTTACTTTGTCTCAAATAATGTGGTTGGCCCGTTCACCAGCATTCTTTACGTACCTTATTATATTATGGAAACACGTAGAAGGTTGGCCCCGGATAACAACACCCTGTACGTACCTTAATATAGGAAACACGTGGAAGGTTGGCCCCGGATAACAACACCCTGTACGTACCTTAATATAGGAAACACGTGGAAGGTTGGCCCCGGATAACAACACCCTGTACGAACCTTAATATAGGAAACACGTAGAAGGTTGGCCCCGGATAACAACACCCTGTACGTACCTTAATATAGGAAACACGTAGAAGGTTGGCATCGGATAACAACACCCTGTACGTACCTTAATATAGGAAACACGTGGAAGGTTGGCCCCGGATTACAGCATGCTGTACGTACCTTAATATAGGAAACACGTGGAAGGTTGGCCCCGGATAACATCACCCTGTACGTACCTTAATATAGGAAACACGTGGAAGGTTGGCCTCGGATAACAACACCCTGTACGTACCTTAATATAGGAAACACGTGGAAGGTTGACCCCGGATAACAACACCCTGTACGTACCATAATATAGGAAACACGTAGAAGGTTTGCCCCGGATAACAACACCCTGTACGAACCTTAATATAGGAAACACGTGGATGGTTGGCCCCGGATTACAGCATACTGTACGTACCTTAATATAGGAAACACGTAGAAGGTTGGCCCCGGATAACAACACCCTGTACGTACCTTAATATCGGAAACACGTGGAAGGTTGGCCCCGGATTACAGCATTCTGTACGTACCTTAATATAGGAAACACGTAGAAGGTTGGCCCCGGATTACAACATTCTGTACGTACCTTAATATAGGAAATACGTGAAAGGTTGGCCCCCGATTACAGCATTCTGTACGTACCTTAATATAGGAAACACGTGGAAGGTTGGCCCCGGATTACAGCATTCTGTACGTACCTTAATATATGGTTAACGGATTTAAAAACGCGACACTTGGTACGTTGAATCTTGATATATTATAGGAAAACAAAGTCCCATATAAAATGTATTTTTACAGTCGTAAAGGCTAATTCAATGTCGTCATTTTGATACCAAATTTAATAACTAGTATTAACTAAATTATCACACGAATAAAACATTGGTCCAGAAAACAAAATTAACATGTTTATCGGCGCATTGGTTTTATCGTTGAAGATGACCAGCCTGCATAACAGATCGAATATTTACGTGAGGCTAGTCTAACTTCTATATACAAGGGCTTCTTGGGGATATACTCTAGACAACACTTCGGCGTAGGTTCGAATTACGTTTTAATGATCAATATGCAGAATAAAGAAGTAGAAGCCTAAAACAAAAGAATAGAATGATTTAGCAATTTATACCAATAAGTTCTAACCAATACAGTATTTCATATTATCCAAGAAATTCACGCGTTCTAATTCAATACATACAATTCCAAAGCAAATAAATAAAACCTTACCACAGTAGTAAACATCGGATATCACTCAAACTTCAAAGTAATAACATAATCAAAATCGTAAGAGATCTGACATAGGAGTGACAGTCAAACTCGTATCGCTAGGGACGCGCAAACTCACATCTCATTCAACCAATCTGATCAAACCTTTCATACAACATATAACACAGACAAGACAATTGGACAACAGGACAAAACAACAGGTTTTACAAACAGGTTTCACATAACACGCACGGACACTCATACTAATTGCCCTCCTCGGCAACTTCCGTCATTGCCCGTAACTCACGAACAATGACGAAGATCTCCGATTTAGTCAATCAGCAGATGACAAAACAAGACGATACGATACAGTATTTACAAGAAACGGCGCATGCGTGATAAATATAATTAAAGTTTGCCGCATTAACCGTGCGGTGTTACCGCTAAAATGTCACACCGTGACATTCTCCCCTGCTAGTAGAAAAATGTCTCCTGACATTTCACTATTATAACAACTATACAACTAAAATTCTACTACTTTCTACTACCATACTACAGTACCCTTTAATAAACACTGCATAAACTCAACAATATTCAACTGTTAGAATATAGAATCAAATGAAATAATATAATACACAATCAATGTATCAACATGTCAATCCCTTATCTAATACTTACTAAAAGATCACAACTAGTTATGTACCACAACTAGTTTCCAAATACATTTCCGCTGTAACTGTAATCTCCAATTTCAACATTCAATGAATACATTGTATATCCTGCAGTTAAATATAGATAACAAATATGGTCATGATTGCTATATATGTAAGAGTTACCTCCCTTACATGAAATTCAAAAAAAAATTGTACAATCAACCAGTTTGCACACTCCATGATACTGAAATAAAGGTACTTTATTATAATACATAAAACATATATTCATTCAAGTTACTGTTCCACATAACCAGGGAACACTGCTATTATGTAAAATAGCATGAAACAACATGATTAAAAACATTATAACACATACTACTCCACTTACTCACATGTATAAAATTCAATACACTAATTTCCTTAAAAGTGTCTGTACAAATTCCATCCGAAGAAATGTGAATTCTACGAAACAATACATATAGTTTAACGGAACAACATAAGTTTACCGATCCCAACCACGACGCACAGCACTTGAAAGAAATTAACTTCTCACTTAAAACAGACACTGTATTTACTATACAGAATTTAAACATAATATATTTTCTGACTAAAATTCCCTTGGGCCATGATAGGATTTACCCATTCTCCATACCGGTCAGGTGCTTTTCTGATTCTCCTAGGTCTTGGAGTTGGTCGAGGCTCAGACTGTTCTGACGGTTGCAAAACCTGCCGACTGGTGTCTGCACTAGGAGTTTCAGACCGTTGACCTACTTGGTTGGAGCTAGAACTATTACTCTCAAAAACAGTTTATTCATTGTTACCAGTTAACGATCTAGTGAAACTTGAGTTTCTATTACTAGATACATCCCTTGGAATTGAAAGGTTTGATCTACCAGTATAAGAATAAGACTCACCGTCACAGGTAGCATTAGTGAAGTTACTTGGTTGTCCTGGTCGGGTACTGACACAGGGCGCTGGCTTCCTTCTTCTTGGTGGTATTACATACCTTGGGATTGTTTCGGAACTAGTATCAGAACTACTGTCTGTCTCAGTCTCGGATAGTACTGGGACATGTATGGACTCTGCTTTCCGGCTAACTGGCATTGAATTCCTTCTACCTACAGTAGGCTTCTGGATTACCGGACTGGATTCTGGAGTGTTATCCTCATAAGGAATAGAACTCAAAGGAAGTAAAATATTTCTGTGGAGTGTCTTAACGGCTCCCTTACCATTCTCCTTACTTACTCTGTATACTGGCACATTCTGATCTGGTATATCCGTCACCAGGTAAGGGTCTCGTTGCCACTTGTCGTCCAACTTACCTTTTGGTGTGACATTCTTTATTAGTACACGGTCACCTACCTGTAATGTGGAATGACGTATCTTACTGTCATACCTCGTCTTGTGTCTTGCCGCCTGTTTGATCGAATTCTCTTTCGCCACTTGATATGCATAATCGAGTCTCTTCTTAAGTTTGGTGACATAGTTAGACTTACTTATTTTGGATGTGGGTGTATAATCCTCCATTCCTAGGAATGCATCTATGGCTAGTCGAGGGTGCCACCCAAACAAAAGATAATGGGGCGAAAATCCAGTTGACTCATGTCGTGTCGAGTTGTAGGCATGCACAAGAGGCTTCACATAATCTTTCCAGTTAGACTTACCTCCATGATCTAGAGTACCTAGCATACCAAGCAGTGTAGAGTTAAACCTCTCTGTTATTCCATTCCCCATTGGATGATACGGTTTTGTTCGAGTCTTCTCCACTCCAGCAATCCTACATAGCTCCCGGATGACTCCACTCTCGAAGTTCCTTCCCTGGTCACTATGTAGTCTTGCATGAAACGAATAATGGGTGAAGAAGTTTTCAAACAACACTCTAGCGGTGGTCTGCGCTGTCTGATTCCTAGTGGGAATAGCCTGAGCATACCTAGTGAAGTGGTCTGTAATAACAAGAATGTTCTCATATCCTCCCTGAGATCGTTCTAGAGAAAGATAGTCTATACAAACCAGCTCCATCGGATGCGAGCTCTGAAATGGTACTAGATGAGCTTGTGCTTTGGTTGAGGACTTCCTTCTAATGCAGTTTGGGCAGGTCTGTAATTTTCTGATGACATCCTTCTCCTGTCCTGGCCAAAAGAAACGCTGCTTCACCAACCAAAGCGTCCGGTCTCGCCCTTGGTGACCAACATCATCATGAAGTCCTTTCAGTGCCCAGTCAATATAGTGTTCTGGCAAGACTAACTGTAATAAAATATCATCACTTACCTGTTTTTTCCTGTATAGGATTCCATCCTTGATTGTGAATGAACTTCTCTGCCGTAAATACTTCTGTACTGGTTTCCCTTCTTGTCGTAACTGTTCCTTGTTGAGGTGAAGACGGTAATCAATGATATCATAAAACCGAGCAATAGAAATATCCTTTACCTGTTCTACCTTCCAATTAATGGTACTGAGGTCTGTTGCTTGGAACTCTTCCGTAGGATCAGCTTCAATATTGCCGGCATCTGTTAAGACAAGTGATTCCGCAAGTGGGTGTTCATTTGTCCCCACACGAGCTTCTGTACACAAGGCTCTTATGACTTCCGTGAACATAACTTCTTCGTCCTTTGGTGGTCTTCTACTCAGTCCGTCCGCATCACTGTTGAGTTTGCCAGGCTTGTACACTGCCTTAAAATTGTAGTTTCCAAGCGCAGCCAACCATCTGTGCCCTGTCGCATCTAACTTGGCTGTGGAGGATACATATGTTAATGGGTTATTATCAGTTCTTACTATAAATGTATTACCATAGAGGTAGTCATGAAATTTTTCTGATATCGCCCATTTTATACACAGGAACTCCAACTTGTGCGCAGGGTAATTGCGCTCACTGGCACGCAGTCCTCTGCTGGCATAACTGATAACTCTTTCCAAACCATCCTGTTCTTGGTAGAGTACGGCCCCCAGACCTTCAGTGGAAGCATCTACCGACAACACAAATGGCTTGGTAAAATCTGCATAACCCAGCACAGGTGGATTGGTCAACATACTAATAATAGTGTGAAATGCAATCTGATGGGCTAAACCCCAGATCCAGGGAGTCTTGCTCTTCTTTGACTTCTTGGCCGTCCTGTTGGTAGGATGACCTACAAGTAGGTCATTCAGGGATTTTACAATTTTTGCATAATCTTTTACAAACCTCCTGTAATACCCCGTAAATCCCAGAAAGGTCCGCAATATCTTAATACCAACAGGAACTGGCCAAGTAGTTAAAGGAGCAATCTTCTCTGGATATGTGTGTATTCCTTGAGATGAAACTACATAGCCTAAATAAGACACATGATTACTAAAATATACATTTAGAAGGTTTTAATTTTAGACCATGTGTTTCTAATCTCTCAAAACATGCTTTTTAACGACTAATATGTTCATCAAATGTTTGAGAAAATATCAACACATCATCTAAAAAAATTAAACATTCTTTCAAATTCAGATCACCCATACAGGTTTCCATTAACCTTTGGAAGGTACTAGGGGCATTGGTCAAACCAAAAGGCATGCGTTCACATTGATAGAACCCTAGTCTTCCAACAGAGAAAGCAGTTTTCTCTTTATCATTCTCTGCCAATTCAACTTGCCAATAACCGCTTCGCAAATCTAGTTTGGAAAAATATTTGGAGTGTACTAACGAACCCAACATATCATCCACCCTTGGTAATGTATAAGCGTCTTTGATAGTACGCTTATTCAGTTCCCGCAGATCTATACATAATCTCAAACTAGAATCCTTTTTCCTAACCAGTACAACATTACTACAATATGGCGACTTACTTTCTTTGATGGCTCCACTGTCGACCATTTCTCTCAAATGTTGTCTCACTTCCTCGTACATCGCAGGAGGTATTCTATGATAAGGCTGTTTGAAGGGTTTTTCATCATTAAGTTTAATTTCATGTTTTACTAGATCTGTTTTTCCAAGATCAGTAGAAGACTTTGAAAATATATGTTCCCAATTACCAAGAATCTGTTGGGCACGGAATAACTGGTCTTTTGTCATATTGTTCTGGTCAAGTTTGATGCCTAACTCCTTAAGCCTTGCAAAAGATTGCAAATTCTCAGGTTCATTGATACGAGATGGCTCTGATTCTGGTTTCCATGAGTCAACTACTTTTACTTCTGACAATGAACAGATGTTACTATGTGGAAGAATTTTAATTGACTAACAGGATATGTTGCAGACTCTTACTGGTACTCTGATAGTAGTTCCTTCCCCTTCAAGGGATACAACCCTTGGACAAACATTTAATCCCGCCAACTGCGGTTTTTCAGTCGATTCTGTAAGCGCTGTAGTTACTCCTTTTGGCTTTCGAACTAGACCTGAAATTGTAAAAACTTCATTTGGATGGATTACAATAGGTGATTTGTTGGTTGACTTAACTGCAATTAGATTAGAACAATTCATTGCCTCTAATGCAAGTATGTATGGCTCCACTGAGCTATTACAACCAGTAACACTATCACAAAAACGTAAAACATTAGTACCGATTATACCAGGTACAGCCTGACGGTACTCTGTATCAGGTGCAACCAAAATAGGCACCACAATCATAGTTTCAAGGACAGAAGGTATCATAATATCACCTTCAATATATCCCAAATATGGTAAACTAGTACCACATGCACCAACTACATCCAAGTTAAAATTATCAATACTGCATAGTTCAGGTTTAGGAACTAATGAATTAAAAAATTAACAAGTACCTTGGTCTCCACACCACATATCACTGCTGAACCCTCATTACTCTTACCGACCATTCTTTCTGCTAAGGATAGTACTGAACTACCTTGTTGGTTAGGGCTTTTTCCTATTTGGACATCTCCAGTTTGCCCTGCAACTGAGGAGTCTAGGCATTTGGGTTATTCTGATTGTAATTACCAAAATTACCTCTCTTACCTCTATTTCTGTAGTTATGATTATTTCTCTGGCCCTTATTATAATTTCTGTAGCCTGTATCTTACTTGTAGCCAGTATCTTCTTAGGTTGTTCCTGAATCTATTTTTCCAATGAAAGCAATTTATTCATTAGTAAATCCATTTTACTGGTTAACTCATCAACAGTTTTCTTTTCCACTGTTGTTGATGGTTGAGAAACATTAACTGTTACATTATTTGAAGCACTTAACTCTTTCCACTGCACTCACTTCCCTAAATAATTGGTTGTAATCAAACAAAGTATCATACTTATTCTAGTTAATATTTTCAACTTCTCATCTTTAAGACCGGTCCAAAATTTAGATCTCAACATATCATTTCTGGCAACAGTACTTACATGTCCGCTCTGCACTGCTACCTGTAACAACGATTCCAATCGACATCAATATGCCGTAACATTCTCAGACTATTTCTGGGACGCATTGTAAAACATCTGCATTACAGATTCAGTGGTTGCAACTTCCCCAAACAAGATATCAAGTTTATTTAATATCTCAGTACTGGTTGCGTGTTCCCCTACATATATCAGGGTGCGCCGGGCAGTGCCCCGCAACGATCTTCTAATTATTTGTACAATAACATTATCAGGCAAATTCTCTGAATGTAAACATTTTGTTTCGAATCGCCATACCTCATATGCCTCATCCCCTTTAATAGGAGGTTGATCCCCTGAAAAATAGGGCAACTTGGGGGTCTCATACTTTGGAACATGTAACTGATTAGCATTCATGGAATGATCATGCTTGGATTCTTCTTTCATAATAGTTACCAAATTCGCTCTAGGACCAATAGGAATAGGATATGGTGTACTTGTCGAGCTAGGTTTATGCAATGATTCGTATTCTTCTTTAGAAAGAACAACATACTCACTACTAGTCTTCAATGCTTGCACAATTTGTTTGATCTGTTCCTCAGATAAGGATGAGTCAGCCTCTCTCTTTGTTTCCCCAATATTCTTTCCACCTGCCCAAAAACTATTGATAATTGAATAAAAACATTGTTATAACATACATGTACAATGTAACACAATTAATTGGGATTATATAAATTGCTGGAAATCAAAATTTACTGCAGCTGAAATAAAGTAATAATTAAATTTGACCTGGCCACCACCATAGTATATACTCCTGTATAAATATAGACAAAATATATAATAAACTTCAATTGCAGTAAATATACACACAATATATCTAAGTAGGGTACTGTAAATGTACTAATTACTTGTTACAAAGTCTACTACACTACTGACTTCACAACAATCTACTTCTTCTTCTTCCTACATGACACATAATATAACCCAGCGTACGTGAACAATATTCCTAACGCGAACTCCTAAACGCGTCAGAACACAATTTACACGAACATAAACACAGTGAAACATACATTTACACAAAACATGGAACATAAATTCTCACTTACCTCTCTCACTCCCTCTTTTAAACATACATCTCCGAGGTATATCAACGGCACGTACTCTAACTAGGAGAAAAGGGCATACAAAATTCCTATAATCCAAAACTTCCGGTTGAAAATCGATGGTCGTTGTTTATTTTTTGCGGAAGGAAAACAGTGAATTTCATTCTTTATATCGAATTGTGAAGGACAGGGATTTGAGGAATTAATCTTTATTGATGTTGGATGTTGCTCGTGAACTCAAAGGTGGAATTTATAAACTTTTCCTGAAATTTTGATGTTTAAACTTTGTTGTGTACTGGTCATACTACTATCGATCTATTTATAGTATCAATATTCTAGTGTGTACCATTCACGATCCAAAATTCGTCACGCTTGACTGGACCGCTTGGTAATTGTGTATCGAACAGATTAGTGTCAGCTCTGTTTATAGTTAGTGAACATAGTCTAATACACGTCACGAGTGGAATTTCGTTACGCAAGACAGAACCGCTTGATAATGGCTAGTAATCAAAGTACTGAAGCAACGGCGAATGACGCATTGGAATTTGTTGAATCCGTCATGGGTTCTCAACGCATTATTCGTGTTGACACACCTGTTGCTTCTGGGAGGAAACGTCATGCTTCTGATCCTTGTGAACAAGAGTCTACGGTGAAAAAATCGCGTGTGACTGCTAAAGCCAGGCGAAATCTTTATAATGGTAAATCGCCCCAAGAACCGCGCAAGGTTGTTGTGACAGAAGCGGACGTCCACATCGATAGTAACCCAACAGTAGAGCAGTTGATTGGAAAGCTGTCAGCTGACATGCACATGATGTTCTCATCACTGACAGAACGCATGAATAAACTTGAATCCGGGCTAGAACAACGTATAACCAGCAAAGTGGCTCAACTCCTGGATAAGAGGGTCAACTCTGAAATTGGCCGCATTAGAAAGGACGTCGATGAACGTTTGGTGTCGTTTAAGGAGTCTATGAAAGCAGAGATTGTTGCTGATCTGGACGAAATGAACAGTAAAATCAACCAAGTCAGTTCAAACTCCCCAGATCAAACGACTTCGGACATATCTCTGAATGTGGTTATTCGGGAACTGCCAGAGTCTAGGAACGAGAACATTAGTAGCAAAGTGAATGCGTTAATTAAAGATGGCATTAAGATTAGTAATGTCACTTGCGTTAGTGCTGAACGCAAATCGTCAAATAGTGCCCGACCGGGTGTAGTAATTGCTCGCTTTAAGTGTCACGACGACAAGCGAAAGGTCATGATGGGTAAAGATCAGCTTAGAAAGCGTAAGCAATATGAAAAAGTATTCATCAACCATGATCTTACTCATGCCGAACGACTGATGAGTAACAACTTCAAGACCATTCTCGGCGCTCTTAAGCAATCCAATTTAACCATTCGTGGCTCAAGAGTGGTTCATAAGGCCAACGCGACAAACAAAAGGAACGACAACCATAGTCGTGATAGTCACCATGGTCAAGACAGTGGTAATTCACAGAACAGTGATTCATGTTGGAACAGGGTTGGTGGTCGTGGTCACCACGGTGGTGGTAATCGTGGTAGTAATCGTGGTGGTAATCGCGGTGGTAATCGTCAGCAAAATCGTCGTACTAGATAATTGTCAGCGGGGTTTTGGAATGTCCGTGGATGGAATTCTGACATTAATTCTGACAATCATCAGTTACGTTCTGCCTGTGCCAACTTTAGTGGATGTGACATTCTTGCCATAGCAGAAACTCATCTTTTATATGACAATGTTTTACATGTAAACGGTTTCACGTGGTTTGGTTTAAACCGTGTTAACATTCATAGACATGCAAAAAACGGCTCCGGTGGAGTCGGTTTTTTAGTTCGTAATGATATATGTAATGAATATGATATTACTGTTTTAGATAGTCCATTTGAAGGTATTTTATGGTTGAAAATGTGTCGCAAAGCTGATAATTTTGTCTTGCTGCCTTGTGTCTGTTATTTACCACCTGAAAATTCGTCCAGATTGATTGATGTTAATACATTTTATGATACTTTGTTAACAGATGTTTATAAATACCAGAACGATGGCCTGATTTTTTTGTGTGGTGATTTCAATAGCAGATGCGGTCAGCTGGACGATTTTATTAGTGGTGTAGATCAGATACCTGCACGCAATGTTGTTGATTTTAAAACGAATGCATATGGTGAAATTTTTATTGATTTTCTTATAAATGTAAACATGTGTATCTTGAATGGTCGAAATTTCACCAACAATGATTTTACATCTGTATCAGTCAAAGGCGCCTCTGTTGTTGACTATTGTGTAACATGTTATGACGACTTGTCTCTTTTTAAAGAGTTTTCAGTGGTTACAACGACTGATCTCATCAATCAAGTCGGAACTATTAATAGTTTGGTGTGTAGTAATATACCTGATCATTCTTTGATAAAGTGGAATATTGATGTTGGCTCTATGTCTACATGTTTACAAAACCATGATACTGTTCATTGTTCTTATGCTAAATTTGATTGTTCAAATATACCAGAATCGTTTTTACTTAGTAATGATGTTATTACTGAAGTCTGTAAAACCATTGATGATATTGAGCAGGGTATGCGAACTCAAACCGATATTGATATCGCATATGATACGTGGTGTACGATTTTAAAAGATAACATGTTCAGTTCTATTCCGTATAAAACTATTACTCCTGGTGCTAAGAATAAGTCATTTAGACCCGGTAAACCCTGGTGGAATACTACTCTATCTGCACTATGGTCTTCGGTATCAGTAGCGGAAAGGAAATGGTTGTCTTGTTCCAACACTTGTTTAAAGAAAAAGTTTAAATCAGATTATTCTATCATTCGTAAACAATTTGACCGTGAAGTCCAGAAAGCAAAGAGATTTTACTGGTATTCAATGCAAAATGATTTATTACATGAGTGTAATGTTGACCAAACTAAATTTTGGAAATCCGTCGGAAAAATCGGTGTTTGTAAAGCCAAGGTTAGGCAAATTCCTATGGAGGTTAAAATGCCGGATGGTTCAGTTTCCCAGTCAGTTCCGGACATCCTCAACAAGTGGAAAAGTGATTTCAGTTCACTATTAAACAAATCTTACCAGTCTGACTCTGTCAACATAGATGATGATGATGTCCGTACTGGTCATATTCATGAGTCTTTTAATGACAATATTTCTATATTTGAAGTTAAAAAAGCAGTTGATGATGCTAAACATGGTAAGGCATGTGGTGTTGATGGCATTCCAAATGAAGTTTTGCAAAATGACACTTCAGTTTTATTTTTACACACATTGTTTAATGCTTGTTTTATTAGTGGTTATGTACCATCAGTTTGGGGGAAGTCGATCATAAACCCGATCCCTAAATCATCTACTACTGATCCGAGAGACCCTCTTGCCTATAGAGGCATTTCACTGGCCTCATCTATGTACAAAATTTATTGTAGCGTACTTAATTCTAGACTCAGTGTATGGACAGAAAATAATGGCAAAATCGTAGATGAACAAAATGGATTTCGCAAGAATCGTAGTACTATCGATCATATTTCATCATTGTCTAGTATTTTGGATTGTAGAAAAAAACGCAGATTATCTACCTTTTGTGCATTTATTGATTTTAGCAAAGCTTATGATTTTATAAATAGGGACAAGCTTTGGAACCGACTAAAAGCTTCTGGTATTACTGGAAACATGTTTCGAGCTATAAGGAATCTTTATTCGTCAGTATCGTCATGTGTCAGGGTGAATCATTTCAAGACAGAATGGTTTGACATTCATTGTGGATTAAGACAAGGCTGTGTCTTATCACCTATTCTGTTCAATTTGTACATTAATGATCTTGCCATATATTTGAAGTCGTTCAACATTGGATTAACTATTGATGACTGTTGTGTATGTATTCTTATGTATGCAGATGATATTGTTTTATTAGCTGAAACCAGTACAGATCTTCAAGTTCTTTTGAATGCTCTAAATGACTGGTGCTCGTTGAATGACATGGCTATAAACAGCACAAAAAGTAATGTTGTACATTTCCGACCGAAGTCTCTTGCAAAAACTGATATGATTTTTAAATGCGGTGATAATTTGTTAAATGTTGTTGATAAATATACATATCTTGGTATATTATTTAACGAATACATGGACTTTGAAATTACGGCTAAGGCTGTTGCCCAGAGTGCCAATCGGGCGTTAGGCCTTGTCATTGCTAAATGTAAGCTCCTAGGTG
The DNA here is from genome assembly GCA_947247005.1 of Spisula solida. Lineage (NCBI taxonomy): Eukaryota > Metazoa > Mollusca > Bivalvia > Venerida > Mactridae > Spisula > Spisula solida. The sequence goes on along the minus strand of OX365950.1, from coordinate 22,034,331 downwards.
GTGTTCCATACAATGTATTTTCTAAGCTCTACGACTCAATAGTTTGGCCAGTTATAGGTTATGGCGCCGCTATATGGGGTCATAACAACTTTTCCTGTATAAATGCCGTACAGAATAGAGCGATGAGGTATTTTCTTGGTGTTGGTAAATATACCCCCAACGCAGCTGTCATTGGTGAAATGGCATGGAGACCTTCGTCTGTCCGACAGTGGAGTTGTATTTCTAACTTCTGGTGTAGATTGGGTAATATGGACGTTTCTAGGCTTAATAAGCGCATAGCACTCTGGGCAAACAGGCTAGCGGGTACAGCTTGTAAAAACTGGTTTTATTCTGTTAAGCACAAGTTATCGTCACTTGGTTTAACTGATCATATTGACATTGCTTTGCCAATTCCTAAATTAAGTTTTAAGAAATCAGTTGAAGAGAGTATGTTGAATCTTTTTCAAATTGATTGGCTCCATTCAATACAAAATGTATCTAGTACAAATGGAAGGGGTAGAAATAAACTCCGTACATACCGTTTATTTAAAAACACATTTACTGTTGAACCTTATTGTACCATGATTTTATCTTTTTGTCATAGGTCAGCATTTAGTAAATTTAGATGTGGTGTAGCGCCCATCCGTCTCGAAACTGGAAGATACGAAAACTTGCCAATCAGCGAAAGGAAATGTCCGTTTTGTAATTCCGTAGAGGATGAATGTCATGTTATTTTAGATTGTAATTTATATAATGATATTAGGGTGAAAATGCTGGCAAAAGCAATAGCAATCTGTGATACATTTGAAAATCTGCCAAATACTGATAAACTTGTCATTTTATTTACACATCCAGCTCTGATTAGGTTATGTGCCAAAACCTGCTTTGATATTTTAAAACGTAGATCATTTTACCTTTGTAAATAATGTAACTTATTTATTTATTCATATTTCCTGTTTTACAGATCCTATGTAGCAATTGTTATTCAGTTTATTTTCGATCTGATCGAAGGTGATAGATTTATTTTAAAACGTTTTGTAACTATACACATTAGTGTGATTTTGATTTTCAGTGTTTTATTTGATAGATATTTTAGGGCAGTTTTTATAATTAGAATAACAATGGTTACATAGATTTATATTGTAAATGTTTAATGAAATTGTGATTTGATAGTCTCTTATAATTCTTTTAGAATGGCTTTGTACTGTGATATATGTTTTGTAAATTGTATAGTTTATGTGTACAGAGATGAGACTTAAATAAAGATATATATATACAAAATTCCTATAATCCTAAACCTTAATTTCCCCCAAAAATCCTAGCAAAATACTCAAAATTTCCTTCAGATTTCAAAAAAAACAATAATGTATAGTGATATCAAAAATACATATCAATTTACCACATAACATGAATCGTAAACCGACAATAGTACAATACACAAAATTTATGAAAAACAAACATTCGCGAAAATATATGACAATAGAAACATACAATAATAACAGTTCAAATACAAGTTAAACACAAAGTCTACTCACTCTCCGGTTTACAATCACAAGTTCAAAATACACAATATTTCAGTCACAGTCACAAATTGCAGGAGTTACCTGAATTTATGTCGTTAAAATTACAAAAATCAACACTTGCCACATTCCTGAGCGATGAATCATCCGGTCATCCCGTAATAATCTCAACGTCGTGAAAATCGGTCCTATGGTCCGTAAAGTTGTGTGCACACCAATATATATATAATAAATCTACAAAAAAAACACTCAACTCGCTAGCTAGCTATTTCACTGATGAGGTATATCTAGATGAATTATGCTGATGTATGATGCATCATCTCCATATTCTTCACTCCATGGCTTCTGACTTCTAGACTGCAAAAACCACACTGGCCACCATTGTTACAGGGCTTCTTGGGGATATACTCAAGACAACACTTCGGCGTAGGTTCGAATTACGTTTTAATGATCAATATGCAGAATAAAGAAGTAGAAGAAGAAGCCTAAAACAAAAGAATAGAATGATTTAGCAATTTATACCAATAAGTTCTAACCAATACAGTATTTCATATTATCCAAGAAATTCACGCGTTCTAATTCAATACATACAATTCCAAAGCAAATAAATAAAACCTTACCACAGTAGTAAACATCGGATATCACTCAAACTTCAAAGTAATAACATAATCAAAATGATTTGATTAATTAAGTATCTACTACTAGAAGATAAGTTGCGTCGGTCTCGTAAGAGATCTGACATAGGAGTGACAGTCAAACTCGTATCGCTAGGGACGCGCAAACTCACATCTCATTCATCCAATCTGATCAAACCTTTCATACAACAAATAAAACAGACAAGACAATTGGACAACAGGACAAAACAACAGGTTTTACAAACAGGTTTCACATAACACGCACGGACACTCATACTAATTGCCCTCCTCGACAACTTCCGTCATTGCCCGTAACCCACGAACAATGACGAAGATCTCCGATTTGATCAATCAGCAGATGACAAAACAAGACGATACGATACAGTATTTACAAGAAACGGCGCATGCGTGATAAATATAATTAAAGTTTGCCGCATATAATAAATGGCATATCCAACTTTTATTTAAAATGTGTCTATATGACACGGAAACATTGTTGCAGGAAACATGCACCGTTGTCTCATTGACCTGCATTAAATGTTTTTATGGTCAAGGGGGGGTAACCTGTAATAAATTTTGGTCAGAATGCCACTTTTGTTTTCTGAATCGACGTAATAATTGTACTTTATTTTTTGTTAATACTCATCTCATTTTTATCATTTTAGTATCAAAAAGACGCCAATACATTTACCTTTAATCTGAACTATTCCAACACCGGCAAAAACTTGAATTGTCTGCTATAAAACAACATACCCTAGTGTCGCGTTTTGAAATCCGTTAAGTATAGGAAACACGTGGAAGGTTGATCCCGTGACCAGCACTGTACTACCTTAATATAGGAAAACGTGGAATATTGCCCCGGGTAACAGTGCTATGTACGTCCCTTAAAGTAGAAATCACGTGGAAGGTTGGGTGCGGGAACCAGCGCTCTGTACGTACCTCAAAATAGGAAACACGTGGAATGTTGTCCCGGGTACCAGCGCTCTATAAGTATCTTAATATAGGAAACACGTGGATGGTTGGCCCGGGAACCAGCACTCTGTACGTACCTTAATATAGGAAACACGTGGAAGGTTGGCCCGGGCACCAGCGCTCTGGGTAGTCATTGTCAACACAGTAAGTAGCCCGAGCGATATTCTCGCTGGTGTCGCTGTTACGTCCAACCAGAAATTCACCCATGATAGAACCACGATAAGGATACTAGGCACATAGATCTGTATTATATAATACTCATAATTCCTCTTTAACTCAATCGTCACACCAATACACGGGTACACAACTGAAATACACATGTTGTTTTGAGCGTTTTTCCAGAACTGTTCATTAACTGCCATACCCTATGTTCTTTTGGCCTGACAAATGTCCCTAGAAATATTTATCAATCGGTACTAACGTGGTTTTCGGCAAACGACAGGTAACTTCTCCTCATGTGGAGGACATTACCGTTGCCACTGCCCCGGAAGAAGAATACCTGCCTGCCGCGGAGGAGCATAACCTGCTCGACGCAGAGGAACATGACCTGCTTAACGCGGAGGAACATCAAACCTGTAGGTTATATTCTCCATGTCAAGCATGTTATGTTCCTCCACATTGACGCGGAGATACATAACCTACTAGATGCGGAGATACATAACCAGCTTGACGCGGAGGTACATAACCTGTTTGAAGCGGAGATACATAACCTGCTTGGTGTGGAGATACATAACCTGCTTGACGCGGAGGTACATAACCTGCTTGACGTGGAGATACATAACCTGCTTGACGCGGAGGTACATAACCTGCTAGACGCGGAGGTACATAGCCTGCTTGACGCGGAGATACATAACCTGCTTGGCCCGGAGGTACATAACCTGCTTGCCCCGGAGATACATAACCTGCTTGAAGCGGAGATACATAACCTGCTTGACGCGGAGATACATAACCTGCTAGACGCGGAGGTACATAACCTGCTTGACCCGGAGATACATAACCTGCTTGACCCGGAGATACATAACCTGCTTGACGCGGAGGTACATAACCTGTTTGACGCGGCGATACATAACCTGCTTGACGCGGAGATACATAACCTGCTTGATGCGGATATACATAACCTGCTTGACGCGGAGGTACATAACCTGCTAGACGCGGAGGTACATAACCTGATAGACGCGGAGGTACATAGCCTGCTTGACGTGGCGATACATAACCTGCTTGATGCGGAGGTACATAACCTGCTAGACGCGGAGGTACATAACCTGCTAGACGCGGAAGTACATAACCTGCTAGACGCGTAGGTACGTAACCTGCTTGACTCAGTTGACAAACGAGAGCTCTACCCACTGCGCTAACTGGACAGGCAAATGCAAACATATACCGTCTAAACTCTTAACCGAATCAGAACACTCGTAAAATTCAACTACATTTGTACATCACAACTTGGATAAACTGATATACGTATTCTGCCGGACTTCTTTCATTGAGGACAAGAACTATCTCTTCGACGACTGTGATAACTAACACACGTATTTGATTTGAGTTTTTATATTTTTCTTAGATAAATATAAAAGGTTCATCATATACATGCTAGTAAAAAACAAACATAATCCTACAAATATCGTTAAATCAATTCCAAAGAGGTTCCTCCCTTTGTTTAACAGTGAGTTACTAAAGGAGAGAACTCACTAATATTGGTAAGCGGGAATTTAATCACATTGTATGACGAATGTCATACTTGTCTGTCCGTACGCACCCACTTGTAGTTGTGGTGTGCAGAACAATAGGCTATATTTAGATTATATTCGTTCCGTTGCTTACGGGGTGCAAAATATTGCTTATGGGGTTTTACAAACAAAAGAATGAACAAAAGAAAACCCCACAACTTCAAGTCAGGGAGAACGTCCGTCCGTCCTGCTGCATTCACTTACTTCCGTAATAATCCTTTTCACAGCTATAAGATTTAACTCCAGTTTGACTGAACTGTGGAAATTCTATATTTGGTGCTATAGTTACCGCAGCATCACTCCACACAAACTTCATTGTTTCGGTACTATGTCCATCTGTATAAGGAGAAAAAACGAAGTGAATGAATGATAAAGATCGTAATAATACATTGGTACATTTGGTGTACGTTTATAGTACGGGTATATTGACTTGATCCTAACCTTTATGCATGAATATAGTACAAGGTTCGTGCATTGAATATATTAATTACGCTCCATACAGCGCTTTGATTTCACTATATCGTTCTATTTAGAAACGATGTAGTTTCGGGCGATGCACTTGGAGAGTATGAATATATCAATTTCCGCGAGCAAATCGTTCAAATCGGTCCTTAATTCAGATTTGTGTTTGTTTTACACATAGAGCGTCTTTGTGATACTCCACACTTATAAAAACATACAAATGGGGCTATCCATAGAAAATAAAGATGTTATTATTATTATCATTATTATTATTATTATTAGAAGTAGTAGTAGCAGTAGCAGTAGCAGTAGCAGTAGCAGTAGCACTAGCAGTAGCAGTAGCACTAGTAGTAGCAGCAGCAGCAGCAGCAGCAGCAGCAGCAGCAGTAGCAGTAGCAGTAGCAGTAGCAGCAGCAGCAGCAGTAGCAGTAGCAGTAGCAGCAGCAGCAGCAGTAGCAGCAGCAGAAGCAGCAGCAGCAGCAATAGTAGCAGCAGCAGTAGCACTAGCAGTAGCAGTAGCAATAGCAGTAGCAGTAGCAGTAGCACTAGCAGTAGCAGCAGCAGTAGCAGTAGCAGTAGCAGTAGCAGTAGCACTAGCACTAGCACTAGCAGTAGCAGCAGCAGCAGCAGTAGTAGCAGCAGTAGCAGTAGCAGCAGCAGTAGTAGCAGCAGCAGTAGTAGTAGTAGCAGCAGCAGTAGCAGTAGCACTAGCAGTAGCAGCAGCAGTAGCAGTAGCACTAGCAGTAGCAGTAGCAGCAGCAGCAGCAGTAGCAGTAGTAGTAGTAGTAGTATACCTAGTATTATACTTACAACTTTCGACTTCGAAATGACAATGCTGTGTATCAAAAGGATATTTTTGAAGATGCATCAAACACGAATATGTTCCTGTTACTCTGAAACAGAAGATTCAAATAAAAGCCAATATCAAATATAGGCAGTTTTCTTGTCTTTTTAATTTAAATTTGATTTCAGCTTTTTAATAAACAAATTAAGCACCCATAATTGATGATAACATTGAAATCTAGTAATTTGGCACGAAAACGACGACATATGTTACATACACCTACCGATGTCAAATATATGTGTATTTATAATTCGGATTGAAAAAAAGTGAATGGTGTAGGCGTTTATGATATTTAAAGAAAAGAAAGCGAATACGTCCTTGCAGTATCAGTCCTTAAAATTACAACTGGTAATACTACAACAAGGAATAAAAGTGTTCCTGAAAACATAATGTTTGTTCTGTATGAGCTTTAGAAATGGTAACTGTTAGATATTTAAGAAATAAAAATCTGTTCGCGTATTTTGTCGGTGAATAAAACATGGGCAGGAGTTCGGATGCGGAAAAATTAAATCACGAGTGCGTAGCACGAGTGATTTAATTTTCCGCATCCGAACGAGTGCCCGTGTTTTATTCACCGACAAAATACAAGAACAGAGTTTTTATTTCGATTCTAAATACGACAATATCCCGCACTATTTAACTGCGCGCATTCCATTTTCACCCATTTGACATTGAACATGATTGAGTGGCTTATTAGCTGGTACAATTACCACCCTCGTTAATGAAAACGACCTTCGTAATTTTCTGAAGGAAAAAACAAATTTTAAACATTGAAACAATTTTAATAACACGAGTATAGTGTATCTATGTCATGAAATGAAAAATATAAATGAATTGATTATCAGAAATTTTTATGAATCTTAATTTGGAGAGTATATTGGAGTTTCTAAAAATAGATGCGTCATAGCTGTAACACTTGATTCTCGTGAAATCCGCGGTCCGTTAAATTTTTTTACTATAATGTTTACGTTCATTCATTCATAAATAGGTCATGTGATACGGGGCGTAAATTGTAACAGCCAATTTGTTACCATGTTTTATGGGGGTAATAATAAATAGTTAGACCCGCTCTTTGTTTAATGGATTAATCCGCGGATCGTGTTAGAATACTCGTTTAATCATCCTGTCATAAACATTGCACGTATTACTACTTCAATATTAAACTGTTGATATTATTTACAAATCTAAATCAAATGTATCAAAGTGATATTATATAAGTAACACATGGCTGCGAGGGTGATGGTAAATAATACCAACCCGAGAATAGTTCGCCTCGGGTGATATGTTGGTATTATTTACTGTCACCCGAGCAGCCATGTGTTATTTATTTTATTATACCGAACAAAATTACAACCATTTTGCAAAATAAAATATCAACAAATATAAGCAAATATAATTGCCGTTATGATAATTTTACATGTACGATCCCAGTCCGTGTAAGTATACACAAACATATAAATAGCATACGGATACTCTCTAGCCGGGTGTTTTCCGGACTCAAATACAATGTAGTACAAATTTATATAAATAGCCCAGCCTCGTTTTTACTAGTAGTGATCGAACAAAATATCACAAAGTGATCGAACAAAATATCACACAGAAGGTCTATGGGGAAAATACCCTGAGAGGTCACGTAAGTTATAATAAAAGCAAATATCAAATTTGTGTAGACTTTAATGGGTCAATTAGTAAAAAATACAAAAACTGCAAAAATACAGGAAAAACTTTTATTTTATGTATTTTTTTAGAAACAAATAGTTCAAATTTTACCGCTCTATTTTCGTAACAGGGAGACCAATTTGAGTACAAACATGTCTTCTGGACCACTTGACATACGAGCTAAAACCAATTACAGGGTTAGAAATGATCTAATGCTCATTCAGATATATCAGCAAAACATGATGATAATGTATTTTTTACAAATTGACCCATTAAAATCTGCCCAAATTTGATATTGGCTCGTTTATTATATGTAACACATGAATCACCCAGAATACCTTGTTATCACGCTTAGAATGCAACAGTGACCTGACTAATACTAGGGTCTATAAAAACCCAGTTACCGTTTCATTGTCTGGGATGTGGATAACACAGGTCGCCTTATGCTCAGGTATGTACGACAGAACGTTACCTAGACTGGTACCTCGGTCCGAGTTTATTATGAAATATTCGAACCGTTACTAGACAAGTCTAAACGTTACCTTGTGACATTCGGAACATCTTGTTTATCATCCACATCATGGCGTCACAAGAAAAATCACATTACATTTATAAAAACGTCTTTTTCTTTAACCACAAATGAGTTCAAAATGTGACCTCTCAATGCATTTTCCCATAGACCTGCCAGGTGATATTTTGTTTGATCACTATGTGATATTTTGCTCGATCACTACTAGTAAAAACGAGGCTTGGCTATTCATGAAAAATTTGTACTATTTGAGTTCGGAAAACACCCTGCTAGAGAGTATCCGAATGCTATTTATATAATTGTGTATATTTCACATGCCATTTTAGTAAATCTTGTCAATTTCCACCACCTGATACGGATTGAGATTGTACATGTATGTAAAATGATAGAACTTTTCTCGGGTTGGTATTATTTACTATCACCCTCGCAGCCATGTGTTATTTATATTTAATACAAATGTAATGAGTGTAACGGTCAACATAACACTTGAGTTTTAAATCTAACAGAAGGACATAGATCACGAGTTTTTATTAGATCTACGTCATCGTCCTATTTTTAGCACACACCAAGGACATTACCTCAATTGTAACTCTGAAAAACACAAATATTTTCATAACATTGAATTCTTTTTTACGAACTTTTATTGTGAATGAATTTGATCGGTCACATTTTTTTCTTTGCTTTTTATGTCAAAATCGACATTTACTCACTAACGTAGCCACTTCTATATTGTTATATACATGTATGACGTTTAATTTATGTTCTTTCAACCCACCGCGAACAATTCAAATTATTACATACATACAAGACTCGAAAATACTTCAAATTCATCGGGTTTAATATGTTATATTCTACATCAAAATCCATTGATTGAACTAATCCAACTGCGAGAGAACGTCATGAATATTGTTAGTTATAATACGTACTCAACGGTCGATATATTCATTCATTTAATTCTATTATATTTTGTTTATGACACAACTAAACGGATTGTTCGAGGGTGTGTTTTCTATTGAATTGCAATAAATTTCCATTTTAGAACGCACGCAAAGAAAATAATTAAGTTTATGTACATGTATGACATTTATTCATACCTAAGTATCTTAAATGATTTGTATTATTTGTGAAGTCCATTAAATAGTATCATAATATTTATATAAGCAGTAACAATAAAAACGTATTGAAAAGATACTGTTTGACAAGGTTTAAAGACTACTCGTACTTAACAATGTAGGCTGGACGAAATGTTCGAAATATTATATGCATACACATAGTCGAATTTAATTAACAAACGCTATATAACAAGATTAAAAGTGTCTTCGCCTAGTAAAAGCTTAAACATGTGCGCCCTCAATCAGTTACTTAGTCTCATTCATGAAGAAACCCACAGCGGAATATCATAGGCATTGTAAAACAAATAATCGTCAATTAATATACAAATATCGTTTTTTGCCTGGGGCTATGCCCCTATGCCATAGTTGTAATACCAATTGTTCAGCCTGTCCGAATTGGCAGACAACCAAATCCAAATTCCCAAAACTCCCAATTACATTACATGCGCATACAGCAAAATAAAAGTAGTTTCACTCAGATCTCACTAACCCGCCTTTAAAATGCAGAAAATCACTATTTAACATTTAACAGTTTCATGTAAAAGTGTAAAAAATAGTATTGAAGCCAAATTGGCATTGACAACAACACAGTTTCTTTTGTTTCTATTGTTTATTTATTCATGCGAGAGTAGCAAGGAAGATAACTGCGTGGGACTATGCATCATTCTTAGACTCGATTTTCCCCTATCACTATTTTATTGATTGGGTCATTGTTTACAGCGATGGAAACTTGGCAAATTAGTATGATTTGGTATACTGATAACGAATTCGTGGTCATGTTGTTATAGTGCAGAAAATGAAGCATAAAAAGGTGACTGTAATTTCGAATTCCATTGATAATTTCGCTATGCTTTTCGTATTATTTTCCAAAACATTATCAAGGTAATATGCCTACTACATGTAGTTCAATGTATGACTGAGCATGTATGTGTATGTGTGAAGTGGGGGACAATAATGGAAATCTGAGATCTTGTTTATTATTAGTAGTACATAAACGAAATACAGAGACAAGTTAAGCATGACCAATAGATTAACCCTACAACTAAGGTTAACATAACTGGCAGACAAAGAGGACGTGTATTTTCTACAAACCATTTCTGATCCGTTTACATTTACTTCAGTTTAGTAATTTAACTGCTTCCCAAGCGAATAAAGTTTAGTCCCATGCCTACAGAGATTGCAGCGCTTTGATTAATGTTTGAAGTCCCACTGGAATCATTATTTAAGTAATATCATGGGAGACTACCCAGTCTCGTTACCCTGGCACAGCCAAGTGGGAACCAGCAGTTTCCTGGAAATATCTATGCTGAGCGTCAAGCCAGGGAGACATACTAGTATCAGACCTTAATCACTCAAGTTTGATGTTTGATTGCGTTCATGTATACTATAATATTACATTGTGACAAATTGAAATGGTCACGCATTTTAAAGCACCGAAGAAAAAGCGCTAAACTCCGCATAATACACATGCGCGCGCGTTCAATTAAACACATACTTTTTTGTTCGGGCGCTTGACAGAGTGGTCGCGCAAAACAATGGCGAGTGCCATTTTGTTACACAATAAACGGGTTTCGTTTTTTAAGTTACAAAAAGGTAATTGTGATGTATGCAATTAGTGTTGATGAGCGTTTTGGTTTACGCGCGTTATATTTTGTCGTAGTCAGGAGACGAGAATTAAGTTCGAGAGAACGAAATGCCATGTTACGGAGTGTATGGAAATTAGATTTTCTGTGTAGAACTGGAAATTCTTTACCTTGCACTCAGCTGTACAGTTCCATCCGGGTATATATGGATTAATTTATTAGGCACCGTGACTTCATGGTAATCTGCTTGCTTCTCATTGAGTATATACATGTCGGGTATCCATATTGAATCAAACATCGAACTGTGTAGATTGAGACGGGTGATGTTTATGTTGTCTGTAAAACTCAGGCGATCGTCAACCCAACGTTCTCGAAGGAAAATGCTCATAGAATATTCCTACAAAACACAATATAGAAAACAAGTAAGTTACGTAAGGTTCTTGGATAGAAATTTAATATTATGGCTCGAAATTTCCTGAATTTCAAAGGACAAGGTTAACTAATGGCTTAATTTGGCCATGTGATTTGACAAAAAATAAAAATGCTTGTTCCTTTAAATATGTCCTATAATTCAAATAACTTAAAGGGACTGCCTCACATATTTGTGTATTGCAAAAATAAAATAAAATTGTCAAATATTCGCGTAATTTTGGTATAGTTGCCTGTATATCCCATACACAACAACACTGACATCTAAAATAACTTGAGAAACTTCGGCATTTTGTAGTTATTTAGTATTTTTACATCAACAATTCTATAGGGTATTAATACCCTATAGAATTAACACAACTATTACTTAAATTGCCTGAAATTTGTTCGCATTTGACGAAAACGATTCGAAAAACGAACCAAATACCTCACTGATGTTTACGCTATAGTTTGTTGATGTTACAGTTCAATCATGTATGAATTACATTATTCACAGAGCATGTTGGAAGGAAACTAAGCGCAAAAAAAAAATACTCAGTGGACGTTATCGAGAGTGGTTAAAATTGCTTATCTGTACCAAATCTTTCATAAAGCAACCGTCAGAGGCTTTCTATTACATCACTACTTGGTTAGGTTGGAAAATCATGATATACAACAATTTTAGAGGCAATCTGTGAGGCAGCACCTTTAACATTTCTTGTGTAAAAAATGACAAACCTGCCAAAAATATGAGGTGTATGTCATGTTTATCCCAAAATGTCATTTTTGGCTATTTCACGACTATTATTGACGTAAAACCTTTCGAAAAACCACGATGGCAGTCTTGTGACACTTTCATACATTTACATAACCAGTGTTCTGCAAGTCTTTATATATGTACAAGATATCAAAGTTTCGCAAGAATGCCATCTTGGTTTTTTGGGAAGGTTTTACGCCATGAAAAGCAATGAAAATGGCTCAAAATTACATTTTTGGCAAACGTAATATATTTCAAGTAGATTTGTCGACATACATTTGTATTACTAGGGAAAATTGGAAAAGTGTGCTTATTTTTTTTAAAGACAGTGTGAGGTTATAAGAAACATAGGACAATTTTATAGGAAGATGCATTTCTATTTTTCGGTAAAACTAAGGGCCAAATTAAGCCATACATGAACCTTGTCCTTTAACAAGAAGAATGCAAAAATACCATTTCGAGGAAGAGTTAACCGAAGTGAAGTTGGTCTGAACAAAACTAAAGGATTTGAAAAGTCAACATAGAACACAATCTTCAAGAGGACATTTTTCAAAAACAATAGATCAACCCATACAAATATGCCAAACCAAAAGTACATACAATGACCAAGAGGTATAGTTGTTACGGGCGTGCGTCCGTCCGTCTGATAAAAAGGATACACTAATTCAATATGACATTTTAGCGGATCAGATAACTTACCAAGTACGATTTGTATCATGGCACAATGTCATATTTATGCAAGAGTTATGGCCCTTTTAGGCGTGAAATTAGTTATCGATCGATACAGTTTGAAGAGTACACTTTTACATGTTTTATCAGTACATGTATATCTAGTTTATAATCACTGGCCGTAGAATATAAGCGTTAAAGTAATAAAATGTATGACGTAGTCCCAGGATATAAACCTGATTTGACATTTTAAGGACTAACCATATTCTTCTCGCTGATGGCAAACATGGAATTGATGTACATATTGGTCTCCACTATCACCTGTCTGTCGCCAACACCTGATGGAAATAAATAGTTTATAAATATAATCATTATTTTTATCCCTAAAATACAAAATTATGAAAACAAGCGCATCGTAATTCTAACTTGTACAGCAACGCGGTTTCGTGATTTTTGTTTAAATTTCGCCCGATTAGTCTAGTGAATAGAAAACTAACTCGTCACCCGAGCGACGAAGGTTTCAAATTCCGGTATGGGCACGTTCTGTTCCCCTGTGGCAATGGCTACACGGTCATGTTCTCCGCGTGTAGAAGATGTCAGCTTGGGGAAGAAAATCTAATTTCTGGAAAACTGGTTAGATCAATATTCAGCCAACTATAACTGAAATTTTGAAAAATTACTATTCAACGAGTGACAGTATATGCCCACTTTATTATGTTAAAATACGAATTTAGTAACAAACCACTGAAACCAGAAACAACTTACTGGACATGTGACATTATACCTTACGCCTATTGGTCATACTGAATTTATAATACAGGTCATGTGACATTATGCCTGTCGCTTATTGGTCGTACTGAATTAATACAGGTCATGTGACATCATGCCTTACGCTTATCGGTCGTACTGAATTAATACAGGTCATATGGCATTAAACCTTAAGCTTATCGGTTGTACTGAATTAATACAGGTCATATGGCATTATACCTTACGCTTATTGGTCGTACTGAATTAATACAGGTCATATGCCATTATACCTTACGCTTATTGGTCGTACTAAATTAATACAGGTCATATGACATTATGCCTTACGCTTATTGGTCGTACTGAATTAATACATTTCATATGACATCATACCTTACGCTTATTGGTCGTACTCAATTAATACAGGTCATATGACATTATGCCTTACGCTTATTTGTCGTACTCAATTAATACAGGTCATATGACATTATACCTTACGCTTATTGGTCGTACTGAATTAATACAGGTCATATGACATTATGCCTTACGCTTATTGGTCGTACTGAATTAATGCAGGTCATATGACATTATACCTTACGCTTATTGGTCATACTGAATGATACAGGTCATATGACATGATACCTTACGCTTATTGGTCATACTGACTAATACAGGTCATATGACATTATGCCTTACGCTTATTGGTCATACTGAATGAATACAGGTCATATGACATTATATCTTACGCTTATTGGTCGTACTGCATCAATACAGGTCATATGACATTATACCTTACGCTCATTGGCTGCAATATAAAATACCCAGGCTTACCTCTGTCGTATCTAGGAGAAAGTTTCTTGTCGTAGTCAGAATTAAACAAATCATTGAGTATGGTAGACCTGTAAGAGATACAGTTGTAGGAATATAACAATGAGTCACGCTATTTGGTACACTTTGATAGAGTACGTGGTATCGCTATTTGGTACACTTTAATAGAGTACGTGGTATCGCTATTTGGTACACTTTAATAGAGTACGTGGTATCTCTATTTGGTACACTTTAATAGAGTACGTGGTATCGCTATTTGGTACACTTTAATAGAGTACGTGGTATCGCTATTTGGTATACTTTAATAGAGTACGTGGTATCGCTATTTGGTATACTTTAATAGAGTACGTGGTATCGCTATTTGGTACACGTTAATAGAGTACGTGGTATAAATTGATTATTCAGGTCAGTCATATGTTTACATATAACATTATGTGCATAAACATTGCAAATTCTCTTATCAATGTTTTATTTTAATAGATAGTATGTGTATATGTATTAGTCTGTAGTTTGGTGAATAAGGTTTTGGTTTTTTACTGTTTTTTTTCTCCAACTGAAATGTTTAAAACAATAAAAATACAATGTTATGATATTGCAATATTTGCATACAAGTGACAGATCTGGATAAACGGACTATATTTTATAGGTAAGGTAAAGTGTTGGTTTGTGTCGGTATAGCATGTCTCTGTTTGAAGGGGTTAACCGACTTGGCTTATGAGACATCAACATTCTGGTCACATTTACTCTTACAACTTTTAAACAGTTTCATTTGTTGAATATTACGGATAATTTAACCTGACATGACCTTCATTATAATTATGTTTATGCATGAATATTATTTCAAGGTTCTTGCGTTGATTATATAAATTTCCGCGGACAAATCGTCCATTGTTAGACCTTTAGAACTGTGTTTGTATTACACATCGAGCGACTTTGTGATACTCCCCTCTTATGAAAACATGCAACCGGGGTTATAAATATAGACAAATATCAGCTGTTAAAATATACTAATAGAAGGTCCAGGATCAGGTCTAAGACATAACGACAAAGGTTGGGGGTCATGACGGTAACAAAAAGACGTTCGTTTTAATAATTAGGTCCAGTATTTGTGGCAGGGAGGATTCCAATGCCCATCACATTTTTATTTCTTGCTGAGGATACATTTTAACCCATCTATTTATCTCCCTGAAACTTTAAGTGTTCTCTCTCTCTCTCTATTTCATTTTTAGAATTATTTTTCAGTCAATATCAGCCTTGTTGTTAGCTCTTTGGTTTCTTAAAACCTGAGGAAGGTGTACATTGTTGCTTGTGTTAGTCTTGCAGTAATCTTTTCAGTTTCAACTGTCTTTAGATGACTTTATTTAGCAATAATAATACTTAAATTAGTCCTTCAATGGTGGTTCGGTAATATCATATGCATATGACGTTCAGAAAACATCCACAAAACGCGCAGGGTGGACATTGGTTCAGTATCGATAAAGTGAGTGTTATTGTTTATATTTTAATCGATATCAATGGAACGTTCACATTTTTTCGAACAATAGTCTCGCTGCCCTACGTTCAAGGGAAGAAACCTGCAAACATGTTTAACAATCACGGGTTTTTGTCGATATAATCCTTCGTTGTACGCTTCAATTGCGGCATACAATTTAAACTACTAATTCCCGTTGTTTTCGTTCTCAGTTTGAAATGTGTACGGATGCACGGATGCAAGGATTGTACCATTCATATTCTTTTGTTTGCTTCTGTCCGCCATTTTGTTGAATTAAACAATTACAAGCACAGCAGCTCCGGATATGGTTAGCCAAACGTGACGTGGCGTACGTGACAAACATGTTTTTTAAACATACCGTTCAACGAATAACAGCCCTACGTTCAGGGAAAGTAACCTGCAAACATGTTTAACAATCACCGGTTTTTGTCGATATAATCCTTCGTTGTACGTTTCGTTTGCGGCATACAATTTGAAAGTACTAATTCCCGTTTTTTCCGTTCTTAGTTCGAAATATGTACGGATGCACGGATTTTACTATTCACATTATTTTTTTTGCCTCTATCCGCCATTTTGTTTAATTACACAAATACACGCACACCACCTCCGGATATGGTTAGCCAAACTTGGCTCACGGGAAAAACAGGGTTTTTTAAACATACGGTTCAACCAATCACATGTCCCTCCCATGTACGATGCGTACGTCACATATTGTTTCCTTGAACGCAGGGTAGGTGCGTACCAGGAGCGAAACGTATGTCACATAATCTTTCCTTGAACGCAGGGCAGGCGTAAGTCCGAAATAAATATGTGAGTACGTATCCGCTAACGAGACTGTATTTCTTGAAGCGACAATTACAAACACGTATACTAGTACGGGTATAGCTTATTGGAGATAACTCTAACCTTATCAATAAATAAACATAGTTAATATAAACAATACACGGTCGACTGACCACTTTGTTAAATAATAGCTCATTACATCACATAATTATTCAATATTTGAGTGATGGGTGCTGAGTGTAAGTATTGGTTGTAATTCTGGGCCCAAGACCAGACTACTAGACTATCGGTAAGTATTGCAATTATCAGAAAAAGCTCTTTCTGGATTTGAACCTTTAATCACCCACCCACAAGGTCATGATCGGGCATTAACCACATGGATGGGGTGGGTGTGGTCAGTAAAAACCTGATGCCAATCATGGGTAATTAGTCAATTAATTAACATTTCTACGAGATTAAAAACAGCTGTAAGATAGAGTGAATATCTCATTACATGACTCAGAGCAATACCATTAAATATTTTCTTACGAGTTGTACGTAACCATTATTTAAATATCTTATATCACACTATTAGAACTGGGTTTTCTACGAACGTATAATGCGCAATTAGGATTTAGTCGATACTGTATTACTGGCTGAATAATGGTGAGATATGCCAGGCTGTTTTTCATCTGGTAAATATGTAAATACGGAATAATGAACATTATGCCATCAAATATATTGATTAAACATCTACTGTTCACATGATTATTGTTTATAATGTCTGCGTTGAAATTAGAATGTCGTTTATCTGGGTGCGAGTGTTCTTGTGCATGCGGACGGGTGAAACTGTGCGGCGGGTGAATGGATACAGAGAGAAATATGCGAGTGGATAGGCGTGTTAGACAAGCGAGTGGATGGACGCAATAGAAAGGCGCATGCAAAGGCGGACTCAGGTATGCGTGCTGGTGAAAAAGCGGGCAGACTAGTGATCGGGTTTATACGAGGTTCTATGCTAAAACCGAAATTGCCTATCCATTGTCCGTGTTACGTATTTTAATCCAGATCGACTTATAATCGGGTTTGTACCGTAACACGACATTCTATGCTAAAACCCGAAATTGCCGGTACATAGTCTTATAATACAGATTGACTTATAATCAAGTCTATACGGTGCTACGAGGATCTATGCTAAACCCCGAAATGACCGATCCATTGTTTCGGGAGCGTCTTATAATACATATTGACTTATTAACGGGTATATTCCGTACACCGTCTTGAGATGCCCTCTCTTGACTGACACTCTCTTGACCAACACGTTCTTAAAAACTACTCTCAATTGTACACTTACAGTTAAAATTAACAACAATTCGTTTACTCTTATTTACAACAACCTCTCAACAGGAACCACATATCTGTCTCCCTAATGGTGTGGCTGCAAAGGGGTTGCAATATTCTAGCAATTTAAATGTGCACAGACGCTTCCTTAATTTCCACGTGTATTTCATTTCGTGGAAATCGGACCCAAAGAGTCAGAATTTAAGTTAAAATGAGCTCTTGAAATTTTACAGAATTCAAGAATAAACTGAATAATGTTTCGGTTTCGTAATGACAAATTTTAGTCAAGCATCCCATGGAAATTAACTCAAAGACACGTGACAATATTTGAGATCAGGCCCCGATCTCCGGAAGCATCTTAAGTAGAAATCTCAACTCAAATTGAGATTTTGCTAATATAAGAGTCGGAATTAAGAGATAAATCTGAAGTTCAAGCTCTTGAAATGTGACTGATATAAAATCAGAAAATCATTTGTGTTTAGTGATGCTAATTTTGAGTCCAGTTTCGCATGGAAATTAACATTAAGACACATGCCAATATTTGAGATGAGATTTTGCTCAGATTCTTAGGGAGATTGGGGCCAGGTGTAGACTGAGATACTTCGGCAGATCGGACCGGACGGAAATTTTGTTGGCTTACTAATTGATGAACTTAAATCTAATCCAAATATTGTTTGCATTTTTCCTAAATGGATTAACACGGTTATTTGATTGCGAGTGCAAGTTCAACCACACAAACAATTTAATCTCCCCAGGTGAGCGTGAATTAATGTTTTTACAGTATATAAGAATTATTAAATATAAAAAAGATAATGACAAAATAAAAAATAAAAGTCACAAGTCGGCTGTAACACTCGGTGCCGCTGACAGCCCGGCACTTTTGACCCATTTTTACACCTGGGTTAAGTTAAGCATGTGGGTAATTCTCGCTCAGAGACTTCTCGATCTCGAAGCGCGCGCCCTACCTCTAGGCCACCACTTACTCATCGGACAGGATATGAAACGCTCAATAGAAACAGTAGAGGACGAAAGACACCAAAGAGGAACACTACATACAAATTGCTAGCTCTGTATGTAAGTCGTCCCGATCAGATTTGATAACGTTTGATTGGTTACAAGTCGTCGGCTTAAAATTATTTTTAGCTATCTACAAAAATAATATTTTGAGAGAATTGCATCCATGGATTCCTAATATGATGAGTTATCTAATGCGCCCATTGTTTTCTTAATGGGTGCACCCATTAGGAAGTTTTGAAATTTGAAAATCATTAAAGTAAACCATACTTACATAGTGTCATTACTTGAAGCCGTTGTTTCGGGTACCAACCACTGTAACATCAGTATTAGCACCAACAACATATGTCCATCAATTCCAATCTCCATGACAACTACTAAATGTTAAAGAAAAATATATTTCCGACATATTGTAACACGTATTCCAATCATCATTATAAATGCTATACTTATACATTTATAAATTATTTCCCCTTTGAATTTTAACACTTCTCTTATGACATGTTTACATAAACTTGAAATACGTTTTGTCGATTTTCCCCCACAATATGGAAGACTGTTAGTGACTTTTATCGTTCATTGTTTCAGACAAAGGTGACATTGTTAAAGACTAAAAGAGTAAACGATTCTTTTTTAAGGTAACATAAATTTTATAAAAATCAGCATTTGTCATTTTTTTCTCTTTTTCAAAGATACGTTAGATCTACCTGTGGATTCAGATTGTTTTCTTTTGTTTTAATTTTGTCGAGAAAAGTAGCACAAATTTAAATCATAAAATGGGTCAATGCTTTTTCAGTCAAGACCATTCCGCCGACGCCATGGTAATGAAATCGAAATACACTAAATACATTTTTACGTATATAATTCCATACTATATTTTTTTTAAAAAGAAAATGTTCAAATATTTCCAAGTTAATTATTATGTGATTTTTTTCGAAATATTTCATCATTGAAAATAGTAATTATATCAATTGATACGTTTCATATGTTAATGTACCCAATCATGCTTGTACGGTTTGAATATGGCCATTATTCAGACCAGCAACTCAAAATTGATATAAAGACACATGACATTATTTGAGACGAGATCTTGCTCAGATTGGGGGCTAGAGGAGCATCATCTGACTCCGTGGTCAGCACCAGAGATACCGACTTCTAGTCAGACTGTGTTATAATTTGAAATAACTTGTTTTGAAATATTAAACAGATTTGGATTAAAATTGTATAAATCAAAACCATGCTAGCCGGTTGAATATTAGTACAATGTGAAGTACGTAAGTGTCGCGTACACTTGGTCGCAAGAAAAATGTTCAAAGTAGCTGTCGAATGTATATAATTTAATAATATATTTATGTTAATGCGAATTAGGCTTACTAAGATTTTTTGCTTATACCAAAGTTTAGTTCGTTTTAATCCTTTGTTTGTTATTACACACTTATGATAGCATTTTTAGAACGTCACGTGGTATTATATATGTACGTGCACAATACGTAATATAAAATCAGAAATAATGCGGGTGATTAAATTTCATCATTGTTGCGAAATCATCATATTAGCGGGGGATTAAATTTCGCCATCGTTGCGATATTATTATATTTGCGGGTTATCGAATTTATCTATTTTCGCAAATTCGGCATTAACGCGAAAATAAAGACTAGTTACACATAACTGTGTTGGCTTTTAACAAAAATTCGCGAAAATTAGATCCTGCGAAATAATCTGAAAATGTTGAAATGGTGAAATATTTGTCCCACGAAAATATATGACATTACGTTAGTTATATACGATGACGATTTTTCTTGATTAGTTTGAGCGAATTATCCTCTATTCAACAAAAGGTGAAATTAAAAAGAACTACATTTTTGTGAATTATGTTTTTTTTAATTTATGTAAACGAACTGATGCATTATTAATTTCAATCAAGAAAAGAATTCATTCAAATTATTTTCTTAATTGTCAGTTAGCTACGCTGAGGAAAACAAGTTATTCACTGTATTTTGTCGCATCAATAAAAACAAGTGTTTAAGAATATTACTTATACAATTGCAACCTGTTAAACTTGAATTAAAAAGCAAAGAAAGGGAATTTTAAGTGTATATACAACGCCGGAACATATTTTACCACTGTACGGTATACATAGATAGTACTAAATAGTATAGTCTATTTATTATTCATGTTTAAAGTTCCGACTCGCTAAAGAATTGGAATTCTTAACTGCCATGTTCGGACCTTTATGAACTGATAAATAACGCAACACGAAAACATTTTACATTTTAAAAAAAATTGACATACCAGAAAAAGATATACATGTATAAATTCTATAACTTATTTGTATTGTAGGTTCAAGTTCAATGAAGGCATAGTTCTTACGCCCCCCTTCGAAGAAGAGAGCATAATTAGGTCTGCGCATGTCTCAAGCTATGCAGTGAGGTTCGTCGTGACAAGAGGGGGTGTACAAAGAAAATATAGTCCAGTTTTCAACCCAGTATAGTCCTATGGATGCTAGATTCTATTGAACGTATTAGTTGGGAGCGGAACAATAGGCTTTCTTTTAGATTTTGTTCATTCCTTCACTTGCTGGGTGCAAAATGTTACTTGTAGGTTGCAACAAATCAAATGAATAAATTAAAGACATCTCAACAAGTATCGTTAAATGACAAGTTATTTAGATAGTTATTCAACACAAAAATGTGCGATGGGGTATTTAGTTCAATAGTATAATGCGTTGTGACCGGTTGTTTTCGGATTATCTTGGTCTTTGGAAAAGATCTAAACAATAAAGTTAGTAGTTGAGGTTTTTGGTCGTGTTAAAGCATAAAATGTTTGTTCTGTGTACTACGTGTCCATATAATTTCAGGCACCACATTAGTGGCAGCGGTGGGATTAAAACTTAATTCTGAAAATTACAACAGTTACCTTTAAACCTTACTTTACGGCGATCAATCTATTGCTTAATGTAACAATATGTCTGATCAGTATGATGGAGATATCAGGAATCAACATGTGCGTGTACTCCGACCACGTGCTTAACGCTCATGGAGCATACGGAAATATTTAAGAGTGTAAAGTCAGTTGCTTTATCTAGCGACGCTGGGATATGTCAAATGTTTTCCACCTGATGCGGACAGTGATGTTGCCAGCAGAAGCCCCTTTTCGCCAGCTTCTGGGAATAATAAAGCTTCGAAAAGTCAAAACAATATTCATACCGTCCCAGTTGTGAGACACCAAGTCTTATGTATTTTATATTTTGAATGCCGTTAAAGAGTCATTTGCCAATGTGCACAAGTGTCCGAGTAAGCAGTTAATTGCATTGTCAAATACGCTCGACCAATTGCCCTGTCTGATCTTCATGAACATAACATTAGGTTATATTCTATTTTATTCTATTTTATACTGTTTTGTGATACCGAACTTATATAATGCATAACATTGTAATATAAACTGACATTATCAAAATTTATGTTAATCATTGATATTATTATTAATCATAAAATAACGTTACTATAATTATCATAAAAGTATGGAATAATGTTTTGTTCTTAACATTTGTTTTATTTTCATAAACAAAGACATACACACATATATACGAAGCATACAAACAGATGTCTCAATATACAATGTAGAGCTTGGACAATGTAGTCAACACATAGCTGAATTATTATGATATAAATAATATACGTCATTATATGTTTTTGTAAGAAAGGAAAGCATTCGAATGAAAGTCGCATTAAATAGTAGTAAGGTGGGTAGAGCGGAATAATGTTCTATGAACAACCGAACTAACAAAAATAAGTGAGAACTTGTATATACGTCAGTATTGGTATAAATAATTGCTTGACAATAATTATTATTTAGATGAAATTAGTTGCGCTTTTTATACATTATCTCCAATATGACCGTAGATATATATCACAACTATATGATGATAATAATAATATTATCATGAACAATATTATTGATAAGTACTCACTTTTTATCGCCGTAGGTTCAGAGTGTTTTCTTTCAGATATGACGCTGATAATGAAATGATAATATGAACTAAGGCACAGCCTATTTTAGCGAATTTTATCTTAAATTGTTCATTTTTATAACTTTGTTCAATTCTCATATCTCGCTGCTACATGTCCGTATTGAAACACAGCAGTCAGACACTTGTCAGATGTCCTTAATTATAAGTAACATGATCATCCAGTACAGAATGATTGCTGATCATATGATTCATATATGTACAGTCAGTAGAAAATTTGTGACAATTTTGGGTACGAAGTAACGAAGGACGATAGTCGATACGAACCTGCTTTCGTTTTTAAGTTCACTATATAACTACCTTGATTATGTGTATAATAGTACGACTTTCCTTGTTTAGAACAAGTACTTTCATGGCGTAATCAGTTGATCAATTACTGATTCTAAGCAGGTTGTCACATTCTGTGTTTTTTCTCTGTTTTCGGAATTTTCCCAGCGTTCCAAGATGGCGGTCGATCAAAGTGCTATACGAAGCAACCGAGTATTTATCTCCATTTAAAAATGTGTTCTAGATGGGCCTACTGAGTTTTTAGAATATTTTTAAACATCATTAAAATATAAAAGAAAATTTATGAGCTACAGAATAACGCATTTTAGGTAACTTTTGTTATTCTATTGGCGGCCATTTTTCAGTATCTTTCCGTAACTTCGAAACCGTAACACAAAGTTTCAGATCCATTAGTTAATTCAAACTCTGACCAAACCACGTGACACGTTGACTTATTGCGAAATATATTCTGCGCCCGAAAATCCGCTATTACAAGACCCAGTGACACTGAAAGGTCGTCTCCTTCTATGTATAAGCGAAGCAGGGCGTTAATAATATTTACTCTTACGTATATAATACAGTCGGACCGATCGTTCTTGCCTCCTGAATTGAACAGGAACGTGTCTTAGGCAACCGATATAGAGAAACGCCAATTAATTAATTTCTATGAATGGTCTTCGCCTGTCCGTTATAAAATAGTTTTCGCTAAATAACTGTTGGGCAGAATTATACGAAGCTTACAGTAAATGTGTAACTGTACAACTAATGAAGACTACGTGTAAAACCTACATTTCAACAGTGCTTGTGAAAGATCAATGTCAAAGTTCAATGTCAAAGGGTTAAGCTTATAGATTACGTGCATGAAACCTCCAACAAAGGTCAAAGTTCAATGTCAAAGTTTTGAGGTAACATTACGTACATGAAACTTCCAACAAAGGTCAAAGTTCAATGTCAAAGTTTTGAGGTTACATTACGTACATGAAACTTCCAACAAAGGCCAAAGTTCAATGTCAAAGTTTTGAGGTAACATTACGTACATGAAACTTCCAACAAAGGCCAAAGTTCAATGTCAAAGTTTTGAGGTTACATTACGTACATTAAACTTCCAACAAAGGTCAAAGTTCAATGTCAAAGTGTTGAGGTTATAGATTACGTGCATAAAACTTGCAACCAAGGTTAAAGTTCCATGCCAAAGTTTTGAGCTTACATTACGTACATGAAACTTCCAACAAAGGTCAATGCTCAATGTCAAAGTTTTGAGGTTAAAGTTCGTGGTAACCATGCTAACCTTAGGTCAAGTCAATATTTTACAATCCATAATTTACCCGGGGACTTAGGCGATGTTTCGTCTGTCTTGTTATTTAATTACTTAGATCTATATACCAAAATATACCTGTATTTAATTTTAAATGAAAATAGAAAACCGGTAATTCCATGAACGTGTAGACAAGAATTACGGTACCGTTAATATCCTTCAGTGAAATTGCATTGATAAAATATGTATGGTATTTACGTACAAAAATTGAATGTCTCATTAAAGGTGCTGCCTCACAGAATGGGCTAAAAAATTTATACATCGTGATTTTCCAACCTAACTAAATATTGATGTAATAGAAAGCCACTGACAGTTGCTTTATGATAGATTAGGTGCAAAAAGCAATTTTATCCACTCTCAATGTCGCCCACTTAGTATTTTTTTCTTGAAAATAAAGCGGCAAGTTTCTTTCCAACATGCTTTGTGAATTATGTAATTAACGCGTGATCAAACTGTAACATCAACAAACTACAGCGTAAACATATGAGAGGTATTTGGTTCGGTTAACATTTTCATCAAATGCGAAAAACTTTTAGACAATTTAAGTAATAGTGGTGTTAATTATATAGGGTATAAATACCCTATAGACTTATTGATGTAAAATACTAGATAACTACAAAATGCCGAGGTTTCTCAAGGTATTTTAGATGCCAGTGTGGTTGTTTATGGGATATACAGGCAACTATACCAAAATAACGCGAATATTTGACAATTTTATTTTATTTTTGCAATATACCAATATGTGAGGCAGTCCCTTTAAGGTGACACTGGATATGGTCCCAACATATATTACCAAAATGAACAGATAGTTACTTTACTTAGCTACGAAAGTTATTAATCTTTGTCAGAAGGGTGTATAGAATATCAACCTTCGCCATCCGGGTTGCACAAGTCTTGGTTACATTAAACAGGTTAAACTGTACAGTCATTCCTTACAAATATTGAGTAGGAAAACAAACTTTCTTTTACGACTAAGTGTATTACAGCTATATCACGCATAAATTGTCGCCCATCGTTCAAGCATGTTGCTTACCCTTCATGGTAACCTACTGATTGAGTTCAATATTTAAAAAATACAACAAAAAGGGATGACACATCATTTTATTTTATTGGTTTTATTATTATTCATAGAGTATGTTATATGTATTGTTTCGTGGTTATAATGACTTTGTTTTTTTAAATAATTAAAAAGGTCAGGAGAAAACAAATGATTTGTGATGCCCCGGAGTGTCATACATTTCTTATAGTCTCACGCATAAACATATTGACAAAGTAAAACAATACCGAGAATTGAAAGCTGAAAACATATTTAGAAAATAAAATTCTATAAGAAAACAAATAGCTTTTTAAAAAAGGTAAACCATTTGTTCAGACTGATTCCTATGACATTCATGTATACACTTTGCGTATTAAACATATATTCATATCTTTATGTATGATGCGGTCAGACCCCTTGCAAAGGACAAAAGAATCTCTGTAAAATATTGTTGATGGTGCATTTATTAGCAAAATAAATAATACGTTAGCATGATTTACATATGTTATCTATCTTTATTTTAAATGTACACATGTATCATAAATGAAAAATAACGGGGTTACCCGAAAGGGGCCTCAAATGGAAAGAAAATTATAGGACAACGTTTATGTTGTTCCACATACGTGGGGTGTTCGAAATGCAGGCTTATATCAACGGAAAGTTTAAACTTGGATATAGTGATAAATACAATACATGTGGCGCTTTGTGCGATTTATGGACATCGTATAATGTCTTACTGCATTGTTACTTGTTCATTGCATGTTTCAAAGCAGGTCAATGACATCTGAAAGACAACCAGAAAACAACAACAAATAAATAAATACATTGTATTCCAGATTTATATAGCGCCCTTTTCATGCGAACGCACGTTCAAAGGCACTTTACATTATTGTGTTGCAGCCACAAGGGCGCATGTGTATCCTCTACCAGTGCAAATACAGCATGATCTGGCCAGAGGGACAAACTGAGAGAAAGACCCTGAAGGGGGAGAGAGACATTAAATACAGACAAGTCGGGCGCTGCAAGTGCGCCTAGCTCTTATTTCGAATAGAAAGTCTGGTTCTTTAATGTGCCCGGTGTAAATCACCGATACACAGCTTCCTGGCACTTCCAGATACTTTGCAGACCACACGGCCAGATATAGCTGGACATATTATAACAACACGATGGTACGGTGGTCGAGTGGATAATTCTCTTGACTAATGATCGAGAGGTCCCTGGTTCGAATCTCGGCCGGGGTACTTGGTCCTTTCTGAAATGTTTTCAAGTGTTTCCAACGTGACTATAGATGAACTGGTTGGAAACACAGAGGTAGTCTCGCGTGTATCGGTGCTATATACCGGGCACGTAAAAGAACCAAAAAATCTATTCGGAACGACCTAAGGTAACACTATCGGATTCCTTGTGTCACATCGCGTTCTCTTTTACCAGCTGTCTCTTCAGCAAAAATATAGGACCCCATTGGAATGAAGTGTTTGCACTTTTATAGGTTATCCTCGACAGGAAGGCCTAAATAATTACAACAAAGACCATTGATAAATTAACATGATATTCTCCTCAAAGCTGCAATATTGCCAGTTGGGCATTCATCAGCTCGTATAGGCTAGAATGTTTCCAAAGTTCATTTCATTGTAAAGAAAATTCAATAAGTTAAGAGTTGTACCCACTGGATACCATGCTTATGCAGCGATGACTAAAACGCCATCATATCTTAAATGGCAAGAAAATACTATAGTCATACTCCAGTACTTTCAAAAGAAGTTTTAACTTGTATTACAGACGATGAAGTACACGCTCACTTTCATTAATAAAGACTGAATCAGAAATATCACATATACCCTCAAAAAACTTCTAAGAAAGGTCCTACTAATCACATGCCGTAACCAATGGATAACTATGTAACTAGTAAGCCCGTCCGTCCGTCCATCATGTGCAGAAAAAACTTCGTCGATGTCATGATGAAAATGTACATACACAGTATATAAGACATATACTATAATGCGAATGGCACATGCCTGTGCTTGAATACCATTTCTTTATTTAGACCTTGATCAATGCGACTAAGTTTTTTTTATTGTTAATCACACTCGGTAGAGCGTAGGTACGATTCCAGGACACCTATACGGTCGGCCATATTGCAGTACATGAGTGTTTTACCTTTTGCAGAAGACGAAAAATACATGTAGTTTCAATCTTCAATTTAAAAGTGCAATTAATGTGTAATTTGTAGAGAAGAGTTCAATAAAACTTTCCTGTGAGTTTCATTGTAAATGATTGTATCAAAATACAGTCAGTTGCATTTCTTTTCGAACACTCCTCGTATTTATGAGTAATTACATATACAGAAAAATAATAAATTATTATTTTATGAACCGAACGCGCGAACCCGATAAATTCCCAAGTCGTTGATCTGTTATTATATTTATCCCGTTTATAAGGCGAGAAAACTCCATTAAATCTCGCCAACCGTCACATTTTCCAGTGGCGTCACGTTTTCCAGAGGCGTCACGTTTTCCAGTGGTGTCATGTTGGCATCGACGTCATTTCATCGTGATCATGTTAAATACCCCGATGTTGATACCCCTTCGTGGATTGGAAGTCCCCTACTAGGATTAGAACATTTGACCCCACACAGCTAAGTCCCCTACTAGGATTACCACATTTGACCCCGACCCAAGCCTAAGTCCCCTATCGGAATTATTAATTTGACGTTACCCCCATTCTAGGTCTGTGTTTGACCCCAATGAAGGATAGGTCACCTTATTATAATTCGACATTTGACTCCGACCCAAGGCTAAGTTACCTGTCTGGATTAGAACATTTGACCCCCGCCCCAAGGCTAAGTCTCCTACTAGGATTAGAACATTTGACCCCCGGAAAAGGCTAAGTCCTCTACTAGGATTAGAACATTTGACCCGCCCAAAGGCTAAGTCCCCTTCTAGGATTAGATCATTTGACGCCGCTCCAAGGCTAAGTTACCTGCCAGGATAAGAACATTTGACCTCCGCCCCAATGCTTAATCTCCTACTAAGATTAGAACATTTTTTCCCGCGCCAAGGCTAAGTTACCTACCAGGATTAAAGCATTTGACCCCCGTCCCAAGGCTAAGTTCCCTACTAGGATTAGAACATTTGACCCCGCGCCAAGGCTTAGTTACCTACCAGGATTAGAACATTTGACACACCCCTTTAGGCTAAGTTCCATACCAGGATTCGACAGTTGACCCACCCCAAGGCTAATTCACCTACAAGGAAAGGCACATTTGACCCCACCTCAAGGCTACGTTCCCCAACAGGATTAAAATATTTGACCCCACCAAAAGGTTAGTGTAAGTCCCTTTCAGGATCAGGACATTTGAACCCGTCCTGTCTCCTACTAGGATAAGACCTCCACAACGATTAGTACGTTTGACCCCGCCCTTAGGCTAATTCACCTACCAAGCTTAGAACATTTTACCTTAATCTCAATGCAAAGGTCCCTAATACGTGTTTGAATGGAGTGTACAATACTTTTAAATGTTTTCGCTGTTAACATTATAACAACAATTACATATACTGTTAAGCTTAGTAGAAGTTGATTACTGTATTGAGTATACTATGTCTCATTTACTTAAACAAAAGCTAAGAGGGACGGCAATGTTTGACACGTGTCGAGGAGACGTGGAAGTAGTGCTCTAGTGACATCAAGGCATGGACGTGGTGAGCCAGTGACATCGAGGCATGAAAGTGGTGAACCAGTGATATCGAGGCATGAAAGTGGTGAACCAGTGATATCGAGGCATGAAAGTGGTGAACCAGTGATATCAAGGCATGAAAGTAGTGAACCAGTGATATCGAGGCATGAGCGTGGTGATCCAGTGATATCAAGGCATGCAAGTGGTGAGCCAGTGATATCGAGGCGTAAAAGTGGTGAGCCAGTGATATCGAGGCATGAAAGTGGTGAGTCAGTGATATCGAGGCATGAAAGTGATGAGCCAGTAATATCGAGGCATGAAAGTGGTGAGCTAGTGATATTGGGGCGTAAAATTGGTAAGCCAGCGGTGTAGAGGTATGAAAGTTGTGAACCAGTGATATCGAGGCATGAAAGTGGTGAGCCAGTAATATCGAGGCATGAAAGTAGTGAGCTAGTGATATTGGGGCGTACAATTGGTAAGCCAGCGGTGTAGAGGTGTTAATGCAATGGTCGTGCCGCCTAAAGAAGTGAAGATTGAAGTGTGAAGTTGGTGGCCGTGTAGCTCATGACCTAGTTCAAATAGAGACGTGAAGTTGTATTCACGATAGCCTATTAACCTAACAATTGTTATTAATAAGCAAAACCAAGATAAAACAAATGCAGTTTCGTCAACCAGTAATAAACGCAGTAGCGTGTTTATTTGTAATAACTTTCATGTCGTCAAATACAACACCTTCTCACGCGTACAGGGGTCCGTATTATTGACATATCTTTGCTAAGATGGGACTTTTACTGTAGAGAATTCAGAGCACACTAAGTGAGCCCATACATTTTCGTAGAGCACTTTACGATAATTCTGGCTTATATAACTTTGTTTGGGTATTATTTATAATAGCTGTCTTTGTTCGCTCAAAATAGCATACGAAAAGCTAAGATGTGCCTATGAAACGAGCCCCTGATTTTGTTGGTGGTGGCAGTCGGTACTTCTTAACGTAAAATGAAGTACTCGTAAACTCTGCAATGTGTTTGAGTGAGTGTATTTTATGTTGCTAGTTATTCCGCAATATATTGAAAATTAATACGTATAAACTACATGTATCATTATCATATGTGTACACTATATGAATGTTATCTTACAAACAGATGAATCTTGTTCATTTGTATTTATCTACACTCACTCCCATACTTCAGTTACACATATACTCATGATGGATGAGGGCGGAATTGAGCTCAGTGATTCTGTCAGGGAATCGGACTGTTTTTACGACATATCATGTTTTCCATGTGAAATAGACGGGAGAAATGCGGAAGCTATTAAATATTGTGTCGATTGTAAAGAACATTTGTGTACGACATGCTTGACACATCACAATAAGTTTGCTCCGACGAGGTTACATTCTATTTTGGATCAAGTTCAGGTCGGCCACGGACAAACGAAGCAGATTCCAATTCAGCGATGTAGCAAACATGGTGGAAAGATTATTAATGTTTACTGCCCCGAAGATGACACCGTTGGCTGCTCTACATGCATATCTGACGATCACAGGTAGGTGTCTACTTTTGGTTTCGATTTGAATATTTGTAATAGAATGTCATATTCGCTTGCCTTGAATGTCTTTTATCTGTTGTTGGTAGATTACATGTCGTCCAGAATAGTACACGTCAATAGATTTGATTAACATTTAAATATAATGTCCCTATATGATATTTAGGAAACAATGATATGTTCCGTTTAAAAGCGGAATAACTCTCTGATAAGTCAGTCTCAAAACACAGAATGATTAATGATTTCAAAACAATTATAACGACAACGATCAGTGGATCGGGCGATTTGGGGATTCGACTAACTACTTGCCCGATAGAAACGCATGGGGTTATTGGCCATGGAGATGATCTTATTGCATATTTTGTACATCAAAATGTTTATCTTAAATCCACCCGCTCAGAATAATTCTAAATTGTCTAGATTCTGGGATATTAAGTGTTGTTTTTTGTTCTCTTTCCTGTTTTGGCAACTTAAATTTCCCGACCAGGCTAGTAAATACATGTAGTATAAAATTAGACTCGGTAATAAATTAGGTCATACTACAAGCCAAACATTTTATATACTACAGCAGAATAATAAAACAAATACCTTGAAATATTTAAAAAACGATTGAGATCCTTTTACCATATTGAGAGATATAATGCTCTTAAGCAATTCCAAATCCAAAAATTTGAAGCAACATGGGGAAAATACAAAAATCGTTTTGCGGAATAATCATACAATGTACCAAATACCATAAGTGACCTCCTATCCATTATGACAACCAACCCTTGTTACCCTCTATTTTATTATGAATAAAGTCAATATCATTGTAATATTACTTTTTTTGAAAGATAGTAAGTGAACAGTTATGTATTCACAGATTGGACCTTTAGATTTATTTTCTTTATATTTCCTATACCCTGATGTTCAAAGGCCATGTCATGTAGTCATTTTAATTTTTGACAAAAACCAGTAATCAATTTTGTAATCCCTTAACAGTAGGTGATTGATAATATCGGAATTATGCTTGAACAATGTGTCACTGTATCTGTACAAATATGTTTACATTGTATCCAAACCTTGCATATTTGAGCTACCCTGGACTACATGCTTGACAATTGATAAGATTCCTTTTTGTACTTGAGTGTATTTTGTTCTTTAAGCTGTTAAAGATAAATGTCATGTTTAGTTATACTATTTGCTTATTACCTGTAAACTTGTCAAGCATTCACTAAGATCTACTTTCGCTTTGTGCTCGCACATTGCTGGTCTACTTTCGCCTTTGATTTGATCAGACCAGCCGCACAAAACTCACTTATGTATAAAATATCATACAGTATTTTGATTTGAATCTTGAATGCGGCCAAAACCACAAAGATAATCGAGGGGCCACTTACTTACATACTTAACACTATTCTCAAAAATTCCACTATGTGAGGCTAGTCTACTTTCGCTTTGAACAGACTAGCCACTCAATACTAGTGCAAAAATAAAACGAACAAAATTATTTTATTACATAAAATGTGCGAGATTTATTTAGTCTTAAAATATACATGCATAGATAATCGGCTTAAAATAAATTATATTAGTTATTCGGTAGAAAAAAGGAGACAATGTACATAACCCAAGGGAAGGAACTCTACCTCGTTGTAACAGTATAATGCTGTTGGACTTGCTCCCCTTGGATTGTGAAGTATGAAAATATTGTACTATATATATTATATACGGTATTGTGAAATATGAAAAGTTTAGTAATTTAGTCAAGTTGTATATTTATGAAACCAATGTAAGGTGGGAGAAGGGATGGTACCCCGACCCTATCCCTCCTATGACAGTGTTAATAAATGAGCTACATGGCGTAGCTGAACACTAAAAAATATTATTTCACTACATATTCACGAAATTTGAGCTTTCTCCGCGGTCTATAAGTATTTTTAATTATTTTTTAAAGACCAAACTGCCGATTTTTTGACACATTTATCAAGCTTAAAATATAATGTGACTTTTGTGATAAAAAACCACATCTCCGTGTCGAGGAAGAACCACTGCACACTTAAACGTTCTTCGTTTTACTGGTGAAGACACGAAATAAATGAAACAGGCACAAAATACCCAACCACTTGATTGTTGAAATATTTGCCGTAGGCTAACATAGCATATTCAGGCTAGCACGTCTTGTCGGGGTACACGGTGTGTACTACGAAACCCTGACTAAGTATACATTATGATGTATAGACCAGTTAGACAATCGATTATTAATAATGCGTGTTAACAGTTTACCCATAGTGCTTAATAATGTGATACCTCGATAGTTAGCAGCGTTATCAAGGTCGCATTTATTGTGTAACGGAATTACATATATTTCGCTCCATGCATTTTAGCTCACATGAGCACGAAGTTCTCAATGTGAACTATTGTGATCACCCTTTTGTTCGTCGTCGGTTGTCCGCCGCCCAGCGTCCGCCGTCAACAATTGGACTGTTAACACTCTAGAGATCACATTGTTTACATAATGTTACTCACAGTATGTTGACTCACTGAACCCCCCAACCGGAAGTCGCTGGCAACTAGGCGTTCAGTTTCATTTTGGAAAGCTGTCAACAGTAAGTTTTTAATGTTTTTATCAGACTTTTTGAACTGAAGATACTTTTTGCATATATTTTTTCGGCGTGAAATAAACGCCTCTTTAACAGAAAATCCTATACTAGGTATTAGCATTTAGAACGAAAACGTATTTTCTCAAAATAGACAGCTGGTTAAAACGAAAAATGATTCAATCACAATAAAATGCCCGTTATTTTGGAAATGATAAGGAAATTCGAGTAATATTCTCTTCTAGGTGTTTCATTATCAATCTATACGTATAAGTTTATACGTGCAATGATGCATTTCCCCCCTGAATCGTTGCAATAGTGTTTAATCCAGTATGCATTCGATTCATGCACTGAACGCCTATTTGGAAAACGCGAAAATCCATCTGTCCCACTAGTCGCAGTACCACTGTATGCCTATTCAATACAATATTCAAATATCCAAATACCAAATGCTTGTGCATATGAGCGTTTTCAAGGTACTCATTGAAATGATAAATATCAGTTATGCACTGCATCTTTATTTCGACTGGCATACAGTAAGCTTTTGGTCATTTTCATCACCAATGACCCTTGCATATCCGTTTTGCACCTTTCCATATTTTGTTCTATGGGGCGGCGGGCAGACCAAGGGGAAACGGGCAATTTTTCTTTTTTGGGTTTAATGCCCCACCCTAGATCCAAAATTGTGTCTAAATTCCCTGTCTTGAAATGGTTGTCTGCTTTTTGCGGCGTCTAAATTCCCTAATATCGGGATCTAAAATCTTGTCAATATCTATTTCCGGGACCCGGACTCGTTCGGTGTGTCGAATTCCAACCTTTCGGGAATCGCCCAGATGGCACCGAAGACTCGCGATACTCCCCGAATGTCATCGGGAGTAAATACCCGAGGCAGTGGGACAAACGTTTAACGTCGGGAACACACCGTGAGTTGTCCCGATGCCTCCCGGTAAACCCCGAATCATCCCCGATTAAAATTAACTTAAATTTGGGATTATATCCCGAAACCACGAATATGTCGTCGAAATATCGCCGAATATTCGTCAAACGTTAAAATTCCAACGA
The DNA here is from genome assembly GCA_947247005.1 of Spisula solida. Lineage (NCBI taxonomy): Eukaryota > Metazoa > Mollusca > Bivalvia > Venerida > Mactridae > Spisula > Spisula solida. The sequence continues at coordinate 21,999,796 of OX365950.1, read as the reverse complement.
AGGTTTCTGACACTTTACCGAAACATCGTCGATGTGTCGGGGAAACCTCTGGGGTGCCTCGCAGAATTCTTTTTATCGCGAAAGCATCCCCAATCATTCCTCGGGGTTCTGGATGCCTCCCCGGGATATTCCCAAGCTTCGGGGATGCCTTCGAGATATTCCCGACATGAAATCGCGAGTTCATCGAGTAAAAATCGATACATGCATCGAAATCTCCCGATGTAATTGCAATCTGACTAAATGTCTCAAGACTTCCGGAAGCTTCCCCGATACATCGGGGAGCTTCCGCAGACAATGGGGAACCTCTGATGTCCATCGGCTATACACCCCGGCGCATAAAGTCGGGAATATATCGGGAGTTATCCCTATGCGTCCCGATTCCTCCCGATTCTCAAATTGCCTCGTGACTTCCCCGAAGCTTAAGTCCCATTGACCACGACGACCATGTTCCCGATGCCTCCCGAAAACCTCATTAATTTCCATCCGGAGTACATCAAGTATTTCGACACCATTTGTACGTTTTTATTCCCCACCTATCTTTGAAGTGGGGTTATTACTTTGCTTATACATGTATGTCTGTCTATCGGTTCCTTCAAAAACTCCAGAATGCTTAGCCCATGGATCCTGAAACTTTGGATAGTGATTGGGCATCAAAAATAGATGACCGCTATTGATTATACGGTCGGTAGGTCAAGGGACTGTATCACTGTGACATTTAACATGAAAATAGGTCAAATGGTTTCCGTTCAATAACTTAACAAGGTCAATAGGTCAAAGTTGTCATTCAACCTTAAACATTCCTGACTATCGGGATGTCATAGGGGCTTACGTGTATTACAATTTCATAAACATCTCTTGCTCCTATTAAGTATTTATATTTTACTGGAACGGCACATAATTACATGCAGTAAACAAACACAGTTTTTACAGGGACCACGTCTATACGTATATTAAACCAAAATATCATGTTTAAGTTACCCAAGGTAATTACTCGATACATATATGTCACCGATTCTTCGGGTCTATTAGTCGAAGAAAACGTTTTTGCGACTAAGCGTACAGTCCAGATTTTACAAAATGCGACTAGTGGGTCAGTCATGTTTCAAACATTTTCTTTGAATAAAAATTGCAGCAGTAGCATTGATACTGTTCCATGACTAATTTCTACCGTTGGTTAACACATAACAAGGTCAGATCATTAAATGCAAGGTTGAAAATACGTTTGTACAGACTTATAGTTTTTGCGACTATGCGTACAGTCCAGATTTTACAAAATGCGACTAGTGGGCCAGTCGTGTTTCGACTAGTCGTAAAGTGTAATCGGCATACATGTCCCAGAAAAACATATTTTCCTCAAAAAAGTATCCGTTAGGATAGAGCAATGTTTGTGTGTATCGATGTGTTATACATTCATTTACAATCCAGAAAAGGTTTCAAGACTTTGTGAACACTAAATATACTATTTTCAAAGAAATTGTAGGTTCTTTACAAGCTCTAACAAATATCTAATCGTTATTTAACTTGAAAATAAAGTTTATAAGGGCTTTTATCAGAAAAGTTTGGTATCTACGTAAACAGTATTTTATGGACTTCATTGTAACTAAAACAGTGCACTTACTTTATGCGATACTAAGGAATAAATTAATAAAATACAAACTATCCGAGACGGTAAACACGATCGATTTATTTTCTGAACGCCTAGTTATCAGCGACTTCCGGTTTGGGGGTACAGTGAGTCAACATACTGTGTTACTGCAACGTGGTCAAAATCTATGTATCTATGAAATCTAGGCCAAGTTCGTAATTGAGTCATCTGAAGTCAAAAACTAGGTCACCAGATCAAATCAAAGCAAAACCTTGTTAACACTCAAGAGGTCACACTTTTTACCTAATATATATGAAACATGATCACAATATGTGTTTTTATAAAATATCTGTCAAGTTCACAACTGGGTCATCTGGGGACAAAAACTTAGTCACAAGGTGACATTAAAGAACAACCTTGTTAACACTCTAGAGATCACCTGCTTTATCTAATCTATATGAAACTTAGGCACAATGTGTGTCTGTTTAAAATCTAGGTCAAGTTTGTAAATAGGTCATCTGTGGTCAAAAACTAGGTCAAAAGGTCACATCAAAGAAAAACCTTGTTTACAATCTAGAGGTCACATCTTTTATGTGATATTAATGACACTTTGCCACAATGCGTGGCTTCGTGAAATCTAGGTCCAGTTCGCAACACGGTCATCTGGAGTCAAAAATAAATAGGTCACCCGGTCACTGATTCTGCCTAAACTGCTAGTCATCAGGGTACTGTTTTATCAAAGCATTTACGCTAGCGTAACTCTAAGTTTTCCGTAAATATTGCGTACGTCGATAATATTTGCCCAAATGCGTTTTACTTAAATATGTTTTCTCATGTTTTGTCGTAATTAAGTATTGGCGTAATTCTACGCAAGGTCGGAGTAAGCGTAAATAGCAAATATGAACGTAGTGAGGAGTTTTTGCCACGCACTGTTGATTTTCGACCGTCACTTGTTGTTATAGACCGTGATTAGTAATAAAAACATGTTTAATCATCAAAACTTATCGAACTTTTATGTATATTTGTTCACTCTGGTTCCCGTTATATTGGTAATATTGTGGCCCGGTCTACGTTCAATATTCAATAGTTTACGTAAATGTATGCAACAACTTGCGATCGATTAGTAAAACACACCTAAGGATTTGCGTAAGTGACAAATATATGCGCAAACTAACGCGATATTTACGCAATGTTAGTAAAACAGTACCCAGGTGAGCGCTATACGGCCAATGGCTCTCTTGTATTTGTGATATAACCAAATTTCAATATTTTCAAAATAGAAATGTCGCACAGAATGGCACTTTAATTGGTTAGATTGCATGTTACGTTTAAAGAAGCAGGATCTATTGATATGTCTAGTCGTCTACAAAGGGGAGGGATACTTGGTGCGGTCAGCCTGTTAAAATGTACAAGGTCGGTATAAAGTTGAGGTACTCGTAAAGATATTTTAAATGTCGCGGCATCGAACCCATGAAGTGTCATTCTTTTCTTTTTTCATTTTCTTATCTCGTAGTCGGAGATCATGCGTAATTAATGATTTTTCTTCTTTATCGCAGGCTATTTCCTAGTCTCTAAATGACTCAGACGTATGTCATCAAACCGGGGTTTACGCATTTTGCGAAAATTCTATGCTCGACACTGGCGACATTGTGTACGGATTTTGATAAAAGTTGTGTTTTTATGAATAATTTTATATTGATGTGACGTGTGCAGTACAAATAAAATTATTTCATTCGACCTGTTTAAAATATTGGACATAATTTTGAGTTGGGTACTTGAGGGTCAGTCACAAAGTAATTTCCCTTATTATATACTAGTGTAGATGGGATAGAGTGTTTAACTGGGTCGAATCCCCTTGCACCTGCTGAGCTAATTACTCATCAAAAATTGTCATTTTTTACATAAAATTGGTTCACTTTAGATGGAACTGCAAATAAGAATGTACTGTTTCTATTGTGTTGCTACATTTGTATTTATAGCCCGGTCAATTTATCTTTGTCCGATTATACATTTTTATACTGATTAAATCACTTGATCACACATATTATATTTAAAACCGCTGTGTAAAACTACATTCTAGCGCAAGCAGTAGTTTAAGCTATATACACACAGAGGAAGTATACCAAGCGGTGCTAAAATTACCGACAAAAGACAGCTACGGCTGAATAACTTCACAAATAAGCTTCCGATGAAGCAAGTAGTGCTGTGGTTACTATGTTTTGATGCGTTGAAAATTGTTAAAATCGAAATAATGAATATGTACCCGTGTTTTAGCTATAATAAAGCACAGTCGCTTGTTTGAATGCGTATTATCGTGAGTGTGTAGTGATTCTACGATAAAACAAAGGTACATATTCATTATTTCTTAAATAACAAGTTAAGTGATTTGTCTAAATAAACACCACTCTTAGGATATTAGCTTTCAAAAAGTCACGTGATTTATTAATTTTAATGGAAACTGAAGATACTAATCGATTATTTGAAGGCTGTTTCAAGGATGGTCTGGCAGAGAACTCAAGTGGTAGAGTGTTTGAGCACCTTCTGGGTTCAATTCAATATTTGAACAGGGTATCATCCTCTGGCAAAATTGCTAATATCCTGTGTTATTCATGTGTGCAGGTGTTCTAATGGTTATTGAAGAGAAATTTATTATCATTCTCTTGCATGAACATAATAATGACCTCGGGCTAAACTTTCACACTCGTCTTATAAAAGTAGTTTTGATAGAATCTGCTCAATTAAAATAGAGAAAAACTTCTTTGTATGAGTAATATATATGTATTCACATGCAAATCACATGGTATAAACGTATGGAGGTGTATGTTTGGGCGCGGTCACACTACAACGTATGGAGGTGTATGTTTGGGCGCGGTCACACTACAACGTATGGAGGTGTATGTTTGGACGCGGTCACACTACAACGTATGGAGGTGTATGTTTGGGCGCGGTCACACTACAACGAATGGAGGTGTATGTTTGGGCGCGGTCACACTACAACGTATGGAGGTGTATGTTTGGACGCGGTCACACTACAACGTATGGAGGTCAAGGTTTGGGCGCGGTCACACTACAACGTATGGAGGTGTATGTTTGGGCGCGGTCACACTACAACGTATGGAGGTGTATGTTTGGGCGCGGTCACACTACAACGTATGGAGGTGTATGTTTGGACGCGGTCACACTACAACGTATGGAGGTGTATGTTTGGGCGCGGTCACACTACAACGAATGGAGGTGTATGTTTGGGCGCGGTCACACTACAACGTATGGAGGTGTATGTTTGGACGCGGTCACACTACAACGTATGGAGGTGTATGTTTGGGCGCGGTCACACTACAACGTATGGAGGTGTATGTTTGGGCGCGGTCACACTACAACGTATGGAGGTGTATGTTTGGGCGCGGTCACACTACAACGTATGGAGGTGTATGTTTGGGCGCGGTCACACTACAACGTATGGAGGTGTATGTTTGGGCGCGGTCACACTACAACGTATGGAGGTGTATGTTTGGGCGCGGTCACACTACAACGTAGGGAGGTGTATGTTTGGGCGCGGTCACACTACAACGTATGGAGGTATATGTTTGGGCGCGGTCACACTACAACGTATGGAGGTGTATGCTTGGGCGCAGTCACACTACAACGTATGGATGTGTATGTTTGGGCGCGGTCACACTACAACGTATGGCAACAACATTTGCCCATCGTACGCGAATTTTGCAAACACGTTGGTTGACGTCGAATACGTTAAGGAAAAGTTTACACATGTTAAGAGCACGCCGCTGTCGAACGTGGATGCTAGCTTAAATGTATAGGCGATCGTCGCAATAAGTTGTTGTTGTTATACGTCGAAATGTTACTTGGCCCTTTAGTATACGTGAATGTTTCCCTGTATAACCTACCGCTTATGAATGTTTCTGTGTCTCTTTTTTCAGTTCATGCAAAGGTAAACAATTTATACCTGATGTGGCTGGGGGTATCAAGACGAGTAAAGAACTGAAACAACTGGAAACCGAGATGAGGACACTTAGGTCTAAGTTGGATGGTCTAAAGAAACGAAAGGGAGACAACCTTCAACGTCTGAAACAAGACAGAGATGCTTTAAAGAAACAACTCCAATCCATCCGAAAGAAGATGAACGAACAACTGGACAAAATGGAGAAAGAATTATTACAGGAAGCCGACACGAAATTTCAGCAGAAGATTGATGCAATACATGCGAGTATAGCCGATGTGGATGATATGTTAGCAAAGGTAAAACAAGCTATGGATCAGGTGAAGAGCGATAACAATGATGCTGATATATTCGTTTCATGTAAGATCGTGAAACAGGAAATGTCAGAAGAAATATATCCTCTGCATGCTAAAGTTGAAAAAATACTCCCTGAACGTAGTTACGAACTTAACTTAGACGAGGATGCTAAACTGATAATGGAAGGGAAAAGGATGTTTGCTTCGATAAATGAAAAGTACACAATACAGAATGCAGAGTGCATGGACGACATTAACATCCGTACAAGTGACGACCGGAAGGTATGCGATGTAGCGGCTATATGTGCTCTACCTGATGGATGTCTTGTCATGTCTGATTACAACAACAAGAAACTGAAGAAGTTAGACCCAGTTTCCAACAACATATTTACCCTGATCAACTTACCTGATAAACCTGGTGGAATATGTCTCACTGACAACACTCGCCTGGCTGTGTGTCTAATCAATCAGAAGAAGATACAGTTTGTATCACTCTCTGGGAAGATCACGTTGGACAATAGTTTCTCTGTCGGAGATCGATGTAGAGGTGTGGCACATTGTGATGGTTTGCTGTATGTTTGCTGTGGTGGATCACCTAAACCTGAACGTAAAGAAGGGCGTGGTCACGTGGAAGTTTACAACTATACTGGAGAACTTCTGCGATGTTTCTATGAAGAATTTGACCGCCCTGCATACATTTCAGTGGTCAAGGATGGTTACACTACTACAATGTATACTGCTGACCACTATAAAGGTGTACATGTTAGAGGTATAGACGGTGCTATCAAACATCAGTTTCCAACTGATCCCAAAACTGAGTTTCCATTCTGTTTGATAGGTACCGATCAACTATGTATGGGAGAAGGGTCCACCAAGAATATTTATATACAAACATATAAAGATAAGCGTATCCTCATACAGAAAAATGAGATGAATGGATTGCCTATATGTTTGTACTTTGACGAGAGATCATCACTACTGTTTGTTGCCTTGTTGAGGTGTGACGTCATCCAAGTATTCAATTTAAACATTAAATAGGCGGTATGTGATGAATGGAAATACTAAATATTTGTACTTTAACGAGAGATCATCACGACTGTTTGCTGTCATGTATCAGTGTGACGTCATCCAAGTATTTGATTTAAACATTAAATCAGCGGTATCTGATACTCATCATGAAATTACCCTTCGTTTTTGTTTTAGCCTTCAAATGCAGTGTGTATTGTATATAGGCGGGTCACTAACAATAGTTTGCATGAATATATGAACTTTATGGAACACTAGAAATATGAGTTTCAGTGTTATTCTACACCGAGTAACGAACAATTCACTTGAAAGTATAATGCTCGTGACATTTTATGGACATTGATTAACACTCACTGTGGTATATTAATTATCTGTTGACAGTGTACCCAACCATTCTGTCACAGTGCGTACGTTACTGTCTACCATGGATATATTTCATAAACTTGTTAGATTGTTGGACGATGCGATACGTTAATTATCTGTTGACAGTGTACCCAACCATTCTGTTACAGGACATACGTTACTATCTACCATGGACATATTTCATAAACTTGTTAGAATGTTGGACGATGTACTATGTTAATTATCTGTATACAGTGTATCCAATCATCATGTTACTGTACATACGTTACTGTCTACCATGGTGAGTTTTATAAGCTTGTTGGAATGTTGGACGATGAAGTCTGAAGATTGTTTTATCAGTATGACAGTCCGATCTACAGTTTGATTTACATTACATAAATGCGTACACATTGTAAATATACTCACATTTTATCTTGTTTCTGACAGTTGATTTTCGATCAAAAATGATTTCTACTTGATATTTTATTGTTTCATTTATTATTACGTTGTACGTGAGAATATGTGGTATACATGTAAATTGTTAATAATTGAACTTAGGGGTAAGATTATTGATATCATATCTATGTACTATGTTTGTGTAAAATCTAAGATAAAATATGACAATGATATAAGCAATGATGATTTTAATTGTTTGTTAGGCGTGAGACAAGGAAAATCGTTATCGCTGTTTTTATTTTCAATGTACTTGAACGATATAGAAGAATATTTCATGTTAAATCGACACGAAGGAGTAGATATCGGAGTTTTAAAAATGTTCCTTTTATTATATGCGGATGATATAGTTATTTTTTAGGAAACTGAACGAGGGCTACAGCATGGATTAGATGTATCAAACGAGTATTGCATTAAATGGAAACTGACGGTCAATATCAATAAGACAAAAAATTTGATTTTTAAGAAGGGCGGGCGAAATAAAAAGAATTTAAGATTTAGTTTTGATGGTAAACAAATAGGAATTGTCAACAAATTTACATATCTAGGAATAGCATTTACAATAGGGGGCTCGTTTGCAAGTACTTATGACACGTTATCAGGACAAGCACAAAAGGCATTATATAAATTAAAGGCAAATTTGATAAGATTCCCTTGTATGAATATAAGTCATTGTTTGGACCTTTTTGATAAACTTATTGTTCCTGTTTTGAATTACGGAAGCGAAGTATCGGGCTTTAATGATTGTATAAAAATTGAAAGGGTTCATCTTAACTATTGTAAATACTTGCTGAGTGTCAAATCACAAACTCAAAACAATTTTGTGTATGGGGAACTTGGAAGAACAACACTGATTACTAAACGTCTGGAAAATGTAGTAAAATATTGGTTAAAAATAATGCAGTGCGATAATAATAAATACGTGAAAATTGTATATGAAATGATGTTAAATGATTTAAAAATTTATCCAGATTGCAATAATTGGGCGAAATCGGTAAAACATATTTTAGAAAGACTAGGTTTTAATGAAGTATGGTTGTTTCAAGGGGTTGGGAACAAAAACGTGTTCATAATTACTTTACGACAAAGGCTGAAGGATACTTTTATTCAAAATTGGAAGTCTGAACTGCAAATTTCTAGCAGAGCAAAATGTTATGTGTTGTTCGCTGATTTTAGATTTCAACCTTAACTTGATATGATAAAAATTCAAAAATTCAGAAAATCTCTAACACAGTTAAGAGTATCGTCACATATTTATGAAAATATACATACTGGACTGTTTAAAATGATTTGATGCGCAAAAATAGAGATACAAGTACTGTTAATATCAATGATTCTATAATATTTGAAGATTTGTATTTTCACTGTACATAATGTCAACAATGTTTATATATGAGTGTGTATGTGACATATGTATGCGTACATGTATGTGCGTGTGTGTGCGTGCATGTATGATGTGTGCGTGTGTGTCAGTATGCGAATAGATTTAATTTATTACACTATGTATTGTTGTAAACTCATGGGCATAATGCCTAATGTTTTGGAAATAAACCATATAAGATTTATGTATCACCAATTGTGATATACAAACATGCACGTGGATCTGTAGAATAAGTTTTAATAAAGTATTACTCACTAACAAATACTAAGTGGTATTAATTTCATTCCATAACATAACTCTGATTTGATGTTTATTTACACAATGATAAAAGACAAAATATCTTTAGATATCACATTTGAAGCACAGGTGACTGTATCATTGATAAAGAGCAAACATTTTATCAAACTTATGTTATCATAGAAAGGTGCATTTGAACTAAATACCATCGAAATTGATGAACTAGTTAAAAAGTTATACCATGAAATGTATACCACGGTGTCCAGTCAGTCACTGATGTGCATTCAATAGAAACGACAATGCTATACTAAGCAAGAAAAAAGAAAGGGTTTATTTTCTTATTCATGGACGGATTTTTAAAATATTGATATCAAATTAAAGACGAAGCTCTCGAGTTTCTGATTATGTAAAAACAGTTAACATAACACCAGTATTAACGAAATGTTTTTTAAAAACAAACTGCACCTCAGTGACTGTGTGGTTAATTTCCCGTGTTTTAAACCTTTCTATGATACTATAAAAAAAAATGTTAGTTTACTCTTTATAATTGATACAGTTAACTGTGATTTGAAGTAAGAGGTATATTCTTATGTAATATACTGATTAGAAGTTTGTATTCGTCAGTATAGTTTTATAGTTGATCAATGAACGACTGCATGCATTTACGTACTGACAATACTTCAGTGTGTTTACCCGCCGAGTACGTATACACACGTATATAGAATGCAGCCCTATTAAAATATGCTATCCATATATGTAAAATGGCCCGATTACCCCGAGTACCAGGCTTACGTCTGTTAGTGTGCTTACCATAGTATACATATAGAATACAGCATAACAATCCTCAAGTTATCAACAAAATTGTCATGTATGAGCTTGAATGGGAAACCTAAGTACAATACAAAGCAAATTAGCAGAGACTAAATACGGTTTACTCGGGGCATGATGATGTGATGACTTTTAGAAGCTCCAACAAAACATGAACAAACATATATGATCGACAATACTGGTACAATATAAGCTCAACGTCCAGGTCAGTTAGTCATGATGCGATGAATATAATCAACATACAACAAGCGAGTCATCATGTTTGACCTTCATATGCCTTGATAATACGAATGTTATCAAGATCACTACTCGGGCTATGGTTCAAGGGAGACAATCGTGCAATGGAATTAATTGTATGAAAACTAGTTACCTCTCCTGATTATATGGTTTTATTACAAGCATTCAGCTTCACATAACCAAAGAGAAGAACAGGAAATAAATTTTATGTGCACACATTCATAAAAATTAAATATTTATGGATAAAGCAGGACTATTTTCAATACAATAATTAATATTAAGCTTACAATACGTCTCGGTGCATGGATGTTGTTAATCATTGTAGTCTACCAGCTTTGCATCATGATGATTTCTACGTACATGTAGTCGAATTTAATGGTAGGTAACTCTTGGTATTATTCTCTACTAATAAATTTGAATAACCTCCCCTTACTCGCGAAATGTAACTGAGAAATACATTGTTTGTGTTTATGGAGTAAGGAAAGGAATGATTATTTCGTTTTACTGAAACTGACCTGCGGCAGAATGTTCGAGTCCCAGTAATAATACGTTATGATCAATATACGATGAATGAGCTGAAAGGAGACGAATTTAATGAGACAAAGTGTCTTTCATTCTAATCATTCTTTCCATAAACTGTGTTATTGAATATCAAAATGTATGTATATTATATATAATTGGGAAAATAAATATGTTTAAACTAATGAGCTGCTAGCGTTTTAAGTGAACCTACCTTCCCGGTGCCTTAAGGATGCGCGATCTGTTCAGTGCGCATGCGTTATTTGTCATAGTACCCATACGTTATGTTTCTTATACGAAAGCATGTTCGGTCGCCTGGTGCATTTCATTGTTTTTGTCAGAAAATAAGTCTTTATTTCCTGATTAAATTAGAACGAAAGCTAATGGTTTGACCAAAACCGCTGCAACATCCTTAATGGATAGAACTTTACATCTAAGTAAACTTTAGTCAGGATATGTAAGTCACCAGGAAACGGTAGGCTGGTTGGTTATATGGGCGTTACTTTAACAAATAAATATTGGAACCAAACCGGACAAATATCCGTAAAGGGAATGATTCGGGTGGAAACTGCATTTTGATCAGAAAGTATATGCCTCATCAGTATAGTTAACTGGCTCATTAAATGGGCGTAAATTTAACAAATACAGCTTTGAACCAAACCCCTCGAATATTCCTAAAGGGTATGATTCGGCAGGACATTTTGTTGGAAAGAATGTGCCTCATCAGTATAGTTGACTGGCTCATTAAATGGGCGTATATTTAACAAATAAGGCTTTGAACCAAACCACTCGAACATCCTTAAAGGATATGCTTTGACGGAAACCTAATTGTGTTGGAAAGTATGTATCTCATCAGTATTGTTGACTGGCTCATTAAATGGGCGTAAATTAAACAAATAAAGCCTTTAACCAAACCACTCGAACAGGAAACTAAAAGTTTGTATATTTGTATCTCATCAGTATGGTTGTTTGGCTAATTAAATGGGTTATCATTCAAATCTCAGGATGAACTCATTTCACATATGTTCGATGTTATTATGTCACATTATATATAAATATTATGGTATGAGCGTCTAGTTTTATTTGATGAGTTCGGTCATTGATACTATACTGAGCAAAACTTCTAACCGAACACTTAGGTTTTTGGTTAATATATTTGGTATTAGCAATAGGAATTTTCTAAAAATTGGTTTGAAGTATCGGAACGCAGTGGTCAAAATTTCAATGAATTATTTTATTTGCATCTTGTTTAAAACATAAATTAAGTTACACAACCCACCAAGATGAAATTCACAAATGTACACTGAGCGGCAACACTAATAAAATCAAGATAACTTTTTTATGCATGAATAGTTGTTAACGAAATTGTGTGTGTGTGATCTTGACTGTCCAGAGTTGTAAGCCGGTATATTTTTTTATCTAAATGCAGTACAGCAGTGCATTGAACCATTAAACGGCAGAAAAACGAAAAAGGTACAAGGAATTGACTGTTTGAGGCAAACAATCTTTTATTGGGTTAGTTGTAATTTTCGATTGATCGACTCATTCGAATAGCCAAAATTATCATAAACATGATGGCCATTGACTTTAAAAGTTGTTTGGAGTATTTTTTGTAGATTACTTAATCTTTTTTAATGGAGGGGAGGTAACCCATTCAGTAATAATGTTTCGGACTAATTATGTTGTTTTCCAAACTAACCTTTCCCCATTCTATGATAAATATACACAATAATCATGAAAAACGCGATTCCGGAAAAAAATCGTTCAAAAGTGTGGTTTAAAGCTATTCCGCTATGGACGAGTGAGTTTTTAATGTAATTTCACGGGGTACATAATCTAAAATGCTAAAACTATGCCTAATTTGAAGTCTGTAAGTTAACATGTTACGGTAATATTCAATTTTAAAAAGTGTTTGGTTAGAAGTTTTGCTCAGTATATGTACAGAATACACACGTTGTACACCCATTGAATATCTCGGAGGAACTATCGAGGGGGAAACAAGTTTCGTCAGTAAAATTAAAAAAATGTATCGTCTATAAAAAACATAACTTTGCTTACTATATGCTCACATTTACGTAAACTGAGAAACTGATATCAAATTAACTTGGTTTAGGATTATAATTAACGACGTAATAATAGAAATAATACTAAAAGCTTTATTTATTAAGGCAACATAGTTGGGCATATCCCGTCTTCCCTGTGAGCCTCTGTACATGTAATATCATTCACACAATCTATTCAAACGATAACCCACGTTCTGCTCATATTGTATGAAACTTTAAGCCACTGAGCCGTACTCTATACCTACAAAAATGCGGAAGTTAAATTTAGATGTTAAATCAAAATGGCAGCCGGTGGTAGGACATTCAGTCGTTCAGTCAAAGAATCTGACTATTTGTATGATTTCCCTTGTTCTCCATGTGAAAAAGACGGAAGAAATGTGGAAGCAGTAAAATATTGTGTCGATTGTGAAGAAAATTTGTGTGTGACATGCTTCACTGTACATAGCAAGTTAGCAGTGACACGAGGACATAAAGTGTTGGATCAAGTTCAGACAAGCCAAGGACAAACGAAGCAGCTTCCAAGTCAGCGATGTAGCAAACATGGTGGAAAGATTATCGATGTTTACTGTCCCAAACATGATAATGTTGGTTGTTCTACATGCATATCTGTTGATCACAGGTAAGTGCCTAGTTTCGGTTTCGATTCCATATATTAAATGTATTTCAACTGCTGTTAAGGAACATGGAGTATGATCTATAGTTGGTGGGTGCATGCTGTTTTTAAATGCATTTTATTCTTCAAGTTGATATTTCTTGGGTACAGTAAGCATAGCACTACATATACCCTTGAAGTTAACAAAAAAAATAAAGGGAAATTTATTGAAGTATGACAGCATTTTCATTGTAAATCTTTCTCGTTCGTAAACTCAAACACTGCCCAAGGGCACTTGCTAAAATGTGTATTATTCGTACAATATAACTCTAGGGAACAAACTCTTACTTAGTTTTAGACTGAAAAATGTATACTTACAGATATTCAAGAAATATTGCCATTTTTCTACTTTCGGTTTGCAAGGTCATTGATGATCATTGCTTTGCGTAATTTAAGATAGGTGTTATGAGTATATAAAATAATTCAAGCGAATGTGAATACCAAATGTTCTAAAATTTAACATATAACCTTTAATTTAAACATTGCTTTGTTTGCTTGTCCAGCTAAATAATTTGTGTATTATTAAAGCTCCCTTCACTTGTAAACACAATATCTAAGTAAGAAAACTTACTAACTATATCAAGTTCAACTCCTGTTATTATAGAATTTTAGGTTTCTAAGTAACTGACCCGCTTTTCGAAATACTATCATTTTAGTTTTATTCAATTCTAACTTGAAGTTTCCATTTACCACAGTATTCATATAAAATATCAAGTCCCTTTTAAGGTCCTAAGGTGATTGGCACATGATTACAATATCACCTGCCTACATAAACAAGTATTTAACAAAGTCAATGTGAACGCTTATAAATCCCTTTTTAGCTTACCTGTCACAAAGTGACAGAGTGTGCTTTTGTGATCACTCTTCGTCCGTCTTCCGTTCCGTCAACAATTGACTTGTGTAAACAGTAGACGTCACAATTTTAGCCTAATCTTTATGATACCTGGTCACAATGATCAACTCAACAAAATCTAAGCCCAGTTTGATATTGGGTCATCTGCGCTCAAAAACTAGGTCACTATGTCAAATCATAGAAAAACCTTGTGCAGTCAATGGAGGTCACAATTTTGACCTAATCTTTATGAACCTTAGTGACAATGATCATCTCAACAAATTCGAGATCAAGTTCGATATTGGGTCATCCGGGGTAAAAAACTAGGCCAAATGGTCAAATCATAGCAAAACACTGTGTATTCACTTGAGGTCACAATTTCAACCATATATTTATGAAACTTGGTCGAAATTATCATCTTAACAATCTAGATCAAGTGCGATATTAGGTCATCCGGGATCAAAACCTAGGTCACAATGTCAAATCATAGAAAAACAATGATCATCTCAACAAAATCTAGGTTAATTTTAGTTCGATATTGGGTCGTTCGGGGTAAAAAAACTAGATCACTAGGTCAAATCATAGAAAAACCTTGTGAAGTTTGGTCTTTAAAAAATAATTAAAAATACTTATAGACCGCGGAGATAGCTCACAGGTCGTGAATATGTGCAATTAAAGCTGAAAACTTGTTTCATATAGATAGACAAGAGTTGTTATATGAGTCGTGAAAATGTTTTTTTCAGTCCTAAAACATTAAAACTACATGTATGAGCAACAAGGACAGTATCCGTCTACGACTCGGGCAGTATCTAGACAATTTCACCGTATAGTTTATGCATTATCCATTTTATGCCACCAAGCGGGCAACACCGGTCATTTTCAAGAAATATAATGATACCAGTTCATACATCAATGCGAATAAATGTGCTACTATTATATCACTATATATATAGAATATACCCAACGCTGTTTTCTTAACCTAACCAATGTATGACATAACTTTTAGAATAACAAAATACCCAAAACTGCTCTGGTTTCAGTATAGAATAAACCACAGTATATTAGCCACAAACTATTTATTAAAAAAATGAACATAACAATGAGCGACGTTTGCACTTTTTGCAGACATTCACCCGAAACTTTAATGCATCTATTCTGAAATTGCGATGTCTGTAAAAGATTCTGGGAACAGTTTTCACAATATGTAAATATAAAATGTAATACTAGTATGCCTAATTGGAAGTTATCCGAGATACTATTTTGTAGTATAAAATTAGACTCGGTAATAAATTAGGTCATACTACAAGCCAAACATTTTATATACTACAGCAGAATAATAAAACAAATACCTATGTTTGAAATATTTAAAAAACGATTGAGATCCATTTACCATATTGAGAGATATAATGCTCTTAAGCAATTCCAAATCCAAAAATTTGAAGCAACATGGGGAAAATACAAAAAATCGTTTTGCGGAATAATCATACAATGTACCAAATACCATAAGTTACCTCCTATCCATTCTGACAACCAACCCTTGTTACCCTCTATTTTATTATGAATAAAGTCAATATCAATGTAATATTACTTTTAGTATAGTAAGTGAACAGTTATGTATTCACAGATTGGACCTTTAGATTTATTTTCTTTATATTTCCTATACCCTGATGTTCAAAGGCCATGTCATGTAGTCATTTTAATTTTTTACAAAAACCAGTAATCAATTTTGTAATCCCTTAACAGTAGGTGATTGATAATATCGGAATTATGCTTGAACAATATGTCACTGTATCTGTACAAATATGTTTACATTGTATCCAAACCTTGCATATTTGAGCTACCCTGGACTACATGCATGACAATTGATAAGATTCCTTTTTGTACTTGAGTGTATTTTGTTCTTCAAGCTGTTAAAGATAAATGTCATGTTTAGTTATACTATTTGCTTATTACCTGTAAACTTGTCAAGCATTCACTAAGATCTACTTTCGCTTTGTGCTCGCACATTGCTGGTCTACTTTCGCCTTTGATTTGATCAGACCAGCCGCACAAAACTCATTTATGTATAAAATATCATACAGTATTTTGATTTGAATCTTGAATGCGGCCAAAACCACAAAGATAATCGAGGGGCCACTTACTTACATACTTAACACTATTCTCAAAAATTACACTATGTGAGGCTAGTCTACGTTCGCTTTGAACAGACTAGCCACTCAATACTAGTGCAAAAATAAAACGAACAAAATTCTTTTATTACATAAAATGTGCGAGATTTATTTAGTCTTAAAATATACATGCATAGATAATCGGCTTAAAATAAATTATATCAGTTATTCAGTAGAAAAAAGGAGACAATGTACATAACCCAAGGGAAGGAACTCTACCTCGTTGTAACAGTATAATGCTGTTGGACTTGCTCCCCTTGGATTGTGAAGTATGAAAATATTGTACTATATATATTATATACGGTATTGTGAAATATGAAAAGTTTAGTAATTTAGTCAAGTTGTATATTTATGCAACCAATGTAAGGTGGGAGAAGGGATGGTACCCCGACCCTATCCCTCCTATGACAGGGTTAATAAATGGGCTACATGGCGTAGCTGAACACTAAAAAAGATTTTTTCACTACATATTCACGAAATTAGTATTTTTAATTATTTTTTAAAGACCAAACTGCCGATTTTTTTACACATTTATCAAGCTTAAAATATAATGTGACGTTTGTGATAAACAAAAACCACATCTCCGTGTCGAGGAAGAACCACTGCACACTTAAACGTTCTTCGTTTTACTGGTGAAGACACGAAATAAATGAAACAGGCACAAAATACCCAACCACTTGATTGTTGAAATATTTGCCGTAGGCTAACATAGCATATTCAGGCTAGCACGTCTTGTCGGGGTACACGGTGTGTACTACGAAACCCTGACTAAGTATACATTATGATGTATAGACCAGTTAGACAATCGATTATTAATAATGCGTGTTAACAGTTTACCCATAGTGCTTAATAATGTGATACCTCGATAGTTAGCAGCGTTATCAAGGTCGCATTTATTGTGTAACGGAATTACATATATTTCGCTCCATGCATTTTAGCTCACATGAGCACGAAGTTCTCAATGTGAACTATTGTGATCACCCTTTTGTTCGTCGTCGGTTGTCCGCCGCCCAGCGTCCGCCGTCAACAATTGGACTGTTAACACTCTAGAGATCACATTGTTTACATAATCTTACTGCAACGTGGTCAAAATCTATGTATCTATGAAATCTAGGCCAAGTTCGTAATTGAGTCATCTGAAGTCAAAAACTAGGTCACCAGAACAAATCAAAGCAAAATCTTGTTAACACTCAAGAGGTCACACTTTTTACCTAATATATATGAAACTTGGTCACAATGTTTGTCGCTATAAAATCTAGGTCAAGTTAGTATCTGGGTCATCTGCGGTCAAAAACTAGGTCATAATGTCATATCAATGAATAACCATGTTGACACACTTAGAGGTAATATTTTTGATTTAATCAGAATGAAACATGGTCACAATATATGTTTTTATAAAATATCTGTCAAGTTCACAACTGGGTCATCTGGGGACAAAAACTTAGTCACAAGGTGACATTAAAGAACAACCTTGTTAACACTCTAGAGATCACCTGCTTAATCTAATCTATATGAAACTTGGGCACAATGTGTGTCTGTTTAAAATCTAGGTCAAGTTTGTAAATAGGTCATCTGTGGTCAAAAACTATGTCAAAAGGTCACATCAAAGAAAAACCTTGTTTACAATCTAGAGGTTACATCTTTTATGTGATATTAATGACACTTTGCCACAATGCGTGGCTTCGTGAAATCTAGGTCCAGTTCGCAACACGGTCATCTGGAGTCAAAAATAAATAGGTCACCCGGTCACTGATTCTGCCTAAACTGCTAGTCACCAGGTGAGCGCTATACGGCCAATGGCTCTCTTGTATTTGTGATATAACCAAATTTCAATATTTTCAAAATAGAAATGTCGCACAGAATGGCACTTTAATTGGTTAGATTGCATGTTACGTTTAAAGAGGCAGGATCTATTGATATGTCTAGTCGTCTACAAAGGGGAGGGATACTTGGTGCGATCAGCCTGTTAAAATTTACAAGGTCGGTATAAAGTTGAGGTACTCGTAAAGATATTTTAAATGTCGCGGCATCGAACCCATGAAGTGTCATTCTTTTCTTTTTTCATTTTCTTATCTCGTAGTCGGAGATCATGCGTAATTAATGATTTTTCTTCTTTATCGCAGGCTATTTCCTAGTCCCTAAATGACTCAGACGTATGTCATCAAACCGGGGTTTACGCATTTTGCGAACATTCTATGCTCGACACTGGCGACATTGTGTACGGATTTTGATAAAAGGTGTGTTTTTATGAATAATTTTATATTGATGTGACGTGTGCAGTACAAATACAATTATTTCATTCGACCTGTTTAAAATATGGGACATAATTTTGAGTTGGGTACTTGAGGGTCAGTCACAAAGTAATTTCCCTTATTATATACTAGTGTAGATGGGATAGAGTGTTTAACTGGGTCGAATCCCTTTGCACCTGCTGAGCTAATTACTCATCGAAAATTGTCATTTTTTACATAAAATTGGTTCACTTTAGATGGAACTGCAAATAAGAATGTACTGTTTCTATTCTGTTGCTACATTTGTATTTATAGCCCGGTCAATTTATCTTTGTCCCATTATACATTTTTATACTGATTAAATAACTTGATCACACATATCATATTTTAAAACCGCTGTGTAAAACTACATTCTAGCGCAAGCAGTAGTTTAAGCTATATACACACAGAGGAAGTATACCGAGCGGTGCTAAAATTACCGACAAAGACAGCTACGGCTGAATAACTTCACAAATAAGCTTCCGATGAAGCAAGTAGTGCTGTGGTTACTATGTTTTGATGCGTTGAAAATTGTTAAAATCGAAATAATGAATATGTACCCGTGTTTTAGCTATAATAAAGCACAGTCGCTTGTTTGAATGCGTATTATCGTGAGTGTGTAGTGATTCTACGATAAAACAAAGGTACATATTCATTATTTCTTAAATAACAAGTTAAGTGATTTGTCTAAATAAACACCACTCTTAGGATATTTGCCGTCAAAAAGTCACGTGATTTATTAATTTTAATGGAAACTGAAGATACTTATCGATTATTTGAAGGCTGTTTTAAGGATGGTCTGGCAGAGAACTCAAGTGGTAGAGTGTTTGAGCACCTTCTGGGTTCAATTCAATATTTGAACAGGGTATCATCCTCTGGCAAAATTGCTAATATCCTGTGTTATTCATGTGTGCAGGTGTTCTAATGGTCATGGAAGAGAATTTATTATCATTCTCTTGCATTAACATAATAATGACCTCGGGCTAAACTTTCACCCTCGTCTTATAAAAGTAGTTTTGATAGTATCTGCTCAATTAAAATAGAGAAAAACTTCTTTGTATGAGTAATGTATATGTATTCACATGCAAATCACATGGTATAAACGTATGGAGGTGTATGTTTGGGCGCGGTCACACTACAACGTATTGAGGTGTATGTTTGGGCGCGGTCACACTACCGCGTATGGAGGTGTATGTTTGGACGCGGTCACACTACAACGTATGGAGGTGTATGTTTGGGCGCGGTCACACTACAACGTATGGAGGTGTATGTTTGGGCGCGGTCACACTACAACGTATGGAGGTGTATGTTTGGGCGCGGTCACACTACAATGTATGGAGGTGTATGTTTGGGCGCGGTCACACTACAACGTATGGAGGTGTATGTTTGGGCGCGGTCACACTACAACGTATGGAGGTGTATGTTTGGGCGCGGTCACACTACAACGTATGGAGGTGTATGTTTGGGCGCGGTCACACTTCAAAGTATGGAGGTGTATGCTTGGGCGCGGTCACACTACAACGTATGGAGGTGTATGTTTGGGCGCGGTCACACTACAACGTATGGAGGTGTATGTTTGGGCGCGGTCACACTACAACGTATGGAGGTGTATGTTTGGGCGCGGTCACACTACAACGTTTGGCAACAACATTTCCCCATCGTACGCGAATTTTGCAAACACGTTGGTTGACGTCGAATACGTTAAGGAAAAGTTTACACATGTTAAGAGCACGCCGCTGTCGAACGTGGATGCTGGCTTAAATGTATAGGCGATCGTCGCAATAAGTTGTTGTTGTTATACGTCGAAATGTTACTTGGCCCTTTAGTACACGTGAATGTTTCCCTGTATAACCTACCGCTTATGAATGTTTCTGTGTCTCTTTTTTCAGTTCATGCAAAGGTAAACAATTTATACCTGATGTGGCTGGGGGTATCAAGACGAGTAAAGAACTGAAACAACTGGAAACCGAGATGAGGACACTTAGGTCTAAGTTGGATGGTCTAAAGAAACGAAAGGGAGACAACCTTCAACGTCTGAAACAAGACAGAGATGCTTTAAAGAAACAACTCCAATCCATCCGAAAGAAGATGAACGAACAACTGGACAAAATGGAGAAAGAATTATTACAGGAAACCGACACGAAATTTCAGCAGAAGATTGATGCAATACATGCGAGTATAGCCGATGTAGATGATATGTTAGCAAAGGTAAAACAAGCTATGGATCAGGTGAAGAGCGATAACAATGATGCTGATATATTCGTTTCATGTAAGATCGTGAAACATGAAATGTCAGAAGAAATCTATCCTATGCATGCTAAAGTTGAAAAACTACTCCCTGAACGTAGTTACGAACTTCACTTAGACGAGGATGCTAAACTGATAATGGAAGGGAAAGGGTTGTTTGCTTCGATAAAAGAGAAATTCATCATACATGGGGCAGAGTACAATGATGACATAAATGTCCGTACCAGTGATGACGAAAACGTATGTTCTGTACCTGGTATGTGTGTTCTACCTGATGGATATCTTGTTATGTCGGATAACAGCAACAAGAAACTGAAGAAGTTAGACCCAGTTTCCAACAACATATTTACCCTGATCAACTTACCTGATAATCCTTTTGGTATCTGTCTAATTGACACCACTCGCCTGGCTGTGTGTCTAATGAATCAGAAGAAGATCCAGTTTGTATCACTCTCTGGGAAGATCACGTTGGACAATAGTTTTTCTGTCGGAGATCGATGTCGAGAGGTGGCACATTGTGATGGTTTGCTGTATGTTTGCTGTGGTGGATCACATAATCAAGAACGTAAAGAAGGGCGTGGTCATGTGGAAGTTTACAACTATACTGGAGAACTACTGCGATGTGTCTATGAAGAATTTGACCGCCCTACATATATTTCAGTGGTCAATGATGGTTACACTACTACAATATATACTGCTGACTACTATAAAGGTGTACAGGTTAGAGGTATAGATGGTGCTGTCAAACATCAGTTTCCAACTGATCTCAACACTTACTTTCCATTCTGTATGATAGGTACCGACCAACTATGTATGGGAGAATGCTCCAGCGGGAATATTTATATACAAACATATAAAGATAAGCGTATCATCATACAGAAAAATGAGATGAAGGGATGGTCTGTATGTTTGTACTTTGACGAGAGATCATCACGATTATTCGTTGCTTTGTATCAGTGTGACGTCATCCGAGTATTTGATTTAAACATTGAATAAGCGGTATCTGACACTCATCACGAAATAACCCTTCGTTTTTGTTTTAGCCTTCAAATGCAGTGTGTATTGTATATAGGCGGGTCACTAACAATGGCTTGCATGAATATAATAAACTTTATTGAACACTAGAAATATGAATTTCAGTGTTACCCTACACCGAGTAACGAACACTTCACTTGAAAGTATAATGATCGTGACATTTTGTGGGCACTAATTAACACTCACAGTGATATGTTCATTATCTGTGGACAGTGTATCCAACCATTCTGTTTCAGGACAAACGTTACTATCTACCATGGATATATTTCATAAACTTGGGCGATGAAGTAATGATTATTTGATCAACATGATATTCTGGAACTACAGTTTGATTGACGTTACATAAATACGTATATATCGTAACTATACTCACATTTAGCTTGTTTCTAAACGTTGATTTTATATCAAAATGATTTCTACTTGACATGTTATTGTTTCATGTATCACAAATTGTATTATGCAAACGTGCATGGTATATAGGTATATAACTTGTATTTCTTTATTAATAAAGTATTATTCAATAACAAATAGTTTTGATTTATTCCAAAATATAACTCTTATTTGACGTTTATTTAAAGAACGAATAGTATATAAAATATGTAGATACCCTGGTTTACGTATGACAATCTTGCAAATTAGCAGAAACTACTATGTACGGTTGTGGACTCGGGGCATGACTTTCAGAAGATCTATGAATAACATGAACAAACATATAGGGTCGACAATACGTGTACAAGTTAAGCAACATACAAAAAGCGAGTCATCATGTTTGACCTTCGCATGTGTTGATAATACGAATGTTATCAATATCACTATTCGGGCTATGGTTTAAGGGAAAGAATCATGCGATTAAATTATTTGTATGGAAACTAGTTACCTCCCCTGATCTGGTGAGTCTCGTGAAAACTCTGAAAATATGGTTGATTGTTTTATTACAAACATTCAGCTTCACATAACACAGGAGAAGAACAGACAATATATTTTATGTGCACACATTCGGAACATTAAATAATATTAGTTACATGGTCATCTAGTGACCTGGAACGGGTTGACACCTGGTCAGTAAATATCGTATCTTGCGAGACGAATTTACCCTACAGATGACCATTCTCAATAAATAACAACCACTGAATTGGTCTTTAAATTACCTCAATATTAAGACCAACATAAATAAGGCCAGTTTGAAATGGCATGTCCTTAAAGTTTGGCTTATTATTGAGATGTTATTGTAACTACACCCCATCGGAAACCCAGACCCGCCCCAGACCAAAAGGGAACAAACTCATACAGAACGCATACATTAGTCAAGGGAGACAACAACAAAAACATTGCACATGATTATTCACTGACACTTTACACAGCGTTTAATTTAAAAAAAATACTTCAAAATAATTTAAATAAAATCGAGGACATGCATGAGAGGCTTTTCATTATGTTTAGAAAATATTTTAACCATCTGAAATCTCGGACTTCGTGACGTTCGTCTTGAATATTTCTTGAAATTCGTCCAATAAGCACAGTAGGCTATCCGCTCGGAAAATCGAAGATATTGCAAAGCTACACGGTATGCAGTTAAATGCTGGCCTAAATCATAATCACAAGACAGCAACAAACATCAAACAATTGTGCTTGCATAGAATCCGAAAGTGTAACATGATTTTGAGATGAATTTTCAAATTTTTACGATCCACATCGATATGACTGCTCAACTCGGTGGACGATCAATCCTGAACCCATCCAGTGCCAAAAGCCTGTTACTATACTACCACTTGGTTACTTAGCGTCTGATTTTCATTTTAATTTAACTGTGGACCACACGATGTGTTCGTTCGAGCGACCTTGACTGATGTTAACAGTAACAGCTAGAGATGCTTCCCATAGCGCTAGTGACTTGGGATTGAAAATAAGCCTGGTCACGTGGGAACCGGGTATTGAATTTAGTGACCTGGTATGGGATGATATTATGTCACCACGTGATCGCAATGGACCAATGAAATTCGTTGATCTAGCTACTAATTTGTCAGAGGTATGGTAATTATTAAAAAAGCAAGACTATTTTCCATACAATAATTAATATTTAGCTTACAATATGACTCGGTGCATGGATTTTTGTATCATTGGATCATTGTAGTCTACCATATTTGCATCATGAAGATTTGTGCGTACATTTAGTCGATTCTAACGGTAGGTAACTCTTGGTATAATTCTCTACTTATAAATTTGAATAACCTCCCATTACTCGCGAAATATAACTGAGAAAAACATTGTTTGCGTTTATGGAGTAAGGAAAGATATGATTACTTCATTTTACTGAAATTGACTTGTGGACATGGCAGAATGTTCGAATCCCAGTAATAATACGTTATGACCAATGTCCGATTAATGAGCTCCTAGCTTCTAACAAAGATTTCAGTATACCTACCTACCCGGTGCATTACGAATGCTTGATCTGTTTAGTGCGCATGCGTTTTTTGTCGTAGTACTCGTACGTTATGTTTCTTATACGAAAGCAAGTTCGGTGACCTGGTGCTTTTCATTATTTTTGTCAAAAAGAATTCTTTACTTCCTGATTGAATTTGAACGAACGCTAATGGTTTGACTAAAACCGCTGCAACAGCCTTAATGGATAGAAGTTGACACGAAAGTAAATTTTAGTCAGGATATGTCAGTCATCAGGTAACGGTAGGCTGGTTGGTTATATGGGCGTTACTATAACAAATAAATATTAGAACCAAATCGGACAAATATCCGTAAAGGGAATGATTCGGGTGGAAACTGCATTTTGATCAGAAAGTATACACATGTGCCTCATCAGTATAGTTGACTTGCTACCACTAGATCATCCTTAAAGATATGATTCGGCAGGAAACTAAATTATGTTGGAATGTATGTATCTGATCAGTATAGTTGACTGGCTCATTAAATGGGTGTAAATTCAACAAACACATCTTTGAACCAAACCACCAAAACATCCTTAAAAATATGATTTGGCACGAAACTAAATTTTGTTGGAATGTATGTATCTGATCAGTATAGTTGACTGGCTCATTAAATGGGCGTAAATTTAACAAACACATCTTTGAACCAAACCACCAAAACATCCTTAAAAGATATGATTTAGCACGAAACTAAATTTTGTTGGAAAGTATGTATCTGATCAGTATAGTTGACTGGCTCATTAAATGGGCGTAAATTTAACTAATAAAGCTTTGAACCAAATAACTCGAACATCTTTAAAGGATATGATTCGACGGAAAACTAAATTTTGTAGGAAAGTTTG
Organism: Spisula solida; assembly: GCA_947247005.1. Taxonomy (NCBI): domain Eukaryota; kingdom Metazoa; phylum Mollusca; class Bivalvia; order Venerida; family Mactridae; genus Spisula; species Spisula solida. The sequence continues at coordinate 21,974,390 of OX365950.1, read as the reverse complement.
TACATTTGTATCCCATCAGTATGTTTGATTGGCTAATTAAATTGGTTATAATTCAAATCACATGATGAACTCATTTCACATAGGTTCGATGTTATTATGTCACATCATATATAAATATAATGGTATGAGCATCTAGTTTTATTTGATGATTTCGGTCATTGATACTATACTGAGCAAAACTTCTAACCGAACACTTAGGTTTTTGGTTAATATACTTGGTATTAGCGATGGAATTTTCTAAAAATTGGTTTGAAGTACCAACAATATGTCGGAACGCAGTTGTCAAAATTTCAATAAATTATTGTATTTGCATCTTTGTTAAAACATAAATTAAGTTACACAACCCACCAAGATGAAATTCACAAATGTACACTGAGCGGCTTTGAATACGCAACACTAATAAAGTCAAGATTACATTTTTACTTTGTTATTCATGAGTATTTGTTAACGAAATTGTGTGTGTGATCTTGACTGTCCAGAGATTGTAACCCGATATATACTTCTATCTAAATGCAGTACAGCAGTGCATTAAACCATGAAACGGCAGAAAAACGAAAAATGTACAAGGAATTAACTGTTTGAGGCAAACAATCTTTTATTTGGTTTATTGTAATTTTCGATTGATCGACTCAATCAAATACTAGTAACAAAATTTATCATAAACATGGTGGTCGTTGACTTTAAAAGTTTTTTAAGCATTTTTTGTAGATTACCTTAATCTTTTATAATGGAGGGGAGGTAACCCATTCAGTAATAATGATTTCGACAAATTATGTTGTTTTTAAACTAACCTTTCCCCCATTCTATGATAATTATACACAAGAATCATGAAAACCGCGATTCCGGGGAAATATCGTCCTTGTATTACGTCGTCGTATTTCGTCATCAAACTAAGCACGTCATGAGCAGCGGCGGCACAAAATTGAACGCAGGGGAGCGTATTCTGAGCCAACAATTGGGAAATCATTTGTTGACTCTTGACAGCATCATCGACAGTAAAACCGGGCAAAGTGAATTACGTTGAAGTAACTATGTTTGACATAAATGAAGACTTTTGTGACAATTTCAATGAGAATCTAGATTGCGGGTCGGATACAGTAGTTCTGTGCAAGTTTCGAATGACGGTATATCGGATAACAATACTTCCATTTCTTGGTGAATGACAGTTTAAACGTTTTACAAATGTAGACATTATTGAAACTAGAACATGATTGTATTGAACGAAAATAAAGTTAATGTCACAGTGTACAAAACAAGAAGTGATATCAGGGTGTTTGAAGAAAGGACAGCTACTGTCAGAGCTAGTGTAAATGAGACAAGGATTGAAGTCATCCCAGCCAGTGAGCTTGCCACAATTCTTGCCAGATCTTATCAAGGTATGTAGGCTATACACATTATTATTATTTCATAAAATTGACATAAATAAATATTGAATATCAAGATACTTTTTCACCAGTCCCTTGTACACCCCACCAGAGATTCTAAACTATAACAAACATAATGTGAAATTACTTTTTAAGCAAAGGGTCAAGGGAAACTTTATCATACTTATTAAGTTATTACATAATTGATTATATAGAGGATCTTGCATGAGTGCTCATTACATACGAGTTTTATTAAACGAGTGGACAAAATGATATCACACGAGGCTTTGCCGAGTGTCAAATTGTCTTTGTCGTACATGTATGTAATGAAAACGAATGTTAGATTCTACTTATCACATAACCTTAGAAAACGCACATTATTGTTCAAAATGATGATGTACGCTGCATATGTTTCAGCCCAAATTCAGCGGTACAACGAACGCGACGTCATGACGACGTTTGTATTATCCTGACGTCATTGACGGATCAATGTACGGATTGGCTAACGTCACGTCGAGCTAATTTAAATATTTAGTGCACAGTCTGAGAGTGCCGAACGATATTTACGGCACGGCTTTACGGCACTCCTAGACCGCATGTTATGTGATAAAAAGAAATAAAGAATGAGAAAAAGGATGTTTAAGCACTACTGGGTGATTCGATGGTTGGACTGGTTATGTACTCCAGGTACAATTGCTACTATCTTGTCCTATGATGTGTACATGTATTCTAATAGTAATAGTAATTATTAGGTTTCAGTACCCGTTTTATAATTATGTTAAGTTAACGCGCTAAACATTCACATTCGTCTAATAGAAGTGGTTTTAGATAGTATCTGCTCAATTACAAAGGAAAAACTTCTATGTATGAGTAACACTTGTATTCACAGAAATATCACACGGTATAAGAAACGTCTTGTGTGGCGTTTGTTTGGTTAACACATGTATTCACATTGCAAATTACACGGTATAAACGTACGGAGGTGTATGTTTGGGCGCGATCACACTGCAGCGTTTGACAACAATGTTTCCAAGCAAACGAGACTTTTGCAAACACATTCGTACATTCGTCCGTATGATACGTTAATGATAAGCTTTACACAGGTTAAGAGCTTGCTTACCGCATAGAGCTCGCTAAAAGACGCTGTCGTACGCTGGCTTAAATGCATAAATGTATACGAGATTGTCTTAATACGTTGTTGCTGTTATACGTCGAAATGTGACTTGGCCCTAAAACATGCGTGTATGTTTTCCCTGTATTACCTACCACTTGTGAATGTTCTTATGTCTCTTTTTTCAGTTCATGCAAAGGTAAACAATTTATACCTGATGTGGCTGAAGGTATCAAGACCAGCAAAGAACTGTAACAACTAGATAACCGAGATGAGGACACTTCGGTCTAAGTTAGATGATCTAAAGAAACGAAAGGGAGACAATCTACAACGTCTGAAACAAGTCAGAGATGTTTTAAAGAAACAAATCCAATCCATACGAAAGAAGATGAACGAACAACTGGACAAAATGGAGAAAGAATTATTACAGGAAGCCGACACGAAATTTCAGCACAAGATTGACGCAATACATGCGAGTATAGCGGAGGTGGATAATATGTTAGCAAAGGTAAAACAAGCTATGGATCAGATGAAGGGTGGTAACACCGATGCTGATATATTTGTTTCATGTAAGATCGTGAAACAGGATATGTCAGAAGAAATATATCCTCTAGTTGAAAAACTACTCCCTGAACGTAGTTACGAACTTCACTTAGACGAGGATGCCAAATTGTTAATGGAAGGGGAAAGGTTGTTTGCTCCGATAAAAGAGAAGTTCACTATACACGGGGCAGAGTACAATGATCACATAAATGTCCGTACCAGTGATGACAAAAAGGTATGTCGTGTATATGGTATGTGTGCTCTACCTGATGGATGTCTTCTTATGTCGGATTACACAAACAAGAAACTGAAGAAGTTAGACCCAGTTTCTAAGAACATATTTACCCTGATCGACTTACCTGATAATCCTCATGGTATCTGTCTCATTGGCAACACTCGCCTGGCTGTGTGCCTAATCAATCCGAAGAAGATCCAGTTTGTATCACTTTCCGGGGAAATAACATTGGACAATAGTTTCTCTGTCGGAGATCGATGTCGAGGTATGGCACATTGTGATGGTTTGCTGTATGTTTGATGTGGGGGTAATCCAGAACGTAAGGAAGGACGTGGTCACGTGGAAGTTTACAACTATATTGGAGAACTATTGCGATGTTTATTTGAAGAATTTGGCTGTCCTACAAAGAATAGAATAGACTTTATTGCAAGGCAATATTGCCCATGAACATATAATACATACATACAATGCACAAATATTACAAAAGTAATGCATACATGACATAAAATAAACTTCCGATCAAGTGCACGTCATATATTATGATAATTAATCAGAAAAAGGTTATACAAGTTTTATCAACATAAATAGGAGACATCGTATAGAAGTTAAGTCATTTTCTTACATAACTTATGATGGAGAAATTTGGAGAAAAGTGTTTAGCTGTCAAAATAATCAAAGTAGCTGTATAAACATTTAAATCATAATAAGTCATATGCAGTATTGATTATTATTATTATTTTCTTTTTTTTTCTTTTATCGTACATAATACACTAGTATCTCTTATTTCCATACTTTTGTATATAAAAATTGAAAGGTTTTGTACTGTTTTAGTACATATATTTCAGTGGTCAATGATGGTTACACTTCTACAATGTATACTGCTGACGGCTATACAGGTGTACAGGTTAAAGGTTTCTAACTGTGCTCAACACTAACTTACCATTCTGTCTGATAGGTACCGACCAACTATGTATTGGAGAATGCTCGAGCGGGAATATTTATATACATACATATAAAGATAAGCGTATCCTCATACAGAACAATGAGATGAAGGGAAAGCCTACATGATTGTACTTTGACGAGAGATCATCACGACTGTTTGTTGCTTTTGCTGAGTGTGACGTCATCCAATTATTTGATTTAAACATTGAATAGTCGGTATATGATACTCATCATATAATGACTTTAGGACCTTTGTGATGACTTAACACGGAATAACCATATTCTGTATTATCGATACTAAGCATTTGTGTATTGGGGAATGGTCCGCTGGGAATATTTATACATTTCTTTCGCAGTACATACGTTACTGCTAACCATGGACATATTTCATAAACTTGTTACAATGTTGTACGATGTGATGTGTTAATTATCAGTTGACAGTGTATCCAACCATTATGTTACCGGAAGATCTTTACTGACGACCCCGGATATATTTCATAAACTTAGCACAATGTTGGACAATGAAGTCAGGATTGTTTTATGAAAGTGGCATTCTGAAACTACAGTTTGATTTGCATCACATAAATGCGCACACTTTTTAAATATTCTCACATTTTAGCTTGTTTTTGAACGTTGAGTTACTTGATATGTTTTTTTTATTTATGTATCACCAGTTGTAATATACAAGCATACACGTGGATCTGTAGAAATAGTATTAATAAAGTATCACTCACATCAAATAGTTTTGATAACATTCACGAATGCTTCTCAAAATTGACGTCAATTTTCCTATTAGATTTCAACAATTTTGTGTTCGGTAGCAATGAACCAACGCTTGACATGTCGTCCCTTTGGCGGAACAAGGTTGTATCTCACTATTAAGTATATATACAGTATAGTAAGATATAACCTTATTGCGAAAAAGGGAAGATGCACTCTTACATAGCATGATATCATGTACCTGACACTGTTATACTGATCATTGTGTGATTATTTCAGGACTCTTAGCCCGACAAAACCCCAACCGGCACTCATTCTTCCGCGTCCCTCCATTATCCTATTGGGTTTGGTATTGTCACCATTCAATACGCGCTTACGGTGTGTAGTTGTTATTACACAATTATAAATACGAGAGGACCAATGAGTGCCCGTTCGGTGTTGCCAAACTATTATGATCAATAACGACAACCACTTTGTATGATTCATACTGTATAATTCTAGCATTTGGTACTTCTATATAACCAATTGTTATGATAATATATTTCAAATATATACGTATAACAGACGGATTAATGTGTATTTTGGCAGATATGGTCATGGCAGCGTAGAATTAAAACAAGTAATCACTCCGTACTTAAACACTACGGAGTTACACATATGACGAATTCCTCCGCATTTATACACTGCGGAGAAAGATATGCTATTAATGAATTTACTTGGAGCGATCAGGGGCGACATTTTTGAAATCCGAAAACCCTTCCCATGTTGCACGGTAACTCTCATTATGTTGACGCCGCCTGGCGTATGAAGAATATACATGAATGCCGCATGGCATTCAAACGAACCATGGCCGCATGGCCTACCATTTTAACTATTATAAACGCCGCCTGGCGTGCAATAAAACCAGTCAGTCCGCAAGGTACCCGCCTGTACCAAAGTGAATAATCGCCGCATGGCGAGCAATAATCGGCGCATGCCGAGCAATATTCGCCGCATGGCGAGCAATAATCGGCGCATGCCGAGCAATATTCCAATACTAGTATTCGCCGCATGGCGAGCAAGAATCGGCGCATGCCGAGCAATATTCCAATACTAGTATTCGCCGCATGGCGAGCAATAATCGGCGCATGCCGAGCAATAAGTACGCTTGTACATAAATAAACTAGTGCAACAAATAAACCATCGCCGCTTGGCGAGCAAAGATCCTACTCAAAAGAAAGCTATTAAAGAGCGCCTAGTCAAAGCTATCTGGCCAGTTCTTTAATGCTTATTTAACCCAAGCCCGTAGATTAGTTTTAGAAGCTTATTACTCGCTGTTCACCCCACATTTTTCACTGTGGAATAAAGCGATTATAAGCATGCAATGTAGTCAATGTATAAAAGTTATTCTATCCACATTGATTAGACCCATGTACACCCCCGATCGCTCCTAAATTGAAGAATTTTCCGCTGCCAGACGGTTTGATTTAAAAATACTAAAATATTGCGTACAGCAAGGTTTCACTTTCTTAAACAGACTTTCCAATATTGAACTTTACTTGTTAAATTTTTGCTTTTATTGACCCAGATATTAACATATTTGATTAGGTTCGTTTGTGAAACCTTACTGTATGCGACATCTTACATAAGAAAAACTTCAATTGCATAATACAAATATATTAACCCCGACAACGTATAACGCACTTGGTATATATTACACATAATGTCTTCCCGCATCTCTGAATTTCAGCGCCAGCACTTGCACACGTAAAAAATTATAATTTTATTAATGAAGAACTAACACTAGATTTCAACACTGTAGTAGATGGTCACGGAATAATCCTCGGATACTTGATATTGTTCCATGTCCTTCCGCGCAGATTCTTGATGAACTATGATGACTTTGTTCTGATGAACGTCAGACGTCCTGAATGGTATGTGTCCTCGCTTACCATTACTATATGTCGGAACTACGCCAGGACTTCTACCTGGATGACACAGTGCTGTCTTAGATTATATTCTACTCGGAGATGCCGCTATACCAAGTCCACACTATAAACCAGTCCACAATACTGTAACATATAAACATTAGTGGCAATATCATTCATACCAACATTCTATCCTTATTTCCATTAAAATGACATGATAAGGGTGTGGTGGGCGGGGGTTTAGCTGAAGCGTTTGTTAGCAGAATGAGGCCGAAAACCCGGTTACAAGCGCTTATAAAGGGTGCCTGTATACGTCACAATAGTCTACATTGGATGAGCAGTATAAATTGTAACGGTCGATTGACCTGGTGTGTAGTGACGATAACAACTACACTCATGAGTAATAATAATAAAGAAATACAATAAAACCCGTGCATGATCGAGCCGAAATAAAATGGATTGAATTTTGATTGAAATTAATCCTGATTATTTCAGGACTCTTAGCCCGACAAAACCCCAACCGGCACTCATTCTTCCGCGTCCCTCCATTATCCTATTGGGTTTGGTATTGTCACCATTCAATACGCGCTTACGGTGTGTAGTTGTTATTACACAATTATAAATACGAGAGGACCAATGAGTGCCCGTTCGGTGTTGCCAAACTATTATGATCAATAACGACAACCACTTTGTATGATTCATACTGTATAATTCTAGCATTTGGTACTTCTATATAACCAATTGTTATGATAATATATTTCAAATATATACGTATAACAGACGGATTAATGTGTATTTTGGCAGATATGGTCATGGCAGCGTAGAATTAAAACAAGTAATCACTCCGTATTTAAACACTACGGAGTTACACATATGACGAATTCCTCCGCATTTATACACTGCGGAGAAAGATATGCTATTAATGAATTTACTTGGAGCGATCAGGGGCGACATTTTTGAAATCCGAAAACCCTTCCCATGTTGCACGGTAACTCTCATTATGTTGACGCCGCCTGGCGTATGAAGAATATACATGAATGCCGCATGGCATTCAAACGAACCATGGCCGCATGGCCTACCATTTTAACTATTATAAACGCCGCCTGGCGTGCAATAAAACCAGTCAGTCCGCAAGGTACCCGCCTGTACCAAAGTGAATAATCGCCGCATGGCGAGCAATAATCGGCGCATGCCGAGCAATATTCGCCGCATGGCGAGCAATAATCGGCGCATGCCGAGCAATATTCCAATACTAGTATTCGCCGCATGGCGAGCAAGAATCGGCGCATGCCGAGCAATATTCCAATACTAGTATTCGCCGCATGGCGAGCAATAATCGGCGCATGCCGAGCAATAAGTACGCTTGTACATAAATAAACTAGTGCAACAAATAAACCATCGCCGCTTGGCGAGCAAAGATCCTACTCAAAAGAAAGCTATTAAAGAGCGCCTAGTCAAAGCTATCTGGCCAGTTCTTTAATGCTTATTTAACCCAAGCCCGTAGATTAGTTTTAGAAGCTTATTACTCGCTGTTCACCCCACATTTTTCACTGTGGAATAAAGCGATTATAAGCATGCAATGTAGTCAATGTATAAAAGTTATTCTATCCACATTGATTAGACCCATGTACACCCCCGATCGCTCCTAAATTGAAGAATTTTCCGCCACAAAATAAAATAATGATTTTATTTCCCCAAAATTCCTATACTATTTTCGACAATAATTCTCTAGAGCTATCTAAGTCGGTCTTGAAATGTAGCACCCGTCGGTCCTGTGGAATCCAGTCGTTGTAATATCTATATGTACTGTTAAAATGTAATTGTTTTAATTTTGAATATGTTTAGGCCCAAATTGATTAATTATCTTCTTTTCAATAGCTTTGTTATAACATTCCTCTACCACCATGAAATTATCTCAAGTATCTCAATTCAAATGAAACATGACTCCGGAAAAGGCCCCAGACAAATATTCGATGCTTCATGGATCATTTTTAAAATGTATACGTTTGATAAAACATTCACATCATTTCAAACATGGTTTAAGAAATATTCGATAAAGATCACCTCGTTTTCCCTGAGTGTAGTATGTGGGACCCTTAATAAGACCGGAAGTTGGGCACAGCTTTAAATCTCGTATGTTTCTGAATATTACCCTCTGTCCAACCAAGTAAGGGATTGAATCCGAGTAAAAAATTGAAAGACTAAATTCCAGCTGTCAAAAATTCCGAAATTACAATTTTATTCATACTAAGCCTTTCCCTCTCGATTGTACGTCAACAAAGCAATACCGAAAATTTATAATGTATCATTACCGGTCAATTACCTAACAGGGGAATATTTATGCTCTGAATGAACTCATCATTGTATTTTAAAAGATCGTTTTCTTTTTCCCTAACACGTAGTATTTAGTTTCCTGTTTCAATCGTCTCAGATGTTAACAATAAACTAATATTCATATCGCATGTATAAATAACCACAACCAAAGTACCTGAAACTAAATTGTATACATTAGTTATAATAATGCCTAGCGATATAAATACTGTCGTATTTCATTTTTGGAACTGCCAATACCTGTAATTACATTTTATACCCTGAATGTACAATCTGGAATTTGCTAGCGTCCAAAAGAATGATGCCATTTCGAAATACGTCCAATGAACCATTACCATGGTCTTGTGATTATCTTACTCGGGATATGGCGTTTGTTTTCATATCAACATCGTCTGGTTGGAATTCCTTTATGTCGTCATATGCATATATGCAGTTGCCATTAAAACATAAACTTGAATGTATAGTAAACTAATGTGACCGCCGACAGGATACGTTAGTCCACATAAAAAACTCAGTGCACTTAATGACCTCAAAACACAATGAATCTATCATATCACATATAGTGCGGAGATAATGACCCGACCCAAACCCCAGCAAGAATCCGATACAAGGCCCTGTGCCGACTATATCAATTTTTCAAGCAAATCGCGCAAAATCGGCCCTTGCGCTCTGTTTTTGTACCACACATCGAGCGCCAATGTGATATTCTCCTATGAAAGCATACAATCGGGTCATAGATATACACTGTAGCCAGATAACCGCTGTTTAATTATGTTCATAGAGGGCGAGGATCTCGCCGAACTCCCCGCACCATACGTTCTTCTGATGTAAATGATTGCATACCGAACCAACAACATTACCGTAAAATTACTAAACGTCACATGTGCACTCGTAACTTTGACATCTTCGCAGTAACAGACTGATGCTAAACAAATATGACAAACACAAATTAAACTATGTATGTATTAATTATACTTAACCTAAACTGCAGTTTTGATCGGGTGCCCTTTTAAAGAAGTGGAATCAGAACCAATGCCTTCCGTTGACGTCAATCCTTTTCCTAGCTCCTGCAACATTCCAGTTGCTCTTTAATCATATTACAACTACAATAAAACATATAGAAGTGTAATAAACAGTGTCTTCACTTGATAATTTTAACTAATCGTGATAATTATACAAAATATACATAATTCCTTCTCTTAAAGACCCTATTAGTGTAGTCTGCCCAGGACCACATGATCCCACATTCTATTTCAATATAGACCACTGGTAGTATAATGCAAGTATGTGTTAATTGAACACCGTGGATAAACCTACTTAAAATGCTAACTGTACCACGAGTAAGTTTTGAATCTTGCTACAGCTGGGATAAATTGACATGATCCCGGCCCCTATGCACACACAAACCGTAAGGTTATTGCGTTGAATATATAAATTTCCGCGAGCAAACTAGCAGTATCGGTCACCTAGATTTGTGTTTGCATCGCACCTAAGCGTTCTCTGACACTTCCAGCCCATGAAAACATACCAACGACATTATAGATATAAACAGCATAATCAACTGTTAAATTATGCTAATGAAAGTTCGAGGGGCATATCAAACTCGCCGGACTATCCTAATTGTTAACCTTATAGCCTAGATTTGAAAAAACAGTGGTCAGTCATCCACTACTAAAAAGTTAGAAGAAAGTCGTGCCGTTGATTGGCATAACAAAGTACTAGTTACAATCTCGTGCTCAACTGTAGGTGATTTATAAAAACACCGGCCGCTGTTAAACACTAAACATAATGACACATTCGCCGATCTTAAATCCATTATAAAGTACGCCAGAAATGCACGTGAATTCCGTGGTACAACAAGTGTACTCTACTACCCTAGAGCGTATCAGTATAAACATAATACAATGTAACCAAAACAATTTTTATCTTTACAAACCAAGTGTCGAATCAGTCAAACGTCACAGTGGCAAACTACAAAAGTAAATGATCAGTCAAAGTTTACAATTGTTAATCAAGTCTGCTAATTAATTCACCTGCCGGGTAATACAAAATCATACCAGTACACCAGATATTCGCCCGGGTCGCTAACTATAAGCCACCAAGTAGTAAAACAAAATAAAATTTCACCACGTGGCTTTACCCTGTGCAATAAGAAGTATAGCCGACAGCATTTGACCTGTCGCTAATTAATCGTCGTGTGTTTTCGCTACCCTAGCATAAGCAGGTTTCGATAAGTTAAATGAAGACAATGTACGGATGTTCAAAGTTAAACGTTCTTAGCTATAAATCAGCCATATTGCCCAAAACAATAAAACATTTCCTTTCCGAGACAAACGCACTAAGCTGTACTGTTGTACTGAAGACAAAATAAAAATGGTACTAGTAACTTTTTACCACGTGGCGTTTAGGCGACAAACCAAGAGTACTAATGTAAGTGCATGGTCCGCTTCACGATTAACTCCAATAATTTATTAAAATCAATATACATCACTTGTCAATGCAGAAGTGTTGAAATAACAAACAGAACATATATACACAACCACCGTGCGACACGACAGGTTCAGACTAAAACCCAACTCATGTGTTTATATAGATATGCCAAAACTTGTGCTATGAACAGGCTCGTGCCACAGCTATCATTACATGAACATATTCATTACAGACTCATGACAAAACTATCATGAATGTTCGATATTTACCAAAGCAATATAAATTGAACTCATTACGTAAGGCACAAAACTGTGCGTCAAGTAAAAAAGCGTGCTGCATGAATTCAAATTAATTACTTGTCACATTTCTTCGTTTCTTTGATACCTTTTGAATATATGACCTGTTCCACGTGTCATGCAATGACTACAAAAACAATAAACACATTACTTATCTTTTCTACCATCTTCAATGTCTCACAGCAATATTTGTGTTCAAATTCGCCGTCCCACATTCATTTGACCTCGAAATCTCGCCGTCCAAGGTGTGCACAGTTGTGAAACATCTAACTCGTAGGTTTAGCTGAAGCGTTTGTTAGCAGAATGAGGCCGAAAACCCGGTTACAAGCGCTTATAAAGGGTGCCTGTATACGTCACAATAGTCTACATTGGATGAGCAGTATAAATTGTAACGGTCGATTGACCTGGTGTGTAGTGACGATAACAACTACACTCATGAGTAATAATAATAAAGAAATACAATAAAACCCGTGCATGATCGAGCCGAAATAAAATGGATTGAATTTTGATTGAAATTAATCCTGATTATTATCAGTACTTCAAACAATTTTGACAATGATAATTCTATATTCGTTGGTTGGTTGTTTTTCAATATAAACGAACAAGGTCGATGAAAGCTTATCAACAATATGTTCGTCGTTTTAGATTAACTCTTTATCATAATGCAGTAAAAACCACCTAGGACATCAAAATTGGAGGTTATCATTGTTTACCCATACTACATGTCTGATAATGTGTATGTTGTCAATCACTAAGAATGCTCAGTATTAGACTATCTAGTCACATACGTATTTTTATATAACTGATAGTTGATGAAGTTTACAGATTTCATTACTCGGGGACATGAAAACACCACGCATAAATCAAATCACTGTACGACTTATTGTGATACTATACAATTCAACTTGTATGACTTATTGTGATTAAAGCATCCGGTGATTTCCTATCACTGTACGACATATTGCAAACTCTATAATTCAACGTGTACTCCTTGTTGCGATAACCCGAAGTTGACTCGTTTATACACTGTGGAAAACAAAATGTTAATATATAATGACATTTTCAGAAATTTTGAAACTACCGTACATGTATATTTTCCCCTTAGAGGATGCCGAAAACAGTCTTGGTAGTATGACTGATGTCTTAAGCGCGCTTAATATCATTATAGTATACGTAAATATCTTGGTTAGGAATGTTTACATACATTTCAACTATAAACTACACATACAGTAATACTCGGCCAAGTTCATTTTAGTTCCTAATTGAGGTCAATATAATTCTACATTTGTACATATGTATTTACAATAATATTAATTTTAAAGAAGTAAAATTATTGGACATGGCTATATGTAGTTTTTAGTTAACATACATGTATACATTCCTAACCTGGATAATTATCTATATGCAGACGATAACACTAACCTTTGATTACAAACAAAAATGACAATTTGTTCGATCTTGTGCGTCGATCTTGTTCTTTTAAATGATATTCTTAGTATTTGTATTCAGACTACACTTGAAACCAGCCGTATGTCAGCCAGCAGGGTTTATAGAAGTTTTTGTTTATATTAATGTCGACTATAGCTATTCTCTGCTAGCTATATAAAATGCTTTAAATTATATGTGAGCAGTTAAAAAACAGTAGACAAGTTAATAAGATCGTATCGTTAGCTGGTAAGGCCAAATAAAAATATGCGTGGTCCTTACGACGTTACGAAAACTGCAAGGTCAAATGGCCACTAGGTTTGATAATACGGTTTTCATTATACCCCGCCAATGAAATCGGTAGGGGGATATTAAAATGGTGTTGTCCGTCCGTCTCTCAGTCCGTACTCACACACTTGTAGTTGTGAGGTGTGAAACAGTAGGCAATATTTAGATTCTATTCATTCCGTTGCTTACGGGGTGCAAAATGATGCTTATGAAAAGGATGAACAAAATAAAACCCCACAATGTCAAGTCAGTGAGACCTTCCGTCCGTCTGTCGGTCTGTCCGTCTGTACGCACCCACATGTAGTTGTGTGGTGTGAAACAATAGGGCATATTTAGATTATATTCATTCCGTTGCTTACGGGATGCACAATGTTGCATATGTGGTTCGACAAACAAGAGAAAACCCCACAATGTCAAGCCAGTGAGAACTTCCGTTCGTCCGTCCGCAGCCATTTCTTTGTAACTTGATTTAATATGAACTACTGTACTGTGATGATGCCCATCAAGTATTTTTGCTGATCTATAGACATCTCTGGTTGCCATGGCAACCGATTAAAAAATAATCATAAAAAATCACCCACTAGCCAGATTTCAAACTAATTTCACAGAAATATCTGTTGGGTGACCTTTTACCAAATTTGCTATTTCTTCATGATTTGAAAAAAACATGGCTACCAGTGGTTGGGGCTCGTTTTCCCCCATACATAAATAGTAAAGTCTTTAAAAATCTTCTTTTAAAAGTACTGCTTGGATTTCATGATGAATTGGTGACGATGTTCCTTTGGTGATCCTTCATAAAATAGCCAATGAAATTGAAATCTATAAATAACTAGTTGCCATGGCAACCGATTGCAAAAATGTAAAAATAAAAATCGGCTGTGTGAAGTTAGCAAGGCATTGGACATTTTTAAAACCATTCAACAATCTTCTTTTGAATGTTGTTCTACCAACGCGACATTAAACATCCACATGTTGTATGTACGTGGGGTGATCAAAAAGAAATTAGACAAACGCTGTAAAATGACAATGAATATTGATATAAATCAGAAAAGTTGTATGCCTATTACAAAATACTTCCTCTCTCCGTCTGCTGAGTTTCATAAAGATGCTATAATTACTTGTAGATATATCAGTGATTTCATAACCTTGGGTTCAGCGACTCGCCGCACACAATTAACGTCAATGACGTCTTGTTCGTAAACGGTTAACTATTCGAACGTCACATTGCTCCAATAAATCGCCCATGTCTCTATACGTATTGCACAAATTTACCATTTATTCAGTATCTAGCAAGAAAGAGGGTTCGTTTGTATAAAACCATTTCAGCTTTAATAAAATATCAAGAATATGTTAAATAATTATTCGATCATTCTCATGCTCCTAAAGACGGCTCCCGTTCATGACGTCCGTCTTGGCGAGTGACATTCAAAACTGATCGCTCATCTATTGCATTTCGAGCTTCTGATTAATATACTAAATTTTATTTTCCACCACAAAGCATTATGTACTAATGCTATATAAGTATTCTTCGTACAGACTTCTCTCCCGATGTTCATTTCATCGTTATAAAGGTTTGTTTAGACGTTTTTCCTAGTTCGTGATAAACCTGTGTATTTTCAAGCTGTGATTTTTTGCCGAAATATGACGTGGTTTTCGAGTTAGTACTGTTAGTTTTCACGTCATATATTTAAAGCAGACACACTTACATCAAAACATTAATACACGGTTAATCAATGTTTTGACGTCATGTCCAGTTAATTTGATAAATGTTTGAGGACTATTTAATAAAATATTGGCCATATGCGTTTCCATATCATACGGCGAAAACGGACGACGTTTTGATGTGCGGCGACATTGCGAAACACCGTATATTGAACGCGTTATAAATAAATAACTACTTACAGTAAAAAATATATGTTACACGTTCAGATCGGCATTAAATGCACCTAAACGGATATCATATTTGTATAGTTCAAATACGACAACTTAAAAAAATTATTTTTGATCACCCCACGTAGTTCTACCAGCGCGACTTTGAACATTGTACATCCACATGTTGTATGAAGTTCTACCAGCGCGACATTGAACATTGTACATCCACATGTTGTATGTAGTTCTAACAACGCGACAATGAACATAATACATTCATATGTTGTATGTAGTTCTTCTAGCGCGACATTGAACATTGTACATCCACATGTTGTATGTAGTTCTACCAGCGCGACATTGAACATTGTACATTCATATGTTGTATGTAGTTCTAACAACGCGACATTGAACATTGTACATTCATATGTTGTATGAAGTTCTACCAGCGCGACATTGAACATTGTACATCCACATGTTGAATGTAGTTCTAACAACGCGACATTGAACACTGTACATTCGTTCTAACAACGCGACATTGAACATTGTACATCCACATGTTGTATGTAGTTCTACCAGCGCGACATTGAACATAATACATTCATATGTTGTATGTAGTTCTTCTAGCGCGACATTGAACATTGTACATCCACATGTTGTATGAAGTTCTACCAGCGCGACATTGAACATTGTACATTCATATGTTGTATGTAGTTCTAACAACGCGACATTGAACATTGTACATTCATATGTTGTATGAAGTTCTACCAGCGCGACATTGAACATTGTACATTCATATGTTGTATGTAGTTCTAACAACGCGACATTGAACATTGTACATTCATATGTTGTATGTAGTTCTACCAGCGCGACATTGAACATTGTACATCCACATGTTGAATGTAGTTCTAACAACGCGACATTGAACATTGTACATCCACATGTTGAATGTAGTTCTAACAACGCGACATTGAACACTGTACATTCGTTCTAACAACGCGACATTGAACATTGGCATTCACATGTTGTATGTAGTTCTTCTAGCGTGACATTGAACATCCACATTCCAGAAAATGCCGGTGTAAACATCATGTGTTCTGATGTCTATGGTGGACGGACAGCAGTAATGCGAGGATGGTTATTGGCAGTATGGAGTCTGTTTCTAAGAGTTTATTCACAGATGTGAACCCCAGATGCCTGCCGGAAGTAAGAAGTCAACGTTTTTGCGGATTTGAACCGCCCACGTTTAGCAATGTTGACAAGATTAGGATCATTACATTCCGTCGTTTTCCACGGACGGGGTCTACCTATGCGCTCAAAAACTGATCAAGTGTCCAGGTACCTATACCCGACAGGACAGACCACAGTATGACTGACGTTACACTGACGTCCAACGTGTCGTTGAGTGTGTCCCGCCGATAGCATTTCATTAATTTGTTTCACGTCACCAAGTGGTAAATGTCTCCTCATGTGCGTTTATGTCGTATACTCAATTTAAAAGTCCGAACTTATTCAAACTTAACACGAAAATTAGCTGAACGAGTAACCGTTACGTTAAAAAACTGACAGTTGCAATGAATGGCCAGGTACACATCATTTCGCCGGGAGACTCGTTCAAAAGCAAATCTCCAGTTTACCCGTGTAATTACGCACGATGCATATGTATATTGTGTTTACATTTATCCAATACTTTAAGTATACTAGATTCTGAATAGATAAAATGTCAATATCTGAATAATTAAAACATACATATTTGAAATAGTGGTCCTTAAATGTTTTTGCGGAGCGTATATAAATAGTGAGGTCGTTTTATCTGTAGACTTGATTTTATTACAAATTGGTAACATTACTCCTTGTGTACTTCATTCTACAAATAGTTAAATAATTTAAATCCATGCAGGACGATGGCAACCGAAATCCAGGTGAGCGATACAGGGCCATCTTGACCCACTTGGTTATTGGTCAATTCTCCTTAGAGTTACTGTCCTTGATTTATTGAATAATTCCGTCCACTAACTAAATGGTGGAGTTTCATGAAACATAAAATAAATATGAACAACCAAACTGTGATGATCATGCCTGTCAAGTTATTTTTATGGGTCCATTTTTTTATTGGTCCATTTTCCGTATAGTTATTGCCCATGATATATAAAACAATTGTTATCCGATAGAAGTTTACATTCCAAACTGTGCGATGATACTGAGTCAACATTCCTAACTGACCAATAATACTGATAACCTGTAGGCGGGGTATATCAATTCACCAAATTTTCTTGTTTACTTTGGAGTACTTAGAAAAAATATAACGACAGGTTTGGCAATTACTAAACAAGTAGAAGTTAAATAAATACAACTTTGGTTGATTTCTTTTTAACTATTAATAGTTTAACATTAGCTTAAATAATATTTACCATGCAATACGGTGCGATTTAAGATATCAATTGTATGTTTATGATAGTAATTTTCCATAGTTGATATAATAGTTATGAGTCATTTTGACAAAGACAATGTACGTACACTGAATGTAGCTTAACATATACAAATAGTTTGATGGCAAACAAATTACACATATTTACCGTGTTTGATTAACACACCGAATGCAACGAGAAACAAGATAACTGCCAGTTGCTGGACAAACAGTATAAAGCAGACAGAATGGATGATCTTGTGCCGGGATTCAAATAGTTGATCACGTTTATATAGTGGCTGTCCTCAAGCTGGGTTTAAATATGTTCTCCCTCTTCAGATGTCGAAATCCCTCGAACATTTGACCCTGTCCACTACCTGGATTCGAACATTTAACCCCACCTCAAGACCACTACATTGATTGAATTTCAAACATAAGTAAATAAATAAATGTGTTCGATATAAGGGACTTTTTCTCTGTACGTTATCTACCAGTGAAGTTAGTGACGCAGCCTCGTGTCTAACGACTTAAAGACATGAAGGTGTAAGCCCAGTGGTTTATAGGCGTAAAATTGGCGGTTTCATCAAGTACTTGGCCCATTGGCCTAAACGAAGTTGGTGTCCCAGCAGCTTTTCGTTCGTTTGTCGACCAGATAACATAGACCTGTACATTTTGCCGACCAGACACGCCAGCATATGTACATGTTATTTGACCTTATACATATGTATGACCTTTCGTGCTAATATATAATTATTATGTTCTTCTGTCGATAGATATTGTACAAAACACATAGATGTACCATACGATCTCATTTATCGTTCATTGTACTCGTATTTGACTGTATCATCGTTCACCGATATATTTATAACCCCGAACCTTGAACTGTGATAAATTAATCACTGGATGAATAGCGCCCGTCAACTTCAAACCTGTTTACGATGCAATATAGTGTACAACATTGTTCAACCATTGTTGATTTGTGATACAATACAGTTGGTTGGTATTTACACACGAGAAAGTAAAAGTAATCAGAAATATTTACATAGCACGTGGATGTTACCAGAAATGACGATATTGCAATGGGTCACAAGCGGCACGTTGACGATTTTCTTCGTATTGGCCTGTTTAGGACACTCTCTCAACCCAGGTCGTGGTTAAGCATTGACATCCTCCTTTGGAGAAAAACTTTTGGCGACAAAAAATAAACGGATTTCTGATGGGAGTTTTTTGTCAGATTGAGCGAAATCTCTTTAAAAGTCTGCCTTAAAGAAGGTCATAGGCCTATAATACTCGTGCTATACAATATATGATATTCTTTATATCCAAAATATGTTAATAAACAGTAAACTACAGAATTCTGAAAGTGTTATTCCGTTTATTACGCACTAGTACGTTATGGTAGTTGAACGGTTATATATATACAAGGAATGTTCTGAAAAAACAAAAAGCTTAAATCATGACTTTCGTACCCTTGGACATTAATCATACGGTTGCAGGTTTTTACTATTTACTGTTATTCTTTAGGACTTTTTGTTTGGCATTGTGCCGTGTAATTGTGGTCGGTGTTTTTTTATGTTTTCCGTGCTCGATTGTGTCAGTCGACTGGTGCCTTCCCTGTCCAACTTTTTATTATCGTTTTTATCCTTACTATTAACAGACCTGTACATTGCATTAATAGTTTCAATAATATGAAGTTTGTAACTTACTACAATACAAGTTAAAATATGAAGTGCATTAATCAAATGTGTATGCATTTGAAAAAGAAGTACAGTCATGTAATTATCAAAACCTTGTAAGATAGTACCGCCACCATCTTTGAGACTTGGCGTTATGATGTGAAATGTCTACTAGATGAGGCAGTTTACCCCCTCCATATTATTAGGGAATCTATCAGGAAGTCTTTGAAAGGGAGTGCCAGAGGTGTGCTGCTACACTTAGGTGAGCAACCCACCATTGGGGATATTCTCAGTGAGCTGGACGGGATTTA
The DNA here is from genome assembly GCA_947247005.1 of Spisula solida. Classification (NCBI taxonomy): domain Eukaryota; kingdom Metazoa; phylum Mollusca; class Bivalvia; order Venerida; family Mactridae; genus Spisula; species Spisula solida. The sequence continues at coordinate 21,954,538 of OX365950.1, read as the reverse complement.
TGGTAATGTGCAGTCAGCTGAAAGACTAAGAGAACAATTTTACAGTGAGCGCCAAAAGAAAGACGAATCTGTTGGCGACTATAGTCTTAGATTGGAGAGGCTTTTGAGCAGGATTCCCGGGCACTTAAATGTACATGCCCGGAATGACATGCTCAGAAGTCGTCTCTGGTCTGGGTTAAGTGACATGGAACTTAAGAATGCCTGTAGATTTTTATTTGATACGGTGTATGAATTTAACACCTTAAGAAAGGAAATAAGGGCTGTTGAAGAAGACCTTCAGCAGAGTAAGGCAATCCCGGCCAAAGTAACTCCCTCCTCTGTTTCCAAGTCAGACTCGTCGTCGTCCCCGTCAGATAAATCAGCTTCGGCTGTTTGTGCAAAGCAATCCGTCTTGTCTTCGGAAGATAGACTTTCGAAAGAGATTGGATTGCTTGCCAAGCTGTTGGAGCGGACGGAGGATGTCTGGGATGGAAAGAGAGATGGCAGCTCTTCGTCCAAATAATAACCATTTAAACTTCAATCGACCTCCATCGCAGGGCAGATGAAAGGTCCTGAGGTATACACTCCTCCCAGCCCTAGTCAGTTACCTTTGGTTGGTCCACCCAATGAACTGGCAATCATTATTAACAATTCTCACACCAAATGTATTTTGGATACTGGATCCATGGTGTCAACCATCAGTGAGTCATATTTTAAATCATTAGATTCAAACCCAGTTATGCATCCGCTGACAGATTTTAATTTAGAAGTAACAGGTGCTAATGGTTCAGAAGTGCCATATTTTGGATATTCTGTTTTGGATGTTGCATTTCCGTCTATTTCCTTAAGTCCTATTGCTGTCCCAATACTTGTTGTTGCGGATACGGAGTATGCGAACACAGTTCCAGTTATTGTAGGTACTAACCTTTTACAATACCTGAAATCTTCAGGTTCAGAAGTGTTGTCTAATGTTTTGAATAATTTACTGGCTTCCCTTCCTGAAGATAGCGCTACTCCTGTTACGCTTCTCCACCAGCGTGCTGTAATATTAAAACCTTATGAAACAAGAACAGTGGAAGGTAAGGCCAGACCTGTTGGAAATATTACTGCAGGTGTGACTGAGTCTTCCGACTCGTTTATGTTGAATGTTTGTCCTAGGTTGGTTAAGATACAACCGGGTACTTCTTTTTGTAGGGTTCCGGTACGTATTTGTAATTTAACTGCCAGACATGTAACCATTCATCCAAAAATGTCCTTTTGTAAACTTCAGAATGTTTCTATTGTTAGGTCCATAGATCCTACAGAAGGTGTTGCAGATAAAAATCATAATAGTAGTTTGTCTTTAGAGGATTTGGGTATTACCATCCCAACAGATACTTTATCGCCTGCTCAGCAGAAAGAGGCTTCATCATTTGTCAGTAAATGGAAGCATATATTTTCATCTGGTCCCACAGATTTGGGTTGTACTAATATTGTAGAGCATGAGATAAATTTATCAGACCCTAAACCATTCAAAGACCCTTACAGAAGGATTCCTCCAGATATATTCGAGGAGGTGCGGGAACATATCAGAGATATGTTGGACGCTGGCGCGATCCGGGAATCGAAAAGTCCGTTTTCTTCAAATGTTGTACTGGTAAGGAAAAAAGACGGGTCATTAAGGTTCTGTATTGACTATCGTAAATTAAACAATAGGTCTGTTAAAGATGCTTATGCTCTTCCTCGTATTGATGAAACGATAGATTCACTGGTTGGGTCCAAGTTGTTTTCTAAACTTGACCTTAGGTCCGGGTACTGGCAAGTACCAATCCGAGAAGAAGATAAGCATAAAACAGCATTTAGTGTAGGTCCTCTCGGTTTTTACGAGTGTAATAGGATGGCTTTTGGATTAACCAATGCTCCTGCAACGTTTCAGCGTTTAATGGAACGTTGTATGGGTGAGCTTCACCTCAAGGATTGCTTGATTTATCTGGACGATATAATTATCTTCTCAGATAATTTAGAGTCACACTATCGGCGGCTTGAAGCGGTATTCAAACGACTAGAGTCGTATGGTTTAAAGTTAAAGGGGTCGAAATGTGAATTCTTTAGGCCGGAAGTCAATTACCTCGGCCATGTAGTTAGCGCTCATGGTGTTAAGACCGATCCTGAAAAGATCATGGCACTTAAATCATACCCTATTCCTACTTGCATTAAGGAGTTACGTAGTTTTCTAGGTTTTGCGGGGTACTACCGCCGCTTCATTCAGGATTATGCTAAGATAGCTAAGCCATTAAATGACCTGCTTACAGGTATTCCTTCCAACAAGAAAGCTCGTAAGTGTGCTAACCCATGGTCGTGGGGTTCGAACCAGCAAGATGCGTTTGATTGCTTGATTCACAAGTTAACTTCTCCTCCTGTATTGGCGTTTGCCGATTATACCCGGCCCTTCATCCTTAATGTAGATGCTAGTTGTAGTGGGTTAGGTGCTGTGTTGTATCAGGTTGGTGCAGACGGTAAGGAGCATGTAGTCTCATATGCTAGTAGGGGCTTGAGAGCCAGTGAGCGTCACTATCCAGCTCATAAGCTTGAGTTTCTGGCTCTCAAGTGGGCTGTCTGTGATAAGTTCCATGATTACCTTTATGGTAATTCTGTGGAAGTTCGCACAGACAACAACCCTCTAACTTATGCCTTTACCACTGCCAAACTTGATGCAACTTGTCACAGATGGCTTGCGTCTCTGTCTACGTATGATATTAAATTGAATTATAGGTGTGGTCGTGATAACATCGATGCTGACACTATGTCTAGGATTCATTCCTGTAGTATTGATTCACATGTATTATTATCTGATGCTGTTAAAGCCTTACTTCAGGCTCATTCTGATGGCCCTGGCCAGAGGCCTGCTGTTGAGTGTATCAGTTTTAATCAACAAGTGTTAGTTGATAACCCATCAGTAGATAGTTTGGTAGGCAGTAGTTTGTCGTCTGTTGACTGGAAACAGGAACAGTCCAGTGATAAGAACCTGTCCCGTATTGTCCAGCTTCTGGACGTTGGTCATAAGCTCACCGAGAGACAGAAATCTCACGAAACTTCACAGGTGAGAGCTTACCTCAAGGAGTGGGGTAATTTGTATGTTGAAAATTCTATACTATATAGGAAGGGAACTTCAAATGGGTACCCAGTAAAACAGGTTGTTATTCCTGACCATTTGAAGGACCTTATATTTACTGGTTTACATGATGAGGCAGGTCATCAGGGTTGTATGAGGACGGGTTCTCTTGTCCGTTCTAGGTTCTTTTGGCCGCAGTTGGAGCAGTTTGTAGAACATAAGATTCGCAACTGCCCCCGATGTATTCGTCGTAAGACATTAGATAGGACCTCGGCCAAATTGATCCCTGTTCACTCCAGTTACCCTATGGAGATAGTTTGTATCGATTTCTTGTCTTTGGAAATGTCTCGAGGTGGCTTTGAGAATATACTGATCATTACTGATCATTTTACCAGATTTGCTCAGGCCCTTCCTGCAAAGAACCAAACTGCTCATACCACTGCCAAACTCTTGTTTGAAAATTTCATCTGTCACTATGGTTTCCCCAGTAGGTTCCATAGTGATCAAGGTAGGAATTTCGAGAGTGAGGTGATCAGGGAGCTTTGTATAATTGCAAATGTTGAGAAGTCTAGGACGACTCCTTATCACCCTCAGGGTAATGGTATGGCAGAGCGGTTCAATTCCACCTTATTGAATATGTTAGGTACTTTAGAGGAAGATCAGAAGTGTAATTGGAGGACACATGTTCCTACATTGGTACATGCTTACAATTCGACCCCTCATTCCGCTACGGGGTATTCTCCACATTTTCTTATGTTTGGCCGTCATCCTAGACTGGCCATTGATGCCTTTCTCGGGATCGAACCTGACAAGTCCCCCGTTAAAGACCATAATTGTTATGTGTCTGGTCTGCGCAGCCGTTTGGGGTTTGCTTATAATGTGGCCCGTAGAGAGGCCAGGAAACAGGGCAAACGCAATAAGCGCTGGTATGATTTGAAGGTTAGGGAAGCCAGGTTAGATGTTGGTGACAGGGTTTTGGTGCGGAATGTTGGAATCAGGGGGAAAGCCAAACTAGCCGACAGGTGGGAAAGGGATGTGTATTTGGTTATTAGTCAACCTACTCCTGGTGTTCCCATTTATGAGGTGAAGAGGGAGCATGGTCGAGATAAGGCTCGAATATTGCATAGAAACTTGTTGCTCCCATTTATGGGAATACCTACGAGTAGGCACATCCCTTCAGGAAATGTTACTGTGGCTAGTTCGGTTGCTCCTGATTCACATTCCGACCCAGTACCCTCGTCTCCAGTCCCCACTGATTTGCCAACTAATATTTCAGTTGTAGGAATGATGCCATCACCTAAGTATGTCATTCCTGCCCGACGAACTAGCCCTACAACCAGACCAAAAAGGGCTACGGCTAGGCCTGGGTGGATGAATAACTCATGGGAGTTAGGTTAGCGTTAAAAGATACTGTACACTGTCACGTCCGTCATAATTTGTTTTTTAGATTGTCCCCAGTGGTTACATTGTTGTTGTAACCATAATTAATTTTGATGTTATATAGTACCTTACAGTACATTATGTTAATATTTGTTGCAGATAGTGCACCTCTGCAATGAATTGATAGTATTAGATTCTAACATAAGTTTATTGTTAGTAGTTTATAGCTAGCAGTAGCATGTTTCAAAGTATGTAGGAGTAACTTGTTTTATATTTTGTAGTATTTATTACAGTGTATTTACAAATTTACAAGTACTCTTGCAATAGTTTAGTACTTTACAGTCTATTCTTTTACATTTATGCTGACATGTTGCTCACAGCTAGTTATTTCTATTTATTGTGAATGTCGGGGCGACATTCCACAAGGGGGGGAAGTATGTCACGAGGTCATATTGACCTTATTTATTATTATTTATACTATCAATTATGTATGTACTTTATCTATATACAGTCTTTATCATACATTTATCATACCATTTTTCATCGATTTCATAACATTACTAACTGCATGGCATTTCACCGCTTCCTTACATTTCGCTGGACATAGCCTCGTTTTGGCTGTGTCTCAGTCCACTGAGCACGGAATGCCCTCCCACGTCAGTCATCGTCCAACCTTCGACTGGCGTGTCTCGTTGTTTAATGTCATGTCCTTATAGACATACATGTTTATGCCTTTGCAGGTTAGTTCTCATTTTTATTGTTCATTCATGTATTCATGTTGTATTTCATGTTTATTAGACTGTTGTATATTGATGCGGTATTGCCATTTTTGTAAACTATATTAAAAGTCATCGTCCAACCTTCGACTGGCGTGTCTCGTTGTTTAATGTCATGTCCTTATAGACATACATGTTTATGCCTTTGCAGGCTGTACACCTACAGACCCCTCCACAGAAATTAAACTCACGACACGGGCAACCTTGTATATATAAATAGAAGTGGGTTATCAAACAATGTCAGGTGATTTGTGCCCGTTAGCAGTTAGATAAACCAAATGAAGTAACACTTTAATAACTAACCGACTCATGATGGCAGAGGGCGGTTCTAGACAGCGTCATGGATCTGTACAACATTCGGACTATTTACACGACTTTCCTTGTTCACCTTGTGAGAAAGATGGGAGAAATGTGGAGGCAGTTAAATATTGTGTCGATTGTGGCGAAAATCTTTGTGTGACATGCTTCACTGTACATAGCAAGTTAGCAGTGACACGAGGACATAAAGTGTTTGATCAAGTTCAGACAATTCAAGGACAAACAAAACAGCTTCCAAGTCAGCGATGTAGCAAACATGGTGGAAAGATTATCGATGTTTACTGTCCCAAACATGATAGTGTTGGTTGTTCTACATGCATATCTGTTGATCACAGGTAAGTGCCTAGTTTCGGTTTCGATTTCATATATTAAATGTATTTCAACTGCTGTTAAGGAACATGGAGTATGATATATAGTGGGTGGGTGCATGCTGTTTTTAAATGCATTTTATTCTTCAAGTTGAAATTTCTTGGGTACAGTAAGCATAGCACTACATATACCCTTGAAGTTAACAAAAAAAATAAAGGGAAATTTATTGAAGTATGACAGCATTTTCATTGTAAATCTTTCTCGTTCGTAAACTCAAACACTGCCCAAGGGTACATGCTAAAATGTATATTATTCGTACAATATAACTCTAGGGAACAAACTCTTACTTAGTTTTAGACTGAAAAATGTATACTTACAGATATTCAAGAAATATTGCCATTTTTCTACTTTCGGTTTGCAAGGTCATTGATGATCATTGCTTTGCGTAATTTAAGATAGGTGTTATGAGTATATAAAATAATTCAAGCGAATGTGAATACCAAATGTTCTAAAATTTAACATATAACCTTTAATTTAAACATTGCTTTGTTTGCTTGTCCAGCTAAATAATTTGTGTATTATTAAAGCTCCCTCCACTTGTAAACACAATATCTAAGTAAGAAAACTTACTAACTATATCAAGTTCAACTCCTGTCATTATAGAATTTTAGGTTTCTAAGTAACTGACCCGCTTTTCGAAATACTATCATTTTAGTTTTATTCAATACTAACTTGAAGTTTCCATTTACCACAGTATTCATATAAAATATCAAGCCCCTTTTAAGGTCCTAAGGTGATTGGTTCATGATTACAATATCACCTGCCTACATAAACAAGTATTTAACAAAGTCAATGTGAACGCTTATAAATCCCTTTTTAGCTTACCTGTCACAAAGTGACAGAGTGTGCTTTTGTGATCACTCTTCGTCCGTCTTCCGTTCCGTCAACAATTGACTTGTGTAAACAGTAGACGTCACAATTTAGCCTAATCTTTATGATACCTGGTCACAATGATCATCTCAACAAAATCTAAGCCCAGTTTGATATTTGGTCATCTGCGCTCAAAAACTAGGTCACTATGTCACATCATAGAAAAACCTTGTGCAGTCACTGGAGGTCACAATTTTGACCTAATCTTTATGAACCTTGGTGACAATGATCATCTCAACAAATTCGAGATCAAGTTTGATATTGGGTCATCCGGGGTAAAAAACTAGGTCACATGGTCAAATCATAGCAAAACACTGTGTAATCACTTGAGGTCACAATTTCAACCATATATTTATGAAACTTGGTCGAAATTATCATCTTAACAATCTAGATCAAGTGCGATATTGGGTCATCCGGGATCAAAACCTAGGTCACAATGTCAAATCATAGAAAAACAATGATCATCTCAACAAAATCTAGGTTAATTTTAGTTCGATATTGGGTCGTTCGGGGTAAAAAAACTAGATCACTAGGTCAAATCATAGAAAAACCTTGTGAAGTTTGGTCTTTAAAAAATAATTAAAAATACTTATAGACCGCGGAGATAGCTCACAGTTCGTGAATATGTGCAATTAAAGCTGAAAACATGTTTCATATAGATAGACAAGAGTTGTTATATGAGTCGTGAAAATGTTTTTTTCAGTCCTAAAACATTAAAACTACACTTAGTCGCAAAAGAAAGTATACATTGTTCATAGTTTGAAATTGTATCCTTTGGCGTTGACAGAACTAAACGAAATTTTGTATTAACAGAACTGAATGTTTATCTGACATTTTAAGATCAAACAATAACATATCAATAAATATAATATCCCACAAATAAAGTCAACAGCGTCGGTACCTGGAAAATCAAATTAACAAAAATGTTCAATATTTTATATGTCCGTCTCCGACGTAAAATGTACGAGACATTTACGCAGTGGTGCAAATTATGTTTATGTGTGTTTTTGACTAGGTATATCGTCAAATTAAACAAAAACACTCAAAATAATGCAAATTTTCACTGAACAGCATGATGGTTGTGATTTTTGTAAAAAAACTAGTCATTTTGATTGGTCAAGGGGAGGTAACCATGTGAAAAAAAGTTGTTGTTATGACGTGATAAGTTCTAAACCTGAATTTGTCTTTGTTGTTAACCTTTTTTTCTTATTTATGTCTCCGTATAAGTACATACACTTGAACACGAAACTTATCAGCAAATCAGGCATCTAGCTGCATTAGAAAATTGACAAACGTCCAATGAACACATCGTGACAAATGTGTGGCATTAGCTCACGTTGATATCATCATTTTTATTCTGTTTGTTACAATTGCAATCAGATGTAACAAATTCGATTGAATTGTAATGCCACATATCCAAGCTACATATGTTGAAAATTTCAGCAAGATCAGGTTAATTTTGACCGAGCTATGGGTAAATGTATCCATGTACACATTTGTGTTAAGTGTATGACCATTTGTGTGAATTTGATTTTTCAAGTCCCAAAGTTTTGACTCTGCTTGAGCAGTATTGCATTTGTTGACACGTTGTCGCTTGATCTTAAAATGTCAGCTAAACATACTATTTAGTAAATATTAACTTTATGACTGTTTCTGTAAACCCCCGGCGATATAATTTCATTTATGCGCAATTTATACTTTCTTTTGCGACTGAGTGTATGAGCAACAAGGACAGTATCCGTCTACGACTCGGGCAGTATCTAGACAATTTCACCGTATAACTTATGCATTATCCATTTTATGCCACCAAGCGGGCAACACCGGTCATTTTCAAGAAATATAATGATACCAGTTCATACATCAATGCGAATAAATGTGCTACTATTATATCACTACATATATAGAATATACCCAACGCTGTTGTCTTAACCGAACCAATGTTTGACATAACTTTTAGAATAACAAAATACCCAAAACTGCTCTGGTTTCAGTATAGAATAAACCACAGTATATTAGCCACAAACTATTTATTAAAAAAATGAACATAACAATGAGCGACGTTTGCACTTTTTGCAGACATTCACCCGATGCATCTATTCTGAAATTGCGATGTCTGTAAAAGATTCTGGGAACAGTTTTCACAATATGTAAATATAAAATGTAATACTAGTATGCCTAATTGGAAGTTATCCGAGATACTATTTTGTAGTATAAAATTAGACTCGGTAATAAATTAGGTCATACTACAAGCCAAACATTTTATATACTACAGCAGAATAATAAAACAAATACCTATGTTTGAAATATTTAAAAAACGATTGAGATCCTTTTACCATATTGAGAGATATAATGCTCTTAAGCAATTCCAAATCCAAAAATTTGAAGCAACATGGGGAAAATACAAAAATCGTTTTTGCGGAATAATCATACAATGTACCAAATACCATAAGTGACCTCCTATCCATTCTGACAACCAACCCTTGTTACCCTCTATTTTATTATGAATAAAGTCAATATCAATGTAATATTACTTTTTTTAAAAGATAGTAAGTGAACAGTTATGTATTCACAGATTGGACCTTTAGATTTATTTTCTTTATATTTCCTATACCCTGATGTTCAAAGGCCATGTCATGTAGTCATTTTAATTTTTGACAAAAACCAGTAATCAATTTTGTAATCCCTTAACAGTAGGTGATTGATAATATCGGAATTATGCTTGAACAATATGTCACTGAATCTGTACAAATATGTTTACATTGTATCCAAACCTTGCATATTTGAGCTACCCTGGACTACATGCTTGACAATTGATAAGATTCCTTTTTGTACTTGAGTGTATTTTGTTCTTTAAGCTGTTAAAGATAAATGTCATGTTTAGTTATACTATTTGCTTATTACCTGTAAACTTGTCAAGCATTCAATAAGATCTACTTTCGCTTTGTGCTTGCACATTGCTGGTCTACTTTCGCCTTTGATTTGATCAGACCAGCCGCACAAAACTCATTTATGTATAAAATATCATACAGTATTTTGATTTGAATCTTGAATGCGGCCAAAACCACAAAGATAATCGAGGGGCCACTTGCTTACATACTATTACTATTCTCAAAAATTACACTATGTGAGGCTAGTCTACTTTCGCTTTGAACAGACTAGCCGCTCAATACTAGTGCAAAAATAAAACGAACAAAATTATTTTATTACATAAAATGGGCGAGATTTATTTAGTCTTAAAATATACATGCATAGATAATCGCCTTAAAATAAATTATATTAGTTATTCAGTAGAAAAAAGGAGACAATGTACATAACCCAAGGGAAGGAACTCTACCTCGTTGTAACAGTATAATGCTGTTGGACTTGCTCCCCTTGGATTGTGAAGTATGAAAATATTGTACCATATATATTATATACGGTATTGTGAAATATGAAAAGTTTAGTAATTTAGTCAAGTTGTATATTTATGCAACCAATGTAAGGTGGGAGAAGGGATGGTACCCCGACCCTATCCCTCCTATGACAGGGTTAATAAATGGGCTACATGGCGTAGCTGAACACTAAAAAAGATTTTTTCACTACATATTCACGAAATTAGTATTTTTAATTATTTTTTAAAGACCAAACTGCCGATTTTTTGACACATTTATCAAGCTTAAAATATAATGTGACGTTTGTGATAAAAAAAACCACATCTCCGTGTCGAGGAAGAACCACTGCACACTTAAACGTTCTTCGTTTTACTGGTGAAGACACGAAATAAATGAAACAGGCACAACATACCCAACCACTTGATTGTTGAAATATTTGCCGTAGGCCAGGCTAGCACGTCTTGTCGGGGTACACGGTGTGTACTACGAAACCCTGACTAAGTATACATTATGATGTATAGACCAGTTAGACAATCGATTATTTATAATGCGTGTTAACAGTTTACCCATAGTGCTTAATAATGTGATACCTCGACAGTTAGCAGCGTTATCAAGGTCGCATTTATTGTGTAACGGAATTACATATATTTCGCTCCATGCATTTTAGCTCACATGAGCACGAAGTTCTCAATGTGAACTATTGTGATCACCCTTTTGTTCGTCGTCGGTTGTCCGCCGCCCAGCGTCCGCCGTCAACAATTGGACTGTTAACACTCTAGAGATCACATTGTTTACATAATCTTACTGCAACGTGGTCAAAAGCTATGTATCTATGAAATCTAGGCCAAGTTCGTAATTGAGTCATCTGAAGTCAAAAACTAGGTCACCAGATCAAATCAAAGCAAAACCTTGTTAACACTCAAGAGGTCACACTTTTTACCTAATATATATGAAACTTGGTCACAATGTTTGTCGCTATGAAATCTAGGTCAAGTTAGTAACTGGGTCATCTGCGGTCAAAAACTAGGTCATAATGTCATATCAATGAATAACCATGTTGACACACTTAGAGGTAATATTTTTGATGTAATCAGAATGAAACATGGTCACAATATGTGTTTTTATAAAATATCTGTCAAGTTCACAACTGGGTCATCTGGGGACAAAAACTTAGTCACAAGGTGACATTAAAGAACAACCTTGTTAACACTCTAGAGATCACCTGCTTTATCTAATCTATATGAAACTTGGGCACAATGTGTGTCTGTTTAAAATCTAGGTCAAGTGTGTAAATAGGTCATCTGTGGTCAAAAACTAGGTCAAAAGGTCACATCAAAGAAAAACCTTGTTTACAATCTAGAGGTCACATCTTTTATGTGATATTAATGACACTTTGCCACAATGCGTGGCTTCGTGAAATCTAGGTCCAGTTCGCAACACGGTCATCTGGAGTCAAAAATAAATAGGTCACCCGGTCACTGATTCTGCCTAAACTGCTAGTCATCAGGGTACTGTTTTATCAAAGCATTTACGCTAGCGTAACTCTAAGTTTTCCGTAAATATTGCGTACGTCGATAATATTTGCCCAAATGCGTTTTACTTAGATATTTTTTCTCATGTTTTGTCGTAAGTATTGGCGTAATTCTACGCAAGGTCGGAGTAAGCGTAAATAGCAAATATGAACGTAGTGAGGAGTTTTTGCCACGCACTGTTGATTTTCGACCGTCACTTGTTGTTATAGACCGTGATTAGTAATAAAAACATGTTTAATCATCAAAACTTATCGAACTTTAATGTATATTTGTTCACTCTGGTTCCCGTTATATTGGTAATATTGTGGCCCGGTCTACGTTCAATAATCAATATTTTACGTAAATGTATGCAACAACTTGCGATCGATTAGTAAAACACACCTAAGGATTTACGTAAGTGACAAATATATGCGCAAACTTACGCGACATTTACGCAATGTTAGTAAAACAGTACCCAGGTGACCGCTATACGGCCAATGGCTCTCTTGTATTTGTGATATAACCAAATTTCAATATTTTCAAAATAGAAATGTCGCACAGAATGGCACTTTAATTGGTTAGATTGCATGATACGTTTAAAGAGGCAGGATCTATTGATATGTCTAGTCGTCTACAAAGGGGAGGGATACTTGGTGCGATCAGCCTGTTAAAATTTACAAGGTCGGTATAAAGTTGAGGTACTCGTAAAGATATTTTAAATGTCGCGGCATCGAACCCATGAAGTGTCATTCTTTTCTTTTTTCATTTTCTTATCTCGTAGTCGGAGATCATGCGTAATTAATGATTTTTCTTCTTTATCGCAGGCTATTTCCTAGTCTCTAAATGACTCAGACGTATGTCATCAAACCGGGGTTTACGCATTTTTCGAACATTCTATGCTCGACACTGGCGACATTGTGTACGGATTTTGATAAAAGTTGTGTTTTTATGAATAATTTTATATTGATGTGACGTGTGCAGTACAAATAAAATTATTTCATTCGACCTGTTTAAAATATTGGACATAATTTTGAGTTGGGTACTTGAGGGTCAGTCACAAAGTAATGTCCCTTATTATATACTAGTGTAGATGGGATAGAGTGTTTAACTGGGTCGAATCCCTTTGCACCTGCTGAGCTAATTACTCATCGAAAATTGTCATTTTTTACATAAAATTGGTTCACTTTAGATGGAACTGCAAATAAGAATGTACTGTTTCTATTCTGTTGCTACATTTGTATTTATAGCCCGGTCAATTTATCTTTGTCCGATTATACATTTTTATACTGATTAAATCACTTGATCACACATATTATATTTTAAAACCGCTGTGTAAAACTACATTCTAGCGCAAGCAGTAGTTTAAGCTATATACACACAGAGGAAGTATACCAAGCGGTGCTAAAATTACCGACAAAAGACAGCTACGGCTGAATAACTTCACAAATAAGCTTCCGATGAAGCAAGTAGTGCTGTGGTTACTATGTTTTGATGCGTTGAAAATTGTTAAAATCGAAATAATGAATATGTACCCGTGTTTTAGCTATAATAAAGCACAGTCGCTTGTTTGAATGCGTATTATCGTGAGTGTGTAGTGATTCTACGATACAACAAAGGTACATATTCATTATTTCTTAAATAACAAGTTAAGTGATTTGTCTAAATAAACACCACTCTTAGGATATTTGCCTTCAAAAAGTCACGTGATTTATTAATTTTAATGGAAACTGAAGATACTAATCGATTATTTGAAGGCTGTTTTAAGGATGGTCTGGCAGAGAACTCAAGTGGTAGAGTGTTTGAGCACCTTCTGGGTTCAATTCAATATTTGAACAGGGTATCATCCTCTGGCAAAATTGCTAATATCCTGTGTTATTAATGTGTGCAGGTGTTCTAATGGTTATTGAAGAGAAATTTATTATCATTCTCTTGCATTAACATAATAATGACCTCGGGCTAAACTTTCACACTCGTCTTATAAAAGTAGTTTTGAAAGTATCTGCTCAATTAAAATAGAGAAAAACTTCTTTGTATGAGTAATGTATATGTATTCACATGCAAATCACATGGTATAAACGTATGGAGGTGTATGTTTGGGCGCGGTCACACTACAACGTATGGAGGTGTATGTTTGGGCGCGGTCACACTACAACGTATGGAGGTGTATGTTTGGACGCGGTCACACTACAACGTATGGAGGTGTATGTTTGGGCGCGGTCACACTACAACGTATGGAGGTGTATGTTTGGACGCGGTCACACTACAACGTATGGAGGTGTATGTTTGGGCGCGGTCACACTACAACGTATGGAGGTGTATGTTTGGGCGCGGTCACACTACAACGTATGGAGGTGTATGTTTGGGCGCGGTCACACTACAACGTATGGAGGTGTATGTTTGGGCGCGGTCACACTACAACGTATGGAGGTGTATGTTTGGGCGCAGTCACACTACAACGTATGGATGTGTATGTTTGGGCGCGGTCACACTACAACGTATGTCAACAACATTTGCCCATCGTACGCGAATTTTGCAAACACGTTGGTTGACGTCGAATACGTTAAGGAAAAGTTTACACATGTTAAGAGCACGCCGCTGTCGAACGTGGATGCTAGCTTAAATGTATAGGCGATCGTCGCAATAAGTTGTTGTTGTTATACGTCGAAATGTTACTTGGCCCTTTAGTATACGTTGTTTACATTGTGCGTAATGTAGCAATGTTTATATTTTATGCTACTAAAGAAAGGAAGGAATACCTTTCAATGTATAATTAACTGGACTATTATAATGCTTTGTAAACAAATGTATGCATGTATTATATCTACAATTTCACACTTTGTTCATTGTTAAATGTCACATGTATGTGCTATTTATTTCTTGTGTATAGGCCGGTGGCCTGTTTTGCGCAATAAACTTTGAATATACGTGAATGTTTCCCTGTATAACCTACCGCTTATGAATGTTTATGTGTCTCTTTTTTCAGTTCATGCAAAGGTAAACAATTTATACCTGATGTGGCTGGGGGTATCAAGACGAGTAAAGAACTGAAACAACTGGAAACCGAGATGAGGACACTTAGGTCTAAGTTGGATGGTCTAAAGAAACGAAAGGGAGACAACCTTCAACGTCTGAAACAAGACAGAGATGCTTTAAAGAAACAACTCCAATCCATCCGAAAGAAGATGAACGAACAACTGGACAAAATGGAGAAAGAATTATTACAGGAAGCCGACACGAAATTTCAGCAGAAGATTGATGCAATACATGCGAGTATAGCCGATGTGGATGATATGTTAGCAAAGGTAAAACAAGCTATGGATCAGGTGAAGAGCGATAACAATGATGCTGATATATTCGTTTCATGTAAGATCGTGAAACATGAAATGTCAGAAGAAATCTATCCTCTGCATGCTAAAGTTGAAAAACTACTCCCTGAACGTAGTTACGAACTTCACTTAGACGAGGATGCTAAACTGTTAATGGAAGGGAAAAGGTTGTTTGCTTCGATAAAAGAGAAGTTCATCATACATGGGGCAGAGTACAATGATGACATAAATGTCCGTACCAGTGATGAAGAAAACGTATGTTCTGTACCTGGTATGTGTGTTCTACCTAATGGATGTCTTGTTATGTCGGATAACAGCAACAAGAAACTGAAGAAGTTAGTCCCAGTTTCCAACAACATATTTACCCTGATCGACTTACCTGATAATCCTGTTGGTATCTGTCTAATTGACACCACTCGCCTGGCTGTGTGTCTAATCAATCAGAAGAAGATACAGTTTGTATCACTCTCTGGGAAGATCAAGTTGGACAATAGTTTCTCTGTCGGAGATCGATGTCGAGATGTGGCACATTGTGATGGTTTGCTGTATGTTTGCTGTGGTGGATCAAATAATCAAGAACGTAAAGAAGGGCGTGGTCACGTGGAAATTTACAACTATACTGGAGAACTTCTGCGATGTTTCTATGAAGAATTTGACCGCCCTTCAAATATTTCAGTAGTCAATGATGGTTACACTACTACAATGTATACTGCTGACCCATATAAAGGTGTACAGGGTAGAGGTATAGATGGTGCTGTCAAACATCAGTTTCCAACTGATCTCAATACATACTTACCATTCTGTTTGATAGGTACCGATCAACTATGTATTGGAGAATTCTCTACCAAGAATATTTCTATACATACAAATAAAGATAAGCGTATCCTCATACACAACAATGAGATGAAGGGGGAGCCTATATGTTTGTACTTTGACGAGAGATCATCACGTCTGTTTGTTGCCATGTATCAGTGTGAAGTCATCCGAGTATTTGATTTAAACATTGAATAAGCGGTATCTGATACTCATCATGAAATTACCGTTCGTTTTTGTTTTAGCCTTTAAATGCAGTGTGTATTGTATATAGGCGGGTCACTAACAATGGTTTGCATGAATATAATAATTAACTTCATTGAACACTAGAAATATGAATTTCAGTGTTACCCTACACCGAGTAACGAACACTTCACTTGAAAGTTTAATGATCGTGACATTTTGTGGGCACTAATTAACACTCACTGTGATATGTTAATTATCTGTGGACAGTGTATCCAACCATTCTGTTTCAGGACAAACGTTACTACCTACCATGGATATATTTCATAAACTTGGACGATGAAGTAATGATTGTTTGATCAACTTGATATTCTGGAACTACAGTTTGATTTACGTTACATAAATACGTATATATCGTAACTATACTCACATTTAGCTTGTTTCTAAACGTTGATTTTATATCAAGAATGATTTCTACTTGACATGTTATTGTTTCATGTATCACAAATTGTAATATTATACCTCACTTTATATTACAATGCTAAAGTCCCATTACCCCTAGAGGCAGATATTTTGACTTTCCAACCTAAAAGACACGTGATCGACTGAAAACTGACTGTCAGGTCATGTGATCGACTTGACATTTTGAATGTCATGCAAGGGCAAGTAACTGCGTCAATTTTAATTAATTGACTGCTGAAATATACAAGATTTTCTAAAAATAGAATGTGAATAAACACAACAATATTATAACTATCACAATCATGGCTTTGAACATTTTGCTAGACTTGTAAGATTGTTCGGCATAATAAAATAAATATCAGATGCCTGCCTGCATGACATTGATATTGTCAACCCTCGAAACAGAATGTCACCCTCGGCTTCGCCTCGGGGTGACATTCTGCCCTCGGGTTGACAATATCAATGTCACGCAGGCAGGCATCTGATATTTATATAATATGCAAACGTGCATGGCATATATGTATATAACTTGTATTTCTTTATTAATAAAGTATTATTAATAACAAATAGTTTCGTTTTTATTCCATAATATAACTCTTATTGTATGTTTATTAATACAGCGAATTGTATATAACATATGTAGATACCCAGGTGTGTTTGTGACAATCATGCAAATTAGCAGAGACTACTATGTACGGTTGTAAACTCGGAGGATGACCTTTAGAAGCTCTATGAATAACATGAACAAGCATTTAGGGTCGACAATACGTGTACAAGTTAAGCAAAATACAAAAAGCGAGTCATCATGTTTGACCTTCGCATGTCTTGATAATACGAATGTTATCAATATCACTATTCAGGCTATGGTTTAAGGGAGACAATCATGCTCTGAAATTACTTGTATGGAAACTAGTTACCTCCCCTGATCTGGTGAATCTCATGAAAACTTTGTTGATTGTTTTATTAAAAACATTCAGCTTCACATAACACAAGAGAAGAACAGACAATATGTTTTATGTGCACACATTCGTAAAAATTAAATATGGATAAAACAAGACTATTTCCATACAATAAATAATTTTTAGCTTAAAATATGTCTCCAAATGAAGTGAACTTGGGATAAACTCGAGCATGTACGAGCAGCTAACATTCCACCGGTCAATATTGCATCTTTGAGACGAATTTTCTACTTTTCATCAATGTTCTGTTTGATTGTTGTTGTTTCAGTTGTTCAGTTCTGTTCTATTAAACGTACACAATGACCAAACTGATGGATGGATTCCAACCAAAGTATAACTACGAGAAGACAATAGTGAAATGGTTTACATGCAATCTGTTATGCACGAAAAAAACGTCAATACAAAGAAATGCATGGATTGGCATTTCTTTTCAAACACCTGTCGCATTATGGTACTCTTTGCATAAAATGATGTGAGCATCTAGTTATAGGCGATGATTTCGGTCATTGAAACACGTTCTTATCAACTATTGAGCATCTCTAAAGAGAACGTATTATGAAACATACAATTTATATCTTTAATATATGGGCGTTGCCACCAACAACCGTGTTGGCCAGACTAATAAGAAGGCGTGTTGGGGATGTGGTAGGGATGTGGGACATTCACAAGTCACAACCTGGCTAGGAAATCAACATCCTTTCCATCACACAACCGTCTTCTATCACTTTTGTTTTAGTTTATAGTAATAATGATAATATCTTTATTTAAAGAAGATGGCACATAAAGGTTATGTACAAAGTGTACAAATTTGATGTGTAATGCTTAAAGTTCCACGAACAAGAACACGTGCGTAAAGTTTAAAGCCTAGTTGCCTAGCACCGTAAACGATTGGACGCCTATGCTAAATAACCTCCATCATGGCCAAAAACTTTCTGTTTGAAACCCGTTATGTGTCTAACATACAATTGAAATTTAACTCATTTCTCTCTCTCGGCATTTCGAATTGACGTCGTTAAAGGGCGGTATTTCATATTAGCTCAACACAGATAATATGTTCTGGACTGCTGAGATGCTAAGCTGCAGCTAGCGTCATGTGGTTTGGCTACCCTTGTTAACGTCAAGCTGCCAGGCTGCTAGGCTGCCAACTTCGCGCACATGGCAGCAGTACAGTCATAATTAGAAGACAACAAGAATCACACCGCCCTATCACTGGGCTTACACGTTCTGGAACTACCCTGATCCATCAAGTTATACTAGTGTGACGTTGGTATGCAGCGGCCTGTAACCTCCCTGAATAGGTAAAATCCCGACCTAGACAGACGCTCAAACAATCTAATCAAAGTTGTGACAATCCAATGAAATTAAAGACAATTGTCCGAATAATTGATGAAATGATGCTGAAAGATGCGTAGACTTAACCAATGCGATATATCAACGATCATTCGACAACTTGGCTTTGGCGACTAAGTACAATTACCACGAAGTATGCTACTTACAATAGCGGTGTAACGTGATATTTACTAAATCGTGAACATCACTTTTCAACCCATTGAATCTACTATTCAATTGCACTGTCCCAGTCAACTAAATTGCTGTTCCCGCCTTTTTAACGTCTTTTCGTTTGAAATCGGCGCACTTGTCTTTAGTTTCGCGTGTCGCTAATCAAAGTTATTATTCCTAAACGTTGTAGCCATTGTTTTTTATCGCAGTTCACCGCACTGACCCCCGATGACACATTTTCTTTAGTACACGTTGTTGAAAGTTAACATTTGAGTCATGGCCTCTGATTATATCGTTCAAGCAATCGATTATCGTTTGTTCAACCAATGTTATCTCGCAATGTTTACAACTCGTCATTTTCTGTAATTGTTTCGATAACAATATGGTCTGTAAATGTTTAAAAAGGAAAACAACAGGCTGAGTTACTGTAGCCTGTATGACACTTCGAGCATAAAAGTTGAAATTTTGTTGTTCATTATGTGTTATTTACATTGTATCACATGGAGGTTTTGAAGTCCAAAAGGACAAAATAAGGGTCTTCATTCATGAATGAATAAAAACACCACATACGTGAATAAAAATATGTTATAAGTGCATTCGGTCGAATTGTGTTCGGTCTGAATGATAATTAGCTGTTTAGCCTTATTGACATAGCAAAATTGCTAGATGGAAATATCTAGAATATATTGATCACCCCTCGTTCGTTCGTGAAATATTCATTGAAATTTTAAAATGTTAAAATACTTTGCTCTTATGTTTGAAAGACAATTAATTGTTTAAACAATATATAGCTAATGTTTCCTTGTTGTACATGTATCCGACTTAAAATAAATATTGTATTTGTATTTTGTATATTCATAATATTTTGAACGTATGTACGCTATTTTGAAATCGATTCTACAAACCAGTCTCAACGTCTCTTTCCTTTGATTTATTCCCGTCACAACTCCACATGTGGAGGCCATGACCATAGCCAATGTCGCGGAAGAACTCGACATACCGATTCCTGCGTGGAACTCGATTACCCGCTATTAACTGACAACGTTTCCACATGTGCAGGACATAACGGTACCAATGTCACTCGAAAGTCCATACCTACAATTGAAAACTTCTCCACATGTGGAAGAAATGTAACTACTATTATGGAAGACCAATAAAGTCAAAGACTTTCAAAGTTGTTTTGGTATACACTCTGTTATATTAAGTTTGATAAAATTAATCCGACAAATACGGTAAGTAAATTCACGAAGGAATGGTATGAATTCATTCCCAGCGAGCCATGAAAACACATTTAAAATAAGCTCAGATTATAACGATAGTTTCACTGAACTATTTTATCAACGAAGCCTAGATGATACATAGTACACGACGCTTTAATTCACGTGGTCTTCACAGCTTAATTAAGTGAGAAAATAAGTTATGGTTTCAACTTTGACTTAGATTCGTCGTTGATAAAGATTTATTAGAAAAAATCACGGGGATATATATTTTACTTCAGTACAAAATGAACTCATTTATTGCCTCGTACATATGCTTAAATTAAACCTGTTTTCGCCTCTTGGCTAAAAACGAGAAATACACACCCTTTTATTGCCATAATTTCAGTTAGTAATGAAGAAAAAATTTGAACAAATTACTTTGATCGCACACCGCGTTTATTAGTGAAAACCATATATTTGCCTTCGATTGAGACAGTGGTAGTGCGCGACCATTCGGTTGTATCCCTACTTAATTGGCCAATGCCTTCCGGCTCCGATGGAAGAGACAGAATGTTGAATGATACAAGGAGGACGTCCGAGATTCGAACTAGGGACCTTTGGAATGGTGGTCGAGAGCGCTAACCACCATCGGCCACCGCTCCAATATATAAAATGATTAGAATAAGTACGTACAAAATGTACGCTTCAAGAGTCAATCCGGCTATATGTACATCAGTTTGTGCTTTAAATTTAGAATGAGACACGACCACGGGGCTCATTTATAGACTGGGCACGTTAAGTTCTTTTGTTGCTTTTCTAGATGTATCCTCCATGTAAGGAGAAGCCGTCAGTTGGAAGAGTCAGTAACTAGTAGTTACTGGTTGATAATGAATTCCACGAAGCCTGGTTAATTGACATCTTTTCATGACATTAACTAGATGTTGAAAACTGCGCTATACACTCGCATGCCACCGGGGCGATCTGTGTTCGAATCAAGTATGATAAGTTTTTCTGGTACTGTGACTTCAAATGTGTAGAAGCAAGCTGCCAGATGCCTGTGGAACAAGCTTCCAGTTGCTTGTGGAACAAACTGTCAGTTGCCTGTGGAACAAACTGTCAGTTGCCTGTGGAACCAATTGTCAGTTGCCTGTGGAACAAACTGCCAGATGTATGTGGAACAAACTGTCAGTTGCCTGTAGAACAAACTGTCAGATGCCTGTGGAACAAACTGTCAGTTGCCTGTGGAACAAACTGTCAGTTGCCTGTGGAACAAACTGTTAGATGCCTGTGGAACAAACTGTCAGTTGCCTGTGGAACAAACTGTCAGATGCCTGTGGAACAAACTGTCAGTTGCCTGTGGAACAAGCTGCCAGTTGCCTGTGGAACAAGCTGTAAGTTGACTGTGGAACAAACTGTCAGTTGACTTTGGAACAAGCTGTAAGTTGACTGTGAAACAAGCTGCCAGTTGCCTGTGGAACAAATTGATATATATGGTTAACGGATTTAAAAACGCGACACTTGGGTATGTCGGTATATTTAAGGAAAACAAATTCTCATATAAAATGTATTTGTATATTCGTAAAGGTTAATTCAATGTCGTCATTTTGATACCACACTTAATAAAATCCAACGAATATTAACTAAATGATCTCACGAAAAATACATTGGTCCAGAAAACAAAAGTAACATGTTTATTGGCGCATTGGTTTATCGTTTAGGATGATTAGACTGCATAACAGATCGAATGTTTACGTAAGGCTAGTCTAATTTCTATATACAATTTCGAAACTAAATTGAATATGATAAATGACATATCCAACTTTCATTTAAAATGTGTCTATATGATATGTATATAAAACCATAGTCATTTAATCCCCAAACTTCACATCCATAATTTAAAATAGGTAGGATTAATTTGTCGAATAAATCTAATTTACTCTTTACATTTATGGTAGGGAATTGAATCATATAAGAATTTAGTTTAAAAATTGCTTTGGATGCCTGGCCTGCCAATGTTTCGAAAGTTGTCGCAAATGAACCTCAAATTGTAAACACAATTCCTAGATATGTAAAAGTATTCAATCTCCAAATTGTTTCCCTTATGTAAAAATTATATATTTTTTCTTAGTCTACCACCTTTTTTAAAAAACATAACTTTTGTCTTATTAATGTTAACAGTTAACTTCCATCGATCACAATATTCTTCCAAAAATAAAATTCCTCTCTTCAGTTCATCGTCACTTTCTGCCATAATAACAATATCATCAGCATATAATAATAAAAACAACTTCAATATTCCAATATCAACACCACTGAAACCATTTAACATATAATGTTTCTCAAAATCGTTCAGATACATTGAAAACAAGAAGGGCGATAATGATTCTCCTTGCCTTACTCCTAGAAAACATGAAAAATCCTCATTACTTGCATAATTATTAGTTTTATTCTTGACTTAACATTTTCATACATAGATTTTATTGTATTGAGCATATTTCCCCTAATTCCAAATTTAATAAGTTTGTACCAAATAATATCCCTTACCAAAAAGTCAAATGCTTTAGTGAAATCTACAAACACTGCATACAGTTTTCTATTATTTTCCAAAAGGTGATTTATTATTCCACGAAGCACACAAATATTATCTACTGTACCCATATTCTTATATTTATATTTAGGGATCGGACTTAACCCCCTTACTGACATAGTACATACTTGAAAAGTGTCACAAAACACTACTGCAATAAAATTATTATAAGCCACAAACAGGGATGGGGATAAAACTACACCGAAATAATTTCTCGAAAATGTACGAATCTGGGACCAAACTCTTTGACCGGTAGCGGTTTTGTATGTGATACGCAGACAATACATGTACAAACGTAGTGCAGAAAACCTTTGACTTGGCACTACTTCTCGTGTGCTTTCGTTATTGTACCTTATGAATTGTTTTGACTGGTTTAATTAAGATAATTGACTGGACCACGGAAAAGCACTAACATTGATGCGGCCCGCGTCAAATGTTTTCCACAATAGGATTAATATAAAAGGTATGAAAAAGAACAAGAGGGCACAATTAAGGGCTCGAGATCGCTCACCTTTCGTAGTACGTGGGACGTTAAAAAATAACAGGACTATTGTCACAAAACCCGCATGGTTAAACAAAATCAATCAAACTATATACCATCAGAAATCGGAATCTTTTTTCTATATACAGTAAAATTATGAACTAAAATAAAATAACCGGTCTGAGAGTTACAGATGAATAAACAAGGTCACTAACGCGGACCCGGCGCTTAACAATACGTCGCTATTTCACAAGGCGTTCGTGCTTCGCATAGGGCTATGAAATATGATGCTTATAGTCATAAATGGTGATGAATACATTCCTGTACCACACTGAACCACTCAAGTAAAGCGTTGGTGAGAATCGTATGTATTTTTCCGTATCTTACACCGAATATCTGGTCGAGGCAACGTACCATGAAACGTTGATATCCTTTCCGCTACCATAGCGTACTAATGCAGACTCGCCGGGATGGCCATTTCGGCCTTCCGTAGTTTTCGACCTAAATGCCCAATTTGGGGATTTTGCTGTCATGGGTACACAGGCATCCCAGACTACAGGATATTACGGGCCCAGGGTCGTGCACAGGTTTTTGGGCCCGCTAGACCCCTTTAAAGGGGGCTTTGAACGTAGATTTTACAAAACTGAAATTACTGGTCCTACCCGCCATTGCGGTACGATTCCCTGTGGTATTGCATTAACATTTAGCGCCAAAAAGTTTTTATTTTTCTATAGCAGGAATATAAGGCTAGACAAAGGGGTCAGGACCTATGCCCTAAAGGGGCCAAAAAGTAGGCCTGTCAAGCTAAAAAAAAAAAAAAAAGTTTTTCGCACAAGGGTCACCGTCACATCGTCATTTTCGGTGACCTTTAGTCGAAATATTGACATTTTTTTCTACTTTCGGTTTGAGGTGGGTGTGTAGCATCCGGAAGTATCGAGTTTTTATCAGTGCTGTAAGTCAATAGTGTCTCAGGGACGGGGTATAGGGACCATACGAATTTCTCATAACCCTCCAAAAAATCGTGGTAGCGGAAAGGATATTTTGCAAATGTCTCAGTAACATACGGCACAAACGTTATATGATTTCCTATTACTTCAAAGCCTTTCATTCAAAGCTGATCAGTTATCACTAAATCATTAATACTATTCTAAAAATGATACACGACACGTAGTTCATTCATCAAGTAAATGCGGCCTATATTCAAAGTATGTTTTTTTTATTCACATCACATAATCCCATAGTTTAAGCAACGTTTTATGATAATTTGACCAAGTTTTTGACCCCGGATGACCCAATATTGCAATAGATCTAGTTTTTGTTCAGATGATCATTGTGACCGAGTTTCATAAAGATGAGGTCGAATTTGTGAGGTTGAACTTGTGACCTCTAGTTTTTTCTATGATTTGACCTTGTGACCAAGTTTTTGACCTCTAGTGAATATGCAAGGTTTTTATGATTTGACCTTGTGACCTAGTTTTTGACCCCGGATGACCCAATATCGAACTTGACCTTTTTGAGATGACAATTGTGACCAAGATTCATAGAAAATGTAAATTTACAGAAATTAACTTATTATTACCGTGACGTATATTCAGTTATTTATTACGTTCTCAAGATGTCTACCCTTCTTATGTTTCTCTTTTTGCACTTCTTTTAAACTATTGATAACATCTGCACATGTGTCTAAACTTATCTTCTTACCTTCTGTTATGATGTTTCTCGCGAGCGTAGACGTGTCTGTTGGCTATGTGCTGTACATTAGCAATTTTACATAGCCTCACAAGAAGAGGTTGCAATGACTTGGATCCGGGTTTTGTGCGGGCCATGTCACTCAATAGTGGTATTTCTTGGAAATTACTTTGAATCAAACTGTTTCAGGAATTCACCCAACCCCTTATGCACAATGTTTGGCCCTAGCACATCTTGCATGGACTATGCATCATTGAACACAATAAATCACCTGCGGTGTTTAGGAATGAGCTGATTTAACAAAGACAAGTACGGATTGAGTTTATTTCTTTCTATTGTTCTATATGAATCGCTAATGTACAATCTAAAGACAACGGACATATCTACGCTGCTGAGGAACATCAAAAGAGAAGGTTAGAAGATCAGGGAAGGCACATGTGCAAATGTAATGGATAGTTCCAAAGAACGAGTGCAAGAAGGGAAATGTCAGAGGGTTAGAATATCAGGTTAGACACATGATCAAATGTAATGGATAGTTGCAAAGAACGAGTGCAAGAAGGGAAATGTCAGAAGGCGATATGCATCGTTTATTACTACAAAATGACGTAATATTAGGTAATAAAATAAGGTTATTTTAGAAAATTGATATTTTTCTAAAAAGTATCAAGGTTATAATCTCAAAAATGGTCAGAGAAAGAACTTACATATTTTGTCTATACATGTGCAACTTTTCGTTGCGATGGCACATTGTAAGGATTTGATAAATAGACACTAAAACTGTATACTTTCTTTTTGGACACCTGTATATGTACATGTATACCTTTAACGTTCATTCATCCGAATGTTTCGGGTGTGGGCTTTATTTCGCAATATCGAAAATATCTTCTTGAGCTCAGCCCTTTGTTATCACTAACAGATAGCTACGTTTTAAACGTTATACTCCACAAATTTGAGGTCCAATTTGTAGCAATATTTTAAACTTTAAACTCCACAAATTTTGGGTCCCGTTTGTTACTATATTTTAAAATGTATACTCAACAATTTTTGGATCCCATTTGTAGCTATTTTTCAAACGTTATACTTCATAAATTTTGGATCCCATTGGTAGCTACATTTTAAACTTTATCCTCCACAAATTTTGGGTCCCATTTGTAATAGTAAACCCAGTAAACTAAATTGAAAAGTGCAAAAGTGACTGGAAATAGAACTCTGGAAATTCTATCCAAGAACGAAGCTCTTCCTTTACTCCATAGGATGTCCCACCAATAGACGAATCGTGTTTTTATAATTTCTTTTATAGATGGTTTTACTGTTTCTGTTTCTTCTTTCTGTAAAATTAATATAAATTTAAATGGCACTGTGCAATATAATACGTATATGGGTCAAAAGTTTTGAAAATATATTTGTCATAATTGCTATAATTATAACAGTTTTTGTCTTCGATTCATTTTTTCATCCTGTAGTAAAATACGAAACATAGTTGTGAACAGAGCAAAATATTTCACGCATAAATAAGTGATAAGGTGGCTCGGGAAATCGGCGAATAAATGAAGAAGTTATGTAGTCTGTCACTGGGTTCAAAAACAGCACCAAATAGCGACGTTATGTGACGTCATTGTAATAAAAACGTTACCACGCAACGCAGATGGGTATGATATACGTCCATACTAAGTTTCAAGCAAATATGTCAAATTTTGATTTTTAGCTCGGAAAGTCCCGAGCCACCAATTTTTTGAAAGAGAACATTTGTAAAAAATATATTTTCTTAAACTTCGGTCATATGACCAACTTTGGTGCAAGTTTAAGATATGGGCTCACTTTCTGAATACATCGCTCTAAGCTATTGGGCTCAAAGCATTTTGAAAATTATTAAATTCAGACAGGCAAACAAATTCAAGCGGTTAAAATATCATTTGTTTTTTGTTCAACAAGCGGAACGCAACAATTTTATTTTATTTTATTTTAAACATAGACAATGCATTTGCAAGGAGCTTCACGTAGCGTTAGGGAATACCGGTATTTGTCAGTTTAACATTTATAAAGGGGGCCTTAAGTATGAACTTAACCCTTGTGAAACTTTTAGGTTGGTATTGTGACTTCAGTTTCAGTTTTAGTTTATTCAATGAGTGCATAGTCATGTACAATACAGGAAACATAAGCATAACACATTTAAAATAGCAATTTAGCTGTCACAGTGACACTGGGTATACGACATAAAACAGCGTTTTGGAATATTTGTACATGTAGTCACAAAAATGAAATTATTCTTATAATCAAAGAGAAAATGTATGTTTATGTTATGTTATGTATTCTTGTTAGTGGTAACATTTTTAACACAGTCAGTATTGCTATAAATTGCGAACTTTAATTGTGTTACCTCATCGGAATCAGTTGGTGCGATTTTGGATATTGGAATTCTTATTTTCGTGTCCAAAGGCTTCTGAGTGTCCGTCCGTGTTAATACATTGATAAATGCGAACTCAACAAGTCCGAGGAATACGAATGTCAGACACGTGGCCATGTACACGTCGATAGCCTAAAATAGAAATATGTATAGTGCCAACAACTTGACATGTTCCTCAACCTTGTATAAGCATAATTTGACAGTTGAGTTATTGTCTAAAAATTAGCTTCCAACTGCTTTCATAAGCGCGAGAATTACAAGGTGTAGGGATAACACATACTACAGATCTAAATGACCGACATGACACGACATTCTAGCGGAAATTAATACATTCCACGCATGGATTAATATATTGTAATATATTCATGCACAAAGGTCGAGGATCATTTAAATTTGTGTGCAATATATTATATGACAGCATAATTCAAACGACCAAAAAAACAACGATGTGTTTGTTTGTTGTTTTCGTAGTTAACGCCGTTTTCAGCAATTCATATTTACATTCGTTACTTTGTCTCAAATAATGTGGTTGGCCCGTTCACCAGCATTCTTTACGTACCTTATTATATTATGGAAACACATAGAAGGTTGGCCCCGGATAACAACACCCTGTACGTACCTTAATATAGGAAACACGTGGAAGGTTGGCCCCGGATAGCAACACCCTGTATGTACCTTAATATAGGAAACACGTGGAAGGTTGGCCCCGGAGAACAACACCCTGTACGTACCTTAATATAGGAAACACGTGGAAGGTTGGCCCCGGATAACAACACACTGTACGTACCTTAATATAGGAAACACGTAGAAGGTTGGCCCCGGATAACAACACCCTGTACGTACCTTAATATAGGAAACACGTAGAAGGTTGGCCTCGGATAACAACACCCTGTACGTACCTTAATATAGGAAACACGTGGAAGGTTGGCCCCGGATAACAACACCCTGTACGTACCTTAATATAGGAAACACGTGGAAGGTTGGCCTCGGATAACAACACCCTGTACGTACCTTAATATAGGAAACACGTGGAAGGTTGACCCCGGATAACAACACCCTGTACGTACTTTAATATAGGAAACACGTGGAAGGTTGACCCCGGATAACAACACCCTGTACGTACCTTAATATAGGAAACACGTAGAAGGTTGGCCCCGGATAACACCCTGTACGTACCTTAATATAGGAAACACGTGGAAGGTTGGCCCCGGATTACAGCATACTGTATGTACCTTAATATAGGAAACACGTAGAAGGTTGGCCCCGGATAACAACACCCTGTCCGTACCTTAATATAGGAGACACGAGGAAGGTTGGCCCCGGATTACAGCATTCTGTACGTACCTTAATATAGGAAACACGTAGAAGGTTGGCCCCGGATTACAACATTCTGTACGTACCTTAATATAGGAAACACGTGGAAGGTTGGCCCCTGATTACAGCATTCTGTACGTACCTTAATATAGGAAACACGAAGAAGGTTGGCCCCGTATTACAGCATTCTGTACGTACCTTAATATAGGAAACACGTGGAAGGTTGGCCCCGGATTACAGCATTCTGTACGTACCTTAATATATGGTTAACGGATTTAAAAACGCGACACTTGGTACGTTGAATCTTGATATATTATAGGAAAACAAAGTCCCATATAAAATGTATTTTTACAGTCGTAAAGGCTAATTCAATGTCGTCATTTTGATACCAAATTTAATAACTAGTATTAACTAAATTATCACACGAATAAAACATTGGTCCAGAAAACAAAATTAACATGTTTATCGGCGCATTGGTTTTATCGTTGAAGATGACCAGCCTGCATAACAGATCGAATATTTACGTGAGGCTAGTCTAACTTCTATATACAAAAATCTAAATTGAATTTGTTACAGGGCTTCTTGGGGATATACTCAAGACAACACTTCGGCGTAGGTTCGAATTACGTTTTAATGATCAATATGCAGAATAAAGAAGTAGAAGCCTAAAACAAAAGAATAGAATGATTTAGCAATTTATACCAATAAGTTCTAACCAATACAGTATTTCATATTATCCAAGAAATTCACGCGTTCTAATTCAATACATACAATTCCAAAGCAAATAAATTAAACCTTACCACAGTAGTAAACATCTGATATCACTCAAACTTCAAAGTAATAACATAATCAAAATCGTAAGAGATCTGACATAGGAGTGTGACAGTCAAACTCGTATCGCTAGGGACGCGCAAACTCACATCTCATTCATCCAATCTGATCAAACCTTTCATACAACATATAACACGGACAAGACAATTGGACAACAGGACAAAACAACAGGTTTTACAAACAGGTTTCACATAACACGCACGGACACTCATACTAATTGCCCTCCTCGGCAACTTCCGTCATTGCCCGTAACTCACGAACAATGACGAAGATCTCCGATTTAGTCAATCAGCAGATGACAAAACAAGACGATACGATACAGTATTTACAAGAAACGGGGCATGCGTGATAAATATAATTAAAGTTTGCCGCATTAACCGTGCGGTGTTACCGCTAAAATGTCACACCGTGACATTCTCCCCTGCTAGTAGAAAAATGTCTCCTGACATTTCACTATTATAACAACTATACAACTAAAATTCTACTACTTTCTACTACACTACTACCATACTACAGTACCCTTTAATAAACACTGCATAAACTCAACAATATTCAACTGTTAGAATATAGAATCAATTGAAATAATATAATACACAATCAATGTATCAACATGTCAATCCCTTATCTAATACTTACTAAAAGATCACAACTAGTTATGTACCACAACTAGTTTCCAAATACATTTCCGCTGTAACTGTAATCTCCAATTTCAACATTCAATGAATACATTGTATATCCTGCAGTTAAAGATAGATTACAAATATGGTCATGATTGCTATATATGTAAGAGTTACCTCCCTTACATGAAATTCAAAACAAATTTGTACAATCAACCAGTTTGCACACTCCATGATACTGAAATAAAGGTACTTTATTATAATACATAAAACATATATTCATTCAAGTTACTGTTCCACATAACCAGGGAACACTGCTATTATGTACAATAGCATGAAACAACATGAATAAAAACATTATAACACATACTACTCCACTTACTCACATGTATGTGTAAAAAATTCAATACACTAATTTCCTTAAAAGTGTCTGTACAAATTCCATCCGAAGAAATGTGAATTCTACGAAACAATACATATAGTTTAACGGAACAACATAAGTTTACCGATCCCAACCACGACGCACAGCACTTGAAAGAAATTAACTTCTCACTTAAAACAGTCACTGTATTTACTATACAGAATTTAAACATAATATATTTTCTGACTAAAATTCCCTTGGGCCATGATAGGATTTACCCATTCTCCATACCGGTCAGGTGCTTTTCTGATTCTCCCAGGTCTTGGAGTTGGTCGAGGCTCAGACTGTTCTGACGGTTGCAAAACCTGCCGACTGGTGTCTGCACTAGGAGTTTCAGACCGTTGACCTACTTGGTTGGAGCTAGAACTATTACTCTCAAAAACAGTTTATTCATTGTTACCAGTTAACGATCTAGTGAAACTTGAGTTTCTATTACTAGATACATCCCTTGGAATTGAAAGGTTTGATCTACCAGTATAAGAATAAGACTCACCGTCACAGGTAGCATTAGTGAAGTTACTTGGTTGTCCTGGTCGGGTACTGACACAGGGCGCTGGCTTCCTTCTTCTTGGTGGTATTACATACCTTGGGATTGTTTCGGAACTAGTATCAGAACTACTGTCTGTCTCAGTCTCGGATAGTACCGGGACATGTATGGACTCTGCTTTCCGGCTAACTGGCATTGAATTCCTTCTACCTACAGTAGGCTTCTGGATTACCGGACTGGATTCTGGAGTGTTATCCTCATAAGGAATAGAACTCAAAGGAAGTAAAATATTTCTGTGGAGTGTCTTAACGGCTCCCTTACCATTCTCCTTACTTACTCTGTATACTGGCACATTCTGATCTGGTATATCCGTCACCAGGTAAGGGTCTCGTTGCCACTTGTCGTCCAACTTACCTTTTGGTGTGACATTTTTGATTAGTACACGGTCACCTACCTGTAATGTGGAATGACGTATCTTACTGTCATACCTCGTCTTGTGTCTTGCCGCCTGTTTGATCGAATTCTCTTTCGCCACTTGATATGCATAATCGAGTCTCTTCTTAAGTTTGGTGACATAGTTAGACTTACTTATTTTGGATGTGGATGTATAATCCTCCATTCCTAGGAATGCATCTATGGCTAGTCGAGGGTGCCACCCAAACAAAAGATAATGGGGCGAAAATCCAGTTGACTCATGTCGTGTCGAGTTGTAGACATGTACAAGAGGCTTCACATAATCTTTCCAGTTAGACTTACCTCCATGATCTAGAGTACCTAGCATACCAAGCAGTGTAGAGTTAAACCTCTCTGTTATTCCATTCCCCATTGGATGATACGGTTTTGTTCGAGTCTTCTCCACTCCAGCAATCCTACATAGCTCCCGGATGACTCCACTCTCGAAGTTCCTTCCCTGGTCACTATGTAGTCTTGCTGGAAACGAATAATTGGTGAAGAAGTTTTGAAACAACACTCTAGCGGTGGTCTGCCCTGTCTGATTCGTAGTGGGAATAGCCTGAGCATACCTAGTGAAGTGGTCTGTAATAACAAGAATGTTCTCATATCCTCCCTGAGATCGTTCTAGAGAAAGATAGTCTATACAAACCAGCTCCATCGGATGCGAGCTCTGAAATGGTACCAGGTGAGCTTGTGCTTTGGTTGAGGACTTCCTTCTAATGCAGTTTGGGCAGGTCTGTACTTTCCTGATGGCATCCTTCTCCTGTCCTGGTCAAAAGAAACGCTGCTTCACCAACCAAAGCGTCCGGTCTCGCCCTTGGTGACCAACATCATCATGAAGTCCTTTCAGTGCCCAGTCAATATAGTGTTCTGGCAAGACTAACTGTAATAAAATATCATCACTTACCTGTTTTTTCCTGTATAGGATTCCATCCTTGATTGTGAATGAACTTCTCTGCCGTAAATACTTCTGTACTGGTTTCCCTTCTTGTCGTAACTGTTCCTTGTTGAGGTGAAGACGGTAATCAATGATATCATAAAACCGAGCAATAGTACTGAGGTCTGTTGCTTGGAACTCTTCCGTAGGATCAGCTTCAATATTGCCGGCATCTGTTAAGACAAGTGATTCCGCAAGTGGGTGTTCATTTGTCCCCACACGAGCTTCTGTACACAAGGCTCTTATGACTTCCGTGAACATAACTTCTTCGTCCTTTGGTGGTCTTCTACTCAGTCCGTCCGCATCACTGTTGAGTTTGCCAGGCTTGTACACTGCCTTAAAATTGTAGTTTCCAAGCGCAGCCAACCATCTGTGCCCTGTCGCATCTAACTTGGCTGTGGAGGATACATATGTTAATGGGTTATTATCAGTTCTTACTATAAATGTATTACCATAGAGGTAGTCATGAAATTTTTCTGATATCGCCCATTTCATACACAGGAACTCCAACTTGTGCGCAGGGTAATTGCGCTCACTGGCACGCAGTCCTCTGCTGGCATAACTGATAACTCTTTCCAAACCATCCTGTTCTTGGTAGAGTACGGCCCCCAGACCTTCATTGGAAGCATCTACCGACAACACAAATGGCTTGGTAAAATCTGCATAACCCAGCACAGGTGGATTGGTCAACATACTAATAATAGTGTCAAATGCAATCTGATGGGCTAAACTCCAGATCCAGGGAGTCTTGCTCTTCTTTGACTTCTTGGCCGTCCTGTTGGTAGGATGACCTACAAGTAGGTCATTCAGGGGTTTTACAATTTTTGCATAATCTTTTACAAACCTCCTGTAATACCCCGTAAATCCCAGAAAGGTCCGCAATGTCTTAATACCAACAGGAACTGGCCAAGTAGTTAAAGGAGCAATCTTCTCTGGATCTGTGTGTATTCCTTGAGATGAAACTACATAGCCTAAATAAGACACATGATTATTAAAATATACATTTAGAAGGTTTTAATTTTAGACCATGTGTTTCTAATCTCTCAAAACATGCTTCTAAACGATTAATATGTTCATCAAATGTTTGAGAAAATATCAACACATCATCTAAAAAAATTAAACATTCTTTCAAATTCAGATCACCCATACAGGTTTCCATTAACCTTTGGAAGGTACTAGGGGCATTGGTCAAACCAAAAGGCATGCGTTCACATTGATAGAACCCTAGTCTTCCAACAGAGAAAGCAGTTTTCTCTTTATCATTCTCTGCCAATTCAACTTGCCAATAACCGCTTCGCAAATCTAGTTTGGAAAAATATTTGGAGTGTACTAACGAACCCAACATATCATCCACCCTTGGTAATGTATAAGCGTCTTTGATAGTACGCTTATTCAGTTCCCGCAGATCTGTACATAATCTCAAACTAGAATCCTTTTTCCTAACCAGTACAACATTACTACAATATGGCGACTTACTGTCTTTGATGGCTCCACTGTCGACCATTTCTCTCAGATGTTGTCTCACTTCCTCGAACATCGCAGGAGGTATTCTATGATAAGGCTGTTTGAAGGGTTTTTCATCATTAAGTTTAATTTCACGTTTTACTAGATCTGTTTTTCCAAGATCAGTAGAAGACTTTGAAAATATATGTTCCCAATTACCAAGAATCTGTTGGGCACGGAATAACTGGTCTTTTGTCATATTGTTCTGGTCAAGTTTGATGCCTAACTCCTTAAGCCTTGCAAAAGATTGCAAATTCTCAGGTTCATTGATACGAGATGGCTCTGATTCTGGTTTCCATGAGTCAACTACTTTTACTTCTGACAATGAACAGATGTTACTATGTGGAAGAATTTTAATAGACTAACAGGATATGTTGCAGACTCTTACTGGTACTCTGATAGTAGTTCCTTCCCCTTCAAGGGATACAACCCTTGGACAAACATTTAATCCCGCCAACTGCGGTTTTTCAGTCGATTCTGTAAGCGCTGTAGTTACTCCTTTTGGCTTTCGAACTAGACCTGAAATTGTAAAAACTTCATTTGGATGGATTACAATAGGTGATTTGTTGGTTGACTTAACTGCAATTAGATTAGAACAATTCATTGCCTCTAATGCAAGTCTGTATGGTTCCACTGAGCTATTACAACCAGTAACACTATCACAAAAACGTAAAACATTAGTACCGATTATACCAGGTACAGCCTGACGGTACTCTGTATCAGGTGCAACCAAAATAGGCACCACAATACTAGTTTCAAGGACAGAAGGTATCATAATATCACCTTCAATATATCCCAAATATGGTAAACTAGTACCACATGCACCAACTACATCCAAGTTAAAATTATCAATACTACATAGTTCAGGTTTAGGAACTAATGAATTAAAAAATGACTCAGACACCAATGTGACCATCGCTCCACTATCAACAAGTACCTTGGTCTCCACACCACATACATGTATCACTGCTGAACCCTCATTACTCTTACCGACCATTCTTTCTGCTAAGGATAGTACTGAACTACCTTGTTGGTTAGGGCTTTTTCCTATTTGGACATCTCCAGTTTGCCCTGCAACTGAGGAGTCTAGGCATTTGGGTTATTCTGATTATAATTACCAAAATTACCTCTCTTACCTCTATTTCTGTAGTTATGATTATTTCTCTGGCCCCTATTATAATTTCTGTAGCCTGTATCTTACTTGTAGCCAGTATCTTCTTAGGTTATTCCTGAATCTGTTTTTACAATGAAAGCAATTTATTCATTAGTAAATCCATTTTACTGGTTAACTCATCAACAGTTTTCTTTTCCACTGTTGTTGATGGTTGAGAAACATTAACTGTTACATTATTTGAAGCACTTAACTCTTTCCACTGCACTCACTTCCCTAAATAATTGGTTGTAATCAAACAAAGTATCATACTTATTTCTAGTTAATATTTTCAACTTCTCATCTTTAAGACCGGTCCAAAATTTAGATCTCAACATATCATTTCTGGCAACAGTACTTACATGTCCGCTCTGCACTGCTACCTGTAACAACGATTCCAATCGACATCCATATGCCGTAACATTCTCAGACACTTTCTGGGACGCATTGTAAAACATCTGCATTACAGATTCAGTGGTTGCAACTTCCCCAAACAAGATATCAAGTTTATTTAATATCTCAGTACTGGTTGCGTGTTCCCCTACAGATATCAGGGTGCGCCGGGCAGTGCCCCGCAACGATCTTCTAATTATTTGTACAATAACATTATCAGGCAAATTCTCTGAATGTAAACATTTTGTTTCGAATCGCCATACCTCATATGCCTCATCCCCTATAATAGGAGGTTGATCCCCTGAAAAATAGGGCAACTTGGGGGTCTCATACTTTGGAACATGTAACTGACTAGCATTCATGGAATGATCATGCTTGGATTCTTCTTTCATAATAGTTACCAAATTCGCTCTAGGACCAATAGGAATAGGATATGGTGTACTTGTCGAGCTAGGTTTATGCAATGATTCGTATTCTTCTTTAGAAAGAACAACATACTCACTACTAGTCTTCAATGCTTGCACAATTTGTTTGATCTGTTCCTCAGATAAGGATGAGTCAGCCTCTCTCTTTGTTTCCCCAATATTCTTTCCACCTGCCGCCATTTCAAATGTACTTTCTTCGGGAATTAAAAACTATTGATAATTGAATAAAAACATTGTTATAACATACATGTACAATGTAACACAATTAACTGGGATTATATAAATTGCTGGAAATCAAAATTTACTGCAGCTGAAATAAAGTAATAATTAAATTTGACCTGGCCACCACCATAGTATATACTCCTGTATAAATATAGAAAAAATATATAATAAACTTCAATTGCAGTAAATATACACACAATATATCTAAGTAGGGTACTGTAAATGTACTAATTACTTGTTACAAAGTCTACTACACTACTGACTTCACAACAATCTACTTCTTCCTACATGACACATAATATAACCCAGCGTACGTGAACAATATTCCTAACGCGAACTCCTAAACGCGTCAGAACACAATTTACACGAACATAAACACAGTGAAACATACATTTACACAAAACATGGAACATAAATTCTCACTTACCTCTCTCACTCCCTCTTTTAAACATACATCTCCGAGGTATATCAACGGCACGTACTCTAACTAGGAGAAAAGGGCATACAAAATTCCTATAATCCAAAACCTTAATTTCCCCCAAAAATCCTAGCAAAATACTCAAAATTTCCTTCAGATTTCAAAAAAAAACAATATTGTATAGTGATATCAAAAATACATATCAATTTACCACATAACATGAATCGTAAACCGACAATAGTACAATACACAAAATTTATGAAAATCAAACATTCGCGAAAATATATGACAATAGAAACATACAATAATAACAGTTCAAATACAAGTTAAACACAAAGCCTACTCACTCTCCGGTTCACAATCACAAGTTCAAAATACACAATATTTCAGTCACAGTCACAAATTGCAGGAGTTACCTGAATTTATGTCGTTAAAATTACAAAAATCAACACTTGCCACGTTCCTGAGCGATGAATCATCCGGTCATCCCGTAATAATCTCAACGTCATGAAAATCTGTCCTATGGTCCGTAAAGTTGTGTGCACACAAATAGATATATAATAAATCTACAAAAAAAACACTTAACTCGCTAGCTAGCTATTTCACTGATGAGGTATATCTAGATGAATTATGTTGATGTATGATGCATCATCTCCATATTCTTCACTCCATGGCTTCTGACTTCTAGACTGCAAAAACCACACTGGCCACCATTGTTACAGGGCTTCTTGGGGATATACTCAAGACAACACTTCGGCGTAGGTTCGAATTACGTTTTAATGATCAATATGCAGAATAAAGAAGTAGAAGAAGAAGCCTAAAACAAAAGAATAGAATGATTTAGCAATTTATACCAATAAGTTCTAACCAATACAGTATTTCATATTATCCAAGAAATTCACGCGTTCTAATTCAATACATACAATTCCAAAGCAAATAAATAAAACCTTACCACAGTAGTAAACATCGGATATCACTCAAACTTCAAAGTAATAACATAATCAAAATGATTTGATTAATTAAGTATCTACTATTAGAAGATAAGTTGCGTCGGTCTCGTAAGAGATCTGACATAGGAGTGACAGTCAAACTCGTATCGCTAGGGACGCGCAAACTCACATCTCATTCATCCAATCTGATCAAACCTTTCATACAACAAATAAAACAGACAAGACAATTGGACAACAGGACAAAACAACAGGTTTTACAAACAGGTTTCACATAACACGCACGGACACTCATACTAATTGCCCTCCTCGACAACTTCCGTCATTGCCCGTAACCCACGAACAATGACGAAGATCTCCGATTTGGTCAATCAGCAGATGACAAAACAAGACGATACGATACACTATTTACAAGAAACGGCGCATGCGTGATAAATATAATTAAAGTTAGCCGCATATAATAAATGGCATATCCAACTTTTATTTAAAATGTGTCTATATGACACGGAAACATTGTGGTAGGGTGACAATCTCAAGAAAAAAAAGTTGGGGTAGGACCTCTCTGTTAACAAGACATATCATATACCAAAATGTTCGGAAAAGTCTGTAGTATCTGAGACTGCCGGCATAAATTGCCAAAAGTGGTGGCGTTCCGAGAAATCCAAGATGGCGTCCAAGATGGCCGCCTTTTTGACAGTATTAGCTTAATATTAATGTTATGAAAATATCAGGAATATGGTGCAACTTTTTGAAATAACTTTGCTTAATTATTATAGACACAGCAAAACTCTTTTCAACTAAAATATTTTTAGAATCTTCAAAGGTCAATGTCAAGGTCATTTACAGGTAAAACCAATGTAAAAATGGCTTAAAACGCGTTTTCACCTGGTATCTTCTTTGTTTGTATTGCATTTATTTATAAAACTATCCAAATTGATCATTTAAATAAAGGTTTACATTCAACAGTTTAAATAAAATTACTTTGGAACACTTTGGCATTCAAGTAATGGAGATACACAGTATATCTTGTACTATGTGCTTTTCTAACCCCACCCACCTTTTTTATACAAGAAATATGTACTCATGTATTCTGAAAGTTTTTCAAAAGATGTCTGTGATAAAAATGTTTATTATTATGATACATCTATAGTGGC
This sequence comes from Spisula solida, assembly GCA_947247005.1. Classification (NCBI taxonomy): domain Eukaryota; kingdom Metazoa; phylum Mollusca; class Bivalvia; order Venerida; family Mactridae; genus Spisula; species Spisula solida. The sequence goes on along the minus strand of OX365950.1, from coordinate 21,915,998 downwards.
ATTCAAAAAATATCATTTGCGACTAAAATTCACCAGCAAAATCCAAGATGGCGTCCAAGATGGCCGCCGTAATATATAATGTCCCTTGTATAGCATTAAGCAGGATTAAAACAGTTGTTGTTCAGGTGAGGAGGCCACAAAAGTAGAACAAGAACTGATTGATACCAAAATGTCATTATGTGACTATAAATTAGTGAATAGACCTGCTGTCATACATTGTAAAAGGGTGGTGAGGACCAGGAAATCCAAGATGGCCGCCATTAATGGTCAATCCATATAAAGTATGTTCAAATTACTATCATACATGGGTGTAAAGATACAGGTTAGCATGCAAATTACTCATTTGCTACTGTGCATCAAATAAGCATACTACATTGACCACTTTGAAGCAAAGTTCAAGGTCATGTCAAGATCAAAGTATGAAAAATAAATGAAAAATACTATTCCTGGTGGTGATTAGTACCACATACCAGTAGGTCATTGATAAGATGTACAGGTATAAATTGGTGGTGTTGAATACCTCTTTTGGTCTTGTATAGATGTACTTGGAGGTTGTTTAGAACACCATAATGGCATTGCATTAGTGTAATTGTTGGATGTTGGTACCCCACTACTCCTGAAATGGGTGTATGAGATGGAGGCGAGTACGGCAATGTCATAGGGCAGTGGGTTTATTGGGTGGTGATGAATACCCCACAGGACATTTAATTTGTGTATTGTTTGGTGCTTGGCGCCCTATACAGCCTGAAATGAGTGTATTATGTGGATGAGTGTATTCCATGGGAATTTGAATGAGTGCATTTGGTGGTGGTGAGGAGTACCAAATACTTCTTTAAAGGGTATAATTTATTTTGTGGTGGTGATCAGTACCTTATTTGGCATAATGTATGTGTAGGGGGAACTTAGTGATTGAGTGCATTTGGTTCAGGTTGTTATCCCATTGGGCATTGAATTGGTGTATTATATGGTGGTTAGCACTCTATAATTATTGTCTTAAATGGGTAAATATTTGGGTTGTGAGTATGTCATATGGCCTTAAACCTGTGTAATCGGAGAAGAGGTAGAGCTCTTATGGATATGAATGGGTGTATTTGGTGGTACCCATCCATGCCAAATACATTGTATACTCAGTCAATGCCCTGTAGGATAGGCACCACCACCTGAAACGCCCATTTCAGGCCTTTTGGGGCACCAACCACTAAGAAATACACCTATTCAGTGACATATGGGATATTCACTGTGATTAAATTAACCAAATCAAGACCTTTTGCATAATCACCACCACCAAATAAACACATTTAATACCTACAATGGGATACTGGTACTCAACATAACCAAATTTACACATTCAATATCATATTGGGTTTTCTTTACCAATTAATACACCCAATCAATGGTATTTAATTGTGGAATTCAGTTCAGGCCATTTGGGTATGCATCATCCCCAAATTAATACACCCATATGACATTCTCATAACCCATCAAGTCACACACGTCCCTATAGTGAACTAACCACTAAATAATACACCCATTTCAGGCCATTTGGTGTACCCACCAACACCAAATACACCAATCCATTGCCCTAACGGATTCTCACCACCACAAAATAAACCCAATCAATGCCCTATTGGGTACTCATAAGCACCTGATACTCCCATTCAATGACCTATTGGGTACCTAGGTCCACCTAATACACCCATTCAATGCCCTATGGCATACTCACCACAACCTAATACACTCATTCAATGCCCTATTGGGTACTCCCCACCACATAATACACTCATTCAATGTCCTATGTGGTACTCCCCACCACATAATGCACTCATTCAATGCCCTATGGAGCACTTGTCACCACCTAATATACTCATTCAATGCCCTATGGGGTACTTGCCACCACCTAATATACTCATTCATTGTCCTATGGGGTACTTGCCATCACCTAATATACTCATTCAATGCCCTATGGGGTACTTGCCACCACCTAATATACTCATTCAATGTCCTATGGGGTACTTGCCACCACCTAATACACTCATTCAATGCCCTATGGGGTACTCCCCACCACATAATACACTCATTCAATGCCCTATGGGGTACTCCCCACCACCTAATACACCCATTCAATGCCCTATGGGGTACTCGCAACCACCTAATACACTCATTCAATGCCCTATGGGGTACTCGCCACCACCTAATACATGTACACTCATTCAATGCCCTATGGGGTGCTCGCCACCACCTAATATACTCATTCAATGTCCTATGGGGTACTCGCCACCACCTAATACACTCATTCAATGCCCGATGGGGTACTCGCCACCACCTTATACACTCATTCAATGTCCTATGGGGTACTCGCCACCACCTTATACACCCATTCAATGTCCTATGGGGGACTTGCCATGGTAATAAGTTAAACCAATGTACCCAATCAAGGTACTATAGTGAAATTTCAACCACCTAATACACCCATTTCATTTCAGGCCATTTTGGCTACCCACCAACAACAAATACAACAATATACACCCATTTAGTTCACTTTGGGATACTCACCACCACAAAAAACACCAATTCAATGCCCTATTGGGTACGCACCACCACAAAATACACCTACTTAATGTCTTGTGTTGTACTCTAACCACCAAGTACACCCATGTAACACAGTGTGAAGACATATTGGGTACTCACCACCACCAAATACACCCGTTCAAAGTCTTTTGGGGTACGAACGACCATATAATACACCCATTTCACGCCACATAGGGCTCTAACCTCCAAGAATCCCCCATTTCAGTGCCATATAGGGTATTTATTACCACCCAATACACCAATTCAATGCCCTATGTGGTACTCGCCACCATCTAGTACACCCATGTCAGACAATGTAGGGTTACAACAAACAGCAAACAAATGCCCTATGGAACACTCACCACAACCAAATACGCCCTTCAATGCCCTATGGGGTATTCACCTCCACCTAATACACCAATTCAATCCTCTATGGGGAAATAACCTGCACCAAATACACTCATTCAAGGCCCTATAGTGAACTCACCACCACCTAATACACAATTTAAGGCCATTTGGGGTACCCACCAACACCAAAATACACACATCCAATGTCCTATGGGGTAATCATCATCACTAAGTAAAGTTGATAAACCCACTCAAGGTCCTTACAGAAACTCACTCATTCAATGTCATATGTGTTACTCCAAACCACAAAGTACACCCACACATGTCCCATCGGGTACTCACCACCACCAGACACACCCATTCAAAGTCCTAGGGGGTATGCACCACCACCTTACACGGCCTCACAGGCCACAAGGAGCACTATCTACCAAACATATACTAATTCAGTGCAGTACGGGTTATTCATCAAATGACCCAATACACACAGTCAATGCCTTATGTCATACTCACCACCATCGAATACACTAATTTCAATATGGGGTACCCACCACCACCACCACCAAAAATACGTATAAAGTGTCCTATGTGGTATGCACCACCACCTGATACATTCATTTTAGGCTATATGGGCACAACCACCAAACAATACACAGATTCAGTGTCATAATATTATAAGGTATTCTTTACCATCTAATAATCCCAATGACCAATATGGTACACACCACCATCTAATATGCCAAGTTCAAGCCTTAATTGGTACCCACCACTACCAAATACACCAATTCAATGGCATATAGGGAACTGCACCAAATCCATCTAATCAATGCCCAATGCATATATTCATCGCCACCAAATACGCGCACGTGCACCCATTCAATGATCTACTGGTATGTGGTACAAATTACCATCAGGAATCGTATTTTTCATTTATTTTTCATACTTTGACCTTGACATGACCTTGAACTTTTTTCAAAGTGGTCAATGTAGTGTGCTTATTTAATGCACAGTAGCAAATGAGTTTTTTGCATGCTAACATGTATCTTTACAGCCATGTATGATACTGTCTCATAGTAATTTGAACATACTTTATATGGATTGACCATTTATGGCGGCCATCTTGGTTTCGTGGTCCTCACCACCCTTTTACGATGTACGGCAGCAGGTCTATACACTAATTTATAGTCACATAAGGACATTTTGGTATGAATCAGTTCTTGATCTACTTTTGTGGCCACCTCACCTGAAAAACAACTGTTTAAATCCTGCTTAATGCTATACAAGGGACATTATATATTACGGCGGCCATCTTGGACGCCATCTTGGATTTTGCTGGTGAATTTTAGTCGAAATGATATTTTTTGAATGCCACTATAGATGTATCATAATAATAAACATTTTTATCACAGACACCTGTTGTAAACATTTCAGAATACATTTTGTACATGCGTGCATATTTCTTGTATAAAAATTGTGGGTGGGGTAAGAAAAGCACATAGTACAAGATATACTATATATCTCCATTATTTAAATGCCAATGTGTTCCAAAGTAGTTTTATTTAAACTGTTGAATGTAAACCTTCATTTAAATGATCAATTTGGATAGTTTTTGTAAATAAATGCTATACAAACAAAGAAGATACCAGGTGAAAACGCGTTTTAAGTCATTTTTACATTGGTTTTACCTGTAAATGACCTTGACATTGACCTTTAAATATTCTAAAAATATTTTAGTTAAAAAGAGTTATGCTGTGTCTATAACAATTAAGCAAAGTTATTTCAAAAAGTTGCACCATATTCCTGATATTTTCATAACATTAATATTAAGCTAATACTGTCAAAAAGGCGGCCATCTTGGACGCCATCTTGGATTTCTCGGAACGCCACCACTTTTGGCAATTTATGCCGGCAGTCTCAGATACTATGGACTTACCTGAACATTTTGGTATATGACATGTCTTGTTAACAGAGAGGTCCTACCTACTCCTAAAATAGAGGACTTTTTTTGCAATAGTCACCCTACCATTGTTGCAGGAAACATGCACCGTTGTCTCATAGACCTGCATTAAATGTTTTTATGGTCAAGGGGGGGGGGGGGTAACCTGTAATAAATTTTGGTCAGAATGCCACTTTTGTTTTCTGAATCGACGTAATAATTGTACTTTATTTTTTATTAATACTCATCTCATTTTGATCATTTTAGTATCAAAAAGACGCCAATACATTTACCTTTAATCTGAACTATTCCAACACCGGCATAAACTTGAATTGTCTGCTATAAAACAACATACCCTAGTGTCGCGTTTTGAAATCCGTTAAGTATAGGAAACACGTGGAAGGTTGATCTCGTGACCAGCACTGTACTACCTTAATATAGGAAAACGTGGAATATTGCCCCGGGTAACAGTGCTATGTACGTCCCTTAAAGTAGAAATCACGTGGAAGGTTGGAAGCGGGAACCAGCGCTCTGTACGTACCTCAATATAGGAAACACGTGGAATGTTGTCCAGGGTACCAGCGCTCTATAAGTATCTTAATATAGGAAACACGTGGATGGTTGGCCCGGGAACCAGCACTCTGTACGTACCTTAATATAGGAAACACGTGGAAGGTTGGCCCGGGCACCAGCGCTCTGGGTAGTCATTGTCAACACAGTAAGTAGCCCGAGCGATATTCTCGCTGGTGTCGCTGTTACGTCCAACCAGAAATTCACCCATGATAGAACCACGATAAGGATACTAGGCACATAGATCTGTATTATATAATACTCATAATTCCTCTTTAACTCAATCGTCACACCAATACACGGGTACACAACTGAAATACACATGTTGTTTTGAGCATTTTTCCAGAACTGTTCATTAACTGCCATACCCTATGTTCTTTTGGCCTGACAAATGTCCCTAGAAATAATTATCAATCGGTACTAACGTGGTTTTCGGCAAACGACAGGTAACTTCTCCACATGTGGAGGACATTACCGTTGCCACTGCCCCGGAAGAAGAATACCTGCCTGCCGCGGAGGAGCATAACCTGCTTGACGCAGAGGAACATGACCTGCTTAACGCGGAGGAACATCAAACCTGCAGGTTATATTCTCCATGTCAAGCATGTTATGTTCCTCCACATTGACGCGGAGATACATAACCTACTAGATGCGGAGATACATAACCAGCTTGACGCGGAGGTACATAACCTGTTTGAAGCGGAGATACATAACCTGGTTGGTGTGGAGATACATAACCTGCTTGACGCGGAGGTACATAACCTGCTTGACGTGGAGATACATAACCTGCTTGACGCGGAGGTACATAACCTGCTAGACGCGGATGTACATAGCCTGCTTGACGCGGAGATACATAACCTGCTTGACCCGGAGGTACATAACCTGCTTGCCCCGGAGATACATAACCTGCTTGAAGCGGAGATACATAACCTGCTTGACGCGGAGATACATAACCTGCTAGACGCGGAGGTACATAACCTGCTTGATGCGGAGGTACATAACCTGCTTGACCCGGAGATACATAACCTGCTTGACGCGGAGATACATAACCTGCTTGATGCGGAGATACATAACCTGCTTGACGCGGAGGTACATAACATGCTAGACGCGGAGGTACATAGCCTGCTTGACGCGGCGATACATAACCTGCTTGATGCGGAGGTACATAACCTGCTAGACGCGGAGGTACATAACCTGCTAGACGCGGAAGTACATAACCTGCTAGACGCGTAGGTACGTAACCTGCTTGACTCAGTTGACAAACGAGAGCTCTACCCACTGCGCTAACTGGACAGGCAAATGCAAACATATACCGTCTAAACTCTTAACCGAATCAGAACACTCGTAAAATTCAACTACATTTGTACATCACAACTTGGATAAACTGATATACGTATTCTGCCGGACTTCTTTCATTGAGGACAAGAACTATCTCTACGACGACTGTGATAACTAACACACGTATTTGATTTGAGTTTTTATGTTTTTTCTTAGATAAATATAAAAGGTTCATCATAATTATTCCTGCTAGTAAAAAACAAACATAATCCTACAAATATCGTTAAATCAATTCCAAGGAGGTTCCTCCCTTTGTTTAACAGTGAGTTACTAAAGGAGAGAACTCACTAATATTGGTAAGCGGGAATTTAATCACATTGTATGACGAATGTCATACTTGTCTGTCCGTACGCACCCACTTGTAGTTGTGGTGTGCAAAACAATAGGCAATATTTAGATTATATTCGTTCCGTTGCTTACGGGGTGCAAACTATTGCTTATGGGGTTTTACAAACAAAAGAATGAACAAAAGAAAACCCCACAACTTCAAGTCAGGGAGAACGTCCGTCCGTCCTGCTGCATTCACTTACTTCCGTAATAATCCTTTTCACAGCTATAAGATTTAACTCCAGTTTGACTGAACTGTGGAAATTCTATATTTGGTGCTATAGTTACCGCAGCATCACTCCACCCAAACTTCATTGTTTCGGTACTATGTCCATCTGTATAAGGAGAAAAAACGAAGTGAATGAATGATAAAGATCGTAATAATACATTGGTACATTTGGTGTACGTTTATAGTATGGGTATATTGACTCGATCCTAACCTTTATGCATGAATATAGTACAAGGTTCGTGCATTGAATATATTAATTACGCTCCATACAGCGCTTTGATTTCACCATATCGTTCTATTTTGAAACGATGTAGTTTCGGGCGATGCACTTGGAGAGTATGAATATATCAATTTCCGCGAGCAAATCGTTCAAATCGGTCCTTAATTCAGATTTGTGTTTGTTATACACATAGAGCGTCTTTGTGATACTCCACACTTATAAAAACATACAAATGGGGCTATCCATAGAAAATAAAGATGTTATTATTATTATCATTATTATTATTATTATTAGAAGTAGTAGTAGCAGTAGCAGTAGCAGTAGCAGTAGCAGTAGCAGTAGCAGTAGCAGCAGCAATAGTAGCAGTAGCAGCAGCAGCAGCAGCAGCAGCAGCAATAGTAGCAGCAGCAGCAATAGTAGCAGTAGCAGTAGCAGTAGCAGTAGCAGCAGCAGCAGCAGCAGCAGCAGCAATAGTAGCAATAGCAGTAGCAGCAGCAGCAGCAGTAGCAGCAATAGTAGCAGTAGCAGTAGCAGCAGCAGTAGCAGCAATAGTAGCCGAAGCAGCAGCAATAGTAGCAGTAGCAGCAGCAGCAGCAGCAGCAATAGTAGCAGCAGCAGCAGCAGCAATAGTAGCAGTAGCAGTAGCAGCAGTAGCAGCAGCAATAGTAGCAGTAGCAGCAATAGTAGCAGTAGCAGCAGCAGCAGCAATAGTAGCAGTAGCAGTAGCAGCAGCAGCAGCAGCAATAGTAGCAGGAGCAGCAATAGTAGCAGTAGCAGCAGCAGCAGCAGCAGCAGCAGCAGCAATAGTAGCAGTAGCAGTAGCAGTAGCAGCAGTAGCAGCAGCAGTAGTAGCGGCAGCAGCAGTAGTAGTAGCAGCAGCAGCAGTAGCAGTAGTAGTATACCTAGTATTATACTTACAACTTTCGACTTCGAAATGACAATGCTGTGTATCAAAAGGATATTTTTGAAGATGCATCAAACACGAATATGTTCCCGTTACTCTGAAACAGAAGATTCAAATAAAAGCCAATATCAAATATAGGCAGTTTTCTTGTCTTTTTAATTTTAAATTTGATTGCAGCTTTTTAATAAACAAATTAAGCACCCATAATGATGATAACATTGAAATCTAGTAATTTGGCACGAAAACGACGACATATATTACATACACCTACCGATGTCAAATATATGTGTATTTATAATTCGGATTGAAAAAAAGTGAATGGTGTAGGCGTTTATGATATTTAAAAAAAGAAAGCGAATACGTCCTTGCAGTATCAGTCCTTAAAATAACAACTGGTAATATTACAACAAGGAATAAAAGTGTTCCTGAAAACATAATGTTTGTTCTGTATGAGCTTTAGAAATGGTAACTGTTAGATATTACTCGTTTAATCATCCTGTCATAAAAATTGCATGTATTACTACTTCAATATTAAACTGTTGATATTATTTATAAATCTAAATCAAATGTATCAAAGTGATATTATATAAGTAACACATGGCTGCGAGGGTGATGGTAAATAATACCAACCCGAGAATAGTTCGCATCGGGTGATATGTTGGTATTATTTACTGTCACCCGAGCAGCCATGTGTTATTTATTTTATTATACCGAACAAAATTACAACCATTTTGCAAAATAAAATATCAACAAATATAAGCAAATATAATTGCCGTTATGATAATTTTACATGTACGATCCCAGTCCGTGTAAGTTTCAAATGATTTGGTGCTATTTTTAGTAAATCTTGTCAGTTTCAACAGTTGAAATTGACAAGATTTACTAAAAATAGCATGTGAAATATACACAAACATATAAATAGCATACGGATACTCTCTAGCCGGGTGTTTTCCGGACTCAAATACAATGTAGTACAAATTTATATAAATAGCCCAGCCTCGTTTTTACTAGTAGTGATCGAACAAAATATCACATAGTGATCGAACAAAATATCACACCGAAGGTCTATGGGGAAAATACCCTGAGAGGTCACGTAATTTATAATAAAAGCAAATATCAAATTTGTGTAGACTTTAATGGGTCAATTAGTAAAAAATACAAGAACTGCAAAAATACAGGAAAAACTTTTATTTTATGTATTTTTTTTAGAAACAAATAATTCAAATTTTACCGCTCTATTTTCGTAACAGGAAGACCAATTTGAGTACAAACATGTCTTCTGGACCACTTGACATACGAGCTAAAACCAATTACAGGGTTAGAAATGATCTAATGCTCATTCAGATATATCAGCAAAAAATGATGATAATGTATTTTTTACAAATTGACCCATTAAAATCTGCCCAAATTTGATATTGGCTCGTTTATTATATGTAACACATGAATCACCCAGAATACCTTGTTATCACGCTTAGAATGCGACAGTGACCTGACTAATACTAGGGTCTATAAAAACCCAGTTACCGTTTCATTGTCTGGGATGTGGATAACACAGGTCGCCTTATGCTCATGTATGTACGGCAGAACGTTACCTAGACTGGTACCTCGGTCCGAGTTTATTATGAAATATTCGAACCGTTACTAGTCTAAACGTTACCTTGTGACATTCGGAACATCTTGTTTATCATCCACATCATGGCGTCACAAGAAAAATCACATTACATTTATAAAAACGTCTTTTTCTTTAACCACAAATGAGTTCAAAATGTGACCTCTCAATGTATTTTCCCATAGACCTGCCAGGTGATATTTTGTTTGATCACTGTGATATTTTGCTCCATCACTACTAGTAAAAACGAGGCTGGGCTATTCATGAAAAAATTGTACTATTTGAGTCCGGAAAACACCCTGCTAGAGAGTATCCGAATGCTATGTATATAATTGTGTATATTTCACATGCTATTTTTAGTAAATCTTGTCAATTTCCACCACCTGATACGGATTGAGATTGTACATGTATGTAAAATGATAGAACTTTTCTCGGGTTGGTAGTATTTACTATCACCCTCGCAGCCATGTGTTATTTATATCTAATACAAATGTAATGAGTGTAACGGTCAACATAACACTTGAGTTTTAAATCTAACAAAAGGACATAGATCACGAGTTTTTATTAGATCTACGTCATCGTCCTATTTTTAGCACACACCAAGGACATTACCTCAATTGTAACTATGAAAAACACAAATATTTTTATAACATTGAATTATTTTTTACGAACTTTTATTGTGAATGCATTTGATCGGTCACATTTTTTTCTTTGCTTTTTATGTCAAAATCGACATTTACTCACTAACGTAGCCACTTCTATATTGTTATATACATGTATGACGTTTAATTTATGTTCTTTCAACCCACCGCGAACAATTCAAATTATTACATACATACAAGACTCGAAAATACTTCAAATTCATCGGGTTTAATATGTTATATTCTACATCAAAATCCATTGATTGAACTAATCCAACTGCGAGAGAACGTCATGAATATTGTTAGTTATAATACGTACTCAACGGTCGATATATTCATTCATTTAATTCGATTATATATTTTGTTTATGACACAACTAAACGGATTGTTCGAGGGTGTGTTTTCTATTGAATTGCAATAAATTTCCATTTTAGAACGCACGCAAAGAAAATAATTAAGTTTATGTACATGTATGACATTTATTCATACCTAAGTATCTTAAATGATTTGTATTATTTGTGAAGTCCATTAAATAGTATCATAATATTTATATAAGCAGTAACAATAAAAACGTATTGAAAAGATACTGTTTGACAAGGTTTAAAGACTACTCGTACTTAACAATGTAGGCTGGACGAAATGTTCGAAATATTACATGCATACACATAGTCGAATTTAATTAACAAACGCTATATAACAAGATTAAAAGTGTCTTCGCCTAGTAAAAGCTTAAACATGTGCGCCCTCAATCAGTTACTTAGTCTCATTCATGAAGAAACCCACAGCGGAATATCATAGGCATTGTAAAACAAATAATCGTCAATTGATATACAAATATCGTTTTTTGCCTGGGGCTATGCCCCTATGCCATAGTTGTAATACCAATTGTTCAGCCTGTCCGAATTGGCAGACAGCCAAATCCAAATTCGAAAAACTCCCAATTACATTACATGCGCATACAGCAAAATAAAAGTAGTTTCACTCAGATCTCACTAACCCGCCTTTAAAATGCAGAAAATCACTATTTAACATTTAACAGTTTCATGTAAAAGTGTAAAAAAATAGTTTTGAAGCCAAATTGGCATTGACAACAGCACAGTTTCTTTTGTTTCTATTGTTTATTTATCCATGCGAGAGTAGCAAGGGAGATAACTGCGTGGGACTATGCATCATTCTTAGACTCGATTTTCCCCTATCACTATTTTATTGATTGGGTCATTGTTAACAGCGATGGAAACTTGGCAAATTAGTATGATTTGGTATACTGATAACGAATTCGTGGTCATGTTGTTATAGTGCAGAAAAGGAAGCATAAAAAGGTGACTGTAATTTCGAATTCCATTGATAATTTCGCTATGCTTTTCGTATTATTTTTCAAAACAATATCAAGGTAATATGCCTACTACATGTAGTTCAATGTATGACTGAGCATGTATGTGGGAAGTGGGGGACAATAATGGAATTCTGAGATCCTGTTTATTATTAGTAGTACATAAACAAAATACAGAGACAAGTTAAGCATGACCAATAGATTAACCCTACAACTTTCTAAGGTTAACATAACTGGCAGTAAAAGAGGACGTGTATTTTCTACAAACCATTTTTGATTCGTTTACATTTACTTCAGTTTAGTAATTTAACTGCTTCCCAAGCGAATAAAGTTTAGTCCCATGCCTTCAGAGATTGCAGCGCTTTGATTAATGTTTGAAGTCCCACTGGAATCATTATTTAAGTAATATCATGGGAGACTACCCAGTCTCGTTACCCTGGCACAGCCAAGTGGGAACCAGCAGTTTCCTGGAAATATCTATGCTGAGCGTCAAGCCAGGGAGACATACCAGTATCAGACCTTAATCACTCAAGTTTGATGTTTGATTGCGTTCATGTATACTATAATATTACATTGTGACAAATTGAAATGGTCACGCATTTTAAAGCACCGAAGAAAAAGCGCTAAACTCCGCATAATACACATGCGCGCGCGTTCAATTAAACACATACTTTTTTGTTCGGGCGCTTGACAGAGTGGTCGCGCAAAACAATGGCGAGTGCCATTTTGTTACACAATAAACGGGTTTCGTTTTTTAAGTTACAAAAAGGTAATTGTGATGTATGCAATTATAGTGGGGTGACAATCAGCTCAAAAGTGGCTTATTTAAGGAGTAGGTGACAACTCGAGTAGAACAAGCAATGTTATATACCAAAATGTTCGCCTATGTCTGTACTATATGGAACTGCCGGCATAAATTGTCAACGCGTGGTGCGGACACGGAAATCCAAGATGGCGTCCAAGATGGCCGCCATAATTTACACATACACTTAAAATTCTATGTTCTCATGCAATTTTTTTATTTATGTATGTAGTCACAAATATTTGCTTGGATATTATTCATTTGATAATGTACATCAAATGGATATACAAGTCTGACCACTTTGAGGTCAAGGTCACGGTCATGTCAAGGTCAAATTACGAAAAATAGCTGAAAAAATGATGTTTCCTCACTTGTTTTCTTGTTTTAGCATATGTTTTATATTCAAGTTGGTATTAAAAGTGATAAAAGTGTTGGTAAGCACATATTCTCTTATTATTAGTTGAATTTTCAGTTCAAAATATTGAAACTTTGTCAAAACTGACATGATTATGCATGTACATGTTGGCCGAGATGGCATTCTTAGATTGCTGATTCCCTATTTAAAATTTTAGTATTGAACTATTGACAGTATTATTTCTAATGGTATGATTAAATGGTTGTCTAAACATTATTAACTTTGTATTGTACTCCAAATGGACTTAAAAAATGACCACTCAAGGTCAAGGTCAATGTCATTTCAAGGTCAAACAACCAAAAATACCTGAAAATTTGATATTTCGTCGCAAATTGTTATTATAAACGAATGCTGAACATTGTATTTTGTTTTAGATGTGATAGCAGGTATTCTAAGTGTAAATTATTTCATTAGAAGTGATATATTTTTACTGCAAATAGAAAATCTATTTAAATTTTGTGACGGAACATAAACGATTTTACGTAATGTACAATATTGCAGCTGTGAATGATTTTTCCTTGATCGTTGAATCTCTATATTTGACAGTATTATTGTTAATGGTTTGACAACATTATTACATATTAGACAGTTATTATATATAATAATGCACCTATCAATATTTTGCCCCAGGGTGGGGGAGTGGCGGGCATACAGTGTACTTTAGACAGAAAACAATTCCCAACGGATGGGATTTTGACAGGCCCTTTGATTCCTGATCCCGGGAAATAGACTTTGGCTGGATTTTAGATTCTGGGATTGGGGAATTTAGACACAGCAAAAAGCAGACTTGCTGCAACCATTTAAAGATGGCAGGCCATTAAATATACCAAGCATCTCCTACTGTGGGAATTTCAACATGGTGAGTCACCTCTTGGGCCTAAGATGGCTGAACTATGTGATGGTTAGGTATCCCTTATGGCCGGATATGGCTGAATTTTTATTGGTAGGTATGTTTACTACATAGGGTCTGGTATGGCTGAATTCAGTGGTTGCCTTTGTACCCCTTAAACTTTTAAATGGCCATAATTGGTGTTGGTCATTACTCGAATAGGGCCAAGGATTGCTGCACTCGGTGTGGGGGGAGTACTATGTATGGTATGGTATTGCTTTAATAAGTTAGGTGGGTACACAATAGGCTTGGGATGGCTAAAATCTGTGAGGGTAGGAACTCAATAGGGCCTGGGATGGCTCAATCTGTGATGGTGGGTACCCAATAGAGCTTGGGGTGGCTGAAATCTGTGATGGTGGGTACCCAATATAGCTTGGGGTGGCTGAAATCTGTGAGGGTGGGTACTTAATAAGGCCTGAGATGGCTTAATATATTATGATGGCGGGTACCCAATAGGGCATGGGATGGGTGAAACCTGTGAGGATGGGTTTTCAATGGGCTTGGGATGGCTTAAATATGTGATGATGGGTACTCAATAGGGCTTGGGATGGCTGAGATCTGTGATGGTGGTTACCCATTAGAGTTTGGGATGGCTGAAATCTGTAAGGGTGGGTACTCAATAGGGCATGGGATGGCTTAATCTGTGATGGTGGGTACAAAATAGAGCTTGGGTTGGGTGAAATATGTGATGGTGGGTACACAATAGGGCATGGGATGGCTGAAATCTGTGAGGATGGGTACTCAATGGGCTTGGGATGGCTGAAATATCTGATGGTGGGTACACATAGGGCTTGGGATGGCCGAAATCTGTGATGATGGGTACCCAATAGAGCTTGGGATGGCTGAAATCTGTGAGGGTGGGTACTCAATAGGGCCTTTGATGGCTTAATCTGTGATGGTTGGTACCCAATAGGGCCTGGGATGGCTAATATCTGTGATGGTGGGTACACATAGGGCTTGGGATGGCCGAAATCTGTGATGATGGGTACCCAATAGAGCTTGGGATGGCTGAAATCTGTGAGGGTGGGTACTCAATAGGGCATTTGATGGCTTAATCTGTGATGGTTGGTACCCAATAGGGCCTGGGATGGCTAATATCTGTGATGGTGGGTACAAAATAGGGCTTGGGATGGCTGAAATCTGTGATGGTGGGTA
This sequence comes from Spisula solida, assembly GCA_947247005.1. NCBI lineage: Eukaryota > Metazoa > Mollusca > Bivalvia > Venerida > Mactridae > Spisula > Spisula solida. The sequence goes on along the minus strand of OX365950.1, from coordinate 21,900,720 downwards.
CACTATAGGGCATGAGATGGCTGAATTCTGTGAGGATGGGTACTCAATGGGCTTGGGATGGCTGAAATATGTGATGACAGGTACTCAATAGGGCTTGGATGACTGTACTCAGAGGTGGTGGGTACTCAATAGGGCTTGGGATGGCTGAAATATGTGATGATGTGTACTCAATAGGGCAATGGATGGCTGAAATCTGTGAGGGAGAGTACTCAATAGGGCCTTGGATGACTGTATTTAGAGGTGCTGGGTACACAATAGGGCACTGGATGGCTGAAATCTGTGAGGGAGAGTACTCAATAGGGCCTTGGATGACTGCTCAGAGGTGGTGGGTACTCAATAGGGACTCGGATGGCTGAAATCGGTAATGGTGCATACTCAATAGGGCCTGTGATAGCTGGAATTCATGAGGGTGGGTACTCAATGGGGCCTTGGATGACTACTCAGAGGTGGTGGATACCCAATAGGCCTGGGATGACTGTACTCAGAGGTAGTGGGTACCAAATGGGGCCTGGGATCGGCTGTTCTCTGTTGTGATGGGTATCCAATAGGGCCTGGGATGGCTGTGCTCAGAGGTTGTGGGTACCAAATGAGGCATGGGTTGGCTGTTTTCTGTGGTATAGGGTATTCAATAGGGCGTGTGGTGGCTGTACTCAAGGTGGTGGGTACCAAATGGAACCTGTGATGGTTGTTGTCTATGGTTGTGGGTTTCCAATAGGGCATAGGACGGCTATATTGAGTGATGGCGAGTACTCCATAAGACCTGGCATGACTGTAATTGGTGGTGATGGGTTCCCAAATGGGCCTGGGATGGTTGAACTTTTGGAGGTGAGAACATAAATTGGCCTGGGATGGCTGTTCTATAGGCAGTGTTAAATACCAAATAGGGCATTGAATGGCTGTTCTCAGTAGATGCGAGTATCCTCAGGCATAGTATGGCTATACACAGTGGTTGTGAGTAGGGCATAGGGCCTATGGTGGCTGTAATTGGTGGTGGTAATTACCACATGGGATCTAGTATGGCTGTATTTAGTGGTTGCAACTAACCCATAGGGATTAGTATGGCCATAATAAGTGGTGGTGAAATACCCAGTAGAGCCTAGGATGGCTGTATTGCACCTGGTATGGCTGTACTCAGTTGGTCCAAGTACCCCTTAGAACATAGTGTGGCTGTAATGGTGGTAAGTACCACATAGGGTCAGGTGTGACTGTACTCAATGCTTATTGGTGGTGTTGATTGGGCCTTGGATGTCTGTAACCTTTTGTTGTGACTTGGGTGTAGCCAATAGGACCTGGTATGGCTGTAATTCATTGGTTAAGAGCACCCCTATTGGGCATGGAAAGTTGTAATTATTTTGGATGAGTACCCCTTTGGGCCTTATACGACTGCGATTTGTACTAATGAGTAACCCATAGGGCCTTTACAGCTGTGCTCAGTGATTGTGAGTACCATATCGAGACTGATATGGTGGTGATTAACCAATATGGCCTTGGTTGGCTCTACTCTGTGGTTGTAAGTACCCCATTGGGCCTCAGGTATAGCTAGTGGCATTGAGAACTCGATAGGAATGGTTGTTATGGGCAGTTGTAAGAACATGACATGTACTCCATTGGTTACAGAATGTACTTGTTGGTGGTTAGAACCCATTCTGGCCTGGTTTGTGATGGTGATGATTTGGTTTGACTGTACTTTGTATATAGTACCCTTAGGACTTAGTATGACTTTAACACGTAGTAGTAAGTACCAATTATGGCACGGGATGGTTGTACTTGACAGTGTTATGTACCCCATATGGTCTGGGATGCCACATATAGGAGTTCAGTATAAATTATTATTTTTAATGAAAGAACTCTGATCACATCAATGATCTACAACAAAATATAATGTTCACCAAATTTCATAATAAGAAAGATCAAATTTTCAGGTATTTTTGGTAGTTTGACCTTGAAATGACATTGACCTTGACCTTGATTGGTCATTTTTCAAGTCCATTTGGAGTACAATACAAAGTTATTTTGTTTAGACAAACATTTAATCATACCATTTGAAATAATAGTGTCAATAGTTGAATACTAAAATTTTAAATAGGGAAGCAGCAATCTAAGAATGCCATCTCGTCCAACATGTACATGCATAATCATGTCAGTTTTGACAAAGTTTCAATATTTTGAACTGAAAATGCAACTAATAATAAGAGAATATGTGCTTACCAACACTTTTATCACTTTTAATATCAACTTGAATATAAAACATATTCTAAAACAAGAAAACAAGTGAGGAAACATCATTTTTTCAGCTTTTTTTCGTAATTTGACCTTGAAATGACCATGACCTTGACCTAAAAGTGGTCAGTCTTGTATGTCCATTTGATGTACATTATCAAATGAATAATATCCAAGCAAATATTTGTGACTACATACATAAATAAAAAAATTGCATGAGAAAATAGAATTTTAAATGTATGTGTAAATTATGGCGGCCATCTTGGACGCCATCTTGGATTTCTGGGTCCGCACCACGCGTTGACAATTTATGCCGGCAGTTCCATATAGTACAGACATAGGCGAACATTTTGGTATATAACATTGCTTGTTCTACTTGAGTTGTCACCTCACCCCAAAAAATCACCAATTGTCACCCCACTATTAGTGTTGATGAGCGTTTTGGTTTACGCGCGTTATATTTTGTCGTAGTCAGGAGACGAGAATTAAGTTCGAGAGAACGAAATGCCATGTTACGGAATGTATGGAAATTAGATTTTCTGTATAGAACTGGAAATTCTTTACCTTGCACTCAGCTGTACAGTTCCATCCGGGTATATATGGATTAATTTATTAGGCACCGTGACTTCATGGTAATCTGCTTGCTTCTCATTGAGTATATACATGTCGGGTACCCATATTGAATCAAACATAGAACTGTGTAGATTGAGACGGGTGATGTTTATGTTGTCTGTAAAACTCAGGCGATCGTCAACCCAACGTTCTCGAAGGAAAATGCTCATAGAATATTCCTACAAAACACAATATAGAAAACAAGTAAGTTACGTAAGGTTCTTGGATAGAAATCTAATATTATGGCTCGAAATTTCCTGAATTTCAAAGGACAAGGTTAACTAATGGCTTAATTTGGCCATGTGATTTGACAAAAAATAAAAATGCTTGTTCCTTTAAATATGTCCTATAATTCAAATAACTTAAAGGGACTGCCTCACATATTTGTGTATTGCAAAAATGAAATAAAATTGTCAAATATTCGCGTAATTTTGGTATAGTTGCCTGTATATGCCATACACAACAACACTGACATCTAAAATAACTTGAGAAACTTCGGCATTTTGTAGTTATTAAGTATTTTTACATCAACAATTCTATAGGGTATTAATACCCTATAGAATTAACACAACTATTACTTAAATTGCCTGAAATTTGTTCGCATTTGACGAAAACGATTCGAAAAACGAACCAAATACCTCACTGATGTTTACGCTATAGTTTGTTGATGTTACAGTTCAATCATGTATGAATTACATTATTCACAGAGCATGTTGGAAGGAAACTAAGCGATTTTTTTCAAGAAGAATACATCACTACTTGGTTAGGTTGGAAAATCATGATATACAACAATTTTAGAGGCAATCTGTGAGGCAGCACCTTTAACATTTCTTGTGTAAAAAATGACAAACCTGCCAAAAATATGAGGTGTATGTCATGTTTATCCCAAAATGTCATTTTTGGCCATTTTCACGACTATTATTGACGTAAAACCTTTCGAAAAACCACGATGGCAGTCTTGTGACACTTTCATACATTTACATAACCAGTGTTCTGCAAGTCTTTATATATGTACAAGATATCAAAGTTTCGCAAGAATGCCATCATGGTTTTTTGGGAAGGTTTTACGCCATGAAAAGCAATGAAAATGGCTAAAAATTACATTTTTGGCAAACGTAATATAATTTTCAAGTAGATTTGTCGACATACATTTGTATTACGAGGGAAATTTGGAAAAGTGTGCTTATTTTTTTTAAAGACAGTGTGAGGTTATTAGAAACATAGGACAATTCTATAGGAAGATGCATTTCTATTTTTCGGTACAACTCAGGGCCAAATTAAGCCATACATGAACCTTGTCCTTTAACAAGAAGAATGCAAAAATACCATTTCGAGGAAGAGTTAACCGAAGTGAAGTTGGTCTGAACAAAACTAAAGGATTTGAAAAGTCAACATAGAAAACAATCTTCAAGAGGACATCTTTCAAAAACAATAGATCAACCCATACAAATATGCCAAACCAAAAGTACATACAATGACCAAGAGGTATAGTTGTTACGGGCGTGCGTCCGTCCGTCTGATAACAACGATACACTAATTCAATATGACATATTAGCGGATCAGATAACTTACCAAGTACGATTTGTATCATGGCACAATGTCATATTTATGCAAGAGTTATGGCCCTTTTAGGCGTGAAATTAGTTATCGATCGATACAGTTTGAAGAGTACACTTTTACATGTTTTATCAATACATGTATATCTAGTTTATAATCACTGGCCGTAGAATATAAGCGTTAAAGTAATAAAATGTATGACGTAGTCCCAGGATATAAACCTGATTTGACATTTTAAGGACTAACCATATTCTTCTCGCTGATGGCAAACATGGAATTGATGTACATATTGGTCTCCACTATCACCTGTCTGTCGCCAACACCTGATGGAAATAAATAGTTTATAAATATAATCATTATTTTTATCCCTAAAATACAAAATTATGAAAACAAGCGCATCGTAATTCTAACTTGTACAGCAACGCGGTTTCGTGATTTTTGTTTAAATTTCGCCCGATTAGTCTAGTGAATAGAAAACTAACTCGTCACCCGAGCGACGAAGGTTTCAAATTCCGGTATGGGCACGTTCTGTTCCCCTGTGGCAATGGCTACACGGTCATGTTCTCCGCGTGTAGAAGATGTCAGCTTGGGGAAGAAAATCTAATTCCTGGATAACTGGTTAGATCAATATTCAGTCAACTATAACTGAAAGTTTGAAAAAATACTATTCAACGAGTGACAGTATATGCCCACTTTATTATGTTAAAATACGAATTTAGTAACAAACCACTGAAACCAGAAAAAACTTACTGGACATGTGACATTATACCTTACGCCTAGTGGTCATACTGAATTTATAATACAGGTCATGTGACATTATGCCTGTCGCTTATTGGTCGTACTGAATTAATACAGGTCATGTGACATCATGCCTTACGCTTATCAGTCGTACTGAATTAATACAGGTCATATGGCATTAAACCTTACGCTTATTGGTCGTACTGAATTAATACAGGTCATATGGCATTATACCTTACGCTTATTGGTCGTACTGAATTAATACAGGTCATATGACATTATACCTTACGCTTATTGGTCGTACTGAATTAATACAGGTCATATGACATTATGCCTTACGCTTATTGGTCGTACTGAATTAATGCAGGTCATATGACATTATACCTTACGCTTATTGGTCATACTGAATGATACAGGTCATATGACATGATACCATACGCTTATTGGTCATACTGACTAATACAGGTCATATGACATTATGCCTTACGCTTATTGGTCATACTGAATGAATACAGGTCATATGACATTATATCTTACGCTTATTGGTCGTACTGCATCAATACAGGTCATATGACATTATACCTTACGCTCATTGGCTGCAATATAAAATACCCAGGCTTACCTCTGTCGTATCTAGGAGAAAGTTTCTTGTCGTAGTCAGAATTAAACAAATCATTGAGTATGGTAGACCTGTAAGAGATACAGTTGTAGGAATATAACAATGAGTCACGCTATTTGGTACACTTTGATAGAGTACGTGGTATCGCTATTTGGTACACTTTAATAGAGTACGTGGTATCGCTATTTGGTACACTTTAATAGAGTACGTGGTATCGCTATTTGGTACACTTTAATAGAGTACGTGGTATCGCTATTTGGTATACTTTAATAGAGTACGTGGTATCGCTATTTGGTATACTTTAATAGAGTACGTGGTATCGCTATTTGGTACACTTTAATAGAGTACGTGGTATAAATTGATTATTCAGGTCAGTCATATGTTTACATATAACATTATGTGCATAAACATTGCAAATTCTCTTATCAATGTTTTATTTTAATAGATAGTATGTGTACATGTATTAGTCTGTAGTTTGGTGAATAAGGTTTTGGTTTTCACTGTTTTTTTTCTCCATCTGAAATGTTTAAAACAATAAAAATACAATGTTATGATATTGCAATATTTGCATACAAGTGACAGATCTGGATAAACGGACTATATTTTATAGGTAAGGTAAAGTGTTGGTTTGTGTCGGTATAGCATGTCTCTGTTTGAAGGGGTTAACCGACTTGGCTTATGAGACATCAACATTCTGGTCACATTTACTCTTACAACTTTTAAACAGTTTCATTTGTTGAATATTACGGATAATTTAACCTGACATGACCTTCATTATAATTATGTTTATGCATGAATATTATTTCAAGGTTCTTGCGTTGATTATATTAATTTCCGCGGGCAAATCGTCCATTGTTAGACCTTTAGAACTCTGTTTGTATTACACATCGAGCGACTTTGTGATACTCCCCTCTTATGAAAACATGCAACCGGGGTTATAAATATAGACAAATATCAGCAGTTAAAATATACTAATAGAAGGTCCAGGATCAGGTCTAAGACATAACGACAAAGGTTGGGGGTCATGACGGTAACAAAAAGACGTTCGTTTTAATAATTAGGTCCAGTATTTGTGGCAGGGAGGATTCCAATGCCCATCACATTTTTATTTCTTGCTGAGGATACATTTTAACCCATCTATTTATCTCCCTGAAACTTTAAGTGTTCTCTCTCTCTCTATTTCATTTTTAGAATTATTTTTCAGTCAATATCAGCCTTGTTGTTAGCTCTTTGGTTTCTTAAAACCTGAGGAAGGTGTACATTGTTGCTTGTGTTAGTCTTGCAGTAATCTTTTCAGTTTCAACTGTGTTTAGATGACTTTATTTAGCAATAATAATACTTAAATTAGTCCTTCTATGGTGGTTCGGTAATATCATATGCATATGACGTTCAGAAAACATCCACAAAACGCGCAGGGTGGATATTGGTTCAGTATCGATAAAGTGAGTGTTATTGTTTATATTTTAATCGATATCAATGGAACGTTCACATTTTTTCGGACAATAGTCTCGCTGCCCTACGTTCAAGGGAAGAAACCTGCAAACATGTTTAACAATCACGGGTTTTTGTCGATATAATCCTTCGTTGTACGCTTCAATTGCGGCATACAATTTAAACTACTAATTCCCGTTGTTTTCGTTCTCAGTTTGAAATGTGTACGGATGCACGGATGCAAGGATTGTACCATTCACATTCTTTTGTTTGCTTCTGTCCGCCATTTTGTTGAATTAAACAAATACAAGCACAGCAGCTCCGGATATGGTTAGCCAAACGTGACGTGGCGTACGTGACAAACATGTTTTTTAAACATACCGTTCAACGAATAACAGCCCTACGTTCAGGGAAAGTAACCTGCAAACATGTTTAACAATCACCGGTTTTTGTCGATATAATCCTTCGTTGTACGTTTCGTTTGCGGCATACAATTTGAAAGTACTAATTCCCGTTTTTTCCGTTCTTAGTTCGAAATATGTACGGATGCACGGATTTTACTATTCACATTATTTTGTTTGCCTCTATCCGATATTTTGTTTAATTACACAAATACACGCACACCACCTCCGTATATGGTTAGCCAAACTTGGCTCACGGGAAAAACAGGGTTTTTTAAACATACGGTTCAACCAATCACATGTCCCTCCCATGTACGATGCGTACGTCACATATTGTTTCCTTGAACGCAGGGTAGGTGCGTACCAGGAGCGAAACGTATGTCACATAATCTTTCCTTGAACGCAGGGCAGGCGTAAGTCCGAAATAAATATGTGAGTACGTATCCGCTAACGAGACTGTATTTCTTGAAGCGACAATTACAAACGCGTATACTAGTACGGGTATAGCTTATTGGAGATAACTCTAACCTTATCAATAAATAAACATAGTTAATATAAACAATACACGGTCGACTGACCACTTGTTAAATAATAGCTCATTACATCACATAATTATTCAATATTTGAGTGATGGGTGCTGAGTGTAAGTATTGGTTGTAATTCTGGGCCCAAGACCAGACAACTAGACTCACGGTAAGTATTGCAATTATCAGAAAAAGCTCTTTCTTGATTTGAACCTTCATTCACCCACCCACAAGGTCATGATCGGGCATTAACCACATGGATGGGGTGGGTGTGGTCAGTAAAAACCTGATGCCAATCATGGGTAATTAGTCAATTAATTAACATTTCTACGAGATTAAAAACAGCTGTAAGATAGAGTGAATATCTCATTACATGACCAGAGCAATACCATTAAATATTTTCTTACGAGTTGTACGTAACCATTATTTAAATATCTTATATCACACTATTAGAACTGGGTTTTCTACGAACGTATAATGCGCAATTAGGATTTAGTCGATACTGTATTACTGGCTGAATAATGGTGAGATATGCCAGGCTGTTTTTCATCTGGTAAATATGTAAATACGGAATAATGAACATTATGCCATCAAATATATTGATTAAACATCTACTGTTCACATGATTATTGTTTATAATGTCTGCGTTGAAATTAGAATGTCGTTTGTCTGGGTGCGAGTGTTCTTGTGCATGCGGACGGGTGAAACTGTGCGGCGGGTGAATGGATACAGAGAGAAATATGCGAGTGTATAGGCGTGTTAGACAAGCGAGTGGATGGACGCAATAGAAAGGCGCATGCAAAGGCGGACTCAGGTATGCGTGCTGGTGAAAAAGCGGGCAGACTAGTAATCGGGTTGATACGAGGTTCTATGCTAAAACCCAAATTGCCTATCCATTGTCCGTGTTAGGTATTTTAATCCAGATCGACTTATAATCGGGTATGTACCGTAACACGACATTCTATGCTAAAACCCGAAATTGCCGGTACATAGTCTTTTAATACAGATTGACTTATAATCAAGTCTATACGGTACTACGAGGATCTATGCTAAACCCCGAAATGACCGATCCATTGTTTCGGGAGCGTCTTATAATACATATTGACTTATTAACGGGTATATTCCGTACACCGTCTTGAGATGCCCTCTTTTGACTGACACTCCCTTGACCGACACGTTCTTAAAAACTACTCTCAATTGTACACTTACAGTTAAAATTAACAACAATTCGTTTACTCTTATTTACAACAACCTCTCAACAGGAACCACATATCTGTCTCCCTAATGGTGTGGCTGCAAAGGGGTTGCAATATTCTAGCAATTTAAATGTGCACAGACGCATCCTTAATTTCCACGTGTATTTCATTTCGTGGAAATCGGACCCAAAGAGTCAGAATTTAAGTTAAAATGAGCTCTTGAAATTTTACAGAATTCAAGAATAAACTGAATAATGTTTTGGTTTCGTAATGACAAATTTTAGTCAAGCATCCCATGGAAATTAACTCAAAGACACGTGACAATATTTGAGATCAGGCCCCGATCTCCGGAAGCATCTTAAGTAGAAATCTCAACTCAAATTGAGATTTTGCTAATATAAGAGTCGGAATTAAGAGATAAATCTGAAGTTCAAGCTCTTGAAATGTGACTGATATAAAATCAGAAAATCATTTGTGTTTAGTGATGCTAATTTTGAGTCCAGTCTCGCATGGAAATTAACATTAAGACACATGCCAATATTTGAGATGAGATTTTGCTCAGATTCTTAGGGAGATTGGGGCCAGGTGTAGACTGAGATACTTCGGCAGATCGGACCGGACGGAAATTTTGTTGGCTTACTAATTGATGAACTTAAATCTAATCCAAATATTGTTTGCATTTTTCCTAAATGGATTAACACGGTTATTTGATTGCGAGTGCAAGTTCAACCACACAAACAATTTAATCTCCCCACGTGAGCGTGAATTAATGTTTTACAGTATATAAGAATTATTAAATATAAAAAAGATAATGACAAAATAAAAAAATAAAAGTCACAAGTCGGCTGTAACACTCGGTGCCGCTGACAGCCCGGCACTTTTAACCCATTTTTACACCTGGGTTAAGTTAAGCATGTGGGTAATTCTCGCTCAGAGACTTCTCGATCTCGAAGCGCGCGCCCTACCTCTAGGCCACCACTTACTCATCGGACAGGATATGAAACGCTCAATAGAAACAGTAGAGGACGAAAGACACCAAAGAGGAACACTACATACAAATTGCTAGCTCTGTATGTAAGTCGTCCCGATCAGATTTGATAACGTTTGATTGGTTACAAGTCGTCGGCTTAGAATTATTTTTAGCTATCTACAAAAATAATATTTTGAGAGAATTGCATCCATGGATTCCTAATATGATGAGTTATCTAATGCGCCCATTGTTTTCTTAATGGGTGCACCCATTAGGAAGTTTTGAAATTTGAAAATCATTAAAGTAAACCATACTTACATAGTGTCATTACTTGCAGCCGTTGTTTCGGGTACCAACCACTGTAACATCAGTATTAGCACCAACAACATATGTCCATCAATTCCAATCTCCATGACAACTACTAAATGTTAAAGAAAAATATATTTCCGACATACTGTAACACGTATTCCAATCATCATTATAAATGCTATACTTATACATTTATAAATTATTTCCCCTTTGAATTTTAACACTTCTCTTATGACATGTTTACATAAACGTGAAATACGTTTTGTCGATTTTCCCCTACAATATGGAAGACTGTTAGTGACTTTTATCGTTCATTGTTTCAGACAAAGGTGACATTGTTAAAGACTAAAAGAGTAAACGATTCTTTTTTAAGGTAACATAAATTTTATAAAAATCAGCATTTGTCATTTTTTTCTCTTTTTCAAAGATACGTTAGATCTACCTGTGGATTCAGATTGTTTTCTTTTGTTTTAATTTTGTCGAGAAAAGTAGCACAAATTTAAATCATAAAATGGGTCAATGCTCTTTCAGTCAAGACCATTCCGCCGACGCCATGGTAATGAAATCGAAATACACTAAATACGTATATAATTCCATACTATATTTTTTTTAAAAAGAAAATGTTCAAATATTTCCAAGTTAATTATTATGTGATTTTTTTCGAAATATTTCATCATTGAAAATAGTAATTATATCAATTGATACGTTTCATATGTTAATGTACCCAATCATGCTTGTACGGTTTGAATACGGCCATTATTCAGACCAGCAACTCAAAATTGATATAAAGACACATGACATTATTTGAGACGAGATCTTGCTCAGATTGGGGGCTAGAGGAGCATCATCTGACTCCGTGGTCAGCACCAGAGATACCGACTTCTAGTCAGACTGTGTTATAATTTGAAATAACTTGTTTTGAAATATTGAAAAAGATTTGGGTTAAAATTGTATAAATCAAAACCATGCTAGCCAGTTGAATATTAGTACAATGTATAGAACGTAAGTGTCGCGTACACTTGGTCGCAAGAAAAATGTTCAAAGTAGCTGTCGAATGTATATAATTTTATAATCTATTTATGTTAATGCGAATTAGGCTTACTAAGATCTTTTTGCTTATACCAAAGTTTAGTTCGTTTTAATCCTTTGTTTGTTATTACACACTTATGATAGCATTTTTAGAACGTCACGTGGTATTATATATGTACGTGCACAATACGTAATATAAAATCAGAAATAATGCGGGTGATTAAATTTCATCATTGTTGCGAAATCATCATATTAGCGGGGGATTAAATTTCGCCATCGTTGCGATATTATTATATTTGCGGGTTATCGAATTTCTCTATTTTCGCAAATTCGGCATTAACGCGAAAATAAAGGCTAGTTACACATAACTGTGTTGGCTTTTAACAAAAATTCGCGAAAATTAGATCCTGCGAAATAATCTGAAAATGTTGAAATGGTGAAATATTTGTCCCACGAAAATATATGACATTACGTTAGTTATATACGATGACGATTTTTCTTGATTAGTTTGAGCGAATTATCCTCTATTCAACAAAAGGTGAAATTAAAAAGAACTACATTTTTTGTGAATTATGTTTTTTTTAATTTATGTAAACGAACTGATGCATTATTAATTTCAATCAAGAAAAGAATTCATTCAAATTATTTTCTTAATTGTCAGTTAGCTACGCTGAGGAAAACAAGTTATTCACTGTATTTTGTCGCATCAATAAAAACAAGTGTTTAAGAATATTACTTATACAATTGCAACCTGTTAAACTTGAACTAAAAAGCAAAGAAAGGGAATTTTAAGTGTATATACAACGCCGGAACATATTTCACCACTGTACGGTATACATAGATAGTACTAAATAGTATAGTCTATTTATTATTCATGTTTAAAGTTCCGACTCGCTAAAGAATTGGAATTCTTAACTGCCATGTTCAGACCTTTATGAACTGATAAATAACGCAACACGAAAACATTTTACATTTTAAAAATATTGACATACCAGAAAAAGATATACATGTATAAATTTTATAACTTATTTGTATTGTAGGTTCAAGTTCAATGAAGGCATAGTTCTTACGCTCCCCGTCGAAGAAGAGAGCATAATTAGGTCTGCGCATGTCTCAAGCTAGGCAGTGAGGTTCGTCGTGACAAGAGGGGGTGTACAAAGAAAATATAGTCCAGTTTTCAACCCTGTATAGTCCTATGGATGCTAGATTCTATTGAACGTATTAGTTGGGAGCGGAACAATAGGCTTTCTTTTAGATTTTGTTCATTCCTTCACTTGCTGGATGCAAAATGTTACTTGTAGGTTGCAACAAATCAAATGAATAAATTAAAGACATCTCAACAAGTATCGTTAAATGACAAGTTATTTAGATAGTTATTCAACACAAAAATGTGCGATGCGGTATTTAGTTCAATAGTATAATGCATTGTGACCGGTTGTTTTCGGATTATCTTGGTCTTTGGAAAAGATCTAAACAATAAAGTTAGTAGTTGAGGTTTTTGGTCGTGTTAAAGCATAAAATGTTTGTTCTGTGTAGTACGTGACCATATAATTTCAGGCACCACATTAGTGGCAGCGGTGGGATTAAAACCTAATTCTGAAAATTACAACAGTTACCTTTAAACCTTACTTTACGGCGATCAATCTATTGCTTAATGTAACAATATGTCTGATCAGTATGATGGAGATATCAGGAATCAACATGTGCGTGTACTCCGACCACGTGCTTAACGCTCATGGAGCATGCGGAAATATTTAAGAGTGTAAAGTCAGTTGCTTTATCTAGCGACGCTGGGATATGTCAAATGTTTTCCACCTGATGCGGACAGTGATGTTGCCAGCAGAAGCCCCTTTTCGCCAGCTTCTGGGAATAATAAAGCTTCGAAAAGTCAAAACAATATTCATACCGTCCCAGTTGTGAGACACCAAGTCTTATGTATTATATATTTTGAATGCCGTTAAAGAGTCATTTGCCAATGTGCACAAGTGTCAGAGTAAGCAGTTAATTGCATTGTCAAATACGCTCGACCAATTGCCCTGTCTGATCTTCATGAACATAACATTAGGTTATATTCTATTTTATTCTATTTTATACTGTTTTGTGATACCGAACTTATATAATGCATAACATTGTAATTTAAACTGACATGCACTTATCAGATAATATCAAACTGATCATTATCAAAATTTATGTTAATCATTGATATTATTATTAATCATATAATAACGTTACTATAATTATCATAAAAGTATGGAATAATGTTTTGTTCTTAACATTTGTTTTATTTTCATAAACAAAGACATACACACATATATACGAAGCATACAAACAGATGTCTCAATATAGAGCTTGGACAATGTAGTCAACACATAGCTGAATTATTATGATATAAATAATATACGTCATTATATGTTTTTGTAAGAAAGGAAAGCATTCGAATGAAAGTCGCATTAAACAGTAGTAAGGTGGGTAGAGCGGAATAATGTTCTATGAACAACCGAACTAACAAAAATAAGTGAGAACTTGTATATACGTCAGTATTGGTATAAATAATCGCTTGACAATAATTATTATTTAGATGAAATTAGTTGCACTGTTATACATTATCTCCAATATGACCGTAAATATATATCACAACTATATGATAATAATAATAATATTATCATGAACAATATTATTGACAAGTACTCACTTTTTATCGCCGCAGGTTCAGAGTGTTTTCTTTCAGATATGACGCTGATAATGAAATGATAATATGAACTAAGGCACAGCCTATTTTAGCGAATTTTATCTTAAATTGTTCATTTTTATAACTTTGTTCAATTCTCATAGCTCTCTGCTACATGTCCGTATTGAAACACAGCAGTAGACACTTGTCAGATGTCCTTAATTATTAGTAACATGATCATCCAGTACAGAATGATTGCTGATCATATGATTCATATATGTACAGTCAGTAGAAAATTTGTGACAATTTTGGGTACGAAGTAACGAAGGACGATAGTCGATACGAACCTGCTTTCGTTTTTAAGTTCACTGTATAACTACCTTGATTATGTGTATAATAGTACGACTTTCCTTGTTTAGAACAAGTACTTTCATGGCGTAATCAGTTGATCAATTACTGATTCTATGCAGGTTGTCACATTCTGTGTTTTCTCTCTGTTTTCGGAATTTTCACAACGTTCCAAGATGGCGGTCGATCAAAGTGCTATACGAAGCAACCGAGTATTTATCTCCATTTAAAAATGTGTTCTAGATGGGCCTACTGAGTTTTTAGAATATTTTTAAACATCATTAAAATATAAAAGAAAATTTATGAGCTACAGAATAACGCATTTTAGGTAACTTTTGTTATTCTATTGGCGGCCATTTTTCAGTATCTTTCCGTAACTTCGAAACCGTAACACAAATTTTCAGATCCATTAGTTAATTCAAACTCTGACCAAACCACGTGACACGTTGACTTATTGCGAAATTTATTCGGGCGCGGAACGCCCGAAAATCCGCTATTACAAGACCCAGTGACACTGAAAGGTCGTCTCCTTCTATGTATAAGCGAAGCAGGGCGTTAATAATATTTACTCTTACGTATATAATACAGTCGGACCGATCGTTCTTGCCTCCTGAATTGAACAGGAACGTGTCTTAGGCAACCGATATAGAGAAACGCCAATTAATTAATTTCTAGGAATGGTCTTCGCCTATCCGTTATAAAATAGTTTTCGCTAAATAACTGTTGGACAGAATTATACGAAGCTTACAGTAAATGTGTAACTGTACAACTAATGAAGACTACGTCTAAAACCTACATTTCAACAGTGCTAGTGAAAGATCAATGTCAAAGTTCAATGTCAAAGGGTTAAGCTTATAGATTACGTGCATGAAACCTCCAACAAAGGTCAAAGTTCAATGTCAAAGTTTTGAGGTAACATTACGTACATGAAACTTCCAACAAAGGTCAAAGTTCAATGTCAAAGTTTTGAGGTAACATTACGTACATTAAACTTCCAACAAAGGTCAAAGTTCAATGTCAAAGTGTTGAGGTTATAGATTACGTGCATAAAACTTGCAACCAAGGTTAAAGTTCCATGCCAAAGTTTTGAGCTTACATTACGTACATGAAACTTCCAACAAAGGTGAATGCTCAATGTCAAAGTTTTGAGGTTAAAGTTCGTGGTAACCATGCTAACCTTAGGTCAAGTCAATATTTTACAATCCATAATTTACCCGGGGACTTAGGCGATGTTTCGTCTGTCTTGTTATTTAATTACTTAGATCTATATACCAAAATATAACTGTATTTAATTTTAAATGAAAATAGAAAACCGGTAATTCCATGAACGTGTAGACAAGAATTACGGTACCGTTAATATCCTTCAGTGAAATTGCATTGATAAAATATGTATGGTATTTATGTACAAAAATTGAATGTCTCATTAAAGGTGCTGCCTCACAGAATGGGCTAAAAAATTTATATATCGTGATTTTCCAACCTAACTAAATATTGATGTAATAGAAAGCCACTGACAGTGGCTTTATGATAGATTAGGTGCAAAAAGCAATTTTATCCACTCTCAATGTCGCCCACTTAGTATTTTTTTCTTGAAAATAAAGCGGCAAGTTTCTTTCCAACATGCTTTGTGAATTATGTAATTCACGCGTGATCAAACTGTAACATCAACAAACTACAGCGTAAACATCTGAGAGGTATTTGGTTCGGTTAACGATTCATTTTCATCAAATGCGAAAAACTTTTAGGCAATTTAAGTAATAGTGGTGTTAATTCTATAGGGTATAAATACCCTATAGAATTATTGATGTAAAATACTAGATAACTACAAAATGCCGAGGTTTCTCAAGGTATTTTAGATGCCAGTGTGGTTGTTTATGGGATATACAGGCAACTATACCAAAATAACGCGAATATTTGACAATCTTATTTTATTTTTGCAATATACCAATATGTGAGGCAGTCCCTTTAAGGTGACACTGGATATGGTCCCAACATATATTACCAAAATGAACAGATAGTTACTTTACTTAGCTACGAATGTTATTAATCTTTGTCAGAAGGGTGTATAGAATATCAACCTTCGCCATCCGGGTTGCACAAGTCTTGGTTACATTAAACAGGTTAAACTGTACAGTCATTCCTTACAAATATTGAGTAGGAAAACAAAAGAGTATGGAGGCTGATGGCTGCCCATATTGTTATGTCGTGTTTGTGCCCGCACTACAACCACATAATGCGACAGAACGCCCACCTGGTCTAGATGCAACATCTACAGAACGTCAACATAGAACCGGTCCAACACCAACAGAAGACAATCTGGCATCGGTGCCCCAACGACAAAACAGAACGCCAATCCTGCATTGGTGCCACAACGACAATACTACACTGGCACCACAACGACAGAACGCCAATGCGGCATGGGCGCCACAATGACAGAACGCCATTCCTGCACTAACACTACAACGACAAAACTCGTTGGCGTATGTCCCGTGTTTGCGCTCGGTCTGGCGCCAATACCACACGCCTGGAACGAAGTTGGCACAGAACAGTCACCATATGTATATACACTCAGTCGCAAAAGAAAGTATACATAGTGCATAAATGAAATTTTATCGCCGGGGGTTTACAGAAACAGTCATAATGTTAATATTTACTAAATAGTATGTTTAGCTGACATTTAAAGATCAAGCGACAACATGTCAACAAATACAATACTGCAGAAACTGACTCAAAACTTTGGGACCTGAAAAATCAAATTCACACAAATGGTCATACACATAACACAAATGTGTACATGGATACATTTACATATAGCTCGGTCAATAGGAACTTGATCTTGCTGAAATTTTGCACATATGTAGCTTGGATATGTGGCATTACAATACAATCGAATTTGTTACATCTGATTGCAATTGTAACAAACAGAATAAAAATGATGACATCAACGTGAGCTAATGCAACACATTTGCCACGGCGTGTTCATCGGGCGTTTGTCAATTTTCTAATGTTCGTTTTCAAGTGTATGTACTTATCACGGAGACATAAATAAGGAAAAAAACGGTTTACAACAAAGCCAAATTCAGTTTTAGAACTTATCACCTCATAAAATCAACTTTTTGGCACATGGTTACCTCCCCTTGACCAAGCAAAATGACTAGTTTTTTTACAAAAATCACAACCATCATGCTGTTTAGTGAAAATTCGCATTATTTTGAGTGTTTTTGTTAAATTTGACGATATGCCTAGTCAAATTTAACATACTTAAACATCATTTGCACCACTGCGTAAATGTATGGTACATTTTACGTCGGAGACGGACATATAAAATATTGAACATTTTTGTTAATTTGATTTTCCAGGTACCGACGCTGTCGACTTTATTTGTGGGATATTGTATTTATTGACATGTTATTATTTGTTATTATTAAAATGTCAGATAAACATACAGTTCTGTTAATACAAAATTTCGTTTAGTTCTGTCAACGCCAAAGGATACAATTTCAAAGTATGAGCAATGTATACTTTCTTTTGCGACTAAGTGTATTACAAAATGTACAGCTATATCACGATGCTTTATCACCATAAATTGTCGCCCATCGTTCAAGCATGTTGCTTACCCTTCATGGTAACCTACTGATTGAGTTCAATATTTAATAAATACAACAAAAAGGGATGACACATCATTTTATTTTATTGGTTTTATTATTATCCATAGAGTATATTATATGTATTGTTTCGTGGTTATAATGACTTTGTTTTTTTAAATAATTAAAAAGGTCAGGAGAAAACAAATGATTTGTGATGCCCCGGAGTGTCATACATTTCTTATAGTCTCACGCATAAACATATTGACAAAGTAAAACAATACCGAGAATTGATAGCTGAAAACATATTTAGAAAATAAAATTCTATAAGAAAACAAATAGCTTTTTAAAAAAGGTAAACCATTTGTTCCTATGACTGATTCCTATGACATTCATATAATACACTTTGCGTATTAAACATATATTCATATCTTTATGCATGATGCGGTCAGACCCCTTGCAAAGGACAAAAGAATCTCTGTAAAATATTGTTGATGGTGCATTTATTAGCAAAATAAATAATACGTTAGCATGATTTACATATGTTATCTATCTTTATTTTAATTGTACACATGTATCATAAATGAAAAATAAACGGGGTTACCCGAAAGGGGCCTCAAATGGAAAAAAAATTATAGGACAACGTTTATGTTGTTCCACATACGTGGGGTGTTCGAAATGCAGGCTTATATCAAAGGAAAGTTTAAACTTGGATATAGTGATAAATACAATACATGTGGCGCTTTGTGCGATTTATGGACATCGTATAATGTCTTACTGCATTGTTACTTGTTCATTGCATGTTTCAAAGCAGGTCAATGACATCTGAAAGACAACCAGAAAACAACAACAAATAAATAAATACATTGTATTCCAGATTTATATAGCGCCCTTTTCATGCGAACGCACGTTCAAAGGCACTTTACATTATTGTGTTGCAGCCACAAGGGCGCATGTGCATCCTCTACCAGTGCAAATACAGCATGATCTGGCCAGAGGGACAAACTGAGAGAAAGACCCTGAAGGGGGAGAGAGACATTAAATACAGACATGTCGGGCGCTGCAAGTGCGCCTAGCTCTTATTTCGAATAGAAAGTCTGGTTCTTTAATGTGCCCGGTGTAAATCACCGATACACAGCTTCCTGGCACTTCCAGATACTTTGCAGACCACACGGCCAGATATAGCTGGACATATTATAACAACACGGTGGTACGGTGGTCGAGTGGATAATTCTCTTGACTACTGATCGGGAGGTCCCTGGTTCGAATCTCGGCCGGGGCACTTGGTCCTTTCTGAAATGTTTTCAAGTGTTTCCAAGTGCAATTAATGTGTAATTTGTAAAGAAGAGTTCAATAAAACTTTCCTGTGAATTTCATTGTAAATGATTGTATCAAAATACAGTCAGTTGCATTTCTTTTCGAACACTCCTCGTACTTATGAGTAATTACATATACAGAAAAATAATAAATTATTATTTTATGAACCGAACGAGCGAACCCGATAAATTCCCAAGTCGTTGATCTGTTATTATATTTATCCCGTTTATAAGGCGAGAAAACTCCATTAAATCTCGCCAACCGTCACATTTTCGAATGGCGTCACGTTTTCCAGAGGCGTCACGTTTTCCAGTGGTGTCATGTTGGCATCGACGTCATTTCATCGTGATCATGTTAAATACCCCGATGTTGATATCCCTTCGTGGATTGGAAGTCCCCTATTAGGATTAGAACATTTG
Source organism: Spisula solida (assembly GCA_947247005.1). Lineage (NCBI taxonomy): Eukaryota > Metazoa > Mollusca > Bivalvia > Venerida > Mactridae > Spisula > Spisula solida. Next base: position 21,880,778 of record OX365950.1, on the reverse strand, counting down.
ACCCCACACAAAGCTAAGTCCCCTACTAGGATTACCACATTTGACCCCGACCCAAGCCTAAGTCCCCTATCGGAATTATTAATTTGACGTTACCCCAATTCTAGGTCTGTGTTTGACCCCAATGAAGGATAGGTCACCTTATTATAATTCGACATTTGACTCCGCCCCAAGGCTAAGTTACCTGTCTGGATTAGAACATTTGACCCCCGCCCCAAGGCTAAGTCTCCTACTAGGATTAGAACATTTGACCCCCGGAAAAGGCTAAGTCCTCTACTAGGATTACAACATTTGACCCGCCCAAAGGCTAAGTCCCCTTCTAGGATTAGTTTGACGCAGCTCCAAGGCTAAGTTACCTACCAGGATAAGAACATTTGACCTCCGCCCCAATGCTTAGTCTCCTACTAAGATTAGAACATTTTGCCCCGCGCCAAGGCTAAGTTACCTACCAGGATTAAAGCATTTGACCCCCGTCCCAAGGCTAAGTTTCCTACTAGGATTAGAACATTTGACCCCGCGCCAAGGCTTAGTTACCTACCAGGATTAGAACATTTGACACACCCCTTTAGGCTAAGTTCCATACCAGGATTCGACAGTTGACCCACCCCAAGGCTAATTCACCTACAAGGAAAGGCACATTTGACCCCACCTCAAGGCTACGTTCCCCAACAGGATTAAAATATTTGACCCCACCAAAAGGCTAGTGTAAGTCCCTTTCAGGATCAGGACATTTGAACCCGTCCTGTCTCCTACTAGGATAAGAGCATTTGAGCCGCCCCAAGGCTAAGACCTCCACAACGATTAGTACGTTTGACCCCGCCCTTAGGCTAATTCACCTACCAAGCTTAGAACATTTTACCTTAATCTCAATGCAAAGGTCCCTAATACGTGTTTGAATGGAGTGTACAATACTTTTAAATGTTTTCGCTGTTAACATTATAACAACAATTACATATACTGTTAAGGTTAGTAGAAGTTGATTACTGTATTGAGTATACTATGTCTCATTTACTTAAACAAAAGCTAACAGGGACGGCAATGTTTGACACGTGTCGAGGAGACGTGGAAGTAGTGCTCTAGTGACATCAAGGCATGGACGTGGTGAGCCAGTGACATCGAGGCATGAAAGTGGTGAACCAGTGATATCGAGGCATGAAAGTGGTGAACCAGTGATATCGAGGCATGAAAGTGGTGAACCAGTGATATCAAGGCATGAAAGTAGTGAACCAGTGATATCGAGGCATGAGCGTGGTGATCCAGTGATATCGAGGCATGAAAGTGGTGAGCCAGTGATATCGAGGCGTAAAAGTGGTGAGCCAGTGATATCGAGACATGAAAGTGGTGAGTCAGTGATATCGAGGCATGAAAGTGGTGAGCCAGTAATATCGAGGCATGAAAGTGGTGAGCTAGTGATATTGGGGCGTAAAATTGGTAAGCCAGCGGTGTAGAGGTGTTAATGTAATGGTCGTGCCGCCTAAAGAAGTGAATATTGAAGTGTGAAGTTGGTGGCCGTGTAGCTCATGACCTAGTTTAAATAGAGACGTGAAGTTGTATTCACGATAGCCTATTAACCTAACAATTGTTATTAATAAGCAAAACCAAGATAAAACAAATGCAGTTTCGTCAACCAGTAATAATCGCAGTAGCGTGTTAATTTGTAATAACTTTCATGTCGTCAAATACAACACCTTCTTACACGTACAGGGGTCCGTATTATTGACATATCTTTGCTAAGATGGGACTTTTACTGTAGAGAATTCAGAGCACACTAAGTGAGCCCATACATTTTCGTAGAGCACTTTACGATAATTCTGGCTTATATAACTTTGTTTGGGTATTATTTATAATAGCTGTCTTTGTTTGCTCAAAATAGCATACGAAAAGCTAAGATGTGCCTATGAAACGAGCCCCTGATTTTGTTGGTGGTGGCAGTCGTACTTCTTAACGTAAAATGAAGTACTCGTAAACTCTGCAATGTGTTTGAGTGAGTATATTTTATGTTGCGAGTTATTCCGCAATATATTGAAAATTAATACGTATAAACTACATGTATCATTATGATATGTGTACACTATATAAATGTTATCTTACAAACAGATGAATCTTGTTCATTTATATTTATCTACAATTACTCCTCTAAGGTCAGTAATACATAATTATACTCATGATGGCGGAGGGCGGAAGTGAGCTCAGTGATTCTGTCAGAGACTCTGACTGTTATTACGACGTATCATGTTTTCCATGTGAAAGAGACGGGAGAAATGTGGGAGCTATTAGATATTGTGTCGATTGTAAAGAACATTTGTGTACGACATGCTTGACACATCACAATAAGTTTGCTCCGACGCGGTTACATACTATTTTGGATCAAGTTCAGGCCAGTCATGGACAAACGAAGCAGTTTCCAAGTCAGCGATGTAGCAAACATGTTAGAAAGATTATTGATGTTTACTGTCCCGAAGATGACATTGTTGGCTGTTCTACATGCATATCTGACGATCACAGGTAGGTGTCTATTTTTTGTTTCGATTTGAATGTTTATAATAGTATGTCATATTCGCTTGCATTGAATGTCTTTCATCTGTTGTAACAGTTGGTAGATGACATGTCGTCCAGAATAGTACACGTCGATATATTTGATTAACATTTAAATATAATGTCCCTATATGATATTTCAGAAACAATTATACGCAATGTATTTTCCGTTTACGAGGGGAATAACTCCCTGATAAGTCAGTCACTAAACACAGAATGCTGTTTAATATGATTAATGATTTTAAAACAACTACTACGACAACAATCAGAGAATCGGGCGATTTGGGGATTCAACTAACTACTTGCCCAATAGAAACGCATGGGGTTATTTGCCATGGAGATGATCTTATTGCATAGTTTGTACATCAAAATGTTTATCTTAAATCCATCCGCTCAGAATATATTTAAATTGTCTAGATTCTGAGATATTAAGTGGGTTTTTTTTATCTTTCCCGTTTTGGCAACTTAAATTTCCCGATCAGGCTAGTAAATATATTCTAAGTAGTAGAAAGTCGTCCGAACCGGCACGTGAACATAATGAATTAAACTGGTCAAATTGATAGTTTTTAATGATAAATATCTCCGAATCTAGACGATTAAAATGAATTTTGAACGTTTTGATCTTAGATATACCCTTTGTGATATGAAACATGAGTTCAGGATATCGCTTGGTCAAATATCTCCATGCAAAGGTCAGTTCTTCTAAGGTTTGCTTAAATTGACAATTGTATTACCTGATCAGGTTATTTTTCGAGCATAATCTCCCAGTCGGACAAGTATTCAGGGGAATCACCGAATTGCCCGATCGGGCAATTTTCACCACTGGCGAAACGACAACAGTAATTCAGCTTATCACCAGGATCACGACTACCACTGCTCACCTATTTTCAACTTTCAGCGGGTTTGAAATCGCGATTATGTTCTACATATCATATAATTATATATTTATATATATTCAGGCAGCAGTTGTCAGTGTTACAACATATTATTATGGTTTGTTAATGTGGTAGAAAGGTATAGTGCCGCTTAGATAAACATGGCTTTGATTCCACAATAACGCTCTTGTGAATATCCTTTTTATGTTATTCGTTTTCAGTGCATGCAAAGGTAAACAATTTATACCTGATGTGGCTGTGGGTATGAAGACCAGCAAAGAACTGAAACAACTAGAAACCGAGATGAGGACACTTAGGTCTAAGTTTGACGATCTAAAGAAAAGGAAGGGAGACAATCTACAACGTCTGAAACAAGACAGAGATACCTTAAAGAAACAAATCCAATCCATCCGAAAGAAGGTGAACGAACAACTGGACAAAATGGAGAAGGAATTATTACTCGAAGCCGACACGAAATTTCAGCGCAAGATTGATGCAATGCATACGAGTATAGCCGAGGTGGATGATATGTTAGCAAAGGTAAAACAAGCTATGGGTCAGGTGAAGAGCGATAACAATGATGCTGATATATTCGTTTCATGTAAGATCGTGAAACAGGAAATGTCAGAAGAAATCTATCCTCTGCATGCTAGAGTTGAAAAACTACTTCCTGAACGTAGTTACGAACTTCACTTAGATGGGGATGCTAAACTTATAATGGAAGGAAAGAGAATGGTGGCATCGATAAAAGAGAAGTACACCATAGATGGAACAGAAAACAAAGAAGACATAAACATCCGCACCAGTGATGACAATGAGGTGTCTTTGGTACTTGGTATGTGTGCTCTACCTGATGGAGGTCTTGTCATGTCGGATTACGACAACAAGAAACTGAAAAAGTTAGACCCAGTTTCCAACAACATATTTACCCTGATCGACTTACCTGATAAACCTGCTGGCCTCTGTCTTATTGACAACACTCGCCTGGCAGTGGGTCTAATCAATCAGAAGAAGATCCAATTTGTATCACACTCCGGGAAGATTACATTGGACAATAGTTTCTCTGTCGGAGATCGATGTCGAGATGTGGCACATTATGATGTTTTGTTGTATGTTTGCTGTGGTGGATCACCTAAACCTGAACGTAAAGAAGGGCGTGGTCACGTGGAAGTTTACAACTATACTGGAGAACTACTGCGATGTTTCTTTGAAGAATTTGTCTGTCCTGCATATATTTCAGTGGTCAATGATGGTTACACTACTACAATATATACTGCTGACTACTATAAAGGTGTACAGGTTAGAGGTATAGATGGTGCTGTCAAACATCAGTTTCCAACTGATCTCAACACTGACTTACCATTCTGTATGATAGGTACCGACCAACTATGTATGGGAGAATTCTCTACCAAGAATATTTCTATACATACAAATAAAGATAAGCGTATCCTCGTACACAACAATGAGATGAAGGGGGAGCCTATATGTTTGTACTTTGACGAGAGATCATCACGTCTGTTTGTTGCCATGTATCAGTGTGACGTCATCCGAGTATTTGATTTAAACATTGAATAAGCGGTATCTGATACTCATCATGAAATTACCGTTCGTTTTTGTTTTAGCCTTTAAATGCAGTGTGTATTGTATATAGGCGGGTCACTAACAATGGTTTGCATGAATATAATAATTAACTTTATTGAACACTAGAAATATGAATTTCAGTAACGAACACTTCACTTGAAAGTATAATGATCGTGACATTTTGTGGGCACTAATTAACACTCACTGTGATATATTAATTATCTGTGGACAGTGTATCCAACCATTCTGTTTCAGGACAAACGTTACTATCTACCATGGATATATTTCATAAACTTGGACGATGAAGTAATGATTGTTTGATCAACATGATATTCTGGAACTACAGTTTGATTTACGTTACATAAATACGTATATATCGTAACTATACTCACATTTAGCTTGTTTCTAAACGTTGATTTTATATCAAAATGATTTCTACTTGACATGTTATTGTTTCATGTATCACAAATTGTAATATGCAAACGTGCATGGTATATATGTATATAATTTGTATTTCTTTATTAATAAAGTATTATTCAATAACAAATAGTTTTGATTTATTCCAAAATATAACTCTTATTGTATGTTTATTTAAAGAACGAATAGTATATAAAAAATGTAGATACCCAGGTTTACGTATGACAATCTTGCAAATTAGCAGAGACTACTATGTACGGTTGTGGACTCGGGGCATGACTTTCAGAAGATCTATGAATAAAATGAACAAACATATAGGGTCGACAATACGTGTACAAGTTAAGCAACATACAAAAAGCGAGTCATCATGTTTGACCTTCGCATGTGTTGATAATACGAATGTTATCAATATCACTATTCGGGCTATGGTTTAAGGGAAAGAATCATGCGATTAAATTATTTGTATGGAAACTAGTTACCTCCCCTGATCTGGTGAGTCTCGTGGAAACTCTGAAAATATGGTTGATTGTTTTATTACAAACATTCAGCTTCACATAACACAGGAGAAGAACAGACAATATATATTATGTGCACACATTCAGAAACATTAAATAATATTAGTTACATGGTCATCTAGTGACCTGGTACGGGTTGACACCTGGGTACTGTTTTATCAAAGCACTTACGGAAAACTTAAACTTATGTCCAAATTTAAATTCTTAATTATTCTTTAAAACCTACATATTGGTGATAGATATTGTTTGTACGAGTTCATTGACTGAATATTATTTAGTATCAAACAACCCTTTATCACAATTGGTACTGGTTAAAGAGCTATAAAGAATTTAAATTTGAACGTAAGTTTACGATTGTCGTAAGTGCTTTGGTAAAACAGTACCCAAGTCAGTAAATATCGTACCTTGCGAGACGAATTTACCCTACAGATGACCATTCTCAATAAATAACAACCACTGAATTGGTCTTTAAATTACCTCAATATTAAGACCAACATAAAATAAGACCAGTTTGAAATGGCATGTCCTTAAAGTTTGGCTTATTATTGAGATGTTATTGTAACTACACCCCATCGGAAACCCAGACCCGCCCCATACCAAAAGGGAACAAACTCATACAGAACGCATACATTAGTCAAGGGAGACAACAACAAAAACATTGCACATGATTATTCACTGACACTATACACAGCGTTTAATTGTCAAAAAATACTTCAAAATAATTTAAATAAAATCGAGGACATGCATGAGAGGCTTTTCATTATGTTTAGAAAATATTTTAACCATCTGAAATCTCGGACTTCGTGACGTTCGTCTTGAATATTTCTTGAAATTCGTCCAATAAGCACGGTAGGCTATCCGCTCGGAAAATCGAAGATATTGCAAAGCTACACGGTATGCAGTTAAATGCTGGCCTAAATCATAATCACAAGACAGCAACAAACATCAAACAATTGTGCTTGCATAGAATCCGAAAGTGTAACATGATTTTGAGATGAATTTTCAATTTTTTACGATCCACATCGATATGACTGCTCAACTCGGTGGACGATCAATCCTGAACCCATCCAGTGCCAAAAGCCTGTTACTATACTACCACTTGGTTACTTAGCGTCTGATTTTCATTTTAATTTAACTGTGGACCACACGATGTGTTCGTTCGAGCGACCTTGACTGATGTTAACAGTAACAGCTAGAGATGCTTCCCATAGCGCTAGTGACTTGGGATTGAAAATAAGCCTGGTCACGTGGGCACCGGGTATTGAATTTAGTGACCTGGTATGGGATGATATTATGTCACCACGTGATCGCAATGGACCAATGAAATTCGTTGATCTAGCTACTAATTTGTCAGAGGTATGGTAATTATTAAAAAAGCAAGACCATTTTCCATACAATAATTAATATTTAGCTTACAATATGACTCGGTGCATGGATCTTTGTATCATTGGATCATTGTAGTCTACCATATTTGCATCATGAAGATTTGTGCGTACATTTAGTCGATTCTAACGGTAGGTAACTCTTGGTATAATTCTCTACTTATAAATTTGAATAACCTCCCATTACTCGCGAAATATAACTGAGAAAAACATTGTTTGCGTTTATGGAGTAAGGAAAGACATGATTACTTCATTTTACTGAAATTGACTTGTGGACATGGCAGAATGTTCGAATCCCAGTAATAATACGTTATGACCAATGTCCGATTAATGAGCTCCTAGCTTCTAACAAAGATTTCAGTATACCTACCTACCCGGTGCATTACGAATGCTTGATCTGTTTAGTGCGCATGCGTTTTTTGTCGTAGTACTCGTACGTTATGTTTCTTATACGAAAGCAAGTTCGGTGACCTGGTGCTTTTCATTATTTTTGTCAAAAAGAATTCTTTACTTCCTGATTGAATTTGAACGAACGCTAATGGTTTGACTAAAACCGCTGCAACAGCCTTAATGGATAGAAGTTGACACGAAAGTAAATTTTAGTCAGGATATGTCAGTCATCAGGTAACGGTAGGCTGGTTGGTTATATGGGCGTTACTATAACAAATAAATATTAGAACCAAATCGGACAAATATCCGTAAAGGGAATGATTCGGGTGGAAACTGCATTTTTATCAGAAAGTATACACATGTGCCTCATCAGTATAGTTGACTTGCTACCACTAGATCATCCTTAAAGATATGATTCGGCAGGAAACTAAATTATGTTGGAATGTATGTATCTGATCAGTATAGTTGACTGGCTCATTAAATGGGTGTAAATTTAACAAACACATCTTTGAACCAAACCACCAAAACATCCTTAAAAATATGATTTGGCACGAAACTAAATTTTGTTGGAATGTATGTATCTGATCAGTATAGTTGACGGGCGTAAATTTAACAAACACATCTTTGAACCAAACCACCAAAACATCCTTAAAAGATATGATTTAGCACGGAACTAAATTTTGTTGGAAAGTATGTATCTGATCAGTATAGTTGACTGGCTCATTAAATGGGCGTAAATTTAACTAATAAAGCTTTGAACCAAATAACTCGAACATCTTTAAAGGATATGATTCGACGGAAAACTAAATTTTGTAGGAAAGTTTGTACATTTGTATCTCATCAGTATGTTTGATTGGCTAATTAAATTGGTTATAATTCAAATCACATGATGAACTCATTTCACATAGGTTCGATGTTATTATGTCACATCATATATAAATATAATGGTATGAGCATCTAGTTTTATTTGATGATTTCGGTCATTGATACTAAACTGAGCAAAACTTCTAACCGAACACTTAGGTTTTTGGTTAATATACTTGGTATTAGCGATGGAATTTTCTAAAAATTGGTTTGAAGTACCAACAATATGTCGGAACGCAGTTGTCAAAATTTCAATAAATTATTGTATTTGCATCTTTATTAAAACATAAATTAAGTTACACAACCCACCAAGATGAAATTCACAAATGTACACTGAGCGGCTTTGAATACGCAACACTAATAAAATCAAGATTACATTTTTACTTTTTTATTCATGAGTATTTGTTAACGAAATTGTGTGTGTGATCTTGACTGTCCAGAGATTGTAACCCGATATATATTTCTATCTAAATGCAGTACAGCAGTGCATTAAACCATGAAACGGCAGAAAAACGAAAAATGTACAAGGAATTAACTGTTTGAGGCAAACAATCTTTTATTTGGTTTATTGTAATTTTCGATTGATCGACTCAATCAAATACTAGTAACAAAATTTATCATAAACATGGTGGTCGTTGACTTTAAAAGTTTTTTAAGCATTTTTTGTAGATTACCTTAATCTTTTATAATGGAGGGGAGGTAACCCATTCAGTAATAATGATTTCGACAAATTATGTTGTTTTTAAACTAACCTTTCCCCCATTCTATGATAATTATACACAAGAATCATGAAAACCGCGATTCCGGGGAAATATCGTCCTTGTATTACGTCGTCGTATTTCGTCATCAAACTAAGCACGTCATGAGCAGCGGCGGCACAAAATTGAACGCAGGGGAACGTATTCTGAGCCAACAATTGGGAAATCATTTGTTGACTCTTGACAGCATCATCGACAGTAAAACCGGGCAAAGTGAATTACGTTGAAGTAACTATGTTTGACATAAATGAAGACTTTTGTGACAATTTCAATGAGAATCTAGATTGCGGGTCGGATACAGTAGTTCTGTGCAAGTTTCGAATGACGGTATATCGGATAACAATACTTCCATTTCTTGGTGAATGACAGTTTAAACGTTTTACAAATGTAGACATTATTGAAACTAGAACATGATTGTATTGAACGAAAATAAAGTTAATGTCACAGTGTACAAAACAAGAAGTGATATCAGGGTGTTTGAAGAAAGGACAGCTACTGTCAGAGCTAGTGTAAATGAGACAAGGATTGAAGTCATCCCAGCCAGTGAGCTTGCCACAATTCTTGCCAGATCTTATCAAGGTATGTAGGCTATACACATTATTATTATTTCATAAAATTGACATAAATAAATATTGAATATCAAGATACTTTTTCACCAGTCCCTTGTACACCCCACCAGAGATTCTAAACTATAACAAACATAATGTGAAATTACTTTTTAAGCAACGTGTCAAGGGAAACTTTATCATACTTATTAAGTTATTACATAATTGATTATATAGAGGATCTTGCATGAGTGCTCATTACATACGAGTTTTATTAAACGAGTGGACAAAATGATATCACACGAGGCTTTGCTGAGTGTCAAATTGTCTTTGTCGTACATGTATGTAATGAAAACGAATGTTAGATTCTACTTATCACATAACCTTAGAAAACGCACATTATTGTTCAAAATGATGATGTACGCTGCATATGTTTCAGCCCAAATTCAGCGGTACAACGAACGCGACGTCATGACGACGTTTGTATTATCCTGACGTCATTGACGGATCAATGTACGGATTGGCTAACGTCACGTCGAGCTAATTTAAATATTTTTTTTTTTTTTATTCAATTTAAACATATATTTGTACAAAAAGATTACATAGCTACATCAAGCATATAAAACGTCATATGTATGCATTGTATACAACACTCATAATATATATACATAATCTCCTTATACAATTTATCCCCACTTTACAATTATGGTTGTTTGTCGAATAAAATATGTAATATTGCCGAAGTTGGTTGTTAATATTTCAACAAAAGTAAATAAAAAAAATAAAACAATACAAAATCAACCGTGACCTCTGGTTCTAATTGTATAAAACTCTGTATCTATTAACAAAAATATCCATTTTGTCATTTTTTAAGGCTATTTCCCGTTCAATAGTTATTCGTGTTTTAAGGTAGTTTAAGAAGTGTTCAAAACATAATATCCCTAGTTTTTGTTTCGTATAAAAAATATAATACTTCATTAAAATGATAATATAATTAATCAAGTTATAGTGTACATGTTTTTTCGTGATACCAAAACTTACTATCGTATAATCAAACATAATATCAATATCTTTTCCCCTTAAGTATCGGGATAACCTATTCCACATGTTCTGCGAGTGACAGCATGACCAAAACAAGTGCTCTATACTTTCCTCATAACTATTACAGAAATAACACATACTTGATTCTACTATATGACATTTAAATAGAAGTTTATTTGTAGCAACTACGCGTTTTAAGTATTTGTACTGGAAATCACGCAGTTTGGTATCTATAGTTGCGCTGAAAGTATTTCTGTAAACAAGTTTCCATATAATATCATTGTTATTTAATTCGTATTTCCATTTAGTTTCCGATTTAACATTTCGTTCACCAATATTTGATATTTGAAATTTATAGTATTGTTTACACGGTTTTTGTATTTTTGATGTAATTTCCACAAGCGTTGCTGGTCTGTTGCGTGTTAATGTTTCCATGTTTATTATATTTTTGTGCGTTGCTGGTATATTCGCAATAAGCTGGTGAAATTTTAAGAACTCGGTTGCTGGAATATTGTAGGTAAATGCGAACTGTTGAAATGTATAGAACTTATTTATGCGAAAGTCATATAAATGTTCCAGGTATTTTACTCCATTGTCATGCCAAGTTTTCCAAAATATTGGTATGTTATTTACTTGTATATGTCTATTATTCCAGAGTATGTGGTTTAGTTTATCTTCAAAACTGTCTTTTACTGTATACCAACTTGTGAGAATGTCTTCTAAAAATGAATTTTTTATACATAGTTTACGTATTTCAATTTGTGAGAGTTCCCCTTCGAATATTAAATTACCACCATATGGTTTGAGTATTGACTTGTAAATATGTTTCCATTGTCCGGTATTTTCTTCATCTATAATACGTTTAACCCATGAGGCTTTTATTGAGTATAGAAATTTTCGAATGTCTGTTAGTTTCAAACCTCCTATATCATAATTCTGTACTAATTCTATTCGTTTAATCTTTTCGGGTTTTCCATCCCATAGGAAGGAGAATATGTTTTTAGTTATTGAGTCTAATATGTTATCCGAGGGAGAAGGTAATACACAAAAAGCGTAGACTAGCTTTGGTAAGGCAAGGGTTTTTATCACAGTCACTTTTCCCATCATTGTTAGTTTTCTGTGTTGCCATTGTTTTAAACAATTATTAAAATCCTCAATTTTTGCATCAAAATTATTTTTAAAGTTGAGATTGTTATCATTGTAGAAATTAATACCTAGGGTTTTTGCAGATTCTGAGTTCCATTTGAACTTCTTATTCTTGCAGTATTCAATGTTTGAGGTTTTTAAGGAGCCTGCCCTCAAAATGACCGATTTGGTATTATTCAGGTTTAGGCCAGATATGACTCCAAACTGGCTAATAACATATACGAGCCTTTCAAAAGAATCTTTTGAACCGTCATTAAAATATGTTGCGTCATCCGCGAATAAGGTTTGTTTAACTTCATTGTCGTGCATCGTGATACCTTTTATTGAATTATCACACGCTATATAATGTGATAAAACTTCCATGCATATTATAAATAACGAGGAAGACAAGGGACATCCTTGTCTAACCCCATTTAGTATTGTAAAACTTTCAGACATATATCCATTGTTAAGTATCACGCTACTTATATTGTTATAGAACAACTTAACCCAACAAATTAAACCGTTTCCAAAATTGAAATGTTCTAGGCATTTGAATATAAAACTATGTTTAAGGGTATCATATGCTTTTTCAAAGTCAGAAAAGAAGAGTAATCCTGGTTTATCGTTTTCATTTAAGTAGTCTAAAATGTCAAAGATGAGCCTAACGTTTTCTCCTATGTATCTTCCTTTTATGAAACCGGTTTGTGAGTTTGCTATAATAGTACCTATAACTTTTCTTATTCTGTTAGCTATGGTCTTGGTAGCAATCTTATAATCCACATTTAGCAATGTAATAGGGCGCCAATTTGATAGAAAAGTAGTATCTTTATCGGACTTTGGTATTAATGATATTACCCCTTGCTTTTGAAGGTCTGTTAAATGTCCAATATCAAAAGAGTAGTTAATTGAATCAATATAATATGATTTTATGTCATTCCAAAATACTTTATATAATTCTACCGTAATACCATCTGAGCCGGGACTTTTGTTATTTTTCATTTCCATGAGAGCTTTAAAACATTCATCTATAGTCAGCAAACCTTCACATACTTCCTTATCTTCCGTTTTTAGTGTTTCTATTGGCTCACTGAAGAAGTCAATATTAGGTAGTTTATTGTTACTATTATTTTGATATATGTTTTTGAAAAAGTTAACTTCTTCTTTAAGTATTTCTTTTTCATCCGTTATAAATGTATCTTTAATTTTTAATTTTCCAACAATTTTTTTCTGAGCGTGATGTTTTTCCAAGTTTGCAAAATATTTAGTATTTTTTTCATTGCCTTCTACATGATTTGCTTTGGATCGTGTTAATATCCCGTTCATTTTTATATCTAACAAGTTGTCTAATTCTAATTTCGTTCCTTGTAGTTCTGTATATGTGCGTGCATTATTATTTTCATTAAGCTCCTTTTCCAACTTTGATATGTTTTCTATTAATTCCTTTTCTCTTATGTTTTCTTTTTTCTTCTTCTGACAGGCATACTTTATAGTTTCATTCCGGATGGTACTTTTTATTAATTCCCATTTAGTATTTGGGTTTGCTTCGTTATTGATGTATATTACTTCTTTAATTTCGTTTGATATTTTATTTCTATATTCTTCGATTTGTAGAAGACTGTTATTTACTTTAAAGTATCCAGGGCCTCGTTTTTTATTAATTAATTCAAGCTTTAATAATACGGATGAGTGATCTGTCCGATAACCATACTTGATAACACATTTAGTCGCATGTCTTTCTAGTTCTTTGGATATAATGTAATAGTCTAATCTACAAGATATTGGTGGACTGTGATTGGAATGCCAAGTGAATTGTTTTTTATTTATATGCATGTTTCTCCATATGTCCATAAGTGAAAATTGATTAAGAATGTCTTGTAATTTTGATCTGCATTTTTTATGAGTATTTTGTCTTCCGTTTCGTTTATCAAGATTAACATCCATTATTGTATTAAAATCACCTCCTATTACCATATTTTCTCCATCTAACGATGCAATGTGTTTAGAAAGTTGTTCAAAGAAGCAAACATTATCTTCATTCGGTCCATATACATTAACTACATTTAAAGTATTCCCATTTATTTCTACTTTCACAGATAATATTCTTCCTTTAAGGATACATTGTGTTTCTAAAATATTGCAGTCTATATCAGGATGGGTTAAAATCGCTACCCCTTCCGCATTGGATTTGTTACCGCTGCATATCATTTGACCACCCCACTCAGACTTAAATTTATCATTCTTTTGTTCATTTAAGTGTGTTTCTTGTAATAAATAGATAGAAAACGTTTGATCTTTAAGCCATTGGAATACCTTTTTTCGCTTTTTAGTGTCGCCTAAACCTTTTACATTCATTGTAAAAATAGTTGTTTCCATTAACCATAATCAAAAATATTTACAACAGAGATCAGAGTTGATTGTGCATACAACAGGAATTGAACTATGTCCATTATCTTATGGAAGTTAGTACCTACAGCAATAATAACAGGGCTAAACATAGTAATCGATAGTCGCAAACCACGCAGAGAAAAATACTCTTCTATTACTGACGCCCATTATATATACTTTACAAACAATGCATCAAAACAACAATTATTATGTCATACATACATACATACAAACATTGGTATACATCGATTACTCAGGTCAGACATTTGTATACAGAGCATTATGTCAACAATCATTGCAATTAATTTATCGTACTTATTAAGATGTCTAATTTAAATATTTAGTGCACAGTCTGAGAGTGCCGAACGATATTTACGGCACGGCTTTACGGCACTCCTGGACCGCATGTTATGTGATAAAAAGAAATAAAGAATGAGAAAAAGGATGTTTAAGCACTACTGGGTGATTCGATGGTTGGACTGGTTATGTACTCCAGGTACAATTGCTACTATCTTGTCCTATGATGTGTACATGTATTCTAATAGTAATAGTAATTATTAAGTTTCAGTACCCGTTTTATAATTATGTTAAGTTAACGCGCTAAACATTCACATTCGTCTAATAGAAGTGGTTTTAGATAGTATCTGCTCAATTACAAAGGAAAAACTTCTATGTATGAGTAACACTTGTATTCACAGAAATATCACACGGTATAAGAAACGTCTTGTGTGGCGTTTGTTTGGTTAACACATGTATTCACATTGCAAATCACACGGTATAAACGTACGGAGGTGTATGTTTGGGCGCGATCACACTGCAGCGTTTGACAACAATGTTTCCAAGCAAACGAGACTTTTGCAAACACATTCGTACATACGTCCGTATGATACGTTAATGATAAGCTTTACACAGGTTAAGAGCTTGCTTACCGCATAGAGCTCGCTAAAAGACGCTGTCGTACGCTGGCTTAAATGCATAAATGTATACGAGATTGTCTTAATACGTTGTTGCTGTTATACGTCGAAATGTGACTTGGCCCTAAAACATGCGTGTATGTTTTCCCTGTATTACCTATCACTTGTGAATGTTCTTATGTCTCTTTTTTCAGTTCATGCAAAGGTAAACAATTTATACCTGATGTGGCTGAAGGTATCAAGACCAGCAAAGAACTGAAACAACTAGATAACCGAGATGAGGACACTTCGGTCTAAGTTAGATGATCTAAAGAAACGAAAGGGAGACAATCTACAACGTCTGAAACAAGTCAGAGATGTTTTAAAGAAACAAATCCAATCCATACGAAAGAAGATGAACGAACAACTGGACAAAATGGAGAAAGAATTATTACAGGAAGCCGACACGAAATTTCAGCACAAGATTGACGCAATACATGCGAGTATAGCGGAGGTGGATGATATGTTAGCAAAGGTAAAACAAGCTATGGATCAGATGAAGGGTGGTAACACCGATGCTGATATATTTGTTTCATGTAAGATCGTGAAACAGGATATGTCAGAAGAAATATATCCTCTAGTTGAAAAACTACTCCCTGAACGTAGTTACGAACTTCACTTAGACGAGGATGCCAAATTGTTAATGGAAGGGGAAAGGTTGTTTGCTCCGATAAAAGAGAAGTTCACTATACACGGGGCAGAGTACAATGATCACATAAATGTCCGTACCAGTGATGACAAAAAGGTATGTCGTGTATATGGTATGTGTGCTCTACCTGATGGATGTCTTCTTATGTCGGATTACACAAACAAGAAACTGAAGAAGTTAGACCCAGTTTCTAAGAACATATTTACCCTGATCGACTTACCTGATAATCCTCATGGTATCTGTCTCATTGGCAACACTCGCCTGGCTGTGTGCCTAATCAATCCGAAGAAGATCCAGTTTGTATCACTTTCCGGGGAAATAACATTGGACAATAGTTTCTCTGTCGGAGATCGATGTCGAGGTATGGCACATTGTGATGGTTTGCTGTATGTTTGCTGTGGGGGTAATCCAGAACGTAAGGAAGGACGTGGTCACGTGGAAGTTTACAACTATATTGGAGAACTATTGCGATGTTTATTTGAAGAATTTGGCTGTCCTACAAAGAATAGAATAGAGTTTATTGCAAGGCAATATTGCCCATGAACATATAATACATACATACAATGCACAAATATTACAAAAGTAATGCATACATGACATAAAATAAACTTCCGGTAAAGTGCACATCATATATTATGATAATTAATCAGAAAAAGGTTATACAAAGTTTATCAACATAAATAGGAGACATCGTATAGAAGTTAAGTCATTTTCTTACATAACTTATAATGGAGAAATTTGGAGAAAAGTGTTTAGCTGTCAAAATAATCAAAGTAGCTGTATAAACATTTAAATCATATGCAGTATTGATTATTATTATTATTTTCTTTTTTTTTCTTTTATCGTACATAATACATAGTATCTCTTATTTCCATACTTTTGTATATAAAAATTGAAAGGTTTTGTACTGTTTTAGTACATATATTTCAGTGGTCAATGATGGTTACACTTCTACAATGTATACTGCTGACGGCTATACAGGTGTACAGGTTAAAGGTTTCTAACTGTTCTCAACACTAACTTACCATTCTGTCTGATAGGTACCGACCAACTATGTATTGGAGAATGCTCGAGCGGGAATATTTATATACATACATATAAAGATAAGCGTATCCTCATACAGAACAATGAGATGAAGGGAAAGCCTACATGATTGTTCTTTGAGGAGAGATCATCACGACTGTTTGTTGCTTTTGCGGAGTGTGACGTCATCCAATTATTTGATTTAAACATTGAATAGTCGGTATATGACACTCATCATATAATGACTTTAGGACCTTTGTGATGACTTAACACGGAATAACCATATTCTGTATTATCGATACTAAGCATTTGTGTATTGGGGAATGGTCCGCTGGGAATATTTATACATTTCTTTTGCAGTACATACGTTACTGCTAACCATGGACATATTTCATAAACTTGTTACAATGTTGTACGATGTGATGTGTTAATTATCAGTTGACAGTGTATCCAACCATTATGTTACCGGAAAATCTTTACTGACTACCCCGGATATATTTCATAAACTTAGCACAATGTTGGACAATGAAGTCAGGATTGTTTTATGAAAGTGGCATTCTGAAACTACAGTTTGATTTGCATCACATAAATGCGCACACTTTTTAAATATTCTCACATTTTAGCTTGTTTTTGAACGTTGAGTTACTTGATATGTTTTTTTTATTTATGTATCACCAGTTGTAATATACAAGCATACACGTGGATCTGTAGAAATAGTATTAATAAAGTATCACTCACATCAAATAGTTTTGATAACATTCACGAATGCTTCTCAAAATTGACGTCAATTTTCCTATTAGATTTCAACAATTTTGTGTTCGGTAGCAATGAACCAACGCTTGACATGTCGTCCCTTTGGCGGAACAAGGTTGTATCTCACTATTAAGTATATATACAGTATAGTAAGATACAACCTTATTGCGAAAAAGGGAAGATGCACTCTTACATAGCATGATATCATGTACCTGACACTGTTATACTGATCATTGTGTGATTATTATCAGTACTTCAAACAATTTTGACAATGATAATTCTATATTCGTTGGTTGGTTGTTTTTCAATATAAACGAACAAGGTCGATGAAAGCTTATCAACAATATGTTCGTCGTTTTAGATTAACTCTTTATCATAATGCAGTAAAAACCACTTAGGACATCAAAATTGGAGGTTATCATTGTTTGCCCATACATACATGTCTGAGAATGTGTGTGTTGTCAATCACTAAGAATGCTCAGTATTAGACTATCTAGTCACATACGTATCTTTATATAACTGATAGTTGATGAAGTTTACAGATTTCATTACTCGGGGACATGAAAACACCACGCATAAATCAATCACTGTACGACTTATTGTGATACTATACAATTCAACTTGTATGACTTATTGTGATTAAAGCATCCGGTGATTTCCTATCACTGTACGACATATTGCAAACTCTATAATTCAACGTGTACTCCTTGTTGCGATAACCCGAAGTTGACTCGTTTATACACTGTGGAAAACAAAATGTTAATATATAATGACATTTTCAGAAATTTTAAAACTACCGTACATGTATATTTTCCCCTTAGAGGATGCCGAAAACAGTCTTGGTAGTATGACTGATGTCTTAAACGCGCTTAATATCATTATAGTATACGTAAATATCTTGGTTAGGAATGTTTACATACATTTCAACTATAAACTACACATACAGTAATACTCGGCCAAGTTCATTTTAGTTCCTAATTGAGGTCAATATAATTCTACATTTGTACATATGTATTTACAATAATATTAATTTTAAAGAAGTAAAATTATTGGACATGGCTATATGTAGTTTTTAGTTAACATACATGTATACATTCCTAACCTGGATAATTATCTATATGCAGACGATAACACTAACCTTTGATTACAAATAAAAATGACAATTTGTTCGATCTTGTGCGTCGATCTTGTTCTTTTAAATGATATTCTTAGTATTTGTATTCAGACTACACTTGAAACCAGCCGTATGTCAGCCAGCAGGGTTTATAGAAGTTTTTGTTTATATCAATGTCGACTATAGCTATTCTCTGCTAGCTATAAAATGCTTTAAATTATATGTGAGCAGTTAAAAAACAGTAGACAAGTTAATAAGATCGTATCGTTAGCTGGTAAGGCCAAATAAAAATATGTGTGAGCCTTACGACGTTACGAAAACTGCAAGGTCAAATGGCCACTAGGTTTGATAATACGGTTTTCATTATACCCCGCCAATGAAATCGGTAGGGGGATATTAAAATGGTGTTGTCCGTCCGTCTCTCAGTCCGTACTCACACACTTGTAGTTGTGAGGTGTGAAACAGTAGGCAATATTTAGATTCTATTCATTCCGTTGCTTACGGGGTGCAAAATGATGCTTATGAAAAGGATGAACAAAATAAAAAACCCACAATGTCAAGTCAGTGAGACCTTCCGTCCGTCTGTCGGTCTGTCCGTCTGTACGCACCCACATGTAGTTGTGAGGTGTGAAACAATAGGGCATATTTAGATTATATTCATTCCGTTGCTTACGGGATGCACAATGTTGCATATGGGGTTCGACAAACAAAAGGATGAACAAGAGAAAACCCCACAATGTCAAGCCAGTGAGAACTTCCGTTCGTCCGTCCGCAGCCATTTCTTTGTAACTTGATTTAATATGAACTACTGTACTGTGATGATACCCATCAAGTATTTTTGCTGATCTATAGACATCTCTGGTTGCCATGGCAACCGATTAAAAATTAATCATAAAAAATCACCCACTAGCCAGATTTCAAACTAATTTTACAGAAATATCTGTTGGGTGACCCTTTTACAAAATTTGCTATTTCTTCATGATTTGAAAAAAACATGGCCGCCAGTGGATGGGGCTCGTTTTCCCCCATACATAAATAGTAAAGTCTTTAAAAATCTTCTTTTAAAAGTACTGCTTGGATTTCATGATGAATTGGTGACGATGTTCCTTTGGTGATCCTTCATAAAATAGCCAAAGAAATTGAAATCTATAAATAACTAGTTGCCATGGCAACCGATTGCAAAAATGTAAAAATAAAAATCGGCTGTGTGAAGTTAGCAAGGCATTGGACATTTTTAAAACCATTCAACAATCTTCTTTTGAATGTTGTTCTACCAACGCGACATTAAACATCCACATGTTGTATGTACGTGGGGTGATCAAAAAGAAATTAGACAAACGCTGTAAAATGACGATGAATATTGATATAAATCAGAAAAGTTGTATGCCTATTACAAAATACTTCCTCTCTCCGTCTGCTGAGTTTCATAAAGATGCTATAATTACTTGTAGATATATCAGTGATTTCGTAACCTTGGGTTCAGCGACTCGCCGCACACAATTAACGTCAATGACGTCTTGTTCGTAAACGGTTAACTATTCGAACGTCACATTGCTCCAATAAATCGCCCATGGCTCTATACGTATTGCATAAATTTACCATTTATTCAGTATCTAGCAAGAAAGAGGGTTCGTTTGTATAAAACCATTTCAGCTTTAATAAAATATTAAGTGCTATTCCTCAGAAATAGCATCATTTATTGAAGAGAATCTACAAAAAGAATTTATGGGTGTCTAGCCTAAACGCGAGTGTTTTTCACAGCGTGTTATTTGCACAGCACAACAACGTTCCAACTTTCATCCTTGCAGGTTTGGAAATTAAAATTTTTATTTTTATTTCGTGAAATTTTAGCTCGTTGCTTCGGTAAGATTTATATAATTATCGCATAGTGATAGCATAGTATATAGTTAATATTGTGAAGGTTTATTGAGCTCGGATGAATGGCTATTTCCATGATTTTTGCGGATTCGTTGTGGTGAATTAGTGATCGGTGGAAAAACCGTGGTTGTCCGTTTTAATCATTCCATTTCTTATATATCGCAGATAGCGTTATAAAGTATTTGCAAAACTTAATTCTATCTTAATCAAGTCTTGAGTAATTCGTACAATAAGAAAAGTAGGCCACAGTTTTCGTGGCGGTTTAAGCTAAATTTAAGCATATTGGTAATCCATCGTTTTTATATTTTCACGAGATCTGTACCAGATAAATCCAAAGTCATGGTGAAGACTAGAGGAAAAAAGAGGAAGGCCGATGATCAAGTGATTCCTGTTCAACCTGCACGTCACGTGGTTGATGTTCCACATGTAGTTTGTCCGACCAATCCACCAGCGGAGATGCCGCCATGTGTTCCACCTCAGGATCATGAGCAGGATTATGGTGAGGACCCAGTGGCTATTCCCACTATAAATATCTCTCTAGGCTCGCACGTTTCCCCAGCAATCAAATCAAAGATATGCTTGGGGCATTATATTGATCTAGGCAGTTTGCTGGAGGTAGATCCTAATCAGGATTTAGATATCCAAGCAAAAAGTTTAGGGCTGAGTAGTTCTGGCCAGCTAGTGGTATCGCCTATAAGGAAGCCCAAAAGAATTTACACAATAGCGAAATGGACCGATGCATTTTTAATATTCATGACCATATACATTGATAATCATCCTGGTAA
This sequence comes from Spisula solida, assembly GCA_947247005.1. Taxonomy (NCBI): domain Eukaryota; kingdom Metazoa; phylum Mollusca; class Bivalvia; order Venerida; family Mactridae; genus Spisula; species Spisula solida. Next base: position 21,859,210 of record OX365950.1, on the reverse strand, counting down.
AACCAAGGAGCTAATTAAATATCTGCATGACATTCGCCTGGGGGCAGAGCGTCACTCGGCGGGGTGGCTGCAGTACGACCAACAGTTTCGTCTGCGCATAGCCAGCAACCCATCTATGTCGTGGGGCCAAATCGATTATGAGTTGTGGCTTATATACATGAACCCCCAGGCAATTACCTCAGGTAATCCAGTTGTAGCATCGGTCAAAAGGTGCTATGATTTTAATTACTCATCATGTTCTAGGCCTGTGTGCCAGTTTTCACATACATGCTTAACTTGCAGCGGTCACCACCCTTGTAGGTCATGCCAGAGAAGCAGCCACCTTAATGGACCCCGGGCTCAAACCTCGCGGGGCGGGTACAGACCCTCATTCACACCACGACAGCCGAGTGGCCGCGGCCCAAGAGGACAATCTACTGCCCGTTTCCCATATTAATGCTATTTGGGCTCTGGGCAAGTCCCCAATTAATGTTCACAAGTTAAAGCAATATTTGTCAAATTATCCGCATGAGAAGAATGCAGCTATCCTAAGTAATGGCTTTAGTAAAGGTTTTAGGCTATTTTTTACTGGATCAAAGGGGGGCACTGTGGCTAATAATCTTACATCAGCCACGTTACACGCAGATGCAGTTCGCATTAAATTAAAAAAAGAGGTTGATTTAGGCAGAGTGGCTGGTCCTTTGAAGATAAGCCCAATTGGCGTTGTTCCTAAATCAGACGGAAATTGGCGTTTGATTACACATTTGTCCCATCCTGTTGGGTCAAGCGTTAATGACGGTTTCGATGATAATTTGTGTTCCGTTTCATATACATCTTTTGATAAAGTCGCTGATTTAGTTTTTAAATGTGGTAAAGGTGCTCTTATGGCTAAGCGGGACATTAAGTCAGCGTTTCGCTTATTACCGGTTTTCCCGGTGATTTTCACCTCCTTGGCATGAAGTTTGAGGATAACTTTTATTTTGATAAGTGTCTTCCCATGGGTTGCTCTCGTGCTCCAATGCTGTTTGAAACTTTCTCTACTTTCATTCATTGGTGTGTGGCTTATAAATCGGGGTTACAGACATTGGATCATTTTCTTGATGACTTCATATTCGTCGGTAGTAATAAAACAGACGAATGTGTGCGGTTGGCCGTTACTTTTGAGCAGATATGTAGCGAATTGGAAATCCCTGTGGCTGCAGAAAAATCTGTGGGCCCAACGACAGTGTTGGTATTCTTAGGTCTTGAATTGGACTCCAACGAAATGTTGGTTAGAGTTCCACTCCATAAGATTGAAGAGTTGCTTGAACTGTTGCAAAGTTATGCTTCTCGGAAGAAAATGTCATTAAAGGAATTACAATCTATTGTGGGAAAATTGAGTTTTGTTAGCCGAGCTGTTCGTTCTAGCAGAGCCTTTTTAAGGCGGTTTTATGACGCCATGTCAGGGTTAAAGAAACCACATTACAAGCTTAGAATAAATCAGGAGCTTAGGGCTGATTTCCTTATGTGGGTTGAATTCTTAAATAATTTCAATGGTGTAGTTTACATACCTGATGCTGTTTGGTACGAAAACTCAATCATCAATTTGTACACCGATAGCGCAGGTGGCGCTTCATTAGGCTATGGTTGCTACTTCGCGGGGCAATGGGCATTTTTCCAATGGCCCAAAATCTGGAGGAATTCCAAAGTGTTGACAGATATAACATTTTTGGAGATGGTACCCGTGTTATTAGCAGTCATGCTTGGGGGTGACAGATTAAGAAACATAAACATTGTTTTAAGAATTGATAATGAAGCCCTAGTACATGTGATAAATAAACAGTCATGTAAGTCAAAAAGGACAATGATTTTACTTAGGAAATTCATTTTGCTAGCCATGAAACATTCTATTATCTTTAGAGCCATGCATATATCTACCACGTCAAATTTTATTGCCGATTCTATTTCTCGGAAACAGTGGGACAGATTCTCGACAGTAGCCCCCGATGCAAACAAGCTACCAGAACCGTTACCAAAAGAATTCCAGTCATTCATCTGCAACATGAGGCCGATAGATTATTAAATGCTTCCATGTCCGTTAATACCAAGACCACCTATAATGTTGGGCTCAAAAAATTTAAGTCATTTAGACAGGAGTATGGTTTACTAGATAATTGGCCACCTGAGCTTGAACATGTCGTCCAGTTTATTTCATATCTTTCGCTCCAAGGGTTATCCTATAGCACTGCTAGGTCGTATGTCAGCGCAGTTAGTTTTCAATGTAAAATATATAACAAGCCTGACATTACCAACAATTTCCTGGTAGCGAAAGTGCTGAAAGGTCTGCGGAAGAACAAAAAATCTGATTCTAGGTTACCAATCTCTCCTGGGCTATTGAAGTCTATTCTTCATAAATTAGTAGTGGGCTGTTCAGATAGTTACGAAGTTTCACTTTTTTCTGCCGCATATACATTAGCATATTGCGGGTTTTTTCGTGTAGGTGAGATCGCAGTGTCGAAAAATGATGCAACACTTCCAGACCGGGATAGGGTTGTTGCATTTAGGGACATATCATTAGACCTGAAGGCAGGAATTATCGAAATCCACATAAGATTTTCAAAAACCGATCAGTATGGCTCTGGTTCTTTAATATGCATTAATAAAACCGATAAGGAGGTATGTCCAGTTAAAGCCCTTGCAAAGTTCCTTGCCTTACGGCCCCAGTTTCAAGGTCCACTGCTAATCCACTATAATAAACAACCGTTAACAAGGTATCAGTTTTCAGCCATGCTTAAAAAATCAGTTGCTTTAATTGGCCTGAATTACAGTGTTTTTAAGTCACACTCTTTTCGTATTGGAGCGGCGACATCTGCTAGCCAGTTGGGTTTTTCTGTCGAAGATATTAAAAAGGCTGGGAGGTGGTCTTCCGAAGCATACCAGTCCTATGTACGGCCAATGCCAGTAATAATCCCGAACATACTAGGTTGAGTGAAAACCCTGTAGTTGGCTGTGTTGCCCTTGTGTCAACAAGAAGTTGTTTAGTTCAGTATTGTGCGCTCATGAAAGGGCCTTTTTCGACACCTCATTCGTGAGGGTTTCTTTCCCATTGTTTATACACATCAATTCGTATATTCATTAAATCATTTCGACACCTCATTCATGAGGTTCCTTTCTTAGCGAAAAAATGCCAGTTCTATCTATAATAACATTATTCAAGTTATTCATAGGTGATACGGTGTGGATTGTCGGGTCGTCGATTGTAAAGAAGGCTTTCTTAGCTGCCTGGGAGATGCCTGAGGGGAGTAGTATGGGTCTAAATGCGGTCATCTGGTGGCAGGGTTACAGCGGGCTAAAGCTCATAGAACTGGTCCAGAAGTTGAATCACCTTTCCGTTGTTGGCCCTCAGCCAGGTAGTATCATGATACACTGCGGTGGAAACGACTTGGGAAAAACCCCCATTTCAAAGTTGAGAATCGTGGTGTCCCAAATTTTGGAACACATTGGTAGTTTATTCCCTTCTGCTAAAATCATTTGGTCCGAGATATTGCCTCGTACAAATTGGAGGTATTCCAAGAATACCATTGCCATGGAGAGGGCAAGGAGGCGATTAAATAACTTTGCTGCTAACGCTGTCATTAGCCTGGGTGGGTGCTATCTGGCACATACTGATTTTAAATCTTCCAATAGTGAACTCCTTAGTTCAGACGGGGTCCATTTATCAGATATAGGCAATTCTATATTCATTAACAATATCGCTTGTGGTTTGAATAATTTCTTGTGTAATGGCGTGAAAGTTCATAGGTAATAGCTATTGAATATTGTTGGCGGCTGGTTTATATGACGGGCTCTTAGGATTATCCTGGCGCTGACGCAAACATTTGTTTGGCAGTAACAGCCTAGGCGTTTTGTTTGGCTGTTATATGGCGGGCAGCGCTAGGATACATGATTTCGCGATCCTGAATACATGTTTAACAAGTGTTATTTGGGTCTGGTTGCTGTTTCCCAGGACCAGCCTATATCACACTATTCCGTTATTCAACTTCAAGTTGAAGTTGCAGTTAGTTATTTGCAGTTAGTTAGGGCTTGCCAACATCATAGTTTTGAGGCAGCCCGTGCTATTGTCACATTTGGGACTGGTTGCTGTTACCCAGGACCATCCCATATCATACTCACTGTATGTGCAATTATCTATGTTCAATTGCCAGTTAGCAATTGCCAGTTAGTTAATTTTAAAATTGCTTTACATCGAGCCACGTCATATATCATGCCAACATTAAACAAACATCAAATCTAGTTATTTTGTCAGTTTTTTCTTAAGTACAAACAACGACCAAGTTGGTCCAATAGGTAATTTCCTTGACTTGGGGATGTACCCAGAGCAGGGATTTGTACCTCATAAATAGGCGAATTCAAGGCGCATCAGTTGCAATTTTACGCGCCTTCAATGAGCTGCATACTTGGTGTAAAAAGATTATTCTAAAATAACAAGAATATGTTAAATAATTATTCGATCATTCTCATGCTCCTAAAGACGGCTCCCGTTCATGACGTCCGTCTTGGCGAGTGACATTCAAAACTGATCGCTCATCTATTGCATTTCGAGCTTCTGATTGATATACTAAATTTTATTTTCCACCACAAAGCATTATGTACTAATGCTATATAAGTATTCTTCGTACAGACTTCTCTCCTGATGTTCATTTCATCGTTATAAAGGTTTGTTTAGACGTTTTTCCTAGTTCGTGATAAACCTGTGTATTTTCAAGCTGTGATTTTTTGCCGAAATATGACGTGGTTTTCGAGTTAGTACTGTTAGTTTTCACGTCATATATTTAAAGCAGACACACTTACATCAAAACTTTAATCCACGGTTATTCAATGTTTTGACGTCATGTCCAGTTAATTTGATAAATGTTTGAGGACTATCTAATAAAATATTGGCCATATGCGTTTCCATATCATACGGCGAAAACGGACGACGTTTTGATGTGCGGCGACATTGCGAAACATCGTATATTGAACGCGTTATAAATAAATAACTACTTACAGTAAAAAATATATTTTACACGTTCAGATCGGCATTAAATGCACCTAAACGGATATCATATTTGTATAGTTCAAATACGACAACTTAAAAAAATTATTTTTGATCACCCCACGTAGTTCTTCTAGCGCGACTTTGAACATTGTACATCCACATGTTGAATGTAGTTCTACCAGCGCGACATTGAACATTGTACATCCACATGTTGTATGTAATTCTAACAACGCGACATTGAACATTGTACATCCACATGTTGTATGTAGTTCTAACAACGCGACATTGAACATTGTACATCCACATGTTGTATGTAGTTCTACCAGCGCGACATTTAACATTGTACATTCATATGTTGTATGTAGTTCTACCAGCGCGACATTGAACATTGTACATTCATATGTTGTATGTAGTTCTAACAACGCGACATTGCACATTGTACATTAGTATGTTGTATGTAGTTCTACCAGCGCGACATTGAACATTGTACATCCACATGTTGAATGTAGTTCTTCTAGTGCGACATTGAACATTGTACATTCATATGTTGTATGTAGTTCTAACAACGCGACATTGAACATTGTACATTAATATGTTGTATGTAGTTCTACCAGCGCGACATTGAACATTGTACATCCACATGTTGAATGTAGTTCTAACAACGCGACATTGAACATTGTACATTCATATGTTGTATGTAGTTCTAACAACGCGACATTGAACATTGGCATTCACATGTTGTATGTAGTTCTAACAACGCGACATTGAACATTGGCATTCACATGTTGTATGTAGTTCTTCTAGCGCGACATTGAACATCCACATTCCAGAAAATGCCGGTGTAAACATCATGTGTTCTGATGTCTATGGTGGACGGACAGCAGAAATGCGAGGATGGTTATTGGCAGTATGGAGTCTGTTTCTAAGAGTTTATTCACAGATGTGAACCCCAGATGCCTGCCGGAAGTAAGAAGTCAACGTTTTTGCGGATTTGAACCGCCCACGTTTAGCAATGTTGACAAGATTAGGATCATTACAGTCCGTCGTTTTCCACGGACGGGGTCTACCTCAAATACTGATCAAGTGTCCAGGTACCTATACCCGACAGGACAGACCACAGTATGACTGACGTTACACTGACGTCCAATGTGACGTTGAGTGTGTCCCGCCAATAGCATTTCATTAATTTGTTTCACGTCACCAAGTGGTAAATGTCTCCTCAGGTGCGTTTATGTCGTATACTCAATTTAAAAGTCCGAACTTTTTCAAACTTAACACGAAAATTAGCTGAACGAGTAACGTTAAAAAACTGACAGTTGCAATGAATGGCCAGGTACACATCATTTCGCCGGGAGACTCGTTCAAAAGCAAATCTCCAGTTTACCCGTGTAATTACGCACGATACATATGTATATTGTGTTTTACATTTATCCAATACTTTAAGTATACTAGATTCTGAATAGATAAAATGTCAATATCTGAATAATTAAAACATACATATTTGAAATAGTGGTCCTTAAATGTTTTTGTGGAGCGTATATAAATAGTGAGGTCGTTTTATCTGTAGACTTGATTTTATTACAAATTGGTAACATTACTCCTTGTGTACTTCATTCTACAAATAGTTAAATAATTTAAATACATGCAGGACGATAGCAACCGAAATCCAGGTGAGCGACACAGGGCCATCTTGACCCACTTGGTTATTGATCAATTCTCCTTAGAGTTACTGTCCTTGATTTATTGAATAATTCCGTCCACTAAGTAAATGGTGGAGTTTCATGAAACATAAAATAAATATGAACAAACAAACTGTGATGATCATGCCTGTCAAGTTATTTTTATGGGTCCATTTTTTTATTGGTCCATTTTCCGTATAGTTATTGCCCATGATATATCAAACAATTGTTATCCGATAGAAGCTTACATTCCAAACTGTGCGATGACCAATAATACTGATAACCTGTAGGCGGGGTATATCAATTCACCAAATTTTCTTGTTTACTTTGGAGTACTTAGAAAAAATATAACGACAGGTTTGGCAATTACTGAACAAGTAGAAGTTAAATCAATACAACTTTGGTTGATTTCTTTTTAACTATTAATAGTTTAACATTAGCTTAAATAATATTTACCATGCAATACGGTGCGATTTAAGATATCAATTGTATGTTTATGATAGTAAGATTCCATAGTTGATATAATAGTTATGAGTCATTTTGACAAAGACAATGTACGTACACTGAATGTAGCTTAACATATACAAATAGTTTGATGGCAAACAAATTACACATATTTACCGTGTTTGATTAACACACCGAATGCAACGAGAAACAAGATAACTGCCAGTTGCTGGACAAACAGTATAAAGCAGACAGAATGGATGATCTTGTGCCGGGATTCAAATAGTTGATCACGTTTATATAGTGGCTGTCCTCAAGCTGGGTTTAAATATGTTCTCCCTCTTCAGATGTCGAAATCCCTCGAACATTTGACCCTGTCCACTACCTGGATTCGAACATTTAACCCCACCTCAAGACCACTACATTGATTGAATTTCAAAGATAAGTAAATAAATAAATGTGTTCGATATAAGGGACTTTTTCTCTGTACGTTGTCTACCAGTGAAGTTAGTGACGCAGCCTCGTGTCTAATGACTTAAAGACATGAAGGTGTAAGCCCAGTGGTTTATAGGCATTGGCGGTTTCATCAAGTACTTGGCCCATTGGCGTAAACGAAGTTGGTGTCCCAGCAGCTCTTTTCGTTCGTTTGTCGACCAGATAACATAGACCTGTACATTTTGCCGACCAGACACGCCAGCATATGTACATGTTATTTGACTTTATACATATGTATGACCTTTCGTGCTAATATATAATTATTATGTTCTTCTGTCGATAGATATTGTACAAAACACATAGATGTACCATACGATCTCATTTATCGTTCATTGTACTCGTATTTGACTGTATCATTGTTTACCGATATATTTATAACCCCGAACCTTGAACTGTGATAAATTAATCACTGGATGAATAGCGCTCGTCTACTTCAAACCTGTTTACGATGCAATATAGTGTACAACATTGTTCAACCATTGTTGATTTGTGATACAATACAGTTGGTTGGTATTTACACACGAGAAAGTAAAAGTAATCAGAAATATTTACATAGCACGTGGATGTTACCAGAAATGACGATATTGCAATGGGTCACATGCGGCACGTTGACGAGTTTCTTCGTTTTGGCCTGTTTAGGACACTCTCTCAACCCAGGTCGTGGTTAAGCATTGACATCCTCCTTTGGCGACAAAAAATAAACGGATTTCTGATGGGAGGTTTTTGTCAGATTGAGCGAAATCTCTTTAAAAGTCTGCCTTAAAGAAGGTCATAGGCCTATAATACTCGTGCTATACAATATATAATATTCTTTATATCCAAAATTTGTTAATAAACAGTAAACTACAGAATTCTGAAAGTGTTATTCCGTTTATTACGCACTAGTACGTTATGGTAGTTGAACGGTTATATATATACAAGGAATGTTCTGAAAAAACAAAAAGCTTAAATCATGACTTTCATACCCTTGGACATTAATCATACGGTTGCAGGTTTTTACTATTTACTGTTATTCTTTTGGACTTTTTGTTTGGCATTGTGCCGTGTAATTGTGGTCGGTGTTTTTTATGTTTTCCGTGCTCGATTGTGTCAGTCGACTGGTGCCTTCCCTGTCCAACTTTTTATTATCGTTTTTATCCTTACTATTAACAGACCTGTACGTTGTATTAATATTTTCAATAATATGAAGTTTGTAACTTACTACAATACAAGTTAAAATATGAAGTGCATTAATCAAATGTGTATGCATTTGAAAAAGAAGTACAGTCATGTAATTATCAAAACCTTGTAAGATAGTACCGGCGGGCAACCTTGTATATATAAATAGAAGTGGGTTATCAAACAATGTCAGGTGATTTGTGCCCGTTAGCAGTTAGATAAACCAAATGAAGTAACACTTTAATAACTAACCGACTCATGATGGCAGAGGGCGGTTCTAGACAGCGTCATGGATCTGTACAAGATTCGGACTATTTACACGACTTTCCTTGTTCACCTTGTGAGAAAGATGGGAGAAATGTGGAGGCAGTTAAATATTGTGTCGATTGTGGCGAAAATCTTTGTGTGACATGCTTCACTGTACATAGCAAGTTAGCAGTGACACGAGGACATAAAGTGTTTGATCAAGTTCAGACAATTCAAGGACAAACAAAACAGCTTCCAAGTCAGCGATGTAGCAAACATGGTGGAAAAATTATCGATGTTTACTGTCCCAAACATGATAATGTTGGTTGTTCTACATGCATATCTGTTGATCACAGGTAAGTGCCTAGTTTCGGTTTCGATTTCATATATTAAATGTATTTCAACTGCTGTTAAGGAACATGGAGTATGATCTATAGTTGGTGGGTGCATGCTGTTTTTAATGCATTTTATTCTTCAAGTTGATATTACTTGGGTACAGTAAGCATAGCACTACATATACCCTTGAAGTTTACAAAACAAATAAAGGGAATTTATTGAAGTATGACAGCATTTTCATTGTAAATCTTTCTCGTTCGTAAACTCAAACACTGCCCAAGGGTACTTGCTAAAATGTATATTATTCTTACAATATAACTCTAGGGAACAAACCCGTACTTAGTTTTAGACTGAAAAATGTATACTTACAGATATTCAAGAAATATTGCCATTTTTCTACTTTCGGTTTGCAAAGTCATTGATGATCATTGCTTTGTGTAATTTAAGATAGGTGTTATGAGTATATAAAATAATTCAAGCGAATGTGAATACCAAATGTTCTAAAATTAAACATATAACCTTTAATTTAAACATTGCTTTGTTTGCTTGTCCAGCTAAATAATTTGTGTATTATTAAAGCTCCCTCCACTTGTAAACACAATATCTAAGTAAGAAAACTTACTAACTATATCAAGTTCAACTCCTGTCATTATAGAATTTTAGGTTTTTAAGTAACTGACCCGCTTTTCGAAATACTATCATTTTAGTTTTATTCAATTCTAACTTGCAGTTTCCATTTACCACAGTATTCATATAAAATATCAAGTCCCTTTTAAGGTCCTAAGGTGATTGGCACATGATTACAATATCACCTGCCTACATAAACAAGTATTTAACAAAGTCAATGTGAACGCTTATAAATCCCTTTTTAGCTTACCTGTCACAAAGTGACAGAGTGTGCTTTTGTGATCACTCTTCGTCCGTCTTCCGTTCCGTCAAAAATTGACTTGTGTAAACAGTAGACGTCACAATTTAGCATAATCTTTATGATACCTGGTCACAATGATCATCTCAACAAAATCTAAGCCCAGTTTGATATTGGGTCATCTGCGCTCAAAAACTAGGTCACTATGTCACATCATAGAAAAACCTTGTGCAGTCACTGGAGGTCACAATTTTGACCTAATCTTTATTAACCTTGGTGACAATGATCATCTCAACAAATTCGAGATCAAGTTTGATATTGGGTCATCCGGGGTAAAAAACTAGGTCACATGGTCAAATCATAGCAAAACACTGTGTAATCACTTGAGGTCACAATTACAACCATATATTTATGAAACTTGGTCGAAATTATCATCTTAACAATCTAGATCAAGTGCGATATTGGGTCATCCGGGATCAAAACCGAGGTCACAATGTCAAATCATAGAAAACAATGATCATCTCAACAAAATCTAGGTTAATTTTAGTTCGATATTGGGTCGTTCGGGGTAAAAAAACTAGATCACTAGGTCAAATCATAGAAAAACCTTGTGAAGTTTGGTCTTCAAAAAATAATTAAAAATACTTATAGACCGCGGAGATAGCTCACAGTTCGTGAATATGTGCAATTAAAGCTGAAACATGTTTCATATAGATAGACAAGAGTTGTTATATGAGTCGTGAAAATGTTTTTTTCAGTCCTAAAACATTAAAACTACACTTAGTCGCAAAAGAAAGTATACATTGTTCATAGTTTGAAATTGTATCCTTTGGCGTTGACAGAACTAAACGAAATTTTGTATTAACAGCACTGAATGTTTATCTTACATTTTAAGATCAAACAATAACATGTCAATAAATACAATATCCCACAAATAAAGTCAACAGCGTCGGTACCTGGAAAATCAAATTAACAAAAATGTTCAATATTTTATATGTCCGTCTCCGACGTAAAATGTACGAGACATTTACGCAGTGGTGCAAATTATGTTTATGTGTGTTAAATTTGACTAGGTATATCATCAAATTAAACAAAAACACTCAAAATAATGCAAATTTTCACTGAACAGCATGATGGTTGTGATTTTTGTAAAAAAACTAGGCATTTTGCTTGGTCAAGGGGAGGTAACCATGTGAAAAAAGTTGTTGTTATGACGTGATAAGTTCTAAACCTGAATTTGTCTTTGTTGTTAACCTTTTTTCCTTATTTATGTCTCCGTGATCAGTACATACACTTGAACACGAACCTTATCAGCAAATCAGGCATCTAGCTGCATTAGAAAATTGACAAACGTCCAATGAGCACACTGTGACAAATGTGTGGCATTAGCTCACGTTGATATCATCATTTTTATTCTGTTTGTTACAATTGCAATCAGATGTAACAAATTCGATTGAATTGTAATGCCACATATCCGAGCTACATATGTTGAAAATTTCAGCAAGATCAGGTTAATTTTGACCGAGCTATGGGTAAATGTATCCATGTACACATTTGTGTTAAGTGTATGACCATTTGTGTGAATTTGATTTTTCAAGTCCCAAAGTTTTGACTCTGCTTGAGCAGTATTGTATTTGTTGACACGTTGTCGCTTGATCTTAAAATGTCAGCTAAACATACTATTTAGTAAATATTAACTTTATGACTGTTTCTGTAAACCCCCGGCGATATAATTTCATTTATGAACAATTTATACTTTCTTTTGCGACTGAGTGTAAGAGCAACAAGGACAGTATCCGTCTACGACTCGGGCAGTATCTAGACAATTTCACCGTATAACTTGTGCATTATCCATTTTATGCCACCAAGCGGGCAACACCGGTCATTTTCAAGAAATATAATGATACCAGTTCATACATCAATGCGAATAAATGTGCTACTATTATATCATTACATATATAGAATATACCCAACGCTGTTGTCTTAACCGAACCAATGTATGACATAACTTTTAGAATAACAAAATACCCAAAACTGCTCTGGTTTCAGTATAGAATAAACCACAGTATATTAGCCACAAACTATTTATAAAAAAAAATGAACATAACAATGAGCGACGTTTGTACTTTTTGCAGACATTCACCCGAAACTTTAACGCATCTATTCTGAAATTGCGATGTCTGTAAAAGATTCTGGGAACAGTTTTCACAATATGTAAATATAAAATGTAATACTAGTATGCCTAATTGGAAGTTATCCGAGATACTATTTTGTAGTATAAAATTAGACTCGGTAATAAATTAGGTCATACTACAAGCCAAACATTTTATATACTACAGCAGAATAATAAAACAAATACCTATGTTTGAAATATTTAAAAAACGATTGAGATCCTTTTACCATATTGAGAGATATAATGCTCTTAAGCAATTCCAAATCCAAAAATTTGAAGCAACATGGGGAAAATACAAAAATCGTTTTGCGGAATAATCATACAATGTACCAAATACCATAAGTGACCTCCTATCCATTCTGACAACCAACCCTTGTTACCCTGTATTTTATTATGAATAAAGTCAATATCAATGTAATATTACTTTTTTTAAAAGATAGTAAGTGAACAGTTATGTATTCACAGATTGGACCTTTAGATTTATTTTCTTTATATTTCCTATACCCTGATGTTCAAAGGCCATGTCATGTAGTCATTTTAATTTTTGACAAAAACCAGTAATCAATTTTGTAATCCCTTAACAGTAGGTGATTGATAATATCGGAATTATGCTTGAACAATATGTCACTGAATCTGTACAAATATGTTTACATTGTATCCAAACCTTGCTACCCTGGACTACATGCTTGACAATTGATAAGATTCCTTTTTGTACTTGAGTGTATTTTGTTCTTTAAGCTGTTAAAGATAAATGTCATGTTTAGTTATACTATTTGCTTATTACCTGTAAACTTGTCAAGCATTCACTAAGATCTACTTTCGCTTTGTGCTCGCACATTGCTGGTCTACTTTCGCCTTTGATTTGATCAGACCAGCCGCACAAAACTCATTTATGTATAAAATATCATACAGTATTTTGATTTGAATCTTGAATGCGGCCAAAACCACAAAGATAATCGAGGGGCCACTTGCTTACATACTATTACTATTCTCAAAAATTACACTATGTGAGGCTAGTCTACTTTCGCTTTGAACAGACTAGCCGCTCAATACTAGTGCAAAAATAAAACGAACAAAATTATTTTATTACATAAAATGTGCGAGATTTATTTAGTCTTAAAATATACATATGCATAGATAATCGGCTTAAAATAAATTATATTAGTTATTCAGTAGAAAAAAGGAGACAATGTACATAACCCAAGGGAAGGAACTCTACCTCGCTGTAACAGTATAATGCTGTTGGACTTGCTCCCCTTGGATTGTGAAGTATGAAAATATTGTACCATATATATTATATACGGTATTGTGAAATATGAAAAGTTTAGTAATTTAGTCAAGTTGTATATTTATGCAACCAATGTAAGGTGGGAGAAGGGATGGTACCCCGACCATATCCCTCCTATGACAGGGTTAATAAATGGGCTACATGGCGTAGCTGAATACTAAAAAAGATTTTTTCACTACATATTCACGAAATTAGTATTTTTAATTATTTTTTAAAGACCAAACTGCCGATTTTTTGACACATTTATCAAGCTTAAAATATAATGTGACGTTTGTGATAAAAAAAACACATCTCCGTGTCGAGGAAGAACCACTGCACACTTAAACGTTCTTCGTTTTACTGGTGAAGACACGAAATAAATGAAACAGGTACAAAATACCCAACCACTTGATTGTTGAAATATTTGCCGTAGGCTAACATAGCATATTCAGGCTAGCACGTCTTGTCGGGGTACACGGTGTGTACTACGAAACCCTGACTAAGTATACATTATGATGCATAGACCAGTTAGACAATCGATTATTAATAATGCGTGTTAACAGTTTACCCATAGTGCTTAATAATGTGATACCTCGATAGTTAGCAGCGTTATCAAGGTCGCATTTTTTGTGTAACGGAATTACATATATTTCGCTCCATGCATTTTAGCTCACATGAGCACGAAGTTCTCAATGTGAACTATTGTGATCACCCTTTTGTTCGTCGTCGGTTGTCCGCCGCCCAGCGTCCGCCGTCAACAATTGGACTGTTAACACTCTAGAGATCACATTGTTTACATAATCTTACTGCAACGTGGTCAAAATCTATGTATCTATAAAATCTAGGCCAAGTTCGTAATTGAGTCATCTGAAGTCAAAAACTAGGTCACCAGATCAAATCAAAGCAAAACCTTGTTAACACTCAAGAGGTCACACTTTTTACCTAATATATATGAAACTTGGTCACAATGTTTGTCGCTATGAAATCTAGGTCAAGTTAGTAACTGGGTCATCTGCGGTCAAAAACTAGGTCATAATGTCATATCAATGAATAACCATGTTGACACACTTAGAGGTAATATTTTTGATGTAATCAGAATGAAACATGGTCACAATATGTGTTTTTATAAAATATCTGTCAAGTTCACAACTGGGTCATCTGGGGACAAAAACTTAGTCACAAGGTGACATTAAAGAACAACCTTGTTAACACTCTAGAGATCACCTGCTTTATCTAATCTATATGAAACTTGGGCACAATGTGTGTCTATTTAAAATCTAGGTCAAGTTTGTAAATAGGTCATCTGTGGTCAAAAACTAGGTCAAAAGGTCACATCAAAGAAAAACCTTGTTTACAATCTAGAGGTCACATCTTTTATGTGATATTAATGACACTTTGCCACAATGCGTGGCTTCGTGAAATCTAGGTCCAGTTCGCAACACGGTCATCTGGAGTCAAAAATAAATAGGTCACCCGGTCACAGATTCTGCCTAAACTGCTAGTCATCAGGGTACTGTTTTATCAAAGCATTTACGCTAGCGTAACTCTAAGTTTTCCGTAAATATTGCGTACGTCGATAATATTTGCCCAAATGCGTTTTACTTAGATATTTTTTCTCATGTTTTGTCGTAATTAAGTATTGGCGTAATTCTACGCAAGGTCGGAGTAAGCGTAAATAGCAAATATGAACGTAGTGAGGAGTTTTTGCCACGCACTGTTGATTTTCGACCGTCACTTGTTGTTATAGACCGTGATTAGTAATAAAAACATGTTTAATCATCAAAACTTATCGAACTTTTATGTATATTTGTTCACTCTGGTTACCGTTATATTGGTAATATTGTGGCCCGGTCTACGTTCAATATTCAATATTTTACGTAAATGTATGCAACAACTTGCGATCGATTAGTAAAACACACCTAAGGATTTGCGTAAGTAACAAATATATGCGCAAACTAACGCGACATTTACGCAATGTTAGTAAAAAAGTACCCAGGTGAGCGCTATACGGCCAATGGCTCTCTTGTATTTGTGATATAACCAAATTTCAATATTTTCAAAATAGAAATGTCGCACAGAATGGCACTTTAATTGGTTAGATTGCATGTTACGTTTAAAGAGGCAGGATCTATTGATATGTCTAGTCGTCTACAAAGGGGAGGGATACTTGGTGTGATAAGCCTGTTAAAATGTACAAGGTCGGTATAAAGTTGAGGTACTCGTAAAGATATTTTAAATGTCGCGGCATCGAACCCATGAAGTGTCATTCTTTTCTTTTTTCATTTTCTTATCTCGTAGTCGGAGATCATGCGTAATTAATGATTTTTCTTCTTTATCGCAGGCTATTTCCTAGTCTCTAAATGACTCAGACGTATGTCATCAAACCGGGGTTTACGCATTTTGCGAACATTCTATGCTCGACACTGGCGACATTGTGTACGGATTGTGATAAAAGTTGTGTTTTTATGAATAATTTTATATTGATGTGACGTGTGCAGTACAAATAAAATTATTTCATTCGACCTGTTTAAAATATTGGACATAATTTTGAGTTGGGTACTTGAGGGTCAGTCACAAAGTAATTTCCCTTATTATATACTAGTGTAGATGGGATAGAGTGTTTAACTGGGTCGAATCCCTTTGCACCTGCTGAGCTAATTACTCATTTTTACATAAAATTGGTTCACTTTAGATGGAACTGCAAATAAGAATGTACTGTTTCTATTCTGTTGCTACATTTGTATTTATAGCCCGGTCAATTTATCTTTGTCCGATTATACATTTTTATACTGATTAAATCACTTGATCACACATATTATATTTTAAAACCGCTGTGTAAAACTACATTCTAGCACAAGCAGTAGTTTAAGCTATATACACACAGAGGAAGTATACCAAGCGGTGCTAAAATTACCGACAAAAGACAGCTACGGCTGAATAACTTCACAAATAAGCTTCCGATGAAGCAAGTAGTGCTGTGGTTACTATGTTTTGATGCGTTGAAAATTGTTAAAATCGAAATAATGAATATGTACCTGTGTTTTAGCTATAATAAAGCACAGTCGCTTGTTTGAATGCGTATTATCGTGAGTGTGTAGTGATTCTACGATAAAACAAAGGTACATATTCATTATTTCTTAAATAACAAGTTAAGTGATTTGTCTAAATAAACACCACTCTTGGGATATTTCCCTTCAAAAAGTCACGTGATTTATTAATTTTAATGGAAACTGAAGATACTAATCGATTATTTGAAGGCTGTTTTAAGGATGGTCTGGCAGAGAACTCAAGTGGTAGAGTGTTTGAGCACCTCTGGGTTCAATTCAATATTTGAACAGGGTATCATCCTCTGGCAAAATTGCTAATATCCTGTGTTATTCATGTGTGCAGGTGTTCTAATGGTTATGGAAGAGAAATTTATTATCATTCTCTTGCATTAACATAATAATGACCTCGGCTTAAACTTTCACACTCGTCTTATAAAAGTAGTTTTGATAGTATCTGCTCAATTAAAATAGAGAAAAACTTCTTTGTATGAGTAATGTATATGTATTCACATGCAAATCACATGGTATAAACGTATGGAGGTGTATGTTTGGGCGCGGTCACACTACAACGTATGGAGGTGTATGTTTGGGCGCGGTCACACTACAACGTATGGAGGTGTATGTTTGGGCGCGGTCACACTACAACGTATGGGTGTGTATGTTTAGGCGCGGTCACACTACAACGTATGGAGGTGTATGTTAGGGCGCGGTCACACTACAACGTATGGAGGTGTATGTTTGGACGCGGTCACACTACAACGTATGGGTGTGTATGTTAGGGCGCGGTCACACTACAACGTATGGAGGTGTATGTTTGGGCGCGGTCACACTACAACGTATGGAGGTGTACTAGTATGTTAGGGCGCGGTCACACTACAACGTATGGAGGTGTATGTTTGGATGCGGTCACACTACAACGTATGGAGGTGTATGTTTGGGCGCGGTCACACTACAACGTATGGAGGTGTATGTTTGGACGCGGTCACACTACAACGTATGGAGGTGTATGTTTGGATGCGGTCACACTACAACGAATGGAGGTGTATGTTTGGACGCGGTCACACTACAACGTATGGCAACAACATTTGCCCATCGTACGCGAATTTTGCAAACACGTTGGTTGACGTCGAATACGTTAAGGAAAAGTTTACACATGTTAAGAGCACGCCGCTGTCGAACGTGGATGCTAGCTTAAATGTATAGGCGATCGTCGCAATAAGTTGTTGTTGTTATACGTCGAAATGTTACTTGGCCCTTTAGTATACGTGAATGTTTCCCTGTATAACCTACCGCTTATGAATGTTTCTGTGTCTCTTTTTTCAGTTCATGCAAAGGTAAACAATTTATACCTGATGTGGCTGGGGGTATCAAGACGAGTAAAGAACTGAAACAACTGGAAACCGAGATGAGGACACTTAGGTCTAAGTTGGATGGTCTAAAGAAACGAAAGGGAGACAACCTTCAACGTCTGAAACAAGACAGAGATGTTTTAAAGAAACAACTCCAATCCATCCGAAAGAAGATGAACGAACAACTGGACAAAATGGAGAAAGAATTATTACAGGAAGCCGACACGAAATTTCAGCAGAAGATTGATGCAATACATGCGAGTATAGCCGATGTGGATGATATGTTAGCAAAGGTAAAACAAGCTATGGATCAGGTGAAGAGCGATAACAATGATGCTGATATATTCGTTTTATGTAAGATCGTGAAACAGGAAATGTCAGAAGAAATCTATCCTCTGCATGCTAAAGTTGAAAAAATACTCCCTGAACGTAGTTACGAACTTAACTTAGACGAGGATGCTAAACTGATAATGGAAGGGAAAAGGATATTTGCTTCGATAAATGAAAAGTACACAATACAGAATGCAGAGTGCATGGACGACATTAACATCCGTACAAGTGACGACCGGAAGGTATGCGATGTAGCGGCTATATGTGCTCTACCTGATGGATGTCTTGTCATGTCTGATTACAACAACAAGAAACTGAAGAAGTTAGACCCAGTTTCCAACAACATATTTACCCTGATCGACTTACCTGATAATCCTGCTGGTATCTGTCTAATTGACAACACTCGCCTGGCTGTGTCTCTAATCAATCAGAAGAAGATCCAGTTTGTATCACTCTCCGGGAAGATCACGTTGGACAATAGTTTCTCTGTCGGAGATCGATGTCGAGGTATGGCACATTGTAATGGTTTGCTGTATGTTTGCTGTGGTGGATCACGTGAACTGGAACGTGAAGAAGGATGTGGTCACGTGGAAGTTTACAACTATACTGGAGAACTACTGCGATGTTTCTATGAAGAATTTGACCGCCCTTCAAATATTTCAGTGGTCAATGATGGTTACACTACTACAATGTATACTGCTGACCCATATAAAGGTGTACATGTTAGAGGTATAGATGGTGCTGTCAAACATCAGTTTCCAACTGATCTGTATGATAGGTACCGACCAACTATGTATGGGAGAAGGGTCCACCCTTCCCGAAGAAAAACACACTTATACCAAAAACCCACTTAAAACCAACTTATTAGTGGGTTTTTCCTGCGTTTTTTGACAAAAGTATGCTAAAAGCGAGTTTTTCCTGGGTTTTTAACAAATAAGTGTGTTTTTTGTTGGCAAAAGTGAGTTTTTTGTATCTTGAAGTGGGTCTTTTGATCAAATAAGTGGGTTAAAGTGCGTCTTTTAATATCTGAAGTGTGTTTTTGTTGGTCTTTTAATAAATGAAGTTGGTTAAAGTGGGTCTTTAAAGAAAATAAGTTGGCTAAAGTGCGTCTTTTAAATAATGATATTCTCAGAAGTGGGTTAAAGTTGGTTTTAAGTTGGTCTTTTACTTTTTAGATAATATTGCGCTTTGTGAGCTTCACATGCAAAAGACTCACTTAAAACCAACTTCTGGAAGAAGTTGGTCTTTTCTTTTGAAATGTTGACTGGATCACTGAACCGAAGATATTAGATCTACACTTATTCATTGCTTCGAATTACAACGCATACTATGTTTTGTACATCTTTTGTTTGGTATTTCAGTAACTGTTGTTGTTTATGTATGTAAATATGTTTAGAACAAAATCTTAAATGACAGTTTATTTTAAGTCATTGCTGTAAACTTATTTCCCTGTGAAAAAATACCGAACGTTCATTTCGAGACGTTATAGGATAAAACCCATTTTCCGGAATTTCCGCATCTTACTGCGGATATACATGTACATGTATTGACTAGACCATCTTACCTGTTATCAGCATAATCTAATAGCTGGCACAATTAATGCTTTATACATGTATAAACCCGGTCGTACGTTTTTCATAAGCGGTGGTATATTACTAATACGTTCGACGTGTAATACAAACACAAATTTAAAGAATCGGGAATTTACATGGTTTGCTCGAAGAAATTGATATATTCAACGCAAGAACCTTGTCACATGTTCATCCGGACCAATTTAACAACTCCGGAATATACCCGGTTGGTTATAAAGATACAAAATATACTTGACAACTTCGTGTACATACATACACCCGTACATACATTTATTTGGTAAATCGACATAAAAAATGTCTAGCACGCATGTTAATTAAACATGTGTAACCATTTACATTACAAAAAAATGGCAATCAATATAAGGACACAAGAGAAAGTAGTTATCTATAAACCAATTAATACATTAGTTCATGCTATATATAAGGACACAAGAGAAAGTAGTTATCTATAAACTACTAGTGTACCTTACAATTAATATTTGCAAGTTTTTTTATCAGTCTATTTGTCAAATGAAAATAATAAACTATATCACATAGTACGTTGTTATTATTGTATTATAGCGTTATCAATTTTGAATTAATTAATCCCCAATTAACAATCGATAATTGCAGACGGTATAATGTAAACCAATCCAATTATAGCATACTGTACACTATAATCTCACCAGTTTAATTTATTGCCTAGGGCTACATATCTCGGCGATTTATGACCCATGTGACACGCGTTCCAGACAGTTTCACAGTTAGGGGTCTTGTTCAGAACCAAATCTGGTACTCTACTGACACTCTTTTGTTTTCACACACGATTTGTTCATATAAATTATGCACAATATACCAGGTCAGTGAATTATGACCAGAGCATAAAATATATAATTATTAATTTTGTATATATTTGTTATGAGCATTGTATTATGCTATATGTAAAATAATACATATATAACTTTGCACAGCCATTTACCTTGAAATTGTTAATATGACATCTGCTATTTTAATAAAACATACATTGAACAATATATTTTTGGTGATAGCTTGATCACAATATGGACACATTTTATGAACATAGTTGATAGAGTGATTGCAGGGCTTTGTCTTGTCTTCATATAAAATTGATGACATAGTGTAATTCATTTTCATATATTGTAGGGGGAGTAGATCTACCCCTTTTAGTTTTTAATTGATACCAAATATTTTTTTTAAATACTAAAATTAGTTTATTTAATATTTCACTGCATGCATGGTAACGACGTTAATAAAAAATAAATAAAGACTTTTTATAAATACCGAAACTAGACTTCGCAGTTTATGCACGTATTATTATATGAATTATGGTCCCCCATTACACATGAATACCTGTCATTAATTGTTTAAATCACGAAAGTGAATATCGTGTGGAATCTATACGTGATTCGAAAACCTTTAAACTATTAAACCTGGCTTTCTGATAAAATCATTCGGATGCCTTATAATGAGAAGATTTATTATCTTGTAGATTGTCATAGCGAATAATTAAATAAAGTGAAGGAAAAAATGCCAATTATTTGTGCTATAATAAATTTAATGCAAGGTGTAAACTTAAAAGATTTCCTCTTAAATAAAAAAGAAATGCGCCTTAATTTTTTACACTAACATGCGAGGATCCAAACGGGGCCATTATGTGTGCTATTCGGACACTGATTTCACCAGGGGACCATGGAGTTTGAATCAGGACCGCTCTATGAAAATAT
Source organism: Spisula solida (assembly GCA_947247005.1). Lineage (NCBI taxonomy): Eukaryota > Metazoa > Mollusca > Bivalvia > Venerida > Mactridae > Spisula > Spisula solida. Next base: position 21,837,509 of record OX365950.1, on the reverse strand, counting down.
GTTCGACTCTGACAAATATCTTTAATCGCGCGTGCATTCCGTCCGGAATTCGGCCTTTATCAACTTCTTCAAGAGTTCTTGCGGAGTTACTTCCCCTTTCGCGCTTTAGCTCAATATTTGAAAATTGAGAACGACGGAAGATTCTGGTGAAATTATACACAGAAGTAGTTGCTTTATGAGGTAATTTCGTGTTAGATGAATTTGTTTTTGTAGTCTAGAATATACACTTTATTATTGCAAGGAATATGCTTGAATAAAATTTAGATTGCTTTAGAAGTGGAGACTTGACTCTTTGTCAAGTTTGTGTTTTCAAATTCAATTCAAAATTGCAATCACAATGCCGCGAGAGCAGTAGATCAGACTGGCAGAATATTTTGATGCTTATTGTATATCTTTGTGCTAACTCGATATATTTGTATGGTAACTTTGTTTAATGTAGAGATTCTATAAAACTCTATTTAGCCAAGTTTCTCGACCGAGAATCGAACCAGCCACCTCGCGATCACACGTCCAGACTAATTATCCACTCGACGGGTTTCATGTTAAGTTAGATACCATACATGTTAGCTCAGTTGTTAGTGTGCTATACTAATATTGACGATAATTGCTACTGTGGGTGGCACAGTGGTCGAGTGGTAACGCACTTGACTACTGATCAAGAGGTCCCACAAGGCACAGACACTTGGGGTCTGGACCCCGACCCCCAGGTACGCATCAGGATATATTTTTATCGTCAATATTGTATACCCAGACCCATACATCAATCACATTAACATTATTAAACGTATTCGGGACTTATAATTTGTTTGTGTTTAACTGACTGCAAATTTCCTGCCTATATAATGGTCAAGTACACATTACTCTTCGCGATGATGATAGTGACAGAAACCGAAATCCACCCCTGCCTCCACAATATGCGAGAAAGTTGGCAATTTTCAACTGAAAACATGCCTCGCACATAATCTTTCGACAATGGTTTCCCGCCTGATCAATACGAAAGTATGTCGTCGTGCGTTGAACGTTGGAACCAGATATGTAAATAAACCATTCGGAATACCTCGTTTGGGTCCAACATTCAAAGTGCGACACGGTTCTAATGTATCAGGCTGGGAACCACTGTTCAAATTGTCAAAATATGTGCGCGGCGGAAAATGAGTTGACAATTGCAAACTTTCCTGATATTTTGTAAACAAGAGTGCTGATCAATCGAGTATTGTCAGTATAGTCATCATAAAGATTAACTTGTTATTGACCGAAGGATACCAGAAATATATGGGAAAGTTGCAAAACAAGTTTTACACAATCATTTTTTCTAGGTTGGTGTGCGAGAAAGTTCAGCAAAACATATTTATCTTTGTGTTTTTTTAAGCAGCATTAAAAGGAATTTCGTAGATTTTTGTATTAATATCACATACATCCCAACTCATGTTTGTGTGAATACTGAATGAGTCTGGATATATTAGAACTATAAAAAAAATCCATGCGCATAGCGGGAGGGGGCGTGGACCAGACCCCAAGTGTCTGTACCACAGGGCCCGACACTAACACTGGTCTGAGACCAGTGAAAATTCTGGAGGACCAGTAAATGTCCTATTTACAAATTGTGCGTTTCTGCACTGTCGGACCATTGGCCAAAATAGTTTGTGTCTAGGCCTGTCACAGGGTCGAATCTCGGCTGGGGCACTTGGTCATTTCTAAAACACTTATCAGTGTTTCCCACCCAACTGAAGATGTACTGGTTGGAAACCAAGAGGTTATCTTGCATGTATCGGTACTATACACCGGGCACGTTAAAGAACCAAGGAGTCTATTCGGACCAAGCTAGGGTAACACCTGCCAATAATGTAGATATAGTGAATAGCACCGATACACCTCGGGTTTCCATCTCTAGTTGGGTGGGAAACACTGAAAAGTGTTCTGAAATATCCAGACTCCAGTGCCCCTGATCAAGATTGGAACCATGGACCTCTGGATTGGTAGTTGAGAGCGTTAACCACTATATTTACAGACAAGGATAATGTTGATAACATACCTGTATTTTGAATGGTACTGTGGCATAATTCTGCAGGAAAATTTGATAGATACAGATTCAGCTTTTGAAAATAGCAGCTGCAATTTAAGTTTAACTAAGACTTGACTTGACCCATTTGAATATTTGTCAACTTTTAATTCTTTATCCTACTCCTAGAAAAGTGTTTTGTGCATGACAAATAGGAATTTTACTAATTAGTGGTTTCATTTTGCATCAGTACTTGCATATACTATATACTATCAACATCACACTTCGGGGCATATGTCCCTTACAAATACAATGCCAGCTATTGTTATGATATATGCTTGTACATTTTTTCTAATTATTTCCTCCGGTTCTTGCAGCACATCGTTCAAGCTTTAATAGATACAGCACTGCCACCAGGTGAGACTGAAAAACGCCATCATGACATTTTTGGATGCTGTTTACGTATGGCAACTTGTGCTCTGCTCCATGAACAAATGTTCAACCAAGAATCCCTGCTGCAGAAAGAACAGCTATCATTGGTAATTTGCAGTTTTATTAATGATTTTTACTGAACTTGCACACAAGTTCGAGGGCTCGGTACAAAACTATTGTACGTGGGGTGTCCCAGAATAGCGTATAATCATTATCACGTTATATCATGAGAACTATCATAATTCTTGTCTGGGCTATTTCTCAAGAACCTCTGCTCAGATTTTAACAAAACTTCATAGATAGCTTCACTACAAAGTGGAGATGCGCATATCTTAGGCACTTTCCGGTTCGCTGATTATTCACACAGTTATGCCCCTTGGAAGATCGCACTACTAAATTCTTGTCCAGGCTATTTCTCAAGAACGACTGCTCAGATTTTAACAAAACTAATTACTTCATGGATAGCTTCACTACCAAGTGCAGGCTTTCCAGCGTTCATAGTTTTTCCTAGTTTTCCTACTTTTTCCTACTTTTTTGAATGCCCTCCTAGTTTTTCCTAGTTTTGTCTAAAACCTCCTACAGGGTTCCCACAGAGCCGGGAAAACGGGAAAAAGTCGGAAATCTGTAAAATCGAATCCCGGTCATGAAAAGTCGGGAATTTTATTCAAAACTGGCCAAAGTCGGGAAAAACCGGGAAAGGTGCGAAAGTTCGAAGTATGAACATATTCGGGTACGAAACTACTTCCATATAGTAGTTATCAAAGCGTGTTATTAAAACGGCACCCGTCAAATTGTTTTCCAAAGTGTCAGCATCTTTGGTAAACATTCGTTTTCGTCGAGAAATAGGCTTCAGTTTAAAACAAACGTTGTATGACCTGTCGTTTATATAACAATAATGAGCGTTGACATTGAATACAACGGCATCGGCAGTCATCACGTTAGCATCAAAGCTGAGAAACTTAACTTTGAGGACGAAACATTGGTCGGTCTGTCAGTCGGTCTTTCTGTTTGTAGACCAAAATTATGGTTTCCATTCAATATCTCAATAGGCTTTGTCCTATGATCTTGTCACTTAACATGGATGTTGGTTACCACCAGTAAACGATCCCTATTGATTTTGGTGTCAGTAGGTCAAAGATCAAGGTTTCTGGGACCTGTAACATTAATGACTATTTGACATACACAGGTCTAGGAAAGTGTTACATGTACAGATCATCTGTAAAGTTACCAAATATCTGTAAAATTATTATTATATACCCCCAGATACACAGTATATGGGGGCTATAGTTATTGGAGTCATGCTTGAGGATAGTTGGTCCGTGCAAATTTTGTCCGCGCTATTTCACTGTAACCATTGGTCGTATTTCAATGAAACTTTGCATGACTGATCAGTACCAAGTCTAGTTATGCATATCCTCGGCACACGTTGGTCGGATGAATTTTAAGGGAGTTATGGTCCTTTGTTTTTTATGCCCCCGTATCGATAGATCGGGAGGCATATAGTGATTCACCTGTCCGTCCGTTCGTCCGTCCGTCCTGGTTAACCCAAATTGACCGTTTCTTCTAGCATCATTATGGCTTGCTACAAAGCTTCCAAACTTGCATGGATGTTGTATATGAACACTCTCCACACACCTGTATCACCTGACCCCATTTTGACCTTCACCTTGACCTAATTTGGACTTAGACTTATTTATGGACAAGGCTTCCACAGGGGGCATAAGCGTTTATTGAACGCAGTCTTGTTTTACACTTAAAGTTTGTCCACACTATTTCTCTGTTACTAATGGTCACAATTCAATGAAACTTCGCATGAATGATCATTACCAAGTCTAGTTGTGCATATCCTCACCACATGTTGTAGGATTAATTTTAAGGGACTTATGGCCCTTGATTTTTTACACTCATAAATTTTGTCTACACTTTTCCTTTGTTACCATTGGTTGGATTCATTTAACGTTTGCATGGATAATCAGTACTTAGTCTAGTTGTCTGTCAGAGCACATTTAAGTGACTGAGTCAAGCAGTATTTGGGGTATTTATCACATTCACTGATTCAGTGATATTTCTTGTATTTATTGTAATCTATAAATTGACTGATTATGAAAATCGAAGTGATATATTTTAAGATGTAATACGTCAAATAAGATGCATTTTATGAATTTCAAAAATTGACTGATTACCCAAAACAGTCATGAAATAACTGTTTTATTACCTAATACATGTACTCTATATAACTACAGTAAAGTTCTACTTATACAACAAACAAAAAGGATATTTCTAAGACATTTTGTCATACTAATTGCGGATATTTTTTGTTATAAATTCAAGACTGTCATTATCCCCATGATTTTATTATCAAACAAATAAAATCGGCATGTAATAAAGCAAAAAGCGACAAAACATTGTTCAATAGTTATATTAAAAATACGCTGTATATCTAGCAGGGTGTTTTTGCAGGAATTTATATTGCGCATCGTAGTGCGCAGGTAACAGTTCATCCAGGGGTGTAACAGTCAAAACTGTTGCCCTCCTGGCAATGAACTGTTTCATACCTGAATCTAAAAATAAATATTAAGACATGAAACAGTCAAAAATAACAAATTACTGCTAGGTAATAATATAAAATGTGTACGGTTACTGCGTTAATCAGGTAGGAAAAACTCCTAGTTTTTGGCTCAACCTTCCTAGAATTTCCTAGTTTTTTGTAAATAATTTTCCTAGTTTTCTCCTAGTTTTTTCAAAGATGCTGATGGAAAGCCTGCAAGTGGAGATGCGCATATCATTGGCACTTTCCGGGTGGCTGATTATTCACACTGTTAAGCCCCTTGGAAGATCGCACTATAACTATATACTAAATTCTTGTCCGGGCTATTTCTCAAGAACCACTGCTCAGATTTTTATGGACATGGCTTCCAGGGGGGCATAAGCGTTTATTGAACGCAGTCTTGTTTGCACTTACAATTATGGAACAATGTTCTCAGTGTGTGATAACACATGTGTGTCGTGACCAGCTTTTAGGCGCCAAAACGTAACTTTGTGACTTAAATATGTTATTTCTGATGTTGTTTTGGCCTGATTACTTAACTTTAGTAATGTGATAAAAAGAATCTATGAAGATTGCATTTCTATCTGAGCAGCATATCACACAAACTTGTTGTCTACGTGGCATATTCACTGATAAAGTTATTGTGTGAGCGAGGTGAAATGCGTTGATATTCTGAGCAGCATGTCACACAAAGTCATTCTCTACTTGTCTACTTGATGATAATTGATATTGAGAAAGTTATTGTGGAACGCAGCGAGCTAGAAAAATGCACCTGCAACACAAACTCGGTCTCTACCTGATAAAGTTCATTTCAATGATTAAGTTACAGTATGCCCAGTCACGCAGAATCCTGCATTTTTCAGGCAGCAAACACGATGTCCGCGCAACTTTTTCAATGTCCGCGAGTGCCGTTACGCATTTTGTTGGTGCCGACTAATACACAATCTCGGCAAAACTTTTAGCAGACAGTGACCTAAAACCGATAAACGCTTGCTTTTTAATCTTAAACAACCTGCGTCAAACATCGAGACAATCTAGACTCATTTGTATCATGTGGCATTTCCAAGTGCCGAGGCACTATTTCTACTAATCAATCAAGTGAACGAGGTCGTCATTTTGTCATAACAGCATATTACTACAAGTGCGACAGTAAACTGAAACAATATTGCGGGTGTTATCATTAATTTAGGATAAAACATTTTGGAAACATCGCGCAAATTGGCAGCCATTTTTTAAGAATGTTTAAAACCGGTATCCAGTCCGAAAATACGTTCACAAATCAGATACGATTTACCTCCCTTTCCACATACAAAAATTAGGGTACCCACTTTCTTAGGCCTGTACCCACTTTTTCCAAAACTAGTGGGTACAGATACCCACTTTAAAAATTCCAGTGGGCATACTGAGTTACTGTTACATTATTATGCTTTCCATCTTTGATGAGGGGGTATATTGCTTTGCACATGTCTGTCTGTCTGTCTGTCGTATAAAATGGTTTCCGTTCAATAACTCAAGAACGCTTTGACCTAGGATCTGTAAACTTTACATGGAGGTTGGTCATCAATAGTAGATGACCCCTATTGATTTTGGGGTCAGTAGGTGAAAGGTCAAGGTCACTGTGACCTTCACCATTTCTGACTATTTAATTGGTTTCCGTTCAATAACTCAAGAACACTTTGACCTAGGATCTTCAAATTTTACATGAAGGTTGGTCATTTATAGTAGATGACCCCTATTGATTTTGGGGTAAGTAGGTCAAAGGTCAAGGTCACTGTGACCTTTACCATTTCTGACTATTTAATTGGTTTCCGTTCAATAACTCAGAAACACTTTGACCTAGGATCTTCAAACTTTACATGGAGATTAGTCATCAACAGTAGATACCCCCTATTGATTTTGAGGTCAGTAGGTCAAGGTCACAGTGACATTTATCATTTCTGACTATTTGGCTGCCATGGGGGCATACATGTTTTACAAACATCTCTTGTTAAATCAGGTTTTGTACTGGCTATTTCAAAACTGAAATATGTATATTATATTATTGCAGATGTTATATCCGACAAGTTTGGCATCGCCAGATGTCAAGTCCGTGAGAAGATGAGGGTATCGCTTAGACAACTTAGGATCATGTATTGGTAAAGACCTGCTTTCGTCCCAGCTTACCAGAATTTAACAGCCTGTTGTCCCTATACCGAGAATTACCATCCAAAAAATTTGTAAAGAGATTACTGCGAGATTACGCTTCATGTGAAGTTAAATTGGAAGAGACTCGATGAATGCGATTTAGTAGCTACAAACTGAACTCAAGCGATGTGTCTTTAGAGAAAAGAGAGAGGCCGTTGTTGTAAAACTGGCCAATGATTTTGTGCATTTCTGTCTGTAATTGAAGGTGATGATTTCTCTACCATGAAAGATCTTCTCAGTACTGGACGTCCCTCGGTGAGTGCTGCTGTTGACATGACTGCTACTCCAACCTCACAATCGAAAACAAATACACCGTGTGTGTGCATATATGATAAAGGAGTGTCAATTTTCCGGATTTATCAAGAAATGGCAAAGTTATGGTCAATTATCTCTGCTCTGAAGGATTTTCTTCAATAAACAGTTTGAAAAACTGAGTTATATATGGTTGACAGCCTCTAGTTTGTCAAAAATGGTCAGCCGCATATGATTTCCAGGATTTTTAATTTGGCTCTGTTGACACCCCTGATGATATCAACATCCTTAAGGATTCATTTAGCAGTCTTCAAGCTGACATGATGCTACTCTTAAAGCAGTCAAACATTGCCGTTAAAAACTACGTTCAGATCAGATAACTGCTGTTAATGAATCCCTTAAGCTCTACGGGCAGGAACTCATCAATTGTACAGAATTGGTGAACAATGACATTATATAGATAACCCAGCCAAGCTCAGACGCTCGTATCACCTCTATTAAAAACCAGTTATCGTCAATCTTGAATAGAGTTGAAAAACTAGAAGTTGTTGTTGAACAGAATAACGCTTTCATTGCTGACAAAGTAGAGTTACCGGTACTGGAGTCATCAGCCAAAGTAGTGAAAACGTATACACATAGCAGTATGATAAATATACTACGGACATAGAACCATCTAAAGACCCCGATTGTAGTGAAATTCATTGTGCTCAAAACTGTAACTTTGAAGTAGTCATCAAACAAGAAAGGAAGACGAATTCCACGAATAAGAATACTATTGACAAACTTTTATCTGGGATTACCCCAGTGCAAACACCAGTTACATCCCCTCTTAAATCAATAACTATGAATGAACATGCCTCAGGCTAGAATATTTTCTTCGCACGAAAATTGGTGGATATTGGTGTGCCAATGCCGGACAATAGACTCAGACACTTTACTAGCTCAGGTCTGAAAGATCATAATTTTATGGCTCGTGATATTCCTGCACAGGTCTCCAATCGTTATCTGACTCGAACATTCTCTGATCCGACCCTGAAGATTTCAGCAACTACACAAGGAAGAGATCCAAATTTTTCTGTGTAACTGGATTTATGTAACTTTGTCACAATGTTTGCCTCTTTGAAATCTATGTCAAGTTCATAACTGGGTCATCTGGGGTCAAAAACTAGGTCAAATCAAAGAACAACCTTGTTAACATTTTAGAGGTCACATTTTTTATCTTAATTAAACTTGGTCACAATGTGTATCGTTATATACTCTAGGTCAAGTTCGCTACTGGGTCAACTAGGGTAAAAAACTAGGTCAACAGGCCACATCGAAGAAAACGGTTGTTTATAATCTAGAGGTAGCATTTTTTATCTCATCTTTGTAAACCTGGCCATAAAATGTGTATTTGTAAATTGTAAAATCTGCATCAAATATTAAAGTCATATGAATTTTAACACTAAAACAATGTTTGAACTAAGTTTTGGTGTGCGGGTGTGTGCTATTGATATTCAAAACAGACTTGCAACTAGTTTTCAGGATTAGGCATTATGCCTCAGTAGAACACCTGATTGGCTGTATTAGAATAGAAATAATGAATATGTACCTGGGTTTTATCTATAATTAAGCACGGTCACTTGTTCGGATGCATACATTCAATAACGTGTGCTATGCACTCGTGATTTAGTTACTATGCATCAAAACTTGTGTCCGTGCTTTATTCTACGATAAATCACAGGTACATATTATTTCTTAATTAAATTATGGGCCAATAAATTTCTACTTACTTTTATTCTATCTATACATTTCAATGCTTATTTTGATTAGTTTCCTGATAACCTTAAATCAGCTTTGTATATGTTTGATTATAAAGTTGTTTGCAACAACTTATATAGCAATTTATTTTTATTATGCACATACTTTGTAACTTTCTGTCATGAAGGGAACTCTCATTGTTTTTAATGTCGGTCTAAAATGTTTCCTCATTTCAACCTCTCCAGAGCAGCATTCAATAGAGCAACAACCTCTTTAAAGCGATATAACTATTTTACAGTAACATTTTCTATATATTTTACCACTCTAGGCACAACCTCTGTACAACAACCAAACTTTGTGTTTACCCAAAGGAGTTACTCTAGACAGGTTGTTCTGTGGTTTGGTCAAAATGTAGCAAGCTGTGATGTATTTAACAATGAATTTAATTTGCTTATTAATGTCAAAAAAGTTATTATATTTATCTATTTATGCAATGTCTTTCTAAAGTTTATATTAATGCAATGTCTTTCTGTATGTATCTACATCATTGTTCACCAGGTCTTTCATGTTGTTTATATGTTAAACATTGTTTTGTGTTTTGATTGTATTGTTGTATATCAGTAAGAACATCTTTTATTTTTTCAAGTAAATATTTTATTAATTGATATTTATTGTTGTATTCTTTATTATATTTGAAAAGGTATGCCATTTCATTTTATTGATCAAAGTGAGTTTACACAGCCAAAACAACATTTAAACCTGGATTCATCACATTGCTTTGAAAAGGTATTCCATTTAATTTTAATTAAAAAAAAGTGAGTTAAAAGCATGTTTAAACCGAGCTAAAGCTGGCTAAATACGGGTTAAAGCCGTGTTTAATGCGAGTTTAAAGCTTTTTTTTTATACAGCTGAAACTCGCTTTTAACTCTTCTACTGGGTGGAAAGTTGGTTTCTTAGTGAGCTAAACGTGAGTTTAAAGCGAGTTAAATGTGGGTTAAAACCGTGTTTAATGCGAGTTTAAAGCGTGTTTTTTCACAGCTAAAACTCGCTTTTAACTCACTTTTAGCTCACTAAGAAACCAACTTCCCATCTAGTAGAAGTGTGTTAAAGCGAGTTTTTTGACGCATAAAAAACTCACTTGCTGGGAAAAGGTTGGCTAAAGTGGGTTTAAAAACCCACTTAAAACCAACTTATTGAGAAAAAAACACACTAAAAACACACTTACTTGAAATAAGTGAGCTAAAAGTGAGTTTTAAAACCCACATAAGCGAGTTTTTCAGCACAGAAAAAACACACTTAAAACCAACTTATTGAAAAACACACTATAAACTCACTTTCTAGAATAAGTGAGCTAAAAGCGGGTTTTAAAACCCACATAAGCGAGTTTTTCAGCACAGAAAAAACACACTTAAAACCAACTTATTGAAAAAACACACTATAAACCCACTTTCTAAAAATAAGTGGGTTTTAAAACCCACATAAAACCGACTTAAGTGAGTTAAAGCGAGTTAAAACTGTGTTTAAAGCGTGTTTTTCCCAGGTTTTGCTCAGAAAAAACCCAGTCGGTAAGCTAAAAGACTCGCTTTTAGCACGGTGCCAATACCACACGGTTTAACACGGTTTTAACCCGCGTTTAACCCGGGTTTTGCTCGCTTTTTGGAGAAGTGCACCAAGAATATTTATATACAAACATATAAAGATAAGCGTATCATCATACAGAAAATTGAGATGAAGGGATGGCCTGTATGTTTGTACTTTGACGAGAGATCATCACGATTATTCGTTGCTTTGTATCAGTGTGACGTCATCCGAGTATTTGATTTAAACATTGAATAAGCGGTATCTGACACTCATCACGAAATAACCCTTCGTTTTTGTTTTAGCCTTCAAATGCAGTGTGTATTGTATATAGGCGGGTCACTAACAATGGTTTGCATGAATATAATAATTAACTTTATTGAACACTAGAAATATGAATTTCAGTGTTACTCTACACCGAGTAACGAACACTTCACTTGAAAGTATAATGATCGTGACATTTTGTGGGCACTAATTAACACTCACTGTGATATGTTAATTAATCTGTGGACAGTGTATCAAACCATTCTGTTTCAGGACAAACGTTACTATCTACCATGGATATATTTCATAAACTTGGACGATGAAGTAATGATTATTTGATCAACATGATATTCTGGAACTACAGTTTGATTTACGTTACATAAATACGTATATATCGTCACTATACTCACATTTAGCTTGTTTCTAAACGTTGATTTTATATCAAAATGATTTCTACTTGACATGTTATAGTTTCATGTATCACAAATTGTAATATGCAAACGTGCATGGTATATATGTATATAACTTGTATTTCTTTATTAATAAAGTATTATTTAATAACAAATAGTTTGGTTTTTATTCCATAATATAACTCTTATTGTATGTTTATTAATACAGCGAATTGTATATAACATATGTAGATACCCAGGTGTGTTTGTGACAATCATGCAAATTAGCAGAGACTACTATGTACGGTTATAAACTTGGGGGATGACCTTTAGAAGCTCTATGAATAACATGAACAAGCATATAGGGTCGACAATACGTGTACAAGTTAAGCAAAATACAAAAAGCGAGTCATCATGTTTGACCTTCGCATGTCTTGATAATACGAATGTTATCAATATCACTATTCGGGCTATGGTTTAAGGGAGACAATCATGCTCTGAAATTACTTGTATGGAAACTAGTTACCTCCCCTGATCTGGTGAATCTCATGAAAACTTTGTTGATTGTTTTATTAAAAACATTCAGCTTCACATAACACAAGAGAAGAACAGACAATATGTTTTATGTGCACACATTCGTAAAAATTAAATATGGATAAAACAAGACTATTTTTCATACAATAAATAATTTTTAGCTTAAAATATGTCTCCAAATGAAGTGAACTTGGGATAAACTCGAGCATGTACGAGCAACTAACATTCCACCGGTCAATATTGCATCTTTGAGACGAATTTTCTACTTTTCATCAATGTTCTGTTTGATTGTTGTTGTTTCAGTTGTTCAGTTCTGTTCTATTAAACGTACACAATGACCAAACTGATGGATGGATTCCAACCAAAGTATAACTACGAGAAGACAATAGTGAAATGGTTTACATGCAATCTGTTATGCACGAAAAAAACGTCAATACAAAGAAATGCATGGATTGGCATTTCTTTTCAAACACCTCTCGCATTATGGTACTCTTTGCATAAAATGATGTGAGCATCTAGTTATAAGCGATGATTTCGGTCATTGAAACACGTTCTTATCAACTATTGAGCATCTCTAAAGAGAACATATTATGAAACATACAATTTATATCTTTAATATATGGGCGTTGCCACCAACAACCGTGTTGGCCAGACTAATAAGAAGGCGTGTTGGGGATGTGGTAGGGATTTGGGACATTCACAAGTCACAACCTGGCTAGGAAATCAACATCCTTTCCATCACACAACCGTCTTCTATCACTTTTGTTTTAGTTTATAGTAATAATGATAATATCTTTATTTAAAGAAGATGGCACATAAAGGTTATGTACAAAATGTACACATTTAATGTAAAATGCTTAAAGTTCCACGAACAAGAACACGTGCGTAAAGTTTAAAGCCTAGTTGCCTAGCACCGTAAACGATTGGACGCCTATGCTAAATAACCTCCATCATGGCCAAAAACTTTCTGTTTGAAACCCGTTATGTGTCTAACATACAATTGAAATTTAACTCATTTCTCTCTCTCGGCATTTCGAATTGACGTCGTTAAAGGGCGGTATTTCATATTAGCTCAACACAGATAATATGTTCTGGACTGCTGAGATGCTAAGCTGCAGCTAGCGTCATGTGGTTTGGCTACCCTTGTTAACGTCAAGCTGCCAGGCTGCCAGGCTGCCAACTTCACGCACATGGCAGCAGTACAGTCATAATTAGAAGACAACAAGAATCACACCGCCCTATCACTGGGCTTACACGTTCTGGAACTACCCTGATCCATCAAGTTATACTAGTGTGACGTTGGTATGCAGCGGCCTGTAACCTTCCTGAATAGGTAAAATCCCGACCTAGACGGACGCTCAAACAATCTAATCAAAGTTGTGACAATCCAATGAAATTAAAGACAATTGTCCGAATAATTGATGAAATGATGCTGAAAGATGCGTAGACTTAACCAATGCGATATATCAACGATCATTCGACAACTTGACTTTGGCGACTAAGCACAATTACCGCAAAGTCTGCTACTTACAATAGCGGTGTAACGTGATATTTACTAAATCGTGAACATCACTTTTCAACCCATTGAATCTACTATTCAATTGCACTGTCCCAGTCAACTAAATTGCTGTTCCCGCCTTTTTAACGTCTTTTCGTTTGAAATCGGCGCACTTGTCTTTAGTTTCGCGTGTCGCTAATCAAAGTTATTATTCCTAAACGTTGTAGCCATTGTTTTTTATCGCAGTTCACCGCACTGACCCCCGATGACACATTTTCTTTAGTACACGTTGTTGAAAGTTAACATTTGAGTCATGGCCTCTGATCATATCGTTCAAGCAATCGATTATCGTTTGTTCAACCGATGTTATCTCGCAATGTTTACCACTCGTCACTTTCTGTAATTGTTTCGATGAATATAATATGGTCTGTAAATGTTTAAAAAGGGAAACAACAGGCTGAGTTACTGTAGCCTGTATGACACTTTGAGCATAAAAGTTGAAATTTTGTTGTTCATTATGTGTTATTTCCATTGTATCACATGGAGGTTTTGAAGTCCAAAGGGACAAAATTAGGGTCTTCATTCATGAATGAATAAAAACACCACATACGTGAATAAAAATATGTTATAAGTGCATTCGGTCGAATTGTGTTCGGTCTGAATGATAATTAGCTGTTTAGCCATATTGACATAGCAAAGTTGCTACATGGAAATATCTAGAATATATTGATCACCCCTCGTTCGTTCGTGAAATTCACGCATATTCATTGAAATTTTAAAATGTTAAAATACTTTGCTCTTATGTTTGAAAGACTATTAATTAATTGTTTAAACAATATATAGCTAATGTTTCCTTGTTGTACATGTATCCGACTTAAAATAAATATTGTATTTGTATTTTGTATATTCATAATATTTTGAACGTATGTGCGCTATTTTGAAATCGATTCTACAAACCAGTCTCAACGTCTCTTTCTTTTGATTTATTCCCGTCACAACTCCACATGTGGAGGCCATGACCATAGCCAATGTCGCGGAAGAACTCGACATACCGATTCCTGCGTGGAACTCGATTACCCGCTATTAACTGACAACGTTTCAACATGTGCAGGACATAACGGTACCAATGTCACTCGAAAGTCCATACCTACAATTGAAAACTTCTCCACATGTGAAGGAAATGTAACTTCTATCATGGAAGACCAATAAAGTCAAAGACTTTCAAAGTTGTTTTGGTATACACTCTGTTATATTAAGTTTGATAAAATTAATCCGACAAATACGGTAAGTAAATTCACGAAGGAATGGTATGAATTTATTCCCAGCGAGCCATGAAATTGTCAATCGCTTAAAACACATTTAAAACAAGCCCAGATTATAACGATAGTTTCACTGAACTATTTTATCTGCATCGTACAAACGAAACCCAGATGATACATAGTACACGACCCTTTAATTCACGTGGTCATCACAGCTTAAGTGAGAAAATAAGTTATGGTTTCAACTTTGACTTAGATCCATCGTTGATAAAGATTTATTAGAAAAAATCACGGGGATATATATTTTACTTAAGTACAAAATAAACTCATTTATTAACTCGTACATGTGCTTAAATTAAACCTGTTTTCGCCTCTTGGCTAAAAACGAGAAATACACGCCCATTTATTGCCATAATTTCAGTAAGTTATGAAGAAAAAAAATGAACAAATGACTTTGATCGTACACCGCGTTTATTAGTTAAAATTATTAAATAGATTTGCCTTCGATTGAGACAGTGGTAGTGCGCGACCATTCGGTTCTATCCCTACTTAATTGGCCAATGCCCTCCGGCTTTGATGGAAGAGACAGAATGTTGTATGATACAAGGAAGACGTCCGAGATTCGAACCAGTGACCTTTGGAATGGTGGTCGAGAGCGATAACCACCATCGGCCACCGTTCCAACATATCAAATCATTAGCAATACGTTAAATACACTTTGGCGCTAATAATCTAAAGGTGTTATATTCCAGATGATGAAAAATTAAAGATTTGAAAAAAAAACTTTGAAAAAGTTCTTACAAGATTCATTACTATCAACGTAAAAGAGTGTGCAAGAGAAAATGTCGACAAGGTAAACGAATCATAGGCCTAACACAACAATACTACATGTATATTAAATGCATATTTTGACATACATTTGCAATGAAATGAAATTCATGGTAAAATAGTGTTTCATCAAAGAACATCGCAAGCATACTCATGCAATAACCAGGCGCGTAGCTACCTGAACGCAAAATACGCAGCTGCGTACATATGCTTCTCAAAAAGTAAAAAAAGGAATTCATGATCGAAAAACGCAATAAAAACTGATACTGTGACGTCACATGTGGAGCAGCAATCTGTCAGTTGCCTGTGGAAGAACAGTATGGTGGTTATATTCGCGAATATGTAAAGAAATATCGCAAGTAACGATACAGATTAAAATGAAATGACATTGCTACCAAATAAATAGAGGGTCTATCCCAAGTTGTCAATCAATCCCAGGCCGTGTCTTTTCATATAAGAAATAAAATGGTACCAGAAAGTTCCTTGCTTGAAGCGCAGCATAAAACGGACACTGGCTCGCATACACTCGTGGTGATGGATAACATCGGGAATGAGGTGTCGAGAGTGATTAATATAATAAGCTGGAAAAACATGTTTCACAATCGACCTTAAATAGATAAGTAAACACTAAACTAATTGATATATACATGTTCAATATAAGAGTACATAATTACAAACCACTTATAGTTGTATACATGTATTTCATTCAATTACAGTAAAACCTCGATAAGTCGAGCATCGTTATTACGAGCATCCGGCCTATGTCGAGCAAAGTCCCGGCGAATTTGCTCTATGTTGTATATTAATAAACTTCTGATATGTCGAGCACCTGGCTTATCTCGAGCATTCGGATTATCCCGATGGGTCCTCGAGATAACGAGGTTTTACTGTAAGTAAAACATAAATGACAAACACGCCAAATATTTGTCTACTGAGGAATATAGAAGCCCCCGACTTGTTGACCATCAAAGTTTGGCGTCTATTTCAACAAAAAGGGGTCAGTCTGATAAAAAGGGACCCAAGCACTTCATAGTACCAGACTGAACACAAAGGTGATCCCATAGTTCTGTGCTCGGAGTTACCAATCCAATAAGATCTCATCAATCAAGCGATGACAATGTCATTTAACGAAATTGTCAGGTCCCCATCAAACTCTAGTCTAGGGGTCAGAGATCACAAATCTGAGGGATTAATTTGCCCATGCGTGAATGTGTCACTGTATGGTCAGTACAGATGTCTGAGAAAATATATCAAAGTACTAGGGAACCTTTTCAGGACAACACTCAGTGTGTAAGGATAGTTACAGATAAATGAAACTCAACATGCCGAACATAGCCTTTATTAGCAAGTCAGCCTTCTGCTGAAATATTTGAGGCAAATGAGTGCCTCCACCCGTATTTGAACCCGGGTCGCCAGATTAGTCGGTAAGTACGCTAACCAATTAGCTTTGGAGGCATACCGTGGCCAATAGTATTACACTCATATATACAGGCTACCTTGAGTCATTACCCTGGGAAACCAGCAATTACATAGAACTATTTTGCATTCGGCTGTGTCGAAGTGTTGCTTGGACACTCAGCTTTATCCCTGCCTAATTGTCCAATGAACTCCGTCTTCGAGGGAAGAGACGGAATGTTTCTCTGGTACAAGGAATCCGGGAGCGCTGCCCTAGCTCGTTCCGAATAGACTCCTTGGTTCTTTAACGTGTACACTGGGTTTCCAGCCAATTCACAAACACTGAAAGCGTTTCTGAAAGTCCAGTGTCACGGCCAATATTCGAACCATGGACCTCCGGATTGGTAGTCGAGAGCGCTAACCACTCGACTAACTTTCCACCCATGACACATGGTACTAACTATATGCTGAGCCTCAGGTAGGGGCATGGAAGATATACTAGTACAATTTGAACGATTTTGATATGTTGCTGCCTGGGATCAAACGCATGACCTTTCAAACTCGATTCCAGGGCACTACCACTGCCACTAAGCTATCAGAACCCAGGGTACTGTTTTATCAAAGCACAGGATAAACGAAAAATTGAAACTGACACTGTAATTTTAATTCTTAATTCAATGTATTTTGATGTACAACAAATTGGGAAAGAGAAATGCGAATAACGCACGGTCAAAGTCAAAATTTATTTGTTGTCGGAAATTTGGTTCGAAGTCGAAGGTCAATTGTGAAAACAAGTCTTACAGTTTATACGTATCAATCTCGACACCTCATTCCTGATGTTATCATTCGCAACGAGGGTTATATAGAAGAAATATCAACTGTGTATCGATGATGTCTCGTATAATCGGTTACGGAATAAAATAATTACGGTTGATTTTAATTTTGCGTTGACCGATTTTTGTTCTTGCTTTCTTAAGAAAAAACTACGTTGCGATTATGTCCACACTGTCTGTTGGTAGAATATAATTATGAAACAAATATTTAGCATGTTCGTGTACTTACGGATTCTATTCAATACACTGTGTTTCTTGAAAGGACAGTATCAAAGATCGTCAGTGCGGTTGTTGTGCTTTACATAATTAGCGCAAAACACTCGAGGGTCTTATTACAAAAATATAGGTGTGTGAAGTTGGCTCAAAATACGACATTCAAAAAACCGAATCGAGTTGCACGACATTCGATTTATGACACTTTTTTTAATGTCGTCCTTTGTCGTATGTCGAGCTGCACGACATTCGATTTTCAGTTGAGTGTCGTCCAGTGTCGTATTGGACAGCTACTTCACACAGCTAAAATATATGTTGTTTCATATATCTTATATCGTTAAAAAAATATTCCTTCCGCAAAAGTGTTCTATTGTATACAACTGGGTTCATCAAGTAGCTTTTATAACTATTATAACAATGTTTTAAAACCAGTAACAATGACTTGACAATAGACTGTTTATAGAGTAAATATTTATATACAAGATATTTGAAAAGACACATGTTTATTTAATGCATTTGGAATCTCTTTTATTACTGAATAATCCGTCGGCCGATTATGTAGTGTTTTGGTTTGTTTTTGGTGAACACACAATGAGAGGTTCCCCGAAGGCTGGTACACAATTCCGTCACATTTGTCTTAGTTATTTTAGCGGTTTATCTATGTTTTGATCAGTGCAGACATGACATGTTAACAGGTTGTTCAGTGTATGCCGATTGAAGTGGTTCTTTCAAATGATTGCTGCCGATCCGAGCATAGCCTTTATTTGCCAGTCAGCTATCGGCTGAAATATGGCAGGCATATATACGTGTACCTACACCCGGTTTTGAACCCGGGTCGCCAGATTAGACAGCAAGCGCGCTAATCATTGAACTACAGAGGCCAGATTGCTTCTAATACAATGTTTCAACTGAAATAGAAAAATAAATAGTGTATACTAGTTTTGTTCTACATTGAGTACATAAAAAACGCACATGTTGCATTTTCTCCATATGGTTACATGTTAAGCCTCTGAATGTCACACACAACAATGAGTGTGATGTGTTTCGATTGTGTTTAACAATTTTACCGTTTCAGCCAAGATTTCTTTGAAGAAATCGCTGAATGCATTATTTTCTAGAAACTGTTCTTTTAACAACTTGAATTTTAACAACCTTCAAATCAGACTCGCATGCGAATACGATATAAAGATGAAAGAAAGCAGATATGCCTGGGAACATATAGACACAAAAAATACTGGTATACGAAGTGCATGAAGAACAGGACGGACTGACCAAAATGACCGGTTTAACAAGTACCCCTATTCACTACAGAACCGTTCGCAATGTATTCATTCCATTCCATACACTAACCGAATCATTGTATGACTTATTGGGCTATTATACAATTCAACTTGTATGACTTATTGCGAGCAAAAGCACATCTAACTTCCGGTCATTGTATGACTTATTGGGCGATTAAACAATTCAATTTGTATGCCTTATTGCGAGCAAAAGCACATCTAACTTCCTGTCATTGTATGACTTATTGGACAATTATACAATTTACCTTGTATGACTGATTGCGAGTAAAAGTACATGTATCTAATGTCTCTCTCTTCCTTCAGGGGCTTTCTCTCAGTCTGCCCTTTTGGTCAGATCATGCTGTATCTGCACTGATAGAGGATGCACCTGCGCCCTTGTGGCCGCAACACAATCGTGTAAAGTGCCTTTGAACGTGACAGTGCCAGTAAACTGTGTTCGCATGAAAACGGCGCTGTATAAAACTGGTATATTTATTTTTATGTAACTTCCGGTCACTGTATGACTTATTGAGATACTATACAATTCAACGTGTATGAGTTATTGCAATTATCGGAAGTTGACTCATTTATACGCCGTGATGTGTAAATAAATTGAATATTTGTACTTAAAACACTATCTGTTCTGTTGTATTGTTTTAAATCCGTGTTTGTATTATTCAGTCTATCGTGTCAATGTCTATGAACTCAACAAGTTTACAATTGACAAACTTTGATATTAACGGCCTCTCTTATAATCGTTTTAATTCGATCACTTCCACGTTACACTGATAAACTGACTTTTCTCGCGGCACTTCTCAAACTTAAATAAGATAAAGAGGTGAAAAGTTGAAATCAATTTAATTAAACGCTTTGATCTGACCATCCTCTGATGTGATGTTAACTTGTTCTGCAATCGAATAGATACTAATGTTACATCAAGATTTAAATTAAGACACACAATGAGATGTTCTTTTCTCTGACCGCGATGAATGGGGCAAAGGATGCGCCGTCAACAGTCATTTTCAGCCGTCTTTGACGGACACAATGTTAATTTAAATCCATTTCGAGTAATCCATGGTATTAGTGTTTTCATATATTTCGACAGAACGGAAATCTTATTGAAGAGTTCTAGACGGGACTGCGTGATCTAATTAACCTCATCAAAAGCCAGACTTCGAACGTCAAGATGCTGCCAATCATTGCAGATCTCGTGCTGTCTCGTTACCGCGAGATCTCATTTTTAAAATGCAACGACGCGTGTTAAATCCAAATCCCTTAGCGTAGGAAATGAATGGACATCAATTTGAATCTCGTCTCCAACAGAACACGAAACAATGGAATCACTACATGAAATTCTAATTTACCTTTCATCGATGTCGTCCAATACGGGTCAGTTAAACCGGGATTAATATTTCAATGCATGGGCATGAGAATAGGGTAGTCCCGGGGAGTACAGTCAACGTAAAATTCCTATGGTAATCATTGTTTAGAATCCATTTGTGCATCCCCAAGAGCTCATAGACGTTCAGTACGCATGATAAAGTTGTAAAATTGTATCAATTACATATAATTCCCCTAGGAGAATCACATTTATGAGTTGTTTGTAAATAGAGAGTAGCAATCAAAAAGATGGGGTCTCTTCTCACAGGCGCTTGCAAGACGTATGATCAGTGTCATTCTGACGAATTCATGGCTGATTAAATTGTAATTTCACAGAGTGGAATGTGTGTATTTTTGTAATCTGTAAAGTAGCAAAAGCGCATCTTCTAATTAACTGATTGCTAATCTAAGAAATCCGACTGAAAGGTCCGTGGAAAACGTTTTTTCACGGCTCATTTCACGTGCGGCGTCACTGTGCCACAATCCAATGCATTCATTTGCCACTGATGGAAATCCGCGCTCTGATATTATTGGAAATATGTTTTCTATCAACTGCGGTGAATGGATGGCTACTATCATGTTTGCTTGAGGCTCCGTGCACGATACTAGTGCAAAGGGTGCTGTAATGTGACTGCTTTAATCAAAGACATACGCTGAATAAGACATTTTCTTGGTTGGCAGTGTGTTGGGCACTTCTTCGTTTAAGAATTTCTGACAGCTAAAACTAGGCATTATAGTCGTTTTGCTGTAAAAACTTGGTCTTGCAGCTAGTAATAATGTATTATACTTTTCGACAGCTTGGACTTGGGCGGATCTTTGCTTGTTAAGTTGGGCATTGTGTCCTGTATGTGTTTTATGTTTCCTGTGTTTCCTGTGCTCGGTTGGTTCACTTGGGCATTGTGCTTTGTGTGTGTTTAATGTTTTATGTGCTCGGCTGGTTAAGTTAAGTGCTCCCTTCCCTGTCTGACTTAATACAATCTTTTTGGCCAATCAGCTAGTTAAATAAAATAAATATACCAGAATTATATTGCGCCTTTTTCATGCGAACACACGTTCAAAGGCACTTTAGGTTCTTACAGAGCAAGGACTAAAGCCATATCATGTATTTTACATAACGATTAATTCTGCGTCCAGATGATTTACCAATATTGGTTAGGATGTGTTTTTCTGCAGTTTGGATGCAGATCTGTCAAATTTATTCGGGTTTATGAATTTTAGTCTAAATAATTCAGATACGCGTGTTAATATACGTACATTACCTGAAACAATACTTATTTTACACTACAAATGAAGTCGAGATAATTTAGACTTGACGATAACTATCCAGGATCAAATTTAGTGTCGGAAAAGTTTTTTTTACTCGTTGGCTATGCTTTGTAACCCCCGACAAAATCTACAGGGAGCCCACTGGGGTCACGATGTACAATAAACACCCAACAAGATACATGTACATGTATATGGCGTGGAAACCATACATTTATTGCTCTAATTGAATTACAATGTATAAAGTATTGAAAATAGACTAAGTAAAAAAATCACAATTTCAGACTTTAAAATCAATTTTAAATACTTTTGTCCTCCTGCTGTTTGTAGATATTGGCATGAGGGTCTCAAATACATCTTATTAAAAAGTGCTTGAACAGAACAGAATATTAAATTCACATATTTTTCACAGACATGTGCCCTGGTTTTAGAAAACCAAACATAAACAAGTACATGCACATCGAATTTCAAATTTAATTTTAATTTTATTCTATCCTTGGGGTGGAATGGTGGCCTAGTCGCTCTTGGGGTCACCGGTTCGAATCACTGGAAATTTCAGAAAATGAAGATGAACTGGTTGGAACCGAGAGTTAGTCTACACCGGGTACGTTAAAGATCAATGAGTCTATTGTGAAATGACTAGGGCATGCAGCGCGTCCATATTTCTAATATCACATAAAACTGTATGTCTCTCCCCCCGAAGCCGGAGGTGACTGTCATTCGCCAATGAAACATGGATAAAACCGACTTGCCACGTACTATGACTGTCTCAGCCGAACACAAAACATGCGTTTTTTTAAATGTTATCATCATTAATGTAAGGTGTTGAAGAAAATAATAAAATTACGAA
Source organism: Spisula solida (assembly GCA_947247005.1). Lineage (NCBI taxonomy): Eukaryota > Metazoa > Mollusca > Bivalvia > Venerida > Mactridae > Spisula > Spisula solida. The sequence continues at coordinate 21,814,790 of OX365950.1, read as the reverse complement.
AGGACTATTTTCTGAAAGTTGAAAATACGCCTCCTGCACGCGAACATTTATTTGGTGTCAAGTATTCATTCAAATACTACCCTCATCTTTTGAGACTGTTAACAAAATTGCAAGCATTATAAGGCACAAACTGTTGACATTATGTAATTACCCCCTTATTTTACTGTTGATTCAAACTCATTGCCGGTGACAGAAGGTGCCTTACAAAGGAACGTTACTTCAGGCATAGATGTGTTTTCAGATTATCTTGGGACATATGCAGACCGTATTGTGTCACCACACCCCCTGACCTAATCGTAAAAATATGTCACACGATGACCAACTTAATCGTGATTCATCTGTTTTGTCTACATGCGTAATTATTACGGCCACGATTGTCAATCCGACCGGTGCTTCTTCTCCCCCTCCTACTCTATTACTTACACGGGGTAAAACTATAAAATGACACGTCTTCTGTGTCCCCTAGGGGTTTCAGTTGTTGTTCTTCTTCTTTATCACAAACTAAGATACTTTGTACAAATTGATCAAGCGTAATGATTACGATATGTGAACATTTTAGTCGTTAATTAGTTTTAATTGTTGACGTGTGACGTCACAGTAACATGGATGCTCTCAATATGTTACGCTAACCATGTATTATTGGGAAATGTACCGTAAGAATGTGACAGTCTGATTGTTATACTGTGACATGGTGTCTGGGACACGCCCCTAATTGCAATTAAGACATTTCTGGCATATTGGCACATGCTGGTTTTGATTTGATAAAATGATTTCACCTTACCAACGCTGAAGTGTCGTAGGAAAGATCATTGGTTTCACACAGACTGTTGTTTAATTGTAATGTCAGTCAAACAAAAGAAGACTTGCTTTTGTGTAAAATATGCAATTCTGACGTCCGCTTGATAATACACTTTCGTAAAAAATGAGCAAGAACTTTTCGACACTCATATACCCTTTCTGACGGTTCAAATCGTCGTACAAATCAAAGATACACACAATCTGTCTTAATTTGTCGCAGCCCAACTTGTAACAATACTGTTGTTAATTTATTGAAGCGTAGCTTGGACAAGTATATACCATATCCGAATTTCGTTTGATCCAAATTCATCCTAAATCAAGTGCGCTGTAGTAATTTCATAAGAAAAATAAATATTTTACATTACACATCTGTTTATATAGTAATTGGTTTGGGGTCATTTTCCTCTGAAAAAAACATTTGAATCTCTTTCTAACTTTAACATAATGATGTAATTCAACATTAAAGACATAATTGTGTTGACATAATGACATCACAGCTGATTGTTGTCATATTTTTCTCAAGGATCGGCAATTTTAGGATTTTCTGGTTTAGAGAGTATTTTAATCTCGAAGAAAAGTATTGCACAATGACGTAATGAACTAATGGTTATACGACAGGTAAACATTACTTGAAGTTAACGCATTGGACTTAAGACAATCATCTCTAGTACACAGAACGGACAATATTGAATGATTAGGTCGATTCAGATCAAAGAAAAGTTTATAAGTAACATCCGTACAGTCTAATCCATTGTACTATTAGTATCAAAATATTCGTGCGTTACTTTGTAGTGAAATATTTCGTAACACAATGTAACGTCCGCAAGACGGTGCACAGTATTGTTTTATTTCTTCAAAACATTTTGCATAATAACAAGATTAGTCCAGTAAAAACAGATTATTATAATTACATATACATTAAAACGGACCGAAATAACAGCGGCCATCCAAACGCATTGGTAATTCTAGGGCTCCAAGTTATTTATATTAATTATTAATGTAGGTCTACATGTAATTATTTTGATATACATCTCGCAGACGTAAAAACAAGCAACCTTACAATACAACAATGCGCTTACAAACTTTTTCAGCGATTTAAATATGTATGAAAAAAAACATGATAAAAAAACGCAAAGCCATTACCAGTTTGATCTTGAATTGAATAGTATTATGTATATTTTAGACAAACGTATTACATGAAAATTATGGTATAGAACCCGTCACAAGGATATATTAATTGTGCATCTAAAAGATGACAATGAAATGGACTGTTCAGGGGACAACTGTTACAGCATTTAACAGAAACAGTGGATTGTGTATCATAAAGGTAACAGGAAAAACAAAAAGTTCAATACACGCATAAAAGATTAACAAGAAATCCGACGCAATTAAGGACGTTAAATCAATAATAATAATAATTAAGACTTTATTTAAAGAGGGAACATAATTGACGCACCAGCTTGCCAAACACAAAGAATGTGTATACCCGTGCAAAAAAGAAACGGCAGAAACTAGCCACCATAGATTTGCAGCTTCGGTGGTCACTTTAATAGTTTCTTTTAACTTGTGAATTCAATTAAATGAACTATGTCGTGGAAGATTGACTTATCACACCTATAGTTGGAGACATGTGTGGACAGCGAGATTACATGGGTTTATAGGCTATCACTATGTCATCGCTAGGTGGCCAACTAGTTACCGTAACTTGACACCGGAATCTGAAGTGTCCAACTCATATGACACCATACGGTATAAACTACAATGTCGTAAAATATTACCTTCAAGCGTTTATTGACTATCATACTTATGCACCCATCAATCGGCCGAAATGTGACGAATTGTGGTGTGTGACGGTCCTTTTGGGTTCTAATTCTGGATTTGATTGACTGACTGGAATGGCAGGCTGTTGGAGCGGGATGTTGCCTTTCCTGTCCAATTATGCAACAGCAATTCTTACGTCTGTCCTGTACATGTAGTACATTTCTGATCATCATTGCCCATTCATTGTTTCTGAAAGTGCTAATTCAATGAAGGGGTTCACTCGCCTAAAATTAAACAGTGCAATTATTTCATTCCACCGCAGGGCGGGTACTTATCAGTATGGTCCTGTGTGCAGGGATTTTACCAGGAGTTTGAGAGAATCCCCGCCATTCCCCGGGTTTGGTCGTGGGTTCAATTGACTCTTGCATTATTACCGTATTTCTTTTAGTCATGCAACAAAATGAATACTCGTGTATTATTGAAATCTAATTAGTCCATAGCTACTAGTAACAGTTTTTGTAAAATTAAGCTAACTGTACAAAATCACCATATGTTGTTAGGATATTTGAGTTAATATACTCACTCGTTTCATACTCATAGTCTGCATCTGAAACATTTTTAAACTTGGTACTGTTAAGTTGGCTTTCAATTAGTGTTATAAAATATTTTATTTTTTATGTATAAGTACGAGTATGTGACTGGTCTCTTATCATTCAGTTCAGAATGATCACATATTTTATTTGATTTATATGATGAAGTTTTTCTATAATTGCAAATGTGGATCAGACATAAATAAACAATAAAACTAATAAAAATCTGAAGGAAATGTATAATGCTGTTCTATTGAAAAAGCAGGAGATGAGACGTTGGTAATAATAATAATAATAATAAAATAAGACTTTTTACTTTGCCAGGAAACCTTGATAATACATGTACATGTGTATTTAAATTTCACTATGTTGTAGTGTACTTTATTGTTCATAAAACAATACCAGCAATCAACGTTGCCAGTTTAAACTGAAATAAAAAAGTTTACGACATTGTAGGTCGGAAATGATCTCATGGATTCGTGCATTTATCATACCCGTACACGAGTCATATAATACGTCAACCTCTTTCTAGTGATACCTGAATTAAGCAGTCATTTGTCTAGCCACTATTATTACACCTCAATCTGTCAAACATGTATTAATGGTGATCTGAGTTAAACAGTCAATTGTCTTGAGCGTCCACTACTATTGCATCTCGATCGGTCATGTTAACTTGTCTAGTGAAATACGTATACACACAAATGTTTTAAATACACCTGCATTAGTAGTCACCTTATTTAGTGGTCACCTACCAGAATTAGTGGTCACCTATCAGAATTAGTTGCCACCTGAATTAAACAGTCGCCAACTTAAAACAGCCATATTTGTATAATGCATGCATTTTTCGAATGTAGAACTTCTAAAGCACAAGTGTTACGGTACATGATAATATTTGTCATCCAATAGGAAATTATTCATGCGACTGTGTTAATAGCCGTGTACAAATGATCCCAGAATTGTTTAATTGTTTAGGGAATGAGTCAAACTTGTTTTATGACAAATTACAGTAAAATATTCAATTTATGAGTCTTAAGTTCCATATTTGGACTGATACTTAAGGTAGATATGGGTGTTTAAGACTGTAATTGACTATCTGCATTTGTATCGTTGTATTGTTAACCGCAAACGTATAATTAAACCTGACTATATAAGAGACAACTCGGCACTTTAAAAGCCAGACCATTGCAATTCACGCCTTTAAGTTGAGGTATATTTTCTTTTTATTAGCTTGATGAGTTGAATAACAGCTTTGACCTTCCCTTGTACGGTCGTCTCTAATTTTATAGACATGACTTCAATGTTTACTTAAACGTTGGTGTCAATTGTCATTCCATGGTTTTAATGGGTTAGGAATGTAGATGAACAAGCTTGTTTTTAAAGAAAGTACATTTTGTATATACAATAAGTCTTAAAAGTTGATAAAATTTTATCAATAAACGAGATATTTAACACTTTTTAATGGACTATATATGCACTTTTGAAATGTTGATTACCATGCTTTCCGTGGTACAAGTAGTTTCCTTATCACGCATTCCTTGCCCTTTAACATCGTGACCCTTTAAGGGTCAGCGTCCAATTAAATGTCACAAGGGGCTGTTTCAAGTACTGACATTTTATTTGATATTTCTGGAGACTTATTTAGTTAATTGATACGAAGATACGGTAGAATATTTTTCACAGACGACAAATGCAAATAATAACAGACGACAATATCCGAACTTATCCGAAGAGCGCGTTATTTTCACTCGTATACTAGTAGCCTCGGTCTTTTTCGTTGCACGTTGTACTAGTATGAGCTTTGAATGACGAGCACATCAGCGTAAATCAGCTACATATGATGCCATTTCGACTACTCTAAAGTGGCTATTGACCAAGCACTTGACTTTATCCACGAGACAGTCAAGTTGACAAACCGTTCCATTGACAAGTGCTTTTTTAACAATACATGTATAACGTTTTGCTTGGTATGAACTCTGGAACATATGAATAAAAAATGGCGACCATTGTCGCAAATAATGCAGCGACATCTGTTACAAATCGAACACGTTAGTGATATTTGCTGAATATCAACTTTTTGTTAGCGGTACTCTAATATTAAATCCACAATCAAAGACCAGCTCAATATTTAAACACAAGACCTCTTATTACATGTAATAAAGTCATAGTTTCATGTTACATGTTTTCCATATTTTCCATTTTCCAAACATATTACAACCGAACTAAATATCGGCTCAGATGACGTAGTGTTGGCAGTGTAAAGCTGGTTGAGAGTTCTCTTAGACCGCGTGCAATACTAAAACAGTACTCGTGTCACAGAAATACTACCAGTGAGGCCAATTCAAAAGATAATAATTATCAAGTTGGACAGGGAAGGCAGCACTTAGCTCAACCAGCCGAGCACAGAAAACATACAAGTGGCCCTCTTGTTGGTGTCTTGGTGTTGGGTTTTACGGTAGTTGGTAAAGACTCGAGAAATTAAAGACGCTCCTGAATACAAATGCAATTGGAAGTAATAGAAATGTCAACGTACAGAATGCAGTAAACTTGATCTGATAAGATCCCTGGTGTTAGTCTTAACGCTTGATTTTATTTTGGGGTGGTCTTTTTCTTCCGCGATCAATCATCTATGACAGTTTATACATTCAGTTTGGATGTGATGATGCATTGCACCGTCCCCTGCAAATTGATGGCATGAGGAGGTAATACACATCGGAATAAAAGTAAAACCAGGGGAAGTAAGGAAAGTAGGCACAGATTGAACATTTGCGATTCGCACTTTTGGTCACAATTATTTTAGAAATAGTAAAAAATTATGTACCTGTGTTTTATCGTATAATAAAGCATGGTCACAAATTCGGATGCGTAGTAATTAAATCACGAGTGCGTGACAAGATTTAATGTACGTATCCGAACAAGTGACCATGCTTTATTAAATATAAAACACAGGCACATGTTTATTATTTCGATTCTAACACAGCCACTTTTCTGCATTTGACCACACAGTAAGATAGTGTAGCTGTTGCTTTTCCTCGGAACGCTATATCATAAATATATCATATATATGTTATTTGGCTTTGTCGTGCTTAAACGTTAATTGAAGCAAACCTTCCTGCCCCCAATGTGTTTATAGGTAAAACTATTTGTTGTGTTAGGATTCGTATTTGCTCATTTATCGATGGCGGAGAAGAATAAGGTCGTAAATGCATGCAGAATTAAATACTATTTGGATAAAACAAGAAAAAAATACTCTTATGCTTCCTATTTTCACGAAAGTCGGTTTACAGTAAGAAGTCCCTTGTGTTGCAGATTTCAAATTTATGTACAGGTCTTATTCTTCCAAGCTAGCGATATGTTTGTTTGAAATTTGTTCGGTCTAAATAAATATAATATTCTGTGAGTATGTCTTACGCAGCCTATTATAGAAGAAAATGGGGCGATATGAATTTTAATGGACGCATTTAGTTCGATGAATATAATGCGAGATAACATTGAAACATGGTGATGTAATAGGGAAGGGTATGTGGTGCTAATGGCCTGTAGATTACTATATAAGGCACTATCGTATATCTTAATACTGTAAAATTACGAAATATTCGTGAGGTATATTTTTCGAGAAAATTTTAATGTGAAAACGTTCACGGCGTTAAATGTATGCGATTTTTAAAAGTCAGAATAATATTATACTAGACCATGCGTTATACTTTGATCATTTCATTCGTTGTTTCGATTCACGGGTACAAATTTTCGCGAAATATGGAATTTGCGAATACAGCGAAAATTCATCATAGCTATCGCGATAATTTCTGATTTTACCGTTTATTTTCAAAAAAATTCTGATTTTATCCACGTCATCCTACGATCAAATGACAATTAGATAGTAATGCGTTCGCGGTCAAAATAATCAGATCAAAGAAAGAATTGTTCGGTTGCTAAGGAAATGAATACGGACAGACGCCACTACTAGAGGTTCCAGTGTTCGACTCCGTGGCAAGGGTGCACAACATTTTTACCGGAACGCAAAACGGCGACGGTTTCTGCTTGTTTAATGAAAATAATATCTATAAAATGAACATCGATTTACTTGTTTAATTTTAAGGTAAATCAACATATCTACTATTCTAATCATCTATTGTTGAAATCTATCTGAAATACCTTACCTTTGAAAAGGTATTATTTAAGGTGGACCGTACCGTTTCTGGGAACAAAAATAAAGTACTTAAAAAATGTATGTATAGTATGAGATGTGTAATTTCTTTGTTTATGTTTTTGTTTTTTAATATACGAGTAAATGATGTTAATTGACGTAAAAAGAGCCGAGTCATCCCAGTAGGGTTTAGGATCGGTCGCCATGGTTTTAGGTTCATAAAAAATCTTCAAAAATTAGAAAAAGTTATTTTTTACCAAACATTGTTCGATCAACCTTATAATCATGGGGTATGTATATTAACCCCTCATCGCTTGTGTACGCACTTGAAATCAAGTCACCCGGTTTGTTGTTACAATTTAGGGACCAACTTTCTACAAAGCACAATTCTATAGTTTTCCGTTGCTCTACACAAAGTGTCGCCAATTTTAATGATTATTCTCACACTGCGTAACTTTTGACGGCCTGACGCCTTGAAGGTCATTACACCTTCGGTGAATAATTCTCCATTGAATTTCAATAGCACTTGAGGTCGAAATCTTAATTAATAATCTTTATATCCAATAAAGGAATTAATAGAATTTAATAATCAATTTACAAGTGTGTATTAATCGGATAAGTCGCAAAGAATGTGTTTTGTTGACATTTTACGCAGCGTAGACGTCACTGTGTTTACTTTCAATAACCACGAAGTTTCCGTTTATATGATTCATAATCTAATTACAAAACAGAACGACTCCAAACATAAAAAGTTAATTTCATTTTTATGAAAACAATTCGTAACAAACGGTGAATATCTGTAATTATAACATGGGTTATATATTTTATTTGAGTTGGTTATTTTCAAATTTTGTGTCCAAAGAAATAAATTGACTACAGTATTAAATTTAAACTTTTCGTGTACAAAACCTGCACATTATTAAAACCTCAATATTAAGACCACCCTTCGGACTATAAGACCTCCGGGGGAAATATGGAAAATATACGAACTCTAATTTTCCTAAACCTTATTAACAACCCTCGGTTATTTTTGACTGACCCTCGTAATTAAATAAAATCTTAATAGGCCAACTATACGCTAAAATGTTGCAACACGACGTAATCTATCCCCTCACACCCTTCAAACATAACATGAAATGGAAGGAATACTGCATCAAAGAGCACATATGTCTATATTCTTTGACATGTTAACTGTTATTATATATGTCTGTTCCAGCTTGATGATCCATATTGAAAGATTATTGTGTTTATTTGTGTAGTACTGTTGTTTTCCGTGTTGTTGGTTTACTCTAGTTTTTGTAACATATCAGTGTCAAGCATTACTATAACAACAACAACGACAACAACATTAAATATTTCATCGTTGTGTCTGGTGTTATCTAATCCAAATATACAAGAATCTAGATTGAGCAATTATATCTCAACAAAAGATGCGCGTGTTTCTAATCCTTAGTAGATCTATTACGTTAATAAAATCGTTAAGTACATTAGTAAGTAAAAAAATGTAAATATAGAGTTAATACCACTTGAATTAGTGCGTGTATTACGTCACTATTTTAGCAATGTGCATTAGTAAAATTAGTGCATACATGTATACATTTATTACCACTTCAGTTAATCGCTGGTCAGTGCTTTATTCAGTCATTAGCTTTAAACTTGTAGTATTTATTAACTATAACTTATTACAGGCATTGTACATGAGTCATTAACAGGTTTTATGATGATTCAATATACAGTCATATTCCTATACAGTCATTTTCCATTTTTAATACTTTTTTTAATTGCACACCGTATGTTAATTATTCCAGACTTTACGTGACTTGACTATTAGAAGAGCTGTATGCAAGGTGGTTTGTTCCGAGGAGTTTGTGTCGGTTGTGTTTTTTAATACGTCGTATTTGGATGGACATTTGGCCTTAACAGTCCTGAAATTCATTGTCAGCTAGTATGTCCATCTTTTAACTAAATTTGCTCTAACTAACTACTCCACTAACTGTGCTCGACAACTACTCCACATGTGGTCAACAACTACTCCACATGTGGTCGACAACTACTCCACATGTGGACGACAACTAATCTACATGTGGACGACAACTACTCCACATGTGGAAGACAAGAACGTAGCCAATATCAAATGCGGATTTGAACTATGACATAGCATGTGCAACATGGAGTTAGCTTGGTAGACAAGTTTTCTTAACTGATATTATAAATAATTTTTCAACGTTTTGTTTTATTTGTACTAACTTCTATCCTACATGTATCCGCTTTTAGAGTGTTTGTTTTCATTAAGTCTTTCTAGTTTCAGTATCGTGACAAGTTCGCTATTAAACCGATTAGTTTTCGTCTTAAATTTCGACAACTTTTCGCCAATTTATATTTTTGAGAAATGGACCATGGATATAATGAGCAAGAGATATGGTCCTAATTCATCAATCACCCACACTGATACAGGGCAGTCAGCGGGATATGTACATTGACATATGTAGCGAAGCATGTGTTGCACGGATTATTCGTGCCAGGTTCATGTCGGGTCCAGTGAACTAATGAGCATGCTGATACGATCCACAGTGACTTTCTCCGCTCACAACTTGTCCAGATTTAACATTGCTATGCGTACTAATGGCCAGCATATTGTGGAGAAATCTTGTTTGAGATGAAACATTTGGTCATTGTGAGAAATATTTTGGACATTTACTGATTTTGCATTTAGAGACAAATGAATATTAATGTTTTCGTGTTTAAATGGCTGCCTTTGTCGTTTTCGATGGACTGTATAATTATGCTTGTATTTTTGTGCTGTATGTTGCCCCGTACATAAATATAGGCAGTGTCAATGATTTTATATGATTATTCGTGCAAATGTTTTGGGTATCTTGCTATAATTACTAGATATAGGACAAACGCTGTCCATTTTGAAAAATATTGGACCATCTGAGGCGCGTCATAACAATAGAGTGACGTCATAACAATGGTTTAACCTTCGGAGTGGTCGAAAGCATTCGTTCTTCGCATTGCTATACGATGGTACATTTCCGTATAGGTTCGATTTCTACTTTTCATAAGTATTAATAATAAAATGATTTTAGTTTATCCTCAACGTTTCATAAGAATTAATAATAAAATGAATTTAGTTTATCCTCAACGTTTCATAAGAATTAATAATAAAATGAATTTAGTTTATCAGAAAGCTCAGTATTCAAATGTACAAAACTCTCAGAGGTGATGCACCAGACTATCTTAAATATGCATTTAAATTTACTGCAGGTATTCATTCACGACTGTTACGCCCATCTTCTACATACCAATTATATAGTCCTAAACCCAATTCCGAGTTATTTCGCCACACTTTTGCTTTCTCTGGTACCTCAATATCGAATTCTATCCCTCATAATATCAAAAATTCTTCATCTATTCAACACTTTAAAACATTATATCTACGCTGGGTGAAGCCGCCTTATTTTGAAACACCCCATGTTTCTGCTACTTAAATATCTAATGACTGGCTAGTCATAATCATTACTTCAATACACATGTATAGCCATATATATATACATGTATGTCTGCAGAATGGCATGCAGAGTGTTTTATGTTTCAATTCCGTATCATGCTTTTATAAATGTCATTGTTTTAATTTACATGTTGTTATATGATATGCTGGCTCTTATGGTGTCCCTATATCTAATTAAGCTTTATAGTGATTAATTATAAATTTAATTGATTAGCATTTTGATTTATACCTTCCTTTTATTGTTGATTCCATACATATCGGTTTCGCAGATCATCCTTTCACTGAAACTCTTTTATGAAATTCTCCAATTATATATAAAATTATGATATTGTGGACGTCATAAGGGCCAAATTGCCATTATGCTTTTTATGTACTAGTGTTCTTGTTCAACTGTTTATTGTTGAGGATCTCATGGAAGATTGCCATTTAATTTAATTGTCAAATGAGTTTCCTCGTAAAATTAAGTCTTTATTATTATTATTATCCTCAGCGTTGCCCCATTATAGATCACACAAAGTCGTATACTTAGTACAAATGTAATAATGTTTAGAGATACTTATACTTTTAGGATATCTATTTTGGGGTCGAAAGGGCTGAAGATTCGAATACCGAAGATATAGCGGTATGTTTCTGACGTGCAATATATACATGTATTATATGGTATTGTTTCTGATGTAGCCAGTTTGAGAGAAGCTAGCTTAAGAACTTTTGGCTGACAAGATTTTGTCTACACATAGTTGTCTAGTCCCTTGTATTTATAATAACGTGGGAATCGGAAAGTAAACGAGCTCATTCAAGTTGACACAATCCGCCTCGATAGCCTAGTGGTAGAGTGACCGCATCGAGTACGAGCGCTCCCGGGACCGATATACTTAGTCGTTATAAATGGTACTGTTATATATCCCATGTTTGACGCTTAGCATAGTTAGTTCTTGATAACTGTTGGTTGGCCCAGTGTCAGGAAAATGTGACTGGCTAGTCACCATTTGACTTGAGTACTATTGATCAAAGCGCAAATTCAATTTCTTAGTACATTAAAGGTAATCATATACGTAAGTAAAGAAAAATATGAGTCTAAACTCACATAATATCGGTTTATAAGAGGTGAATACAAAAGCACAAGTTGGAAAGTTCATCAACGTAGAACGAACGCAATGAGCAATAAACGCTTTATCTAATTTCGACGGCGATTATAAGATTAACCATTGTACCAATCAGTATTAATTTTCCAACTGACCCACTACGAACCTCAGAAAGTAAATTAAAGTTGAAAATTCAATTACATTTCGGCGATAAAGCGATAAGTAACTTTCACACATCGGTTCTGCGATTGTAAACCTGGAATGACAAGCCAATTTCGATGCTCGACTTATTTTGATAACGGTACAACCATGTCTCTCGAAAACAATAGAAGTATTCAGAATTACTTTTTTTCGAAAAACCGTAAGAGCATTTATGCGTTTAACATGCATTTCTCTTGGTATACATGTAGCCCGCCCGGTAACAGTTCTTCAAGATTACTAGTTACTCTGGTATAAGTAACTTGGCTTTCGGAATTCCATGAATTATCTTGAAATTTCAGAAACGCTTGTTTTTTTCCACTCAACTAGAGATGAACTGGTTGGAAACGCAAAGGCTGTCTCGCGTGTATCGGTGCAATACACCGGTCATGTTAAAGAACCAATTAGTACAGTTTGAAAGAGCAAGGGCAGGGCGACCGGAATCCTTGTATCACACAAACTTTCCGTCTCTTCCCACGATGGTCAATTAGGAAGGGATAAAATCGAATGGTCACACGCACTTCTCAGGCGAACGCAAAAAAATGCACGCAGTTCCTACGCGCAATTGATTGCGTTGGGCATGACATCCACATCTGGAGACGATAGAATGATAGAGCGCGTTCATAATGATTAGTACGAAAAGATGGTGTGTGTATCTTCACTGCACAAGTATACCGTCAAGTTTTACGGTAAATACCGTTTTTTCTATTTTTGGGGGTTAACCATATTGTTTACGGTAAAAATCCAGGTTTCCAGGACTTTTACCGTAAAATGAGTATTTACGGTATTTATTTTACAGTGTAGATCTATCAGTTTTCTCCGGGATTCCAACTTTTTATTACCCGCTTCCTGGATGGACACCCTAACCATACGACCACGGTCTTTATATACTACTAGATGCCCATTAAATTAATTTAAACTCAAACTAACAGCTTTTTTTGCAAGTGTAATTCGCTGTCATCTTTCATCCCAACCTTAAAGCATAACCTATATAGATTGATGCAACTGTTGTTTTTGTAGCAATATTTTCCTTGAACTGCACTCAGTTTATAATTGAAATCACAGTATAATTAATTAGAAATACCATTTTATTAAACAAATGAGCCAGGAATTAAAATCGCTCACACCGCCGAAGTTAACATACGGGTTGTTACAAAGTGAATTGTAATTAAACATGTTTGACTAAATCCATTAATCGTTCAATTCAGATGATAGGCAGCTTTTAAAACAAAGATGGGAACAAGTTGACAAACTGTGAGGGTACCGAGTTGAAAACAACAACAACCGAGAAGTTTGAGATCGCCTCAGAATCTCACTTTGAACTTGATTGATATGTTTGCAAACAAGCATGATTAAATGGTGCATGTGCGAATAACATTGTCGTGAAAATCACTTCCAAAATGTGTGTGTTTGCTTGCCTTACGTTCTCATGATTTTTTTTGCATTTATTGAAATAAAGGTATTGTGTTGTATGATATATTTAATCAAACATGGGATTGTATGAAATGATTGGTTTGTGGTTATTCAACAAATGGTGGTCACGGCGGTTAACATTAATTACTTTAAACTAAGCTTATTATTTGAGTAAATCTCAAATTTAACTTAAAGTTAATCATATTATCAATTAGCACTACAGTAAAACATGGAACAACTCACATTACTCCACATGTGGAGAAGTGTATTCCATATGTGGAGCAAGTGGTGTATTCAACATGCATCTAGCAATTGGTGTACAAAATCACGACATCACATACCGAAAGTACGCCGAAAGTATCCGAGATACAATACACATGTACATTGTATATGGAATATTCTAAATAACTGAGGCACAATTACGTATAGCACATTTTCGTTAAAGATCATTAAGAAATTGATAAACTATTTAAAAATCTCTCACGTGGCGTGAACATATGGTGAAATGGCTCAAATAGTATAAAATAGAATAATCAACATTTAAATATCTAATCATTGTGAAATGTAATATATTCGTACCTATATAATTATATGTTTTGTAGTATAAGCTATAGTGTCGGCCTTGGATTGAGATAATAACGATAAAATGTCAGCAATGATTACAGTTTAATACATACAAAATCTGTAGAATTAACCAATTTATTTTCTCAACGGATTTTCTTAAATTACAAAATATTTTTATCATCAATATTACCCTCTTTAGATAAACCTTTGACACTTAATTGTGACAAAATATACTGACTTGTTAAAGGCGTAATTGCAATTGACCGATTCACCAAGAGATAGCGACATTTTAAAATTGCCACGTTCTTTTCGACACCAGGCATGATAATTATAATGTCATATCCGTGTCTTCTCATTATTCGAAATAATGACTGCATTATGCCACTAATATGCTTCATTATTTACCCATAATTACACCGAATTAACAGTCATATTTCTTAAAATTTGATCTATACACACTTTAACAGCTATCTTATTTCCGTTTGTTATTAAGACATAGAAACCGGAAAATATACATAATTTTTGACGTGTTTCTGAACTTAAGTCTGGACGCCAGAATGGCAATCCTGTCCACCAGCGTATAATTCTTCACCCGAATATCTTGGAACGTGACTTACCACTGATGTATGAGAATGACGTATTGACGTTCGTTTGGAACTCCAAATTGTTCTACTTTTGCGGAATTGCAATTGAAGAGAAACTCGGTAAAAGCGGGCCAAATAGATTTATATTAATATTATATCTAGAGTGGCCACCTATATCCCTGTATTTTACATTTTTAAGATTCCCATACATGATTCCTACCAGGATCCGGTCTACCAGTCTTCCCATACGAGTACAGTACAGTAAACCTACATTATCTCGAGGAGTCAGTGGGAAAAGTAAAATCCACGAGATAAACCGAGTGCTGCACAGGTATAATGACGTAATGTATATGGACTCGTTATTAGTTTCAGCTGGTACTCATGGAACTTCATTACTTTTTATAGTTATAAAAACGCATACGTTTGGTCAGTTTTTTTCTTCAATAATGCTTGTAGGCCATGTGGTCTGTTCTGTCCGTGTGGTCCATGAAATGTAAGTACACTGATGCCTGTACAAAAACGTCAGCTATGAACATGATAGTGTCATATTTGGAACATTGAAACAAGAAGCCCAAAAGTCAAATTCTTGTGCCTTTATTCGTTCATAATTTCTCCCTTTATTTGCTTCCACCATTAAATTAATTAATTATTTTACTTCACCATCCCTAGACGAACCAAGGACAGTTCCGTACCATCCCTTACAATAATGGCCGTTATACAAATACAGAAAAATCATTTTCAACATAACGTTCACAATTATTTTTCCTTCAAATATTAGAAATATATGTCACTGATTTTTAAACGCCGTAGGCCTACAATACTAGACCGTTTGTACTCATTCCCTTTCGTCCCTATTTGTTTAAACGCAGTGGTGTTGTGCTATATGAGATGTTGTGCCATTCTGTATGAATACACGTGTCATTCGTGCCATGCCCTACAACCCCAGAGTCAAATGTACTCTATTATTCACAAACAACCGAATGACCATTACTGTTTGTCCATTAATCTCGACTAGAAATGAGTAGATTTGTCCGGGGATGAATTGTCGAACAAGTAAAACCTTGTCTAAATATTTACACGACTAAAGCGTTGATTAGGTTACTCTAACGCACAGGGACACACGCTCAAGGGGCGCAAATATGAGAAAATGCTTCCAAATAAGAATCAACAAGGCTCTCGAGGTCCCATCGATAGATAGAAAACAGGTCATAAATCATTCCTGTAATCGTTTTTCGATAGAATCCTAATGTGGGATTTCGTGGCCACTAATGCTTTCCTATTCACCCCATCCATTCGGAATGATAAGCAAAGATATTGCAGGCTTACGCGTATTGTTGAAAGGAATTATCAAAATCACACACACTTTTCAATAAATTTGCTGTCACTTTAGACCCATATCCTAGGGATAAGGGAATTCACAAACGACAATCGGTTGAGCGTTTTGTTCCGTTCTGTTTTATTTTAGTACAATAAAGGGCGACCAGATGGAAATAGCTCTAAGTGTTTATTTTAATTATTTCTATTTACATACGATTTCATTTTAGAATAAAAAGTTATGAATGGACCAAGTGTGCTAACAATTCAACGCTACTCAATTTTAATTTTGCCCGTAGTACGCTACCTTCTCTGAAACGCTGTCTTATGTCTCTAATATACATGTATGATTTTAATACTACATATATTTGCCAAATTTAAATTGATCATCCAATAAATATAAATATTAACAAAAGCTTATAGGGTCTTCCAGTGCACGTGTTACATAAAACCTTACTCTCACATGGCATTTATCCGTTTTAAGACATCTTAAACCCCAAAATAAATAAATATAACCAAATTCTATAGATATATTTAAAACCCTCTAAGTATATTTTTCAAATAAAAAACTCAGTTTTTGAATATTGGTTTGTTAAAAGTAGGAAGTGTCAAGAAGATAATACTTAATTATCTCAACAAATAATCTAGATGTCGCAAAAGCGATAAGGTAGTGTAAAACTTAAAGCAGATCATTATCACACTTTGCTCAACCCGCTAGCTTCTCAAATTTCTCTAGTTGGTCGCTTCACTGCGCATTGATTTCCAAAACGCGCGCTGATTGGTTAGCGTACAACTCGGAGGCGCGGCTTACAGGTGTAAATCTTTAACGTAAATACAGCGGCGAAATGGTTTTTCTCATATTCGATTTTTACTTGCTTATTGACGAACAATATTGGAATTCGTCTTATAACAACATTATAACTGGATTAACATGTACTTAGTTGACATTATCAATAACAATAGTGTATGATTCAGTGAAAAGGAAAACTGTAGAGCTAATCAAATTGTTAAAACCTTTTTACCAACGTGGACTTACAGTTTAATAGGATATATTAGATCTACTGTTTTCTTTCTCGCTCAAAGAGGCGAGTTTTGCTACAGGCGTCCACTTGAAGACGAAAAAACGACACAATAATAGTATTACATACGTTTGTTTTGATGAGAAAATAATATTATTTCGTCGTATTGTGATATTAACTCTAGTTACAACTGGACAGTGGTCAGTCGATGTCTTAATGTTGATACATGAGTGGACATAATTTTTAGTTTCGGATTGTATGTATTTCGAGTGACACAGAAAAATAGGAGCGTCGATGTTTTTCGAGTTTTAACGGACATTATTTTCGAGATAAAATGGCTCTCCTTAACAAGCAGAGAACACCAATAACGAAGATCTGTGTGTTCAGTGTTTTGTGTTGTATGTCGTGTTTGGGTCAAGAATTGTTACAATATTCCATTAAGGAGCAATCATCAACAGGAACCATCATAGGAAACATCCGAGAGGATTCGAACCTACGTGCCACAGCGTCAGCGGAAGACTTTTCACAGATCCAGTACAGTATTTTAGCACAGGAGAAAAGTTACGAGCAATATTTCGCTGTTGATTCTGACAATGGAAGTTTATACATCGACTCAGTGATTGACCGAGAAATTCTATCAGACTGTATTTATGAAGCAGTTTGTAATCTGTCTTTGAACATTGTCGCAAAATCTCAGATCAGCGCATTTTTCAGAACTTTGAAGGTCAGCGTTGTTGTGGCTGACGTTAATGATAATGCACCTCTCTTCCCTAGAAACACAACAACTTTGGACATATCGGAACTGGCAACTGTTGGGTCAGCTATGGCAGTAGTGGGAGCTGTGGATGCTGATGTCGGCGTATATTCCTTACAGAGATACTACATTCTAGATGAAGAGAGCATGGATCTACCATTTACAACAACCTATGAGAAATTCGTTGACGGGAGCTCAGTTGTGAAGCTGCAAATTACAGGCGATCTGGACAGAGAAACAAAAGATACTTACAGCGTTGTAATTGTTGCTGAAGATGGAGGCGATCCTAAACTAACCGGAACAATGACTGTGGACATCAACATAGATGATAGCAATGACAACCCACCTATATTTGAAAATACTTTGTATAACATTACCATTAATGAGACTGTAGAAGTCGGTGCGGATATTATACAACTTAAAGCTAAAGATGCCGATGTTGGAATTAATAGTGAGATTGTGTACGGACTAAGCAAGAATCAGATTGGTAAAGTTCAGGAACTATTTTCTATCAACGAATCTTCGGGCGTGTTATACGTGAATAAGAAATTTGCGAGTGGTGGTCAGTACAGGATTATCGTCGAAGCCAGTGATAAAGGGGCACAACCGTTGATGACGCAGGCTGTTGTTGTTGTGACTGTGTTAGACTCGGATAACAATCGTCCTGAAATTAAGGTTAATTTATTTTCTGATACCGGTATAGCTACAATATCTGAATACGCTGACTTAGGAACTGTAGTGGCTCATATCAGACTAATTGATACGGACACTGGTGCTAATGGTATAATCACTTGTGATATCACGAGCGACGATGACGTGTTCAGACTCCAGGGTCTTGATGTTAATGAGTTCAAGGTCACAGTCGCTAAAAGTCTTGACCGGGAAACAATGGATTTTATCTTCGTCGTCATTAACTGCTATGATAAGGGGACACCACCAAAGACGACATTCGTTGAGTTCAGCGTGCAAGTAATGGACGAAAACGATCACTCTCCAACATTCTTACAAGGAATATATTTCGTAGACTACCAAGAAAACAACGAAATTAACCGAGACGTTGCTCAAGTTACAGCCATCGATAATGACATAGGACAGAACGGCGAGATATCATACTCACTGTGGGCGAACGGAGATTACAGATTCACCATGGACCCATTGACAGGCATCATCAAGACTCAGTCCCAGTTTGACAGAGAGGCCGATCCTACAATAACTATGTACGCTTACGCCAAAGACGCCGGTAGTCCAGCTCGAACCAGCACAGCAACAGTGGTGATCTCAGTTCTTGACCAGAACGACAATAACCCCAAGTTTGAGAAACCTTTGTACGAATTTTTCGTGTCGGAAAATGAACCAGCTAATGAATTTGTCGGAATGGTGAACGCGACAGATCCTGACACGGGCGACAACGCTAAGTTAAGTCTGTACATCGGGAAAGACTTGCCATTCCACATTGATTCATTTGGTAACATCAGAACTAAGAAAACGTTAGATCGTGAAGATGTACCAACACACAGCTTCCTTATTATCGCATACGACCACGGCACACCATCCAGAAACTCTTCAACTAACGTTGTTGTTCACGTGACTGACGTCAATGACCACGTGCCCAGGTTCATCTTCCCTGACTCGGAAAATTTCACTGTTGAACTCGACGCCGATTCAATGCCACAGACGGCCGTGACAAAGATTCGCGCCTTTGATCTAGATGACGGTGTAAATGGTGAATTGTTTTATTCAATACAGAGTGTAAACGTCTCCGATTTGTTCACAATAGATGGCAACAGTGGTATTATTTCGTTAAGTCGTCAACTACTTGACTCAGATCAACAGATATATAACATATTGTTACGAGTCGACGATAAAGGAAACCCTAGAAAGTTTGCCTCCACTTCACTGAACATTTTCATCGCTAGGAAAGAAGTACTACCTCCTAAATCAGACACAAATGGTGAAAATCTTTTGATAGCAATCACGCTGAGTACCGTGACCTTTGTCCTTGTGTTTACCATCATACTGGTAATATGTATTTTACGCATTAAGTGGTTTAACAATAGAAAGGATACTTCAGACTCCGATGATAGATTTTGTGGTAAACTCCAACCGACTAGCGGAAAGAGAGTACAGTTTGCTGACATGACGGAAGACACCAATGAGAAGAGGAATGCAGTTACTAAAGCACCGGTTCTAGAGTCCATGACAACGTTCAGTAGTGATGGCAACGACAGTAGAGATTCTGACATCACCACATCAACAGTCGACATGGAAATTCCAATTCTTGAGAAGACAAGAATGGTGAGTCATATTATCATATACCAAAATACTGTAAAATCAGTATTTTTGCTTGGTCAAAATTTCGCGATTTTAAGTCGCGAGTGTAAATATTAGATAAGGCCACCATGCAAGGGTTCTGAGGGTGGTTTATTATTTAAGTTTTACTGCAAATCAAAAGTCTTTTTTTCTGAAAGTTCGACCTCCTAAGCTGTAATGATATTCTCACATTGTTAAAAGATTGACACATTTTTTATTTTCTATGACACAAAACAAGGTTATCGATACATTTGTAAAAGTTTATCTATAATTAAATCAAGGTTCAATCTATACGATCACAATCTAGGTTAACGGGTTTACGAGGTCCAGTCTAGTTACATTCATACTACATGTATTTGGGTTTTATGATTCAATTTGGTTCGAGTTGTCAAAAATGAAAGTATCAGTTTAATTATTTCGAGTAGGATAACTAGCATTTCGTTGACCACTATTCGTTAGTCTGCAGTTAATTATGTAAGGCTACTAGCTATGTATGTTTCGTCTTTATAAATAAACTTTATGTTCAGTAATAGTTACACTAAGTTATATAATTTAACAACCAAGGTGTCAGAATGCGTTCTCAAACTGAACATTTTACCCAAATTACAAGTTAAGAACAAAAATTCACAGCTATTCCATAATCAAAGTGTATATGTGACTTTTTAATAGCATTGAATAATAACCTCTTATAGTTCTGGTATGCTCTAATTAACAAATCAAAATGCATGTCATTAAGACTTCGAAAACATGCATGGATGCATGGTTGTTATCAATGCTCACTGCGAATACGTCAAGTTCAATTAATGAAATAGTTATGCATTAGTGAACGATTATTTACGGCGATGACTAATAAACATATAACAACATATAAATTATCTTCCTCAATAGGTTGACAAAAACAACAATGTTCAAAAGGTTGAACATATACGACCCTTTCGCTTCAAATAATTATCCAAAAGCTCTTAATTATGATTCAAAAAGATTTTAACATCCCTGACGAGAAATTAAACAATGTTACGATCTTTTCGTCAAAGATGATTGTTGACATAAAAGCGAACCGAGACACATTGTACGATATGTTTTACATGACATTTAGCAAATAATTTCTTAGGCTATTTTGATGACTCATGGCATATATGGCGGAAAGAAACTACGATACAATTCAAACATGACTTAAGACTTTAACAAGCCGGGTTGTAGCATTTATTCATTTATTCAGCTGGTCGTTTTTTACCTTTGATTGTAAGATGATTTTAGTGACTTAAATCATGGCACAGTTAAAGTCGTTGCAATCATTTTATGGCTATTGATAGATATCGAAATGAGTTTTTTATTGCAGTTTTAACGATAAAAGTCTAACGTTACATGGTGTGTTAAAAGTTAGAGCAACGAGCTTTTCTTTTGATCAAAATATTATGGCTAAGTAGAAATGTATAAAAAGGGCGATTATAACTTAAATAATTAAACCCATGTACCATAACTTCTTCAATTAAAATTTTATAGCATTCCACGTAATAATAAATTTAATTATCGCGTGAACTTGATTCGATTCAACAAAGGTGCTTAACAATGACTGATCCAAAATATTTTTAACTAAAATTAGGTTTAAAGTTAACCTCTTTGATCCCATTAATATGAACCACATACCTTTAGATTAAGGGGACAGATTTGGTTAATCGGTTTAAACCCTTTTTCCCGCAATGGATTTTTATTTGATAAAATACTTTCTTACGATTGAAGCATTTTGTTTGAACCGTTAATGAATTTGTATATCGAATAAATCGACCATTATGTGAAATATCCATGAAAAATATAAAATATACAATTCACTTGAAAATACAAAATTAGTTGTTTAAAAATTCAAAATTGTCAATATTTGTATCATTTGTGTACTCGAGGGCGAAATGAAAGAGTTTCAAATACTAGTATGTCGGAGGTTAAAGCGTAAATTTGCCGAATACAAAATGTGCTTGTTACATTACAAATCTTGTTGATACTGCAGCTAGACTTCTCTTTTCGTGAGTTTAAAACTTGTAGCAAATATCTGCTGTTAAAAAATCATAGTTTGTAATTCAACTGATTCGCTCTTGCGTGTACAACGATAGTTTTAAGTCAATGACAATGACAAAGATTTTATTTGAATTTCCCTTCCTATATTGTAAAGTACAACCGATAATATTCGTGTGCGATTTTCTTCATGGATTTCGTGGTGAAACTTAACCACGAAAACAGATATCCACGATTAAACGCGGGTTGCTTGTCCTATTTTTAAAGCACGTATTTATAACCTTACAAAAATTCACAAAATTATAACACCCGCAAAATTTAGGGAATTTACAGTAATGCTTGATCAACCTTTTCCCATAACCCGGAGGTGATCCTGAAGAATTTGTCCAGGCAGCACGTGGGTCTTTCCTAAAGCCACCCAGACTTAATTAAGTCGTGTAATTTAATAATTAAGCTCCATATCTTGTGATGATATGAATAATTCATTCAATGTATCACGTGACGCCATCCAAGATGGACGTATTCTGTCACTAGCTACCCGCTTGTTTTAACATCTTGATGGGAAATTAATTTCCTGGAATTACGAGGTTAAGAATCACTCGCTCTGTGTATTTCCTTGCACTATTCCTCGTATTATTTCAGAATCCCACGCCTTGACAAGTGTCATCGTAATGATTACCACGTGGTTTAAGGCACGCCTAGTGCCCGTGCTCACTTATTTTTTAAAAAAAATAATAAAATGTTGACTAGATGCCCTCACAAATTAAACGAGCTTGATTTATGCCATTCCACGAACGTCGGTGCAGAGTCAATTTCAAAATACGACCAATTGTGTCTGCGTTTGTCGTACATGATAGAGTTGTAAGATGTCGCCTGGCCTAAGCAACCACCGAACTCACTGTACTTAGCAACTACTATTATATAATCCCAATCGAAGTGTTTCTAATTATTACACCAAAATTAAGCAGCCATCTGTTTTAAGGAGGTTCGAGCGTCCCAGTTTTATATAATTTTATGTAGCGATCATATTTTCACAGAAACACTGACTTAATATGGTAGAAAAATCGTACACGTATGCACTTTGACAAATACTCACAGGTTATTTTTCTTGAATTAACAGTTATCTTGACTTAACTTATATAGTTTTTATTCCTTGGACCAAGGAATGTGTGGCTAAATTTTAGGTTTAACTAGTTTCATGACATAATCTCAAAACAATGGGTTGATAAAAGTCACGTGTTCATTTAAAATATCTGTATAATACACGGGTATTACTTTTATTGAACATCATTTCATCATACGTATAATAAGTAAATAAAACAGTTCTACAAACTCAATGGACGAACTTAAATGGTAATGTTAGGGTTCCATTTGCCACGTACAAGTGAGTCCGCCTTTTATTAAAAACACACACGGCGCGCTTAATCAATTAATGCCGACCTCTTGTTATTTGAAGTTTCACGCCTACCGTATTTAACAATTTTCAATACATCAATTTGTGGTTCCGAAACCAAATGAAACGTATAGAACGAACAATCTGAGTAGAAGATGAATGAATTGTATTATTTCATTTCAAACCATTGTTCCTACACTATGGAAGTACCCGGTTCTATTCTGTTCTGGGTCTTAATAAGTACTATGGGAAATCATGTTCAACAACTCAACAACGATTTTCAAACTTCAAACAAAACAGTGCTACATGTACCTCTTCCGTCAAACGTATTCATAAAATAATTACCGCTCCTCTGGTGACGGCGGCCCAGCGAATGTCAGAATGACTATTTTAATTCAACTGCCAATTATGATTTGATAATATTCAACCGTATAACTATGATCTTATATTGGACATATTATTCTTTGCTACATACTTTACAAATGATTAATGTGATAGTGTTGAATTCGGAGTAGACAACTTAAGTCCCTTAAGTGCTCTTTATATGACACAAGGGCTCGCTTAAATTGCACCCTTATATTGAAGTAACGTGCGAAAGTATCAAAACCGAATTACTATGATTGCATTCTAAGGCATTCATTATTAAAGAAAACTTTTTTGTATTTAGGTATAGAAATAATTGTACTACAATTGTAGTCATTTGAACTCATATAATGAAAAAGCAGCGACCCTGACCGCGTCATGTGCTAGTAATGTCAAAATTAGCGCTAATTACGACCATTTTCTTCAAGAAATTAGTATAATTGCAACAATTTAGGTTTACTATTTCTTAATGAATTCAACACTCATAAAGGTCGGTGTTAAAACGTTAAACATATAACCATTTTTCCATCAATCTTTGTTCGCATGTTGTCGTAATGATGATATCAAAACTATCGACGCAAAATGTAAAAAGAAAACATATTTTGTAATAGTGTTGTATATGACTGATATGATCTATCGAAGTTCACGATTTTTATGTCATTTAACTGCTTTAATAGTTTAATGACGCCGAAAATAAAAACCTTTAAATGTATTTTTATGTACCTGTGTCGGTACATTTAATTACACCAAGGCTGGATAATTTCAAAGTTTATTTGGCATTTAAATCATACGAATAGAAATTACATTATTGATATCATTGTATGCTTTCTTGTTCAAGCTTTTATTTTTTGTAAAAGTTTATTTTCTTTTTATTTTGTGTCCTATTCTTTTAAATAAATTAAAGCATTTAATGTTGTTTTTTTGTTTTGTTATTCAGAACACTCGATCTTCCGCAGAACCACATCCGGGTACTTCCGACTCCAGACAATCCACGCCTCGATCTGAATCTGGTCAACCTCGTTCTGAAACCAAAGTGATAATGGCGCTACAATCTCATAGCTCATTATTGAACGCGACAATAAAGGTATGCACAATTTAAATAATAATATATCATATTTATGATAATGTGATGAGAAAATTCCCAAATCCATGCAAAATAACGAACACTTATTATTATAAACAGTTACATGTAAAAATACTTTCAACATGCCTTTACTTACATGTAGCAACTTTAGACATATTGCCCCATTGGACTCTTCTTTGTAACTTCTTTTTAAAATACACTTAGTCTTTAACTATGTTTTTTTAAATATTTTGAACAACACATTGAACTATGTGTGTTACCCTTTCGAACAGCATTCGAACCATATTTGGTAATTATTTATGAACTTACTAATGAATTTTATTATCCGTTACAGCCGAACTCAAGTAACGTAAGTTATGGTATCGGGGATGACAACCATTCACAAACATCGGGAGAGACAGTGACCAGCGATAGTGGACGAGGTGGAAGCGAGTCAGACATACATAGTGCCATATTATCCAACTCACACGATTCAGGTAAGCTTATACGAGATTTTGTTTGGTTTCTGTGAGATTTAGCGAGATCAGACGAGATTTTACAAGACCACTGCGAGAATTTCCAATTGCAACGTAACCATTGATTTATTGTTCGGAAAATACTGTTTTACTTTCGTATATTTGAAATTAGTTAAGTTTCGTTTGTGATACAAGTAAACTTGTTTAGAAAACACAAGCTAAATAAGTTCAGTCATTGCTTATGATATGTACTTAATCAGCATATTTTCAAATATGTGTTTCTTCAGCTTTCATTTATATTAAATACTTTATAGTTTGTCTTGTCTTTTATTTTTATTGTATTATTTTTGTTTACAGATATGCGATTGACATCCGACATGCGCTATCCACCACGACCGCAAATGAACAGTACATTTAACGACAACAAGCCATGGTTAAATCTTGCCGATTTACGGCATCACAAATGTCCAAGACTTCCGGTTGCGCAACAACTTCATAACGATCGGAAGCATAGACTCCAACTGCGAGATTTCTCCGACAGAAACAGCGTAAGATGTAAACAAAACGAACGCAATCTTCAAAGGGGTCCTCTTACACAAAGTGACATGAATTTCGACCGAAATAGAATACATCCGAAATCTTCAATATTTCCACCTCCACCCAGTGACGTAGAGCGCAGTTTCATGACGTATGAAGAAGATGATGACGATTTATCGACGACTACTTCCGGAAGTTATACAATTGACCACGAGGACGTCAGTCTAGATCTTCGCTCACCGTTACCAACTTCTCCAGGTCTACGAGGATGTTTAGTGTGAGACAAACATCTAGCAGGGGTCTACAGTGCTGCCATCTGTCGGTAAGTGTATATTTTAAAACGTATCCTAAATCTTTTAATCTGTTGCAACGTTATACTCTGCAGTGAAAAACGTCTAGTGAAAACGATTCCGAAACAGAAATATTAAAAACTTGCAAATATCATTCAAATAGATAAGTCTAAGCCTATTCATAAACGACATTTCGTAATAATGGAATCTAGTAAAAGCGTGAAACGTTTGTTTTTTATTTAAACCAGCAAGCCCACAGCTAGGCATTTAATGTATTAAAACATGCTGTTCCAAGTCCTTGGATTAACGTACTTTTGTCATATTTTCAGGGTTGAACGACACCAGCCAGGCATGCGTTAAATCCGAAGTTGCCGGAAGCCGATCTTGGACAATGAATTGTTTTACCAGTTCTTTGGTATAAAAAGGGTAAGCACAAGGTTTTCCAATCATTCTATCATAATTTTTCTTGATAAGTAGTAAAAATATTTGTTTGTATAACATCATATTACATTATATAAATTCATACAATAACTCATCTAAATGTAGTTGTCAATGTTATTTATTTCACTTTTGAGAAGTTTAGATTTAGTTTAAACACCCATTAGATCAATATCTCATTATTTGATTTATTACAAGATGCGATTTAGTTATATGATGATGTCATGTTAATTTTTATTACCTAGATGTTTTATCATTAATAATCGAGTTTTATTTCTTTTATTACAGAAAATGTACAGTGAACGTCCAGATCAGCCATTTTACCGTAAGTCGTGTCAGCATGACATCACACGTGACGTCATTCGGATATACACGGACCGGAAGCATGCTGCATATAGTGCTATATATATGTGCAATATTTTGTGATTTAGGAGTCAGTAAATGGTTTAGTTGTTTAATACAACAAACAATTGTGTTCAAATGACATTGTTCAAAAAGTTTGCTAGTGTTTCTGCAAGCTGGATAATCTAGACTGTCTCTGAATAGACTGTGATACCGGAAGTGACGTTGAAAGTAATGGCGTAGTGTTTTATACGTTTTTGTATATTATATACAAATAATGATACATCGTTTATTCAATGGATGTATTGAAAAAATAAACGCTACTATTTATATTATATTTAACATACTTTATTTTTAAAATAATTATTGTGTTCGATTTTTGTTTCTTTTTTGTATATAATTACAGTTGTATACGTATGTACAAAATGTATTCGTATTATATAATTTAATTATTGTTGCATGCATTTGCTATTTTCATGATATTTTTATTGCTACGCATAATTATGTATCGTTGGTTCCTTGTTTAAGGTATAAAAATTGTAAAAAACATGATTTAAAAAATATTAAAATATTTGTAAAATTATTCTCCGGTTTGTTGATTTTGTCCTTATTTTTAGTGTGTATTTGATTTAATGAAAATGTATACATTTTGAATAGAAATCTACAGTGACGTTCTGTCAAAATAAGACCACTTCAGTTATATATGTTTCGTAATTGCAATGAATCGAAGGTCATAATAATAATAATAATAAATAATAATAATAAAGACTTTATTTATAGAGGGAACATACTTAACATAATTGTCAATCTGCCGTAAGGCCCTCAACAGTAAAAACATTGAATTAACAAAAACATGACATCAATAAATCTAATAACAAATGCACAAAATATCAAGCGTATGGATATTATAATGAAATTATAATTATGTCATATAGTTTGTTTAAGATGGTTGACATGTGAATTAACATACATAACAATTACAATCCCAATACATACCAACACAATTGTACATGTACATGAACTTAGAGGTATCAAAATTAATTTCCACATTGTGCTACCTCATAGAATAGAACCATTTTATATAAAGGGCTTTGAATTGATTGAGTGTAGCAGACTGCTGAATATGACTGGGTAAAGCATTCCAAATAGATGATCCTGAGTATTCAAACGACTTACGGAAAGTTCAGTATTAGGGCGAGGAGAATAAATTTGAAGGCTAGATGTTGACCTTAATTGTTTAGAGTGAACTTCTGATGTAAATATAAAAGAAGTTTGTAAATATTCAGGTGCTATGCCATTCAAAGTTTTATACATTTGTACAGCTTTAAGGTAGATGACCCTCTCAGGAAATGTCATACGAGTGCCGACAAGCAAGGCAGATATATACCAGTACCATTTTAACGTTTTGGTATGTCACGGTCTGTGTTCGAACCAACAACATTCCGTCACCGAGTCGGACAACCTATCTAAAGCCCCGTTCTCACTGAGCCGGTTTGACAAACTCGGTTTGTGATCCGGGGAAAAACCCCGTGAACATATGGGATCATCCCAGACATAAGGGTCATTTGGATTAATAATATATCTTGTATTGGCTAGATTCAGATTATTGCGGAGACTGGTTTGACTGGAAATACTGGTATAAGACTAGTTTATTACTGACGCCATTCAACATTTAAGTGTTCAGTAAATATCGTTCGTAATGTGTGAACATTTACAGAGTTACCTGCCATAAGCACTTATTCACGAAATAAATCTAACGTGACTGGTTAAATCAGGTGCCTACTCAGTACAGATACATTTGATACGACATTACTGTTTGGGAATTAATAATACGACTTATTGGCCACCTAAGACAGGTGGTTGATTAATTGAATTCAGCTCATCAATTCCATCACAGGTTTCACAGTAGACTACAATAACATCAGAAATGTTCTCCAGGTCAAAACTTTTGTTATCTTTAAATAGTTCGCGAGGTTGAATGTTCGCGATTTTGAAATTAAAAGAGAACCACTTTTTGTTATTTTACCGCTATTGTTTAAAACCACGAGCATACATGTTCGCGAACTTAGCGATTTCGCCAATAAAGAGAAAATTAATCCCTCGTGAAACATTCTGATTTTACAATAATTTCACAAATAATTGAAGTGAATGGCGATCGGTATTGGATCTTAGGGTTGAGCAGAAATATACTCCACAGTGACGTTGGTTGTAGTCATGTCCTCCACATGTGGAGTAGTTGCCACGTGTTTGTGGAAGAGCGTATTAGGACTCATCCACTGCTCACGGCATATATGACCAGGAAAGAAAGAATCGATGAAAAAAACACAGTTGAAAACTGTGACGGTACGGTCACAACTGTTCTTTTTATTGCATTGTCCAAACACTCTGATGTACGGACGACAAACGTTTCGCTTTTAAGTTTCATGGCAAATATGTTCATTTCGCAATAAAGCAAAATTGGCAAATAAACCCGCACATGTTGCTTAAATACAAAGAGTGATATTTCTATGTATAAAGATATTTTTATTTTATGTTTGTGACCGGTGCAAAGGCGCACACTCGTTTCCGCTTTGTCCTGATAACATAAAACATACACTTTGTCTGACCGATCCATTGACCCTCCGAGGTTCACACAAAACAATGTTTAATTGCCAAATACTGTTGATATCAAATTTTATTATGAAATTAATATGACCACTCTTTTGTTCAAGTGTGAACATGGCAGTTTTTACGGCGCTCAAGGAAGAAACATATCCAAGACTTGGGCTGAAAATTGAGAACACAAGAAAAACTGATGTCCGTACACATGAAATTGTTTCAATACATTTCGTCGTTAAAACGTACCATTAAAAACGAACGAAATGGGAACACCCGCGCTTTGCGACCAACCCTTCCGCTCATTTCGCTGCCAAGTTTTGCTCCCAGAACAAAACATTGAAATAAATACCGGTATTTTATTACCCTTCTAGTCGGGTATACATCTGTGTCACTAGACTGGTTTCTTGAAGTGACTGTTCTTTTGATCAGAGTGACGCGGACGCTTATTTGGCAATATAGGAGTACAGGAATTCGATAAAACCTCCAAATATTCTGCAATAAAACTAACATAAAACCAGACTCTTTGTGAAATTCAATTTCATTCACAATAATAAAACCGCTATTAGATGTGTAATTAAACATAGTAAACCCTATTTACCATTGTTCAGTATTTTGCTATTGATAGTTTGAAATTCGGAGGGTGTAACTCTCCAAATAAAAAGATAAATTTGTATTATTCCCGCGAATGAATCTTACCCACGTGTTTAGACTGGTTTTCCATCGCAATCACACAGACTGGTATTAAGTGATGACAGTCTATGATTATTTTACTTCTACAAAGTGATTAAAAAGATCTAAGGTTTCCGTATGTGTTGAAACGTGTTCGCTTATAGCTGACTCCTAGGTCAAATAAATAACATTGACAGTCCCGAGGGAAAAAGCAACTTCTTTTTGCGCATGGTTGCGCATGCGCGCATCAGCAATATATAACTAAGTTGAAGATTTACTCTTCTTTGGTTTGCTACGCATTTAATTTTCTGTTTGCCTTATATCTCATACAATCTGATGTACAAATGTATAAGACAAACATAAACATAAAATAATATGCGTCAATACCCTTTGTCGGGCTTGCTCCTGTCTATCATTGCATTAATTAAGTACCTCGCGGCCCCTGTGATTAGGTGGTAAGTGCGGCGTCCCCGGGTCGGCATATTGGTACTTGGTATGATAGTATCAATAGCTCCCATGCTAATCACTCAGCACATCGGGGAAGTACTTGGTATTGATACTGAAAACTATTCCATCTCAACAATAAGACCGTCTGAGAAACACGGGCTCATTCTGACTGCTTTGTTCCTGATTTCAACCTCAATATAAGACCAACTCGATAATACGACACGTTAGCAGGGTTCCCACTAAGGCAGTCTTATTACTGAGGATTTTACTAATACCGGTATACATGTATACTTTATTTATAAAAATAGTTTACATTTGTACCACACGTTCAAAGAATAACTGACTACATTGTACGTGTAAGTATATATTATATATGTAGTAAATAAAAAGGCTCATAATTTTAAAACCTCATTTTACGTATACATGTATAATAAATCAAAAGAACGCTATGGTATTTCAAATAATTCGCCAAACACCTTTCTCTTCAATGACTCATTCGTTTTCTATACCAATTATAGGTTTACTTTTAAGTCGTCAGAAGTTTTAATGAGTATCTTAAGAATTTTTCTTTGTTGTAAAATTAAATGAGTTAATGTCCCAACGCAATCTTAAATTAGCGTCGATGATAACTTTTCATTTTTTTTATCTTTACCAGTCATCGTTATACGCCAGTCTGTGAACAGACGATTTACGACTCAGAAAATTTAGATGTTTAAAATGAAGTCCGTATAATATACAGACGCCTAACTGTGACATTGCGACACATTTTTTTGGAAAATGATATTTCTATTATTAAGTTTTTTCGTTTGAATGGATTACGTTTCGTTTAAACGAACATTTATTCTGTTTAAACGAATTGCAATTTCTAGTTTCCGTTTAAAAGAAATATCATTTAATTTAGTAAATAACTACTTCAAATAATTTAACATAACTGGTTAGATAAACCTAACCCGAGTAGTGTTTGCTAGAGCTCGAGAGTTGGCCTGACTGTCACATGGACAAACTGGGTTCGAGTACCGAGTCGGCTACAGTAAAATCGTTCACAAAAGGGATAATTTGTCCGCTGTATATGACTGAAAAAGGCGAAATATTATGATTGTTTTGCATCTCGAAATTAGAATGAATATGCATTGCATGTATCACTAAAAAACTGTCGAAATGTCCCTTTACGGGCTCCGTACGTACGCACTAAAACTGTGTATATCAGTTTCATTCAATTTAACACACCCCCTGAACAAAAAGACATTTGATTTAAATGCTCGTTTCATGGGTGTCTAATGACACACACTCTGTTTCGCAAGGTATATGTATCATGACAATAAAACTAAAATCAATGTTCAAAGCCCGTAATTACATTCTACATGGTTTGTACCGGGACCTTAAAATAAGCTGAATTGTTCTCATAAACGCCTGCCTTTAGTGCAAACTTTACTTAAAATGTTAAAATATGTTTTCTCACCATATTGATAAGTGATCTTAGTGATTACGAAAGGCACATTTTTATTGCCTGCTGTTGAATCGTAATGGATTTAATAGTTTTCTTAATGCTCAGACTGTCCTGTATTGTATAAGGCTCACACCGCCCTGTATTTCATACGACTTAGACCTCCCTGTATCACATAAGGCCCATACCGCCCTGTATTACATAAGGCCCGGGCCGCCTTTTATTTAATCATGGCTCAAATCGCCCTTTATTTCATAATTCTCAGACCGCCCTGTATTTCATAAGGCTCAGACCGCTATGTATTTCATAAGGCTCAGTCAGGGCGCCTTTTATTTCATCATGGATCAGACCGCCCTTTATTTCATCAGGCTCAGATCGCCCTTTATGTCATAAGGCTCAGACCGCCATTTATTTCATAAGGCCCAGACCGCTCTGTATTTCATAAGGCTCACACCGCCCTCTATTTCAGTTAGACTCAGACCACCCTGTATTTGGTAGCGGTTTGTTTAGGCGACGGGCTCCAGATACAGTGAATTCAATTTCAGTGCCCGACCAACTGCATTAATAACACATACTTACGTTATGCTAGGGAAATCATGTTTTTTATAACATTAACCTGTTAAGATCCGTAAGGAATGTTCCAGGAGGTTGTCATGTATAAACATGCAGTAAATCAATTCCAAGCCTTTTGAATTCCGGCCGAGTTGGTAATCCGGCAAAAAAATACCTGGCCGAGTTCGTATTCCGGCCGTGTTGACCCTGAACTCAGTAGTCTGAATACAGACAGGCGTGGCTTTATTTCTTTGTTTTGTGTTTGTAAAGCGACTGAAGCAGTCGTTAGTGCGTGGACTGCAGGTTAGCTCAATTACCTCCGATTTCGTGGGAAGAGCCATAAATTGTGTGATACAAGAAATCCGGTTGGTTCTTTGCCACGCCCGGTGTATAGCACCGATATACACGTTACCTCATCTCAGTTGCGGGGCTGAAACCTTGAAACGCGTTTCTGCAATGACAAAGTGCCTCGGTCGAGAGTCGAACTCAAATCGAATTTCGTTATATCAATAGAACATATAATGCTTATACCGAACACGAGTACCATACGTTGGTAACAAGGTTAAAGCAACAACATCGTTAGTTTTTGCGCGCATTGGAAAACCATATATCAAAACTCCACGATAGTAAATAAAGTACTGTATACACCTTTGCACATGAAACGCTAAAACTTCTTTCCTCTTGAATAAATCATTACGTTTTTTGAATGATTACATAGCTGACAAAATGGCACCCCTCTCGTTTTCTGTTTTCGGGGAGGAGGGGTGATCACAGGTGCCTGGCGCTCTTCACACAAAACAGACTTAAACACCCGTAATTGATTCCAAATTACACACAAAGTATCATAAAGGTTTGTAATTAGTAGATTTTATGATCACCTAGTAAAAACGACATAGAGAAATCCTATGATCGTTCAGTGCAATAATTTAAAATGAAATTACGGAGATGCATTGACACGTTAAGACCGTAGTTGTAAATATTTAATATACGAGATGTCTTAAAGGGACTCGTCAAAGCAAACCTGGTAATTTGAAACGCATGGACGATCTATACTCACGGAGCCTGAATCTAACTAAACATTATTTCCCTATAAACGGTTAGAATTATGTTTAAGTGCGTTTATCGGGGGCATTAACTGATATTCAAGCTGATTTTTTGGTAGGTTGTAGGGTTTAAGCTCGAAAATTTAATCTGGTGCAAATTTAGAAACATGTGTATTAAAAAATGAAAAATGAAATTATTTCAGGTGTGTGAAGTTGGCTCTGAGATCGTTAATCGAAGATCGACATTCAATACAGACCTAGGTGCTAATACAGATCCAGCTCTGAAATCGACATTGGCAATATAAGGTGAGCTAATACAGACCCAGTGGCCAACACAGATCCAGCTCTGAGATCGACATTCGCAAAAAAAGGCCTGTGAATACAGATCTGAGTTTGAATACAGAGCCAGGCCTGACATCGTCATTCGATGTACACCGACGGCGAATACAGACCTAGGACCGAATACCGACCCAGCTCTGAGATCGACATTCGCAAAATAATGCCTATGAATACAGATCTGAGTTTGAATACAGAGCCAGGTCTGACATCGTCATTCGATGTACACCGACGGCGAATACAGACCTAGGACCGAATACCGACCCAGCTCTGAGATCGACATTCGCAAAATAATGCCTGTGAATACAGATCTGAGTTTGAATACAGAGCCAGGTCTGACATCGTCATTCGATGTACACCTACGGCGAATACAGACCTAGGACCGAATACCGACCCAGCTCTGAGATCGATATTCGCAAAATAAGGCTTGTGAATACAGATATGAGTTTGAATACAGAGCCAGGTCTGACATCGACATTCGATGTACAACTATGGCGAATACAGACATAGGATCGAATACCGACCCAGCTCTGACATCGACATTCCATGTAAAGCGACGGCGAATACAGACCTAGGATCCAATACCGACCAAGCTCTGACATCGACATTCGATGTATAGCGACGGCGAATACAGACCTAGGATGGAATACCCACCCAGCTCTGACATCAACATTCGCAAAATAAGGCCTTTGAATACAGACCTAAGTTTGAATACAGACCCAGGTCTGATATCGTCATTTGATGTACACCTACGGCGAATACAGACCTAGGACCGAATACCGACCCAGCTCTGACATCGACATTCGATGTATAGCGACGGCGAATACAGACCTAGGATCGAATACCGACCCAGCTCTGACATCAACATTCGCAAAATAAGGCCTGTGAATACAGACCTAAGTTTGAATACAGACCCAGGTCTGACATCGTCATTCGATGTACACCTACGGCGAATACAGACCTAGGACCGAATACCGACCCAGCTCTGAGATCGACATTCGCAAAAAAAGGCCTGTGAATACAGATCTGAGTTTGAATACAGAGCCAGGTCTGACATCGACATTCGATGTACAACTATGGCGAATACAGACATAGGATCGAATACCGACCCAGCTCTGACATCGACATTCGATGTGCAGCGACGGCGAATACAGACCTAGGATCGAATACCGACCCAGCTCTGACATCAACATTCGCAAAATAAGGCCTGTGAATACAGACCTAAGTTTGAATACAGACCCAGGTCTGACATCGTCATTCGATGTACACCTACGGCGAATACAGACCTAGGACCGAATACCGACCCAGCTCTGAGATCGACATTCGCAAAAAAAGGCCTGTGAATACAGATCTGAGTTTGAATACAGACTCAGGTCTGACATCGTCATTCGATGTACACCTACGGCGAATACAGACCTAGGAGCCAATACCGACCCAGCTCTGAGATCGACATTTGCAAAATAAGGCCTGTGAATACAGATCTGAGTTTGAATACCGAGCTAGGTCTGACATCGACATTCGATGGATGTACACCGACGGCGAATACAGACCTAGGACCGAATACCGACCCAGCTCTGACATCGACAATCAATGTGTTCCGACAGCGAATACAGACCTAGGATCGAATACCGACCTAGCTCTGACATCGACATTCGATGTATACCGACGGCGAATACAGACCTAGGATCGAATACCGACCCAGCTCTGAGATCGACATTCACAAAATAATGTGGGCGAATACAGATGTGAGTTTGAATACAGAGCCAGGTCTGACATCGTCATTCGATGTTAACCGACGGCGAATACAGACCTCGGATTCAATACCGACCCAACTCTGACTTCGACAATCATTATTTACCGACGACGAATACAGACCCAAGTGTGAATACAGATCCATCTCTGAGTTCGTCATTCGCAAAATACGTAAAGGGGAACCGAGCTGGGATGCAATATTATTGACAGCCAGAAACCAAGAAAACAATATATTTTACATGCTTTATATATGTTGTTAAATGCATGAAATCTGTAAAAGCAACATCAATACATACTGTTTTATTTATTTCTTAATTATAAACTAATAGTGAATGACCAATATAAATGAGTTCTAATTAAATACATTGCAAATTTACCATAGTTTTCATTGATTATTTAGAATTTATTTTAAAGGGAAGTAATAAAGCCTTAAGAATAAACGTCACTGCTACGTATCCACCGTTTAATGCATAGACCGATGACGAATACAGACCTAGGATCGAATACCGACCCAGCTCTGAGATCGACATTCACAAAATTAGGTGGGTGAATACAGATCTGAGTTTGAATACAGAGCCAGGTCTGACATCGACATTCGATGTTAACCGAGGGCGAATACAGACCTAGGATCCAATACCGACCCAGTTCAGAGATCGACATTCGCAATATAAGGTGGATGAATACATATCTAAGTTTGAATACAGAGCCAGGTCAGACATCGGCATTCAATGTATACCCACGGCGAATACAGACCTAGGATCCAATACCGACCCAGCTCTGAGATCGACATTCGCAATATAAGGTAAGTGAATACATATCTGAGTTTGAATACAGAACCAGGTCTGACATCGACGTTCGATGTAAACCAAGGGCGAATACAGACCTAGGATCAAATACCGACCCAGCTCTGAGATCGACATTCGCAATATAAGGTGGGTGAATACATATCTGAGTTTGAATACAGAGCCAGGTCTGACATCGACATTCGATGTACACCGACGATGAATACAGACCTAGGAGCGAATACCGACACAGCTCTGACATCGACAATCAATGTATTCCGACGGCGAATACAGACGTAGGATCGAATACCGACCCAGCTCTGACATCAACAATCGATGTATACCGATAGCGAATACAGACCTAGGATCGAATACCGACCCAGCTCTGACATCAACATTCGCAAAATAAGGCCTGTGAATACAGACCTGAGTTTGAATACAGTCCCAGGTCTGACATCGACATTCAATGTATACCCACGGCGAATACAGACCTAGGATCGAATACCGACCCAGCTCTGACATCAACATTCGCAAAATAAGTCCTGTGAATACAGACCTGAGTTTGAATACAGACCCAGGTCTGACATCGACATTCAATGTATACCCACAGCGAATACAGACCTACGATCGAATACTGACCAAGCTCTTAGATCGACATTCGCAATATAAGGTAAGTGAATACATATCTCAGTTTGAATACAGAGCTAGATCTGACATCGACGTTCGATGTAAACCGAGGGGAATACAGACCTAGGATCCAATACCGACCCAGCTCTGAGATCGACATTCGCAATATAAGGTGGGTGAATACAGATCTGAGTTTGAATACAGAGCCAGGTCTGACATTGGCATTCGATGTATACCCACGGCGAATACAGACCTAGGATCAAATACCGATCCAGCTCTGAGATCGACATTCGCAATATAAGGTGCGTGAATACATATATGAGTTTGAATACAGAGCCAGGTCTGACATCGACATTCGAGGTATACCCACGGTGAATACAGACCTAGGATCCAATACCGACCCAGCTGTGAGATCGAGATTCGCGAAATGTGGTAGGTGAATACAGATTTGAGTTTGAATACAGAGCCAGCTCTCATATCGGCATTCGATATGAAACGACAGCGTATACAGACCTAGAATCGAATACCGATCAAGCTCTGACATCGACATTCGCGAAATGTGGTTGGTGAATACAGATCTGAGTTTGAATACAGAGCCAGCTCTGACATCGGCATTCGATATGAACCGACAGCGAATACAGACCTAGGATCGATTACCGATCCAGCTCTGAGATCGACATTCGCAATATAAGTAGCGTGAATACAGATCTGAGTTTGAATACAGAGCCAGCTCTGACATCGACATTCGATGTATACCGACAGCGAATACAGACCTAGGATGCAATACCGACTCAGCTGTGAGATCGATATTCGCGAAATTTGGTTGGTGAATACAGATCTGACTTTGAATACAGAGCCAGCTCTGACATCGGCATTCGATATGAAACGACAGCGAATACAGACCTAGGATCGAATACCGATCCAGCTCTGAGATCGACATTCGCAATATAAGGTTCGTGAATACATATCTGAGTTTGAATACAGAGCCAGGTCTGACATCGACATTCGAGGTACACCCACGCTGAATACAGACTTAGGATCCAATACCGACCCAGCTCTGAGATCGACATTCGCGAAATGTGGCTGGTGAATACAGATTTGAGTTTGAATACAGATCCAAGTCTGACATCGACATTCGATGTAAACCGACATCGAATACAGACCTAGGATCGAATACCGATCCGGCTCTGAGATCGACATTCGCTCAATAAGGTTGGTGAATACCGAGCTGCGTTTGTATAAAGAGCCAGCTCTGAAATCGAAATTCGATGTATACTGACGTCGAATACCGACCTGCGGTCGAATACCGGTCCAGATCAACTTTGCTAAATAAGGATGGTGAATACAGATCTAAGTATGAATACAGATCCAGCTATGACATCGACATTCGGTGTATACAGCCGGCTAATCCAGACCATGGGTCGAAAATCAATCCAGCTCCGAGATCGACATTCCCAATATAGGGCCGGTGAATGCAGGTCTCGGGTTGAATACAGAGTCTGAGATCGACATTCGTTGTATACCGACGGCGAGTACAGACCTACTATCGAATACCGACCCAGTTCTGAGATCGACATTCGCAATATAAGACCGTTGAATACTCAGCTGAGTTTGAATTCAGACCCGGCTCTGACATCGACATTCGCAATATATGGCCGTTGAATACCGAGCTGAGTTTGAATACAGAACTAGGCCTGACATCGACATTCCATTTATCTCGAAGGCTAATGCAGACCAATGTTTGAATAATGATCCCGATCTGAGATCGACATTCAATATATTCCGATGTCAAATGCACACCAAGGTCCGAATGCAGACAGAGTGCAGACCTAGTGCAGAAACCGTATGGCCCCATATAACATAATTGTAATGCGTAATTATGAGACAAGTATTGTCCAGTGCAATAAAACATGGCCTGTTTGAATATCAATGAACTGAAAACGCATTCATTTTTTACGAAACCGTTTCCATCTCATTGATATTGACAAATGTCTAGCTGAGAGTAGTAAACCCTCGTAATGAATATCATCTCATACATGGGTCATTAAAATTATGTCAATAAAGTAATCATTGAAAAAGTACATGTGTTTAAACAATTACAAAAATCACCTTTGTCTATATGCACAAAGTTACAATTTTAAATTGTTTCAAACGTCACATGAGTTAAGGTGTTATACATATAATGTGTTCACGTCTGCGTCGCTGCATATATAGTACACTAAAGGAACCTTTAGTAACAATCCACAATCCACCCACAGCAAACTTAGGCTATGAGACCAAAGGGGGTCTTAATTTTCCCCCGTATTAGGGAATTTTGCTGACAATTATTTTCTGACTGCCCTATGTCTACTGATCAAAAACTACTTTGTTAGTCCTAGAAAATAGTACTTTGTATATTTGTTATTTTACGAGGTATACAAAAAGAAATTAAGAGAACTTTTGTTATCTTGTCAAGAAAGAGAACTGTGTATCCGGACGGAGTAGTCCAGCCAATCCCAAAAGAACCACCCTGAATAACGACAAGGTATTATGTTAATAAAAAGACTACAGATATAGTCTTGATTAATACAAAACTCATCTTAGTTATATTATATGATAATTTGAACACCGTGATACTCTATTTAAATGTTTCAAAGCAAGGCTTGAATCACGCACATCCATCCACATAACAAGCAGAAGTTGCCTATGTTAGAGTAATTGTGATAATAATAATATACCTGAAAGTCTGCGAGTGTGCCATAAACAGACGCAGACATATGCAATGGACTCCTAAGAGTTCCTAGAGGCCAAAACTATCATTTTCTCCATTGGCACCGAAATTCCTGAAAGTCCTCAAGTGTGTCATTAACAGTCGCAGACAGATGCAGTAAGCTCCTAAGTGTTCCTAGAGGCCACAAATGTCATTTTCTCAATTGGCAACAAAGTTCCTGAAAGTATGCGAGAGTGTCAGAAACAGTCGCAGACCGATGCAAAGGACTCCTATGGAGAACAAAAGTGTCATTTTTGTCAATTTGCACCAACATTCAGGAGAGACTGCGATGGGTGTCCGAAACAGTCGCAGACCGATTGAATGGACTCATGAAGGTCCCTAAATGTCAAAAATACCATTTCTAAAAAGGCACGAACATTCCTGAAAGTCGATGAGTGTGTCAGAAACAGTCGCAGACCGATGTAATGGACTCGTAAGGGTCCCTAGATGCCAAAACTGTGATTTGTTCAATTGGCACCAACATACCTTAAGTCTGCGAACATGTCAGAAACATTCGCAGACCGATACAATGGATACCTTAGGGCCTCTAGATGTCAAAAATATCATTTTCTGAATTGGCACCAAAATTCATGAAAGTCTGCGATAGTGTAAAAAAACAGTCGCAGACCGATGCAATTGACTCCTAACAGAGCTTAAAGGTCACACATATAAAACAATTAAATGGCACCAAAATTCCTGAACGTCTGCGAGGGTGCCAGATATAGTCGCAGACTGATGCCATGAAATCCTAAATCTAATGTTGATGTCTGGGCTGGCTTTGTATTTAAACTCAGATCAGTATTCACACACCTTATTTGCGAATGTCGATGTCAGAGTTGGGTCGGTATTTGAAGTCGTATATTGCGAACATCGATCTCAGAGCTGAATCGGTATTCGATTCTAGGTCTGTATTCGCTGTCGGGTTACATCGAATGTCGATGTCAGACTTGGATCTGTATTCAAACTCAGTTCTGTATTCACTAAGCTCATTTCACGAATGACGATCTCAGAGCTAGATCGGTATTCGACCCTATGTCTGTATTCGTCGTCGGTATTCGTAGAATGTCAAGCTGGCTCTGTATTCAAGCTTAGATATGCATTGACCCAGCTAATTCCGCGAATATCGATCTCACAGTTGGGTTGGTATTCGATCATAGGTCTGTATTGGCTGTCGGCTCACATCGAAATTCGATGTCAGACCTTGATCTGTATTCAAGCTCGGTAGTCACTGGCCTTAATTTGCAAATGTCGATCTCAGAGCTTGGTCGGTATTGGAACCTAGGCCTGTATTCGCCGTGCGTATACATTGAATGTCTATGTCAGACCTAACACTGTATTGGAACCTAGGTCTGTATTCGCCGTGGGTATACATTGAATGTCGCTGTCAGTTGAGTCGGTATTCGATCCTAGGTCTGTATTCGCCGTCGGTATACATCGATTGTCGATGTCAGGGCTGGGTCGGTATTCGATCCTAGGTCTGTATTCGCCGTAGGTATACATCGAGTGTCGATCTCAGAGCTGGATCGGTATTCGACCCTAGGTCTGTATTCGCCTTCGGTAAACGTCGAATGTCGATGTCAGAGCTGGGTCTGTATTCAAACTCAGACCTGTATTCACCCGCCTTATTTTGCGAATGTTGATGTCAGAGCTGGGTCGGTATTCGATCCTAGGTCTGTATTCGCTGTCGGTTCATATCGAATGCCGATGTCAGAGCTGGCTCTGTATTCAAACTCAGATCTGTATTCACCCACCTTATATTGCTAATGTCGATCTCAGAGCTGGGTCGGTATTGGATCCTATGTCTGTATTCGCCGTGGGTATACATCGAATGTCGATGTCAGACCTGGCTCTGTATTCAAACTCAGATATGTATTCACCCACCTTATATTGCTAATGTCGATCTCAGAGCTGGGTATGTATTGGATCCTAGGTCTGTATTCGCCCTCGGTTTACATCGAACGTCGATGTCAGACCTGGCTCTGTATTCAAACTCAGATCTGTATTCACCAACCATATTTCGCGAATGTCGATCTCAGAGCTGGGTCGGTATTGGATCCTAGGTCTGTATTCGCCGTGGGTATACATCGAATGTCGATGTCAGACCTGGCTCTGTATTCAAACTCAGATATGTATTCACCCACCTTATATTGCTAATGTCGATCTCAGAGCTGGGTCAGTATTGGATCCTAGGTCTGTATTCGCCCTCGGTTTACATCGAACGTCGATGTCAGACCTGGCTCTGTATTCAAACTCAGATCTGTATTCACCAACCATATTTCGCGAATGTCGATCTCAGAGCTGGGTCGGTATTGGATCCTAGGTCTGTATTCGCCGTGGGTATACATCGAATGTCGATGTCAGACCTGGCGCTGTATTCAAACTCAGATCTGTATTCACCAACCATATTTCGCGAATGTCGATCTCAGAGCTGGGTCGGTATTGGATCCTAGGTCTGTATTCGCCGTGGGTATACATCGAACGTCGATGTCAGACCTGGCTCTGTATTCAAACTCAGATATGTGTTCACTTACCTTATATTGCGAATGTCGATCTCAGAGCTGGGTCGGTATTGGATCCTAGGTCTGTATTCGCCGTGGGTATACATTGAATGTCGATGTCAGACCTGACTCTGTATTCAAACTCAGATATGTATTCATCCACCTTATATTGCGAATGTCGATCTTTGAACTGGGTCGGTATTGGATCCTAGGTCTGTATTCGCCCTCGGTTTACATCGAATGTCGATGTCAGACCTGGCTCTGTATTCAAACTCAGATATGTATTCACCTACCTCATATTGCGAATGTCGATCTCAGAGCTGGGTCGGTATTGGATCCTAGGTCTGTATTCGCCGTGGGTATACATTGAATGTCGATGTCAGACCTGACTCTGTATTCAAACTCAGATATGTATTCATCCACCTTATATTGCGAATGTCGATCTCAGAGCTGGGTCGGTATTGGATCCTGGTCTGTATTCGCCGTGGCTATACATTGAATGTCGATGTCAGACCTGGCTCTGTATTCAAACTCAGATCTGTATTCACCCACCTTATTTTGTGAATGTCGATCTCAGAGCTGGGTCGGTATTCGATCCTAGGTCTGTACTGGCCATCGGTCTATGCATTAAACTGTGGATACGTAGCAGTGACGATGATTGTTAAGTCTTTATTACTTCCCTTTAAAATTAATTTTGAATAATCAAAGAAAAACTATGGTAAATTTGCAATATATTTAATTAGAACTCATTTATATTGGTCATTCACTATTAGTGTATAATTAAGAAAGAAATAAAACAGTATGTATTCATGTTGCTTTTACAGATTTCATGCATTTAACAACAAATATAAAGCATGTAAAATATATTGCATTCGTGGTTTCTGGCTGTCAATAATATTGCATCCCAGCTCGGTATTCCCCTCAACGTATTTTGCGAATGACGAACTCAGAGATGGATCTGTATTCATACTTGGGTCTGTATTCGCCGTCGGTAAATAATGATTGTCGATGTCAGAGTTGGGTCGGTATTGAATCCGAGGTGTGTATTCGCCGTCGGTTTACATCGAATGTCGATGTCAGACCTGGCTCTGTATTCAAACTCATATCTGTATTCGCCCACATTATTTTGTGAATGTCGATCTCAGAGCTGGGTCGGTATTCCATTCTAGATCTGTATTCGCCGTCGGTATACATCGAATGTCGTTGTCAGAACTAGGTCGGTATTGGATCCTAGGTCTGTATTCGCCGTCGGAATACATTGATTGTCGATGTCAGAGCTGGGTCGGTATTCGATTGTAGGTCTGTATTCGCCGTCGGTGTACATCCATGGAATGTCGATGTCAGACCTGGGTCTGTATTCAAACTCAGATCTGTATTCACAGGCCTTTTTTGCGAATGTCGATCTCAGAGCTGGGTCGGTATTCGGTCCTAGGTCTGTATTCGCAGTAGGTGTACATCGAATGACGATGTCAGACCTGGGTCTGTATTCAAACTTAGGTCTGTATTCACAGGCCTTATTTTGCGAATGTTGATGTCAGAGCTGGGTCGGTATTCGATCCTAGGTCTGTATTCGCCGTCGCTATACATCGAATGTCGATGTCAGAGCTGGGTCGGTATTCGATCCTATGTCTGTATTCGCCATAGTTGTACATCGAATATCGATGTCAGACCTGGCTCTGTATTCAAACTCAGATCTGTATTCACAGGCGTTATTTTGCGAATGTTGATGTCAGAGAGCTGGGTCGGTATTCCATCCTAGGTCTGTATTCGCCGTCGCTATTTATCGAATGTCGATGTCAGAGCTTGGTCGGTATTCGGTCCTAGGTCTGTATTCGCCGTAGGTGTACATTGAATGACGATGTCAGACCTGGCTCTGTATTCAAACTCAAATCTGTATTCACAGGCCTTATTTTGCGAATGTCGATCTCAGAGCTTGGTCGGTATTCGGTCCTAGGTCTGTATTCGCCGTAGGTGTACATCGAATGACGATGTCAGACCTGGGTCTGTATTCAAACTTAGGTCTGTATTCACAGGCCTTATTTTGCGTATGTTGATGTCAGAGCTGGGTCGGTATTCCATCCTAGGGCTGTATTCGCCGTCGCTATACATCGAATGACGATGTCAGACCTGGCTCTGTATTCAAACTCAGATCTGTATTCACAGGCCTTATTTTGCGAAAGTCGATCTCAGAGCTGGGTCGGTATTCGGTCCTAGGTCTGTATTCGCCGTCGGTGTACATCGAATGACGATGTCAGACCTGGCTCTGTATTCAAACTCAGATCTGTATTCACAGGCCTTATTTTGCGAATGTCG
Organism: Spisula solida; assembly: GCA_947247005.1. Lineage (NCBI taxonomy): Eukaryota > Metazoa > Mollusca > Bivalvia > Venerida > Mactridae > Spisula > Spisula solida. Next base: position 21,770,029 of record OX365950.1, on the reverse strand, counting down.
ATCTCAGAGCTGGGTCGGTATTCGGTCCTAGGTCTGTATTCGCCGTCGGTGTACATCGAATGACGATGTCAGACCTGGCTCTGTATTCAAACTCAGATCAGTATTCACAGGCGTTATTTTGCGAATGTCGATCTCAGAGCTGGGTCGGTATTCGGTCCTAGGTATGTATTCGCCGTCGGTGTACATCGAATGACGATGTCAGACCTGGCTCTGTTTTCAAACTCAGATCTATATTCACAGGCATTATTTTGCGAATGTCGATCTCAGAGCTGGGTCGGTATTCAGTCCTAGGTCTGTATTCGCCGTCGGTGTACGTCGAATGACGATGTCAGACCTGGCTCTGTATTCAAACTCAGGTCTGTATTCACAGGCCTTTTTTTGCGAATGTCGATCTCAGAGCTGGATCTGTATTGGCCACTGGGTCTGTATTAGCTCACCTTATATTGCCAATGTCGATTTCAGAGCTGGATCTGTATTAGCACCTAGGTCTGTATTGAATGTCGATCTTCGATTAACGATCTCAGAGCCAACTTCACACACCTAATTATTTCATCACTCAGATTACCCAGCAGTTTCTCCACCTGTGGAGAAAAATCGACTTCAGCGTCAAATTTACATGGAAGTGTATGACCTGCTTGGACCGGAAATCGAACCCAGATCGTCTAAAACTGTTCACGCTGTACTACTGAGCGTAGCGACAAGGGATACCTCTGTGTAGACGTTTGATAGTCGCCGGGTAGTATTGCAATACAGCGCACTAACAACTGGACCAAGGCCCCATATTTCCAGTTGCAACATCATAATCATAGAGCTGTCGGCGAGACGTAACTTGTATTGTAACAATCATAAAAACGGTGATCATTGTGATTATTATGATCATTATTTAACTCAGAGATGGATGTCACTCAACACAATTACCAATCATCTTTGGAATCAGCTGTTATTCATTCTTTTTTAATGAGCATTTAAAAACCAGTCATGATAATAATTATGATTTTTATCAATCCCAAACATTTCAAAATCAGCCTTTCAGTTCATACTCACGAATCATCATAATAACGACCAATACTTTTATTTAAATTATGAAACACTTAATCGAGTAATCAGAATGTTTTAGTAATTTTACAAATCACCGATTATTTCGATAAACGGCAGGTGCTATTTCTTGCTACTAAGTATATTACGACATATCTGACGTCATATCTGTGATTAAGAAACGATTTTTGGATAAAGTATTAACATTAAATCGAAACAAAGGGCACCTGTAGATCAAATAACTGATCACTTAAGTATCTGTAATTTTGCTTGAAAATGTAATAATAATAGTTATAGTTATAATTGTAAGATGATTGATAGACGTGTGCTAGCTACTAGCAGCATCTATAGTTTGGAGAAAATTTATACATACGATTCAAATGTGGCAGAAGTGTGTATTAACAATCTCCGATTTTATTTTTCGGATACGATCCCAGGCCGCGGCATGTCAAATTCGTTATAATGATACTGATATATCTGCCCAGCTTGACGTTCAACATAATTACACGTAGTTCCAGGTAGTAGTAACTGCTTATTTGCCCGAGGTCAGGATAATATGACTGGGTAGTCTACATAACTAAAACATTTTTTTTTTAATTTCTTCTGATAGATAAAAACACACGTTTACAGGTATTTTATATATTTAATATGAAAATACATGTTAGGGAAAAATATTATGTATACTTAAGCATGCGCAAGCTCATAAATAATACCGACAGTAAAATGCAATCTGATATGAACCAAGTGACAGCCTGTCTTAAATAGCCACTTTTACTGACGCCAAGACTCACATTAACGTATGTAAGTTTACCCAGAACGCTGGAGATGACTTAAACAACACTATTATGCCTCATTTGGACGTATACACAAATATAATGTAAATAATAACTTATGATTTTCTATCGGTAACTGACTTCTAACTTATCCACAGCGTAAACGTTCTCGTACACAACTGTATGCAATCACGTGTGTCCTGTGTATCTTTAACGTTCATAACGTGTGGTGTAACGTATGTACAACGTTATTTTAACGTATTCAATGGCCCATCAACTACAAAGCTTGTAAGTGCGTATTGCGATGATCACGTAACGTGTTATTTTAACCGTATCACCGTACGACAGCGTGCTCTTAACTGGAGTATAACTTACCCAACGCGTTGCTGTCATACGTTGAAGGACATCGGCCTAGCAGCCTGGCAGCGTGAAGTTGGCAGTCTTGCAGCCTGGCAGCGTAAATTTGACATCCTAGCAGCCTGGCAGCGTGAACTTGACAGCCTTGCAGCCTGGCATCGTGAACTTGACAGTCTAGCAGTCTGGTAGCTTGGAGTTGGCCGCCTAGCAGCTTAACAGCCTGGTAGCGTGAAATTTGCAGTCTGACAGCCTGGTAGCGTTACGTTGGCAGCCCAGCAGCCTGGTAGCATGAACTTGGCAGTCTGGCAGCCTGGTAGCGTTAGGTTGGCAGCCCAGCAGCCTGGTAGCGTAAAATTGGCAGTCTGACAGCCTGGTAGCGTTAAGTTGACAGCCTAGCAGCCTGGTTGCGATTACAACAACGTATTCCGAACGCACGAGATGGTTGTAAACACAATGATGTACGCCAACTAAGTCAATGGGTTGTTTGAAACACACAACAATGCAATGGTATTGATAAGCTGACGGACACCAATACCCGCCAAATGATATCTGACGCTACTTGATCGTCGCAATACGCATTTACAATACACTATGTGTACGATTGGCATACGTTAGACATACGTCGTGAACGCTTTAGGTTACGCTGGGTACACACCGCCACTAACGCATGTGTATGTTGTATAAGTTTTATATACGATTCGGGCAAGCCATGGTGGCCTTACAAATACATAAGCATAGATTATCAATCCGTTAAGAATAAACCGGAGTCCGGATATCCGAAGTTCGGATTTACAAATAAGGATGTTTCAGATTGTTGGTTTGGGTCATCTCAAGTGTTAAGCAGCGTATGTATGTAGCTTTCTGGATAAACCAAGTCACGTTCTTCTAGTTCAGATTACGTCGTTGTAGCTGTTGGTGACTGTGTCAAAAGTATCAAAAACAGGACGATGACAACCTAAGAGGTAGAACCAATATTTGATAGTAAGGGAGGTAAATATTGTTATCACATTTATTGTAACTATATGTTCACAATCAGTGTACATTTCACGGAATATCAGGATTTCGAACACAGCCAATCAATGTGCTGAAATTGGGTTCCAGTAAGAACGAGCCTCAGCCACATATCTTTCACATGTTCATAAATATTAATGTCAAGATCAAGCTGCCATACGCAGCAACCGGGGACTCCAATAAAACTACATATACCCATAGTTTACCGCTGAACTTGTTTGTAAAAATAAGTAACTAATTAATTAGACAATAAAATAAATATTATGTTTATGTACAAAAAAACAAGTTAAATATTTAAAATTCAGTCGACCACACAGAGTTAAACACAGAACAGAGCAATTGTGATATTGATGAAAGTCACAAACGGGAATTACGAGTACATTGAGTATACGATTGTATAAATGATGAATTGCGTATCTACACAATCGTGAAAATAATGAGAATAAATAACTAAATAAATAAATATTGACGAACACAACAACGGAATACCTTAAGTGACATCTGACTTCTATGTTTCGCAGTATAACTTCAGGATTTTCTCTATTCATGATTGTTTTTTACAGATATTTGTGTTTTTTATGTTCGATTTTAAAATAAATAATATAAAAAGTCGAGGGACACATTGTCGACACTCCGGAACAAACACGCATATACATAGTTACGGAAAGACGTATGTAAAAACTCTGATTACGGCATCACAAAACAAGGGGTGATCCAGAATTACGTGGACTTTGCTCTAATTTAAACATTGTTTGATTTAATGTTACAAATCTGTGGAAACTTTTGGATCAACCCTCGCCGTTTAAACAATTTAAACATTACTCTCAGATGTCGGATCACTATCAGACAGTATTGTAGTAGGACGATTTTTTAACGTTCTAGTCGCAGGTCGAGACGGTGACGGTGTTTGAACCTCGTGGCAAAACTGTGGCTGAATGTAGTCAAACGTTGCTGATTGTAAAATGTCAGGCGTATTTAAACGGTTCATGATAATTTCAACTGGCGTAGAGGTTGAAGTGTTTCTCTCAGGAGTGTCAGGTGTATCACTATCCTGGGTTTCTCGTCGTTCGACCCGCCGCCGTTTCCGCTTAGTTTTATGAGGCGTTCCTTTCTGGTTCTGACTTTGTTGTTTTGGACGCGGGGGAAGTTTCGGTAAGCGAACAGATGCTAGAGGTACGGACTTTGGTGATAGGCCATTTGGTATTGTTTCAACGGGTGGTGGTTTCGACATATCTTGTCGTATACCTTCTGTAATACTATTTCTATTTCCTGAGTTCAATGAACCATGTGTGGGTCTTTTCTTTAAATTCTTAGGATTGAATTTGGGTTTTTTATTGACATCCTTTTTTAATAACTTAGCTGTTCCGTTTTCTATATCCGGTGATTCGAAGTTAAATCTGGTAGATTCGCCTGAAACAACAAAAATACTGGTAATAATATGAGTCACAGACGATTACAAGAAATGCTCGTATCTTTAAAAAGAGTACGAGGGTCATCAATAAAGTTCTGGGACAAATATAATTGTGAAAATATCCGTTAATCCATATTCATAAACATAGTATTTCCTAAAATGTATATCTATTCCTAATTTACAAACGAAATATTGTGCAAAAATATTAACAATTAACAATTCTACATTACTTTTAAATTATACAAAATCACTGTTGCGGAGCCCTCCAAATACTGTTATAACGTCATGACGTCAAAGTGAAAGTATCTTATCATCATTTTCAAAGCACTTTCCACCACATGCTACGCCTTACGATGACGCTATTTCTTATTTTAATAAATCTATCTGTATCACAAACATGGATATCTTTTCAAAATTGTTTTGCATCTCTCGTTGAGTTTATTAGAATCTTCGAATCGTTTACAACATATATCCCTTCCAAACGCTGAAAACGGCGAATTCCATTTTAGCCAACTTCGGACTACATTGACTGTAATCGATTCATTTCAACCCAACATTAACACAATGACCATCCATGTCTTCAAACAGAAGAGTTATTTGTACTTCTAAGAACAACCGAACATTTTAAATTAATTCAAATGTTTTTGTAGATGCATATAATGGCTTGGTGCAGTACGTCATAGCCGTGAAGTGCTCTGTACGGTTTGACGTTGACGTCTCTGATAGCGTCGAAACTCTCGTGCGACGTGTTCTCTTAAATAATTTTGTTATCTTGCTTGATATTGTTTTGAAATTTGGGAACAAACATCCCAGATGATACAATTTATGTCAAGTCATGTTAAAATCTTAAGTAAATGGTGCAATTTACGAAAGAGATATACATGTAGTGACTGAATAATGGCGAACGTAATAAAATTGATTTCAAACTTTAGACTGATCCGTAATTTGCTACAAGCGTTGCCTTAGCAACGATAACTTACGCATATGTTAACTCCGCAAAATTAATTTGCCATAATCAAATTCATAACATACCATTCTACCTAAAGTATGAATCGTAAAATTGTAGTCAATCGTTAACTAAGTTTTTAGAAACTATCCTTATAACCTTACGGATGACCCTCGTATATCTAAAAGGGGTGACATTAGATAAAATAAGTATATAAGTTGTTTGCTACAGGGATAATTATTATATTGTAAGTCAGAGTTTGCAATGGAGAAGCGGACGGAAGGTGCAATAGAATAAGCAAGATGTCGAACTATTTGTATCACCAGGGATCCTTCCTTCGTGCGGTAACAGAGAAAAGAGTGTATGTGTAACTCGTACATGTGACAGAGGATATAGCCCGATATCACTGCATTTAATTACAATGCACGTCGAACGCTGTCATTTTACAGGCAATCAGGAATGATGATAATTATGCAGTTCGCATATCAGAAAAATGTAATTACGTTTAAAATGTCAAACATATTCTATATTGCAGGCCATTTGATTTGGTTATACAATCGAATGTGATTATATTTATAAGCATTCCATTAGTGAATTACATAGGTCAGTGTCAATCTTAAACAGCTAAGTACGAGAAAAAAACGACCAATGACAGTCCGTCTGAAAAAACACCGCTAAAATATAGTCCACATTGCTGAATCGAATCTGTACAATGCTACATGTGTTTAACTTCAACATCATGTCGTACGCTAACATGATTAAAAACTCAAAGAAACCACAACAACGCTAAACAGAACGTTTACACCACTGAGTTTTGTAACATTTTTTGTATTTGCTTTAAATATTAGTGGTACGGTATTATTGGTTTTTAACTGAACAGATGTCAGATTTAGTGTAGGCACACGCTGCAAAATTATTTTTCCCAAAAAAATCGAAACGTGTACCATTAACGCCTTGTTACAAATTGGCCCTTGTATATAATGGCACAAATTAAAAAGAAAATCGCTTTGAAACAATTGTTATGGATAAAAGGATTCAATTAACATGAACAAACACTACCAGCTTTTATCTAAATGGACATATGTTTGGATTGGTTCAAAGTAAAAAAAGGTTAGAATCAAATATCATTTACTATACCAGGGAGCAAGCCAAGTGTCATGTATAAGTGCACTGTCTGGGCTTTATATATCTAGGTTTCATTCTTTTGGTTGCATGAGGGGTACAACTATTGCTTGTGGGGTGCGACCAAACAAAGAAGGAAGAAAAGGAAATCCCACAATGCCAATTAATAAAGAAGAACCGTATAGCAGTGGTCACATGGTTTTTATCACAAAGTACAATTATTCCTATGAATTGATATATTTACAGAAGGCAACCTGTTTAGCTTCGATTTCGTAACCCCTTAAATGAAGCAAAACGGACTGATAACCCTACCATATGGATGATGTATGTAAGTTCATGGGTTCATAACCATTGCCCTAAAGGATTAGTCATAATATCCCCCAACGGTTTACATAGTACGATAGAACTCGTTATTTCAAACAATTACTACGATATAACTAATCATAACACTTTCGTTTATAGTCAAATCGATTTATTTACAACTATACAATATTTAAAAGGTAATTATGAGTATAATTAGTGTACAGTCTAATTGATTATATCTAAAATTATACAGTTACCTTATGAACAAAGGGTTTTCCTTAATAGACCTTGAAGGAGCCAATCTATTGTAACAGATATGGTTTATTTTGATGAAATTGTAAACATGTACCCAGTTTTCTCGTTATTTAAAAAACCCAGATAACTTATGTTTTTCAGTTTACAAAAAAGAAGTTTTTAGCACCAATAACTTTTTTTATTTTTGCTTCTATCATGACGAAATTTACCTTTGGGCATAGAAACCACAGCAAAATTATCGGTAATTTTTACTTATTATAAAGTTGCTAAAACTATTTTACAAAAAAACGTCGGTTTTACTCAAGTTAACGGTGACCCCAATGATTTCCAGTTGTAAGAACAACGCATTTGAATTGTTTATGATACTACTGGACGAGCCATTTTCATTGACATCAACAAACCGTCAAAATGTGATTATCAGGTCTCTAGTACCAAGAAGACTAATTAAAAAAGATCATATTAAGTCAGACAGAGAAGGCAGCACTGAACTTAACCAGCCAAGCATAGAAAACATTAAAAACAGACAAGGCAAAATGCCCAACTGACCCAACCGAGCACAGAAAACATAAAACACATACAAGACACAATGCCCAAATAAACAAGTAAAGGTCCGCCCAAGTCCAAGCTGGCGAAAAGTAGAATGAATTAGTTTCAGCAATCAAAAAGCTGAATGCCCTAGCTAAACGACCCAGCTCCCGCAGCAAAATGACTACAATGCCTAGTTTTAGCTGTCGGAAATCCTATAAAGAAGAAGTGCCCAACACACAGCCGAACAAGAAAATTATTCGCCCTAGTCCCAGCTATTAAAAAGACGAATTTAATAGTTCAAGCAAACAAAAGATGGAATGTCCACGCTGAATGACCTAGTAACATCAGTAAAACTGCTTATATACATAGTTTTGTGTCTTAAGTCCTTAAAAGTTGAATAACAGTATCTAAACGCTGAATAGCATGGTGACCTAGTTTCAGCAATAAAAAAGCTGAAAGCCCCAGCCGGATGACCTAGTTTTAATAAGTAAAATGTCTTAGTTTTAGACTGTTTTTCATTTCGTTATAATTGTTGCGATTATAAAATTACAAACTTGACATGTAATTTAAACACTTAAGCATTCGTTAATTAGAACGATTTAAAATATCCAAATCACAGATGTTAAATGGGGAAAACTCGTATCATAAACAGCTATGTAAATGTCAAATCGACTGATTGCCGTGTATAAAGAATGGAGATCGAAAACACATTGTTGTTTGATAAATTAATTTCATCGTTCATTGACATATTTTGTGTGGGCTAAGTTTGGGAACAATCAACGCGCATAACTGATACATAAGCCATATCCTCCAAGTGCAGAAGATTGAACAAATGTAGGTTAACTCAGAGTAGCTGTCTCAAATGTACCACCAACGATTGAACAAATGTTATACTTACTTATAAGTTTACTCTGAGTAGCTGTCTCAAATGAACCACCAACGATTGAACAAATGTTATTCTTACTTATAGGTTTACTCACAGTAGCTGTCTCAAATGTACCACCAACGAACAAATGTTATACTTACGAGGGGTGATCAATATATTCGTGGACATTTCATCTAGCAATTTTGTTTTGTCAGCAAGCCTCAAAAGCAAATTTGCATTATTCAGTGTAGGATATCTCCGACCGAATGCACCTATAACGTAGTTTTATTCATGTAACGGGTGCGCGACGCAGGCCGCCACGTGACGTCATTCCAAGCGTCACCGTTTGAGCAGCACCGAGCTCCTTTCTGGACTCATATCCGACCTACTGTATACGATTTATTTACTTTTAATACAGAAATAAGTCATAAATAGCCAACTCTGGAATGTAAGGCGGAAAAGAAATTGTATCGTTGCGTTACTGGACTTAAAAGTCTGAAACAAGCGGTTGGCTTTAAACAGTAGCATCATCCCGATAAAGAAGGAATCACGACCTAACAAGTTTAGGGCGCAATTACTAAAGAACTCCTTTCACATGTAATTAAAGAATTATTGTTTTGTAATCTATACTGATCGTAGAGTTCGCCAGGAACATATCGTTCAAAAATGTGCCTTTTAAATCTCAGAAATTAAGGAGGAGTATCCCTAATTCTGTCATAATTATTCCGTTTATTCTTAGTTTACCGTGGAGTCAGTTTGACAGAGTCCCTACAATCACATAAACAACGAAATCATGTGTAGATCACTGATTTGGAGTGCAAAGAGTTCCAAGTTAGGCGTTATCTTAATGAAATGCCGTTGCTCTGTGATTATTAACAGTCCGTCACGCTCGACGGCGCGCACTGCACATTGGTCACAATAAGTGACGTCATCATAAACGTTGTGACGTCACAATATAATTAATTAATTAAAACGCTAGATAATTGATATATCTATATTGGCTGGTAATTTCATTGTTCTAGAATCAATATTTAAAAAAATAGAAGGAAAGTCTTGGAATATATTGATCACCCCTCGTACTTATAGGTTTACTCACAGTAGCTGTCTCAAATGTACCACCAACGATTGAACAAATGTTATACTTACTTATAGGTTAACTCACAGTAGCTGTCTCAAATGAACCACCAACGATTGAACAAATGTTATACTTACTCATAGGTTAACTCGGAGTAGCTGTCTCAAATGTACCACCAACGATTGAACAAATTGTATACTTACTTATTGGTTTACTCGGAGTAGCTGTCTCAAATGTAGCATTGATACGTTGCCTGTCTTTTCTCATTCTTTTGTGGTAACAAATACCCACAATTATCAGTACAATCAACAGGATGATGACAACAACAACCATGGCAATAAATGCACCGATAGGAATGGATAGTACGGTATCATCTGTAGAAACGGTGGATTCCACTTTATCTGAAGAAATATGACAAGGTAATTTGTATGGTGCGCTATGGACGCTTGTCAATGCCTTTCATTGCTTAATATAGTCATGAAGTGTTGATATCAATATCAAGTGATTACTTGTGTGGTGTAATGTAGCGCCATTGATACTGGTTATTTTTTTGGAATCGTTGCGATGGCCGGGTTGCTTAATGCGTTCATGTTCTTCGCTTTTCAATAAACATTCGAATCTCACTGTAGGTGCAAACTATTAATATAGATCACAAAATCTGACCAATTAGGACAAGTTTACATTTTCAGCATATCCCGATGCAGCAGCTCGAATTGGACAGGGAAATCAATAGTTAACTGAAAGAACAAAGGCCAAAGAAACACATAACACAGATAACAAGAAAAACGAAAATGCTTTGTTTTGCATTTTCCGTTTACAAACGAATTGATACAAAACAGAAGGAAACCCTGTTCTCGTAAACGAAATGCAATATAAATGCTATATCATAAAGCTTTTTACCAAAGCCAATATAAAGATATACGTACTTCCAGCACTTCCCATGCGTGACGCTCAGCGGTGAGTCTGGGCTCTTTTCTTCTCTCTCTCGAATGCTCTTTGCGATAGACGACCCAATGCATGAGGTGTGCGCGTTGTTAATAAAAGATATAGAATGTGTTTCAAAATCAACCTAAAATAATTTTGTATTGTTGTTGAATGCTCGCTGTATATTGCAACTTGTACTATTAAAACCCCTTAAAGTAAAGCAAACATACCACAAATAGGCTGTGTATCGTTCCAGCCAGTGCCATTTGTCACACACTCCATCCATGTCGGTCCAACACGCCTGTATCCGTTATCACACGTAAAATTAACCAGCATCCCATCAGACAATAAATTATACTCTCCGTGTTTGATGTCATTTGGCGGGTCACAAACTGATAAAGAAGAACAAAGGATAGTAATTTAAGATGTGGTGCAAGTGGTCACCTGAATTAATAACTCTAAACTGGGACGAAACTATCCAAATTGTTTTATTCGTCCCAGCTCGACAGAAATATTTCATTTCTATTTTCCATGCCAATAATGTTAAATAATATTTAATGAATTAAGTGTAGAGATTATTATACCATATTTATATAGCACTTTTATCATGTAATTACACGTTCAAAAGAGATAACATTAAGTCGGACTTGGAAGTTTTCAATTTTCAATAGGGTCAATATCAGCATGGAATATATACAGGAATACATGATAATCTAAGTAGAAGAAACATAACAAAATGGCTCACTGCGTCAAAAATAAAGAGACAAAACAAATAAAAAAAACATAACAATATGACGCTAAGATAACTGTACAAAATATGATATAATAATGTAATGTATTTGGGACGAATAACACATTATATATTCTTCCCAGAATGTATTAATGTAGTTATTGTAATATTGTGGAACATGTAAATTTTACATCATGTGATCAGAGGATATCCACTGCAAGTATGATTTTTAAGTGTATTTGAAGTACGTATCTGTTTGGAATGGCATTCCACACGACTGGCCCTGAATATGCGGAAAATTCAAGCTGTTGTTTAGGAATGGTAAGTTCACATATTTTCAATTGATCTAAGCTTGCGATCTGACTGTTGATAGTTTAGAATAGATATGAATTTCGAATAAAAGTATTCTGGGCATATACTATTTAGTGACTTGTACATCAATATTGCATTTTTATAAAAAAAGTCATCCACTTAAATTCTTCGAATTGTCATAGATCTGCAGATGGTGAATCGAATTCCATATCAAGATTTTTTCTGGCTGTCCGTTTTCGGAACTTCAGAACAATTTCTAAAATCAAGTAACTAAACAATTCATGGAAAACCGACTGCGAATATTGTTTTCTTTGTGTGCACCGGTACTTGAGATGTAAGATTCAAAAGTCATGACTCCACGATGACACTTAACAATAGAGACTGAACGCTGAAGACAGACATTTTAACCAAACGGCTGGACCATTGTTAGTCAGCTTTCAACTGAATCGACATAACCTATTCATCACAGTATTATACGCAGCTATATATTGGGCGCAGGTAAATATGGGAGAAGATTCAAAGAAAAAGTACAAACTATGATTCTTTAATACAGCGATAATGGGAAAGTGACCCAATATTAATGACAAAATCACCATTTACCATGTCATGCGTCCTGTTAACCTTGTAATTCGCATTATCAATTAACTATGGAATACAGATTACTTATTCCTGCAATATTATTACAAACCTCGCCAATATCTACCAAAATACTCGACCAATACAGGAAAACATATAAGTCAAACACCTACCACAAGACGCGTCCTCATTGTTCCATGTCCCATCTGTCTGGCAGGAACTCTCCGCCTCGGAGGTCAGACTGTAACCTTTAACACAGCTAAACGTTGCTATGGTATTCAGACCATCCGTGGTCATAGTAACACTGCCGCTCAGTGGATTGTATTTCACTGGGCATGTAACTATATGTGGAAGACAAAACATATAAAAATGTTATACAACTTTTACAGATATCGACAAGTGGAGTGTTCTTAGGAAACATGGAACTGATTTCTATTCTCTCTCAATCATACCCTCGAAGTGATTGATACTGTAAGAAGTTAGGTGTCTATAGTGATAAACATAAGTTATCAAACTTGTTTTACAATCGACTTTAGACAATCTAGTATAAACAAGTCATTAAGAATTGCGAGCAATACAGAAGTCCCATACCTGTTTGAAGAAGCCATAACCCTTAAATTAATTTTCAATGTTTCTGTTGCCATGGCAGCCACAATAGTTGTCCGAATAAAAATTATCTAGATGTGCATTATCTCCTTATTGGCACCTACACACATACTAAGGTTCATAAACCTAGCTGGGAAACTGTTAGAGTTATGACAGGATCAAGTTTTTTATGGACAGACAGACGGCCCGTAACCCGACGGACGGAGGGTAAACCTATAGTCCCCCCCCCCGTTGAACACATGCCAAAATCACACGGCACAATGCCCAACACACATCTGTACGAGAAAATGAAACTTAACCGCTGAAAGCCCAAGTTTCAGCCGATATTCAGGCCATGAAAGTGGCACTAACAATCACATGCACAACAACTTTGAGCAAACATAATATATACAGATACAGGCTGAATATTCATGAACAGATATACACAAAAACGAATAGACTTTTGATAAGTAATCATAAATATCAAAAGAAATAAAAAAAAAACGTCACGATTATATAACGTGCTGAAAAGCAATATAATATAATTTACCACATGTTGGCTGCGCAAAGTTCCAGGTTCCATCAGCATTGCACTCATGTTCGTGTTCTCCTGACAGGGAATAATTGAGTGCACATGCAAACGTGACAAATGACGAGGTTCCATTAGATGAAATTGCATATTGTAACTCTTGTGATGTGTCAATTGAATTGCATGTAGCTGAAAATGGAAAATAAAATTAAGCAGTGTACTTTAGGGCCTACTGTACGACAATCATGATTATTGTCAAAGATAACACTAGTTTCATTACCGTCTTTATCATTATCAACAGTCACTATCCACAGCAGAAGGTATTGACAAACACTACGTCAAGACGATGGAGAAGGAACCGACATTAGTGTAAAAAGCACTTACTGCACGAGGGTTCAGTGCCTTCCCAACCTGTACCATCATCGAGACACTGCCTTGCAACCATTCCGTCAATACTGCTTCCTGTGGTACATAGATAGTTTGCCACAGGTCCTTGGGAAGTATCCGAGACAGAAACTGAACCATTGTCTGGAGCGGCTGGTGTCAGGCATCCTAAAATAAAAATCATGCGCAATTTAGTTTAAATAACTAGTTTTTTGTGAATTGTTCTGATGGTCTGTAGTCGTTCTTTTTTGTGTGTTCTTGTGTGTGCCTTCCGTGCCAACTGCTGCCTTTCCTGTCCGATTTTTTATTATCTACTTAAACGGCCAATCAAGGGATACTTCAAGTATGGCTCAGCTGCACAAATGTGTATGTAATATTAAATGGGAGATTTGTGCCTAATATCATTGGTCACTAATGTAGATGCGACTGCATATTTCTGTCGTTATTTATTTACCTGATGAAGGCACATGCATGTCTTGAAACACAGAAATACATCAAAAGAGTGGAGTTAGTTTTTGGGTTTTTTAATATACGAATCGAAAGGAAAGTTGTTTGGTATGTACACCAATATACATGTAATTACATACCTTTCAATCATCAAATAAAAGTACGAGAATCATTGGTGTAAAAATACATGTGATGTAATAAATTCGTACGTCTTGTATTTTATGATGTATGTAACAAGTATTTAAGTTTTTGCTGTTGTTCTAAATGAAAATAACAGTTGGTCGTTGGGCAGTTCGGAAATTACACCAAAACAAGTAATTGATAGTATACGTACTACAAACGGGAGGTGACTCGTTCCACTCTCCAGTTGTTTGACATGTAAGAGTTATCGTCCCACTGACGTAATATCCGCTTGAACAGCTGTATGATGCTGATGTCGTTCTACCTGATGTGGATAAGGTTACTACACCGCTTGCAGGATCGTACAGGGTTGTGCATTCAACTGGAAATATCAATATATACATTCAAATGAGGTGATATTTATTAGATGAATGTTATTTATTCATTCTTAAAACAAAATTTGCGTCAGGCATGTACGAATGATTTTGAGTACAAAATATATTAATTTATGCAGAATTTTACACGCCATCTTAGCAGACCATAAAATACAGAGGTCACCATTTTTAAACAGCTTGGAAATAAAAACAAACTTATATTAATATTGATAATGTATTTCAAAATGACATTTCAATATCGATTTGCTTCCGCAAATCGGTTTAGTTGCAGTTTGAATCCAATAACTACCCGTTTCTTGTCATCTTTAAATATATATATCATAATATCATATGGTAAGCCAGGCTAATGAGGAATGCAAAGAATCACCATTTTATGTAAAGGTGAAATAAGTATACCGCATGTAGGTGGCGAATTATCCCAGGTGCCATCTGACAGACACGTATGCTCGTGTGTTCCTGACAATGTGTAATTGACGCTACACGTGTATTCAGCTGTTGTGACAATATCATTCGAGGCATAGGTTATCTCTAATCCACCCATGAGTTCAATATCACTGCACTCACCTGCAATAACAAATATATAAAGCCCCGAGGTAGTGGTTAAAAGAAAGCATAAGGACCAAATGTGTGTTTGGCAAAGTCACCATGATGATATGAGATAACAATAAATATACTAGGTACTGAGTATGGAGTGAAACATGCGTGATAACATATCTCTAGATTGCACCCATATGGTACAATAAAAAGTAAGACCAAGGATAGACGAGGAAAGACTTCAGAAACGAAATCAAATAGCTAGGTTTGGACTGCTATCTTTCAGAGTGAGCACGTCGGATCAAAACAGACAGATCGCGTTCCCGACGCTGTTCTGCACGGGAAGAGAATGAATTAAGTTAAGTAAGTACAAAACATATGCAAATGATATTTCAATAGGAACAATTATTAATTTGAAATGATAATTATGGGCACTGATTGTAAGAATTGATATTTCATTTTTAATTACAATTCACATAACTAGGCATTTGTGTAATACTTACTGCAAATTGGATCCTCCCCTTCCCAACCACTGCCATCACTGAGACACAGTCTACTTGTTAACCCGTTAATACTATATCCTTTCTCACATTGATACGTGGCCATGGAACCCTGTGAGGTGTCTGATACGGACACTGAACCAGCAGACGGTGCAGATGGTGCATTGCATTCTGAAAAACAATGATGACAATTATGGCGGTTTCGATTATGATAAGATGATGACAATATACGGGTTATCTTTACTGGTGACGTCGCTGTGAATTGAAATTAGCCATAAAGACGCTATGGTTATGAAGATGGTGGCGATGATTATGGTTTTGACATAGATGAAGATACTGAGCGTTGGTGAAAATACTACGTGTTCGGAAAAATACGTTGACGACAGTGATGGCACGAGATATTTGTACTTTGTTTTCATTTTCTAAAATGGTGACAATGATGAGCATGCGTTCGTTCGATACTGAGATTTTTAAACTTTTTTATGTTTTTATCAAATCGGTCCAGTTAATCCAGTCGAGGAACGGTCAACTTGAAAATTAAGCTTTCCTAAGAAAAATGTTAACTGACTATAGTAGATATTTGTATCATAATATTTGTTGACTCACTGCAAGTTGGCGATCCATTGCTCCACTGTCCGCTGGTCAAACATGTCAGGATAAGTGAACCACTAGCGTAATATCCGGTCATACAACTAAATGTCGCCATGGTGGTTCTTGAATCCGTTTCCAAGACAAAGCTACCACTAGATGGCGCATAAAGTATCGGACAGGAAACTGAAATACATGAAATACAAATGAACAATGTTACAATGGTTGATATTTATGGGCAGCGAATATGCAACGAGTCAAATATAGTGGATTGTACAGTCATTGTTGCAACTACAGAACAGTAAATAGGGTAGAGGGTTTTATTTTTCAAACAATGTAGAGGCAAAACCATATGTTTTCAGGCTAAGATATGTTGAACATGTATTATACGAATAGTTAAATATGATAAGTATTACAGGCTACCAGGATCTCGCAAAAGAAAAACAATATTGTACAGGATTTAATGAGAATCAAGCTTACCGCATGTAGGTGGCGAATTATCCCACGAGCCGTCTAAAAGACACGTGTGTTCATGTGTTCCTGACAGCGTGTAATTGACGTTACATGTGTATTCAGCTGATGTGACAGTACCGTCTGTGGAAGTGCTCATCACTAGTCCATCCGGGATGTTTACACTTCTGCATTCGCCTGTGTAATTATAAATTAATTGCGTAAAATAATTATAAACATTACAACCAGAAAGCCTTGGTAAATATGTTACAGATGGAAACAGAGGAATACTTACGAAGAGACATTTTTCGTGACTTTTGCGGACAACCCTAGTAAAAAATCACCTTCAGAAACATTTGAATTACAACACTTACACTTTCTATCGTGTCTACTCAATTGTTCTCAGTCTTTTATTTATGTGAAGAAAGTCATAATAATAATAGCATCGGTTAGTACTCTAGCATTACTAAAAACTAAATTCCTTTTTCATTACATGTATGACCACTCCTCATATTAATATAATTACATGTATTCAACTGATTTAAAAAAAATATGCACAGTTATTACGCACCATTTGCAATTATATACATGGAACAAATGCTGTAGTGAATTAATAAATGTGTAGTACTATTCCATTGGCATTTTTAAAAATATCTATGCTCAGAATAACAACTTGAATACTTGTACATATGTGTAGTTAAAATTTGTTCTTACTGCAATATGGGTCATCTCCGTCCCAACCAGTGCCATCACTGAGACACAGTCTACTTGTCAACCCGTTTATACTATATCCTAAATCACATTGATACGTGGCTGTAGACCCCAGTGTAGTGTCTGATACGGACACTGAACCAGCAGACGGTGCTGATGGTGCATTGCATTCTGAAAAATATAATGAGAACAATGAAGTCGAATTTAATCAAATCATGGTTAAGACAATAACTTAGACGAAATCAATTTCACTCAAATTAAAACAAGTCAATTCTAACTGATATTGTATTATATTTAGACAAAAATCCATCTTTGACAAAAAAGATGTATAATATTGTTTAAAGTCTCAGAACATGATATGATTCCACTAACATAGAAACTCCTTTGCGGAGTTTGAAATGTTTCACCTGGACATTTAGATAGAGCAGTTCGTGTAGTGAATGTGAGCAACTACCGAGCCGTATGTTTAATTTAATTACGCATTTAACGTGGAGAATAAGTCAATTGCTTCCGTTCAAACTTGTTCATAAATACTAACACAACCGACCGACCATTCGCAATGTGGAAATTATATGTAATTTTAACTTCCCTAAGAATGTGTTAATTTATAACATAAAATTTAAGCAGACTTACTACAAACTGGCGAAATATTATCCCACTGACCGCTGGTCAAACATGTAATGACAAGGGAACTACTTGTATAATATCCAGTCATACAACTAAATGTTGCTGTGGTTGTCCTTGTATCCGTTTCCAGGTCAACGCTACCACTAGATGGCGCATAGAGTATAGGACAGGACACTGAAAATCATTGGCTGAACATGTTAAGTATGTTTCATTTAATTGACAACGCATGGGTATAGAATATATTATTGTTATTTAACAATTAAGCTTAAGAGAATTATGAATACACTTTTTTCAACAATTTACAGGCAAACTAATCTCATTAAAACGTATTTCAAATGAAAGTTTTAAGAATTGATTTGACGCTACAGATTCCTAGCATTTGATTTTAGTCACATATTTTCACGTTAACTGATATGTATACATTTTCAAACATTTTAGTCTACAAAAACAAATAGTCTCGTGTATGTTAAGGATAATCCAGCATACCGCATGTAGGTGGCGAATTATCCCACGTGCCATCTGAAAGACACGTGTGTTCATGTGTTCCTGACAGCGTGTAATTGACGTTACACGTGTATTCAGCTGTTGTGACAGTACCGTCTGTGGAAGTGCTCATCACTAGTCCACCTGGGATGTTAACGTTACTGCACTCACCTGTGAAATTATAAATGTTTTGGTATTACAATTTGATAATCTTGACTAAGTTGTCAAATTAAGCCATAGACAGCACATTTATCTTCTCCATTCGACAATTTCCTGATATTATGTCCTACATCTTGCATTTCTATTTATTGCATTTCAGCGGATATTATTAGAAAACAATCATATTGGCCAATACAACAGTTACTGATTCCTTATGTTATTTAAAACACCAATCGCATGTTTCATACAATCTCAACATCTATTTACTGTATTATGTACAACACTTGTATTCACAGATTAAACAACGAAAGTATTATGTACAAGTTTTATGAGGTTTGTCCTTGTTATCTATACTCAGAATAACTACATAACTACTTTAATATATGTGTACTCATTTATACTATTTTATTGTTCACTATACTCGGAATAACTACATAACCACTTTGATATATGTGTCCTAATAATTTATACTTACTGCACACTGGATCATCTCCTTCCCAACCACTGCCGTCACTGAGACATAGTCTACTTGTTAAACCATTTAAACTATACCCTAACTGACATTGATACGTTGCCTCCGGTCCTTGTATAGTGTCTGATACGGACACTGAACCAGCAGACGGTGCCGATGGCGTAATGCACTCTGAAAAAAAGAACATTATAATGGCATCATCTGATAATAACATTGGTGTTATAACAAGGCATGAGGTATTCATAACGATACAAAATATATAAATGTTTATGATGCTGTAAAGTATTATCTAAATAATAATTTTCAATAATGAGCAGGAAGACGATGATTCTCTTATGAAGATGTTGATCTTATTGAGGAAGCCATTGCTAGTTATGATGACGAAGCTGAAATGATAGTGAGCGAAGCAGTATATAATGATGACGATAAAATTGATTGCATTGACAATGATACATGTATTTTGATAAAATGATGTGATGTTTTTAACAAGGTTGTTGATATTCGACATTTAATAACAACAACACGGCGACGCAGTTCAGCAACCCTAATATTTCTTGTTAAAATAATGACGAAGGGGGTAGTGGTTTTGATATGGACGATAATGCTGAACGGGATTTTGTTGCTGGCGAGCGAGATCATTTTTGAGACAATAAATGTGGTTTTGACGAGTATCATGAACAACATTTGATTGACTTTAGTTTCGAAATATATTTACCAGAATGGTGCTTAGTCTCATTTTCAGCTCAAATAATAAATACTTTATTGATAGAGACAACACAGTTAGGCAATTGCCCAATCTTCCCTGTGGGTCTCACAATAATAAGCTTAATAATTTTCAAACTTAAATATTAATCAAAAGTCATTAAATCAATCTATCGTCATACATTTTGACAGGGACCAGTTTCGTGCAGAGCTAGCAAATTGTACATTGTTCAATTGTTACGTCTTTCGTGCTCCGCTGTTTCTGTTAACGTTCTTTGTGTGTCTGTGAAAACGTAAACTAGTAAATGTAAACTATTTGCGGACTTACTGCATGTTGGAGGGTCATCATCCCATCCACCGCTGGTCTGACATGTGAGGACTTGAGAACCACTGATATAATATCCGGTCATACAATTAAATGTCGCAGTTGTTATCTGCGAATCGGTTTCCAAGACAACACTACCACTAGATGGTGATCCAAGTGTTGGACATGATACTAAAGTACATCGGAGAAAATGATAGACTTTAATGACTTATCACACAGGGATATTATATAAAAACACGCAAGTTCTTTCATATTTGTTGACCACATGTAATATTGGAGTACATTTTGGTAAGTTTTTGAAAAACATATTTATCTGTTGGCCATATTCCAATATATACAAGATTTCTGTTTAATATAAGTAAGGTTTCATTTCATTTTCATTTAATACACTGCGCCTAATCGTGGCACCAGCAAATCGAAATTTGGAGCTGGCTTAATATTAAATGAATATATGCACAAATGCAAAGTTAGCTAACCTTTGCCGTATTTGAAAGTTATTTGTAAATTTCCCCGGACGATTTGCGTTGCTGATTATGCCAATAAACTTTTAACTTTGTTAATTATCCCGTTTCATGACACCTTCATAAGTAGAAAAATCTGAAATTTTGGAAAAACGAAACGTCTTAGAGCTTTTTACTTACCACATTCGGGTTGACTGTTGTCCCATGTTCCCATATCATCACACGTGATAACGTCTGTACCTGTCAGTATATAACCTACGTGACAAACGTGCTTGGCGACCGTATTGATGCCGTCCGTTGTCAAGGTAACGTTTCCACCATTAGGTGTATCTAACGCATCACACTGATCTGCAAAATATTTATAGTAGATTCCGTCACAGGCATTTTATTTGTTTCGAATCGTGAAGATGGTCCTTCGAAAATGTGTTGGTATTTTGGTAACACGAGGTACTGATTTTTTAGAGGTAACTTCCAAAGTTTGGAAAGTGATTTTGATCCAGAAATTAAAATTCGATCACTGTTCACTGATCTATTAAGTCAGGCAGGGAAGGCAGCACTCAACTTAACCAGCCGAACACAGAAAACATTAAAAACACACAAAGCACAATGCCCAACTGAACCAACCGAGCACAGAAACATAAAACACATACAAGACACAATGCCCAACTTAACAAGCAAAGATCCGCATAAGTTCAAGCTATCGAAAAGTATGAAACATTATTAATAGCTGAATGACCCAGTTTCCACTGCAAAACGACTATAATGCCTAGTTTTAGCTGTCAGAAATGTGTGCCCAACACACTGCCAACCAAGAACCCAATACTTACTTATAATAACCTATGCTAACTTGTAAAATGTATACCTGACACATCATTAGGGACATACAGTTAGGTTTTTTACAGAACAAGTACGTAATATACTTATAACAATGCATATTTTCACAATATTTCTTGTTACAACTGAAAATTATAAAGATTTATATTTCTTAATATCTGAAGTTATCAAAGTATTTATTCATTCATTTGGTATGATATATAGACATAATTAGTATCAAAATTAATGTTGTTTTATAAGGAATATGAATTGAATAGTTTTAAGAAATAAATGTTGAGTTAATTTCAATATTTTAAAATAGTTTGATAAATTGAAATATGCTTAAGTACCATATTGGTAGAATATTGTATAACCATAAGTATGTATATTTATGCCACATGGCTTTTCATTGTTTCATCAACATTTCCTGTTCAGTTGAGACAGTTTGTCACCAAATATACTTTATAAGTGTTAAACTTGATTAATACCTATTGTGTTCAAACAAGCTGTTAAATTGAGAAAGATTTAAGTTGTTTCTCAACTTAGACATAAGTAATAGATTCCATCTGTCAAGTTAAGCCTATGGCTTCTGGCTATGATTGGTTAAGTAATCAATAGGTTGAACCAATGAAATGAAAATGTTTAATTGAATTGATTTCCCAACCAATGAGATTGTTATTATTTAAAAAAGTAAAATAAAATAATGTAACTGTCTGAATAATAAAAACAGAGACTTTTGAGAAACCTTTTGGAACTTGTAGAAACAAGATTACTGTGTGTAATAAAAGAAACATTTTGACTTTATAAGAAATTTACAAACAAGATTACTTTGTGTATGACTTTGTGTCAAGTTACTTCACGTGTTAAATTAAATGAACTTTGTGGATATTGTATAAAAGTTGTTATAGACTGTAATAAACGTCAAAAACTAATTACAACGTTGTGTTCATTTGGGACAGTATTGAGTATAATATATAATTGAACAGCAGTAATACGCAGAAGTTGGTAGTCATCATTAATAGACACCAACGGCATACTCCGGAGAGCAGGAACATTGGCGCTTCATCAACACGAACAGCGCAACACTATCCACACACAGCGTTCATCAGTTGCGAAGTGATCAGCGCAGAGCGACACTTTGTAATATACTTACTGCAAACTGGATCACTTCCGGACCAACCGGAACCGTCGTTTGCGCATGCGCGAGTCGTGGCTCCATTTACTGAAAATCCTACATCACAAGTATACGTCGCCGTTACACCATCGTCAGAAACAGCTCCATCTTGTACGCTAGTAGGAGACTGACATGCTACAAATGGATAGATAATGTTAAGTATTGTAATTAAACAGACAATTCGAAGTCATACAGAGCCGACTGCAGCGTCTAGATTCCCACACAAGAGACAGACACAGGACATTCCATCCATATCCACCAAAAAGGATTTTTTAAGTAAGCCTATAGACTGCCTCTCACGAGTTTCTTCGATAAGCGTATTACCGTAAATGGAGGTAATTGCAAATTTACCACAGATATGAAGTACAAGATAGTATTTCTATTTATAGTATCATATGATCTATTTCAGTACCTAAACATCAAATATTCTGCTACGTTTTGATCTGAATGAAAAAAATATTGATTGAGGACCAACTCAGTCTGTCCATAGTAAATCGTGTGGCGAACCATTATAAATTAAGTTCCCAATCACTCGTTCCAGGATGTTGGTTGGCCATTAGCGTGTGTTGGAGGTTCTCCGTAAAATTTAATAGCAACCATACTAAACGTCGGTTCTAATGAAAGTCCCTTGACTATATGTAAATTTACAACCTTTGGTTAAAAAGAACACAATGCCTATTGGCCAATCGTATGCAAAACAGGTTTTCGTTGGCTGTTCACGTCATTATTTGAGATGTTTTACCAATGAAAACATGTCTTACATACCGCAGACTAATAGCAAACAAGTAATTGACCGTTATTCTAAAGTAAATGTGAACCGATAACACAATAAAACATTAACAATTGGAGATCATTTCTGGTGGTTAAATAAACAAACATGTATTCATAATGGTTATTTTTATGTAGGTAAGGGAAGCTTTATAATTGAGCAGAGTAAAAAACTATTTAGGCATTGCAACACAACAGAAATGCTCACAAACAAATATTAAAACTTAAATTTTTAATCTGCTACCTTATGGCAAACTAAATGTAAATTGGACCGATAGTTACACATAAGGAATATTTTGTGTGAAAGCTGTTTTCTTCATAGTCATCTCTATTTTAGCAAAGAGCAAACTGCTGACATCAAACAGTACTTACTACAAGTTGGTGATTCAAGTTGCCAGGACCCGTCCGTCAAGCACGCATTGCTAGCATCACCATTCAGATAATAACCAGACAAGCATGTGAATGATGCCATGGTTACACGCCCCATGGTATACGTAGAAACTGTTCCACTAGCTGGTGCTGTTAGAGCTGTACACTCGACTGAAGTAAATAAAACAAATGGTTTGGTGTATCTAGCAAAACCAAATAATAAAACCGATAATAAATAACAAATGGGACATGGAGGGCAATATCCAATAGAAACAACAGAGCACGAACACATGTATTACTAGATATAGAAGACAAACTTAAGCCAACATTTTAATAGAATATATTTAGAGTTTTCAACCTTAGGCTAAATCCAAAGATTTTTTATTGTTGTTTCTATGTTCTTATGTTATTTCTTCAGCACCACTTATCAGTTGTGATCGTTTGAAGTAATTGTTTGCTCTCATTTGAACCTCTAGTGCAACAGAACATGTTCTTAATTACAGTATTTGTCTTTTTGTAGTTTGTGCTCAATAGAATATAAGGTCTTATACCAGCATCGCCAACATAATTATGTTGTTCACAAAGGCAGCTTTACGAAAGTTTTGACAAACGTGTCATTAGGACAGATACATGCTACACTGCATAAATAAGTTGAAATATAAAAAAGATAATTATAATAAAAACGGACAGATAAAGCAAAACTCAGCAGAAACTACATAGCACAAAGACAGTCATCTTAAAGGCATCATGATAAACAGAAATGGACGGTATGCAAACACAGAAGAACCACCAAATAACACAACGACAGTCACAACAGACAACCCTACTTCAAATGCAGCAAGGCAATACATTATACAAACATGCAATATGTACAATGTAGCTTTTTGGGCGGCTGATGCTTGGTATTATCGTTTTAGAATTTTGGTGGTTTGGATTTATTTTCTCGTTCAGTCGTGCGTTGGGCAAGTGTCGTGTGATTGTGGTATGTGTTGTGTCTGTTTTCTTTGCCCGGCTGTTTCAGTTGAGCGACGCTTCCCTTTCCGATCATTTAATATATTTCTATACTGGCCTTTAAAAATTGATAAATCGGACAGGAAATCCAGCGCTCAACAAAAACTGCGGAGCACGAAGGTACAAAAATACAGTGTGCAAATCGGTAGTTCTGCTTGAAAGTGGTCAGATGACTTTGGCAAATAATGAGTTTTGACTAAATTTGATTGATTATCTTAAGTTAGAAAGTATTGTTGTTGACTGTTTAGGAGCTTACAATCACACATTACAATGAACCATACAACAGTAAATAACATCAACAAGTAACGAAGGTGATCATTGAAATGAATACTCACCACAAGTTGGTAATGTATCCCAGGTACCATCGGATTGACAATACACTTTAAAAGAACCATCAATTGTGTACCCTTCATCACAGTCAAACAATGCATATGTCTGTGTCCCCGTGGTAGTCATAGTAATGTTTCCACCAGCCGGAGCAACAAGTATCTGGCACGAATCTGTAATAGACGTTTAAAGTATGATCATTGTGTCCACAACGCACTCACAATACACTCGTATTTGAACACACACATTTGCAGTACACCATTGGTATTTTCCAAATAGCATGCACATTTATGGTTTTCTGTGTACTCAAGTTCTCGATCGGAAGAATGACCGAGTCCTCCAGTACCGTTATATAGTAATACCTCGTTATATCTCAATACAGTTATTCACAATTTGGATTTTGGTTGATTTGTATGTTACTTACTTTATGTATGTGTTTATGTTTACCTAGACCATTTTTTCTGATTTGTATAAATGGCTAAATGTATTTATATATGCCGATTTGCTTTAAATAAATGGTAAATAGTAAATAAATTTTAGTACCCATTGACCTCCTTAGAATAAACCATGCTGTTAGTAACGAATGAATTTCACGTATGCGATGATGTAAAGTTTTTTCATGTTCAGCATTATCGCTTGCTAAGCTGGTCACGTTACAGACGTCTGTGGGATGGGCAACGGTACGTGGAATAGCACGTCAGTTCTGTATGATAATGACTAGTAAATTTATAAAACGGGTTATTGTGTCGTAATCAAATGAAATTGTACAAATGGCCTCAGCCAATACTGTTAAAGTCAGGAAAAATATCCTTATTTATAACAAAGCATGTTCGTAAAGAATAAGGGTATCGCTCATACACAACTTCTCTTCCGTTGAAGTCGGAGGTCAGAGAGCAATAACTGTTGCAATAATGCAAAAAAAACGAAATACCACGCATTTACGACTGACTCGGTCAAACGCAAAACAATTTAGAAAAACACAATTAAAAATGGTAATACAATACCTAATAATAAGTTCAAAGTACTGTAATAATTGGAGGTCATCCACTATTTTAATAATACATTAAACACACACAGTCACTTACTACATAAAGGATCACTGTCCAGCCATCCGGTGCCATCATCACCACACGACCGATATTGCGAACCAGATAAAGTATAGTTCACCGTACATGTGTAGTTAGCAGTTTCACCGTCAGACAACACCACACCATTAGTTGGAGTGTCTGGTGACTCACATTCTGAAAAACAAACGGTATGGATATTTTAATACTATAGGTTCGAACCTATACAGAACAGTATTATCGCCTAGAAATGCAAAGTACGGACGCATTAGGCCATTTGGCTATCGCAACAACACCAAATCGCATACAGGTATGATATTGTACATTCAGAGAAATTTTGTCATTGCCACTTATCAGAGATGGCCTAATTACTGTTTATATATATGTATATATATATACACTAGAGTAACTTATTTTTACTGTTATACGTATATAGCCATTTATGTAATATAGAACCCACGTGTTTAATAATAAAAATAGTGTACTGCTTGTAAACGTACCACAGTTGGGCTTTGAACCATTCCACGTGCCGTCAACTTGACAGTCACGCAATGCCTCGCCAACAAGTGAATAACCGTCTGTACACGTGTATGTCGCCGTGCTGATGAAACCATCGGATGTTGTTGTTATAACTCCACTCGACAGTTCACTCAAGACCTCACAATGAACTAAAAGCAGGTACAAATAAAATAATATTATTTTCCATAATTATACATGCAATTGAAGGTTCTTAACACTTAATGATTGGTTTACATGATCAAACAGAATAATTCACTTTTACAAGAGATGAGAAATGTTTTTAATGTTTTTCAAAATGTTAAATAACAAGTAGAATTTTTAAATGGTTATAAGTAATATTGCATATGTTCTTAAATACTTCTGAAAATGGACTTGAACAATATGGTCTAAACATTGCGTTGGCATTGATGTTGACGTAAGTTTTGTGACTTTTTACTGAAATACATATTACCACATGTAGGAGCAGTTGGGCTCCATGTTTGATCTGTCTGGCACGTCTGTTGTGATTCACCGACCATCGTATAACCAGCTATACAAGTGTAGTCAGCGAATGTTGTTGTACCATTTCTAGTCCGGGTATAACTGCCACCTACCGGATTGTCCAGCGTGTTACAGGAAACTGTGGAAACATGTGATATACGTAACCACTTTTAATACATAACAGATATGAATAGACATACATTCATACATACCTTCTGTAAAAACAATTCAATATAATATTGTATTTGTTGACAAGTGTCACAATCGGTAAAATATCATTGACATTGCGTCGCCTGAACCCAGAAATGATCTATCTCTGTTTTGGTCACAATCTTAGATGATCCGGTTGGAGATAAAAATAAGTGTTCTTTGTAGACAGGTTTTGTAATTGTGGTATTTGTTTTGTGGTAGTCTTTTACACAGATTGGACTGTTTTAAACATTAGCAACATTGTTATGCACTCCGAAATATTAAAGTCTCGCTCCTACATGGATGTCACAAAGGTTGCGTAGCTCTGTTGTAATAACACCAGAAAAGGAAATACACAAATTCACATGCTGGATGATTAACTGTCCTAAAGAATTCCATTACATAAACTTTTTTCTCTAGATTCACTGCCGTTTATATTGCCAGTGGTATTTGATGTTCAGTCGACTTAACCAGTTAAATTGAATAGATTATCAACCAGTACTGACACGTTATTCCACATATAACTGAATTCGTCTACACATTTGAAGTAAATGATGGTACCGACACACTAGTCCACAGACAACTGAAATCATCTACACATTTGAAGTAAATGATGGTACCGACACACTAGTCCACAGACAACTGAAATCATCTACACATTTGAAGTAAATGGTGGTACCGACACACTAGTCCACAGACAACTGAAATCATCTACACATTTGAAGTAAATGGTGGTACCGACACACTAGTCCACAGACAACTGGAATCACCAACACATTTGAAGTAAATGGTGGTACCCACACACCAGTCCACAGACAACTGAAATCGTCTACACATTTGAAGTAAATGGTGGTACCCACACACCAGTCCACAGACAACTGAAATCGTCTACACATTTGAAGTAAATGATGGTACCGACACACTAGAACACAGACAACTAAAATCATCTACACATTTGAAATAAGTGGTGGTACCGACACACTAGTTCACAGACAACTGAAATCATCAACTCATTTTAAGTAAATGGTGGTACCGACACACTAGTTCACAGACAACTGAAATCATCAACACATTTGAAGTAAATGATGGTACCGACACACTAGTTCACAGACAACTGAAATAATCTACACATTTGAAGTAAATGGTGGTACCGACACACTAGTCCACAGACAACTGAAATCATCTACACCTTTGAAGTAAATGGTGGTACCGACACACTAGTCCACAGACAACTGGAATCATCAACACATTTGAAGTAAATGGTGGTACCGACACACTAGTCCACAGACAACTGAAATCGTCTACACATTTGAAGTAAATGGTGGTACCCACACACCAGTCCACAGACAACTGAAATCGTCTACACATTTAAAGTAAATCATGGTACCGACACACTAGTACACAGACAACTGAAATCATCTACACATTTGAAGTAAATGGTGGTACCGACACACTAGTTCACAGACAACTGAAATCATCAACACATTTGAAGTAAATGGTGGTACCGACACACTAGTTCACAGACAACTGAAATCATCAACACATTTGAGGTAAATGGTGGTACCGACACAATAGTCCACAGACAACTGAAATCATCTACAAATATGGAATGGAATAACATATAACATAAACTGCCAAACATCCCATGGATTTGAAAACGGATCTACCACGTCTCAATTTATCTATAAAGATCTGTACCAAGATGGACAGACTAATAAGGCGGTTAGGTTAACTAAATGTATATGGAATGAGGGAGGGTGTAAGGAAGAAGGCCGTAACGAGACATCGTGGATAATACAAAAACAACAATACATATCGTTTTTACCGATTACTTTATTAAAACATGATTCTGGCACTGACAGCAATTTTCTAAATACCACAAAGGTATCCATATATCCTATCTATAATGAGATCTGGAATTAAACAAAGCACGTTTTCAACAATCATAATAAAACATGTCAATTAACATTGCACCAAAACAAACAAACAATATACATTATATACAAATACTATAGTGAAAAAGATTTACTCTCAAGTGCACCATAACAATTAAAAGCACAAAGTGTGACATAATTACAATTTACCGTAAAATATTAGTTATTAGTTATAAATCATCTTAGTATAAAGGGTATCAAATTAAAAAGAACATCAAGATAATTATTTTTACAAAGCTCTCAAGCATTATGTGAAAAGCACCAACAATGGCACTGATAACATATGTTATTCTACAATTTGTGAGCAATATATGCTATTCAATTGTTAGCTTAAATATTCAGGTTTTGCACTAAGATGTTTTATAAATACCGGTCCAGGTTTATTAGATATGTATATATGTATACAGGAGTTTATTTACAATATATACATATACTCAGTATGTAATCTATAATTTTACAACGTAGTTAGTGTATCATTGTTCCACGTGGTTATATTTCTAAATATGCAAACAATATAAATACTTTTAATATTGACTAAGCCACGTCATTATATGACGTATCAATAATTACTGCTAATAATAATAATTCTAAATACAGTCTTGTTGAAACTATACTGAGATGTATAATTTTACATATTGACTAGGTCACTTCATTTAATGACTTAGTTAAGAACTAAAACACCAATGGCAACATAATTTATATTCATTATTTGAATATCAACAACATATTAACTTGATTATCATTTTTTCCGGTTGAGTTAATTGTTCTCACAATGGACATCAAAATAAATTTAAGTGCTCAACTTCGCGTGTTGAAAAGCAGTTCTGATAGCATACACATATTCCAAATACAGAAGCAGCACAACAAACAAAGAACAAAGTACTGCTATTAGCACTCCGAATGCGCCGAACTATGCTTAACACTTTCAAAACCGTTCAAAATCGTGTTTAATAAGAGTTTCTATTCACAATCTTCTAAAATGCAAATTTACTAACTAAAACATTTACAGCATCCAAAAAAGGAATCATGGCAAATATCATCACGTTAAAACTATGTTACAACACTTGTGTTTCGACGACAACTCTGTAAGACATTACAACAGGGGTGTCTCTACCTTACTTCCGACAACTTCCGTTGCAATGAAATACACTACTATAAGTATCACAGTTGTTTCTTATCACTCGTTGAAATAGTCATTTTCTGAATCATTTGCAATTCCTTTTGTCTTCGATTTTAGTCGTTTGCCTTTTCTACTCAACAGTATTTCTCTATTGACATCGGACGGCGTTTCTAACTCATAGGACGAATACACAGGTTGTATGTAATTAAACTCAGCCGTAGACAGCAATTCTGGAGTTCTAACTCTGTCTATACCGACTTCCCGTATTCTGTCCTTTAAAGGAGTTTTTGGCCTCGGTTCTGTCGCCACTTTTCCCTTTCGCGTCTTCCTTACAGGGGACAGATCTGTGATTTGCTTTCTTGACCTCTTAGGTCTCATGACATGTTCTATAGGCGGTAATTGGTTTGATTTCAAGCTCGAATTATTTGTCAAACGTGGTTTAAGAGGCGTTGGAGTTGTCGATGTTGTTAGATCTTTAGCAAATACTACACTAGATGTTGACATAGGTCTTGGATTTCCGTTCTGGTATTTCTTCAGTATCGGGGCCTTTGAGCTGATTGGGTCACCATCACTTATTACTTCCGGTATCTTGTCTTCCATAACTGCAAAGGAAATGCATTTTGCAAACATTCGAAACATGGACATGTTAAACGAATTGCTCACTAAGGCGATATTTATATTTTCCTTGTCATTTGTTATGTTTTGATCGAAGGCATCATACACATACCTAACAACAAATTATTATTATTGGCTGCTAGTAATCATAGTCATATAAGTACACATATACTAAGAAAAATCACCTTCAGTTAACTTGACATTGCAATGGAGTGGACATATACTAATTTCTCGTTAGAGAGGTCGACTGTAGCTAAGACAACCTGCGTTCGATTCTTCGATTCCCGAGTCAGACAAGTTAGTCGAAAATATAATAATCAAATCGGTTCACAGGCAATGTATCATCCACCAGAAACAATAGAGAACGAAGAAATACACAACAAAGGTGTCAAGAAAACGGAAATGACAACACATCCGCAAAACAACAACAAGTTACGTTCTTCAGTGACATTGGTTATGTCACAAATGCTGAAGTTTCCGGTTTTTGTGCAAGAGGCGGTTAGTAAAGATATACTGTTACGTTACATATTCTACAATATCATTTTAAAGTTTAAACATACTTTCAGGATCATCGGGTTCTCTAGAAACTCTGGACACTGCAGAGGATACTCTAGAATTACTCTTTCTCAGTCGAAGATAAAGATGGATAAATGCAGCTAATGCTAAGATTAGACAAATGAACATCACGATTGCAACCACAACAACACCAATGTGGATGCTCCAACTTTTGTCGTCACCTTCGGTTGAAGCTCCAGTGTTCGCATTATTTCGGGAATCTGAAAAATCAATAATACCGAACATATTAGTCATTTTGTTTAATTAATATTGTGTATTAATTTCCGAAACATAATGTTATAGTTGCGAGTTTATCGTAGCATAAGTAACAGCAGTTTTAAATGTAAAGATATGAGAGCCGAGGTCAAAACAATGGAACATGTAGAAAAAATCCAATACACTATAAGGAGAGACATGATATCTGGCCAAAGTGATTAACAACAAGTCTTTTGGTTAATTAATTATTAAATTATTTTATGACCAACAATATTCATCGATATATAGAAATTATGTAATTACAATTTAAATTCGAAATAAACAAGCGCGAATATGAAGATATAGAATGTCTAAAATATGGTACATTACACCCACACCAAACCCAACTATTTGAAATATAATCTTCATATTTGCGCTAATTAGAAATTTAGTAATAATGTTAGTAATCGTGAAGGAGAGAAAACCTTTCAGAAAAATAAAGCAATGAAATTACACTTACACGAAACCGTTGATGAACTATCGACACAGCCCTCGAAGTTGAAAAAGCGAAAAGGATAAAATTACCGTTATTTTACGATTTTTATTCTAATTAGCGCAAATATTCTATTGTTAAGGAACAATTACAAATAGAACATTCCCATGCTTATGGTATGAACAAGAACAAGTCACTACTTTTTAAAAACGTTAGATGAAAAACAACGAATCATTGAGCAATGAAAATATAACATAAATTTAGATATTCTTACTGCATGAAGGTGACACACCACTCCACCCCGTACCATCATCCTGGCAGTACCTGGTGTCCGACCCAACCATAACGTACCCGGTGTAACATTCGTACGTGGCCGTACTTAGATTGTCAGTTATTGACAGGTCACCATTGGATATAAGCGATGGAGATACACAAACTGAAATACGTAAAGGTAATATAATAGTAGTAATATTGTTTGGAAATTTATATTGAACAAAATATCAAAACTTTATTACAGAGACTGTGGTACTATGGTAGTGTGGATACAAAGCTCTTTAATTCATTGAAAAACTACAATTATGTGTAAAGAGATCTGTGGTTTAAATAATATCATTTCTCAATATCTCTACCCCAAAGTTAAAGCTGTTAATGAATGATAAAGAAATTAAATATGAACGTAATTTTAATATTTCCGTAAGTACTTTGATACTTTTAACAGTACCCAAGTTTACAGCTTTCGAAGAAAAAGAATTGGTAAATTGTTATTTTCAAATATTTAATGATGCACTTACTGCAAGACGGTGACGAAGATGGGGTCCATGAACTAGAAGTTAAGCACGTGAGTACGTCATTAGAAGAGGTGAGTGTATATCCCGACATACATTTAAACGTAGCTATTGTTGAAGAACTACTGATTGAATATGTCACCGTCCCACTGTTTGGATTAGATAGTGTCGGACAGCCAACTGTAAAAATAAGAAATAACATTGACTAGTAGTACGCTATATAGACAATATTCTTGCATGTACAGTTCGTTCAGTTAGGTTTGTCACTGTTTAACAATGTGTTATTATACATAGCATGTAACTTTTAAGACGAGTCAATGGTAATTATACCATGTTGTTACACTTCCACTAAAGCAAATGGCTAATTGTATCTTTTTGTGTTATATAACTACTCACAATGGGATGATCTCGACTCACTCATACCAAATTTTGATGATAATAAAGGTAGATGTATCTCCTCAAAACTTTCTTCACTTACCACATGTTGGGGGATCCGACTCCCAAGTACCATCAGACAGACATACTTGTTCACTGTCACCATCTAATGTAGACCCAAGAGTACAGGAATATGTCACTGAGGTGTGGGTTGTGTTAGAATCAAGACTAAACGTCCCAGATGTTGGGATGGAGACCGTCTGACAAACAGCTGAAAAACAGCATGGTATGTATCACAATGTAAGTTTAAAACCACATCAAGATCAAGACTGTAGAAATTGTTTTCTTTTTTTCACATCTTCCAAGTATTCATATATACTGATGTACTGGCCATCAATAACACAATAAAAAAATCAATTGAAATAAAAATACCACACCAATACCCTTTCACAAAATGACTTCACATTTCCTTTGAAACGTATCAGAAAAACATGGCACGTGCATTTTTGTCAATTAGACAGTTATTGCTTGACTGTAACATAGGCATTATTTACAAGTAGTGATTGTCTTCCCTTGACAAAAAGAGTGTCGTGTTATTGTTGCTGTTTTATTTAGTGTTTATTTTTGTATTTGTCTTTGTGACTCGTACTTGTGGTCTGCTGTTTTTGGATGTTCTTTTTGAGCTTTTTGTGCTCTGTTGTTTCTGTTGAGTGCCAACTTCTCTGTCCTGTTTGTTATTAACTTTTTTTCGAATGACTGTTTGCTTTGCCTCATTGTCACGTCCTTGTCAAGGAATGTCCTATGTTTTATGTATCGTGCTGATATTGTAAAGTAATTGAATACGTACAACATAATGGTTCTTCACCCTCCCAACCTGAGCCATCTGACATACACACACGTGTCATGCGACCATCTAATGAATATCCAGTCAGACATGAATATGTTGCTGTAGGGCCTTCTGTGGTATCAGACACTGACACATCTCCGTTAGCAGGAGTATCTGGAAAGTTACATTCTGCAAACAAATATTTAATAAAGTCAAAATCTGTTAAGACTACTAGTAACATATAAAATTGATAGGTGAAAAAAGACTGGTGTATAATAGAACTAGAACATCAAACTACACAGGCAAACTGCATTTTTAAAAAAAGAACAATATAAAAAGGCAAATTGAGAACGATAACAGCAAGTAAGCTGAATATAAAGACCACCCTACAGAGAAAGATATTAGTTAGGTCATATAAGTTTTACATTGACACAGCAAGTTGTAAGGATATAACTCCAATGTCTGTATTGCCAAAGCTTCTCAGATATTTTTATTTGAGATTATTTCACATCTACGTGAAAAACAATTGGTGCCTACAACCATGTCTTCAGAAACATAGAGAAGATGTAAATGCATGTTCCGGAGAATTTTCGTTGCTGGTAACAGACCTGCACATATGTAGCTTATACATTAATTTGCAAATATATACAAGACAAAATAAGATTTTAAACACATACTACAGTGACTATTCAAATTATGGGCTGTGTTGAAGGTTTGAATCTATTAGACAGTTTTAGAAGGTACTGACTGTTAGGAAGATTTGATATTAGAATGTATTAAACAGAGCTACATGAATCACGAACACTTGTATGTGAAAGAAGGCCATACCGGCTGCAGCTGTAGCTGTAATGTTATTCAACAGATTAAAATTGTTAAGTAGAACTAATATATAAAATGCTCACACTGATTGAAATGGCTAATACGACATTTTTATTTATCTTTTGATTTCTTCATTCCAACTCAGTTTCGGTCAGATACGGCAGTCTATTTACCTACTTAGTAGTTCTGTATTACTTAGCAACAAATAACATGTTTGTACTAGTTGAGAACATTAGTATAGCCAATGTCAGTGAAAACACGGAACAAGAACAAACGATTTTGAATCTGAGACGCACAAACAAAGTTTTTGTGAGGATATCAATTATGACAGTAAGTAACTATACGCTAAATGATGATATACTATTATTTTTTTTGTTTATTCAATGCATACCCTAAAAAGAAATTCATGTACCGTCCTAACGTCTTGATAAGTACTTAATTATGTAAGACGAGACTATTGTTAGTATTGTCCAATCGATTATAAAACATGTTTTCCTTTACTGACCGCCTACTTTTAAGAATATACCAAATTACAATCATTCTGAAGTAAACGCAAGCAGACTATAGGGGTATTAAAATTTGATTAACAAAGGTTTATGTGTAGAAAGTCGTAATATTTACTGCAGGTTGGAATGTTATCGCTCCAAGAGCCGTCTGATCCACATGTTATAGTAAATGAACCACTTAAATAGTATCCTGTCTCGCAGGCAAACGTTATTGTCGTGGTAACGCCATCAGATGTAATAGTCATTGAACCACTGTCCGGTGCAACTACATCGGGACAACGAGCTGGAAGATATAATATGAAACAATTGACAATGTTCACAACGTAAACGTAGTTCGAAGTTACTGAGCCAACACCGAAAAATTAATTTCAACAATCCGTATCGATTAATGCATGTAGAAAAACACATTTTCAAACGTTCCAAACAAGTAGTTCCGGATTTGATCTAACCTTTCTATCAAAATACACAGCCATTTTGATGGTTTTGATTGGTTCAGAAAAGTCATTCTCACAATATGGATTGTGAGGTATATTCCATTCAATGAATATGTTGTAAATCATTACATAATACCTGACAGAATGTCCATTGAATCTAATGCAGCATACTGCCGGGGGTATTTGTACAGATTGGGTTATAATACACTGCTCATATTTCGTAATTTTCATTTGAATTTATTGTTTTTCAAGCATTACTGATTAGTTGAGTTTGCATTACATTAAATTCCTTACCACATGTAGGGGGCGTAAAGTCCCACGTCCCATCGCTTCTGCACGTGATCGGTGATTCTCCATTCAGCGCATTGCCACTAGAGCACGTGTATGCTGCCTCAGTGTTGAATCCATCCGTAGTTATGTCTACTGTACCACCGATAGGTGACGTCAGAGTAGCACATGTGCCTGCAAATAATCAATAATAACATTGGATGCAAAGAATCACGGGGTATAGTTTGTAATTGTAGTTCATCCAAACAGTTTAGCTCTTATCATTCGGTCATACAATAGCTGGCAGCGAAACAGAATCTTTAAAAGTGAGCATCATTTATACTAATAATATATCATATCAATAGTAAAATAATTTCGTGATGACAGTACATGAGGTACTGACCAAATCCCATGTAACTTGTATTTTAAACACTACAGTAAATTGCAAATATAAACCTACGTGTAGAAGAAATTAACCGCAATTATACAAAATGGCTTGGTACACGCGGAAACATTTTGCTATAGAAATGTTATATTGAAAAATCATACTTTGTTTGTTAAGTCTCTTATATTACAAATGGTTGTTAAAATCATTGTACTGCTTTGTGTTGTATGACAAGAGACACGTAAACCATGTGCTGAATAGTCAATAAAACATACGACATGAATGCTTAACGAAAGCTTTTAGTACGTTTGTCATTTCGTATTTATGAGACACAAGGACATTGTATTACTTATTTCCGTGATACCAAGCACTTACTACAGGAGGGATCCCCTCCATTCCAACCAGTGCCGTCAGTGCCACAAGTACGTGTCGATAGTCCATTTAGTGAATATCCTACGTTACACATATATGATGCCGTTTCTCCGTCTTCCGTCACGTTACCATTTTGTGGTGATGATAGAGACTTGCACGCTGCAAGACAAGTACATGGGAACATATTAAAAAAAGAATAAATCAGAAAGGGGAGGCAACACTCAACATGACAGCAAATCACGAAATGCACCAAAAGGAATAGTGTACATATTGCAAGCTCTGCATGCAAGATGTCCAGGTAAAATGGCGAATACTGTACGAATGAATGAATACGAATGTAGAGGTTGGTACTTCACTCCGCATTTTCAATTAATAGAGTCAACATAGTGTCAAAGATTAAAATGAACAAATAGCACCACAATGTCAAACACAACGATACACTACGGGGTTGCTGAAAATGATACTGTTTCAACCGCATCAGAGCAATACACTGATAAGGCCAAAGTCAGGCAACCTCAAACATACCGACATTCGATAAGGTTTATAACGTCATAATGATGGTGCCATCAAAGCACAAACATCTATTCTGCTTGCCATCACTTTCGAAGCACCGAAGTGTTATGCTAGCAAGATATAATTAGTATTGTGAGTACTCTGCTCCGAATACATGGTGAAAGCACAGACATCGTGGCCAATAGCATGGCTTGTCCAAATCTATGACAAAGAGCAACCAAGCCTGTATTCAATGAAATGCAACATCAACAACAAGTTGTTCACAAGTCTTTTTAGAATGTCTACTCAATGCAATCAGTAAAATAATACAAAACATGTTCTTACTACATGTCGGTTCAGCCAGACTCCATGTTCCATCAGAGTTACACAGACGTATTGTATTTCCATTTAAGTTGTACTCCGATGCACATCCGTACGTAGCGGTGGTTTTTGTACCCGAAGTGGATAGGGATACTGCGCCACTCGAAGGAGTCGTCAATTCTTGACATTCAGCTGATAAATCAAACCAAAACAAAATCATGTTATTAGATGCTCGAATTCTCAAACAACCAACTATCAACCGACTTTTTCAAAAATATATAAAATCATTACGGACATCAATTGGCAATTGAGTAGGGACGCTGAACATGAAGCGAGAACATATCTGAATGGACCTTGATTGGAGGTTGTGTATGGTTACTGGTTGAAGTTACCTGAGGCAGGTAAATTCTTAAATGGGCATCTGATCGGTAATTGGGTATGGTGACTTATTTTAAGTTATCATTTTCGTCACTGGTAGTTCAAATCCACCATCATTATGAGGCATTCCAGGTGCCTTGAAGATGTTCCAGTCGTCCTTTGTCCCAATAGCTGGATTATCATTACGTTCTACTTGAATGCTTCAAGGGGCATGTTACAAACAAATTTATCAATATACGGCTGATGACGTGTTGTTCAAGATCATATTCATTTGGAAATAATAAATATGTACTGAGTAATAGTCATAGCTAAAATATAAATAATCGGATGTATGATGTAAGATATTACCACAAGTCGGAGAAGAGGTTCCCCAAGTTCCATCATTCATACATGTGATTGTACTGGTTCCATCAATGCTGTAGCCTACATCACATGTATATGTTGCTGACGTTAGGGTACCGGTGGTTGCCATGGTATAATCACCACCAGTTACAGTAGCTAAAGTGGTACATTCAGCTAAATACGAGAAATAAAAGAGCGTTATGTAAAAGATTTAACACTTAAACTAGATTAGCAATATTACCAGTATTTGATTGTTCTATCAGATTATCATCAGGTATTATATGTCCTGCTTTACCAATTTATTTTAAAATTTGCATCTGTGGCGCAGTTATGGTAACAGTAATAGACAACTCCGACCGACGGTTGGTGTCGCGGGATCATTAAGGGTTTACTGACAAATTTATTTTACAAATAATTATTTAGTGATATTGATTTGTACTGGCTCTTCAATAACATTTAAGATATTGCAATCTCTTCAACCAGATTTGCAAATTTATATGAAACCTTTTCTATCACCATCGGTCTATTAAAAGACTGTCTCTTGAAGAGACAGCTTAATATCAGTGCGATGAAGAGGAACAGACTGCATTCCATAATACAAGTACTGAAAATATGCACCAAACTGTAGGTGTAGCACGTCACAAAGTTTGGCTTGGTGCACAGACATGTCCTTCGAGACCAAACTGTGTGGAGATGTCAGCAACATACAGAAGACGATGTATTTCATTCAAACTAAAGATGTAAACGACCTTAATAGATGGAAAGCAGAAGAATAAACATCAACCAAAGACAACAACAATAGTTTATTTCCATCGTTTTGTCTCACATTTATCCTGACCTGATTTATGTCACCAGTTTTCAATGGTCTCAGAGTGTGCTAAAGGTCGTCCTATTATAGAAGTGTTATTGACATTATTACTTACAGCATGATGGGTTGCTACCGCTCCACCACGTTCCGTCAGTTTGACAAGTTCTGGTACTGTCACCATTCAGTGAGTGACCAACATCACACGTGTATGTAGCTGTCTGACCATCGGCATTAACAGCACCATTACTTGGAGTGTTTGGTTGATTACATGCTATATAAACATATACATTTACTAAACACATATTGCCTGACCAGATTAAAATGAGAATCTAAGCTTATGCTTGTTCAACTATGATGATTCTCAGTTTAATTTTGTTTACTAATAATGTATAAATGTTTATAGCCACCGAGTTTACGTCATTGTTTAAAACAACTTTACGAGTATTTAGTCTTCTAAAATTTTCTAAATATTTCTTCCACAAGCATCTCAGACATCTGCAAACTTTATATCATATTCTTCCATACATGTACTATAATCAACTCTGGGACATCGTCGTATGTTTTTGTATAAGACATAACCAGTTGATATATGAGGTGGACATATCACATCCATTTTCTAATGAAAAATATGTATGTAAACTCAGTACAAAAAGAAACGTTAGTTGTTTTAGGATAGTATTTTTGATGTTGTGGGAAAAGTTCAGTACCTATCGACATAATATTTTGCATAACCGATCAAAAGTGGTTTCTACACATTGTGAATACAACGACACATTGTTTTTGCATTTGATGACCCGCTATTGCCCTTACTTGTAAAAACACGAGATTCACGTGCTACCAGTCTGCATGAATAATTTCATTGCAGAAATCATTATATCCCTGTAGAAAGTGGACAGCCACAGTTAAATAAATGTTCATCTTTCAAATACAGTCACTTGGAACTATAGGAAGACTGTCTGATGTTGTCTGTAACCGGGTTATTTGTCTCCTCAGTGCTGGCGTCAATAAAACTGACGTCACATGACGGTTTAACCGTAGTCTTGACACAATATCCCGTCTACTGCAACATTAAAATGCAACGGGTAGTGTAAAAGAAAGACCAATACCCGATAGTCTACGTGTAACTACGCAAAGACAGCATGCCTATATCAGGGTTGCACACCTGAGGTATCGCTTCCGGTTGGCAACCAAATAAGCCAGACTCACCATTGGGAACCATGGGTATGTGAACAAGCCGTTTATTTTGAAAATTTCATTTTTTAACAAAAATCCTCCATTTTTCATTTTGATGTTTTGGCATTTCACACTATTGACCATTTGTGTACATGTTTCATTAAAAACACAATTTTTTCATGGATATTAATTCGTTCCAACAACTCACTTGTGATGTGTGATTATGGAATAATAAACGTTTAGATGAGTATCTGTTTTGTAATCTATATCCCGATTATATGTAGAAAACGCCCATTACATTGCAACTTACTTTTCTTTTTGTACTGAGTTTATATCCTTTCCGCTACCATAGCGTACTTATGCAGACTCGCCGAGATGGCCATTTCGGCCTTCCGTAGTTTTCGACCTAAATGCCCAAATTCGGGAATTTTGCTGTCATGGGTACACAGGCATCCCAGACTACAGGATATTACGGGCCCAGGGTCGTGCACAGGTTTTTGGGCCCGCTAGACCCCTTTAAAGAGGGCTTTGAACGTAGATTTTACAAAACTGAAATTACTGGTCCTACCCGCCATTGCGGTACGATTCCCTGTGGAATTGCATTAACATTTAGCGCCAAAACGTTTCTAATTTTTCTATAGCAGGAATATAAGGCTAGACAAAGGGGTCAGGAACAATGCCCTAAAGGGGCCAAAAAGTAGGCCTGTCAAGCTAAAAAGGGTCACCGTCACATCGTCATTTCCGGTGACCTTTAGTCGAAATATTGACATTTTTTCTACTTTCGGTTTAGGGTAGGTGTGTAGCATCCGGATGTATCGAGTTTTCTATCAGTGCTGCAAGTCAATAGTGTCTCAGGGACGGGGTATAGGGACCATATGAATTCTGATAACCCCCCAAAAAATCGTGGTAGCGGAAAGGATATACGTGTTTAGCCTCTTCCCTTATTTGTTTTGCAAACGTCGTGTGTAAAAGATAAGGCAACTATGTGTTTATCATAAAATTATTATGACCATCAAATTGCATATACATGTAGTATATGGGAAATTAGATATGTTTTGTACGTATGCAGACGCTAGGGAATCACAAGAAAGCAGCGAATGGCCACCAAAGTTTGGTGACACGCGTTAATAAAATTGTATAATTATCGTAAGAAGATTGGTTCTAACAATTCGTTCCTTACGAACGAACGTCTATACGAATATTGATACAAACAATCCCAATTCATGCACATAAATTACAGAAGAATAGAGTAGAGGATAAGTGATCCTTACTACAAGTTGGAGCCGACCCATCCCATGTACCATCTAGTTGACATGTTCTGACAGCGTCTCCTTGTAATGTATATGATGAAGCACAAGCATAGTTAGCAGTAGTCGTAGATCCGTCTGATAGTAAAACTAATGTACCACTGGTTGGGTTTGTTAAAACATTACAAGTTTCTGAAAATATAAAAAATGATATTGTCTTATCTCTTTCCTGAAAAGCGTTCATTGTACAAAGGCTGACATATATGACTGATGTACCCAGTTTTAATGTGACCATACATTATACATGTGACTGTAATGTTAATTGCTACAATTGAGCTAAGTGACAAGTATACCAAATATACCCTGCTCACAACCGTTTTGCATGCAGTATATATGTCTGTATATATAATTTGTTCACTGATCACTGTTTTCATTGACAAACGAGGCATAATTAATACAACCAGTCTTTAATACTACATTATAATAAGTGTACCGCCAACTATCAACTGAAATCATTTTGCAAACGTGACAAACGTTGAATTCCAAGCATAATTTACCATAACGGGAGGTTACTATGAATGAGATTAACTACACAAGGACACACACAAAAATAGCAAGAACAAATGAAACTGACCAAGTCAACTGGTGTGAAATAGGTTTTAATTTTACTACAGTAAATATGTAATTATAGGTACATAGGTGTGTATCAAGGGAAGGAATTAATGATTTAAACGTACCACAGTTTGGCTGGGAAGCGTTCCATGATCCATCAGAAGAACAGGTCAGCGACGGGCTCCCACTGAGCGTAAATCCGGCTCCACATATAAAACTTGCCGATGTTACAGAACCGGTGGTGGTCAGGGTGGATGCTTGTCCAGCTTTGCTGACCAAACTCTCACATTGGGCTGAAAAAATATAACATTACACATATACGATGT
The DNA here is from genome assembly GCA_947247005.1 of Spisula solida. Lineage (NCBI taxonomy): Eukaryota > Metazoa > Mollusca > Bivalvia > Venerida > Mactridae > Spisula > Spisula solida. The sequence goes on along the minus strand of OX365950.1, from coordinate 21,727,240 downwards.
ATAAATAAACATTGCAATTTCTTTTTATAAATTTCGTGATTAGACAGAAAACTATGTGTTGGTAAGTGGCTTTGTGGATAAGGTATTCGTTTTCACTACACTCTTGTGCAATTAAATTTTTAAAACACTAAAACTATCCTCTATCCAATTATTTTTGTTTAATGCCATCAATCAGTTGTTTGTGTGGCCGTAGGGATTTACTATTATGGACATCAGACAGCTAAAACTAGGTGTTTTCTGCCTTTTGGCTGTTGAAACTTGATCATTTAGCTTGCACATTCAGCTTATTTAAAGTGGGTTATTCGGCTGGGGCGCTCGGTTTGTTGAAGCTAGGTCGTTCAGCTGAGGCGCTCGGCTTGTTCAGCTAGGGCATCCATCATGTTAAAACTATGTCATTCGACTGGGGCTTTCAGTTTTTGTATTGCCGAAACTAGGTCATTCAGCTGAAACTATGGCATTCCAACCTTTTATTACTTTTATTCTTTAACAGTTTAGGACTTCAGACAGCTAAAACTAGGTATTTCAGCATTTTTACAGTAAAAAAGTCATTCAACTAGGGCGTTCATTTTCTCGTTCAGTTATGTTTTTGGTATCGTGCTGAGTAGTTGTGGTATGTGCTGTTTTTATGTTTTCTGGGCTCGGTGGTTACGTTGATTGCTGTCTTCCTCGCCGAGTTTCAATTATCTTTTTATTGATATTAAATTGATTGTACATGTATCTACGTGGAAGATCTAAATAAACGAACTGTACATGTGATGAATTGTGTTGACAGCTATAGTTTCGAAATCATAATGATTCAATTGTCATTAATTAAAGATTTGGGAAACATTTTAAGTTTAGAGTTGGATACATAGCCGACTGTTGTTTGTGCAAACATCGCTTTACGTCGTGTAAACCCATAAATATCAATCGTTTGAAACTTGTTGCTATAATTATATTAATATTGGTGCAATATTGGAGTCAAAATCTTCCTTTTTTTATTAGGCGCCACGTATCTTATAATGTTCTGGTACGTCTTAAAACACAACTAATCAGAACTATGAAGCCTATTAGCACATCACAAAAATATAAACTAGACGGCCTATTGTGATCAGAATGTTTGAGTGTATGGTTCCATTAGGTTAAGTTTTAATCAAATTATTTAAGTTACATTTTGAAACAAGTTCTTGCGACTTATATTAATAATTGTTGACTCCTCTTTCATGGTGGTATTCATCGCCACCAGGGTGTCAGAGAGGGAGGCCAGAACTGAATGATTTGCAGAAGAGCATCTAGCCAGGGAATTAATTGTATTTTTTTATATTGTTTTGGTATATGCGGCATAGGATCAAAGAACTATAGGTACTCGTAGCATACATTCTACCACAGGATGTGCGAGGCGGTTTTGTTAATATTCGTAATGATAAAATTGCAGTCTATTAATTTTGCTGGTTCGTTTATACAGGAAATTCAATAGAATGATATAAATAACTCACTGCAAGCCGGATCGTTGCTCTCCCACGTGGCTGTAGAACTTTCACAATTACGGACAGACAAACCACTCAGTGTAAAACCTTCACTACATGTATATACGGCTACAGAACCTAAATAGTTCACTATAACTGTTCCATTCACTGGTACCGTAGGAGAAGCACAACCTGAAAATAACAAACAATATAATAACAAATCGGACAGTTCTTCAATAGAAACAGCAGAGCACAAAAGGCACTATAAGGGATGCACAAAAACATCACAGACCAAAAGTACAGGTCGCACTAATACAAACAAAAATGAACAAGAAAAAAATAAACTTAACAGCTTCAAAGTCCTTTCGTGTGTCCAAGCCACATAAACTACGGGACCCAGTCATCACCTTTTTTATTAAACAAACACAATTGTTAAATTATAGTGTTCCAAATAAAAACACATAAATATCTATCATAAAGACTTACATGTACACGTACATGTTTATGTCGTTATAGTATTGGCCATCGCGGGCGGTCTGCAGAAGCTAATTGGGCACAATGTATATAGTGCTGAATAACATTACAAGCGGCATTTGTTTCATCAAGCAGGTCATGATCGCCCTAAACCGATCACCCGAGTACTATGTCTCCTTACATGTAATGGCTAATTTTTAACTGTAGGAGACATTGCTAGTTTAAACCTTAGACCAAAATATGTTGGCCTCAATGTTTCAGATATCGTTTAACTGTGTAATGACTCCGGTCCGGGATGGGAAGGTTTTGGCAGTATTGGCAGAATATCTCAAAATTGCGATCCATGGAAAATAAGGCTCAGGTGACCTTAGAAACGAAATAACGGGATAGGGAAACATGGGCTTCATGCATGTTGCCTTGTCCAATTTCTTCTGAAATACAAGTAAGAGTTTGTTGTTTTAGTTTGTTTGCATTCAACGGAGACAGTCCTAAGTGCTTGGCCATCCGGTTTTTCTCCTGTTTATTGGCCGACGTCATCTGGCTTCAAGGGATATAGTATATAATTATTTTATTGTGCGTAGTTCGTACAGACATGTTATACATGTACTATAGGACACTTACTACATGTGGGTTCGGAGTTTGTCCATACGTCCGAATCCTGGCATATCCTGGTACTGGTTCCCCATAATGTGTAGATTGTATCACATGTATATGTTGCCGAGGTATCAGACCCGATAGTTGTAACATCTACACTACCATTGGTTGGTGCCGTTAGTCCAGGACACGTGGCTGGAGAAATGATTAACGGTATGAAGTTAATGTCGATCACTTAAAGGTGACAAACATTTAATTATTTGAAAATATCGTGCACTTAACTGTTCTGCGTATGCCATATATATTGGCCAATTGCTTGTAAAACATGTTTCGTTGGTAAATCCTCTGTAAAACATGATGTGTTTACTGATCAATCGTTTGTAAGACGGGTTATCGTTGGTCAATCATTTTGTAAAACATGTTTTCATTGGCCAATGGTTTGTACAACATGTGTTCATTGGTCGATCGTTTGTAAAACGTGTGTTCATTGGTCGATCGTTTGTAAAACATGTGTTTATTGGGCAATCGATTGTGAAAACTGTTTTCATCCGTTAATTGGTTATAAAACATATTTTCATTTTCAACAGCCTCAAAGTTTACTTACAACAATTCACACGTAAATGCATGTATAAATTGACACTCTACTTACGACAGGTTGCTGAAATACGAAAAGATAGAAAATTATAAAAATTGCACTTCATTATTCCAAAAATTAAACATAAGTGTTCAGTCCCTAACTGCGGTCAGATGATCTAACTAGTTTTTTCTTGATTTAGCTTTACCTAATAATTTTTCTTGGAATTAGTTATCATCCATAATTACTTAACTTGCTTTTTCGCAAACCCCTGTCAACTGCTCAACATGCATGCGGAGGACTTGACTGTAACCAGCGTCATGTTGGAACAAACCTACCTGTTCCCAAATCAGAATCTGGATATAGTGTTCTATGCACTGCGCTACGTAGGTGGGTTTATCAGTGTGTGGTCATTCGGTTTTTGTCCCTGTCGGAAAGTGTCCGACTAAGACGGAAGAGTCAGTTGTGTGATAGTAGGAGGCTACGTGTCATACATATGCACAAAATATTAATAAATATTCACAAATATGTTATAAATATTGGCATCCATAAATTTGTAACGAATAGTACTGTGTATAACTTACCTGTAGGGTTTGCAAATGATAACAAAGCCCCGGTATTTTGCCCGGAAGATGAATTCACCGGATATGCGTCCGGTACTTGTCCACTTTGACAATACTTTGGTGACACTGATGCTGAATCCATTGAATCAGAAGCCGCCTGGAATATTGAGAGAGTAATTGTAATTTGGTTGTAAGTCAACAATATTTCAGCCGTATAGATTAAGCCCCGCTACACCATATGATACCGGACCAACCAGTAATTTCCGGGTATTATCCTTAAGTGCTGGGCTATATTAGTATCATTTCAACGACTTTGGAATGTCTGATACTGAATTAAAGCCACAACTCTCCGTTTTCGAGACATTTCCTCGTTTTCGAAACGGATGATTTAACCACTCGTCCACCGAGGATGGTTTATTGAAAAAAGTGACTGAATGAACCTCTGAATGATGCTTTCCAGTTGAGATAATAATGGCGTAGGTAATGGTCGAGTCACTTTTACGGTGTAAAACCAATAGTACGAAGGTTTTTCCAGACATAAATGTTTTTTTATACTTTAGGCTGAAAAACAGAGATATTCTACAAATATGCACGGGAAGTCTTAGCGAACGACTAGCTATAACGCGCTACGAGGGTTGTTCAATAAACTCATACTAATTTAATATTTTAAACTCTAGCCTTTTCGACACATGTGCAGAAACAACTGACTGAATGAAACAAGTAAGTGCACAAAAACACCGGCATTGCTCATATTTGAATTATTGTATTACGAAGTTACAAGTCTACAATAAAACTTCACATAACGAGCATCTCAATAATAAGACCACCTGATAATCAGGACAATAATTTTCAGATCCCTTTTCACTGACTTGGTATTTTATCGTCCTCAATATTAAGACCTACTCAATAATGAGACCAGTTTTTACAATGGTCCAAATAGTGGTGTTATTAATGAAGTTTAACCATACCATGCACGTAAATCTGTAGACCGTGTTGTCATCAATATCAGTGTCTGCGTCATTTCCGTTGAACAACATGACGTAATTAGTGTCTCCAACCGGAACATTGTCAATACACCATACCGTACTAGAAACTGAAAGACAAAGTTTTAACCATTCTCAAGTCACTATTAGAACACGGGTGCTGATAATTGAGAGGGTGCGAAACAGAAGTGTAAGTGTACGGCTACATGTAAATTATTTTATAAGCATTTCGTCATCAAGGTGTTCGTAGGTTCTGCAGTTAAAGGGCTAGACTGGTCCCTCGGTCCAATTGGACTATCACAAATTACCGGCGTAAATTTTCAATATTGGAAGGAGCACCAGTCTATTGAAGAGCATGTGGTCGAGGAAATCAGACATGTACAAACTTATGTCCTACGTCACAATGAAATGCTTAAGCGCGGGAAAGTCGTTAATTAATCGACCATGTGCTTGCCAATTTTATTCAGCGCACTCTAATTGATTATCATATCGAACTGCCATGTGCTTTTAAACGTGCAAACATTTTGTATTGCAAGTGAAATCATATTGTAACTTGCACGCGTAGTATTACGTGTAGTAGCTACACGTTCGTGTATCCATACAAGCTCGTTCGAAACCCCCTATTGATTGATAGCCACTGGGGATGTTACAAGAACAGGCATGGAAAACATGTTTAAAGATAGTGACTTTACGAGTATAATACACATTCAGGATTCAATACAAATGTTGTATTTTAAATACATTATTTACATAATGTATGGTGTAGGCCTATTATGAGTAAGTGGCATTTAAAGACATTTATAATAGCAGAATCCGAATGATAAATCGTTCTGTCAAATGTTAGAGTTATACATGTATCTAAAACAATACTTTCATAGATTTTCACATAATGCTGATTGTCCTAAAATTGATTTTGTTGACGTTTTCATTTTTGTTTCATAGTTCTTTGTATTGTACATTATTTTGCCGAGCTAAATGTGTTGAGTAAGCGATGTCCGATATACAATAGTGTTAGATAAATAATAATTGACTTTTAAATCAGTCTTCAAATAAAGATAATAGAGAGGTTGCGATGCGAACGTGTACGACTACGTGTACGTGTACGTGTAGCTACATGTACATGTATGCAAACACGTTGCAATTAAAATTGGCTTGCGAACGACAACGTATGTGGGTAGCATCACACAGCATTTGTAACATGATTTCTTCGTGAATTGATAATGAATGTTTAAACAAACTCGAAGAAACCACGGGTGATTGATTATTGGGTTTCCCGTGCATACGCATTCCTGTGTGACATAGTACACACTATATTTTCGTCTGTCACACGTCGGTTACTTGTAGAAACAACACATACCTGGATGACGAAATACTCAAAAGTAGTATTCACGTACACGTACACGTTACACGTTGACTTTCGCAACCTCTCTATTACTAAGTCAGACATGTACATGTATGTAATAGATTCATTACTACTGTTTGATCTAAAGTGTCTTCTTACAGGGGTTATAATAGTTCTGTAAGGAACAACAAATTGCTCGAAGCGAAAGTAACCTTTCATGAAAACATAATATGTTTGCCAAAGGATTTAGTTGGCGTGTCGGTGTATAGACAAAATGTGTAAGTGTGGATGGGTACGAACTCAGATGATATACGAGGGTATCAAAAAGTTTGTGCACTGGCATGTTCATTTCAATATGCGTTATGCACGTATGAGGCATCATAATTTCTATGACTACATTTTTTGTTGTATATTAAATTCATATCCCTTATCACTACTTTTTAATATCATGTTCAATAAGGGAAGATCCCTGTCGTAAGGGTTCACTGTGGGGACTAGAATGGCAACCATTGTCCTATTATTGTGACTAAATGGATATGCATGAAAGCTTTGAGAATATGCAAAAAAACTGCAGAAAATGGGATAGTCTGGACTAGATATGGCATTTTTTTATGTTAACGTGTGCTTTAAAGTAATCGTAATGTAAAAACACATACTTCTAATACAATGTTATTCTCATAATGTCATTTTTATAACCTACATTTAACATGTAGCAGTAAAGCCAAACTGCGGACATACTATCTCTCATATTGTTTCGGTTCGATTTAAATTGTAATCCTCTATTAAAAAATATAGTTGGCCTGTTTGAATAATTGGATTTTAGTGTATAAGTATGTTATTATATAAGAATAATCGGGTTTATGCATATGAATTGAAAATACGTGTTTCCGGGTCGTATTGGGAAGTTTGACTCCAACACATTATTTTATTAAAGGGATGAGTATTTAATTTTTGGAGGTAGGCTGGTGGTTAAGTCGTATAAATAGACAAGGCCTCTGAATAACACAAAACTACTTAATGACTTGAGTATTAATCCATTGCGTTGATGGTAATGATTGATTTTAAATGAAAATTGTTATTAAAGATACTGTGTGGTCCGGCGACACGATCCTCTACTCGCGAAGCAACAGAAAATTTAATGTAAATCTCAACTGAGACTATGCTCTAATCATCTTCTCGGTTTGAGACCACTCTTCAAACAAACTCTGCTGTAATGAACTTTGGGGAAGGCCCTTTTTAATTGTCCCTACTACATAAAGAAAAAAACAGCCGTGTATGGCGCATTTTGGGCATCCCCCCTTTCTAATACGGACCATTTCCTAATATCACATTCCTCAAATTCCAATAACGTAAAGTTTACGATTTCTTCAAGTCCTTTGATAAAACAGTGCCTTGGCCCGATCTCCCAAATGATCTCAATTTTACCTAAATCTCATCTCACACTCAGGTTTAAGCAAAATCTCAATTTGAGCTGAGATTTCCACTTGAGGTGCTTCGGAAGATCAGCTTCGTGTGTCAATTAGGGGATCTTACGTGTCTGTAAGAAAAAGCCAGTATTTATATGTGGCCTCCGCAGCTCAATGGTTAGCGCGCTTGCCGTCTAATCTGGCGACCCGGGTTCAAAACCGGGTGGAGGCACACATATATGCCTGCCATATTTCAGCGGAAATCTGACTGCCAAATAAAGGCTATGCCCGGCATTTTTCGGCATTTTATAAGATATCTATGAAATAAGGAGTTAAACGATGATTAAAATAAAACAGACGATGAATGTACTATTTACCTGAATAAGCTACTTTTGTTGAACATGCGGAGTAATCGAACGTCATTTCCTGTGTATCAGTACAGATGTCGAGTTCTGAGGTTGCGGTGTTACACGATGTTTGACCATTGGCGTATGTATGGGTGTATCCATATGTTGCAAGAATTGTCCACGGGCAGTTAAGCTTAGCCGAGGCCTCGTTTCCTGTAATACGTGTACATAACATCAGTCACAATTTCAATAGTTTCTTACTTACTTATTCCTCTCTGTCCCCAGTGGGAATGAAGGCCGCAATGATCTCTCTTCACTTGGTACTGTATTTTGCAGTTTGTGTGCCTCACCCATCGATGATGCTAAATATGCATGACTTGTTTTGTTTTTTTGCTGCTTTGCTTTGCTTTGCTCTGCTCTGCTCTGCTCTGCTCTGCTCTGCTCTGCTCTGCTCTGCTCTGCTCTGCTCTGCTCTGCTCTGCTCTGCTCTGCTCTGCTCTGCTCTGCTCTGCTCTGCTCTGCTCTGCTCTGCTCTGCTCTGCTCTGCTCTGCTCTGCTCTGCTCTGCTCTGCTCTGCTCTGCTCTGCTCTGCTCTGCTCTGCTCTGCTCTGCTCTGCTCTGCTCTGCTCTGCTTTGCTTTGCTTTGCTTTGCTTTGCTTTTTTCGATGCTATGGCATCTGTCGTATCCACTACCCGACTATAGTGTCAGTACTTGGACCTTACCACTGTGTTAGTACAGCGTTCATTAAACTCGGAACCAAACTAGGAACCAAACATTTCGCAACCTTTCACAAACACTTTTACATGAATGTTGCCTTTACGAATTTATACAAGTCGTACACTAGTTATGAAATTGGAAAGGAATCGACATCATAATGCAAATTTGTATAAAATTAGTCTTTTGAAAGGGTACCATTGTACTTTATATCACGCGGCCTGGGATCGAACCCGGGCCTCTTGCACTCGAATCGGACGCTCAATTTACTATACATCGAGAGTCTTCTGCTCTTCAATTTAAAGGTACGATCCAGTCACTCACCTACTTGTACCCAAGATTGATATTCTCCACCGGAAGCACCGGAACTTGAACATATAGAACTGCCGTCTGACAGGTCCTTTAAAGGATAGACGAATATCCTTTGATTGTTTAAGTTACCCTGGTTGTCTGAAAAAATATTATTTAGTACGCATTTTAGATATATACATTAGTACATCGTATAATAGCCACCTGATACTCGCACATGTTAGTTCAACATTTTCAAGAAAACTAACGCTGTTTTGATCTTTTTTAAGACCAACTTAATAAGAAACCGTATAAGGAGTACCGAGTATGAATATGTATTACTTATTTACAAAAATCCCTCCCTTGCCTAGAATATTGCCAGCCATGGGTATTGTTGGATTATCAACTTCATGACTAGATTACATTTATATACAAGGAATAATGTAGTTACGTTGCATCTTATTATTTCTTTTTATTAAACTCTTAGTGCTGAGAAAGTCATGTGAATATATAAGATACGCACTTAATGCAAAAGTTCTAGGGACGTCAGGACAGCCAGTCCTTTCTCGATTCACGCATGGTATATATTATAATTATATAATAAAGTGTCACAGCTGAAACATGTATAAGGGGATGTTTGCATGAATTGTGAAATAATTCGTTACTTACCATGAGCTATATAATATCTATAAGAATAATTGGTGACTTTTGTAACATGGATACACAGGTATGCGTAGTATGGTAAAGAAAAAAGCTGGAATGAACTTGATGTACTGAAAAAAAAGAAAATATACAAATTTAATATAATATACATGTAGAGTCTAGTTTTATATAAATATGTCAGAACAAACAAGAGCTATTTCATTCTAAACATAACTCCCTAATTGCCCCCCCCCCCCCTCCCCACAGATGAAGAACGAAGTATCCGGCACATAAAATCATTTTTGATGTCGGAGGAGTGGAATAATGTCATTCACATTAGAATAATAATCACTAGTGGAATAAAGCCATTACATAAAATGATAAAACACTGGTGGAATGAAACTTTGATGTGACGTCATAGAATTATACGTTTAGGAGACATTCGTCAAATTGAAGCAATCATAATAACATTTTGATGTGTTGATCAGAAAGGCTATCCCGTGATAAAATGATATTTATTACATTTGTGACTTCTCACAGAGAATTTATATTTTATTATGTTTATGTAATGTAGAATTGTTCATATGGTGGCACACAATGTTTCAATTGTACGTACCGGACCCTCATACATTACGGGCGAACAATTCAACAAGCAGCACTATTTGCATTATTCTTTTTATCCATAACCTTCCGGCATTTTTTATAAATCGTATTTCACGAATAGGCCTGATCATTAGGAAAATAAAAATTCCACGGGTATTTGGTGTATTTTCATAATCGTCGATATTGTCCACGAATTTTACGGACGACCCTAGAACAGTTATATGATGCTTACATGAGAATTATGCGACCATCAGTAGCGTACGTACTAACTGACACACAGTCCCATGACGTCACTATGGTACCGGAAGTTGGTGAGAATTTCCATCCATCCATTGACGTCACATTGAACGTAATCACGCCACTTGTGCTGTCGTGAAACGAACTGCTCTGTAACTCAGATGGCCAATCACATACACCAAAAACTGCAAACAATATGTCAGATTTAGCCAAGCTTTGTGCTTACAACAACAACAACAACATCATTTCAAGGTACTGAGCTCCAGTCCCATGTTTACATAAAATCCATTTCAAGTTAAGAATCAGTCTTAACTAAATTTTCAGACTTTTGTTTGCTGAAACTAATGATTCATTATACTTTTCGACAGCTTGGATTTCGGCGGATCTTTGCTTGTTTAGTTGGGCAGTGTGTCTTGAAGTTTTTTTATGCTTCCTGTGTTGGTTCAGTTGGGCCTTGTGTTTTGTGTATTTTGAATGTTTTGTGTGTTCGGCTGGTTAAGTAGACTGCTGCCTTCCCTGTCTGACTTAATATAATCTCTTTAAGCAAAACTGTCAAGTTGTTGAAACTCCGATATTTTGAAAGTCCATCAAGGCATTGCTTTCAAGCTTGGCATACTTGTTAGTCGCTATAAGCACCTTGCATTGTCAAAGCAATGTGACACTATCGAACATTTCAACATACTTATTACCCCTTATAGACTATAAGAACTTATATTCATCAAACTTGGACTTAAGACCACTTAAAATTAAAGTTGTTGTCATTTGGGTCAAAAGGAGCTGAACTCCACTGTTTCATTACACTAGTGAGATTATCAGTACAGCGTTTCATATTAATCAATAATCTAAGTAAGATAAAAAATATATGACATCAGAATGTTCGCATTTTCTTAGTCTGGGTCCCAGTTTCAAACATAATGCGTTGATGAAAAAGGGCCCTGATTGACTTAGCTAGTTATGATTTTATGGACAAGGTTTCCACAGGGACATAAGCGTTCTGTTTCTATATGCAACTGTGTCCGTACAAACAAAGTTCGAACAACTTCTCTTATTGGGATTTTCTGTCCCATCTCTCATAACAGAAACGGCAGCGAACGCCTTTAGCCTTTAAAAGAAATGAGTTTTGTCATAATGTTATAATCAAGGATTCTGATTTTAATACCGAACATGTATGTTTCAATTGCCGACACACTGTTTAGTCAATAAATAAACGATTCAGTTTTCAAAACGTGGTTATTATTGCGTATAACATAAGTACGGTTTCCCCGTCTAGTGACAATGCAATAACTATATGCATTATCACTTGAAATACATTTATTGTTAATAATTACTACCTCTATTATTCAGACTCTGTTCAGCTCACAGTGGAAATTGACGAATGCAAATTATTGATAAATAGCTAAAAATCAATTTCTAAGCTCAGACATTTCATAGTTTTGTTCGACAATAAACACATTTTACATACAGGAATTGTCAATCGTGCAGCGCTGGAATAAAAAGGAATACAAACTCGTGGAAAATGGGTGCTTATGTAAAAGGGACAAACAATCAAGTTACCCGAATGATCTATGTACAGTAAACTCAAATATCGAAGATTTTTTTCTTTCAGTCGAAGAGAGATCAAATAGTTAATAGTCTAATCTTGTTTAAGTATAGAAAGTCGAACAAAGGTTGAAAATACTTTATAGTCATAGATTTTAATCTTTTCTGCAGTACCTTGCTAAAACGATTATTTCATATATACAATAGGAAAATATTTATCGCTTTTCGCGGATTTATATTCGCTTCATGTATGTATACAATGTATTATGATTAATAAACATGACGAAAATCAGTCACAAGCTAAATATTGTATGTCGGACTTAGATTGAAACAAAACGGGCGCGTCGTGTGTAACACAATTTATGTATAAAGCCTATGCCCTTTTCGTCTCCGGTATGTTCTCCGAATGGAAATGTATGGGCTTCGGGGAGCGTCATGAACATATTCCACAAAAACATAAGTTGCGTCGGCGAAAAATATGTGTAATTCCTTATCGCCGATGATTTTTTCCTCAGCCTTATCTAGGTATACTAGATACAATGATAAAATACGACGAATTCCACTATCTCAGAAAGTATTAATATTTCAGTTATATTTCTAGTCATGGTTAAACACTGAGAACCCAACATCTCGACTAATCTCAATCTGAGCTAAATCCCTGTTCACAGAGTGTGTTGCATAACGTTTCTCAAGTTAATTGCAGTGTGATAATGGGTTCAAATTCCGCTTCACAAGATTGAACCAGTGTCCGGAGTGCATTAAAGCAAACATTCGAACCCCAACTTTAGGTTTGTCTCTGACCCATTCTTTGATTTGATTAAAATCTCATTTTAAGTTGAGATTTACATTTTAGATTCTTCGGGGAACGTCAGCCCGGGACCTCTTGGCTTGATTTGTCGACCCGAGTCAGAAAAGAACATCGTGTTTGGGGGTATCATCAAATGGAAGAATTCGTCGTAGAAGAACTTAATCTGCTAATTTCTGGAATCCAACCAGGCTCGGCTGTAGTGTGGCAATGTCAAACTCTTCTAACTGCGATATAGCCTGATTTGAGAATATTAACCTTGCTGAATTTTGAACTGAGATTTCTATTTGAACCAGAGCTATTCGAGAGAATGGGATCTGCTTTTAAACAGAACACAGAAAGAACATCTGGAAATCCACTAAGATTAACATCAATACCAAACTAAGAATATTCCGGATGTCTTCCAAACAAGATGCCTATAAAGAATTCTTCGTATCTTCTGGCCAAATACAATCTAAAACAAAAACCTCTACCAGAGAACAAATACAATTCCAATCTCTACAGAAATACAGAGACGCAGATGGAGATGGATAGGTCATGCTAGCCGAAGGAAACCAGATTCCATCCCACGGGTGGCTATGAAATGGGCACCAACAGGAAAGTGAAATAGGGGAAGACCAAATGAAACTCCTTCAAAGGAAGATCCACAAACCGAGAACTGGCAGAGAAAAGATGTACATGGGGTCAAGTTGAGAGACTAGCTGCAGATAGAAAACGTTGGTGATGGCCTTAGGGGCAAACCAACCCGAAGAGGATTAGGTAGGTAGGTAGAAAATTGTTCCGCAAAATGCTTAAAAGTATACAAATTGGTCTAGAAAACTAACAGAGTTTGATCTCAAACGGGAATAAATGTCTAAAGTAAGGTGAAGCGTAATATTTTATTTGGTCGAAACCGAAAGTAACATGGCAAAGTTATTATGTACATGTAATAATAACTTAAAGGCAACGTTTGTATGTGTCTATTCAGAAAGAATAATTATTACTTAAATCAAACTCAAAATCGAAAGTTTTAAACTTAATTAACCTTTTGTAAATCAAATAAACATACTACCAAAAAAAATAATTGTACACAAAAATTAATCGACTGGTTTTCATCAATTATACGTACCATTATTAATTAAAAATACTCCAATTAGTGAACTAATTTGAATTAAACTTGTTATTCCCATTTTAATTTCCATGTTGGTTTAGTTATAACATACATAACGTTTTCATATTAAACTCATAAATTCCATACGCCCGATCGTGGTATATAAATTTGAACTGTTCAATATTTTGCTATAATGATATGTTTAGACAAATCGCAAATCACAGATCGCCTAATCGATACGAACATTCTGTACTTATTGTTTCACACCGGGCAGTAACAATAGTATATAGAAGTGAAAATATTAATCATAGTTAGAACAGGACATTTGATCTCTGGGCTGTGAAAGCTTTTTAAGGCAAGGCTAAAACGTCGGTATGAATATGTTTAATGATATAAACAATGGCCAAAATACCCTGGGTAAATTACCCGAACACGTACCCATGGCAACCAGAGAAGGCATATCATAACCGACATAAACATTTAATATAACGACTGACTCAATTTCATTAATTGAACAATGGCATAGACCACGGCGTGAATAATGATTTAATTTTAAACAATACAAATGTTTAATTAATCATTCAACTTTACATTATTCATAATTATGACAAAGCTAGATATTTCAAAATGTATAATTGAAATCCTCTCATTTACGGAAACAACCAGTCACGATTTCACTGATAAAGTACTTAATTAAAAAATATGAGCGTTCGAACAATGGTCAACTGACAATGCAGTTGTCTTTAAAACATGTTAAATCATTATATTGATTTGAAATCAATATTGGTGGAAAATGTCGAATTAATTTGCTTTAAATCTTCACGTTTCATTACAATTTGTGGAAGCTCCGGTGTATGTCACAACCATGAGGAGTTGCCTCTCGACGCACACACAGTAGCTCTCATCGGGTCGTAGAGGCGCAACTTCTGTTGTAACAGACCTACCCGTAATGATCCCGGGTTTTCAGTGGAGCGGAAGTTGAAAATTCGGTGCAACTAAGACGTATCGAAAGTGTCTGATCACCGTGATTAAATACGTGTAGTACAAACAGGCTTAAATGGATATGTTAGCATCTCTCTTGTCTAAATATTGCGATTTGACTGTAGAGTAGTCCAAACTCCCCTGTTTTTTAGCATTTCTGAAATCACTAAAGTTTGATTTAAAAATCGAGCTGAACTATTGTCGTGAAATTTGGGACAAAACATCTATAAGTGTTACTCTACTTGTTGCATGTACAAAAAAGTGTGTTGTATGCTTCCTTACATGTTAAAGTGCCAAAAATCTAAGAATATCTTTAAAAAAATCGCTGAGCAACACTGTTTGGAATTTCTAAAATTGTTACCATAAATGTGTTCTTCGTAAATCTAACAGGTTTGATATACCATGTACTGGTAAGTCAAAGACAACCGAATTACCTTAAAAGCGATTACGCGTACAAAATGGACCAATGATACCAGATCTTTTCATGTCGCACTTTACTTCCGGAACTAACTTTCGTTAGAGATTGATATCGCGAAAATATGGTGTTTTAAAGAAATATGTTGTTGTTGTTTAAGACTCGAACGCAGATTTCCTTAGGTAGCCGCATGACCAGGAGAAGTTAAAACGTCAAAGGGTGGCTGAATGGCTGAACTGCTGAAAAATTGGTAGCTTAACTGTTTATAACTGCTCCCATTCGGTATAGCGTTTTTTAATATACTGAGGCCAAACGACTTCGTTATACCAATACAGCGAACACGCCTTATAACGAACTTACAAGGGACGTCCGCTAGGATTCGTATTTATATATAACCGAGTTTTACTTTACGTAGTTAAGTCACTTAGTGTAAGACTGTAAAATCCCATATTTTCACGGGGATTAATTTTCGTTTTTTTTGCGAGTTGCCAGAAAAATTCGTCAAATTTTATTTTTATCCACGTTTAGTTTTTTGAGGGAATTAAATTTTAGTATTTCTCATGTGTCTCATGACAAATGTACATTTGTACTTTATAAACTTAGTGTTGATCTTAATAAGGCTTTTAAAATGTTAAATAGATAAATTGCTATTTATAAAAAGAACACACGTTGTGAACTTAGTCATTGTCTTTTGTCACCCTCAATCTTTACGGTCACCAATTCCATTGTTTCAAGTCCTAAACAGTGAAAACACTCAAACACAAGAAGGGTACAATGAAAAGGTAACCGAATAAATGAATAATGTGTGTGTAAATATACTTGTATTGCCAATGGAACTTATTTGCCGAACGGATATGTATAGTTATGTTTAAACATGGCGTCAATACATACTAGTACGTTGATTCGAAATACGACCACATGGCTGATTCTGAGTATAGCATGTATAGCTTCGACATGTAAGTGTTTAAACTACACTTTTTATAATTATAGTATGTGTTTCTTACTGTTTTATACTCGTAAGAAAGTCCGAACGTCTCAGATCTATGAACTGTGTTGCAATCTCGCTGGGACATTTAATTGTTATCTGAAAGCTGATTTGATATACATGTACCGGTATTAGAACACAAATTATATTATATTATACATGTTCTAAGGTTTGTATGATGGTTACGGCAGTGCAATAACTACAATAGAGAACTAAACAAGAGGTTATCGCACTCTTTTCCATTGCATTGTTACAGTTATTGTGCACTTTCTTCGCCGTCATTATGATACAAGTCACATGGTTACAGAGACAATGTGTTTTATTATGTAAAAAAGGACACCGTATAATTCCATACAATTAGTCAGTCAACCACGTGATCTACTGTTGCCTCTTGGGTAATTGTGCGCAAAAATCATAACGTGTTCTGCCTTTCGTTCAATTATCATTTAAAAGCAAGTTCGAAACTGTTCAACATATGATATGGGTCATAATCCATGCACTTGTAAATGCTGCAAATCAAATATTATTTGACTATTTTAAACTATCATGTTATCAACATTGTAACAAATATATCTAATCAGTGTTGTATAAGTGATAATTTCCGCGAATCAAAAGATTAGCCAATTCGGACTTTCAGACATTTCGGCGTGTGGTAATATTAGCGATTTTTAAATTTTCTAAGTAAAGTTATATATTGGCGAAAAGATCCAGAGGTACAATATTAATTTAGCGCTTTGATGCGGAATTCACCAACATTTGCATGGCGCTAATTGCACCACTTACACTGTACCTTTCAACGTCAACACAACATTGCAACTATCATGAAGATATTTATCCAATTTTAACATTGACCAAAATCGTCGAATATCCCGCGAAACACACGCCCCCTAGATGGCGCTATTTATCGCACAGAACGGAAGATTTGTCCCTAAAATTACCACAAACAGGAAACCAAGACTTTATACTATATTCATGCAAAATAACAGCTCCGAGAAGTTGGCAGAAAGTTGGA
Source organism: Spisula solida (assembly GCA_947247005.1). Taxonomy (NCBI): domain Eukaryota; kingdom Metazoa; phylum Mollusca; class Bivalvia; order Venerida; family Mactridae; genus Spisula; species Spisula solida. Next base: position 21,710,200 of record OX365950.1, on the reverse strand, counting down.
AGATCGTAGTTAGTTATTGAACTTCCAGCGGCACGCCAATAACGAGCTAGCAGTGAGTTAGATATTCACATAGCCACGCTGGTGTCCAATATCCAGCTATGAGTTCGTTATTCATTTTCTACCAGTGCGAATTTCCAGCTGACGTCGAATTTCCAGCCACATTTTTGTCAGGTCGAATAACGAACTCAGAGCTGGCTGGAAATTCGAACTCAGCTGGTAATTCGACTTTTGACATGTTGAATAACGAACTCAGAGCTGGCTGGAAATTCGAACTCAGCTGGAAATTCGACTTTTGTCATGTTGAATAACGAACTCAGAGCTGGCTGGAAATTCGAACTCAGCTGAAAATTCAACTTTTGTCGTGTCCGATAACGAACTCCTAACTGGCTGGAAATTCGACTTCAGCTGGGAATTCGCACTGGTAGAAAATTGAATAACGAACTCATAGCTGGATATTGGACACCAGCTGGAAATTGGCGTGGCTATGTGAATATCGAACTCACTGCTAGCTCGTTATTGGCGTGCCGCTGGAAATTCAATAACTAACTACGATCTTCCAACTTCCTGCCAACTTCTCGGAGCTCAAAATAACATTATAATCCGAGTCGCAGACGATTGTTTCATCAAAAAATAGTCCTTCCACCTTAAAGTGGCTCGCTACATTTACCGACGTCATATAAAAATTTTTGACTTCTCGCCGATTTATATCAAATTTTCCACGCTAAATCTACACAATCTCTTCTTCCAATACTGTACCAACACCTACTGGTGTATAAACGTACAAGCGCAACACATCGTGGTGAGAGACAGATTTAAAATCAAAACTTCTATTTTACAATCCAGTGGTTTAAAAGTGTCTATATACAGTGCGGTTAAAAACAGTATCTCATGTTTCAGAAGATATGTTTTATTTTATGATAATTTGATAATACATGTAGTTGCACTCATTAGATGCAGCATGTACCTGGCCTACATACTTTGTGAACACCACATGGGTAGATAGTATGAAAGGAGACCTTGTGTTTGGTGACACACAGATGCAAGGATGGCCGTTTCATGTTCAAATACAAGGGGACGCTGCCTTACAAGTATTAGATGAATGGGAGTGTGTCACATACGACGCCAATGGACCTTATCTGATCATGAGGTAAGACGTGGCTTAAGGTGGTTCGAGGAATTGGTCGTATAGGTCACAAACCACTAAATAAAAGTGTTCTTTAGCTCAATGTAAAGTGACAATGGTCAGTCCTAGATTATATCAGGTTTAAGTATATGGCCAGTTGACAGACCTATATCATTGAAAAGAAATGTGTTTCAGCTACAAAATAAGACCATTAACCAGGGGGTCATGTTTAATATAAGAAAGATTTTGTTCGTCAAAGGCGGTAGACAATTTTTTACAGACGCGCGGACCGTTCCAATGTGAATTTTACCCTACCTTACTTTCGCTTTGTCAAATATGTCAAAATATCAAAATATTCAACCACATGTGTACAATACCTTTAAACTCAATAAGATGGTTATAGATCCATTTTGTCAAGGCACATCACCATTTCCAGGCAAACATAAGTTTCTGTAAGGATTTTGGTTCGCGTATGCATTTAGTGGTTTATAACCTATAAAAACAAAAATCACCGGAACGATATTAAACTTTGACAGTTTATACATTATAAGAGTGTTTATAGAAATACATCGTTTGTTACCTTTGACGTCAGTAACCTAGCAACAAGATAAACGGTCAAAGTTCCATTAGGTTCCGATGATTTTTGTTTTTATACTTAAATTGCTTGGTGTTACCCTTTTATTCGTGGTGATATATTGTCTTTAAATCTCTTTTTATTTAAAAAATGACATTGGTTGATAGTTTCCCCCACCCTGTGATTCCGGTCTATCATGGAATTAGATATTCGCATATTTACACTCGTTGATAACATTTGTGCTGATTCTTTGACTTGTAATTCCCTGACACTTCACATTCATAGTAATAAGTACACATACCTAACGATTCAAATAAGACTATTTTACATACATACTTCCAGGCGTGACCTCGGTTATAAGATAGATTTACCGTATACACCCAGTCATTAGGTGATCCCTTTATAAGACGCATCCATACAATCGATCGGTTATTTGTGATTTTTGTATATCTTTTCTTATGCTAGCGAGCGTTACAAACAGATAAATATGATAGAGTGCTGTCAAACTATGCAGTGCATATTTAATGAGGATCAGGAAGAGCCGTGATACATATCGTTCGCTATATTTTAGTGAGCAAGGATCATATCGAAAGAATTCGGACCAAGGGCATTTAACTGACATTATAATATAAAAACGTTATATTTACAGAAGGTGAAATTGCATGCATAGTATTTCTTTCAGAACTACACAGACATTTATACAGTTCGTTGTGATGAATTATTACGGTTATCGATGCCTAAAACTTGAGAAAATCACCGACGCCTCATATCGTTACTATCAGATGGATCGTACGTACTGCGCATGCGCAGATTATCTTGTTTGAGTATTATTCGTAATTTTTAGCTCATCGGATTTTTGAAAAAAAGATGAGTTATTGTCATCAATTGATCGTCGTCGGCGTTGCATGGTTAAGTTTTGTGTTTAGGTAAACTTTTTTCATAAACTATAAAAGCTATTGCTTTGAAACTTGTTCACCATCAATACCTGACCACGTCAAGCAAGAACCATAACTCTGATCTGCATTTTGTATGAGTTATTGTCCCTTATTAGAATTAAAAAATTCCTCGGTTAAGTTTTGCGTTTAGGTCCACTTTTCTTATACACTATGTGGGCTATTGCTTTGAAACTTTCAACACTTGTTCACCATGAAGTCCTGACCATGTCAATGAAGACCCTTAACTCTGATCTGCATTTTGCACGAGTTATTGTCCCTTTTAGACTTAGTTAATTCCTTGGTTAAGTTTTGTGTTTAGGTCCACTTTTCTCATACACTATGTGGGCTTTTGCTTTGAAACTTTCAACACTTATTCACCATCAACACCTGGCCATGCCAAGCATGACCCATAACTCTGATTAGCATTTTATTGCCCCTTTTTTCACCATCAATACCACACTTTTATAAAGCAATACTCATAACACTGCTCTACTTTATGCAAGGGTAATGGGCATTTTTACAGTGACAATGATCAGATGAGCGTCTGCATCCGCAAGACGGTGCTCTTGGTATGTATAAGTATGCACATTAGAAACGGTTTTCAAATGCATGAAAGGCCATTCATAAGTTCATCTTATTTCAAAGAAAACATCTTTCCAGTATGTTTTATTTGTGTATTTGTTTAATCCATTGTACGTCAAGCAGAGAGAATTTACCAATAAGGCGTCAGAGGAAAAAGTGTATAAACGTGGTGATGAGTTTTATCCAATCCCCATATATGCACTACGACCAAAAAAGAACATTCCAAACTGAGTCAGTAATGTGTACACAGACAGCAACGTTCCCTGTTTTCCTGGTACGCCATATTGGAAAATTATCTCTTTTTAACGTACACTCGTTACCATAATGTACAATGAATTAAACCACGCACATTAATCAAAGCTTCGTGGCTAAACATATGCAAATAAAACAAATTGTAAGGTAATTACAAATATTAATCATCATTTATACTAGTGCAGCCAAGGCTTGTGTAGATATATTGTTTTTTATATCTAATTTGCCCAGCGATTCAGGTCTCGTTTGACTTCGATAGACTGACTGCGAGTGCGGACGGTTCACTAACAGATTCTTCGCTCCTTTGTGAAAACTCTCAGGTGACACCCGCCACCGGAAGTGAATTTCAGGTTATGATCAGGAAAGGTAACTATTCTAATGAGGAACACTACAGAGTTACCTCTCATTATAATACTCTCTCAAACTACATTCATTTGGTTCTTTCACTGGGTTCACAAATCAACTCAATGTAATTAGTAAAGTGACAAATTGCCCCCCCCCCCCAAAAAATGTCAACTTACCGGTACATACCGGTACATGATCACAGTCAGTGATTGTACGAATCACTCTTCATCACCAGCACTAAATAACAATCGAGTAATCTACCTTATTCTATATAAAATTGTGATATGCTAGTCATTAAATTTTTTATTTCTAAACGGCGTCCTTTGTGACATTTACATCAATGTCTTTCTTGTATCTACTTTGAATTAAATAGTGTATGTTTATCTGTAGGTTATGAAGACGTTGCTATGGTTACCTGTCCATACAATCTATTGGTGGATTATACATTTACGTATGTGGATACGTCAGACTCAACTATGTCATGTGACCCAAATACTGACGTAGGGACCATTGACCTTTGTACTAATGTTACCATGGTGACGTTACAAAGTCCGGCATGCTCATCATATCCGCTATATTCAGGTAATACACTAAATGCGCTGTGCATCATTCACGTTCAATTTGTGTTAACTTATGTTTACTTGTGTTCGTACGTTCGTTCGTTCGTTCGTTTATTAACCCCGTTCTCACACTTTTTGTTTAAATAATTATACCTCTTTATGTCTTATTGTTCAAATGGGCACAATGTACCTTTAACTATGGTCATTTTACAGATGCTGATACGACCATGTGTGTGGATGTTATTGTAGTGGGTGATGATACATTTATCAGTCTCTATAACTTTCAATACGACACATCAAATACAGACCAAAATATACATCAGTTTGCATGTGTGGTGAGTTATCAGGGTCACACGATACAGTACTGTAAATCAGAAAGTTACGCAATGGATTGATTTACGCTATATTCGCGAATTCGATATTTTGCGAAAATTTGTACTCGAGAAAACTGACACTTAGGTTTAATAGCAAAATGCAGGATATAATTCTTTCTGACGTTAATAATCGCGAACATTTAATCTCGTAAACTACTAACTGAGACGAACAAATTCGACGAACTTAAACCACACGAAAATTTCTGATTTCATATCGTAGTTTCTATATGTATTTTATCTTGTTTAACCTTTTTTGCATTCGCTTGCATTAACAGCTCCTGGCATTAGGAAATGTTACGCCAGAATTCGAAATAAAATGAATTAACTTTGTCTCATTTTTGAAGTCGGTTAAGGTTATGTCCCTCCGAATTCAAAAGAATTGACTATACATGTATATGACTAAGTTTCCCCTGAAATCTTGAGAAAGCAATATGTAGTGCAAAATCGATTCTCTTTGAAATGAAGTTATACCATTTTCTGAAAACGAATTAAATGGAATTAACTCTGTTTGGCTTATATTAAGATTGGTTAGAGTTACGTTTCCTTAACATTAAAAATGAGATGACCAAAGTGCAAGAGTTACTCCTCTTCGAAGTAAAGGGAATTAACTCGTAGTACTTATCCTTAAATCGGGTAGAGTCACTCCTCTTCGAAGTAAAGGGATTGAACTACATGTATATGTATTTTATAACATATTGACTTGTTCCTTACCTTACAGGCTATGAATGCTAATGGATCATCAATGTCAGTGACGCCAGAACATTGTAAAGCTAACCAATCACCGACAGTGATACCTGTAAGCAGCTCGAACCAAGATGAGGGCGCGGTATGGTCTCTCACGCCAACTGGAGGTATGGCATACAATGCCTTCACGAATAGTAATCGTGTATTTGCCAGAAAACGAAAATGATATTGGCAATCGTGAAACACCGGCTATTTCTGTTTTCATCGGTCTAATTCAACGCATAAAGACCGAAGTGCCCATATGCCTGTAATTGGTAGAATAGAATACTTTCAAAAAATACAGTCAAGTATATCATTCCGCTTAGGTAATGTGCCGTTTAAGCTATTTGGCTCAATCAAACTGCTTATATTCAAAGAGCTTTCTTTGTACATTTCAGCTCCATGTCGTAAGTATATGTTTATTTTATAGTTTGATTACAGTTCGTGTTCTCAAAATTGCTTCAATATAAAATTATTGAAAATTGAAATTGGCTGTACTTAATCTGTTAAAGCTATATTCACCATCGTATATAGATATTTGTCTTCGTTTGCTACCAGTTTGCTTAAAAACATAACAAGCAGCCATGTTCGAGGGATGATTAATATATAGCCATGTTCGAGGGATGATCAATATATAGCCATATTCGAGGGATGATCAATATATAGCCATGTTCGAGGGATGATCAATATATAGCCATGTTCGAGGGATGATCAATATATAGCCATGTTCGAGGGATGATCAATATATAGCCATGTTCGAGGGATGATCAATATATAGCCATGTCCGAGGGATGATCAATATATTCGAGACCTTTCCATCCAGCCATTTACCTCTCGTATCTGAGATGTCTAATCTTGAAAATGGTGGGATAGCGTTAATACTAAAATTGGTACTGGACCATTTATACAATTAACTGATAAACCTTTTTGTACTAATTTATTAAAAGTCATTTATTAAACAAGTACCAACTTATATCAATCACCCTTGGCACCTCGTTCCTGATGATATCCATCGACACGAGGGTAGGAGAGAGAGACGCCGGCGAATAACTAAAACATCATACATACAGTTTCTCATGATAACGTTTAAAAGTCAAATTGAAAGAACATCTTTTCAGCTCCTTGCCCAGACCTGACAGCCCCTGCACACGGGACAATAACCATAACAACATACGGAGCCGTGACGTCAGCAACATATACATGTGACGCTAATTACACATTGAGTAGTAATGAAACTCGAACATGTCAGACAAATGGCACATGGTCCGGGACACAACCCTCTTGTAGTAAGTTCGTTAAAATTCGTCAGCTATATGGTTTACTAGATTACATTTTGGTTTAAACTGTATTTATTTCAATATTCGTACTTCAGTTTGGTTACATTTTGTTTACGTGTAATATTATGATTTCGATACTGATGGTTAACCACACCCAATAAGGCTCTTCGCGAGTGCTTAGTGCTCCACTATCTAAGGGCTGTTGAAGGAGATGCGTATGAAGGGAGCTGTATTCGTTGTGATAATAGTATGGATAATTATTGCCTAAATCCACACCCAACTTGTTCCAAATACAAGACCCTCTCGTTCTACTTATTTTCAATTTGCATTCCATCGGATTCATACTAAATCCGAGAGTACAACAATTTATCGTTCTTTCCCAGAACTGTTTCCCTGTGGAATGCTTTACCCCCTGGCGTTGTTACCTTGTCTGGCAGTCAGCAAAGTTTAAGGTACACGCCATACATGCTTTGACAATAACCTTTTTCGTGGTTTATACAATTACTCTGTTATTACTATTCTTTTTGTTGGTGACGCGCGTCATTTCTGTGTCCCATGACCGGGTTTGACTTTAATGGCAGATAGATTTAACAATTTATCAAATATTTCAGCCTGTCCACAACCAAGTTCACCAGAAGACGGGGATGTAACCCTATCTTCTGATGGTCTAACTGCGACATATACATGTAATGATGGCTATATATTGGATGGAATTGCAGAAAGCATCTGTGATACGGTCACCAACCTGTGGCCTGATACGGAGCCAAATTGTAGTAAGAATAATAGTGTGGCTCTAGTAACTCTACCTATCATATTTTATTTTTGCTCTTACACTTAACATTTTATTGACATTTTGCTTGAAGTCAACGCAAATAGTTTATTTCCTATTGCATGAAATCAATAAAATATTTTATCTATTTACCCGAGTTTTTCAGCACGTAACCAGAACCGCAACGTAAATTTGTTTTTGCCTGAGTCAAAGTCTCGAACGGTCGGTGTATGTACAGTATTTGAAAAATGTATAAAAAGCACAAACGCGATGGCAGAAACGAGAGTATGTAATGTCCCGTAGGCCTATCAGCGACAGAATATAGTTAAAGAAAATAAGATGACACGACATAGTCGAATGTTTTGCTTCTAAATAGCATATCACCATAGCAAACACATATATACAAAATGGATGTTTTTAAAAAGTCGTCGCCCATTTTATTTCTTGAATCGTGTACCATTATAAACAAAAATTAAAAATTAGTTTGCTGGTTTATGACATACAGTTGCTCCCAAATACAAGCAGCCTTATATGTTTGCGTTTACAAGCGCTGGACACGTAATGTCTCTTAAAATTAAGTAACATACTTCACAGTAAATGAGCAGTTACGGCAAACAATCAAAATATGCATAACGATTACATTATATTCAATGCCATCTTTTCAGACGAGTGTGAGCAGTTGACTGTGCCATCCTCTGGTTCCATAGAGGTTGTCTTCACTGGTCTGACGTCAGTTGTGTATTATGAATGTGACGTCGGTACCAGTCTAATTGGTGACGTCACACGCACCTGTCAACAGGACATGACATGGTCAATGTCTGCTCCTACATGCAGTAAGCACATAAATATTTGTTACACATATAATCATCTTGTTTATCATGCAGTGCTTGTATACTCTTAAGAAAATGTTAAGACTTTAAGAAAAGTTTTCAATTTAGATGCTTTGTGAATACCACCTCAGTTTTCATAGTTTCCAATGGTGTTATTGGTCAGGATTGTACTGTATTATATGGGAAAATTGTCTATTTAAATTCTATTTAAGATTCCTGTCCAACATTGACGTCAGTCAGTAATGGTAACGTTAGTTTAACGACGTCAGGGACAATGACAACAGCTGTGTACACGTGTTATGATGGTTACGACCTTGTTGGTGATAACACTTCAGTATGTACAACAAGCGGAGCTTGGGATACGTCACCACCATCTTGTGGTTTGTAATTTCTCTCTCATTTAAAAGTAAAAGTTAAGTTACCAGTTTTCGAGGACCGCTTTCAGCAATGCAGCAACCCTTTGGAATTTAGCTTCTCCTTGTCATTGGGCAATCTAAAAAAACATGCGTTTCCGTTTAAAGAATATTTCACTTCTGGACATTGAGATACGGCACCCAAGAATATCTAATTTGTACAAACCCTCATAGGTACCAATTCACAACTTGGTCGAGTGAAACATTGTGTGTTTATTTTTGCTCAGAGAAATTAAGGGGATCGAACCGTGAACCGCTCGATCCCAAAGCGCACGCACTACCTCTAGGCCAACGCTCCTCTATGCTCATTATCCTTATTCAGGCTCGTTCACCAGCATAGTCTCTGGCTGGTAACTTGGCTAATCAATAATGTAAGCGGATGAGTCCCTTGTTATATAGTAGCTTTTGGTAGTTTATACAAGTTTGATTGAGATAGGTTGTAAAACCAACCCTACAGCTTATATTTATCACTCTCGACACCGCACTCCTGATGGTATTCATAGCTACAAAGCAACGAGAGCAAGGGAGAAAAGAAGCCAATTTTCCCTTTTTTTGCTTAGCTTCAGGTTGGGAATTATTGGTACCATTTTCTATTTCGTCATTGGAATGACGCGTCAACGGAGCGACCTCGATGTTTAGTATTATTATAGTATGGTATTATAAATACAATTTGATTCGTGCTTAAGCGTTTGGAAATTGTTATAATGCAATCCAAACACAAATGGTTAACACATAAAATGTACTTTAGTTTTTTAGATTATTAAAATAATTTCCCCTTCTGGTGCACCTAGCCTTGTTCCCTTCTGTTCCGCAAAATACTGTTCGCCCGGTTGACGGACTTCAGAAATGTTTTATTTATAATATTAAGAGCCAATACTGTAATATGTTCCGTTTCACTGTATTTTACCTTTCATTTTATTCTATTATTTTCAGAATGCACGTCCCCGGATGAACCAAGTAATGGTTCCCTGACTTTATCAACAGACAACACGATAGTGACGTATACATGTGACCTTGGTTTTACAATAGATGGACCGGGTGTGAGATATTGTCAGTCTGATGGGACGGGATGGTCTATGATGGACCCCTCATGCAGTATGTGCTGTCACAAAGACAAAAAATATATTTCCTCAATGTCATTAGTTATATTGTAATTTAGTTTGTCCTATCTTTGGTATTAGCCTGATATGGAGTGAAAGCACCAAACAGCAATTTTCTGGAACTATCTTCATATGCTGAGTGCCAACATGTTTCGAATTTCGTACGTCACGGCCAGCTCCTTCTCGGGGTATTTTGTACACGAATATATGTGCTCGTATAACCGCTCCGTCACCACTCGGGAATATATATTTACACGGTGTCCCATCAAATGTGTTACCATTACAATCGAATGTCATGAGAAGATGCTCTTGATCGCACATGACAGTGTCACACATCAATGTAAAGCCAATATTTCAGTTTCATTCGATATGTAGCACGACCATAGCACTATCCGTGCAATAAAAGAACCAGGATTCTTGAAAAAAACTTTTTCTAATAATATTTAAAATGACATCATTGTCCTTTGAATGTGTTGCTAAGTTAGCTATACACCTTATGTACCAGTATTCGTTAATTACAAACTTATTATTATCTTAAACACCTTCAACTTCAGAAATATCAACACTGCTTTTTTGTCGTATTCATTTGTATTCTAGCTTCATGTGAGATGCTAACTAATCCGAACAATGGTACAGCAACAACAACAACTAACGGCACTGTAACCATGGTTACCTATACGTGTGATGTTGGCTATACAATGAACGGAGAAAGTACATCAACGTGTACATCAAACGGATCGTGGACCACGACTTCACCAATCTGCTGTATGTCTACCTTGATTATACTGAGTTCATACTCAGTTGTTTTTAATTGTTTAAGTATTTTATTTTCTAAATTAGTGTCCTAAAAATTAATGGCTATACATGTTTTATATATTTGTTCATATTTATTGGGCATTTTGTTTTTACTCGTAATTTTTCGAACAGGGATTGTTAGGCAAGCTCACGAAAGAGCAATGAAATAAACATTAATTAGATCTACCTAATTGTTTACATATTTGTGGTTCATTTTTCCTGCTTAAGTGACTTTCAATGGCTCATTTAGTAATAAATACGAAATTGTATATACATTTTAGTTGGAACATTCGCACAATAGGCCTACTGTTATATTGACCTGTGCTTCCCAGAGACTTTCATTTACTTTCTTCAATTCATCATTACATGTACTTCATTTCATTGAAAGTTGAATACCGTACTAAGTATTTAAACTCTTTCTGTAATGATTCGCATACACTAGCAAACAATGAAATGGCTGACTTTTTTTAAAAATAGCAAGGGAGGTAAGTATTGTAATTATATAATTGATATATAGCGCATCTTCATTTCAGCCGAATGTAACATTCTACAAAATGTGTCATCAGGGGCGTATACGTTTAACACAGATGGTACGACAACATATGCGGAGTACACATGTGATGTAGGAACAACAATAAGTGGTGACGTCACTGTCAGTTGTGATGTGAATGGTCAATGGTCAATATCGTCTGTTAATACATCGTGCGGTTAGTACGAAGTTTAATCATTTGTACAGACGACTAGCTCCAGTATTTTCACAGGTTATTTTAGGTTGCAATCGCGCGTTACCGGATTGCGTAACTATGGGGACTGATTTACGCCATGTAATGTCGTATTTACACTTTTCTGCCACAGCAAAGCAACAATGCGAAAAAGCGAAACTGCGACAAATGGAGGGCGACAACTTAATACGACCCAAAAAGGTGTGTCGTGTGCAACAATGCGAAAACACGACAAAGTCGAAAATGCGGCATGGTGTCAATCAGCCATCAGAAGAATCGGAAACTGATGTCACAGACAATGCAGACCACAGTTAGATAAATTAACAATAAACATACACAGCTAGTAGGTTCACGCCCGGGATCCGGTTGTCGCACGATGGTTTTATGGTTAGTTTACATAGAATGCCAATGTGTATAAAACTTTGTGTCTGTGTAGGTTTTAAGGAACTCGGAAACTTCACAATAATCGCAACACGCATTAATATTAGCACAACTGTTGCAATAGTCACACCTAGTACCACCCATCACAATTTACGTGCAACCAGTTTGGTATTTATCTCTTTAATATGCAGAGTGGTGCTTTGTATGCATGTTATTTAAATCGACTTTTTCATCCATTTTAGTAAAATGTCCCGACCTTGCAGACGTATCCGGTGGAAGTTTTTCTTTAGATACAAACGGAACTACGTCTGTGGCTGAGATCAGTTGTGGATCTGGTTATACAGTACACGGAGAGACAACGATAGATTGCCAGAGTGATGGAACCTGGTCAGCTGCAGTACCTGATTGTGGTAAAGGAAATTGTTTTTCAGATTTGCACCAAATCTATATCATCATTTGAAAATGTTACCCAATCTATCAATTACTACGGACAAAATGTAACACAGAACTTAACACTGATCAAACCTTGAACCGAGTGAGAATTCATGGATAAAGAATGCGCTGTACTAGTTTCTTATTTATTAGGGTTGGCAACGAGTACCCGAGTACTCGAGTACTCGTTTAAAGGTCCGATTATCGAATATCAAAATCAGTATTCGAGTACTCGGTGTCAGTCATCGTCTGTTAGTTTGTTTATGACACGTAGCTTGGGGTTCTTTTGTTGACATCAATCCGAGTGATTGTCATCGATCTTTAATTGGAAGTTATTGTTTATTGGGTGTGACAATCGATTAAGAAATTAATTAATTAATAAAATATTACTTTAATTATAATCGTTCTCACGCGATAAGTCGACTGCGTCACGCTGTGTAAATATTACTATGTCACCGGTTGATAAAAGTATTCCCCCTTAGTTGTTAATTTGTTATTATTCGATTTTCTAGCGTTATTGACTATAACTTATACTGCATTTACACTGTATTGTTGTTCTTTTGTTAGATTTTTTGTTTCAACATTCTTCTACCGATATAGATTTGACCATTAACTGAACAGAATGGACAGCACACACGATGTTCTATTTGAAGTTGAACACCGTCAACACGCACGTTTGCAGTACAACATGTCTTTGTCCAAAATATCATTCACATTTATAGTTTTCCGAGTACTCGATCGGAAGAATGACCGAGTACCGATTTTAGTACTCGTTGCCATCTCTATTATTTATCAATTGCGGTTGATTGAGTTTTACAGCAAGTTTTCAGAGTAGTTTTACTTGTTTACTGTACAGTTTTGTGTTGTTTTACAACTACATGTATTAACATGCACAGACACTTGGGGTCTGGACCACGCCCCCTCCCAATACGCGCCTGGAAATATTTTTTATATTTCTTATATATCCAGACCCATTCAGCAATCACACAAACATTTGTTGGATGTATTTGATATTAATACAAAAATCTGAGTAATTCATCTACTGCTTAAATAACACAAAGATAGAAATGTTTCGCTGAAGTTTCTCGCACACCGACCTAGAAAAATTGATCGTGTAAAACTTGTTTTGCAACTTACCCGTATATTTCTGATGTCTTTCGGTCAATAACAAATTAATCTTTACGATGACTATACTGACAATACTCAATCAGCGCTCTTGTCGACAAAATATGCGAGAAAGTTTGCAATTGTCAACTCATTTTCCGCCGCGCACATAATCTTTCGACAATTTGAACGGTGGTTCCCAGCCTGATACATAAGAACTGTGTCGCGCGTTGAACGTTGGACCCAAACGAGGTATTCCGAATGGTTTATTTACATATCTGGTTCCAACGTTCAAGGCGAGGCGCCGTACTTTCGTATTGATCAGACGGGAAACCAGCGTCGAAAGATTATGTGCGAGTCGTGTTTTGAGTTGAAAATTGCCAACTTTCTCGCAAATTGTGGAGGCAGGGGCGGTGATCGGTTTCTGTCTTTATCATCATCGTAAAGAGTAATGCGTACTTGACCAAAGGACACCAAATATTGGCAGGAAAGTTGCACAGTGAGTTAAACACGACCCGATATTCGAGGAAGGTGTGCGAGAAATTTCAGTCAAACATTTTTATCTTTGTATTATTAAAGCTAGAGAGGCATTTACGAATATTTTTTATTTGTCCGGATGCGTTTAATAATGTTTGTGTGAATGATGTATGGGTCTGGATATACAATGTTGATGATAAAAATATACCCAGGTGCGTAGCTGGGGGAGGGGGCGGGGTCCAGACCCCAAGTGTTAACATGCTCCTGTGTGCAACTTCTTCTGGTAATGTTGTGAACGACAACTCTTGTGTGACTATTGATTCACGCATGCGCAATTCGGAACAGTCAATGCGTGTAATAGCCTATGTCACGGACAAACATGACATTCCACAACTAGGAATCGAACCCGGGTGGCGGTATCTCGCGCTTACTGCTCCAGTCAAGAAGAATTAACAGTTTTATCATGTAGTCATGGGGATGAATTGATAAAAGTGATAAAGAAATCAGTCAGGGAACGCAGCACTCACCATATGACTTTTATTCATTACATTTTGTTTTCAGTTAAGACAGGTTCGGACACAGAAGGCGAGTCGACTACCACCAGCCTGCTACCGGCTGTAATTGCTATGGCTATTGTAATTACGCTGCTGGTTGGGGCTCTGGTAGTAGCAGGTATCTGCATCTATAAACTGAAGAAGCCAGCCACAAGTACGTACAATGAACTAGCCTGACGGAATTATTTAATTGTTTTATTGCATTTTTCAACAATGTCTCGACCATATACGGTGATTATTTGACCTAACTATTTTTTCCAGGAATTAGATACCATCAGATCAAGTACTAATACATATGCTCTAAAAAATGGTAATCTACGCTGGTGTAGGGTTAACGCATGCTTTTTCGGGCTATAACATCTGCAGAGTCCCGAGGGACGGTTGGTGCCCAAGCCCGCTCCCGAGGGACTCTGCATATATTATAACGCGAAAAAAACATGCGTAAACGCTAATATAGCATACTTAACATCAATTAATACGTTTGTTTTCAAAATAATAATATTTTGGCGGGAGAGTTTGTGGCGACGTCGCGAAAACAAACGTAACGTCTTACCAATTATTGTTATGCACGTCGACTTCCGGGATCGGCAAATACCAAGAAAACATGGATACTGCGGGTTTGTTTAAATTTATAATTTAAATTATTATGGAAAACGTATTAGTAGTTAGAAATAAAATGGGAATTACTGTTCATTTGACGCTGTATATTGTTATTAGTCGCCGGCGCGGCCCTGAAATAAGCATACGTAAAACTGGACGTTAACAGCGCGTGAATCTTTATGTTTACGCATGGTTTTCGTCCCGTTAACGTAGGGGCAAAATCACCGTTTTTATGCTATAATGTGCAATAACGTACTTGACGAAATGATTTGTCAATGCTCTTAGGGACAATACTGCGGGATTTTTATTACACACTATATATAGCTTGATCTTTGTGAACACGGGACATAAGCCTGTGTCACCATCTCCCAGAAACAGGACATCAGGGAATGATCTATACTATGCAAAACTCCGGGTACTATATCCCAGCATGCCCGTTTTATATCCTGTCTCAGTTTATGCACGGTATATATTGTTGATTATAAATGTATTTAAGCGGATAAAAACAATACAAAAAGAGAGAACACAACCAATGGTATACTACCGAACGTTCAACGACCTCCACAGTATCATGGAGCCTCTATAATGGAACCGTGGAACAAATTCTCCAGTAGTTCACCCGCACCAATCAGTCATAACACTACACCAAGGTTAGTTTGTACTGCATAGCGTACGAATTTATGCAAGGCATGCAGTTGACATGAGTATTAAAAAATACAAAAAACTTTAATGAAACTTCATATGGACGTTTAACAGTTTGATTGGCATAAACGGCATGTTGATCATGTTAAAGAATTTACGAAGACAGTCACAAAAGTAACGCTCGTATGAAATCTTAAGTAAATGGTTTTGTTATTGGATGTGTCTTCATTCTAGTATTGGGGTCATTTAAGAGTAAACGAGTGAAACTGTACTTGAAATTTACGTTCTTAATTTGTTTTAGTCGAGTATATTACTCAGATGATCTTGAAGTGAGTTTTTACTCTACTCTGTCTTGGTTTTCTAACGGTTTCTAGTTTCGGTACTTTTATTCGGTTCGAATCCATACTCGTACTTAAGTGTTTCACAACTGTCTCTTAAATATTTAAATGCTACTTGTTATTATGTCATTGAATTTGTGCTTGCATGTATATATTTTTGTATATATTTTTCTGTAAATATGTTTTTGCCATATTTATTTGTTATTTGTAAATGGCCAAAAGCAATGTTTTTTGCTGATTATGCCAATAAACTTTGAACTTGAACTTGCTAATCAAACATCTTATTTTATATTCTATTTCAGGTCAGACACCAGCATACCTAATACACCATCTTTAATGAAATCAGTGGTGTCAGCCGGAAGTCTCAATATTGACCTTGCTCGCGAAACAACCACTAGTTCAATGTACAATGATCAACCCGCCCCATGGTCCAATAAACCAATAAATGATAGACATAAAAATACTGAGAATTCAGTCAATTCACATATTGGGACGCTTCCTCCAATAAATGAACACAACACTGGTGCCTTAGTCATGAATAAGCAAAATAATGGTATAACAAGTCCAAGAAAAAAGAAAATACCATTCAGTAAGAAAATGCAGCGACAAAACTCTGTAAATGACACGACTGGTGGCCATAAAGCTAACACACCTAGAGCCGTTGATAAGCCAGCCGAAAAAACCAATGTTAGTGATAGGGCTGATAGTAATACGACAGACGTAAAGGCTACCGGTAAACCAGCCGACATAGCTAATGGAAGAATGTCATCATCATGCCTTGGTGTGCCCAAACATAAAGCTACTAGTATATTAGCCACCAGAGCAAGCGATGTCGGAACCATCAAACCAACACCAGTACTGAGAGAACGTCCATCAACACCTGTTAAACATTATATGAAGGTGAAAGACTCGGAAGTTAACGAGACTCCAACATCAAACACGTTTACAACCGTGCAATGAGACCAATTTTATTTCACTATTTATCTTATACATGTATAATTACATTTAACATCATCCTCATACATCAGTGGCTATTCAAGTTCTCCAGACTATGTTTCGGACGAAGAATACTCTGGTGAACGAGAATGCTTTAACATACGGTGTCCGCTGACTCGTTTCGCCATGGGGTTTTTTCCGAGGAAAAAAGTTTAAAGGTACACTGCCCATCTGAACAAGTTACAATAAATAGAATAGTTAATCCTTTGGTGATCGCACTGGCTAAAAATAAGTAATGAGAACCATTGTGATAACATTGCACCTAAAAATACCTCTTTGCGTGACACGATTTCAATAATTTAAAAAAAAAACTTAGTTTCTTAACAAATGCCTTTGTTTGAAGTTTTATCACGTAAAGTGCGACATAGAGTTATATTTTCAGCAGCAATTTTATCACATTGGTTCTAATTACTGATTGTTTTGCCAAGGCGATCTCAAAAAGGAATGAATGTTTTTTGTTGTAACTTGTTCGTCATAAGTGTTTGTGCTGGGGTGAACGGTAGAACGGATTGACGTTATAATTGTTTGTGCTGGGACGAACGGTAAAACGGATTGACGTTATAATTGTTTGTGTTGGGGTGAACGGTAAAACGGATTGACGTCATAAGTGTTTGTGCTGGGGTGAACGGTAAAACGGATTGACGTTATAATTGTTTGTGCTGGGGTGAACGGTAGAACGGATTGACGTTATAATTGTTTGTGCTGGGACGAACGGTAAAACGGATTGACGTTATAATTGTTTGTGCTGGGGTGAACGGTGGAACGGATTGACGTTATAATTGTTTGTGCTGGGACGAACGGTAAAACGGATTGACGTTATAATTGTTTGTGCTGGGACGAAGGGAAGAATGGATTTACGTCATAATTGTTTGTGCTGAGACAAACGGTAGAACGGATTGACGTTATAATTGTTTGTGCTGGGACGAACGATAGAATGGATTAACGTCATAATTGTTTGTGCTGAGACGAACGGTAGAATGGATTGACGTCATAATTGTTTGTGCTGAGACGAACGGTAGAATGGATTAACGTCATAATTGTTTGTGCTGAGACGAACGGTAGAATGGATTGACGTCATAATTGTGTGTGCCGGGACGAACGGTAGAACGGATTGACGTTAGAATTGATTGTGCTTGGAGGAACGATAGAACGGACTGAAGTCATAATTGTTTGTGATGCACATACCCCTGGAATTATTCAAGTCACATTCATATATTGTTTATCAGTATGTTACGTGCAGCACCAAGTGCTACAACCCATATATCAAAAAAGTCATGGGTCTTATTAGTAAATTTGGTTATCGTGGATTTTTACTTGTCTTTTTATCAGAGTTTATGTTTTAATTATTTCTAGACAACTGATGCTATGGTTGGCATTCGTGTTTGTTTGTTTTCTCGTTATATATTTTCTGAAAATAAATGTAATAAAAACGTTATAACTTAAGCTATACCGAATCGACTGTTTTCTCGATATCCTTACCCAAATAGATCCTATTATTATTGTCTGACAACCGAAGAACTATCAGCACATCTCAGCAAGTCACTATGTGACAGGTGAGCCCAACAAAAGGAGAATAAATTATCAAGGTGATGAGTTTCTTCACATGAATATGTGTACTATGGAATAGTTAATAATAAAAACATTATTTTTTACAGCGAGAACTAAAAACTACTAAACATAACTAACATGGACAAGATGAAACACTGTATCTAACATACAACATGTAAATAAAACATTACAAGACATGTATGACATCACGCAAAAAGTTCCAAACAAAGCATCTACAAAAACAGCTGCAACATAATTTCTTGTGCATTTTGTTTCGTTATGGTTATTATTTTCAATTATGGAAAATCTTAAACGCGACATTTTGTCAAAATAGCAGGTTTTCCTGTCGACTGTCTCATATATATTTGTATGGTAAAAATTGTAATATTATTTTGGTAATAAAATAAGTTTAAACTATTAAACTGAGACTGGTGAATGTAATCTATACATGTAAAGGTATTTCCACCGCTGCTGGTTGAGTATTTCGAACAAATAAATTCCTTAAATCAGTTCTAAACTATGTGCTACTGAAATAATATATACCAAGAAATTGAGACAGTTATTTAGATACAGGGTGTTTGCCATGGTGTATCTGATATGCATGAGTATAGACTTTATGTGTATATCAACTGCACCAAGAAATATGTGATAATATATAGCCAATGTAAATATTAGTGTCGGGAACAATGACAGAGCCAGTAAACCACCACTACCCAGAGATAACTGTGTGAACATGGCAACACGTGACTTGCTATGTTTCTTGTTCATTCGGTCTTTCCGATTTCTCAAACATAGATGTATTAGTATCACTATATTACATACCATAATCAGACAGAGTGAAACTAAAGCCAGCAACCAAACTGTAGATAGTTTTGCCATTGTTACATAGAAGTCACTGTAACTGTGTCCGACCTAGCCATATTTACAAGGGGCCGTCCATTCTGAAACGAATTCGTTGCTTTTTGCACCACATAATAGTAGGGTCAGAACCATGAATACAACCTTTGCTCTTGACTTCGAACCATTAAGAGTAAATGAGAAAGGAAATATGAGAGTGAAACACCTCTCAACAAAGATGCATACAACTAGCCACGAGGACAATTGAGGTCCAAAGAAATAGGCTACCCAGTCACATGACAGAAAGTAAAACTTGGCAATGTGGAGATATTAGGAGACATTAAATGACACCAGCAACCTGTTATTAGGGCAAAAATGTCACTGCTGGCTAGGAATTTGAAGTATATGGAACACGCGAGGTTGTTACATTGTTTACCCTTGATCCACACAATGAGAGAGATAAAATTCCACGTCAAGCCTATCAAAATTTGTAAACTAAGAAAAACGTAGGTAACTGCTTAACATTATCTCCGACACGCTTAGTGCTCCATTATAGTCACTATCTGTACCGTTCTTTGCATGTAAAGAACCATTGACATTCGATAGTTCCGTCCAGTTGTTACAACGACGTGCAGTTTTATTTAAATGTTGTTGACAAGCGTATTGATGGTGTCTAACTAGTTCCTCGAATGTCTGAAATAAGACTTCCCTTTCCGGTTATTATTCTCTTTATCCCTTCAACATAGAAGTAGTTGTTGAACATGAATGTAAACTAATCCAGTCCTATATAAATTTTTAGTACGGTCAACACAATAAAATGCCAAAACATTAGCGTTAGATATAGAATGAAAAGAGCCATCGCACACGGTATAACCCGACGAATACGCCACCGAGCGACGATTACACAACAGAGGTAAACACTGATGACGGGTGAGTAGTGATGGTAAATTTCTTACCAGCAAATCTCGATTTCGAGATTTCTTTTGGATCTAAAGATTTGTGAAAGACCACACAGGTTGCAATGTACTTTTCAAAGAGTCTAGCATGTTATCTTTGGGGAATAAAGCTGATAACGCCTGTTCATACACGACATGCAGAAAATAATGTTCAAATATCACATTCATTGCCCGAATTTAACCAGTTTGCTATAGTATTGAACTATTTAACCTAACAGGTCTTACGAAATATCATCTATGAACAATTTTGCCAAGTTGCATTTCAGTCCGTGCTCTTAAATCGATGTTTGACCCTTCCAAAGAGACCAATGTATGCGCAAAAATGTTGACGTTTACGGCAGAGGAAATTTTGTTGTTTTTATATGTTGAAATGTTATTGTATGTTTTTGAACAAATTTTACACATGTTTCAGCTCTCTGTATGGGTTTTAGAGTGGGTCACTAGAGGAGGTCACAGCCAACGTGCCAACATAAAAATGTGAGAAAAACAAACTAATACATGTAGTGAGCTACATGAAGCCAATAAAACAAGAATCATGGTCAATTAACATTACACGGGTGCACAAGTGGTCCATTGGAAATGAAGTTTTGTTCTGGTAAGAGCTACTGACTCCTGATCCGAAGGTTGTGAGTTCGATCCAGCTTTCCCCAGCTTTTCAGTGTTTCCCATCTAACATAACTAAAATTACTAACATTCTTTCGGGCAAGTCGTTTTAAGCGAGGTCCCGTGTGTGATGCTTTACGTCAGCACGTAAAAGAACCAGGGATGCTTCTGAAACTGGGGCATCTTCAGTACTATGCACTATCCCAAAAAAACTAAAGTGACTGACCTATTCTTGGGGCCTCACCCATATGGATTTCCAGTGGCGATGATAAATAAAAGCAAATAAATCGTAAAAGATAACATTTAAAATGTTCACCATCGTAATAAAAAAGTCAATATCAGTGCATATAAGAAAGAAAGTTAAATTACCAATTTTCTAAGGCTGCTTTCAGTAGTTCAGCCGTTCAGCCACCCTTTGACATTTAAATTTCCCCTGGTCATTGGGCTACCTATGGAAACCTGCGTTCGAGTCTCTCTGGGGAGACTATTTCTCTCCTGGTGGGTGTGCAGCCAACATCGATCTTCGGCGCCCAGGACTATCGAACATGTTCAGACACAGCCCTCACAGGTACCAATTCACACCTTGGTCGAGTACATGTGGGATATTCGTGCTCAGAGAAATTAAGCAGTGATCCAGACGGGGGTTGAATCCGGGACCTCTCGATCCCGAAGCGCGCGCCCTACCTCTAGGCCACCGCTCCCCAGTTATAACAGTTGCATTAGATAGTAGCAGTACTAAATAAAGATATGAAAACTCGGCATAAAACTATGTACTCGGTACTTAAACTAAATTAACATTTAGCTCCATGTAATAAAATGACATGTAACATATAGTTCTCACTAAACTTTCATTTTTATTCGATTTTATATTGTTCAATTATGACTTTAATGATACCGGATTGCTATTCACTGGGTGTTTATTTCTGACGCTTAGAGGTCAATATTAATCACGATATTAATCTGAAAACAGGCTAAGAAACATGGAAAAGTTCGTTTACGACACCGAAGGCAAGATTTATCTCACTTCCCAAGCTGGACTTTTCACCCGATGGCGCGTAAAATGGAGAATGTGGTTTCAATTCTAATGACTCTCAGTTTATATGTGACACAATGTTGAGAGTTGTACATGTTGCAATACCATGACGTGAGTTTAAATAATCACCTAATTCTTGAAAAAAAATCATGAACAGGCGTCAACAATGAAAGGGCCGACAAAGCGCGATAATCGTGCGTTTGGGATTTCTATGTTAAATCGTTTGATTTTGGGCGTTTTTACAATGATTTGGGAAGAATTTTACCATTGGGATAGGCCCACCTTCGATGCCACACCTTATCCGCATTAACTCCAGCTATTCTTCGTAATCAAAGTTACTGGACACGAATGCCATATTGTTTAACAAAAGCTATTCATATACTTAATAATGGTAAATTACTATCGAACATGCGTATATTTTGCAATGTACGCACATACTTACATGTATATACTTCGTAAAAACAGTTAAAGACAGTCAAACTCATAGAAGGTTTGTATCCATTCATACACCTGGGGTAAGTAAGGCAGTTTGGGTATTTCTTTCTCAGGGAAATTGAGTGTTGGAACAGACGGGGTCGAACCCGGGGCCTCTAGATTCGACTACTTACTATACTTGCCTCTTAGATAAGCAATTCCGAGCAATCCGAGTCACGGTTCAGTGCCGGGTTAGTATGCTGGATTTGTAACCTTTTCATCTGGCACCATTCTCACAAACTTTGCAAAAATTAGTTTTATCAATGTCAACCGCAAACCTGTATATTTGTGCAGTATATTAAAGAATTTCGGGCTAAAAATTGGGAAGAATTTTACCATTGGGACGACCCAAGTTCGATTCCACACCCAATTCCTAAATAACTCCAACTATTGTTCGCAATCACAGTTACTGGACACGAATGCCGTATTCTTTAACAAAAGCTATTCACTTAAAATAACAATGGTAAATTACAAGCGTACATGCATATATAAAATGTATATACGTACATACTCAGTGAAAAAAAAGTCGAAGACAGTTAAACCGGCCATTTTCACCGAAGCAATAAATTACATATCTTTTGTTTTAATCTTCGGGTGACAAAGAATGACAGAGGGAACCGACAGTATATCTTTACTTTTTTGGTATCGGTCGATCTGAAAGAAATTAGTGAACTGTTCAAAAGGTTGGGCTTGATTTAATTGTTAATGTGCAATGGTGTTTTATTAAATAGTAAATCATATTTCGATAAATAGAAAAGAGATAAAATTACGCTTTAACCGAACAAGGAATGGAAAGGATTTCAGAAATGAGAAAAATGTGTGTTAGTGGGCCTTTTTGGAATTAATTGAAAACAATTCGTCGGAATGCAATCTAAATCTAATATAATAGCTTTTAAACATAATGAAAGTCATATATTTTTCAATATGGAACATTATCATATTATTGTGTTTGGATTACCCGTGTACAGTAAATGGTAAGTTTAACCTACTCATTACACCTCTTTCTTTCATATTCGGTAATTTGTTCTATCATGAAGTATAGTCTAGTAGGCTGACAATAAATAATGTCTGCGTATTAAAAAATTTAGCAATACCGCGTGACTCTGGCATCACTAAAGGCTACAATCCAAGACAAAATTTGCTTCCCTTCGAAAACAAAAAAGTCGTAAGTATTTTATTTCTATACCGATTTCTATGAAACATACGCCAGTCTAAGGGTGTGTAAGGTTCCCGTGAAATGTAGGATCCTATCAGCAGCTGGGCCGTTTTGTCAAGCACACTGTGAAACCTTGGGAAAAGAGCAGCTTCAAACTGTATTCCGATCTCTTACAGTCTTCACAGGACGCTGGAAGAAATTTTCCCCTTAGATGAGCGTATATTTAATAGAAATAGATGAAGAAATAAGATTTGTAGCCTTTAGTGAGATGTAAAGTCATGTGGTATTGCTACGCCGTTTAAGGTTCCACAAAGAAAGGAATCGACCAATTCTTGGCTTTGTTGTGGGTTGTAGCACTCGGTGCAAATGGCCGCCGGGTCACAGTACAGTGGCTTGTCCCCTTCCTCTCAAATACCCATTCACCCATATACATTGTATCTGGGTTTAAGTGATCCACAATGTGCGTTGTTTTCCACAGAGAAATTGATCAGTGGAACAGACGCCAATCGGACCCAGGGCTTCTAGATCCTAAGTTATTTTCTTCATTAGAATGTTTAATGTATAAAGTTTATTGACGGTCTAAAGGATCTTTCAGCATACGAAATAGGAGAGGGTTGGTAGCTTTTTATGTGTGTCAACGGACAACTAAGTGTCCTGATTTATCCGAGCCGTGATCCAATGGCTATTGCGCTGGATTTGTAACCCGGCCATCAGGGTCCGACTACCAGTTGTGGCAGGTCATACTCATCAATGTCAATTTTCCTCCTCATGTGGAAAAGTTGCTGGTTTCCTGTGGAAAGGTTAGTTAGTACTGGTTAAAGTACAGTCAAGCAAACTAGGTAGTATGAATCGGCCGTCGTATATATAAGTATATACCTGTATGTGTGTTTGATTTTCGCGTGATAATGTACCCCGGTATTTTCCAGGACTATGTCAATGGCCGTCGGAGTTTCAGAACACAACATGGCGGGATAGCAGTAAAGGAGATATAGAATTTACCACGGATAAACTAACCGGATGGACTATAACCATCTCAGCAGTCTCACCACCACAACAGTTCGATAACTGGTTATGTCATTCTACCGATTTATACTCGTCACATAATATTCTAGTCTTAATGTAAGTATTGTACGGAGAATTTGACATGAACCCTGACCTTTATGCGTTTTAAAATATGCATGTGTCGTATGGCTCTTGTTTTGAATACATCAACATCCGAGAGCAAATATTGCAAAATCGGTCCTTTAGATTTGTGTTTGTATTGCACCTCGTGTGTCTTCGTGATTCTCACCGCTTACGCAAACATACAACCAGGGTTATAAATATAGACAAGATACATGTATAAGCTGTTTAATTAATAATTTTCAGTAAATGAATTCCTGAAAAATATGAATGTTCATAATGTGTAATTGTTCAAGAATTATAAAGAATTTCAACGTGTGCGTAACTTTAAGCTTTCCGTACGTGCTTGGAAAAAACAGTACCCAGGGGAGGCATCCACATTTAGCATCTGAGTAGAAAATATAGACAATTCTTCAAACCTTAAAATGTTCTTTAAGGGTACCAGCTACACAAGCAAATCAAGATTATTAATTTACATATTAAGGAAAATGTTTATACCTATATATTATAGAAATAATGATGGCTATTTTTAGAAGAAAAACAAACAGAATTAACAAACTAAATTGTTTGTTTATTCATTCCTAATGCCAGTTTTAAGATTCCAAGAGCGATCCTTTACATTTATACTTTTGAGGTAGCACTGTAATAAGACGTAAAACTTTGTCATTGTATTTTTACATAGAACGGAAAATACGTTTTGTACTTTTGAGGTAGCACTGTAATAAGACGTAAAACGTTGTCATTGTATTTCTACACAGAACGGAAGATACGTTTCAACCATTTGGTAACACAGTGTACGGTTATCTATGTATGGAACTGTATCAAGTAACTCGAGCATCGTATAGATACTATCTACATAATGGTAAGTAGTTTCTTAAACAATGTCTTTATTTAGCCCTTTAACACATACATCCTACATTATTATGAGTATTACGATAGGAAATAAGGACATTTTATGAACACCATGGTTTTAAGCGCCAATGACTGTCATGCTAATTAGTTCCGAGGATGCGTGAGCACATTCTGTAGAGAAACGAGCAATTCAAAATTGTCCACGTCAGCCCATGAAGTAAAATAATTCAAATGAGTTTGTATTTAGCTGTTCCGTAAATTCCTAAGCTAGTAACGAACTAGATGTTTCGTATGTTACAAGCCAACCTTAATGTGATGTGATCTAACCAAAATA
Organism: Spisula solida; assembly: GCA_947247005.1. Taxonomy (NCBI): domain Eukaryota; kingdom Metazoa; phylum Mollusca; class Bivalvia; order Venerida; family Mactridae; genus Spisula; species Spisula solida. Next base: position 21,684,387 of record OX365950.1, on the reverse strand, counting down.
ATGTCTGTGCATACTTTGTTCCCGTACAAAATGGTATTTGCCCTGTACTATACGTGGAAAACTTACACTTAATAAAATTGCTTCTTCAAACACCAAAATAGACTTATAAAATCGATTTTTTATAATGACCTACACTGATCTCAGACTCACAACAGTTGAATATTTAAATGGTTTACTAATAGTATGTGTGTACTTTGAGTGATTGTCAAAATAACATGTTTTGTTGTTGTTTGTTTGTTTTATAGAAGGCCTTGTTTAAATTAAGATGTATGTGAATTCGTCTATTTCATATGTCTGTACATGTTACCTTCTCTAAATAAAGATATTATTATTAACAATAGTTTTAATGATACTGTATGTGCGCCTTTTTACGGCAGAATAATATGGGCTTACTATGCGTACAACTCAGCTCAAATAATCTGATTAAAATGATATGATTGCAGTAATCGTGTTCTTTATTTTTCACATTTCAATATAAAATTATGATCCGTTTGTCATTTTCTTTTATTTCTAAAAGATGACAATTGGTTTTTACATCAATGTTTTATTTAGCTATTACTGAAGGGGTGGATTATGAACGAATACAGATGTCAACATCTAATACATTGACTGATTGGGACACACTATGTTTGTTCGGCGATCTATTTTCTTACAGACCATCGGATTCAGAATACAGATTGCTTATTGACAACGGTAATAATGTGGTATTTGCACTTTTTACTATTGTTTTATATAAAGAAATTTTATTTACACAGGAAATTTAAGTCAATGGGTGATATTCAAACTACGCCCAGCAACCGAAATAAATTAACATTTTCAATGCGATCATGGTCCGCATAAGAAGATCACTTTTTGCTATTTTTAGAATTTTATCAACGAGGAATCGACGAGATTCAAACATTTGGTATGCGTCACAATGAACAGGATGTGCACCCATTTAAAATGACGCTACGAATCTAGACGAAAGTCGAAATATCATTGATAATAGTTCTTTGTTAACCCTAAGGTAACTGTATCATTGATTAAGATTTTTAAAAAATATTTGTTTTTGTAAAATTTATATATTCATATGTTATGAATATAATAATTATAAAAAAATTTTATCTCTTAATCAATGATACAGTTACCGGTGTGTTAATCGATGGAATAATTATTTTCTGATAAGAAGAATTCGAATGTCTGGTGTTTTTTTCAAAGATCATATAAAAAAAGTATTATTTGACTTTTTAGATAAAGAATATCTTAAGTTATAGTTAGAACATATTAAGTAAATTTTAATGATTAAAAAGGGCGGAGCGAGCGAACTGAAGCGAGTCCTTTTTAGTTATTAAATTTTACTTAGAATATAACATACTGCATTCTGAATGGCCAATAGAAATTAGCGCCAACGTCAAGTATGTAAAGAGAAAATTTTAATGATTAAATTTTCATTTGACCGCCAAAATTCGGCGTTTTCATTGGCTCATAATGTAGGTTATATTCTAAAAATAGTAAAACAGCACCCCAATATTTATTACGAATTTTAGTGTTAATGAAAATGTACTATTGACAGCATGGTATTATCGTTTTCAGGCAATATTTTGGATGCTAAAATTGACTGCCCGTATGTATTTCTTGGTTCCTATGGTTACACACATGCAGATACTAGCGGTGCAGAGACATGTGACTCCTCCACAAGCACATGGTCTATGTGTGATGATGTCACAGAGATGACGTTTGATTATTCTATTTGTGCAACCGAAATTACTTACTCTAGTAAGTTCAAATTGAATAATAATTTATTGTTCAAGTACTTGGCTGTATCGTTTATTTTATTGCTACGTTTTTTCGTCTTTTAAGTCTGTCGTATTTGAGCATCATAATTATAAGTCAGGAATTATAATTCCTAAATGAGACTTTATATTATAGGACTGATTATTTTAGATATATGCATCAAGGAATTATTTTTCTTATGTAGAATCGAATTCTGAAACACCAAAAGCCAGAATTGTTTATAGATATATCAGGAATTTGAATTTTCCACACCATTTCCACGTCATTTTAGTTTTAGGTCGTCACTCCACACGAGTTTGCTTCCTATTATTCTATTCAAGTATTACATATAAGATATATTCGAAAGACTCGTGTGATAAACCTTCTTTAAGAAACATGTAGGCCTACAAATGTGTTCGCTTATTAGTATTGTCAACCAATCGTAAATTTAGTTTTACACACTTCTCGTTTTTAGAATCAGACACAGTTTGGTGCGTGGATACAGTATCCCATGATGGAAACAACTATGTGACCTTATATAATGGAAATGACCAAGATTCGGACATTGATAACGTCAACACATACCGATTTTCTTGTATTGTAAGCCATTTTAAAAACTATAAGTATACTAGTAATGACTATGAATTATCTTGGAAAATATTTCTGACTTCACCAGTTTCGACATAAACCACAGGCGACTGAATAAGACATACTTAATTGTTCTAGTAATTTATACGAGCAAAAGAAGGGGAAAGTATGAACATCCGAATAAAACTCAAAATCAAATGTGTCTTGGATCTATGGCGAAAACGCTAAGATTCGGGGAAATTGGAATATACGAAATGTTTGGGTACGAATAATTTTAGTGAAATTCACGATGTGTAAAAGAAACGATGGACCCGATGCGGTTGTTGTTGTTTATGTCTAGATCACTTGCAAAATTATGTTGTCTGCGGCATTTAAAAGCTTGAAATATCATGCTTCGCATGTTTTCATATGAAAACATTGTCTGCACTATAGAAAAGGTTCTTTTTAGCGAAGAAATTCTTTAATAGCATCAAAATGCGTTGAATAATCGACAGTGTCGCGAAATCTGGTGATATTCGTATGTAAATAAAGTAAGTAAATTATATTACTTAGACTTTTAATTGACTAGGGTTTTGCCTATGACCATACTATCGGGGACGTTGTGAAATGCAGTATAACCCCAAATCTATAACTTTGGAGATCACCGTATTCATATACAAAATGCCCACCGGCTAGTATTGGATGAATGAACAATAAAACTTGTTATTAACCAATAGGCTGAATAGCTAGCTGGTGGTATGATTGCCTTTGTATACAAACATGATCTCTCCTATAGTCTCTGCTGTTTTGCTCTCAATATAACCTTGATATTTTTACCAATTCAATAAGGAAACAGTCACTATACTATATATAATATTTCATATTCTTACAGGCTATATCATCTGACGCTACAACAGCATCAGTGGCCCCAGGTAGTTGTAAGAGCGGACAGACACCAGGCTCCCTACCTTCTAATGGTACTTCAGACATTGGTGCAACTCTCAGCTTAGTGCAGATAGGTACACTGGTGTAAATTTAGAATGATTTATATATAAAAGAATATACAGGTCCATAGATACAGGTCTATATTAAATCTATATAAATAAATCCAAATGATTGTCATGTTTTGTATTAAATTTCTCATTTGAAAGCTTAAAACTAGATCTAATAATGACATAAAAACTTTGTTTAACACAATCCCAATAGTACATAGCACTATAGGCACTATCATGGACATGTTTTATAAAATATGATATTGATATTATTTTATAGTTTGAAGAAAAATATGGCTATTAATGCTTGGAACAACTTTTTCAATTGTTAATCATTTTGTTATTAACCTTTGTCATATTTTGTTTTGTATGTATTTCAGACACCTGTGGTATGTATGAAGTATCCTAGTTTAAACTTTAATCAAATAAAGATTTCATACATGTGAGGTGTTACTCAAAAGTTAGATACTGATTACATGAATAAATTTTGTGTAAACAATATACAATTAAACAAAGAACTAAATAAAGTATTAATATACATAACATGATGTATATTTAGGTCTTTGCATTAAATTACATTTAATACATACTTTTGCATTTTAGTAGTTCTATATACTATAAACAGGAGTTGCATATATGAATTATCTCTTCTTTGGTTAAGTAACAGTCACTGTTCATTGTTCAATGTAAGAGGTTCATAAAATTGAAAGAAGATTAAAACATGATGACGAAATATCTAATTCAAGAACAGACCTGGAGTCGAATACTTCGAAAAGTAATCAATTATTAATCTACTATGTATCAGGGACATATTATGTCCCTTACAGTGACAGCTCTTGTTTTAGTTACATGTCCAGAGGTCCAAGCACCTGACAGTGGATCTGTCTCGTACTCGACTAATGGTGCTGTTACCATAGCAACATATTCATGTAGTGAGGAGTACTCACTAGCAGGACCAGAAGTCAGAACATGTCAGAGCAATAATACATGGACTGACGAGGACCCGACATGCAGTAAGTCTCATCAGATTACTCCAACTGCCCTTGTGGTTTCTTTAGGGACTTAACCTCAGGGTTAGTTTGATAATTTCATACCAGACTTAACCATTATAGCACGGTGGTCGAGTAGGTTGCTCTCTTGGCTACAGATTGACCAGTCCATGGTTCGAATCTCGGGCAGGGCATTTGGTAACTTCTGAAAGGCTTTTCAGTGTTGAACTAGAGATAAACTGGTTAGAAACCCAGAGTGAGTCTCGTGTGTTTTGATGCAGTACACCAGGCACATTAAAAAACCAATGAGTCTATTCGGAAAATGTGAGGGATTCCTCGATCATACGACTGTCTCTTCCCTTGAAGTCCGAAGTTCAGTGGCCAACCTGGCAGTGAAAAACCAAATGACCATGCACTTGCAATCATCTCAGTCAGTCGCAAACAAACCAATTAGCACTACCTCCAGGGGATTCAGTTATAGGGCTGAGTCTCTGGGTCTGGAGTCAGTTTGATTATTTTGTACCAGATTTTATAGCTTAAAATGCTTATAACTAAAGAGAAATTTACGTTTCTGTCAAAATCCTAAGGGTCAAGATGTGGCTTTTTGTTAAATTCAGGGGTCAAAATGTCAATACAAGCCCACTTACGGGCCTTGTTGCTAGGTAAATTGTTAGTATTATCTGTATGAAAAAAAATAGATTCATGATTATGATTGTTAATTATGCAGGACTTACAAATATCATGATAATACCTGATGAAGTTTAATGGCATGAAAATATTGACAGAATTTCACGAAGTTACAATTACAATTCACTTATTATAACATTTCCTCTAGCATAAATTTTGGCCTACAAATAATACTGCGAAGAAATATAAAACCATGCTTATATTTCTGTATGCTTACATTTTGACCTGCTGGAATATCCACTTATACGCTATTTGTATTTTGATACAGCTTGCATTTTACCGGAGCCTCCAGGCAATGGGAGTTTGATTGCATCAACTGATGGAATACTGACATACTCCTGTGATGTTGGTTTTGTTCTTATTGGGGAACAGACCCGCACCTGTCAGACAAATGCTAACACATGGTCTGGAGTTGAGCCTGAATGTGGTATGTGTTAAGCACGCTTGTTTTTAAGTGACGAAACTAGACCTCCTTATAAAGGGAGATCATTCTTGATATTTGTCCCAAAAAGCTGTAAATGTGATTTGTGTACATTCTTGCCCATCTTTTGTCAGAACAGTATATAGTCTGTATGGATTAAAGAATAAACAGAATGTGATATTCATTTTGTGCCGGACATCTGTCTGTCTGGATGAATGTCACAAAGTTTGTCCTCACTTGTTCTACCTAACCATTGCCTGTTTTAAATGAAATTTCAAATTAATACTTGGTCACTAAGCCTAGTTGTGTCAGGAGTTATGACCCTTTGTGGGAGACATATATTGTGGTATCAAAAACCCTTCTAGTAATGAGTATAATGTATTGTTGATATGTTTGAGCTTTTGTTTGAGATTTTGAGTAATATATTATTTTCAGATCCCTGTGAGGCGATTGTTGCTGCTGATGGATTGTTGATTGACATGACAACGACTGGAATGACGTCAGTATCTAAGTTTACATGCGATGTTGCTTCTACACTAGATGGCTCACCCGAGGCAACGTGTCTTACATCAGGATCCTGGAATACAACCATTCCAACTTGTGGTAAAATGATGACTACTATAAAAGCAATTGTTATTCTTAAAGAGTTCTAGAGATTAAATGTTCGCGATTTTTTAAAATTCAGAAAAAACTTTTTTCTGTTTGTTTTACAGTAAAGTTGGTATGATATTTAAAATGTCTGCTGTATTCTCTTCTTATAACTTGAGGTACTTGATATTTGGAGTGAAAACACTCAATTTCAATCGTGAAAGCTCGGCCATTTCCGTTTGTCTCTAGTAAATAAACCTTGTGTTTAAGTGTAGTTATACACCAAAGTGGTTAGTCTGAGTTATCAGTCCAGCTACGTTCGCGTGAAAGTAACAAATTATGTATCCATCAATAAGATGGTTATTTTTTCTTTCCCAATCAGTTTTCTTATTTTTACGACCATAAGAAGCCATATCATGACAGAAAACCAAATATCTTTAAATATTATTCAAATTCATAATTTATATTTCCCTTGCACATGTTGAAAACATCCACAAACATGACTCATATTTGATTTTAGGCAAAGTGGATATCTTTATAAAAAATACTACTTGACTTTCGGTTTATATCAAGTTAAAATATAGCCTGCATACATGTAATTAATGGTTGTGTGCAATTTTATAGGGTGTATTAACTTGTACAATATAGCTATATAGATCTATATTTTTGTGTGAACATGTATTGGCATAATCTGACGACAGGGGGCTGCCACTTTCTAATCATGTGACTGAAAATAGTTCAATATGGCACCTTGTTATGTCAGAGGTCTATTGCAATGCATAAAGGCCGAGGTGATCAGAAAGATTTGATATCCTAGAGCCCTTCTGGAAGGCATAAATTTCAGTGCCTAAGGAACATAAGGTTGTGGGTTTGTTCCCACTAACCGTGATATATGATAGTTGATAAAAATGGTTTGTTTGTAATTAAGTCCCTTGTTTAGTGTCCTGCATATGAGAGTAGTTGAAGTAAATTGCTGGTTGATCCAGTGTCAGGATAATGAACTCTGGTAGTCTCCATATGTCTGAAATACTGTTGGTTTGGCTTGTAACCAAATTCAAGCGCAATTAATAAACTTAAAAAACAGTTAATTAATTGAGTAGCTTTTCTATTCTGTATGTCGAGATCTCTGTTTTCAGCCGTTTGTGGTAACATAACATCTACAGACATCCTGTCGGTAGTATTAAGTTCTGATGGTGTACTGAGTATTGCTGAGTTTGACTGTGTGGCCGGTTACCAGCTTACTGGTGAGAGTAATGCAACATGTGACGTAACAGGTGCATGGAGCCAGGTACCATCTTGTGGTAAGATGTGTTTCAGGCATCCTTCTGTTATTCTTGATTGTTGTTGAATACTTGTACTTATACTTGACCTATCAGTTCACTAACTATAATACTTATCATGATTGATTAACTAGTTGATGGATTGATTGTGATTAATTTGTTATGTCCTCCATCTTTGATGAGATGGTATATTGCTTTGCACATGTCGGTCTATCTGTCTGTCTGTCGGTAGACCAAATGGTTTTCATTCAAAAACTCCAGAACGCTTTTACATGGAGGTTGGTCATCAACAGCAGATAACCCCTATTGATTTTGAGGTCAGTAGGTCAAGGTCACTCTGACCTTTACCATTTCTGACTAGTGGGCTGCCATGGGGGCATACTTGTTTTACAAACATCTTGATAATGTATTGTTTGACTATTCTCATATTTTATGTAATGCATGAATTAAGTGAAATAAACGGTTGTTGTTGTAAATAATTGTTTGAGGTATTGCTTGATTGGTTAATGTATTGATTGACTTAGTGATTAATTTATTAAATAATTGCCTTATTGATTGATTGATTGATTGATTGATTGATTGATTGATTGATTGATTTATTGATTGATTGATTACTTGATTGATTGATTGATTGATTGATTGATTGATTGATTGTGATTGATTACTTGATTGATTGTAGAATGTGAGGAACCAGACACTCCTGGTAACGGTACAAAGGTATGGAATGGTACTATTGCGACATTTAGTTGTGATGTTGGATATAATCTTATTGGTTTGGAAACTATTGTTTGTCTTTATGATGGAACTGGCTGGAATGATGCATCACCTACATGCGGTAAGACATCTAAAACTTAATACATAAAATGGGAACAAAACTAGTATGGTTTAGGTCTGATTTCCAATTTCCCCTCATGGATTTAAGAAAAAATCACATCCAAAGAATTATCGTTTGCTCAATGACCACACCTTCAAAGTTGCCTCTTTTATACTTCAGTCCCTATCAGTAAACAGGTGTGGATCTCTAAGAATTAACCTGAGATTGTGTACCAGCCCAACAGGATATTGTATGAAAAGGGATTATTTAAGAAATTATGAATATGAACCTGTGTTTTATTGCAGAATAAATTTAATGTACGCATCCGAACAAGTGACCTTGTTTTATTATAGATAAAACACATGTATGTATTTATTAATTCGATTCTAACATAGCAGACTAAGCTAATATTCCGCATTTGACAACACAACTAGACATAGTAATCGCTGCACTATCTTCTTTTGCGGAACACTAGTAGTAATAGTAGTAATTTGCCGTAGCTGTGTTTTATTGGTTATTTATGCAAACCTTGGTTTCCTCTTTGTGTATATGTAGGGGAAACCGCTGGTTGTGTTTGAATTTTCAATAACAAGTATGAAGATCGTGCCATGGAGATTTAGAATACTGCAGGTAGATGTATTCTGTGTCCATGGAGTAATGGGTTAATTCAAAGCCTCTTCTAATATTTACAGATGCTTGTTCTACACTATCATCTCCAACTGATGGATATTATAATCTATCATCAAATGGCATTGTTACCATGGCAATCTATACATGTTATGAAGGTTACACATTGTCTGGGGATCAGACAATATTCTGTGAAAACACTGGATCATGGAACAGCTCATTGCCAAATTGTGGTAAGTATTACCATTTCCTTATAAGTTGTCATAAATCTGCCGTTACTGTTGAACCCCACGCGGAGGGGGGGGGGGTTACATAATAAGACAAATAGTTGTATTAATTAGAGCAGCATCCATCCAGTTATTTATATTTCTTTATCACATAAGTTTGCTTGTATCCAGGTTAGTGTAACAATCACGTAATTTCTTATACTAGGGATACTCTAGAGTAGTACAACTGTCAAATGACGTGACTATGTCTCATAACTGACATCATTTTATCAAATAATTGACGCTATGTTTGGCGTCATATATGTAACAGAATCTGATTTATCAACAGAAACATGTGTTTATTTGTGTTATTAAGGTCATATGATATTCCAAATGTTAGTCATGACCAAATCAAATCAAATTCCACACTGGCATCAATAATAATCACAAGAATTTTAATTAGTACAAAGAATGGTTTACAAAAGGCAAAATAGGGATAACACATTTGTTTGATTGTATGTTACATGTAACAACAATTTCAATTGCTAAATGATGAAGCTGTTAAAACATGATAAGACTAAAATATCAACATTCCGTTCCAGTGAGATGTCTAGATTTGACAGACCCGTCTAGCGGTACTGTTGAGGTGATGACGGACGGACAAACCAGTACAGCACTGTATAGTTGTGTAACTGGATATAACCTCAATGGATCGAACAATTCAACCTGTTTACAGGATGGTTCATGGTCTAACCCGTCTCCAACTTGTTGTAAGTAAATGTTTCATAATAATTGTGTCTCTCACATATACTGGCGGAGACATATTTATTTTGCGCTGGATGTCTGTCTGTATGGCTGGATGGATGTCACAAAGTCTGTCCACACCTTTTCTCCTTATTCACTGGTCTCACTCAATGAAACTTCACATGAATACTTGGTACCAAGCCTTATTGTGTATATTGACAAGGAATTTTAGGTTGGATGTTTTTGTCAGAGTAATGGCCCCTTGTGGGAGACATATGTTTTTGTACCAAAAACCCTTCTAGGTGATGTCAAGTTGGTTTCGCTTGGTTTCAAACATTGTTCTTTTCTGCCATGTACGTGTGACATCCAGTTGGAAGTAATTATTTATTAGAACTAACCTGCTCTTCCGCAAGCAACTGACAATTTCTCCACATATGGAGGACATAATGGTAGCCAATGTCACGGAAGATAATGAATCCGAATCAGAATATTGTCAAAAATGTAAAAATCAGTCAAGGAAAACTAAAATTTGTCATGGAAAATTCATTGAAAACTCCCAGTCTGTGCCACTCGTTAATTTCGTAGAGCAAGGACAACCCAAATAGCTCCATTTTGCCCTGTTGTATGAATGGGTACATGGGGGAACAAAAACCAATGTGCTGTGGCTGCCATCGGCGCTAAATGTAACAGCTAATTTGCAACTCAATGATCCAAGAGTAAATGTGGTCGGCTCAACAGGGTCGCAGGTCTGTCGTCATACTTTTTTATGAAGAGTATGAACCCTGTGTTACTTTTATTTCTCATTGATTTGACAGACTGTTCACCAGCGAGCGTACCACAAGATGGAATCATACTCTCGAATGATGGTGTATATGTGTATTATGAATGTAACGTCAACTACAGTATGAATGGAGACATGGTCAGAGAATGTTCCACAAATGGATCTGGGTGGAGCGGTCAAGATACTACTTGTGGTAGATATTTTGTAATTTATTGATGGGTAAATGAGGAACCTCAGGGTGGCTGATTCCTTGGCCAATGTTTTCATTAATGGGCAGGCTAAAGTGTATGTATATATATATACACTTCTTTCTAGTAAAAGTCAGCTAAAAGCTTGTAATAAATTTATACATAAAGGTCGAGTAACAGGTGAGATTATAATATCGACAGACAAAACTTCGTAATTTGTAATTTTATAGATTTTTTTTATAATTGATATTCATATAGTACGCACCAGGTTCTTTTTGCAATGTTCAAATTATCCCTATTATTTGCAAATTTAGTTTCATGCAATTTCAAAATTCCTGGATGAATATGCTTTCATAAGATAAAGACCTACCATGGAACCTTTTGACCATGAATTCATAAATCTGCAAAAATAAGTATGTAACCAAAATTGAAATAAAGATCTAGAGCAAATGAGAGTAAAAAATTGGACAGGAAAGGCAGCACTCAACTGAAATAGCCAAGTGCAGAAAAAGTCAAGTTTCAGCTGTCGTAAAAGTCGAAAGTGGGAGTCCCAGATGGCAAAAAGCTTAAAGACCAAGTTTCAGCTATAAAAAAGCTGAATGACCTAGTTTTAAATATACAATGATCTACAGTTCTGATAAAACAAATTTGGAGTGAACAGTTAAAATTATTGTCCCCCAATCTTTGATGATGGGGTATAATATTGCTTTGCACAGGTCTCTTGGTCAGGTGGTAGACCAATTGGTTTCCGTTCCATATCTCAAGGACGCTTTGCCTTAGGATCTTGAATCTTTACATGGTGGTTGGACATCAAGAGTAGATGACCACTATTGATTTTAGGTCAAAGGTCTAGGTCACTGTGACATTTATCATTTCTGACTATTTGGCTGCCATTGGGGCATACATGTACCTGTTTTACAAACATCTCTTGTTACAGTTGCCTGTGAGAGTGTAGTTGGTATAAGTGGAGGTTTGGTAGCACTGTCTACAGATGGTATAAACCCCTGGGCAGATTATACTTGTAATGCTGGGTATACTATCAATGGTGTCACGCCGATCACATGCCAGCCTGATGGTACCTGGGACTCCGAGCCATCTAATTGTTGTAAGTATATAGTTTAAGTGTGTTTCTTTTCATTGTGTTTCAGTCAGAGGTTTAGCATGGCTATCTCTGCTCTGTCATAAGGTCAATTCCACTAAATTGTTTAATTTTATCTATCTTGTGCATGTTACAATTGGTTCCCTACTGTCCTCAGCAGCTGAGTGGTTAATGTCCACATCATATGGAAGTTGTTGGGTTCAAACCATGAGGCCAAAATATAAGAAATTTGTTATAAATGTTTGTCAAACAGCTTCCTTACTTGGTGCTCACCGTATGAGGGTAGTTTCATCAAGAAATTACTTGTCGGCCAAGTGTCAGGATAATGTTATGTATGACCTGATAATTTCACAACAACTAGAATCATCAACTGTCTTTGGGGTACAATATAACCAAAATTAAAACAAACAAAAACACATTTGTTTCCAGCCAAGTGTGAAGATCTAGCGACACACCACAATGGTAACTATACAATGTTTATACACGATGGAACTGTCACTAAGGCAGCCTACAGGTGTAATGAGGGGTATACATTGGTAGGCTTTAGTGAAATTACATGTCAATCAACAGGAATATGGAACAGAGCATCTCCTACATGTGGTATGTTGAATCTTTGAATCCTTTCAATGTTTGCAAATACAGTTAACTCTCATTGTCCACATCAATGAACGTCAACAAATGATCGTTTAATCCTATAGTATATACAATACAACCTCTCCAGAGTGGCCCTCTATAGAGCAATAACCTCCTAAGCATTATAAACATTTTGTTCCTAAAGTTACCATTAACTTAACATTATACATGTACCTTTCCAGAGCAACAACCAACAGGACAACAACCAAATCTTTGACTTTCCCAATGGGCGTTGCCCTAGAGAGGTTGTACTGTATTGACAAAAAACATCCAAGCTCATTCCAAGGCAATGGTTAACACCCTTATTTTTATGACCTAATTGTCTAGAAATATTTAGTAATGCATAGCAAGTTTTGCATAATTGGTACAAAATACTAAAAATTAATTATAAAAAACTATATGAAACTTATCATATTAAAAAAGCACTCTTTTTTCTTAACAGTTAAGTGTGAGGACCGGGAATCACCATCGAGTGGAAACTTTTCTCTGTCGACAGATGGTCTACAAACTACGGGAACGTATACTTGTGCTGATGGTTATCTACTAATTGGTTCATCATCGGTAGATTGCTCAACTGTTGGATCCTGGAACAGTCCAGAGGCAACATGTGGTAATATTCTCTTGTTTTCTCAAAGCCACAGCCCATTAGGCTCGCTTAAATGGATAGAGCACTCAAAGAACAATAACAAAAGGCATCAAAGATAGCGGGGAAGTTTTTGAAGCATTTTAACACAAGGATTAATTGTGGCCTATATAGTGTGATCAAGCGTTTTCTTCCAGCATTGAATTTGGACTAGATTTTACCAAATTTAGTTTTACTATCATCATTACAGAATGTATATCCCCGAGTGCTCCTGACAATGGTAATGTGACGGTTGATCAGCCAGCGGTATACTACACATGTGACACAGGATTCACAATGTCTGGTTACAGTAACGGTGTATGTTATACAGACGGTACAGGCTGGAGTATAGAAACTCCTATTTGTGGTAAATACATGTACAGGGTGTTCATAAAGTTTGTTCACATTTAAATATTTTGTTATTCAGGGGTCCTTTAAATCTGAAATATTCCATAAATCCCAATTTACTGCACAAAATGAATGATCAGTTGGAATTTCTTATGTTGAATTCTTTTATATTTGTGTTCCCTTGTCAATGCAGTTTATTTGTGTCGTAGTGAAATACACATACCTGGTTGAAAACAATGAAAAGTAAAATACAAACACAGGTATGTAATGAACATGTCTGACAATATCAGACGATTTATTGAAAAGTGTAATAAAATAATGTTGTCAAAGTATAAACTATGACGTAAAGTTGGACACAGCAAAGTCCACACACCAGTCCAATTTTCTCTTTTTATATTTAATTTATATTTGTTTTTATACATATACTGTAAAATCACATATTTTCGTGGGTATTAAATTTCGAGGATTTTGATAAAAATGCATTTTCGTGGGATCGTAAATTCGTGGATTACAAAACATGAAAGGATAAACCCTTTTTCGATATTTGAGATGTCGATTAATCGTGGGGATTAGATTTCGTGGTCGAGTGCAACAACAAAATCAACGAAAATTCAACTCCCTCGAAAAATAATGATTTTACAGTAGTTTATATACATAAAACAACAACAATAAACAGTATGTATAAGAACAGTTTGATACAAATTCAGGTAATAATTCTGTAATCTTGTTTTGATAAATTATATATGGTACAAAAATTGTTAAATCCTAACAGAAGAACAATGTTTGTAATAGAGTTTTGTTGAATGGGTTATGTTGAGTATGGTTTGGATGATTTCTTGTAGTGGTTTGTGAGAGTCTTGGTAGTGTGGACAATGGTAACATGACCTATACCAGTACGGGTGATACGACCATGGTTGAAGTGACGTGTGGTATCGGTACTAGTCTCCGTGGTAACACATTAATCATGTGTAATGAGAACGGCACATGGGATAGCGGTCTTCCTGAATGCGGTCAGTATCTAGGGCCATGATTATAAAGTTTTTTGCAGCTTATTCACAGTGCAACAATTTTAACATCTTGACTTGATCAAGAAATGTTACTCTTTCTTTATCTATTTACATGTAATATGCAAAACTTCAATAAAACACAAGACCTTTCAGAAACATTGGAAGTATTTGGCTGTCCTTAGGGGGATCAATATTGTTAGCAAAGATCTTTAGTGATCCTCGTCCGAAGCCCTAACCGAGAGCTCAATGATCTAGTTTTTGCATTGTTGGACAATGGTGCATCTAGCAGAGCAAAAAAATATGTAATTGACTTAATCTTCCTCTGCTTATTATTTTGACAGGCGGGATATAGATTGATGAAATCTGTAGGTTTATTTCATCTGATTCATTATTTTGTAGTGATGTGTGTTGATCTTCCTGACGTGTCAGTGATGTCAGGATCCATAACCATAGAAACCAATGGTACAACGACTACAGCAAGCTACCAGTGTCCAGATGGATATCAAGTTCATGGTTCACAGACAATAGAATGTTTGCCAAATGGTACATGGAGTGACCCAGCATCCGAATGTGGTACATTACATTCTATACACATGTATACTGTATCCTGTTGTCTCATTTATCCATGCGTCTTAACAGTTTCACCTGCCCACTTGCACGTACAAGTTAAAAATTATCTGCACCAATTTCAGAAGTGAAATTGTTAACTTAACTAATAAAAAGAACAATGACAAAATGCTTTTGAAAATAGGTAAAAGTATAGCTTTTGTATGTCTAGGTCGGTGCTCTGAATCTGGTAACCATGAAATCTGTGCCTCCATATAACCTTTTCTGTATTTGGATTTTGGAATTTTGAAATTCAGACATTAAGAATGCAAAAATGTTAGCAATTCTTTAAATTTCTTTGTAGCTGGCTTTGTATATCGCTAGAAAAAGATATAAGCAAATTTTTAAATCACACCAAACAAACAATACAAAAGCAAAGATAAGTTTTTGGTTCTGATGAGATTCAAAAGTGAATATGGTTTGTTTTAACATAGTTTGTGAGGTTCCAGTGCTGTGGGAAGGTGGTGGTTATACTATATCTACAGATGGTATGAGTATATCGTATACATGTGCCGAGGGATACACCATTGATGGTGTGGTGACTGCTGACTGTGCCACCGATGGTTCCGGATGGATGTTTGAATATCCTAATTGTAGTAAGTGCACAAAACATGTCTTATTTCTGGTCTAGAATAATGGTACCACCATTTTGTGATTTGCCATGGGAGTGAAGATACTTGTTATGCATATCCCACATAGTAGTGGGAAGACATATCGATTTTGTGCTGGATGTTTTCATGGATGTCACAAAGTTTGTCCTTAACCATTTGTCAGATTTCAATAGAACTTCACATGAATACTTTGTACAAAGCCAAGGTGTGCATATTGTCAGAAATTTTATTTTCCATAAGTATTGCCAGAGTTATTGTCCTTCATGCAAGACATACATTTTTGGGTCAAAAACCCTTCATAAACTTTTTATACCCCCGCACAACGAGTTGTAAGGGGGGTATACTGGATTCAGCTTGTCTGTCTGTCTGTCTGTCCGTCCGTCTGTCCGTACGAATGCACCGGTAGTTGTGGGGTGTGGAACAATAGGCTATTTTTAGTCCCCTACCGGTTTTTGACCGGAGGGGACTATAGGTTTGCCCTCCGTCCGTCAGTCAGTCAGTCAGTCAGTCAGTCAGTCAGTCAGTCAGTCCGTCCGTCAAAAAATCTGGATCCTGACATAACTCAAATAGTTTCCAAGCTAGGTTTATCAAACTTGATATGTGGATAGGGGGCAATAAGGGGATTATGCAAGTCTAAAAATATTTTGATTCTGACAAAAATTGTGGTTGCTATGGCAACAGAAACATTGAAAATGGCTTAAACCGGTAGGTGACTTCTGTATTGCTTGCAATTCTTAATTACTTGTTAGATTCCATTCATTCCGTCACTTGTGGGGTGCAAAATGCTACTTGTGGGTTGCAACCAAACAAAAGAAAGAACAAAAGAAAACCCGACAAATACCGTCTCATGAGTACGTCCGTCCGTCTGTCTGTCCATAGATGCATTCTTTTGGTCGCAACTCCTCCTACAGGTTTTGCAGGATTTTGCTCAAACTTTCACAGATGATCTACCTCAACATACAGATGTGCATGAAGAAAAGAATTTGCGCTGCAATTAATTTTGACAGAATTATGGCCCTTTGCCGGCGGGATATATTAGTCTGCCGAATGGCGACAGCTCTAGTTTATTCTGATTGTAAAGTCACTTAAGTCATCTGAATTTGTTTTTAAGCTGACTGTGAAGATTTTTTAGTACCAGCAAATGGCGTAGGTATGTTAGTAACCAATGGAACACATACGATGGTTGAATACTCTTGTAACGTCAGTTATACCTTGAATGGAGAAACCATGTCTATATGTCATCCAAATGGTACATGGACTACAACAACAACATCATGTGGTAAGATTACATCATTGATAACTTACTGTCAAAGACATCTGCAAACTAAGACTACTATGACATACATACAATGTTTCACAAATGATTGAAATCTCTTTGTGCGAGATTGGTGAGGGAAATGCAGGAGATTTGATTAATTGGCCTCCGATCATGCGTGAGTAGAGTCTCAAATGCGCGAGACTCACGCATGCTGCAGGAGATTTGTCATGTATGCTATTACTAGATATAGCTGCAAAAACCACCTGCAAACAAAGACCACTTTTACAAAATCTGTCTCAAAAGACTAACAAAAAAAATGGAAAAAACTGGTTATTTGATTTATGAGCAAACTGCTGCTGTAATTGTGAAAGTTTCAGCTTATGTGATCAAAAAATAGGAATTTATAATTTAATCAAAATATGAGCAAACATGCATAGTATAATCTTTAAGTTAATTATGCTAGAGTTTTCACTGCATTAATTCTTATTTTAGAACCATGTGAAGAATTACCAGATGCAAATGTTGTCAATGGATCTGTTACCATGGAAACCAATGGAACTCATACTATGGCATTATATTCATGCCCAACTGGATATGAAGTACAAGGATCACAGATTCTAACATGTAGCGGAAATGGAACATGGGATTTGTCACCATCCTACTGTGGTATAGCTTCAACAAATTAACCTGGTCCTCGACCTTTATGTATGATACATTACAAGCATCTTGTGCAGAATATTTCATGAGCTTTGACGATAATTCAGATTATAGTGTGTATAGTTCACCTCGTAATATATTTGTAATACTCACCACTAATGACAATGAATACTGCAGTAAGTGATCAATTCAATGACTCGACCACCGTGCCACCCATAAACTTTTAATTTATTTCTTAATTTCTTCTTTTATATCAATCTATCAAATTATGCAATTTATAGGACAAATTTTTCAGTTGACAAAATATTTTATTACAGTATCAAATTTACTGGCATGTTTATCTTCAATTTCAATATGATCTTATTATCTCTAAATGTTAATAGTATGTGAGAAGCCTCCTACAATTACTGGTGGTAACTTCACGGTAGCAGACGACGGGTATAGTGTTACATTCAGTTGTGATGAGGGGTACACACTAGCAGGGTACCAGCAGATCTCATGTGCACCAGACGGAACCGGCTGGAACTCGTCATATCCTTTGTGTTGTATGTACAAACTGCATTGTTATTATAAAATCATACTGTTTGTTTCCATAGCAACTATTTAGCAGCTGCTTAGTATTTCACAAAAATATTATTTAATAGCATAACATGAAATGTGTGCACAAATTCTATTGGTCTGTCATTTCTTTAAAATACCTTTGCATTGGCTGACAATGTTAAAAGTTTGTCAGTATAGCAGTTTTCAGGTAAATATTCAAACGATGGTGGTATAAAATGTAATTTTTTGCATGGGTATTTATCTTTAAACATTTTATGGTATGAAATTAACATATTATTGGATTCATGCTTTCAGTCAGTCAGTCCATCTGTTAAAAGAAAATGTCTGCACTATTATTCTTGAAACTTAGTCGGATTTCAACCAAACTTTACAAGACATATAAATACTTAACCTAATAGCCATTTTGACGGCAATTCCTGCAGGGTCTATTTACACCATTAATTTTGCTGTATTGGTACTTAATACCCACTGAAGATTTTACAAATAATTCCAAATTCTATTTATAGCAAAATGTGATGATGTCATCGCTCCAGACAGCGGTAATGTTACTGTGGTTACCGATGGTTCCGTGAGTACTGCAGTATACACATGTGAGAGTGGAACTAGTATATCGGGTGTTTCAGTAGCTGAATGTCAAGCAGACGGCACTTGGAATATATCTGAACCAGCTTGTGGTAAATTTGGCATTGTTACTTTACTGCCTCTACTGCACATGTTAACTTCTTTTTTTATGCCCCCGTATCGATAGATCGGGAGGCATATAGTGATTCACCTGTCCGTCCGTTCGTCCGTTTGTTCGTCCGTCCGTCCGTCCTGGTTAACCCAAATTGACCGTTTCTTCTAGCATCATTATGGCTTGCTACAAAGCTTCCAAACTTGCATGGATGTTGTATATGAACACTCTCCACACACCTGTATCACCTGACCCCATTTTGACCTTCACCTTGACCTAATTTTGG
Organism: Spisula solida; assembly: GCA_947247005.1. Taxonomy (NCBI): domain Eukaryota; kingdom Metazoa; phylum Mollusca; class Bivalvia; order Venerida; family Mactridae; genus Spisula; species Spisula solida. The sequence continues at coordinate 21,665,390 of OX365950.1, read as the reverse complement.
ACTTAGACTTATTTATGGACAAGGCTTCCACAGGGGGCATAAGCGTTTATTGAATGCAGTCTTGTTCTGTGTTTTATTTTGTTGATTTGCTGTTAATGGTTTTTTCTCGAGTTCATGAATTTGTGATGACGTGATACAAAACTGTTTATGTCCAGTGATTTACTTTTTGTTGAAAATTTTCACAATTCTCCCTTCACAAAAAATTTGTGAAAATGAATAAAATAATGAATTCAATGTCTTTAACAGTATTTAAATTTGTTACAGTGGAATAAATATGACAACTAATCAATCTAAACTACATCTGCATCATAGCATAGAAATACTTGTATACAAATAAAGATTGTCAAAAGCTTTCATATCATCTCGTTAAAATGGAATGCACAAATTAAAAGAAATATGTTTCAACCCTATAAAATGCTGATTTCCACTTAGATACTATTTGTAGACAATGGGTGCATTTTGTTCTGCATGTGTTCTTGCAAAATGTACTGTATGGATTTTGGATATTCTACTGCTTTTACTTTAGTCACGTGTCCAACCTTGCCTGACGTTACCATAGCAACAGGTGATGTAGAGATACGAACGGACAGAACAACAAGCACAGCTTATTATATCTGTCCACCAGGATACGTCGTGAACGGTGCTCAGAATATAACGTGTAACAGTAACGGTACTTGGAGTGAGGACTCTTCTGACTGTGGTAAGCTTAACATTGAGATAACCTAGTAGTTTAAAGATATTGCTCTACACATGGCTAGGAGACGGCCCTGTATAGTTTAGGTTCAAATCCTACTATATGTGCAAAATATGTGGTAATTACATTTTGGGTAAAAAACGTTAGAGGATCACTCTGTCAACAAGTTTTGAGCATACAAACTTAGATATTCATGCTCTTGGGATATACATGGACTGTGACTGCCATGTGCTCATAGAGTCCGCTGTCAGGCTGTTGTGTCATCTATTATGCATCTGATGAGACCTCCTTGTCAAACGACTGTGATTGCTCATTTGTTAAACAAGTGCTCCCAAACCACGACTGATAACAAATATTTTTATTCTGTTTCATTATTTTACTATTTCATTATATTATTTCATCAGTATGTGAGACGCCACCTGCACTGATAGGAGGGAATTACACATTATCTGCAGATGGGCTGACTGTTAACTTTGAATGTGAAGAAGGCTATACGATGGTAGGAGAACAGATTGTATCATGTGGAGTGGATGGATCTGGTTGGAATGTTGCTTATCCGAACTGCAGTAAGTACCCGAGTATTCAATACTGTTAACCAATAAATCATTTTGTTCGCGTGTAGTAGAATTTTGCGAAATTAAGTCGCCGCGAAAGTGCTTAACACATTAATATGGACATTGTGGAAAACTTGAAACTTGAAAACTTGAAAAATTTGTAGTCAGGAATATGCCGATGATCAGCAAAACGCAAAAGTTAGTATTCATGAAAGTTAATTGGTTTACAGTACTATCTGATGTAGGGAGGGGAGGTCTAGTGGTAGGGCTTTCAAGTGATCCTGGATTCATTTATGCTCCCTGCCTATGTCCCTGCTTAATTTCTCTGAGCAAGAATAAACCACAACGATCCACTTTACCCTGATGTATGAATGGGTACCTGTGAATGTCAAAGGCTTTGACTGCCATCTGTACCGTATGTAACAGCTAACTTATGATTCAATGATCAAGGGTAAATGTACAGTTGGGCAGGGATTCTATAATTCCGGATTAATCCGGAAATCCGGATTTGCTGCACTAGAAAGAATGGACTTTTCTGCATTTCTGCAGAAAATATATTTAGTTATTTGATGAAAAAATACCATGAATTGACAAAGTTATGGTCATTTGAATTTGCATGTGCTAAATTTTGACAACAGAATATTGTTTGAAACAAGAATCTTTTGTTATGGATGTGTGCTAATGGCAAACAAAACAGACTTGCAACTTATTTTCAGGATTTGACATAATGCCTTAATAGAACCGCTGGTTGGATGAACTGACAGGTCATGGCATGTCTGAAAGTAGACTTTAAATTAATAGTTTACTTTTACAGTTGGAATGACTTTATTGTGTCAAAATAAGGCTAAAGTTAAATAATTCTTTGTGAGCCTGGTTTGCTTAATAGATAAAGCACTCACCATTCTCGTCACCTCAATTCCAGAATGTTCTAACTCCTTTTTTGAAAAAAAATGAGTTTTTGGTATCGTTGGAAAGTGCTTTTCAAGATCTAGAACATTGTGACGTTAAAGATAAACAATAAATTTACTGTGCAATTTTGTTCTATCTCTAGTTGATTTTCTCAAAATGAACTTTTATAGACTTAGAACATTCTGGAATTGATGTGGTGATGTTTATATCCTTCCATGTTTTTGGCAACAGTCATGTCCTCCAAATGGTGGAGAAGTTGTCAGTTGCTATAAGAAGAGCAAGTTGTGTGATGGCTGTAAGATTGAGTGTCCCTGTACTTCACTTCAGTGTAGTTGTCATTTGCAGTTACGTCCCTTTATGGTGATATGCGAATTTCGAAGGCCATTCAGTGACTGTTGTTTGTTGTGGGGGTCAGTGTGTAGGCTTTCTTGGGGTATCCTTTATTGGGGTTGTGGATGGTGTTCTGTGTCTGTCCCTTGCGTGGATGGCTTGATGCTGCTGCCGTTTCTGTATGGCTTTGAATTGTATTGTGCATTACAGTATTTAATTCGTACTGGATGATAAATGATTCATAGAAATGTCATGGAATTTTGTTTGATGAGTATGTACCGTAATTGTAGGTGTGTGTGAAGACTTGGTTCCACTAAGTGATGGTGGTATCTCTATGTCCACTAATGGAACACAGACCATTGTTGTATACTCGTGTGATGTTGGCTCGACGCTGGTTGGAGACGTTACATCTCAATGTTCGGAGAATGGAACCTGGACAGCGATAAAACCTGAATGTGGTAGGTATATATACAACCTGAATAGGGGGAGTGAATCATTTTATCAATTCTGTGTGTGGAAATAAATAGTTTCACCATATATGGTTTTGTTTCATATTTTGTTACTTATTGTTTCATAAATGTAAACACATTTTTAAAATGGATCATTTTACACTGGATTTACAGCAATTTAAATTCAACTCTCGTTTATTTATTACACATTTACAATAATCAGTTTTGGATAGCTTGTATTGTTACACTGAAAATTAATAAAGCATCCAAAGCATCCTGGTGACCTCAAGATATGAATTGAAGAAAATCGCCGTGCCCCTTGATGCTTTGTATCAGTGCCCTTTGATGCTTTGTATCAATGGTTTTCTTGCAGTTAAGTGTGGAGATGTGGCAAACATCACCAGTGGCTCTGTGAATGTATCGACTAATGGGACTACAACAACTGCTGAGTACTGGTGTGATGATGGTTATGTTATGGATGGACAATCTGTACTTACGTGTTTATCTAACGCTTCATGGGATAGACAGGTCCCTTCCTGTTGTAAGTTAACTCTCCTCAGTGTACAAGCGGAGAGATCAGCTGCCTCTGAAACTGAAGGTTATGGGTTCAATCCCAGGCCATGACTCCCCAAAGTCTGAAACACAATAAGCATCTGCTTTGGGAAATGAAGGTAGCATGTTAAAGAAAGAAATTCTCAATTCCTCCAAAAACAGATTAGAATATACATGTTATGTGGAGCCTATACCTGCTAGCTGTCAAAGTTACAAGTAAATGTGCTAAATAAGTACTAGTATGTGTCTCATAAGCCAGCCCTTTAAATAAGGGTTTGATTTAATGAATAACCAACCTGTATACAGTCAGGGTTGTGTCTCTTTCAGATTGCAATCCTCCAGATTCTCCATCATCGGGTAGTATTGATGTGAATATGACTACAGCCATATATAGTTGTGATGAAGGATTTATCCTGAATGGCTCGTCAGTGCGAACGTGTCGGGATGATGGTCAAGGCTGGTCTGATACCGCCCCATTGTGTCGTAAGTTTATCTCTCATTATAGTAATATTGTCTTTTCTGTATAAGTGGTTGTTTTTGTAAAAATTTGGCAAATTTACAAAATTCACTAACATTTCCTATAACATTTTGCCTACAAAGAACTCGACTAAGAAATAAGAAAATGCTAATATTTCGGTACACAGAGTCTTTAAAATTCAAAATATGCTAATTTTTTTATGTTTGTGTTGTCTTGGCACATTATTTGATATTATTTCAGTAACATGTGAACCTATGATGTCACCTAACAGTGGAACAATGGTATTAAGTACTGATGGTACTGTTACCATAGCAACGTTTACATGTGATGTTGGTTACACAATGGATGGAACCAATGTGTTAACTTGTCTAGTGGATGGTTCCTGGTCACATCAATCCCCTAATTGTGGTAGGTACCAGCGAAATATGTGTCCTGTAATGTTAGCCAGTAGAGGTGTGAGGTATTACTGGTAACCGTGGTATCAATTTCTCGAGTACGATACCACGGTACCTACCGGTATTTTATCAACATGATCCCTGCTTCTAATTATTTTGAAGTTACCTGCCGTAACAGTATCTATAGTCCATACATGCTTTCCCCATTTAAACCCTCCGACCATACTACTATAGCTACTTTCTTGTGACTGCTTGCTCTACAGTCTAGCATCTATACAAGCATTCCTTCTCAACTCAAGTCATTATTTTACATAGTCTATAGTTTCTTTAGGTCTAGTCAAGTAACAAGATTTTGCAGTAATATTGTTCTTGAAAATAGCCTCGCTGAAAGTTTTCCATTGTATCTGACCACTATACTATACTAAGCCCTGGGCTTAGTACCGTTCATATATCATATTGGCAACCGGTATATAGGGTTCAGTTTATAAACCATATCAAATGTTCATGTATCAAACAAATATCAATCACAACAAAAATAGATTAAAAAAACAAGTTTTGCTTGTTTTTGTATGGGTTTTCACTGGTGATTCTGTTTCACAGTCAGCATGACCGGAGTTGTGTTACAGGAGTACTCTGGTCCTACTTCTTTTCCAAATTAAAAGCAATAATTAAAAACCACAATTTTATATGTATTGACCCGAATGAAAGGATTTCATTGTCATTGTAAAAACATTGGAAATATTACACATCTGATGAATTTGCTTGATAATCTTCAACAATAACTTTTGACAAGCAAATAGGTAGAGCGTTTTCTACACTAGCACCTGACCCTGATCTCCCAAAACATCTCAAGTAGAAATTTCAGCTCAAATTGAAATTTTGGTTTAAATCAAGTAAAAATTTATGATGAATCTGTTTGTGCTCATGATATTTTACTGTTATATACCCAGAATGATGTTTCCGTTGTATCATACTCTGATGCCAATTTTGGATCCAGCACCCACTGATTGAAATTAATAATTAGACACATGGCAGTATTTGAAATGAGATTATCGTAGATTGAGATTTTTCGGGAGATTGGGGCAAGGGCAATTATTGCTTGCCAAGTTCAAATTAAAAGTTATCAATATCAGCAATAAGATCTAAACATGAATACAATGTATACCATTTTTGTTACAGTTGAGTGTACAGAGGTAACCGAACCGATGGATGGAATGTTGAATATGACTACAAATGGAACACATACTGTTGGTATATTTACCTGTAACGCTGGGTCCAGTATGAGTGGAGATGATACCCTTGTTTGTCTGGAGGATGCAATGTGGTCCAGTCTGGAACCTCTCTGTGGTACTACTTATATTATGTTTGTTTTATTTACAATACAGCGTTAAGCGTTATTTACAACCATTTTTTCAGTCATAAACTTGAGGTTGAACTAACCAGTTTACCTGGATTTAGTACCTACCAATACTGACTTTCTCTTCCGCAAGCAACTGACAATTCCTCCACATGTGGAGAACATGACTGTTGCAAATGTCACAGCAGGAAGTAACACATTCCCCTAAGTTTGCACACAGCTGTGTATAAATAGAAGCAGGTAAAAATGGAAGAAGATTCAAAGAAAAGTCCACTGTTAGAAATCATGACACTATGATGAAAGAATATGTCCAATCCCTATTAAGGAGCTAGCTAGACTTTGAAAATGTCTAAAGCTGTGTAAAGGACCAATCAAAATTTGGTTTACGATTCCTGGTTGGTAATAGTGTGTGGAAATACGGTGACCTCAATTCGACCCACATTGATTGGTGACAAGAGGATGCTCTATCCACTTCGCTAACTGGGTGGGCTAGATTATGTTGTCTAAACTACCTACATGTCATAAGTTATTTGCTGAAGAAGTGTACATAAGTTCACCTACTGCTTGTTTTATAGATATGTGTCCTACTTTGATGTCTCCAAGCAGTGGAAATGTGAGCATGTCGACAGATGGTTTAACAACTACAGCACATTTCACTTGTGTTGATGAATATTATGTGGAAGGAAGTGAGGTCATATCTTGTCTGAATGATGCAAGCTGGTCTGATGTGGCACCCTCTTGTTGTAAGATGTTAAACATATTACATGTTATATTTTCATTATTCATCTTTCAAGGTAAAAGATGTAGCCTGTATCGGTGCTATACAAGGGGCACTTTAAAGAACCAGGGAGTCTATTCGGAACGAGCTAGGGTAATGCACCCGGATTCCTTGTATCACATCTCTGTTTCTTCTACTTGCTGTCCCTTCAGCAAAAACACAGGACCCCATTGGAAATAAGTGCTTGCACTTTCATTGGTTATCCTTGACCGAAAGACCTAAATAATTACCTACAAGGTACCGAACACTAGATGGTATTCAGTATCTCAATTTTTATGTCTTTCACATGTAGTGGAAGAGACATAATGATTTTGGTGCTGGATGGATTGATGTCTCAAAGTTTTTCTGCGCTTGTTCTTCTTAAGAACTTGTCTGATTTCAATGAAATTTCACATGAAAGCTTGGTACTGCCAAGTCTAGGTGTGCACATTATCAAGAATATAGTTTTGAATATTGAGTTATGGCCCTTTGTGAGAGACATACATTTTTGTGTTCTCTACTTTAAAATGTTAATTACCTGCTTTATTCTGAGGTAATCATACACGTCAAATTTCAAATCTTAATATTATGATATTTGCTTGTTTTAAATGGCTATATACTGTATATATTGTTTAAGAAATAAACTATGAAAAACCATTGTATACCGGCTGTTATACAATGGTTTGGAGTTCTGACGCGTAGGAATTAACCACGAAGGCCTACGGCCTTCGTGGTTAATAACAAGCGTCAGAACGACAAACCATTGTATAACAGCCAGTATACAACGGTTTTTCATAGTTTATTTCGATTCTAACATTATTTAAACCCAGAATTATATATAAAGCTAGTGTTATTTTGCGAGATCTATGTTGCTTAGGTTACTTGTTTACCTGCATGACGTCACTTTCATTGTATATCGGCCGATATACAACATTATGATTTGTTCTTTGTCTATATAGGCAAAATCGCCGGTCATGTTAGAATGTATATATTTTATTTCAGTATGTGATAGTCCCACTATAAGTAACGGTCGTGTATTTTCTAACGGACAAACTGCTACATTTCGATGTGAAGTTGGATACAGTCTCTCCGATACCTCGGCACTGGAATGTCTCACTGATGGTGCTGGTTGGAGTAATACTCTGCCATCTTGTGGTGAGTATAGATTACCAAACACAGTACTGTAAAGTCATATAAAAAAAAATTATATTCGTGAGTCAACAATTTTGCAAAATATGTTATAGTCCCCTACCGGTTTTTGACCGGAGGGGACTATAGGTTTGCCCTCCGTCCTTCCGTCAAACAATCTGGATTGCTATGGCAACAAAAACATTGAAAATGGCCTCAAACCGGTAGGGGACTTCTGTATTGCTTGCAATTTTTAATTACTTGTTCTGAATTAGTTCACAAATTTAAACTTCAGAAAAACTACTTTCTGCCTTTTATTGCGATTGTTTGAATTTCTAAGCATGAATTTTCACGAATTTATTGAATGGTGAACAAAGCGAAAACTGATCCCTCGTGGAGATTTCATAAATGACTTATGTTGTGACTCTTGAACTGACCTTTTGACTGTAGAAATTTCCAAAACACTTCTAACATTTTACAGTATGTTGGTTGGCAGACCAAAAGGTTTCCAATTAATAACTAATGAGGATCCTAAATTTTGGTATGCATGTTGGTAAATACCAGTTGATGACCCCATATTGATTTTGAGGTCAATGGTCAAGGTTATAATGACATTGTACAGTAAAACTGTTTCTAATCAATAAATAATGGTTTAGATGTATATTCTCAAACTGGTTAATCATGAACAGTGGATGATCTGTTTTGATTTAGTGGTTGGTCAGTAAAATATCAAGGCAGTCCTCAACAAATATTTTTAAAAGCACTCTTCCTGCAATATAGACAAAGAAGAAAACCCTAAAATCTTACTTGTCATGCTATATAAATAAAGAAGGAAAAAATGTGCAGGAAGAGCGGACGAGTGGATTTATTGAGGCCTGCAAGGTCAGGTCAATTTGACAGTGAATGTAAATGATCACATTGTTTGGCAATCATGAAGAGCATCCGCCTCGATAGTCTAGTGGTCAAGAGTCTGCTTTGAGTTTGAGAGGTTTCAGGTTTGATCCCAGGCTATGCCATACCAGAGTTCTTAGATATTGTACTTGACTGTATATCTCCCTTGAACTAGAAGGTCGGCATAGTTGGTTCCAGGTACCTCCTGTGTCAGGATAATTTGACTGAGTAAGGCCAAAACAAATTAATTGTGTGGTTCTAGTAACATGGTGAAAAAATTTAGGGTAGATAGGTAGGCAGGAAATTTTTTTAAATTATTTTATTGGTGTATATCTAAAAAGAGAATTACAAATCAGACAGGGAAGGCAGCACTCAACAGAATTCTAAGTCTTTGAAATAAGTGAGAATAATACAACCGTAAAAATCAAAATTGAACCACTAAATGCTGTAGTTTTCGTACCGTTACAGAGAATCGCCGATTCCGAAACAAATATTATTATTTTTGCAATAAAATGTTTAGAATCGGGCCAAAAATTAGGGTCGTAAATCGGGTTACTAGAACAACATCATTAATTTGTTTTGGCTTAATTGCTGTATGACTGAAAAACGGTTGACCAGTGGGACCTGGACATTATTGATAAACATCTCTTCTTTTCAGTTGAATGTCTAGACATTACTGATCCAAGTGGTGGGAAAGTTGAGATGTCAACAAATGGTATTAATACACGTGCAACATTCCAGTGTGAAGTTGGATGGAGTTTGAATGGCTCAGATGTTTTACGATGCCACTCTGATGGTTTATGGAATGGATCTGTTCCTAATTGTGGTAATACACTTTGGAAATAGATTTTAGTTTTTAGTGATAGTCTGGTTGACAGTTCAAATGCATAGGAATTTTAAAATCACTAAGGTCCAAACTAAAAGTTGCTTTGTTATCCAGATCGCTCTAAGAAGTCTGGGAGAGCTCACTGATCTTTGGTGTCAGGGACACGTCAGGAAATATTTCATTATTGTTGTTTATAGGTATCAATTCCTGTGAAGGAAATGCTAAAGGCAGAAAAAATCCTTGCTTGCTATGCTGGCTCAGACAATGCTAAATATGACATGATGTCAATTGTCAGAAACACTTTGTTTCATTTGTAAATATACCTTTCTGTCTCTATTTTGATTTCCATTTTTGCACAAACAAATTATTCTTAGGTGGTCCGATCACTCTAAAGGTCGGCGAAAACAGTTCTTTGGTAAGGGAAACATATTTGAGAGAAATCTCATTCTCTTTAGGACTGATAGTTAACTAATCAACTTCAGTTAAACAAGGAAATAATGTGAAGTAAACACTATATAAATTATAAGACGTTGTCTATTTCAGTACAATGTGTAGATCTTGTATCACCTTCCAATGGTCAGTTTGTAATGTCAAGTGATGGAAAGGTGACCAGTGTAACACTCCGATGTAATGACGGGTATGAAGAATCAGGGAAAACTAGTGTTCAATGTGGAGTGGATGGACAGTGGCATGTTCAATCTGAGAGTACATGTGGTATGTGTCGACTTCACTCTACTTGGATTTCACACACTTTCTGCCGATAGTGTAAAATTATTCTGTTTTAGAATACAAAATCAAACTTGTATAAACTGGATTTGTATGAAACATTTTGACCATATTCTTGCTCAAAATATTTCTTTTTGATCAATTAAACTGTTGGAAGTAATCATTTGTACCAAACCTGGCTGTGTATATTGTTAGCACTATATGCTTGGATCAATTGACATTTGATATACAAATACAGTCAACTCTCGTTATCAGGACTGTGAAAATTACTTTGACATAACGAAAATTCAAGATAAGTTACAAAGCCATTGTGTTCTGTTTGAAGTCACGGTATGGGATTACGTGGGTTTTATTGTTTCCAGGATTTCCTCATATTTTTAAGAAAATTCCGCGAACATAAGTTCACATAGAAAAAGAAGGAAAAAAATTGGGACTTCAAAAAAACTTTGACATAACGGAAAATTTGATGCGAGTTTGAGATGACTTGATCAGTTGACTGTATAGTAACCTAACTGTATCAGTGCAGAAACTATGGGTATTCATCGTCTTCAGTGATATCTCTTAATTGTTTTCTCTCCAGAAAAAGAAGAGAGTACAGAGAAGTCCCTTCTGTTAGTTCTGATTGTTGTCAGTGTGGTATCTGTGGTCATCATAGTGGTACTATCTGTGTTGCTGGCAAGATTTATATACCTTTACTATCATAACAAATCAAACAATGCGGGCAAATATTCTTCAGATATATCACCATTTGGTAAGCATTTTCTCAAGACACTTCTTCAGCTGTGTACCACTAACTGTGGTTAGTGTGCTGGATTTGTAACCCAGTAATCCAGATTTGATTCTCTGTCATGGCAGGTCATACCCTTCCATGAAAATTTGTGGCAGGGCAAGTAAAAAAGCCAAGTTAGAACAGATTAGGATACAGTCCAGGAAAACTGCTTAGGTGTATTCACAGGTCCATATTTAAATATGTATATATAGGTGGGCTAGGTCACTTTTCATGGACCTGTGGGTGTATCAGGTGATGTATATAATTAGTCCCCTACTGGTTTTTGACCCGATTGGACTATAGGTTTGCCCTCCGTCAGTCCGTCTAAAAATCTGGATCCTGTCATAACTCAAACAGTTTCCAAGCTAGGTTGAAACTTGGTATGTGGCTAGGGGGGCAATAAGCGGATAATGCACGTCCAAAAATATTTTGATTCCGACAAAAATTGTGGTTACTATGGCAACAGACGTATTGAAAAATGGCTTAAAACCGGAAGAGGACTTCTGTATTGCTTGCAATTCTTAATGACTTGTTGAAAAATGGCGCTTGTCCTGAATAAACAAACAAGACTTCTTCAAGATTGAACCAACATATTTGCCCAAGTATTGCATGAAGCTGTGTAGTGGATGCAGGTAAAAAATGGAAGAAAATTCAAAGAAAATATCGTGAAAATATGATGAAAGAATATGACCGTTCCCCTTTTGCCCATAGGACATTGAAGACATGTCTGAAGCTCCGCAGGTGTAAAGGATGCATCCAGTTTTTGGTTATGATTCTGGGTTGATGAAAGTGCAAACAATACTTGGAAAAATACAGAAGTACATGTACTATCTAAAAATCATGAAAATAGTCTAACGAGAATGGTGTCCATCTTTTTATCACACTGGATAGAGTACCAAAAGTCTAGCTTTTCACAAAAGTAATACAGGTAGTGTTACATGGCATTGACAATGTAATATATTTATGATGGTAAACAAGTATGCCATGTTTGAAAGCAATGCCTTTGATGGACTTTGAAAATATTTGAGTTTCAAAACTTGAAAGTTTTGGTTTACATGAGACAGGACAATCACTAAATGCCACCCTAAATGCCAGGACATAAAATGTTGAAAAACTGCACTGAACAGTTATTGCTTATTTGATTGAATGGTTAACCGCTAAACGGCCCATCCTTGAATTGTGTATAAGTAAGGCTTTATGGTGTAACTTTGTAGAATGATATTGACTGAATATATATGTCATTTTCAGTTCAAATTCAATTATTTTGTATACCATTGATCAAATATTTGCTAGATATACATGTTCAAATCATATTTATAGGACTTTATAAAATAAATCATACTTTATGTTTTAGATTCCTCAGACAATGTCAGTAATGGTGATTGGAAGACACCTGTTACAACCAAAGTCCTTCAATCAAGGCCGCCAGCAAGTCACCATAGACACGTCATGGAACCTGAGAGTCCATTTGCACCGAGCCCTGCACCCGATGGCTTCGTAAAATCCCCAGCTATAAGTGCTGACTCGCCACTACCCATAGAGACACATAGATCGGGTAAAAGTATAATTAGTTTCCGTAGGAGTGCTACAACACTTACAGGAAACAGTCTAGCAAGTGTCAGCGCCATCACGATAGCTCAAGATGACATAGCTGGTGCATTAAACAATAATACTTCATCACATAGTGCTAAAACAAATGGAATAAACCCTCTAAATGGTTATAAAGGTATCCACAAGCCTCCCAACAGATTAACACCACTGCCTAACCATCGAGAGTTTGTTGGAAAGTTAAATAGTCCTAGGACACCAAGTCCTGAGAGTGGACATGTATCTCGATCAGAAACACGAAGTGGTACGCCGTTGGTGATGAAACATTCTATCTCAGTAAGTGATGACCTAAATTCTACGGATAGTGTGTCAGTTGTGTCAGTTATAGATGAATGATGTATGAAAACAGTTCACATAACTTGTCTGATATCAAAAGTTATTATGGTAATGCTTAACTAAATAGATATGTCAAATGATTCTTTTTTAAATAATAAGTATTTAGGGGAGACAATCCAATTACAGAAATGGACATAAGATCATTATCAAGGGAGATAATTCTTGATATTTGTTCCACAAAGCTGCACATGTGATATGTACACATTCTCGTGTAAGGTGTGTGGAGTAAAGGGTCTATTTGAGAGCTGTCATTGATTCAATCTGAGGCATATTGACGATTATGATACATCTGAAGACAAGTATTAAAGATTCATCTATACATATATCAATTTGCATACATATATAGATGAAGCAGTAACAGGTCCATCAGTCATCATCCACTTATTAAACAACTCTTCATTGCTTATATTAGGTATAGATCCAGCTTTTGAAATAGCAGTTTCGGTTTGAGTTTTGACTTGATACATTTTGACAGTTTGTCAACTTCAATTTAGCCAAGAAAAGTGCTTTGTGCATGAAAAATGAAGATTTGATGTAGTTCCATTTGTTTAGCCATGTATCGATATTTCAAAATGTGAATCAATAATCAATCGGCTAAAACATATCATCGATACATCAATATGGCTTCTATCAATGACAGCTCTAGTTAATTTATTGTGTGATAATGTCAAACTATACCAAGCTTATCAATGATTTTCTGATGTTGTATCCCATATCAACAGCATGCGTCAGATCTCCATAGTAACATTATTTTAACCTGAACAGAGCAATGGCGTCAACCATTGTAAAAGTCTCATGGCCATCTGTAACATGATTTTGGAGAAATGTAAAAACGGATATTGCCTCCCTGTCTTTTTCAATCCATATTTTGTTGGAATGACATGTAAAAAATCATTAATACTTCAAATGTTTGATAAAATGGTATATTTATAAAGATTTTCAAACATTTTGTAATTTGTAGATTTGATTTGATGCACATGTTTACATACTGTACAAACAATGGGAAGAATGTTTATATTTATAATAATATCTTGTTATTTTGTCTATGTTGAAGCAATAAATGATAAATGTATTTGTTTAGTCTGTATGTAGTAGTAATAGTAATAGTTTATTTCAAAATATCATAGGCCACCGGCCACAAAATACACACCAATACACAATGATAACATATACGTTATCAATGAGTTAGCCCAATATTTACATATAAAGGAAAACATGACATAACAGGGGATGTAACTCAACCGTTGAGATGAGTCAGTTAGCATGTTGTACAAAGGGAAGTAATTCAAATTTCAATCATGTTTTAAGCAGTTTTTCAATAAATAGTGCATTTTTTTGTATGGTTTGTTTGTCATTGGAATACATGTATGATATAATATCCTGCAAACAAAGTTCGCAAGGAGGTACAATCGTACATGCATGTAGAAGCCATACTGTCGGTTGTTCGATCTGTTGGTCATGTGGTTAGTCTGTTGAAACTGTGGAGCTTCAACTACATGTTCCTCCACAGTTTCAAAGAAACATACAAATGATCTCCATTAAGTATAGATAATTATGTGCAAAAGTTTATAAGAGTATTGCCTATTGGTCTAGGCATCACAGAGTCACTACCCTTCGTCTAAGATGAGTGACTTAAGTGTCATTGCAGGAATACTGATAACATTCAGTGATAGTTCTGGTGTCAATTGATGGTAAATGAAATGGCTTCTTTCAAAACTAAGACCAAAGTGAGGGTAAAACTCTACCATTGGCTTGAGACGGAAATACGTCTATAAGACAATTTTAATTTTAATATGTGATCAGATCTTTTTCATGTTACAGTACAATATAATACTACAATTACTGCTGAGGACCTTTTTCGAGTATTAATGACATGTATAGTACAACCTCTCCAGATCAGCCCTCTGTAGAGCAGCAACCTCTCTATAATTCAACACTTTCAAAATTTCCCTAAGCCAATATTTACTCTAAATTTAACCTTTGTAGGGCAACAACCTCTAAACAATGACCAATGTTTGCATCTCCCAAAGGGTTTTGCTCTACAGAGGTTGTACTATATATTAAAATATATCAACATTAAATGTTGAAATTCATAACACCATAAGTGCGCACAATATAACCTATATTACAATGTACACATGTTAATACTCGATGACAGATTATTTAAAATGAGACAGAAAAAAATTCTATAACAACCTGGTTTTCAAATAAGACTGGTTGAACAAAATTGTTATTGCTTGTTAAGTGTAATGTTTGTAATATGCTACAAAAGAAAAATTAAAATTGGTACGCCAGAAAATGTTTGGGTTTTTTTGGGGGGGGACAGCAACTACCCTTTGTTAAGTAAAAAAACTTGCAAAAATATATAAAAAATCTAGACATCATCAATACATTAACAATGCAGCTGATTTTCAGGGTAGGTTGGCATACTGATGACAAACAAGTGATGAAATTTGGGTCAACTCTAGCACATACAGAAGTCCAGAGCACTTGCGCAAATCTTAAACTAAATATGTTCAAAATTAATTTCTTTATAGCTCATTAACAGCTACCAATAGTGATAAAGGGTAGTTCAATACCTTGTATTATTCAGTCAAGGAACTCCTACAAACCACATCTGTCCCTATTGTGTAGGTTTTAAACAATAATTAAATTTATACTTGTAGTTTCAAAATGTTAGTTTACGATTTTCATATAAAAGCTATAAAACAGTGCTCAGATTAACAAATTCACAAAATATACCAATTTCATAAATTCAAATATCATTAGGTTGGGTTAAGGCACACCAGCACTTACACTTACAAAGACAAGATTTTGTCTACAATGAGACAAAAAAACAAGGTATACTATAGCGCATGGGACCAAAATCAGGAGTTGTATAGACACCAGGCCCCGATCTCCCGAAGCATCTCAACTTGAGCTAAATCTCATCTCAAATATTGTCAGGTGTCTTTGAGGTAATTTCCATGAGAGGCTAGGCTCAAAATTGGCATCACAACACAGAAACATCATTCTGAGTTTATTAGAGTAAAATTTCAAGAGTTCGAAAATCAGATCTATCAAAAATTCACTCCCTGATTTTAGCAAAATCTTGATTTGAGTTGAGATTTCTCCTTGAGACGCTTCGGGAGATCGGGGCCTGACTGTCAGTCCCCTTATACGTTGAGCACATTTGTGCCACTCTTGGCGCTCACCAAGAAAATCCACCACCTCAAAATATCAAATACTTGCATAATAATACTTTGATCATATGAAAGATCAACAGTGATAGTTCAATATCATGAAACCCCTCTACTACTTTGATGTATTCTAGACAAGAATGCAAATGATTTCCAGGTAAACCAGTAACGCCTGCCAAGATGGGCTTGAATACCTCTCCTGTTTTTTAACCCAGTAGACCAAATGTCGAAAGGGGCCCAGATTTAATATAGATGATCATTGTGACCAAGTTAAATATTAGGTCAAAATTGTTACCTCTCAGGGACGTAGCCAGTGATACGGATATACATGTGCGTAACAGTTATTTAAAAAGTAAAAATACAGAAAATGGCATTAAAGTTCAAATTTCCACAATCAAGAGGACACCAACCATGTTCAAGGCTTGTGTGCATATTCAAGCCTGACTATGCATTGGCCTCTTGCGTCTAAACCAGCAATGTGGACAGACAAGAAGCTATGTGAAAGGTGATTCATGGAAAAGTGAACTTTGTCATGGAAATGGAATTCTGTTTGATGAAGAATATGAACCCTGAAAAACAAGGCAGTCTAAAAGACGACTATATTCCCTCCCCAGCTGTGTTAATGGATAGTGAACTGTAACTTGATTGTATGGCTCTGCACATCGCCTCCAGACATCAGAAAGTTATAGAACAGACACAAACTGTAAGGCTCGAACTTTTGACATTGAATTGTGACCTTGACCTTCAGCCAGCATGGTAGAAACATGGGTCCTGCACATCAACTTCAATAGTTACACATTTGCTGTAAGTTTTATGTAATTCAGCCCTGGATTTAAAACAGTTATTTAGGGCACACAAAATGTGAGACTCAAACCTGAAGTTAGACCTTGAGCCAGCACAGTTGGAACATCTGTTCTGTATGTCATTTTTATTAGTTACACATTTGCTGCAAGTTTCATGTAGTTCTGCCTTGGCGTTAAAAATTATGTAGGGGACACACAATGTAAGACTCAAACCTGAAGTCAGACCTGGAGACAGCATGGCTGGAATGTGGGTTTTGCATGTCATCTTTAATTGTAACACATTTGCTATGAATTTCTTGGAATTTGGCCCAGGCGTTTAAAAGTTATGGAACAGACACAAAAGGTAAGATTCAAACCCTTGACCTTGAACAGAGATCTTGAGCCGGCAAGGTTGGAACATGGATTCTGCTTGTCCTCTTTATTAGTTACACATTTGCTTAAGTTAACTGGAATTTGGCGTTAAAAAGTTATGGAGAGGACACCATTTTGTTACAGACTTGGACGGAGACCATTCCTATAATCCCCTCGGGAATTAATAATGTGTAACTTCTCACATCAGTGGACTTGTTGAACATGTATTGCACACGTCCAGTTCCCTTGGCCGTCCTCAACACCGGCTGTGAGAAATTTAATATCTTTTGGCAATAATGTTACCTGGATCGTTGGTTTAGTAGATAGCAACAAATGTCCAGGATTAAGTGTAACAATCCAATTCAGTGATATTTTACAGTTATTGAAAGCCTCGTACATGATACCATATTTGTTTGAATGCGAGACAATAAAGGCACATTCTGAACCCTGGACCGAGATTGCTCTTAGCTTGTTCTGCATAGAAGAATAGCTCCGAGTTTCTAACAGTACATCTTCATCGATATCCTGAACATCATCCAAAGCATCATCCTGTTCATCTTCATTGTGTGCTCTGTTAGCAGCCTCTATATCACATACACACAACTTTGATTCCACACCTTTGTCTGCGCACACTGAGTATTGACTGTATGGCGTGATTCTTTCAAAACTTCCCAAAGAAATATAAGATCCAGGTTTAATATGAACACTTATAAAAAATATTTCAGCAGATTTTTGTCCGGGTGTTTGTACATACAAATCCATTTTCGCCTCCATTTCATTATTCTGAAAAAGTACAATAATAGTATTAATCATACAGGCCATTTTCATTTGACCCTTTTGACCACTGAAATTTCCAAAATGCCACAGTTTGACCTTCAAGATTCTGACTTAAGGTCAAATAACTTCAAATGTAATTTAGTTTACTATAAACTGTAACTAAATTACAAATTTACTGTAATCACCCTACTGGTTGAGACCCTTGTGAGCCTCACAGGCCTAGACACTAACTATTTTGGCCACTGGTTCCACAGGACAAAAGCGCCCAATTTGTAAATAGGACAGTTACTGGTCCTCCAGAATTTTCACTGGTCCTCCTGGATTTTGACTGGTCTCGGACCAGCGGACCAGTGTTAGTGTCAAGCCCTGCCTCATGATGTTTCGTTTCAAAAAGTAATACAATACAACAATCTTGGTGCTACATGTAATTGGTTACCTAGCTATTCTGGTTTCATTCTTGAGTTACTAGAAGATCTTGGTTCCATTAACAAGTTGGAACAGGTTTTATGACCGGCTCAGAGTTGCGTGTCATGAATGGGTTTGATCTAGGTTTCATACCCATGTGGTACAGGTTATGCATGTTCTTCCACAACATTGGCTAAGGCAGAAACTTAAATTTAGGCCTTTGGCTATCATTGTGTCCTTGATTTGTTGCGAAATTGTCTAGAAACTAGTACTGGTTGATATTGAATTCCAGGAACACTGGTTAGGTAAATTGTCAGCCAAATATAACCGAAAAATAATTGCTAAATATTAACCAATCAATAATTTAATGACATTAACTTGATAAGACTGAAGAGAGACCACCCGTAAACTTGAAAGCATGTCAATAAATGCCACTTTCTGATTGCTGCCATGGATGGTCTTTACACAAGGTAATAACTCAAGTTCTAAAAAGTCGGTACTTATTTTTGGCTGCTACCATTGATCATTCTCGTTCACCAGAGTATTCTTCGTCTGGGAACTTGACTAACCACTGATGTATGAGGATGCCATTGATGGACTTTGCACAATTTAATAACACAAATTCTAATTTATCTAAAGAGTCAGTACTTACATCTAATTTACTCTGTTGAATGTTTTTAATGTTGTCCATAGTGAACCTTTTACAGTGACCAAATCCTCCATTAGACAGAGCGTATCTACCTGTAAGATCAGTGTCTGCCAGTTTCTGTTTCAGTATCTCATTGTTTAAAGTTCCAATAAAATACAAAGCAAGGATTTTATGGTAATCTAGACTTCCCGATACATCAGAATCGTAGCCTTCACATATACACAGATTTGGCATTACTCTTGGAATCTGGCTACAAGTTCTTGCAGGATTTATACCTGCTAACAGGCCGTATTCAGAAACATTAAACTGTCGATTAAAATCACTGATCTTGCTGTTGAAGATCTCCCCTGATTTGTAAGTGTTTTTATTTATATGATGCATCTTTTCAATTAAGTAGAACAACGTATAATGTAAATCCATCACACTAATTAATCTGTGTTGGTTTTTACGCAAAGAACGTAACTGTTCGGCCGAGAAGAATGTTTGAACTCCCTGAGGGATTATGATGAATAGAAATGGATGAAACATCTCCAGCCGACCTTCGTTTCCAGTTTTAACGAAATCACCGTAAGTGTTGCCATGATCCGAGAGTATCACAGTTAACGTATTATGCATGTTACTAATGTGTTGTAAATAATCCCTGAGTGCCAGATCAAAGTACTGAATCCTTTTTCCTGACCCTTCATGTCCAACGTTTGTTTCAAAGAAAGAGACATAAGGCTGAGATTTGTATTGTTTTACCTCCATATACATCTTTAAGTAGTGCAATAAATATTCGTGCTGGTGTCGTCCATTGTAGCACACTTTATCAAGACCATGAAAAGGATCTGGCCTTTCATTAGTATGAAGAATATGGCAACTTGAAAACGTATTCCCGATACTATCTATTCCAGCGTCTTTTATTGCACTCATGAACTTTTGATGCAACTCGGTCCTATCTAAACTATGGTTAAACACAAGTAGATCCTTGGATAAACCCCATTCCCAGTACGGACATAGATCCTCCAGCCACAGAGTCGAGTATCCCAGTCGTTTCAGTGGTTTGAAGAATTCCGATATTGCCAACTTTTTAGATGGCATTTCCTGAGTACCAAAGGGGATCTCAAATGGATTAATATCGCCTGAGAACATAGTCTGTAAAGTTTCGAATGTCCGAGAACGAACACCTTGGACTTTTTCAAAATCAAAAACTAACGTATCGCCACTAGATACTAAAGAATCTAAAGTATGTACTGATCTTGGTAAAGAACGATAAAAATGATGCCGTGACACGGAATCAATAAATACTATGTTGATGTTAATGAATTTTTTTTTGTGAGCTGCTGATGAATCTGTATTGTAATAAGGCGGGAGATTCAAAATCTGTGGAGAGGATATATCATCGTCGCCACAAGCGACCATACAAAACCCGAGATTCTCATTACTGATGAGGTATTCTATGTGGTTCTGAAACTCGATCACTGACGAGTGAGCCTTCCACAACCAGTTACCAGTATTCACATCCATACGTCTCAGATGTAACGTTTTATCGCATGATGTTACATCACATTTAGCCTTCCACCTGCCTGGAGATCCCTTTGATATAATAATAATGAAATAATATTAGTAATGATAATAATAATAATATACTATAGGTAAATATCTAGTTATATTGTATACCTATTATGTAACAAGGGTTCTGATTGGCTTAGACGGACTGCACGAGACCTCCCGAAAGCGAGGCTGGGGTGGATATCACTCATTTCCTGCGACCTTACGTTCCAAACAACGTAACGTTATTTCCGTATTATTTGACCTACAGCTGCTCATACATATTTATAGGCTCTAACCAGCCATTAATGATAAATGCCGTTAATAAATACGTGAATACTCTGGCAAACACAACATAAGAAGAGCATTGTTAGCTAGAACAATTGAAGAGTCGTCTTTTGTCTTACATACACTTTTCTGAAGAGAGACTGAAGTTATTATAATTTAAAAAGATTCAATGGGTTTTTTTCCTTGACTTATGGCATGGTATACAATATAACAGTTGTCGACTTATGTTTCGATGAATATGATGTTTAGTCAACATAAGTCAATAACAGTATAATATACTTTCGTACTTTAAAATATGCACTACCTGATTAAAAGATATACTGAACAAACAATACATGTAGATACTAAAGGTGAAAGCATGCCTCCCCTTTTCAGAACACAAGTCAGTTATTTGAATTCCTTGATTTCAATATATACTACAACCTTATTACCTAATTAGTATTTTTGGTCATTTATTATTGAATTTATAAAACACATCTTATATTTTTGGTTTTAAGTCGCACTAACAGTATTCCAGTCATATTTAAACCTCCCAGTCACATTATCCTAACACTGGGCCAACCATTAATTTCCTGGAACTACCCTCTACATATGCAGAGCTCCAAGCAAGGGAGCTGTACTAGTACCATTTTAAACAACTTTGGTATATCACCACCTTGGATCATACCCACAACCTTGTATTCCCAAGGTTAACATTCTAACCATCGACTCAGACACCAAGAACAGTGAACTAAAGTATTCTAAAAGATTATAGCACAGAGGTGTAACAACATCCCTTTATTGATATGTTATTTCACTCATGCCTAGTTATTTATCTAAAATTCTAACACGATCTGGGGATTAATCCATATACGCATAGAGCAAACCAGGGCATGTATTATTACCGCAATAAAATATACCGGTCAAATTGGCTGTTACTATTTACGCCCTGTATCATGTGACATATTTATGAATGAATGAACGTAAACTTTATAGTAAAAACTTCAACGAGTCACGAACAAGGAAAGTTGCATGTGTATCCAGTGTTACAGCTATTAAGCATCTGGTTTTAGAAAATCCAATATACTCTCGAAACTAAGTTTCATAAAAACTTCTGATAATCAATTCATTTATATTTTCATTTCATGAAATAGATACCCTATACTAGTGTTAATAAAATTGTTTCAATGTTTAAAATGTGTTATTTCCTTCAGAAAATGGATGAAAATGGAATGTGCGCAGTTGAATAGCACGGGATATTATCGTATTTAGAATCGAAATAAAAACACACTTGTGATTAATTTTTCCGCATCCGAACTCCTGCCCGTGTTTTATTCACCGACAAAATATGTGAACAGATTTTTATTTCTTAAATAAATCATGGGTGTTTTACCGCTTTATATACTTAACACTTATTAAAGTATGACCATGCAAACAAACTCCTACATATTTTAAAAATGTGACAGTAATACAATGTATTTATCCTTGCAGATGTTGAAAACTCATGGCCACCGAATATTTTAACACTTAACATCAGATTAAATATGTATTAAGAAACTAATTTAAAACATTGATATACGCTTACCTCTATTTTACAATATGTTTTATCATCTCCACTTTTGCAAGCTTTCACAATATCAAGTTTTAAAGAGTAACCAAATAACTCATCAGCAATCTGGCAGGAGCTTGAAAGTGGCTTGATCCTCTTACATAGGGCTGGGTTAGCGTCCTCAACATTAGAGTTATTCTGAAACAAAACATTAAGAATACACTCAACCGGTAACCATTGCTAATACTTTTAGGAATGTTTAAATAATATTTTGATTTAAATATGCGTTCAATCTGAATCTTTACAAAATTTAATTCATGTTTTTTTTTCTAAATACACTTTTTTATGTTATGATTACTTAATATTAGGTCACTATTAAACCTTGTAGAAATACCTTTAAATGTGGTATTGGACACTCTGGTTTCTGTTCCATGTTCATCATCTGTCTTAGGAGACTTATCCGCTCAGCATCATGATTATTTCCATTGTTGACTAATGGTGCCATGTCGATATCTTCACTACCATGTTGCGGGCCATGCGGGGGTCTGTGGGGTTGAAATATAGCAACCAGCCAGTCAGTCCTAATTATTACCAGGACAATAAACAACACACCAATCACCTTCAGTGTAATACTGACATGCCTTCTTGCAGTTCTTCTCATCTCATTTGGTTGTGACATCTACCAACTAATACCTAGAACTGTAAGATCATAAGAATTCAAGGTGATTATTTTTATACATACAATGTCGATGTATGAACCAGTACTGATGTATGTACCAGTACCGTTATTATTCTATGTACTACATTCAAAATCACAATGAAACAACATGGATTGCCAATCATGGTGAATTTGTGTAACATATTATGACCAGAATTTGTGAAACATATTTATTTATTATTTGATGGATTTTAATTAAATAACAAGAGGGCCCAAAGGGTCCTAGGTCGCTCACCTGACATAGTGGTGGAAATTATGACCTCTACTGACTGCACAAGGCTTTCTATGATTTGACCTAGTGACCTAGTGTTTGACCCCAGAAGACCCAATATCGCACTTGACCAAGACAGTGTCTACACAAGCAAATTGTCGCTGGACGGCTGACGAAGAGTGATTACAAAAGCTCACTGTCACTTTGTGACAGGTGAGCTAAAAAGTGCCAACGCTAGAATTGATGCTTCTAACTGGCGACTACAAATAGAAAATCATGATCAGGTCGTTTCTTGCATCAGTCTTCTAGTTGGTCCAGTATTATGTGTTTTGTCTAGTTGGGTTCATTATATCATAATATACAGAGCTTGACACTACCTCATATATTTTCATGGAGGCCCAAAGGTCCAGCAGCCTATGGAACAAGCTGGTCCTACAAACATTTGGATACAAATGTATTATGTTACTATTTTCTTACCGTTTTTGTTATATTTTGAGCAATAAATAATTTTATGTGATTTTATTCAACAATGTCCATTATCAATTTATATGCTATATAAACGCTGAATAAATGGTTGGAATATTTTATCGTGACTGTTAACTACTCATTGACAACTTTTAAGTTTGTGATTAAAATAATTATCTATTTCATTTGAAGAACATCGTATAATTTATATACTTTTCTATCTGGTAAAAAGTAACAAAAGTCTATCTCAACCAAAATCTTGATAACATTATCAGATTATTTTGATAAGAAATGGTCTAACTTGAGTTGGACCAGTTTTGCTCCACAAACTTTGTTGGGCTAAGTGGTTTTAAGTGGATTTACTCTAGTTGGTCTAGTTTTGCCCCAAAGAATTCAGTGCAAAATAAGTCCAACTAGCAAATGTCATACTTTGCATAAATATTTTTAAAAATGAAATATATCATAATATTTCTTGTTTTATTTTATGTAAAATATGTAAAATATTTGTAGATAAGCTGAACTTGTAAAGAGAAAAACAGTTTTTTGCTTCTTCTGGAAAGTTGTGAAAATAGAGTTGGACCGTTTTTTATCCAAGCCCTCGATTTGAAACCTGGAATTTTCAGTGGTCAATGGGGCCACCTACATTCAATGAGTATTAAAGTGTTCCTCCATGAAAACAAATGGTCTCCTACCATCCAACCAGTGTTAGTTAGGCTCATTTAATAAAATATTTTGTTTTGTTTCAAGCAGCTGTGAATAACATTCAATGAATACAGACTAATGACATCCAATGAATTATCTCAGATGAATTTACCTGTTTAAAGGAATCAATAAGATCCACATCCGAGTCTGTACTTTTGATGTCCTCATCAGTATTTGATCAACGCAAACACATGTTTTAGATCGCTTAAACTATCAGTGCAACCTAGCCGTTCTAGCTCACTGTTTAATGTTTGTTAAACTTTCTGTAAAGATAAACAATAAGGAATGTTTGTTATGTTAAATTTTAAAAATCAGCAGTAAAAAAAAAATTCCTATACCACCAATATTCGATCAGTAAACAAAAATCGCTGTATGCGTATATTTATACAGAAACAAAATTTATTGCAAACGATAAAATTGTAAACAAGAGCTGTCCATTAGACAGCACACTAAACTATTCGCAGCCATTTGTCACATAATTCTAAATTCAAAACAGGTTATAAGTTATACAACTTAGTTTCAATGCAATAGCATTGACATTATATGAGATAGTAATTGATCTGAATGTAACTTGCACATAAAACTTTTACCAAAAATTGTCTAAGTAAGAAAGGAGCATACTTAAAATCAAAAAGTTATTGCACTTGACCAGTACTGTTGACTTATGATGATGACAAGTGTTGTAAGTTACAATGCTATGTCATTCATAGTATATGAGATATGGTATGAATGTAACTTTAACCAAGAAAAGACTAATTTTAAAAGGGGCACAACTCTACTTAAATTCAAAATGGAGTTATTGGACTTGGCCAGTAATGTTGACTAATTATATCACAGTTCCATTTAATGAATATTGGAAATGAATTGGTTCTCTTATTCTCAATACCACGATATTTATGATCATACCCGAATGAAATTTGGTATACTTGTGCAATAAGTATCAACAATACGTTGTCCACAGATTTGTAACTGTAAGTGTAACAGTTTTTGAATTAGAGCAAAAGTCCACGTAATTCTGGACCACCCCTCATACTCCATAAGGTGCTAAATTAATCTTAAGAACTGGTTAACGCATAGTAAGCCATACCGTTACGGTATAATGATCACTTCTACTGAATAGTGCTTTCACTTAACACTTACATCTTCATTTACAACAATTGATTTAAACAGTTTTTAACCAAAATCAAAACTACCTCTATTTGAGGAAGTATAAGTACCCTCTGTAGAAAAATTTATACCTCTGTCACACTCCACAAGTCATCCAGATCTGGAACCACTAATTGTGAGAATTTATTGTTTCTACTCGAGTAAACAAACGGTGAACGCCCAACCGGTATCAAGGTCAAATAAGTAAAATTTACAGTTCCGTAGCTAAATTTAGGTTGTGATAGAATTTTGGAAGTATGAGGATATGTTGAAAGATTGCAAATAATATCTACTTAACCAGATGACCACAAAAATAATCTATGATCTAGTCCAAGGTCTTTGATGATGATCATTCCATTTAAAAAGGTCGATATGTCAGTGTAATAAAAGACCATTTAGTTATGGTATGCAGAACATATCTACGATCGCACTTATACTTGGTAACTTACTTTATAATCTGTTTATGATCTATAGCACATTAGAGAAAACATGAAAATTAAGCAGTAAGAATGTTTGACAAATTAAAAGACTGATCACTTATTGTTATTCATTCATAAGAGATAAGTCTTTACAGCTGACAAATCCTTTAAGTCAATAAAAAGCATTGCTAATACTTACCTTAGAGTTCGATAATGCATCACAACGTAAACAACTACAAATGGCGTTTATTTAAAAGGGGAGTAAACTCTAGTTAAATGGAAGGTATAGCGACCGTATTGTGCCCGTTGGTAGTCCGGGTAGTCATCGACACTCGATTTAAACAATTTGTCTCTCTCCATTTCAACACAGACCGGTAAAATAGAGTCTGATAACAACACCGAAGCCAACATCCTGAACAAACAACTTCAGTCAATTTGGTCTGATCTCTTTTTAAAAGGGAGCAATACATTGGGTGTCTTATTTGGCATTCTTCCCAGCGTCCATTAAAAAACTTGCAGACGACGTGTGTTAATCCCCCCGGATCTGGAATAAAGATAAAATCTAAGCCTACGCTGTTTCATATTTATTATTGTTATTCTGCCGTACATTAACATGTATTGTAGATGTTATTTCATATTCTAACACGATCTGCGGATTAATCCATATACACATAGAGCAGACCAGGCCATGTATTATTACCGCAATAAAACATGGTATCAAATTGGCTGTTACTATTTACGCCCCGTGTCACGTGACATATTTATGAATGAATGAACGTAAACTTTATAGTAAAATCTTTAACGGAACGCGAGTTGCACGAGTATCCAGTGTTACAGCTATGACGCATCTATTTTTAGAAACTCCAATATACTCTGGAAATTAAGATTCATAAAAACTTCTGATAATCAATTCATTTATATTTTTCATTTCATGAAATAGATACACTATATTCGTGTTATTAAAACTGTTTTAATGTTTAAAATGTGTTGTTTCCTTCTGAAAATTACGAAGGTCGTTATCATTAACGAGGGAGGTACATTGTAATTGTACCAGCTAATAGGCCACTCAATTTCAGCGTGGAATTATGTTCTATGTCAAATGGATGAAAATGGAATGCGCACAGTTAAATAGTGCGGGATATTATCGTATTTAGAATCGAAATAAAAACTCGTGATTTAATTTTTCCGCATCCGAACTCCTGCCCATGTTTTATTCACCGACAAAATACGCGAACAGATTTTTATTTCTTAAATTAAATTTCTAGGTCACCGGTGTCAATGAATTCTATTTTAGCACTACAAGTAGCTCCATATAAAACTTTGTAGAGTGACTAATTGGATATATTCAATTTTAGTGTATGTTTGATCAACACACCAGGACGTACACACGCATGTTAATTAAACTCCGTGATCTACATGTAGAATAAAACTTGTCTAGATCCAAACAATGCCGATACAGCTAGGAGGAAACAAAATTGGCCATCGTCTCCTTGGAAATATTTCAAGTTTCTTAATACCCATTTTGGAATTACGATGTTGTGATCTGCTATGCTCGTAAATCATAGATACTGGTCGAAAATTCGATAAACCCGGTTTTACGCTCGAAAACGTAAACTATGGTTCACGTCGATATCTTACATTTACGAGCGTGAACCTATGCCGTAGTTTACGAACTACAACCCATGTTTTCGACCGTTATTACTATATTTTCGATCGAAAAACAGCTTAGCTTGCAAAAGCTTCGAAAATCTTAATCCTAGTTTTTCGACCGTGAACCATATACATGTAGTTCACGTAATAATTAGACAAACGAAATACATGTCAGGTATATAAACAACGGATTAAAGGGCTACAAACTAAACAGTCAGTGCCTTTGACAAAAATATTAGAACAAACGAATGTAGTCAAGAATTGTACCAGTGATCGAGACCGTGGCTGATTTCATCCAGCAATAATAATTGCCTTTCTATTCTCATGTTTCGTTGCCTGACAATGGATAATATTTGCTATTGTCTGATATGCTTGCCTTGTCATAAAATATGGTGTTTGAACACTCAACAATAAAATATGTATGGAACCTATATGAGTGCTTCTGATACGCTTAACAGTGCTCATGTGCTTGCATACTGTTTACATGTGCTATTCCGTTGTATGGTACCGCTTCGGGTGTTCCTGATACTTCTAACAGTGCCAATATAGTCATTAACGCTGATCTGTAATAAGTGGACTAGTTGTGGTATGTCTTACTTATTGACCATTTGGGGTTTAGTGTACATCAAAACCCCCAGAACTGTTTCAGACTGGGTGCCGGAGGGAATAATTAAAGAGACACGGAGACGTACGTACTGGTGAAAATGAAAAAAGTAGGCTTCAACTCATGGACAATAACAACCAGAGCAGCTCTTAACATTTACACAGGTCCGATAATTTGCTGATGACAAATTAAGCTGTTTATCTTACTAACGTTACCATTACCACTACATGTTTTTGCAAAGGGTAACATCAAGGTATTGGCACCTTATAGAAATGGGAAAGTAAATGTATTTCAAGGCAAGCAAGTGCCATTGAGATCTTTGCAAATGACAAATTAAGTCCTTGAAATCTCACGAAACTAACACTGAATAAAACATTATTACATAATATAATCTACATTGCAAGATACTTTATCCTGCCAGTAATGTCAAACACCTTGGTGTAGACACAACAAAAAACCTATCCTTTAGCGTTCGTGTTAACAAAATGTGCACAACAGCAAACATACAGAACCCTTTGTTTATGAAACGTTATAGTTCTATCCTAACTCTTAAAAAAGAATAGAAAACGCATTCGCAGTCTGGTGACACTGCACTAAACAAAACATCAATGACATGGAAATGGCCAATAAGTTAGATACACGACAGTGAGCCTCACTATGAAATAAGTGTCCCTGTTAGGTGCCATATAATCTCCATGTGTTAGAGCAATTTCTAACATCACTGTAACATATTTTTGGGAATAGTGGTACAGAGACATATTTAAACAATGCGGGCTGTAACATCAAGTCTGTTTTGAAAGTCAGGGTAACTATATATAAAAATTATTAAGGGTGTTTATTCGGTTAAAATACTGTGTTTGAAAGGCGACGTCATCATAACGTCATATATATATGTGTGCAGCGCGATCCGCCTCCATGGTACATTTAATGGTTAATAGATTTTTTTTATTTTTCAACTAAATGCTTTGATCTTTCGCATATTTGTCAGTGATAGATGAAATGTTTTTTACAGAAATTAGTTTCTAAATTTCTGCTATAAAAAAGGTCCTATTATTTATTGAACACACTACAATGTACGTATATATATATTGAAAAGACTTAAGCACATTGTGACATCGTGACATTAAAGATAAACAATAAATGTACTGTTCAATTTTGTTATATTTCTAGTTACTGATATAGAGGTCAAAGTCGATTTTCTCAAAATAAACTTTTAACGGTAGACTTAGAACATTCTGGAATTGAGGTGACGGAATGTATGTCTTGTAGGCAGGGGATTTTGCTGACTGCGGACACGACCCTATATTGCGGCGTATAAAAACATATTTAGAAGTTCAATATTACCAATAGTTAACTTTTAGTTAATTAACCCATACAAGCCTTTGTCCACAATTTGTAGTTAAATTTATAAAGTTGTGCTTTTCACGGAAGTGGTCAAGTGAATGCAGGTTTTGGTGACGGTTAGAGATGCGTAAATAAGTTTATATTGTGAGTCCCCTAAGAACAGTGTTCGAGCGAAGTGAGCTAGAAAACATACACTGTTACATGAGCAACATGCACACAGCCCCATTATATAGACTATTTGATAATATTCACTGATACAGTTATTGTGCGTGCGAAACGAGCTAGAAAAGGCATTGTATGTCTGAACTGTCATGATAAATTAATATATACAAATATTTTTCCTTTTGTATTTGTAAGAAAAGTTTCTATGTAAACCACATAAAATAGATTACAATATACATCCACTGGAGCTGTGTTACATGCATACATGTATACATATCAATAATCATATCGATCGGTAGTCCGCAAAAGCCACACTTTTTTAGTCCGCGCGTACGATTCAGCACAGTGATTTTATGCAAATAAACTTCATAACGAGGTCGACCACGTGACCAGTACGTCATAAACCATTGAAGCGCCATTTTGAAGAAAAAAGGAGAATGTCGCTGCAACTTCGGCTGAATTTAAGAACCCAATGTAAGTACATGCTAAGACATTTATGGGGACTTGTTTGTTTCGTAATGGCCTATCAGCTGCCCCTGTTTTGATCTCAATCGTGGTGTTTATTTTACGAAAATCGCGTATTGTGTGAGCCGGGTAGTGCTTGGCGGGTGATTCCATTTTTGTATTTTGTAAACAATGTTTACGAAAAAACACGTGTTTTGTGCAACTCGTAGACATACCCTAGATATGTAAAAAAGATGTATATAAAGTTTATGTCACCAAATAAGAAAATGCAGCAGCATATTTGGACCGATCCATTTTGTTTTTGCGGGGGTGTCAGGTTCTATGGTTACGACAAGTCTACTTTCAGTTTCGAATTCTAATGCAATTTTACAATTTTTAAGTGATTAATGCAATTCCTTTTACTTGATTTTGGAACGATTAAGGTTATTATGTTGTTAACATTTCATATTGCACATTTTAATTCTGATCAACCAGAAGACAGGCTTCAAATTTCACCTTTGTTGAAATGGACCAGTCCACTTAGGTGCTGGACATGCAGTTTCATTGTTTATTTTGAATATAATGAATGACATTGAAATCTGACTATAGATAAATATATACATCCGCGATCAAAAACAAAATTGTCTTTTTTGTCTGCTTAACAACTTTAATGAAACTGAAGTTATATGATCATGTGGTACGTCTACGTGGGAAGTTTGTCCGACTCTAATTTAAGCCTAAATTTACAATGCCTTTTAGGTGGAGTCTCGGGCATATCATCACGCACATGTTTCCATCCAGAACCCGTATTCTTCTGCTATTTACATAACCTTCCCAATGTGGTTTGGCTTGTGTTTTCCTAGGAGGAACCAGAAATCTTAATGGCTATCATCATCGGGTTCTTGCAAGATGCATGTATCCAGAGATTTTTATGCCCCCGTATCGATAGATCGGGAGGCATATAGTGATTCACCTGTCCGTCCGTCCGTTCGTCCGTCCGTCCGTCCGTCCTGGTTAACCCAAATTGACCGTTTCTTCTAGCATTAATATGGCTTGCTACAAAGCTTTTATACTTGCATGGATGTTGTATATGAACACTCTCCACACACCTGTATCACCTAACCCCATTTTGACCTTCACCTTGACCTAATTTTGGACTTATTTATAGACAAGGCTTCCACAGGGGGCATAAGCGTTTATTGAACGCAGTCTTGTTTTGTCTCTTAGGGAAAGGGTCCGGGTCCGTTCAGATTGGGAATTTTGCGTTGTGACAACTTGAAATTGGGAAATTGCGTGAAGAAGAAAGGCCTAATAAAACAGAAAAAAAGATTACATGTGACTGTTCACTGGTTTCTTTGAACGTTTGTGCTTGACCTCTTGTTAAAAAAGTTATCATTTTATGTCCTACTTTGAAAATTTTATACTTGCCTTTACCTTGTGTGTTTTTGTGTGATGGCTTTATTACACTTCTGTGGCATCAAGCATGTGATAAGGCAAGCAATAAAAGTCCCCTGCTCAAAATATTTTTTGACCATCAGAAAAAAATGTATTCTATGAAAACATTGGGTATGAAAGTATGAATTGCAAAATGTCACAATGTTTTCAAAATGAATATCAAAACAGTATAACTAGTTAAGTGCATATCCAAATCAAAAATTATTCACCCAAAATATTTAAGAACATTATTTTACCTACCCTGGCAACCCTTATTGTCGGGAATGAGAAACAAATTTTTTAGTTATTAAACAGTGTTTCATTTGTCTCTTAGATTTGTTGACTGAATAAACATAATTATATTAATTTGTAATTTCAATTTCAGAAAAAAATGTCCAGCTCAAAATCATCTCGGAGGTAAGGATTATTTTCATGTCATAAATTTTACGCTTTTGCCTCAACACATTTTGTCAAATAATAAGATATTGCTTTACATATCATACAAAATAAATCAGTTAAAATTATTACCGCTAGTATTATGTAAGAGATGGTGCCGTGTTGCATCTTCTAGGCCATGTGATGCATGCTAAAAGTTGAAAGTTAGCATCTTTTATATATGATTCATATTGAAGAAATGCACAAGTCAACATACGGCACACAAACCATTTTAAATTTAATATGAAAATTTCTGTTTTAAATAAAAATAAAAAGCTTAGTTTTAAGAATTCCCAATTTATTTTGAAAAATCCCATTTAACTTTAAGGAGTGTCTTGAATTTTCCAAATTAGTCCCCTACTAGTACCTACCCAACTATTTCATAAAACATTGTTGGACATTTGATGACTCATTGTAGGAGACTGGAAGGGTCGGTGAAGATCAAGCTTCATCGTTCGGCCAAGGAATCCTCTGCTAATGGAACAGAAAACAGTGAAGAAGAATTGATTAACCTGAGTAAGTGATTTATAATTATATATAAACATTATACTGTTTTGCAGATGTCGTTTGTCCGTCAATCAGTAGACCAAATGACTTCAGGATGATTATTACTCTTAATACTTCAGCCTAGATAATTTAGTATGGTGGTTAATCAATGACCAGCAGATGACCTTCCATGATTTTTGGTTTGAAGGTCACAGGGACCTCAGACTGCAAACTGATTCAGATCAAATGCATGGTCATTCGGCTATTTCCTGCCATATTGACCAATGACCTCCAACTTTGAGGGAAGTCTAAAATTACTTCTGGATTACCAACCAGTTTAATCTCTAGTTGGATGTCAGAAAAGCGTTGCACAAAGTTCATACAGGCCTTGAAAAGTCCTTGAATTCGGTTTCAACATTGAAAAGTACTTGAATCTAGTGCTACCTTGAAAAATGCCAAAATGGTACTTGAATTTAACTGAACATCCTTGAACTCAGGCATACAGCCTTGAATATCCATAAAAGCTAATTGATGATGTCAAAATTGCACAGTTAATATCTGCCTAGATAAGAAATAGAAAAACACTCTTTTTCTCAAAAATTAAAGTACATAAATGCGAATGTCACTGTTATTTGATGAATTGAGCACTTGCATAGAGTATAAAGTGGCAGTAAATAATTACATTTTCGTACAATTTAGCCATGGCGAATGTTTGGAAAAACACCGTGAAAATGCATATTCTACCTTGAAAAGTCCTTGAATAGTCCTTGAATTTTGGTATGATAATTTTGTATGAACCATGGTTGCAGAAATGAAATAAAAAATACTGACTGAGATTCGAACCAGGGACCTCTTTTAAAGCAAATAGTCTAGAGCTTTTGACTGCTGTGCTAACATTATTATTGCAATGTTATTTTATATATTTTAGATGACTCTGGAAGTGAAGACAGTGCAGCCAGCAAGGAATATAAACCAAAGATACGTAAAGAGTCACAAACATTAAACAAGTCTGTCCTTGCTCTTCCTGATGGTATGTAACACACACTAAGGTCTTAATCTATATATACAAGCTCTGATTCCACCCAAAACTTAATCCAATCTTTAATAAATGCTTAAAACAAAAAAAGGTATTTAGTTAACATTTACTTCCTAGCAAGAACCTCAGGGCTACTTGCTTGAATTCAGGCTTGAATTTGATAAATAAGTATATATTTGGGCTAGTTAAAATTTAACAATTTACAATGACTATTATCTGTATAGAGATGTCCAGGAAGTGGTATTCAAACTTTATTCTGAAACTATATCAAAGTATGTCGCTGTTCTTGACAAACTAAAAAAGCAGTGTCCATACATACTTCATAAACAAATATACTTGTTTCAGCAAAAATTGACCAAACAACAAATGCTTGCACTATAGTCATTTAAAATTTGAATTCAGATGACAAATGAAATTATCTAACTTTGGTTGTAAAACATTGAAAATAATGCACATCTTTGCAAAATTCATTAGATTCACTTCTGACTTATAAAAGTCTTGACGTTCATCAAACAATATTATCTCTGCTCTGTGATTTGTTCAAGATCATTTGCTGCAGTATTTTACAGTATATTTATTACACTGAAGAAGAGAAGTAATTCCCCGAAACATGTCTGTAAGATGATTAAAAATTTCGGAAAGTTGCAGCTGATTTTTTTTTGAAGTACATTATTTCATGACATTTATTTCAGATCTTAAGAAGTTGATAGATCGAGTATTATGTTGTTCTTGTGGAAAACAGTTAAATGTTATGAATGCTGGCGCTGTGCGTAAACATCCCTGGTTGAAAGTGGTAACATGTAAGGTAAGTTCAGATGCTAAGTTCTATATACACATTGTAGCATCATTATGTTTGTCAGATATCTAGTAGCCTATTATATACACCGGTAAATGTATCATTGATAAAGAGTAAAATTTATGTTATCTTAGAAAGGTACATTTGAACTTAAGTGGTCAGATTTTCATGGTATCATAAACAAGAATTTGCTTTCGATATTTTCATTAAGTAATTACATTCATAGACAACATCGTTAGAACTACCTCCATGCAAAATCCCGTCGAAAGAGATTAACTAGTTGAAAAAGTTATGCCATGAAATGTATACCATAGTGTCCAGTCAATCACTGAGGTGCATTCAATAGAAACGACAATGCTATTGTAAACAAGAAAAACGAAATTGATTTCACGCCCTATGTGTTCATTTTCTTATTTATGGGCATATTTTTAAAATATTTATATCAAACTAAAGACGAAGCTCTCTAGTTTCTGATTATGTTATAACATTTAAAATAACACCAGTATTAATTTAATGTTTATTAAAAATACTGTATTCCTAGAAATGGTTTCACGCATTTTAAGTTGGCGACTTTCGCGAGAGGTATCATTTCGGGAAGTTTAATAGCCGCGAAAATGTTACCTCCAACAAATCCGTGAACGTTTCTAGCTTCTTCATACTAAAATCGCAAAATCATTCGACGAAGGATAATTGTACTTGCGCATACATGACGTGGGAACTTCTGTAAATAAATCCATCTTTATAAAATCTAAGATTAATTGCGTTAATTATCTCAATTTAGACATCAATTTCGATCCTGTAAGAATCGTGCATATTTTAGGCTGTGTAGACATAAACACTGATGACGTAGCGTGTAATGTGCATGCTTTCCAACTTGTTTCATGAGCCATCAGGGAGATTTACGATTTTTGTCCGTGATATTTTAACTTTCATCCGTGAGATTTCAGATGTGCAAAGGGAGGTAAACCTTATTAGGCTCATGAACGTATTTTCGGTCCGGATACAGACTTTAACCATTCCTTAAAATAATGGCTGCCGATTTCCGCGAAATTTGCAATCTGTTTTACCTGAAATTAATGATTAGACATGCAATATTGCTTCAGTTAATGGTGAACTGTAAAGAAACATGCTGGCATGACCAATTGATGACCTTATTCCTTCGCTTGATAGATCAGTAAATAGCCAAACTCAATAAATTCCCACGCCATTGCCTGATGTTGAACTGACCTGCTGCGCTTGATTGGTATCAATTACTGATACGGATCATTAACACATGCCTTGTACCTTGTAAATTTGGAAATAGCTGGACATCGGCTGTTTTCTGAATGATTTATCGTGATAAACAATTTACAAATGCAGACTTATGCCAGTCTGGGTTTTTCATGAAATGTCCGGGGCTCGCAGGTTTGACACGCGGGGTTGGTAACCATGAATGTGCTCAATGTAAACAAGCACGGGGGTACATGGGTGGGGTGTTAACATTCAGTTTACTTTTACATACGAAAGTTTGTTTTTGTCATGATTAAAGTCAATGTATTCCTGTTACAGGTATTTACAATAATCATTTCACATTTATTTGTTTAACATATGTTTGGTGGTTAATTTATAATAATAACTATTTACTGGTTTATGTTGACAACACCTAGTGAAAACACTTTATGAAATCCTTTGTTATGAAGAGATTAATTGATCATCGTAATTGTTATCAGGTCAGTTAAGGTCACAATCAATTAAATTTAATCGAGTATACAAGGATGGTGATGACAAACAGTCCAATTAAAATTGCGAGATGTGTCAAACATACCTGTATGCCGTAGCGACTTTAGTTTCGCGGAATTCGCGGACCTTATGATTCCGTGAAAATTTGTAGCCGCGAATATGCCGACGGTATGAAAAACGCGAAAAATTGTATCCGCGAAAGTATCTAGGAATACAGTAAACTGCACCTCAGTGACTGTGTGGTCAATTTCCCGTGTTATAACCCTTTTTAGCTCACCTGTCACAAAGTGACAGAGTGAGCTTTTGTGATCACACTTCGTCCGTCGTCCGTCCGTCTGTCCGTCCGTCAACAATTGGGTTGTGTCCTCTCTAGAGGTCACAATTTTGGCCTAATCTTTATGAAACTTGGTCACAATGATCATCTCAACAAAATCTAGGTCAAGTTCGATATTGGGTCATCTGAGGTCAAAAACTAGCTCACTAGGTCAAATTATAGAAAAACCTTGTTTTAAACCTTTCAACATGTAGTCTTCATGGTCACTAAACTCTGCTGTAACTCTCTATGCTCTATACATACAAGTAAACTTTCATCAACCAATGAAAATGTGTATCAGGGTTCACAGCAGTTTTGTAAAGGTCAAATATCAAAATATTCTAGTATTTAAAGCAGGGTGTGAATTGTAACGGTTAAGTGGAAATCAAAGCGCTGTAGGGAGCGTAGACATTATCCTGAGGGTCATGGGTTCAAACCCCACTGGAACCATAATTTTTATTTTTTTATTTTTTTTGAGTGTTTAGGTATTGTTTTGTCTGTAAAGCATTTATTTGTACATTTTCTTGATGGTCGTGGGTTCAACCCCCACTGAAACCATAATTATTTTTTTTTTAAGTGTTTAGGTATTGTTTTGTCTTTATAACATGTATTTGTACATTTTCCTGATGGTCGTGGGTTCAACCCCCACTGGAACCATAATTTTTTTTTTTATTTTTTTTTTTAAGTGTTTAGGTATTGTTTTGTCTTTATAGCATGTATTTGTACATTTTCCTGATGGTCGTGGGTTCAACCCCCACTGGAACCATAATTTTTTTTTTTTTTTTTTTTTGAGTGTTTAGGTATTGTTTTGTCTGTAAAGCATTTATTTGTACATTTTCCTGATGGTCGTGGGTTCAACCCCAACTGGAACCATAATTTTTTTTTTTTTTTTTTTTGAGTGTTTAGGTATTGTTTTGTCTGTAAAGCATTTATTTGTACATTTTCCTGATGGTCGTGGGTTCAACCCCCACTGGAACCATATTTTTTTTATTTTTTTTGAGTGTTTAGGTATTGTTTTGTCTGTAAAGCATTTATTTGTACATTTTCCTGATGGTCGTGGGTTCAACCCCAACTGGAACCATAATTTTTTTTTTTTTTTTTTTTGAGTGTTTAGGTATTGTTTTGTCTGTAAAGCATTTATTTGTACATTTTCCTGATGGTCGTGGGTTCAACCCCCACTGGAACCATATTTTTTTTATTTTTTTTGAGTGTTTAGGTATTGTTTTGTCTGTAAAGCATTTATTTGTACATTTTCCTGATGGTCGTGGGTTCAACCCCCACTGGAACCATAATTTTTTTTTTTTTTTTTTTTTTTTTTAAGTGTTTAGGTATTGTTTTGTCTTTATAGCATTTATTTGTACAGTTATATGGAGGAAATATATTCCAAAATATTTTGTTTAAAATATAGGTCAAATCATAGAAAACCCTTGTGTAGTCAGTCACCAGAGGTTACAATTTCAACCTAATCTTTATGAAACTTTGTCACAATGATCCTGTCAACAAAATCTAGGCCAAGTTCGATTTTGGGTCATCTGGCGTCAAAAACAAGGTCACAATGTCAATTGACATTTTCCTGAGGGTCGTGGGTTCAAACCCCACTGGAACCATAATTATTTTTTTAAGTGTTCAGGTATTGTTCTGTCTTTATAGCATGTATTTGTACAGTTATATGGAGGAAATATTTTGTTTAAATTATGGGTCAGATCAAAGAAAAACCCTGTGTAGTCACCAGAGGTTACAATTTCCACTTAATCTTTATGAAATTTGGTCCTAATAATCATCTCAACACAATCCAGGTTAAGTTTGATATTAATTAAGTCATCTGGGGTCAAACGCTAGGTCACATGGTCAAATCATGCAAAAACTTGCAATAGAGGCTGAATTTCCTTAAATTTTATTCAGAAAATGTGTAGGATCACCATAGGGGTGTGCATGCACAAGTACGACAGGTGAGCGACCTAGGGCCCTTTGGGCCCTCTTGTTATGCCCCCCTATCGATAGATGGGGAGGCATATAGTGATTCACCTGTCCGTTCGTCCGTCTGTCCCGGTTAACCCAAATTGACCGTTTCTTCTAGCATCATAATGGCTTGCTACAAAGCTTTCATACTTGCATGGATGTTGTATATGAACACTCTCCACATGCCTGTATCACCTGACCCCATTTAGACCTGCACCTTGACCTAATTTTGGACTTAGACTTATTTATGGACAAGGCTTCCACAGGGGGCATAAGCGTTTATTGAACACAGTCTTGTTAAGATATAAAAACAAGTATATAGTTTGTTTACTCTATTAATGATACAGTTACCTGTGATTATATACTGAAGGGTTTTCATTGATATTTTTGTTGAGTGTCCGGAGGCTAGCCTACCATTCTTGCCAGTTTAGGGAGTCCTTGGTGAATATTTGGAGACCAAATATATTTTCATAGCTATTCTTCTACTTGATGGCAAAAATATAATAATACACATCATTACAGACTAACAGTAAATTCAGTAATTTCTTGAATGTATGGTAATAATGTGTAAATTTTTACAATTTAATGTCTTCAACAGCTTGCATGAAAAATATGTTTTGGGGTCTTACTGATGCATGTCAGTTTATAAATGTGAATCCTTGGCCTAAAAATTGTGTTTAATATAAAGGAATGCTGAAATATTGTTATATATTCTTGTGTGTGTCCTATTCTGTTTAAGCCACGGTCATACCCTTCCACAGGAATTTGACAAGAGTGTTGATCTTCCTCCTGTCCACATGTGAATAAGTTGCTGGTTCCATGTGAAAGGCTAAGATAGAACTGGTTGGATTCAGAACAGGAAAACGGGTTGAAATTGCAGTCGCATATAACTGAAAACTTGTTGAGAAACGGCATTTAACCTGAAAAAAACAAATAAACCAACTGATTCTGTCTATAACTGATTCATGAATACTTTTATAAAATATATACTTGGTCTTACAGATTTAGCATTCCTTCACTTCAATTTCATTTTCAGAAATGTTACAAGTTTTTGCGAAGTGGTCCATTTACCCGTGACGATGATGGTACAGATGAGCAGTGTCGATGGTGTGGTGACGGAGGGCGCCTGTATGGATGTGATTTCTGTCATAACTGTTTCTGTCGATCATGTATCAAGCGTAACTTGGGACGTTCAGAGGCAACTAAAATGGAGGAGGACGGTAAAATAAACTACTAATATTTACTTAGTTTTGAAGCTTAAAGTGGATGATTTGTGTCCGTATTAAGATTGTGATTTAATCTTACAGTTGTTACTAATTAACTTGTTTATATTCTTATCAAAAATATGCAGAATAACCTTCTCCTTAAAATATACATATTATTTATTATCACATAAATACTGATATTCCATGTGAGAACAAATGATGGAACAATGTTCTCCAACACGTGTGATAACAAATGCGTTACGTCACCAACTCTTTGGTGCGAACACGTAATGACGCCAGCTTAAATACGTTCTTATTGACGTTGTATTGATTCGGTAACTATGGTAATGTGATAAAAATAATCTGTCATGAGAACATTTCTTAAACTCGTCACGAAAACAAATTATTAAGCTCGTCAAAGGCTTGCTTAATAACCTGCTTTCTAGACTCATTTAAGAAATGTTAATCTCCAAAGACAACTCATGATGGATCCTATATTTATAAATCCTGTTCATAAACTTTAAGTGCATTTCAATATGATAAAAATAACCATTTTACCTGCAATAATCTTGCAATTACTTATACCTGCAAGCATTTTGTGAGGGGGTATGCTGGAGTTAATTGTTGATCTGGTAGCATTTGATAAGGGAACTCTTACTTTGTCTTGCGGTCGATTTTATGAAACCTTATACTGTTGATGATGATTGGTACTGCTTGTTGTACTTGACATACTTTTTGGCCCCATAAATCATGAATTGAGGGTTCTCATTGATGTTATATACTGGCCTACTGAAACGGCATGTACTGTCTGCTAAATTTAACTACAAATGTAGATGCCCCACAAACAGATAAATGTCTTGTCTTTTATGAATGGGCGGGACAGTAGCTATCCAGTAGATGTTTAAACATCATATATGAACCCTCACCTTTGGGTGGGATTCATACATGCGACCCCAACAATTGTGGTGTCTTGCTCTGTAGAAACAGCGATCATACCAACTGGCTACCAAGAAAATTCCAATAAAAATTGCTTAAATTTTATGAAGCTGATTTGACCATCATTACATGAGATATAAGGGGATAAAAATTGTATTATCTAAAATTTTAACAACTTAGTTGCTTCATCAAGGTTAGGGTTAATGTACAGTTTTAAATATTTAATGTAACATCAACACTAATTTCAGATGGAAGTAAATGGCATTGTTATATGTGCAAACCGAAGAAGATTCGTGGTTTGGTCTCGGATTGTAGTAAAATTTTAGATTATATTGCAACGGAAGAAAAGAAGGACAAAGAAAAGGAAGAAAGAAGAGTGCAGAGGGAGAAAGAAAAAGCAGCTGCACATGCTGCCAAGGTTAAAGAAGAAAAGAGAAAAAATGGGGACTCAGAAAAGAAAGGGGATAAAGGTTCGGCCAAGAAAGGGTTTCCAGCCCCTAAAGACAAATCTCAAATTGCTGTTCCAATAAAATCTGAAAAGAAGGAAGAAAAGGTAGATAAGAAACCTGACACGTCAATCGATAAAAAAGAAAGTGCACCCGAACTTATTGTACTAGATGACAGTCCTTTGAAAATAAGCCAGCATCATAGAGCCCGAGCATACAAACCTGACCAAACAACAGGAGTAAAGCAAGTGCAGAAAGCGACCAATGGGGTGCTTGAAGTAACTGTTGGCCCTAAAAACAGCAAGCCTATTGTTAACATTACAGGTGGCAGACCACAACAAGCACAGTCTAATCGGCCATTATTAGCTGGAATGCTGGGTCAAAATTTGGTTGTATCTGGTTTAAACAGAGGTATTGCTAATAAAAGACCACCTCCGAATGATCTTCAAGTGCTAAAGAATAATATTCTCCCACTTAATATTGACGCTGCTATAGACAAAATGATGCCTATGACACAATCATTTAATCTGTCATTGAATTCAGTAAAAACTGATATAGCCATTGCTAAGCTGTCTCAAGTAAACATGTACCAGGCAAGACAGAGAGCGTGTAGTCAAATTAGAAATAGTTTAGAATACTATTTGAATGGTATTCGTGAAGTATGGGGTGTTCAACTTGTTTCTAATAGTAACACACCTTCAGCTGAGGGAAGTGGGGAACCTGCAACTAATCTGTTGAAAGCTGCAATGGGACTGCCAAATACAGATAATAAAGCCACACTGTCGAATAATGATTCTAAAGTCACTAGCACTCCAATAAAATCTAAAGAATCTCTACCTGATCCAAAGTTAAATGAATCAGTGATTCCAATTGAAATTGATTCACCTACACCTGTGAAAGAAGCCACTGAAGAGGTAATGGAAGTAGAAGATAATGAATCAGACGATGCTGTGTGTATTGATAAGCCCAAAAAAGAGACTGAAAATGATAAAGATCCAGAATCTGCTGAAAAAGAGACTGAAAAAGATAAAAGTGAAGAACCAGAGTCTCGAGTCGATGATAAGAAGTCTGCTGAAGCTGATGATAAAGTAAATGGAGAAAACAGTGTAACTGAAATGAGTGATGCTGAAGATAACAATGAAGACGACAATATTGAAGATAATACTGAATCAGAAGGAGGTGAGACTAAAAATGATGAACATGTTAAAAGTAAAGAAGATGGTGATACATCTGGACCAGAAATAAATTCCTCCAAAGATAAGGACACTGAAAGAACAGATGAAATTGATGAAGACAATTCTGAAAAAGATGATGACATTGATACCAAAAAATCTGAAACAGTTAAAGACAAATCTGGAAAAGACAAAAAGTCTTCAAAGAAGGCAGAAAAGAAATCTGGAAAGGAAGATAAATGTGATGCTGGTGAAGAGAGTGGTGCAGAAGAAGACAATCTAGTTAGTGAAAATACTGCAGCAGAATTGGAATTGTTGAAAGAAATGGCTGATGAATTGAATGAGAAAGAGGACAGCGATGATGAAGAAGAAGCTCAACCAAGAAGATCTAGTCGAAGTCGTAAAGTTGCAGAATCAGAAACAAAAGATGATGAAGATAATGAATCACCTAAAAGAAGGTCAAGTCGACAAAGGACAAAACCTGAAGAAAAATCAGATAAAAAGTCAGATAAGGACGGTGATAAAGCTAAAACTGAGAGACAGAGTCGAAAGACAAGAACAACTGAGAGTGATAAGTCG
This sequence comes from Spisula solida, assembly GCA_947247005.1. NCBI lineage: Eukaryota > Metazoa > Mollusca > Bivalvia > Venerida > Mactridae > Spisula > Spisula solida. The sequence goes on along the minus strand of OX365950.1, from coordinate 21,622,740 downwards.
AAGGAAAAGGCAAAAGATGTTGACGAAGAAGAGAATAATTCAACTGAAGAAGAACCTGTAAAAACGAAAAGTAAGAAGTTAAAGGACAAATCAAAGTCTAAAGATGCTACTGAAGAAGGTGATCTTTCAAATGAAGAAGAGGTCAAAACGAAGAGTAAAAAGTCTAAGGAAAAAACAAAGGATGCTGTTGAGGAAGAAAACATGTCAACTGAAGAAGAACAAGTTAAAACAAAGAGTAAAAAAGGTTCAGACAGTCATAAAAAGTCAGATAAAAAGTCAAAAGTAGCGTTTGAAAGTGATGAAGACACAGTAGAAGAAGAAAAAGAGGAGAAGCCTAGGTCAAAGAGATCCGATAAAGCTAAAGATGAAAAAACAAAAAGTAAACACAATAAACATAAAGATTCTGGTGAAGACACTGAAGAAGAATCTGTTTCTAAAGAAAAAACAAAAGGAAAAGATAAAGAATCCAAGCATGCTCACAAAAGTAAAGAATCCAAAAGAAAACCCAGCAAAGAACTTGAAGACGATGATTCCACTGAAGTCGAAGGTGAGAAGCCTGAAAAACAGACAAAGAAGAAGTCTCCAGTGAAAGATAAAAAGAAGTCTCCCAGTAAAAAGGAGGTGCAAGAAAATATTGGTGTGGACGATGACATTCCAACTGAAGAAAGCGACACTTCAGATTCAAGTGATGAATCATTTGAAGAATTTGGCAAGAAAAGAAAGACCAGAAAAAAGAAAGGTATGTGATTGCTGCTATGCTGATAATTTTTCTAAAATGACGTTATGCGTAGTGTTACAATAGTAATAACCATTGTTCTCAATAACCTACGAGCCGAGGGAATTTGGACTAGTAGAAATAAAACAATTAATATAGTCGTGCTGAAATGTTTCAGTTTACTATCTTTATATAGAAATTTGAGCTTGTGGCTTACCATCATTCCTTCAATGAAAAAAAAATGGGCCTATCATTGTAAGCATCTAAATGTGTCCCTTTGGAAATTTTAGTGGTCGGGGACGGTCAATTCAGGTTGTTTAATCTGGTACCTGGCCTTGAAATTTCACTGTTCAGTGTAGTTGAAGTTATTTTTTTCTTTTATACACCTTAGTGACAAGGTGGGCTTTTGTGATCAGTCTTCAGCAGTTGACGACCACGGGGCCAATTTCAACCAAACTTGACTGGCATTTTCCTTGGGTGGTCATTTCTAAAAAGAGATAAAATAATTGAAATCTATTAATAACTCTCGTTGCCATGGCAACCTATTGAAATAAAACTAAAACAATTATAGAAAATCAACCATTTCATCTTGGCCCTCTTGTCATATTTCTACATTTCATATATATTTTTTTGTCACTATTCAACAGAGAAAACTGAAGAATCGAAGGGAACAAGAAGATCTTCAAGAAGAGCGACTCGACAAGTTGGTAAAAAATCAACGGAAGAAGAACCTACAGACTCCGATCCTGACTTTGACAAAGATCTGGAAAAAGAGATTAAAAGTCTCTCAAAAGAAACAAGATTGTCTAGAAAGAAAAAGAGTGAAAAAGACAGTAAAAGAGAGTCAAAGCAGACTAAAGAAGATAAAAAGGCTAAGGATAAAAAGAAAAGTGCTAAACAAGAAGTTTCAGGTTCGCATATAATATTAAAAATGTCAGTAGAAACATATAATGGGGGAGAACAAATTGATTTAGTCCTAAATGTCACAAAGTTTGTCCACGTTGGTTCTCCTTAACCAACTGTCCAATTTCAATAAAACTTCACATAAATTGTTGGTACCAAGCCTAGTTGTTTATATTGTCAGAAATTTAAGGGCAGATGAATATTGCCAAAGTTCTAGCCCTTTGTGGTAGACATACTTTTTTGTGTCATAAACCCCTCATAGTTCTTCTAATTTGTGGAAATCCTAAATGATAATGTAGATCAATACATAGAATCATTATCAAGTTTTGTATTCATCACACAGCTGAAGAAGACGAGGAGGAAGAAGAGGAGAGTGATATGTCGAGTGCTGTAGAAAATGACAGTAAAATAGAGTTAAAGCAAACCAAAGCAGATAAAAAAGCTAAGGATAAAAAGAAAAGTGCTAAACAGGAAGAATCAGGTTCGCATATTATATTGAAAATGTCAGTAGAAACATGCAGTTGGGAAAACAATATTGATTTTGTGCGGAACGTCTGTCTGCCAGGATGTCACAAGGTTTGTCCCTGTTTTTATGCCCCTGTATCGATAGATCAGGAGGCATATAGGGATTGACCTGTTTGTTCGTGCGTCCGTCTGTCCCTGGTTAACCCAAATTGACTATTTCATCTTATATCAATATGGCTTGCTACAAAGCTTTCTTGCATTTATGTTGTATTTAAACACTCTTCACACACCCAAATCACCTAATCTCATTTTGACCTTCACCTTGACCTAATTTTGGACTTAGACTTTTTTAAGGCCAAATTCTTGGTTCACGCAAATTGTCCATTTCGTCTAGCATTAATACTGCTTGCTACAAAGCTTTCATATTTGCATGGATGTTATATTTGAACACTCTGCACACGCCTTCATCACCTGACCTCGTTTTGGCCTTCACATTGACCTAATTTTGGACTTAGACTTATTCAGCGCCTAATTTTTGGTTAACCCAAATTACATCAAGTCCATCATGGCATTGCTTTCAAAGTGGACATACCTGTTTACCATCATAAGCCCCTGTGACATTGTCAAAGACATGTATCACTATCCAACATCTTAACAGAATTATGGCCCCTGATTGACTTAGCTTTTTTATGGACAAGGCTTCCATGGGGGCATAAGCATTTATTGAAAGCAGTTGAACGCAGTCTTGTTTCTCCTTAATTTAAATGAATCGACACATAAATGTTTCATACAAAGCCTAGTTGTTCATATTGTCAGAAATTTTAGGTAAGATGAATATTGCAAGAGTTATGGCCCTTTGTGGTTGACGTACGTTTTTGTGTCATAAACTCCTCATAGTTAAGTTCTTTTAATTTGTGGTAATCCTAAATGATAATGTTGATCAAACGTAGAATCGTTATCAAGTTTTGTATTTATCACACAGCTGAAGAAGAAGAAGTAGAAGAAGACAGTGATATGTCGAGTGCTGTAGAAATGCCGTCGGACGATCCAGAGGAGTCCGAAGACGACACAGATAACCTGTCAGCATCACAACTTAAAAAACTGAAACAGGTAAAAATTGTCACCAAAATTACGTTTTTCTTTAAACACCAACATCAGCTGAATTGACCTTAATGTTAAATTCCAATGTATCACAATATTGGGTCTCAATAATTCATAATACCCTGATTATACCCCCAAAGATAAGGGGGTCTATGCAGGGCCTCCGCTGCCATTCGCCAGTGTAGCCAATTGCTACAAATTCAGAAAAGTGGCTACAAATTTTTGAATATGGCTACAAGAATTTTGTTAAAATGATGCAAAATTTAAGCAATTTGACTCTTATTTTCCATTCTTCTAAAAAAATGGCTACAAAACCCAAAGACCCAGAGGAGGCCCTGCTATGGGTGGGGCACCTTTTTTCCTACATTCCTATAGCAAAATCATTTTTATTTGAAAGTGCTGGCTGGATTTCATTCTTAATTGGTAACAATGCACTTTGAGTGGTCATTGTATTACACTCCAATGTGTCACAATAGATTATACCCCCAAAGATAAGGGGGTATAATGCTTTGCTCATGTTGGTCGTGTGTGTCGACTGTCGGTCAGTAGACCAAATGGCTTCTGATCAACAACTCAAGAGGTTGGTCATCAACACTGTTGATTTAAAGGTCTAATGTCAATGTTGTCTCAACTTTAAACATAAATGACTATTTAGCTGCCATGTGGGCCAGGGCTTTTTTCAAACGTTGAGGATGGGGCCTTTTTTTCCAGGGGGAAAGGGGCCTTATAACAGCCCCAATTATATAACGTAAGTGTGCATACATGTTTTATGGGATTTATTTTTATAGGCTGGTAAAGCTGCATTAGAAGCAAGTGATGATGAAGATGATGTCATTCCTGAGAACATATCCAGTGATTCCAGCGATCCAGGTAATTATGTGACTAAATATAGCAGTCTACAAAAACAGTACTCGGTACATCCTTAGTGTTTTGCCTGCATATTTGTACTGGCACCAGATATTAAGAAATCTTGATATATACAGTACATTGTGAATAGAGTTAACCTATGGAAGGATATAACTTAGGTTGTAAAAACATTGAAAATATTGCACATGTTTGCATTATAATCCAATAAATTAACTTTAGATGTCTCAGTGATTTTTTTGGGCTATTTTTGGGGCCGAATACAGGCCCCTTCCCCTAGCAAAATAACCTCCATTTTTCCCAAAAAAATCATCCCAAAAAGTATGCATATTTTCCCCTTTTTGTGCTCGCTTGTTTCAAAGCAACTACTCATTTATAGTCAAATCAATGGATATTCAAACTTGCAAGAGTCGTTGTCACATATGACTTGAGTATTATCAGTATAGAAAAAAGCAATTTATGAACAATTTTAACCAAAACAATCTTTTTTAATAATTCCCAAATTGCGCTAAATTTCCCAATTTTAAAGGCACAGGCTGTTTAATTTTGTTCAAAAAAATCACTGTGTCTGTCTATCAATGTCCCAAAAGGTCACAAACCACTAAATAAAATTGGTCTTTAGCTCAATGTAAAGTGACAATTAACAGCCCCAGATTATATCATGTTAAAGTCTATGGCCTGTTGACAGACCTATATCATTGAAAAGAAGTATGTTTCTGCTACAAAATAAGACCAGAAAAAACTGGGGGTCATGTTTAATTAAAGAAAGATTTTGTTCCTCAAAGGCGGAAGACAAAGTTTTATAGACGCGCGGACAGATCAAATGTGCCATTTACCCTACTCTACTTTCGCATTGTCAAATATGCCAAAATCTAAAAATATGCGAGATGAAACACATTCACTTATTCAACTACATGTATACAATACCTTTAAACTCAATAAGATGACTCTAGTTCCATTTTGTCATGGCATATCACCATTTCCAGGCAAACAGAAGTTTCTGTAAGGACTATTTGAGTGTATCCGATTTTGTTTCGTGTATGCATTTAGTGGTTTATAACCAAAAACAAGAAGATGTAGCCGTGTATGTCTGTCACAAGGTCGGTTGGTAGACAAAATGGTATCCTTTCGAGAATGGAGAAAGGATCTTCAAACTTTACATGGAGGTTGGTCATCAACAGTAGATGACCCCTATTGATTTTGTGGTCAGTAGGTCAAACGTCAAGGTCACAGTGACCATTACCATTTCTGACTATTGGGCTGCCATGGGGGCATACATGTATTACAAACATCTCTTGTTAGTTACTTCTCAACATGTGGAGGAAAACTTGTAGGGGGTTTAAGGATTGCATAACGCGAACATTTTCTTATTAGAACGCCGATACTAATTATATTCAAGCGTTTACTTACTGCAACATTGAGACGGCCGTGTTGATAAACACGATTTGTTGGAACTTTCTCACTATTAATTTAAAAAATTAAAGCATTGCAATAATACCCAACAGACAGCATCACATATATTAAATTACTTTTCAGAAGTTTCATTTCCAAAGCTTAGCACTCCTAAAAAGGGCAAGAAACACGCTATGGATGTCAGTGATGACTCAGACTTTATTACACCGAAAAAGAAGAAGCGTATACGAAGTAAATTGTTAGATACTAGAATAAGCGACTCTGATAGTGATTCTGGGAAGAAGGGAAAGAAAGGAAAGAAAGGGTAGGTTCTGTACTAGTTATCATTGCTGTTTAAATTATACGATATGATTTAACCCTTTTGCTGACTATAAGGAATTCTTTGCTTGAATTTACCCTACTTACTCCCTAATTCCCAGTTACTTACTTTCTGGAGACCTTAACGTTACAAGTTTATGTAAAAAAGTTTTTGAAAAACTTGCAAAATACTGTATTTGTTGATGTTTTGTCACTTGATAATGCAACAGAGTGAGCTATTTTCAGTTGTGTTTTCTTAACAATGATCCAAATTACTGAACTTCACGGTAGCTAATATTATCTGAAAAAGGTATTAAATGAATCCTAAAAAAATGTTCAGATGAGCATTGTACACTGAAACAATAAACCCCATTTTTGAAATGGGATTTTTTGGCAATTATTTCATAGATCTACATAGAATTGAGCAAACATTCATTAAAAGTCGCTTTCTACTAGAGTTGTCAGTGATAGAAGCAATATCGATGTATCAACAATATTTTTTGTCCAATTGATTATCAATTTACATTTTGAAATATCGATACATGGGTAAATGAATGGAACCACCAAAAATCTTCCTTTTCCTGCACCAAATAGTTCCTTTGTTAAAATAGAAGTTCACAAATTGTAAAAATGGGTCAAGTCTAAATTCAAACCAAAGGTGCTATTTTCAAAAGCTGACTCTATACCAAACATATACAGTTTAGAATGGGTAAAAAAAGGGAATCTTGACTGAAGGGTCTGTGTATATGTGTAAATCAATATATCACCGATACTTGTCTTCCGATATATATCAGAATCATCAATATGACTTGGGTCGTTTCAATGACAGCTCTACTATCTACCTATTTTCATTAGATAAAACTAAAAGAAATAAAAATTGTGTGATTAACAGGAAGCGGAAGCGTAAAGGAAACAGTGATGATTTCTCTGAACTAAGTGACGAGGAAGAGAATAGAACGAAAGGAAAAGGAAAGAAGAGAAGACGAATAAAGAAGATGGATTCCAGTGATGAAGAAAAAATCAAAGAACCAGGGGAGGTAAGTCTTGTTGAGTCCTTAAGTCGGGGCTTGTACAATTCAGGAATAAGGCCATCCTTAAAAAATTGTTTGTTTGCCCTTACGCGACCCAGATCTTTTTCAGTGGGTAGGTAGGTAGGGTTTTTTTTTGTTTTTTTTTAGGTTGCTGTGTGTCTGATTTTTCTTATATATGTTGTATCTGAGATTTAGTATATTAAATTTTACACATACTAACACTGTATAGCTTTATCTGTTATGTGCTCCTATTGGCTATTAGCACCCCTCTGTAGAATGCTAACCTGGGTGATGGTTTGCACTATTTCATTTTAGCCATTAGCCAGGCTCCTTAAGTGCTTTAACATGGCTCACTCTGGAAGTGCTTTGATAGTATTATATCATAACTTTACAAGATATGTTTGTAAAACATGTATGCCTCCATGGCAGCCAAAATACTGGTAGTAATTTATGTTCAAGGCCACCTTAAGGCATTTGACCTGAAAATCAATAGGGGTCAGCTACTGTTGCTGACCAATGTCCATGTGAGGTTTGAAGATGCTTGAAGGCATTATCTTTTTGAAGATGCTAGGGCAAAGTGTTCTGGAGTTATTGAACGGAAACCATTTGGTTTACCGACTGACCTACCGACCAACAGACATACACATGCAAAGCAATAAAGCCTAAAATCCATCAAACTCCTCGTCGTCACAGTTGAAGAATAAATCCATTACCTTTGCTAACTTTTTAGTTGAAGTTGACTGTTTAGCTTTAATCCATATACAGTATCACCTTGTATAATCGCCGGCGGGGGCGATGCATTTTACAAAAAAAAATAATCCAGAGACTGTCAAAACTCGTATAAACGCCCCCCCACGACTATTTAATTGCCTGTTGAAAATAAACAATAAATAAAGCTTTTGAAATAACACCGGTTAGTTTATGGTATTTACCAACCCAAAAGTCAGTGTATCAAGTACGTATATATTCTCCCAACTAATGCATATACTATAAGTACAAATCTGACAAATTCTCACACCTAGTGCATATACTATCATACAAATCAGTGAAATTCTCCCAACATCCAACTGACCAATGAAAAACTAAATCAATCAATTAAATGGTGCACTGCAGCTGCGATGGGTGTGGTTTAAATTGATTGACAGCCATCACGGTGCTTGTCTTAGATGTGGGTTCCTTTCATCTCAAGGAGAAAGCGGTGTGTCTTTGATAGGAATTCCTTTGATGTCGGTCGAGAAGGCGGTGTCTTTTGATGTACTTGTAGTATTGAGGACAGTTGTGGCAGCTTTCACATTGTTTAGGCTAATGTACAATTATATTGGGGGTCATTTAATTACGTGTCGATGTTTGTAATGGTTTGTTTTACCCACGTGTATTTACCGATAATGCAATTTAAAATTGTTTTGACGGATGTAAAAGCTGTTTATTTATTTAGGTGTGGATAAATAACGGCTTTTATGTAAGATTATAATAATTAAATTCTGATATTTTTTTCATTTATGCGATGTATTTAAAACAACCAATTTAATAGGATTTGTCTTTTTATACGCCCGTTGAAAACGGGACGTATTATGTGAACACCCTTGGCGGGCGTGCGGGCGGGCGGCGGCGTTTGTCTGTACTCTAGCGCAAACAGTTTTCATCCGATCATCTTCAAACTTGCTGACAATGCTTATGGGCATAATATCTAGGCCAAGTTCGATTATAGGCCAAATCGACCCAGGCCTTATTGGGTTATGGTCCTTTAATTACCAAATAAGTATGAAATTGGCTTTGTCTGTACTCTTACGCTAACAGTTTTCATCCGATCATCTTCAAACTTGCTGACAATGCTTATGGGCATAATATCTAGGCCAAGTTCGATTTTAGGCCAAATCGGCCTAGGCCTTATTGGGTTATGGTCCTATAATTACCAAAATAAATGTGAAATTTACCTTGTCTGTTCTTTAGTGCAAACAGTTTTCATCTGATCATCTTCAAACTTTGTGACAATGCTTATGGGAATAATATCTAGGCCAAGTTAGATCATAGGCCAAGTCGGCTTAGGCCTTATTGGGTTATGGGCCTTTAATTACCAAATAAGTAAGAAATTGGCCTTGTCTGTGCTCTAACGCAAACAGTTTTCATGCGATCGTCTTCAAACTTTGTGACAATGCTTATGGGCATAATATCTAGGCCAAGTTTGATTATAGGCCAAATTGGCCTAGGCCTTATTTGGTTATTATCCTATAATTACCAAAATAAATGTGAAATTTACCTTGTCTGTTCTTTAGTGCAAAGAGTTTTCATCTGAGTATCTTCAAACTTGGTGACAATGTTTACGGATATAATATCTAAGACAAGTTCAATTGTAGGCCAAATCAGCCTTGGCCTTCTTGTGTTATGGTCCTTGAATTAAAAAAAATGTTGGATTGTTTGTTTTTTTCATTCACCATGCCCTGAGACTCACCATGCCCCAAGACGGGCGTATTTTGTGACATTTTGGCACTCTTGTTTATATATATACTGACAACTCTACTTTGATCACGTTTCCTTGAAAAATGTTAAGTACAGTGTTTTATTTTTGTATACGGCAGCCATAAGTCAAGTCGGTTTTTTGGGCCAATTTTATTAGACGTTTTTTATCGACCTATGGCTGCGTAGATATCAACAAAAAAAAAGTGAGTCGCGGCTATTTTCACCAGTCGGTCGCGTAAGGGCAAACAAACACTTTTTTAAGGATGGCCTAATCTGGATTTGCTCAATTAAGAAGAATCATCTTGCAGAGAATTGGCAAGTTTATGGTCATTTTAAGTTCCATAATCTGAATTTGAATGATAAAACAATGTTTGAAACCTAGTGAAGGTGTAGGGATGTGTGCTAATGGCTTCAAAAAAAGACTTGCAACTCATTTTCAGGATTGAGCATTTTGCCTTAATAGAACGCCTGTTAAATTTACAACCATTTTAAAGTGGATGTTTCTGTGTTTTTACAAATATTAAAAATTGTGATTTTATCTTTTAGTAATTACTATTATATTCTTATGAACAAAATGCAGAAGAATCTTCTCCCGAAAGTGTATAAAAAGATTCATTTGCCGGCTGGGAAAGGGAACCATCTCCTAAAAGGATTCATCCCGTGGATCTAATGGTCATTTTGTTTCAAAACTATACTTGTATCTGTTTTGACTCATTAAGCAAGCATGTTTTCAAGTACTTGTAAAATTGCGACCGCCTGTAAAACCAATGGATATGTTATTAATTAGATAAACAAGTTCAATTTGCAACCGTAGACTTATTTTTAGTGGTTAGTGTATAATGTACTGGTACATGATTTCTTATATTATCAGGATGATGAGGTCAGTGGTAGTGACGAAGAAGGCACACCTGGAGGACATCTGAAGCGTAAACAGATTAGAAAAGTCATTGGTAGTGGCAAACTTAAAGATGCCACAAAAGCTGCCCAGAAAGCGGAAGAAATGAGACGTAAACGTATTGAAGAAAGACAGAAAGAGGTACTGTGTACTATGTTATCAGAATGCTACATTTCTTGCTTTTGTGTTAATAGGACCTGTCATGAGTTGTCTTTCTTACAGGGGTGTCAATTTTCCTGATTAATCTGGAATGCCGGATTTATCATTCCTGATAGAGCAATGGCTTGACACCAAAATAAAAGTTATTTGATGAAAAAATCTCAAGAAATGGAAAAGTTATGGTTAATTTCATCTGCTCTGAAGGATTTCCTTTAATGCAACTTTAGTTAATTGTGAAAACAACTTCATTGAAGGCCTCTTGTTTGGCAAAAATGGTCGACCGCATACAATTTTCCTGTTTTTTTATTTGGCCCTGTTGACACCCCTGTTCTTAAGTAAGCCTAAAATTATTAAGCAAGCTTGTGGCGAACTTGATGCATGAATATATTACAAACATCTTGTGTTGGAATATATCAACTTCTGAGAGAAAGTTGTGCCATGCTGCTGGGCTTTTCGATGATTTAGATTATTGTCAATAGTACAAACTCTCACTACATTTTCCCTATGAAAACAGATGCCGAAATACAATTATAGACTAGAAATCAACTGATGAATTAAGCTAATGGAAAAAGATAATAAATCGGACAGGGAAGGCTGCTTTCTACAGAAACAGCATGGCATGAATGGCACAAAATGCAGGGGTGTCAATTTTCCCAATTTATCCGGATTTCCAGATTTATCATCCCTGAAAGAACAATGGCTTCTGACCAAAATAAAAGTTATTCCATGAAAATATCTCAGAAAGGGCAAAGTTATGGTAATTTTAATCTGCTCTGACGGATTTTACTTAATACAAACTGTTCATTATGGAAACAATCTCTTTGAAGGCCTCTATCTTGTTTGGCAAAAATGTTTGGCTGCATACAATTTTTCTGATTTTTAATTTGACTCTGTTGACACCCCTGAAAATTAACACAGAAAAAAGAAAAATCACACCACAAATACTTGCCACAGTGACAAACACAAAACATTTCAAGAACTAACAGCTACAAAGTCCTACTTTCAAGTCTCAAGGTTTTTCGGACTTTAAGGTTCAAGGACCAGTTTAATTTATTTGTACCATACATGTTTACCTTGTATGTTTCAGTACAATACGTATGTCGAGGTTGAAGGCGGCGAGGAGGAAGCAGAGGCAGAGGAGTTACCTGACGGTACGGAACGTGAGCATGCCACGCCAGTTAAAGCAGATACCGATAGTATTGCTAAGATTCTTGGTTCACCACGAAAAGTTCCGGTCACGACGAAATGTGTGCTAGAAATGGACAAAGAGAAAAAGAAGACGATTATTGAAATTGATAGAACTCTAGTCAAAAAATTGAAACCACATCAGGTTGAAGGTATGATGTATATTCTTATACTGATGTTACCATCAAATTGCCGTGAATACTTCAAGGTTCGTACAGACTCAGTGCCTTGAAAAGTCCTTGAATTTAGTTTCAACCTTTAAAAGTACTTGAATTCAGCGCTATCTAAAAAAATATGTCAAAATGGTACTTGAATTTAACAGAAAATCCTTGAATTGAGGCAAACGGCCTTGAATATCCATAAAGGTTTATGGATTAAAAGTCTTTTGTTGTGAGGATATTGTATGACCCATGGTATTTATTATTCTGAGAACAAATCTAAATAATGACTTAAAACCACATTTATATTCAGTGTTATCTTTGACTATCATAAAATCATGTGCTCAATATTAGTATGTTTGTTTGATATATTTTCAGCTGTTCGGTTCATGTACAATTGTTGTGTGGAGACTATAGAAACAAAGGACAAAGGCTCTGGTTGTATATTGGCTCATTGTATGGGTTTGGGAAAAACGTTATCTGTAAGTATATCATTCCCCAACCTATGGGTGAAGTACTATTGCCTGTTAGCCCAACCCAATATGATTTGTCATCTTAAAAAGTAACTGAACATAGGCCACATTTAAATCGAGAAGTCAGTTGACCAATGAAAAGATTTTATTTTGTTTGTAAAAACATTGGAAATATTACACATGTTTGCAGTATACAATTGATGGATTCTCTTGATCAACTTCGACAAAAAATTATTAAGCAGTTAATTGACACTGGTCAATTGCTATTTCAAAAATTTGATGAATGATAAAATTACGTTTCAAGTGTTTATGCACTTAATGCAATATTCCATGTGTGTCAGAATTGAGACTACTGAAAAGGGTTGTTTTACATTTATTTTTATCGCGGATCCTGATGACAATTCTGATATCGGTTGACATCCCTAGTCGTTACAAACATTGCAGAATTCTTGCCCTTGAACCGGTGGCTGTCTTGTTTTATCAAAAAATCGAAAACATGATGTGTCAAACTGGTATTGCAATGATATGAATCATACATAGAGGATCTATCTCCAGTTGTCAAGTGATGTAAACTTATAAGCTCACCTATTGTGATCGCCCTATGTCCGTCGTCCCTCATCTGTCGTCAACAATTGAACTGTTAACACTAGAGGTCACAGTTTTCACTTAATCTTTATGACACTTGGTCACAATGTTTGTCTCTATGAAATCTAGGCCCAGTACGTAACTGGGTCATCTGGGGTCAAAAACTAGGTCACTAGGTCAATTCAAAGAAAAACCTTGTTAACACTCCAATGGTCACGCTTTTTGCCAAATCTTTATAAAACTTGGTCACAATGTGTATCTCTATAAAATTTAGGTCATGTTCGCAACTGGGTCACCTGGTCACATTGATAAAAATCCTTGTTAACACTCTCGAGGCCACATTTTTTACTTAACCTTTTTGAAACTTAGTCACAATGTTTGTCTCTATGAAATCTAGGCCAAGTTCGTAACTGGGTCATCTGGGGTTAAAAATTAGGTAACCAGATCACATCAAAGAAAACCTTGTTTATACTCTAGAGGTCACATTTTTACCTCATCTTTAAAAAACCTGGCCATAAAGTGTGTATTTGTAACATCTACATCAAATATTAAGGTTATATCATAACAAATACTGATTCTGCCTTAACTACTAGTCATCAGGTGAGCGCTTTAGGGCCAATGGCCCTCTTGATTGGCCCTCTTGTATTGAATGAGTTTGGAAATTTTGTGAAGGGAGCTTAATAATATTTGCTTAACAAGTTTAATATAAGTTTATATCAATTGACAATGAGAATTAGATTCTTTATAATCATATGACTCTTAATAACACAAAAAATATGCACCTTTCTTTTGTCATTAAGGAGATTAAGTGGCATCATATGAACGTAGTGTAGTATGAAATGTACATGCTTGTTATACTTAACTGGAGATAATCAGAGTCAAGTGATATACTATAATAACTCCAGGTTTTTATCTTACAGGTAGTAACATTTATTCACACACTGTTATCCAATCAGAAACTTACAAAGATGTCAAAATGCCTTGTTGTTTGTCCCCTGAATACTGTACTGAACTGGGTGAATGAGTTTGAAATCTGGTTGGATGATGTCGACTTTGAAATTGAGGTGAGTCTGTAAAATAATTTAGTCCTTATAATGCATAAACCCACATATCATTTTCAGGCCCTTCCCCAGATTTTTTTAGGCGCTGGGGCACTGCTAGGATTTGAGCTTGCACAGATCTGGGAGAATGGCTAAAATATTTAAAAGTGATAATGCATGGCTATCCTTAATTTTAAGGCCAATTTAAGAACTTATTCACACAATACAAGCCATAATCACTCAAATAACACAATACAGAATGTTAATATCCATGCTGATTTAAAGACACCATTCTAGGATTTAAGGCGCTGGGGGAAAGCTGATTCTGGCTTTAAGGTGCAGGGGTACCACAGCGCCTTCTGCCTCTGGGAAGGACCTGATTTTACCTACTGTAAACTGTTTTGTAATTTGTTTAATTTCATCACTACCCGATGACACCGCAACAGAAACATTGAAAATAATTTCAAGTTTATGGCTTCAAACCAGTATATATGCTTGCAATTTTTAATAACTTGTTAATCTTTTAGGTGTATGAGATGTCAAGAGTAAAGCAGAATTTTGAACGTGCCCAGATGTTAAAGGAGTGGAGTGAAGGGGGCGCTGGTGTTATGATTTTAGGGTACGATATGTATCGTAACCTTGCCAGCGGAACTCATTGTAGAAATGCTAAACAGAAGAAAATATTCTATTCAACTTTGGCTGATCCAGGTATGAGATTTGCTAAAATTTTAAGATTTGACCATCATAATTTTATCATTTGATCCTTTTACAGTTTATCATTTGACTCTCATTTGACCCTTAAAGTTTTATCATTGACCCTTAAAATTACCGTTTCACCTCAGTATTTTGATGATTGAAGAACCAGTTTTTCTTCAAATTTCTTGATATTTTACCTTAGACTCTTTGGACACCTGATCAATCCTGTGTTGTGTATTTCTGAACTATATTAGGTCTCACGCATTAAGTATGGTTTTTGTGCCATATGTCAGTCTGAATTACGTAATAAAGATGCTACTTGAAATTCCTTGCTCGACATTCAGTGTAGAAAACTTAAAAGGGAAATATAGCCTTTGTCTCTAGCCTCTATGTTGAGAAGGGGAATAGGCTTGGGCTCCATTAAAAGAGGAATAGCAAGCTACTCAGTGTTGAAAAGAGAATAGCCTTACACTTATTGTTGAAAAGGGGAATAGCCCAAGACAAAAGGGAAATGACGATGAGGTAATGAAGGGGCCTAGCGTGATTGATAAATATAAGTTATAGAACTTGATCAATATTCATCTTAAATAAATCAATATGACATTTTCTGTTTTAGGACCAGATTTAACAGTCTGCGATGAAGGTCATATTTTGAAGAATGATCAGACATCACTGTCAAAGGCAATGATGAAAATAAAATCAGCTAAAAGGGTTGTCCTGACTGGGACACCACTACAGAATAATCTTGGAGAATGTAAGTCTATAATTTTGGAGAATGTAAGTCTATATTCATACAAATTTGTCAATTCAGTATTTCCTTCTGGTTAACAATGAAAACTATGAGACTTTGAGTCTTTTCCAACTGAAATTAATGAGTCCCACTTTAAAAATAAAAATAAAGTATTTCTAAAATGAAATGAGTCCTAAGCCAATTTCAGAGACTCCGGATTCACTCTGTAAAAATTACCTTGACCAAGGTGTTAATTTGTACCTGTGAGGGCAGTGTCTGTAAATGTTAGATATTCCTGGGTGCTGTAACTCAATGTTGGCTGCACACAAACCAGGAGAGAAATAGTCTGTCCAGAGAGGATCGAACGCATGTTTCCTCGGCTTAGGTAGCCCATTGACCAGAAGAAGTTCAAATGTCAAATATTGGCTGAACGGCTGAAAGCGGCCCTTGAAAGCTGGTAACATAACTAACGACTGAAATACTGTTGACAAAATTTAAAATGTATTTGTTTTTCTCCACACAGATCATTGCATGGTGAATTTTGTGAAGCCAAGTTTGCTGGGAACAAGAAAGGAGTTTAACAACAGATTTAATAATCCTATCACTAATGGTCAATGTAAGGACTCAACAGCATTTGATGTGAAGTTAATGAAACGTCGAGCTCATATTCTTCATGAACTGTTAGCTGGCTGTGTTCAGGTAAGACTTGATAAGGATGTAGAAATATCTTCATGTAGGGCTTAAAATAAAATCTTGTTTTTTTCCCCATCCCCTACCTACCAAAACAAAAAGGGCCCTACTTAAAATATTTTGTTGCCCAAATTGAAATAAATTTTTTTATGAAAAATTGGAAATGAAAATATTATTTATTGTACATCGGCTTGTTTCTTAATAATGAATTTAGTTCCTATTTAAAACATAAGACTGTTGGTTTTCACCTTTCTAAATTGCATTATTTGTATGTCTTGACTAATAACTATAGTTCTGAAAAAGTTAAAAAAACCATTTAACCTACCTGTCTGCCCATTCTAAATCTCTTTGGGTGGGGAAGGGGAAACAAAGAATATTTTAAGTTTGGCCTAGCCAGTTAATCTTGGAAAACAGGTGGTTTATTTGTTATCTCACTTGAAGTATAAAGACAGTGACAACGAGTAGCCGGCCAGCATGTTGAAGTAGTCAGTTGATTTTGCCATCTAATGGCTCATTTCTACACCCCTGAAAGACTTGATACCGTACAAATAAACTTATTTCACAATGGTTCTTTTTGTGCAGTATATAAAGAGTTAAGAGACTCCCTGTACATAGTCATAGTGTATTTTTCACATATCACTTTAATACTTAATTATAGCCAACTACTTCGGAATAACTAATATACAAAATTATGACCTTGTGAAAATATCTTATTTTACAGTAAAAAGACCATATTAAGTCAGACAGGGAAGGCAGCACTCAGCTTGACCAGCTGAACACAGAACACATTAAACATAAAACAACTTAACAAGTTATAATCCTCCCATGTCCAAGCTGTCTAAATTCTAAATTAACCAGTTTCAGCAATCAAATAGCTGAAGGGCCAAGCTACAGTTACTTAAGATCTTGTAGAAAATTATTTTCGGCATATAACACATTGTATTTGCATGATAGGGATTCAGAAAACCCAACATGCATGGTAAGTAAAATGTAATTTTGTCTGATAGTATTCTACTATGCGATTTGGTCTGTATTTATGACAATACACTGTATATTATGAAAACAAATATCTTTAATTACAGAGGAAGGATTATTCTGCATTAACAAAGTTCTTACCACCAAAGTTTGAGTATGTGATATCCGTGCGTCTTGCACCAGTACAGATGACATTGTATGAGAAATACCTGGAGATGACACAGGGTGAAGAGACCGCGTCTAAAGGGGCACGACTCTTCCGTGATTACCAGGCATTAATGAGAATTTGGACACATCCATGGGTTCTCAAACTGGATGAGATTAGACAGGAGAATAAGGTATGAGAATATATGTTAGACCCCTGACGGATACGTTAGACCCCTAACTGATATGATAGACCCCTGACTGTTATGTTAGACCTGACTGATATGATAGACCCCTGACAGATATGTTAGACCTCTGAATGTTATGTTAGAGCCCTGACTGATATGTTAGACCCCTGACTGATATGTTAGACCCCTGACTGGTATGATAGACCCCTGACTGGTATGATAGATGATAGACCCCTGACTGTTATGATAGACCCCTGACTGTTATGATAGACCCCTGACTGTTATGATAGACCCCTGACTGTTATGATAGACCCCTGACTGTTATGTTAGACCACTGATTGCTATGTTAGACCCCTGACTTTTATGTTAGACCCCTGTCTGATATGTTAGACCCCTGACTGGTTTGTTAGACCCCTGACTGTTATGATAGATCCCTGACTGATATGTTAGACTCCTGACTTTTATGTTAGATCCCTGACTGTTATGTTAGACCCCTGTCTGATATGTTAGACTCCTGACTGTTATGTTAAGACTCCTGTCTGATATGTTAGACTCCTGACTGTTACTGACTGTTATTTTAGACCACTGACTGTTATGATAGACCCCCGACTGTTATGTTAGACTCCTGACTGTTATGTTAGACCCCTGACTGATATGTTAGACCCCTGACTGTTATGATAGACCCCTGACTGATATGTTTGACTCCAGACTGTTATGTTAGACCCCTGACTGTTATGTTAGACTCCTGACTGTTATGTTAGACCCCTGACTATTATGATAGACCCCTGACTGTTATGTTTGACTCCAGACTGTTATGTTAGACTCCTGACTGTTATGTTAGACTCCTGACTGTTATGTTAGACCCCTGACTGATATGTTAGACCCCTGACTGTTATGATAGACCCCTGACTGTTATGTTAGACCCCTGACTGTTATGTTTGACTCCAGACTGTTATGTTAGACCCCTGACTGTTATGATAGACCCCTGACTGTTATGTTAGATCCTGACTGTTATGTTCGACTCCTGACTGTTATGTTAGACCCCTGACTGTTATGATAGACCCCTGACTGTTATGTTTGACTCCAGACTTGTATGTTGGACCCCTGACTGTTATGTTAGACTCCTGACTGTTATGTTAGACCCCTGTCTGATATGTTAGACCCCTGACTTATATGTTAGACTCCTGACTGTTACGTTAGACTCCTGACAGTTATGTTAGACCCCTGACTGTTGACCACAAGAACCTAAAGCAATGTTTAAATATCAGTAAATAGAAATAAGTTTTGGTATGTGCCTCAAGAATTCAATGTTGCGGGTTTAATATCACTGCAATATAACAAGGTTGCTAAGAAATGCGCTGTTCTAGCTCCATCTTTTGACGATCAGATATGTGGAGTAGTTCCAGGGCTGGATGCTTTGTGAATACCAACCCAGGAAATTGTGTTCGACCTGTTGGCAGGATAAATCAATATGTGATCATGAATCAAGCATACAAATCAGGGGTTCTAAACTTACGGATTAATCCGGAATTCCGGATTTGCTGCGTTAGAAAGAATGAACTTTTCTTCATTAAATGAAAGTTATTTGATGAAAAAATACCAAGTATTGACAGAGTTATGGTCATTTGAAATTCTAAATGCTAAATTTTGACAATAGAACAATGTTTGAAACAGAGGTTTGGTGTTTGGATGTGTGCTAATGGCATCCAAAACATATGTGCATCTTATTTTCAGGATTGGGCATTAGGCCCCAGTAGAACCCCTGTTGGGATTAAATTTTGTGGTAGAGTCCAACCACAAAATCAATGAAATTTCCTCCATGAAAAATATTGACTTTACAGTATGTTATATGTGGCTTGTGAAAAGCTCTGAGTATATTACAGGAAATGAACTTTTTTGCAGAAAATAAAAGTTATTTGACGAAAAAATACCAAGTATTGACCGAGTTCTGGCCATTTGAAATTTCATATATATGCTGAATTTTGACGATAGCAAAATGTTTGAAACCAAGTTTTTGTGTAGTGATGGCATCAAAACAGACTTGCGTCTTATTTTCAGGATTAGGCGTTATGCCACAGTAGAACCCCTGACAAATTTTCTAATTTATTTCTTCAATCGGTTACATGTCATAGCATTAGTCATTTTGATCACCCTGCATATTCATGTTGTTGTTTTACCTTTCAGCGTCAGTTCGATGACACAGAGTCTGAGGATTCATTTGTCGACGACAGTGACGGTAAAGATTCATTTGTTAACGACAGTGACAGTGACTCATTGGTTCAAAGCACCACGGAACTGTCAGCGAGCGATTCTGAAAGTGAGAGTAATGCTAAAGGCAAGAAGAAGAAAAAGAAAACTCGAAGTGGGCGTGGCAAAGCATCATCATCTTCTGATGAGTAAGATCTTCATTCCTTGTTATGCCTCCTAGGTCTAAAATGAAATATTGCTTGTTTCCTCCATCCGCTTCCTGCTTTATAAGCTGATACACTTGAGGAAACTGAATAAAGAAATTATAAGTTTCCCTTAAGATGCTTTGTGAATACCAGCCCTGAGCATCAAGGATGTCTTGTTAGTCCCCTACCCTTTTTAACCGGAGGGGACTATAGGTTTGCCTTCCGTCCGTCAGTCTGTCCGTCAAAAATCTGGATCCTGACATAACTCACACAGTTTTCAAGCTAGGTTTATGAAATTGGAATGTGGATAGGGGGCAATAAGGGAATTATGCACGTCTAAATATTTTTTTTATTCTGACAAAAATTGTGTTTGTAATGGCAACAGAAACATTGAAAATAGCTTAACCGGTAGGGGACTTCTGTATTGCTTGCAATTCTTAGTGACTTGTTAAAATTGGTCAAAGAATAAAATACTTAGGGTTGTTATGCCCCCGTATTGATAGATCGGGAGGCATATAGTGATTCACCTGTCCGTTCGTCCGTCCTGGTTAACCCAAATTGACCGTTTCTTCTAGCATTAATATGGCTGGCTACAAAGCTTTCATACTTGCATGGATGTTGTATATGAACACTCTCCACACGCCTGTATCACCTGACCCCATTTTGACCTTCACCTTGACCTAATTTTGACTTACGAATTATTTATGGACAAGGCTTCCACAGGGGGCATAAGCGTTTATTGAACGCAGTCTTGTTTTTAACTTTGTGTTTATGGATGTTTTCTTACAAGTGTTCTTGGCCAAAAACTACACCACCTACCATACATGATAATTTCATCCTCCTTATATTATGTTATTTAGATCCAAAAAGGAAAATCCAGATGAAGTTGTTAAGAAATGGACTTCAAAACGTCGAGGAAACGGTATGTACATTGAATACACTGTATTGATTATACATGGAATAATCGTAAAGCCACAGTTTCGTTATCTTAAACATTTTACTTAACCTGATCACTCCTTGAGACAAAGTTTAACTGACTTTTGATGCAGTAATAAGAAATTGTTATAAATTAATATCCCTCATAGGGTATCACAGTAACATTTGTTGATAAATCACTCTAAATTACTCAATATTTCGACCTAAAATGGTCACTCAAAATTCTTTACATTATTTCTTGTATTGATAGCATGAATGCATAGATCTATAGCTTGTTATCAAGATATAATGTAAAGAATTTTGAGTGTTACTTCCCCTGAAGAAGACCATTTTAGGTTGAAATATAGAGTAATTCAGAGCGATGAAGTAATAAGAAATTTTATAGATCATCTTTACCATTGGCAGGGGTGGCAAATTTCCTGATTAATCTGGAAGTCCGGATTTATCATTCCTGTAAGAGCAATGGCTTCTGACAAAAATAAAAGTTATTTGATGAAAATATCTCAAGAAATTGCAAAGTTATGGTAAATTTAAGCTGCTCAGAAGGATTTTCTTTAATACAAACTGAGTAACTTATAGAAACAATGTCATTGAAGGACTGTTGTTTGGCAAAAATGGTCAGCCGCATATGAATTTCATATTTTTTAATTTGGCACTGTTGACACCCCTGCATTGGTCAGATTTCAATGGCACATCATATAAATACATGGTACCAAGCATTGTTGGGCTTATTTTTAGGAATTTTGTCTCCCACTCGCCCACGTATAGTTGGGGAGACATGTTGTTTTTGTGCTGGAAGAGTGGATGGACATTATGACCCTTTGTGGAAGACATAATTTGTGTCAAAAACCCTTCTAATTATTCATATTTATAACCCCATTTTGATGAGGGGGTATATTACTTTACATATGTCAGTTGACAGATCAAATGGTTTGGTTCATTAAATCTAGAAGGGTTGACCCTAGGACCCTCAAACTTTACATGGAGGTGTGTCATTAACAGAAGATGGCCCCTATTGGTTTGGAGATCAATAGGTAAAAGTCGACATGCTGTGTTTCATGTTGGTGCGCAGCCTGTGTCCTTGACTCATTAAATTGGCATGGGACTCATTAAATTTTGGAAATACTTTTATTTTTACATAGTGGGACTCGTTAACTTTTTAAGTTCAGTGGGAAAGGACTAAAACAAAATGCAACACTGGTCATGATCTTTAAAGTTTAACATTTCTATTTATTGGGGCGCCATGACTGCATACATGTTTTACAAACATCTGGTGTTTACAGAGGAGGGTGCTGGATCATCCTGGATGGATTATATGGGGTATGGAGGTGCCAAGAAGGAGAAGGATGATACCGTCACAAATGAATGGTGGGCAGAATATGTGAAGGAGACAGATGAGTCGAGATTGGACATAAGTGGGAAACTTGTCCTCTTATTTGAAATCCTTAAAATGTGTGAAGATATTGGTGATAAAGTGTAAGTATTGTTTCCTTAGGGATTCCTTTATACCCTTTAATTGATCGTTGAATTTAAAAAATGCAGCATTTTGCCCAGTAGTATTCTGAAATGAGGTTCCAATTTTGTTTGAAATTTCTTTTTTAAAAAATTTCATATATTTTGGATAATGCTATGTATGGTTTATATTTCTGTAGCAGTAAGTCTTTATGTGATGAGGGTGCTGGTCTCACATACAGCCCTCTTCCTTTCACATCTAGGCTTGGGACCGGCCATGGCAGTGTTTATATAGGATAAAAACTAAATTGTCTTTTTGAATGCAGCCCCTAATACAATTCCCTGATACTTTAAAATTATTGATTTTCACACTAAGGCCGAACTTAAAATATTCTTGGTTTCCCCATCCCGACCCTAGCAGATTTAGAATGGGTAGGTAGGTAGGGTAAATATTTTTTTTTGGAATTGTTTCAGTATGATAGTTATTGGTTAAGACATACAAATAATGAAATTTAGAATTAACTTTAAGGTGAAAACCAACAATAATGAAATTTAGAATTAACTCTAAGGTAAAAACCAACAGTCTTAAAGTTAATGGTAAGAAAGAAGCCAGTAAACAAAAAATAAAATTTTCAATTCCAATTTTTAATAAAAAAAATATTATTTCAATTTGGGCAATAAAATATTTTGGGTAGGGCCCTTTTTAGTCGGGTAGGTAGGGGATGGGGAAACAAACAATATTTTATTTTAGGCCTAAGGCATTGAATTTTGGGGAAATTAATTTAACCAGATTTTTAAGAAATGTGCATATTTTTGTTTGTACATTACAGGTTAGTGTTCAGTCAGAGTTTATTGTCACTCGATATAATAGAAGATTTCCTAATGAAAGTAGATGAAGCTCAAACACTTGATGGACCAGACGGGGATAAACCGTCAACGTCTGACGAGAAAGATAAAGCATCTACGTCGGGTGAGAAAGATAAAGCATCTACGTCCGGTGAGAAAGATAAAGCATCTACGTCGGGCGAGAAGAAGTCAGATTCGGCTGATAAAACAGATGCCGACGGTAAATCTGACGAAGCGTCGGGCTCTGGTGAGGGGACAGAGGTAAAGGAGAAAACCGAGGCGGAAAAAAATAAAGAGCGAGTAAGTGAAGTTGCTCATGATTTGTACCTACTGAGTTTTGTCTGAAACTTTATTTTGCTTATCTGATTTCGCCTTGGAAATATTTTGGATTTAGAATAAATAATCATGAAAAATATCTGAAATTTGCTTTAAAACACAAACATAGGATGTGCTGGAAAGTGAAATTTGTTAAAGTGTTGGGGATCTTCCTAACTCGTGAAAAACCTAAAATCATCTTTTTCTTTGGAAAGGACAGTTTACAGTTTATTGAATACACAAATGACGATTGAGATTCAGTGGGAATCCGTCCCTAGTTGACCCTTTCTATAAATTTGAACTGTTTCTGTTATAGCTTGCTAAATATGGTAAGAACTGGACAAAAGGGGCTGATTACTTTAGAATGGACGGTTCTACCAACTCTCAGAACAGAAAGACATCTCAAGATATGTTCAACGACCCTGAAAATTACAGGTAAGATATTCCTGGATAAGAAGTTGAGTCCCTTTGAATTATGAAGATATTGGCTATTTTTAGCTATTTTTATGCATTTTCCTTGAATCATGAATATTTATAAGAATGTTGTTAGGCATGTTCGGTTTTGTAAAGAGAATCATCATCGCCAGTGAATGAAAATCATTTTAACCCTCTGTGCTAAAGTTCTACTGATGTGGTGGTATTATAAGATTAAAAGACCCTTGGTTGAAGGCACTTATTGAATTAAGTCCCACAAATGTTCATGCCTGTGTTAAGGCTTTGTCTCTGTCAATCTTAATGCAGAAATTCGCTATACATGTAGTTTTAATTGAGCCCATGTAAAGGCTATGTCCCAGCTAATCAAAATGCAGGGATTTGCTAATGTTGAAATTATACTGCAATGTTTATTTCAGAGCTCGACTGTTTTTGATCTCAACAAAAGCTGGTTCATTGGGTATTAACCTTGTGTCTGCAAATCGTGTCATCATCTTTGATGCTTCGTGGAATCCCTCTCATGATATCCAGTCAATTTTCCGTGTGTACAGATTCGGACAGGTTAAACCTGTTTATGTGTACAGGTTCCTAGCCCAGGTATTTGTTTATGTTTTTATGCCCCAGCATAAACGGATGCAGGAGGAATATAGGTGATTGTCCTGCCTCCTGAGCATTTATTCTTCTGTCCCATTGAAAATGTTAACCAAAGTTTATCAAAGCATTGCTGTCCATCTTGGCATACTTCTTAACCATCATAAACGCCTTACATTGTCAACGCCATGTAATACTATGTAACATTTTAACAGAATAATGGCCTCTTACTGTTTTTGTTTATCACTGATTTCAGGCTTAGATATTTCTATTGTGGCATTTATTTCTATCAGTATTTTAGCTATAATGGGTGTTGGGAATCACTTCAAATTTTATGATTGATGTTCACTTCAAACAAAGTGAAGACTTAGAGCTTTGATATTAAGTGTGTTGACTAGCATTGTATAATAGACTTCTAATATGATTATATAGTATAAAATAGCAAGTTTAGTCAAAAACAGATAGCTGCCAGAGGAGAGGGCTTTGTTCCCTCTGTATGTAATTAGGTGTCCTACATACAGTGGTATTTCGTCCTGGGTGGATGGGTATCACATTTAATCAGCACTTGTTCTCCTTAACCACTTGTTAGATGTAAATGAAACTTCACTTGAATTGTTTGTAACTAGCCTAGTTGTGCATATTGTCGGGAATATTACAGGTCAGATGAATATTGAAAGAGTTATGGCCCTTTGTTGATGACACCTTTTTGTGTGAAAAAGGTTACTGATTGAGTTTAACATTATTGTAGGGAACAATGGAGGAGAAGATATATGAAAGACAAGTCACGAAACAGTCACTATCACAACGTGTTGTGGATGAGCATCAAATCGCTCGACATTTCACATCTAATGATCTCCAGGAATTATATAAGTTCCAGCCAGACCGACTTGATGACCCGGAGAAGAAAGATAGACCTTTACCCATGTTACCTAAGGTAAGAGTTTCCAGTTCATGGTCATTCGTTTTTATAATACTAAATTAATGTACACTAAAATTGGGTAAATATAATGTCAATGGTTTTTTATGAGCATTATTTGTTTGGTATGGTGGTGTAGTGCTTATTGATCTTGACTACTGATGGAGATGTCCTTGGTTCAAATCTTGGCTCATGAATTTGGTCATTTCTGATTAAAAGCCCCCGAAACATTTTATTTTCAGAATTTGGCATTATGCTTCTTACCGTCAGACCCCTGTAAAAGGTCACTGTTGCAGTATGCACAAGTTTGTATTACAAATTGTTCTTTTCTAGGATCATATGTTAGCCGAGTTAATGACGAACGATAGTGAATGGGTTGTAACATACCACGAACATGACTCGCTACTGGAGAATGTCGTGGAACAAGAGTTGAACGAAGAAGAGAAGAAAGCTGCCTGGGAAGATTACGAGAATGAGAAGAAGGGACTCAATAGAGGTACGTTTGTGTTGATACATACAGAATATCACTGCAGTGTGTTGATACGTTGGGCTGTATTACCTTGAGTTGCTTGTGTAATGCCGTATCTCATGAGACCGCTAGGCGATATGGCACAAGCAACGAGAGGTAATACGGCCCAATGTATCAACACACTGCAGTAATATTCCATTTATTATATACCTAAATAATTTAAATAAGCGCTTTTATGCGTGAAAATGCGTTTAATGTGGATACATTGACGTCGGCATATTTACAGCATGTGATGTCCATTCATAAAACGGTCAATGTTTACGCCATGACTTCATTGATGTTGGCATATGTTCGGCATATAACACATCAGACATGATAGGATTCTGTCACGTTGTATTCCACTGTGCGATTTGGCCTGTATTCATTACAATACATTGTTAGGTATATAATAAATATTATTATACAATATTCTTGGGTACTGCTTTATCAAAGCACTTACAAAAGTCTTAAACTTTTAATCAGATTTTGAATTTCTAAGAATACTTTTACAACTACATGGAGAGGACAGGTATGGTTTGTAGGAGCTTATTAGCTGAAATTGCTCTTTACCATAATTTGTTGTTGTTAAATGATTAGAAAGAAGTAAGATTTCTGTAAGTGCTTTGATAAAACACTGCCCTGCAGAAGGCATGGAAAGGGGTTTTGTTTCGTAACGTCTTGGAAAACAATTTTTAGCTCCACTGTTAGAAGAATAAGGATGGCATTTGCTGTCACCCGATAATTGATCAGTTTGAGAAAGGATTTGTGTCATTATGCTTTCCCATTTTGATAAGCCTAGTGGTAGAGCATCCACTTTCAGTGCCAGATATTGATGCTTAGCTTACCCAGTGTCAGGTTAATGTAACTGGGTCGTCTCAGTATGACTGAAATACTGTTAACCAGTGGGATTGGAAGCTATATTTTTATTTGGTCAATTGGGTACATTTCATTATTTGATGACAAAATAGACGAAATTTAAGACCCAGAAAAACAGATGATTGACAGTATATTTCGACATTAAAGCAAAATTAATTCACCAAGAATGATACTGGATTTACAGTTGATAGCCCAAGAGCTGGTGGAATTTGTGTGTCAAATAAACCCTGTTAATATGTGTTATAACATTATAAAAGGTTGTTTTATTGTGTTTTCAGTACAACAAATGATGGGAGGATCAGGATTGAACCCGGCAGTTTATGCCACACAACAGATGAGTATGCAGAACTTGTTGTTACAGGGTCAAGCTAACCTCGGACAAGCTGCCGTACTACAGATAGTACAAGATCTAAAATTAAGGGTATGTCTCCTTCACTTGTCCAGTCAAATCTGTATATTTAACAGGCAGGGGTGTGGACATTCTCAAATTTTTCAAATCTAATTGCCCGAAAACTAAATCTACTTGCCCAGGAAAACACAAAAAAGCAACAGAATTTCAGTTTCATTTATTTATTTTGTCAAGGATGAGAGTACTTAGGTTTACTCAAATGTTTTATAATTAAATCATTTTTGGTTAGTAATTTGCACTTGCCCATGATCAAGCTGGATAGAAAAATCTACTTGCCCGCAGCCAAGAAAGTCAAAGTCCGGCAAGTCGGACATAGGAAATTCACACCCCTGACATGGGTCCTTCCTACAGATCTTTCACTAACCTCCAAAAGAAGGCAAAATGACTCATGACTGTCAAATTTTCAAGTCATTAAAATATTGGAAGAACAATAGTTTATATGAAGTGATACTTGCAATTTGAAGGCTTGTTTTATGGTGATGACCCAGATAAGCTAGGGTACTATCAAGTATGAGAAAGCCAAGTGTCCTTCACCCAGTGCTACATTTGTTGACAAAATACTGATATTACTCCCATATTAAGGGGCTAAAATCTAGGTATATACAAATTATTACATGACAGATGTTGGTTTATGTATTTATGGTACAACTCATGAGCTAAACTTTGAACATTTTCAAACTTTTGACCCCTTATTTTCAGTTCCCTAATCTACCACCCGAAGTATTCCAGCAGAGAGTGCAGGCTGTGTTACGACAAGTTCTGACCCAACAGATAATGCAACAATCTGCCATGCAGAGACAACAGGTAATGGCTACTGTTAATATCCTCTTCATAGAAAAGGCAGTATATCACTTGGCATATTGAATTTCAATGAAGAAATGGGAATGATCAGGGAATTTCATTCTTCATTTTCTGTGGCCACCCTGAATTTTTGTCACCATCATATAGTAGGGGAGACAATATTGTTCTTGTGCTGGACATCTGTTTGGATGCCTGTCTCACAGTGTATAAACTAGTCAACTTCCGGTTATCGCAATAATGAGTACACGTTATATTGTATAGGATTGTAATAATGAGTACAGTAATGGAAAATCACTGGATGTTTCAATCACAATAATGAGTACACATTGAATTGTTTAGTTTCACAATAATGAGTACAGTGATTTGGTTTATACATAGTGTGTCTGGATGGATGTTGCAAGGTTTATCCGCTCTTGTTATCCATTGGTCGGATTTCAATGGAACTTCACATGAATGCTTGGTACTAATCCTATTTTTGCATATTGTCCAGTGATTTTACTTGAACAAAATGAAACAGCTTGTGTCCATTAAATTGGGAAATTTTAGCGCGACAATTCGCGAAATTGGGAATTATTAAAAAAATATTGTTTTGGTTATAAATTGTTCATATTTTGCTATTTTCTGCTAACAATACTCAAGTCGTATGAAGCAACGACTTTTGCAAGTTTAATCATCTATTGTTTTGACTTTAAAACAGACATATTGTAAGTTGCTTTTAAATCAGCGAGGAAAATATGCATTTTTTTTGGAAAAAAAATATTACTGGGTACTTTTTGTAAAAAATGGAGGTTGTTTTGCTAGGGGAAAGTGCCTGTATACATGCCCTAAAAATAGCCAAAAAATCACTGTTGTCAGATGATTTATGGCCCTATATGGGAGACAAAAATTTTGTGTACCTGAGACTTAATGAAACTGGTATCAGTGTTACCAATGTATTACCGGTTTTTGTTTCACATTGAATAAAAACCTGGTTTTGTTGAATTGCCTTGTTTCTTGCTTGTAATCTGTTGATTTTTTTTTCGTCACAGGTGGAGCAACAAAGATTAAATGAATTGAATCGCTTGAATCAAATGAAACAGCAGATACAGAGGCAACAAGCAATGATTAACGGTCCACAAAGTATGTACAGTCTAGGTCAGCAGTCGCTACTAGCTGGAAGTCTTAGTGGTAATATGTCAGGACTTCGACAACAGACCTTAAATCAGTTGAGCGTTAATAGGTCAAACGCTCCGATAGATCTAACAGGACAGACACCTTCAACCAAGAAATGAAGGAATTAGATTGTCTGTATTTGTGTTATAGATTTATTTTATGTCACTCTAGTGGTATTGTTTCTATGTCATTCTTTGTTCTCTTTACAACTAAGCTGTGATGGAGACAGTATTTATGAAAGTAGGTATTGCAGTGGGAAGCTTTTATTCTGTGGAGTACGGCGATTCGAGTTCTACCATAGATGAACTGATGGCTCACCAACTACAGTTTTATTTTGATGAGAGTTATTCGAAGAGTGAAGACTTCGTTTGATGTAAATCTTTAATGTGATGGTGCTTAACTTTCAGTCATATTATATTCCAAGGGGTCCTATACAAATGTAATTCAGGCAAAATCTGGATTTGCTGCACTAGAAGAAGTGGATTTTTCAGCAGAAAATAAGTTATTTCATGAAAATATTCCAAGTATTGACTAAGTTACAGTCTTTTGAATTTTCATGAGCTTAATTTTTAACAATAGAACAATGTTTGAAACAGTTTTAGTGTTGGGATGCTAATGCCATCTAATTTTCAGGATTGGGCGTTACACCTCAGCAGGACCCTGTATTTCGTGCTAAAATAAAATTTTGTTTCTTGGGACTGAGAAAATGTTATGGCTTTGTTTTATGTTAACTTTTCACTGTCATTAGTTGTTATTGACTGTGGTATAGTAGTTTTGTTTGGGAACAAAGACCTGAAGAACTACAGTCAATATGATGTTAATAATAATATAATAATAATGTTAATAAAGACTTTATTTAATGAGGCAACACTGTTGGTAAAGCCAGTGAAATGATTAATGCTCATCTTCAACCATTCATTTAAAAAGTTCAATTACACTATGTTTTCTTATTGAAGGGTCTATTTTAAGTGGTAGGTATTTTTTTGACTCAAGATCCAGCCCCTAATTCAACCCCTGCTTATGTTCTCCCTCTACAAACACATAGATGTACTATAATTTACCAGTTGCTTTGATTAAATAATAGTTCATGGTGTTATTTGTAATACTTTAAAATTCCTAATAAACGCCCCTCCCCTAATAAAGGCCCCAGCTTTAATTTTAGTTAAACAGGGGTGTCAATTTTCCTGATTTATCCAGCATGACTAAAAGAGCAATGGCTTCTGACCAAAATAAAAGTTATTTGATGAAAATATCTCAAGAAATGGCTAAGTTATGGTGAATTTAATCTGCTCTGAAAGATATTCTTTAATACAAACTGAGTTAATTTTGGAAACAATGTCATTGAAGGCCTCTTGTTTGGCAAAGATGGTCGGCCAAAAACAATTTTCCTAATTTTTGATTTGGCCCTGTTGACACCCCTGGTTAAAACTTTTACTCACAAACACAAGGGTTATTCCAAATTCATCTTATCCAGTATTTTAATTGGAAAAAAACATCAGAAAAAAACTTTTCAGAGAATGTAAAGCCCCTGGGGGGCATTTATTCAGAATTTTATGGTGTATGATATGGCCTCATATTGTTATTCTTCTTGTCTTGTGTGCCATTTTCTGTTCTCGCCAGCTGATAAACTTGAGTGAGATTTCAAGCATCCGTGATATTATTAAGGTCTTTGTTAGGAATAGTTTGTAAGCTTGGCTGTATTATTTTTTTGTGTGATTTGCTTATTATTTATGATAATATAATACAATTTCCTATACTTACGAAAGTGTGCTTGATGCTTTAGCTTAATTCTTAGATTATGAAGAAGTTTAAAAATTATTTTCAAAAACTTGAAGTATTTGTGCTCCTGAATGAGATTTGAACCAATTTTCTTGATCATAAAAGTCCTGCAATATTTTAACTCAAAATGTTTAAGGTTCCGAGTGGTTTACATAATCTGAGATGAGGAAGGATAAGAAATCTTGGTATTTATTTATTCATGTCATATAGAGATTTCTATATGATGGCTTTAAGCACATTAACACATCACTGGCTTAGAATGAGAAGGTCGTAAGTATAAAAAAAGTTACTTTGAGAAAAAAAATGTCTGAACACTACTCTTAACTTAAAGATAAACAAGCTTTTTCAACTTCAGTTTGGTCACTTTGACCAGTTTCTATTTTCATGAAAATAGGTTCATAAGAGGCACCAGATTTCAAATATGTGTGAGTCTTATAAGGTCGTAAGCACTTACTACCTTCTTATTCTAAGTCAGCATCATGTGGTCCCATCTCAGTGAGACAAGAATTGGATGCCTGTCAAGTGTCTACTTGAATCACTCAACGTATTACTTGCCTGTTGAACCAAAGTGTTGACTCTTGGCATGTGTTGGCAGACATCTGATTACGCATGTTACTCACATAGACACTCATCAGGCATCTAATTCTTGTATGACGAGGGATGGGATCCCTTTGAAACTTCATATCTAACATTTGTAATTTATGTATGACCATTTTGCCATTTATGGTTTTTGGCACTTACCTATTTTGTATTTGATGCCATTTTTCAATGATTTTTCAGTCGGCACATGTAACAATGTTAAATCATCATCCAGTTAGTTACTCGTATGTTTATATGAACAAATTTTCATTAGCAATTTTTTACAATATAAGTTATATAATCTCAATATTAAGATCACCCTTGCTATTCTTGAAAACAGGTAATCTTACTGGGGGATCGTCTTCTTTATACTTTGAATAAAGATAGCAACTGTGACAGTAAAATTGACCTGTGTACATTATGTTGAGGTAGTCTTATTATTGAGGTGGTCTTTATACTTCATAAAACATACAACACCTAAATATTTGGTTAGACACCAGTCTGGTATTCACACAGGTTCTTAAGATTTTTAGTCCCCTACCGGTTTTTGACCGGAGGGGACTATAGGTTTGCCGTCCGTCAGTCAAAAAATCTGGATCCTGACATAACTCAAAAAAGTGTCCAAGCTAGGTTTATGAAACTTGGTATGTGAATAGGGGGCAATAAGGGGATTATGCACGTCTAAAAATATTTTGATTCTGACAAAAATTGTGAAACATTGAAAATGGCTTAAAACCGGTAGGGGACTTCTGTATTGCTTGCAATTCTTAATTACTTGTTTCTAAATAAACTATCAAATTGAAAAAAAAAATTGTCACTTAAAAGTTCAGATAATTCCAATCTTATTAATGGACAATTGTAACTGTCTCCATAGTAAAAATGTAGAGAAATTCCATTTTGGATAAAACCTTAGATTTTTTCGAAAATTGTTCATAAAAATCTTTTTAAAAAAAAGAAAATTGTTGAACAAATTTAGAAAATTACTTTTACTAGATAAAGAGATATGTAAGAGGCTTTGTGAATACAGTCCCTGGATAACCTTTATTGTGTTGGTGCATCTCATTATCTAGCTAAAGTAGACAATACAGGCATCATTGAATTTCCTTACATTGTCTTTATTTTATTATTGTTCTGTGAGATTCAAGTCTTGTAATGTCTGGATACAATGTAAATGTTGTCATCTTAAAAAATAAAATGGTATTATGGATACGTGTGTTAGGTTATTATGATAACAGACTGAAATAAAGATGTTACTTTGTATGTTTCTGACTATATAATGGTCATAACTGCTCATCCGAGTACATTGCAATTTTGGCATAATTGGCGAGATATTTTGGTGTGACATACTTTTTGACACCATATGACCTTGTATAGCTCATTGGAGATAACTTTACAACTCAAGCGCAATAAATTGCAATACAAAAACAAACACTAAATCCGCTATATTTATTGTTTCTGGATATTTAGGAGCATACAAACTTTATATGTTGTGCCAGATGTTTGAATGCTTTCATAGGCAAATGTTACGGTCCTTGATTTTAATCCATAACCAAAAATAGGCAATATTGTGTTTGTTTTTGTACTGCAATTTATCGCATTAAGAGTTATAGACTTATTAAACAAACATTGATAAATATATAAACACTGCACAGTTGACTGACCGCTTATTATTAGCGTAGAATGAAAATATTATATGCATGCAAAGTTTGAACAAAAATGGACCTAAATTTTATTGGTAAACAAAGGCTAGTGTTGTCATTGGCAGACTATGGTGGTAAAAAAGTGACCTAGTTTCTGCGTGACCATAGATGATTCGGCTGCAAACTTGGCCTACAATTTAGAGATAAATATTGTTTTTCATACAGATTAAGTCTAAATTGTATTAAAAAAATCTCCACCAACTCCTTGTTTACAAAAGGATGCATATGCATCGGCAGACATAACCACTTGGAGCCCACCTGGTAGGTGAGTGGGTAAGCGCAGTGGATAAATATCGCAGGTATTTTTCTGGAATAGCCCTCACACAAAGGTATGACTTTAATGAAGAAAGAATGCAACTAAAACATGATTATGTCAAGTCTTTTTCATATCTGCAGGACTGTTAGGTTTCTGTATGAACTGTTCACCATATTGCTGATCCGGGTCACTCAGAGGCTTGGTATCTTCAAGCAGCTGGTTAAATGAGACCAGCTCAAAAGATGGACTGGTTCTGTTACAGGCAATCTGAAATAATCGTAGTATGATGGATAAAATATAATCTGCATACCTGTAATAATCTGTAAGTGGATATTTCTGTGGGACAAAAATTTCAGACAATTGGCGTGGGGAAATGTGTAATTTATAAAATTTCTGAGTAGATCAAAAATTTACGCGAGACGAAATATTAACTGATATGTGCAAAGAAATACACCCATCATTATATATAAAGACAGGTGAAGATAAATGGTAAGAATCAAACACATACATCAAGTCATCATACATACCTTATTCAATGCCGTAACTATACAATGGTCGTCTAAAAGTAATTCTTCAAATATCCAGTCTCTGACAGGTTGATTATCAACCTTTAACGTTGTTGTGTTTATAATATTGCCATTTTCTGGGAGTTTCTCTTTCAGCGAGAAATTCAGTCTTTTAACTTCAAATCCAATACCAATACCGAGTGTTTTCACGTAACTTTCTTTCAGACACTGAAACAGAAGGTTAAAAGAATGGATAGAAGAGTCGTCCCACAATTTATACATAGCATGGAGAATTTGATATGATCCTGACCTTTAAATTATGCATGAATATATTACAAGGCAAATGAATTGAATGTATTAATTTCCGCGAGCAAATTCTGCAATATCGGTTCGTTAAGATATGTGTTTGTATTACACCTTGAGCCTCTTTTTGATTTTCTGCTATGAAAACATACAACCGGGGTTATAAATACAGACAATATATCAGTTGCTTAATTATGCTAATAGAAGGTCAAGGATCGTGTCAAATTTTCTGTACTATACCTTAATAATTTATAGATACAAGCTATAATGATAGTTATGTTGAGTACAACATCTCCATATTTATATTAATATGCAGTAGTAAGGATGAGTTTGTGCAGAAAATAAAGTTATTGGATAAATTTGGATTAGTATTCACTAAATTATCAGGCCTGGTATTATTCAGGCCTGTGCATGATTTCAGGTTATTGAATCCTGAATTTTCCTTCTTTGCTTATATTGAAATATAGAGTTTCAGACTTTGAAACTGTGGTTTTCAGGCTTGGCAATGACTGCTAATTACCAGGCCTGATTGTGGTAATTTTGAATTTCATATCAAAGCTGAATTTTGACATAGAACTATGTTTAAAGCAAGAGATGTGTAGGCCACCGCTTCCCACTTACCCAAAGTCTGTAGAAGATACATAACTTGTCTGTATCTGTTTTCCCTGATTCTATCTGAGACCATTCTTCACTTGTAAATTGTCGTTTCATAATCCGGAAAAATTCAGCAACACTCTGGGATCCAACTTACATAAAGGCAAAGAGAATAGTAAGGTCAGCATCATCATAAATTATGTTCGGTATATTGTGTATGGGCTGGTGGCCTAAAACATATTTTTAATTCTAACACGATCCGCGGATTAATCCATATACACATAGTGCAAGCCAGGGCATGTATTATTACCACAATAAAACATGGTATCAAATTGGCTGTTACTATTTACGCCCCGTATCACGTGACATATTTATGAATGAATGAACGTAAACTTTATAGTAAAAACTTCAACGGGTCGCGAGTTGCACAAGTACCCGTCATCCAGTGTTACAGTTATGACGCATCTGTTTTAGAAACTCCAATATACTCTCGAAATTAAGATTCATAAAAACTTCTGATAATCAGTTCATTTATATTTTTCATTTTATGAAATAGATACACTATACTCGTGTTATTAAAATTGTTTCAATCTTTAAAATGTGTTATTTCCTTCAGAAAATTACGAAGGTCGTTTTCATTAACGAGGGAGGTAATTGTACCAGCTAATAAGCCACTCAATTTCAGCGTGGAATTATGTTCAATGTCAAATGGGTGAAAATGGAATAAGCGCAGTTAAATAGCACGGGATATTATTGTATTTAGAATCAAAATAAAAACTGTGTTCTTGTATTTTGTCGGTGAATAAAATACGGGCACTCGTTCGGATGCCGTAGCACTTGTGATTTAATTTTTCCGCATCCGAACTCCTGCCCATGTTTTATTCACTGACAAAATACACTAACAGATTTTTATTTCTTAAATAAACTGTAAAATCATCCTAATTAGTTACAGTGTGAACACATTAATCTGGTCCTCGAACCTACTAGCATAATTCAACAGTTGATTTCCTGTCTATAGATTAATTTTGGAATTGTTTTCATAAACAGAGTATTACGATTTTGTATGAGGTCTACTAAAAACACCAAAATTATATCACCAGCAAGGCGCCACTTTCTCCTGGATATTAATATTTTCCTCACGAGAAGCTTGTAATAATTATATTCATGCGTACAGGTCAAGAACCCGTTAATTTTTTCTCATGAGTACTATATTTATTATTTGTGTTATATTTTGAACACGTCTGTATTATTAATCTTTAAACAACCAAACAAAATTGCATTAGATCCGATACAGTTTTATGTAAGTATGTCTGTAAACAAATGTGTCAGTGATGCGGTGACATTATTTACGGATCAACCCTCATATTTGTGTTTCCAGTTTCGTTGAAACTTATTTTTTTCAGTTGAATATTTTTAAACAATTTAAATGACTATGAATTCCTAATTAAGTGATTAAGTTAGGGAAATGGAAAGATTGGCAAATTTCGTGAATTTACAAAAGTTGCTAACATTTCCTCTAGCATTAATTTTGGCCAACAAAGAATTAAGAAATGAAATTGCTAATATTTCCTAACATCAAATTTTTTTGTGTCTAATACCCAGTATTCAAAAAATTTTATGTCTAATACCCAGTATTCAAAGTTTTTTATGTCTAATACCCGGTATTCAAAATTTTTTGACCTGCTGAAACATCCATTTATACAGGGTGTTAAAAAAGTTTGTTCTCAAATTTTTAGTTTCAATAGTTGATTTTTCTGACGTCAGAAGAATATACAATTTTTAGGTTAAATTCCAGAGGGTTCTACCATTGCTCTAATCTGTCGAGCATTAATTGAAGTTATTTGTGTAAGAAATTAAAATTGTACACTGCATACAATGTTCAGATATAATTTTGTATGAATTCAAATTTTGAGAACAAACTTTTTTAACACCCTGTATATTACCTGGTGTCTGTAATTTCATTACATCAATTCCCACATTGGTGTCGACCTCTGCAGCAAGAACAACATAATCACCATGATGTGAGACGTTAAAACTGAGATTGTTACATGGACCCTCGACACTGTTCATTAAATACGGCTTGCCTTTCTCTGTCCGGCCCAACCTGATGTCACTATAAGGAATCTTGGTCACCCGGTGTAGCACTCTTCGCAGCATAAGCCTTCCTATCTGAAACCAACAATTCTGTCCAGTTAGCGTAGTGGAGAGAGCAGATTTGCTTGTCACTTTACATGGGTTGGGCATGTTATGAAAATAGAGTGAAATGCAAGGAAGAAAGGTGCCACTATGATTTGGCAGAACCCACAGTTTTGTTTTTTCTTATATCAAACAAGAAGGTATGATTCAAGTTTAAAGAATTATCAACAATGAAATTAACATGATGTTGATTCAATCTGATCTTAAAGGTCAAATACAACGGAATTATTTTTTGGCATTTCATTACGTTTATGGTATTTATAAGGGAATAAAGATGTTTTTCAACTTAATGTATCCTTAAAAACGT
The DNA here is from genome assembly GCA_947247005.1 of Spisula solida. Taxonomy (NCBI): domain Eukaryota; kingdom Metazoa; phylum Mollusca; class Bivalvia; order Venerida; family Mactridae; genus Spisula; species Spisula solida. The sequence goes on along the minus strand of OX365950.1, from coordinate 21,585,729 downwards.
AATAAACGGCATTTTCATACCTCGATTGTAGGGTTAACGCATGCTTTTTCGGGTTATAACATCTGCAGAGTCCCGAGGGACGGTTGGTGCCCAAGCCCGCCAGGGCGAGGGCACCAACGCTCCCGAGGGACTCTGCATATGTTATAACAAGAAAAAAACATGCGTAAACGCTATTATAGCATACAAAACATCAATTAATGCGTTTGTTTGTCAAAATAATGATATTTTGGCGGGAGATTTTGTGGCGACGTCACGAAAACAAACGTAACGTCATACCAGTTATTGTTATGCACGTCAACTTCCGGTATCGGTAAATACAAAGAAAACATGGATACTGCGGGTTTGTTTACATTTATAATTTAAATATTATGGAAATATTATAGAAAACTAATTAGTAGTTAGAAATAAAATGAGAATTACTGTTCATTTGACGCTGTACAACGTTTATAGTCGCCGGCGCGGCCCTGAAATAAGCATACGTAAAACTGGACGTTAACAGCGCGTGAATCTTTATGTTTACGCATGGTTTTCGTCCCGTTAACGTATGGGCAAAATCACCGTTTTTATGCTATAATGTCACATATGGTGAAAAAAAAACCTTAGTTACTTCCCTTGGTTTGTGACGTCATCGATGCACAACTGATTATCAAAGAGGCATTGAAACTATTGTAAACTACGAGTGCTTGTATAAATCTTGAGCTATTTCGAATATATATTATGTCCAAAAGTGTTTAAGAGAAATAACTTGATCAAAACACTACACTTACCATTGAAGATTTAGCGTCCTTTTTGAAAACGAATCTCCCTATTCTGTCTTTTTCTTCTGGTTGAATACACTGTGCAGCTCTCACCCAATCTGCTACACTTGGCTGCCAAATACTTGTGTTGAAAGCATATCTTATACTTGTCATAATTCTGGTATTCATCTGTAACTGGGTGAAATATATATACATGTGTATACAAATGCAATAAGTTCAAGAAATGAAATAGGAACAAGTAGGCCTAATTTCTATTTAGGCACTGAGGAGTCAACGCTTTTGCCAACAGGCATTTCTAAGCATCATATTTGAAGGGAATAGTATAATAATTTCTAAATGTCAATTGTTGGTAATAGTGCCATTTACCTTTTATCACAAGAAATGCCCATTGGTGATAAGTTGTTTCTGCTTGACCTGTAAAGCAATTAATAACAAGATACCTTTGACCACTAAAAAATTATTGAGACAAGTTTTCATTATGTTGCATTTTTAATTAGTTTCGTTAGTACAAATGTACCATGAAAATAGAAGCATACATGTTTAAACAACATCCATTTATTAACAAGGAAGTTAACTTTCTGAGAGTCTATAAACTACTGTAGCGACTGTAGAGACTGTAGAGACTGACTCATGACAGGCACCCGGCTCGCTCAGTTAGCAGAGCTACAGACTAGTTATATACTGGGGGTTGTGGGCTTGAGTCCCACATTGGGTGCACTTTTCCCTCCTTTATGTACTTTACTGTCATATTAGTGTTTAGAAGTCGTTGGCTTATTGACATATTCATGGAATTATATCTCTCACAAGGAATAGCAACGTGCTATAAAATTATAAACCTGCTTTAAACCTGAATTTTCTACGTCGTCGCGTCGACAGCAGATAAAGCTGCTTATGTCTATATTGAACAATAAAAGTCAATCAGTAATGAACAAAACTAAGATGTAGAACCATTAAATACTATATCAAGAATGGTTTTAACAGGTAATGGTTTTAAAAAATATGTACATGGCTTCAAAGTTTGTTTCAAACTGTAAGACATGTTAAGATGGCAATTTTCATCGCCGTTATTGTTGTGTCCTCGCACCTCAACAAATTTTAAGTGTAACATGGCTAAGAATAGTCCTGGTAGGAAAAAATCAAAATAGTTACAGTAGTGTAGGCTTTAATTATATGTTGCATTATCTTGCTAAAACAACGTTTTGTTTCTTTTCAATGTGTGATAGTAAAATAGGGCAGTATTATCACGCTAAGAAAATCTAGGTCTAGGCTGCGTGTCATATTCTTGTGATTTAATTCCATGACATATTGCATATTCAGTACAGCCCTTCCTTCCCCAGGGGCAGAAGGCGCTGTGGTACCCCAGCACCTTAAAACTAGCATCAGCTTCCCCCAGCGCCTTTCATCCTAGAATGGTGACCGTGTCTTTAAATCAGTATGAATGTAAAAAATTTGATCTGTATTGTGTTATTTGAGTGGTTAACTTATGGCTTGTATTGGGTGAAAAGGCTCTTAAATAAGCCTTAAATTAAGGATAACGATGCAGTTATCACTTTTAAATTTTTAGCCATTCTCGTGGATCTGTGAAAGCTCAATTCCTAGCAATGCCCCAGCGCCTTAAACAATTTCTGGGGAAGGGTCTGCCGTATGTCATGCAATTGACTGGACATTGTACTTTCATCAGGAGACCGATACACCCCTCATATTTGACTGGATTGTTTTGCCTGAAGACCTTCAACATAGGATAGAACTATGCAGCGCTTTCCACGGGAGGTACTCCATCACTCCATGCCTTCCATATTTAATTGAATAAATTCGGTACCGTAGCGCTTGCTTCTAGGCAACAGAACCTTGTCCTCGATAAAACTGGGTTTATATGTTGTCAACTCACAACAAACTTCCAATGAACTTGTTGATATATCTCATTGAATTTATAACATCAAACACGTTCCTGTCGTGAGTAATTTTAACAAAATATGCAGGAAAAACGAAGATACTAACCAACTTCCTTTATTTGATCATTGATGAACAAATGGCGTAAAATATCAAAGGGAAGTAACTCTGTAAATATGGTAGATGCTAACAGACGGATTATCCGGTATTTTTGTAAGAGTTGTTTCCCCTTGACCATTAGAAATCATTGACAAGTAGTCAGTTGTCTCCCTTTGACCATTAGAATTGTCTGTCGGATTGTTTGTTGCTTGTTATATACGTTGTCAAATGTAATATTATGTCACATGCCCATATGGGCCTTGACTACAAATAAAACTTGAAAAGGAAAGAGTAGTTTTCCCTTGACCATTAGAAATTATGTTCCCTTTGCCAATATAAATTAAGGACAAATATAGTTAATTCCCCTTGACCAATAGAATTGTCTGTGACAAGAGTTTATTCCACTTGACCATTTGCAACTAATGACAAAGATAGTTGTTTCACCTAAACCATACTGTTTATTTATTCTAGTTTTCACTGTTTGTCAAAAGGTTTTCAGCTATATACGGCCACCAATTCACATAACCAGTTTCTTGGACTGTATCTTAACCAGTACTAACTTACCCTTCCACAAACTTTAATCAAAGTGTATGAGCTGCTGCGTCTAGGAATTGGTTACAAATCTAGGACACTTAAACTACAGAACTACAGCCACAGCTTTAAAAAAATTATTGACGACAATATATGATTGCTTTTCTTTGACTATCAGAAATACCCTAAGTTGATAATAGAATTGTACATCCCTTGGCCTTTGGAACATTAAAACAAAGCAGTTAATTCTATCATTTGTAAATACATAAAACAGATTATGACCATATTTTTTTCAAAGAATTGCACACAATTTATGATAATAAATATAAGATCTATTCATTATACACCTTTAATTTTATATAATGGATACAATAACAATATAAATTTAATGAACAAAATGTTTAAAATATTTAAATATTTCTGTCACTTTTACGTGTTTTAGCACTTGTACTTCATATTTCAAATGTTAAATTAATTGCAAATATTAACACTTACATTACGTTTTTTTATAGGCCAAATGGGTTATGTCACTGGCTATATGTTATGCATGTCACTCATGTGAACACTATACTTGTCATTTCATGTGCTATGTTATCTTGGCACACTCGTTATGTCTGTTGATAAGTCATGTACTAAAGTTATATCACTTTTTATGCACGAGCCAATTGAAACCACGGCCCCCAAAGCCCGGGAAGGGTGGTTTGATGTTGCTTGTCAAGTTACTGCAATGATTTTCCCACAATTTTTTCCATCTCTAGTCTTGAGTTGTTGATACAATCATTTACACTAGGGCCTTTGTATGATGAACCAACCAGACTCAATGGTAAGTCTTGCTCCTTGATTGTCCTTGAAAGATTCTGAACAACATTGCTATGTCCTAAAACATACTGTGGGATACAGTTAGGCAAATGTTCCACACAGATATTTGATGGCGTTCCTGTGATGCCTAACTGCGTCTCTAGAGCCTGTAAAGCAAACTGACCCAGATCTTTATTCGACATTGACGGTACCTTCGCCTTCAAATCATCAAACCAGCTTCCTCCCATCATCACAGTAAACCTGTAATAAAAAGTGTCACTTTTAGCTACATGTGAATTTTTCTACAATTTTGAAGCCATTTGTGGCATAGATGGCTGTTCGAATTATTACATTGCCAGCACAATAACATGTATCTATATCAGACTAAAAGGGCCTGAGTCACAAAAGGGTCACCTGTGATACCAGTATATGGCTGGTCCATTGACATTACAAGTAGGGCTGCGTACCAGTTTCCGATACACATTGAATACCTGTATTTTGCGTTCATAAAAAATTGTTCAACAAAATGCACATTTAATTTAATACTCATTTTCAATCAATTTTTTTTCGTCGTCTTTTTGTATCGTCTCAAAATGGTCAGGTTGTCGAAGTAGCTTATGTCTGAGTGAATCTAATTTTCAAACAATATTCTGCTATGTGAACCACTCATGCAATTTAGAACATATGTAAATAGATTTTTTTTTATGACCTCACTGGCCTGACTTGATTGTGTTCTGCATGGTAAATACATGTTGTAAGTCTGCAAGTGCATATTTACAGTATTTAGATGCTTTATTGGCAAACAAATACATCATATGATAATCAAATATCGATCATTTTGTAACGATGCAAATATCGTATCTATAATTTTAACTAATACGCAACCCTACTCACAAGTGTTCCTGGAATTATAAGTACAAATGTATACCATTTGAGAACTTACTTGCTTAATTTCCGCAGGCAACTGAAAGTTTCACCCCATGTGGAGGACATGACCATAGTCAATATAATATCACTGAAGAACCTAGTATTGAACCTGTACCAATATTGCTAAGTTGACAATGTGCACTCATTTCACTGAGGCAGAGCATGCAGCCAGATATGTTCACTTGCATGTAAGAGGCTCTACAGAAACTCTGATGTCACACTAAAAATGAGCACAATCATCTAATTATCACAAATTAAAAGAACTTGTGAAGGTTTAAAGTATTACCAGTCTTCGACGTAACTTTTTCTGGCACCTTGTCCGGGGGGACAATCCAACTAAAATTCCACCTTGTCCCCCACAGTTTCACATTGTCCGACACAATTACAGTGAATTTTATTGACAAAACGTTTTAGAACAGATAAAGGATAGTATAGTGGTACGAAAACCCTTTCATCAATTTGATTCAATTATTTAAAACAAAAATCAACACAATAATGATCTTTATGTTTCAATTTTTTCGAATTGTTTTTGACGTCTATGCAGCAATAATATGATCTAAAATCAATGTTTATACTATTTTATTCGAGTATTGCGTTAATTTAAATCCAGGGCTTTCTCTGGAGAGTATTTAACTGTCACCACTACCTTCGCCACATGAAAAAGTTGGGCAATCTTTTCATTGACTTCTATTGTAAATTTGACTACTTGTATAATTATGTATTTCAGTAAAAAATTGCTATTTTCTGTGATTTTCGAACTATGTGTATATGGTTATATAGGCACCAAAACTTAAAATATTGCATTTCTTTTGTTTCTCTAATCTGAGTGAAATCCTGATTTGATAGTATATTTACCAATGTAGAATCTTCTATAGTTATACAAAATTCATGTTTTTGCTTATAAGAAAATAACCAGTAAGTTTTATAATCAGCCACTTACTCATGAAGAGGTACACTACAGTATTTAAACCTCATGTAAAAATTATTTTTTATCAAAAAGAACATATAGACTACGTCTTTAGACAAAAATTATGTCTCAAATTTAACATAGAAAATAATTGTTTTGGTGCTTTATTATCTAGGGATATGGCCCGGGTAGTATTTAATTATTTTACATTTCATGACAAACAAACAAGAATTATATTAAATAATCGATTTTGTAATAAATAAAGAAGGATCCAAGCAACATGTTGTTATTCAAAATGTGAATCGCACTGTACAAGTTTCTATTTCTCGTTGAAACAATTAGCAAGTGTTAAAAGTTCAACAGTAAAGCAATTTAACATTAATTGCCAATGAGACCAGTTGATCAAACAATGACACGCTTCAATCATAATCACCTTGGTAACTTAGCTACCCTAGACAGACTGCAGACTGCAATAAATGTGTTAACTTGTGAAACCGCTAATTGTTTACAATCTACAAATTCCCCGGATGTTACCATTTTACGACAATTTTACGACATAAACATGCAGTAAAATGGATCTTTTACGACATTAGGTAAAGTTTTGTTCAGAAATTAGCTTTCGCCATGAAATTCGCCGAATTAATTTTTTGATCGCTACATTCTTGATTTCTTTTATCGTAGCTATGTTTTGAGGATAATTTGGGTCTTTCATTCTTAGAATTTTGACTTGCCCGGACGGACAATCTGCTTTTTAGATCAGGTTGTCCGCCGGGATTTTGACTTGTCCCGGACATCGGGCAACCCACTTACGTCGAAGACTGATTACACATACATTTTTGAGTAGATTGATTTTATTTTTCAATTTAATTTTAAGTCTGTTGAACATTATTTCAGTCATATTGACACTACTCGGTCACATTATCCTTTCCGACACCAGACCAACAAGCAATTTTTTGCAACTCCCCTAATATCCTGATCGCCAAGCAAAGGAGCTATACCAGTACAATTTTTAACGATGTTGGTATATTGCGGCCTAGGATCAAACCCCCAAGGCGGATGCTCAGGCTTTAACCAATTTGCCATCATGAAGAGTATATACTGGGTGTTAAAAAAGTTTGTTCTCAATGTTTAAGTTTCAATACGGTAGTCTATTTTTCTGACCTAAAACAATTGTAAAATTTTGAGTTTAAATTCCAGAGGGGTCTACCATTGTTCTCAACTTTCTAGCATTAAATGAAGTTATTAGAAAAAAGAAATTAAAAGTGTCTATTGTGTACATAGCTGAAATGACACTTGATATGAATTAAAAATTTGAGAACAACCTTTTTTTAACACCCTGTACATTGTAGAAGTATACTAACCTTGTAGATGGCTTATCTGGTCTGTCATGTTGAGGAAATGTACAGGAGTCATATATTACACCAAGAACACAGCTGTTAACAAAGGAAGGAGTCAGATGTCCGAATCCTGGATTAATGTCGATCTTATCAGCAAACTCAATACAAGCAACAACTGTATCAACTGCAGGTATACTTTTAAGACCTTTACTTAAGTCAGAGTGTTTATCACTGAGAATATTTCCAAGATCAGCAGCATAAATACTTGCAACAACATGATTGGCATGAATTGTATCACCATTAACATTGAGTTTTGCACCATCGTCTGTAAACTCCAAGTCAGAACAATAAGCATTCTTTGAGATTTCAACAACAGGATTTTGTCTAATTGCCTCGCTAATGGTGTAAGGGAGTTGCTGCAGTCCATTTTTAAATGAAAATGATGCCCACTTCTCACTGTTTTTTCTTTCAGCCAGTCTACAATGTTTCAGTGCAGGAGTATTGTTCCTATTTTTCATCATTCCACGAATCACTGACCCAGAACCCTGCTCAGCATCGTACAATATTGGAAAACAAGCTTTTAAGCTCAGCTCTCTGCAATCTCCAGCAAAAATGCCTCTGCATAATGGATCAATACCATATCTTGCAAAATCTTCATTAAATCTTCGGCTAATGAAATCAAACACACTTTCGTCTTCTGTTTCACATTTTCTAGCCACTAAGTCATTAAAAAAATACCGAATGAGTGGCTTTGAAAATGGGGGTTTCTTCTGAAACACAGACAGTGGATTCTTAGGGAGTGCATTGAGTCTATCATTTGCATATATAAATCTATCTGGTGCAGCTGGATTTGAACGCAGGACAGGTGCAACTTCATCTGACAGGCCGAGTTCTTCTGTGAGTATTAAGGAGTTATGTCCAGATCCACCTACAGGACGCAAACTGCGAGGCCCCATTTCCAGTTTGGCATTTTGTGGTGTGCTTACTGTTTTCATCCATCCCCCAAGTCGATTAGAAGATTCCAACACAAGTATCTAAAAATAAAGACAGGAGATTTTATAATTGTTATACATTCTTCATGTGAAGATTCTGAGTGGGAACCAGGGTCAGGATTCTGGAAAAAATGTTTTTATGATAGTATTACAATTTTGAGTTACATTTGGTTCTACCTGATCTGTACAAATAAGTAACTAATTTCACATTTTCTGTTAAAAAAGAAAAGGCCTACAAGTTATGGGGGGCACAGTTGTCGAGTGGATAACACTCTTGACTAATGATTGGGAGGTCCCTGATTTGATCCTCGGCCGGGCACTTGGTCATTTCTGAAACGTTTTTGAGTGTTTCCAAACCAACTAGAGATGAACTGGTTTGAAACCCAGAGCAGGGGTCCTACAAATCTGCACTAGAAAGAACTAGAAAGAATAAACTTTTCTACAGAAAATCAAAGTTGTTTGATGAAAGTATTCAACGTATTAAGAAAGTTATGGTCATTTGAAGTTTTAAAAGCTGAGTTTGAAAATAGATCATGTTTGAAACTGTGTTTTGGTACAAGGATGTGTGCTATTGGCACCCGAAACAGACTTGCGTCTTATTTTCAGGATTGGGCATTATCATTATGCCTGAATAGGACCCCTGCCAGAGGTAGTCTCTTGTGTACCAGTTCTGTATACCGGACATGTTAAAGAACGAAGAGAGCTAGGGTAACGTACCCAGATTCCTTGTATCACACCTCTGTCTCTCCATTGATTTTATGCCAATATTAATTGGAAAAGCGACTGATGGCAGTAAAAAGTTGAAGTTATAATTAGCTGTTAAAAAATAAGTGCAAAGTGAAAGTAACTACAGTACCAACAATAAAAAATTATGTAACACAACTAGGTAAGCATCTTGGTTTACTTCATGCTGGCTATATGTGTTCCCATGAGTATGTCAGCAGCTCTTTCTCGAGCCAACTTTAGGCGAATAGACTTAAAATCTGCAGCAATATGTTAAATACATGCTACTACTCATATCCGGTTACTAGTACACTTAGCCAATTATGAAGCACTTAAGTCTTACTTTTGAGAAGTGTGACGTTTTCTGCAGGTAATAGGCAGATGAAAGCCCACTTATTCCACCACCGATAACAACAGCTGTTGACATTACGTTTATATCTGACTGTGAAAAATAATTTCAGGTTGAACCGGTTCAACAAGATGAGCGTGAAATTTGCACGCTTATGAAATTCGTTATCTGTCAACTTTGGAAATATTTTACATCGCTTGTACGTGTATCTCTCCTATGCCTGACGTCAATTAAATTTGATAAAAATTCGTGCTGATTGTCACTTAGAAAATTATATTTTGATAAAACAGCCGTTTCATCAAAGATCATTATAAAAGAGCAGTATTTCTTGTGATTTTCCTACTTTAGGTGAATTGCAACTCTTGGGATTGTTTGTGGTTCTTTTCTCCAGATATTGACCTTCTTAATTGACCAATCAACAGCTTTGTTATCTAAATGTAGAAAATTTCAACCAATCAGAGACCTTGTTACTAAATTTGTTTGCAATAGTAACAAATGGCGGACAGCTAGCAATTTATACAATTAAATTTATGACTTTTTGGCTCTATCTCCGTTATTAAATCATATAGATTCTTGATATTTGAACACAGTTTAAGTAGTTAATGGTTGATAAAAATGGCATCAGAAGAATTGTCATTCCTGAAAGACCAAGGTACAATTTTTCACGAAAATGCACCTGTAACGAGTTCAGTCTTGATAACAAAAATAACATTTTGTTGTTGTACTCTTTAGGATTGTTCATTTGGCCTGTTAACGAAGAATCAGTCTGTACATTTTTTCACCCTGTGTGTGTGACATTTGGGACCCAATATGTTGCTGTTTCTGCTACGAGATCATATTTTCTAGACCTGTCAGAAATTCGGGGAGAGGGGGTATGTGACACATAAGAGCATAACATAACATAGAGCTGCATAACTGATGTGTGTATATGCTGTCTGTCGGCTGATAGCTCAGTCCATTGAGTATTTGAGCGAAATGTCCCAGGTTCAAGGCCTGGTCAGGCTGCACAATTTTTCACCATTTGACATATACTAGATACAATGTATGAATTAATGAATGTCTCTAAGTTCTAATCAGACTCCATTACACATTTACACTTATGGAGACTTCGGTCCTGTCCCGCATAACAATACATAATGCATAAGTTAAACTATACTTACCTATCGCCGATGGGCTGCCTCGTTCTATGATACCAATACCATAACCTCTAACTATATTACTGAGATGACTAATGTTGTCCCATGCCGTTGCCTCACGTCAACTTACTCTCGTGTCCGACTGACTGGGACCCAGATTACCTACCAGTCCATGACTTGTTCAGTAGCGGAAAGAGCGCTATGAGCGGAAAGAGCCCATAATCACCACACACTCCTCCCCTCCATTATTCACTGTATGCCTTCAATATGCATAATGACTTGTATTACTGAAGTTAATTGTGCAGCCAAGTAGCAAGAATTTATTTCGATACAAAAGATAAATTGTGGTTGCCGCAGATATATATCATTTTAGAAATTGGTCCTGTAGCATTATAACAAGTGGCAAGAATAACCCACTATCACTATATAAAGTAAAAAACTGTGTCATTATTAATAATGACAATAGGTGATATGTTTTGCATGTATATGTAACTATGTGTTGTTGATCATACCTATAGATATTTTTGTGTCCATTTTACAGTTCAAAGACTGAGTAATGAGCTATCCAAATACAGAGGACAACACTTGGATGATGAGGAAGTATGCAACTTAAATTACAATTTGTAACTGACCAGGGCTTTTTCCCCCTTCTATAGCTGGGGCCATTTACAAGTGTCTTCCCCTCGGGATTTTTTTTTTATTTTCATGCAGTTTTCCCTAAAATCCAATTTAAATCTTGTTTTTTCCTTCCCCTTTTGAGTTATTTCCCCCCAAATATTAAGAAAAGGCCCCGTCCCCCACTTTTGGAAAAAATCCCTGCCGACAATAATAATTAGGTTATTCAGTTCTCTTCGAAGTTGATCTCTTGAAAATGTTCTGCTTATTGGTGGTAGCATTGACCATGGCGCCATTCATTATAGGTTTTAATTCCAGCATTGTGCAAACTGTTAATATATATTTTCTAACCTTGTGAATTGGGCCTTAGACCATTTATTGAGAGGGGGTGGAATTTGGTAACATGGGGAATTGATTTTGGAGAGGTAAATAGGGAAAACTCAATGATTTAAAATAATTTTTCCTGGGAAAGGGGCCATTGTAAGGCCCCTATTCTATAAGGAAAGAAAGCCTTGCATGTGATGATTATTATAATTCATATTTACTGCTATGATACTGAAATAAATTAAAATGTGTCCAAGTTGTGTTAAACTGGTATGGATTACTATTAGATTACCATAATTTAAAACCGCTGTTAATTTGTTTCAGGGCCCCCTTCCAACAGATGGACCACCAGCACCTTGGCTTACAGATAAAGGGTATGACTTTAATTATATTGACCTTCCCCCACTTTCAGGGTTCTACTGTGCATTACTGGGTAATATGTTGATAATTGTTTTGATTCAACATCTACACTTAACTTTAAAGCTTATATGACAGGTAATTGCCATTGCCCACTTCACATCTTAAATTGTGCTCATATACCTGACAAAGTATAATATATGAAACACGTCATTTTGAGTTTTTATGTTTTTAATGCTATTTGAGTTTAATGTGATTTCTTTAGTTGACATACATGCACATTTTTGCTGGTTTATTATCTATACCTTTCATTGGGAGTCCAAATAAAGTGTTTGCATTAAAAAAGAAGATGATGTTTATGTTGTATAAATATATAAAAACTATTAATAATAATTTAAATTTAAGTAACTGGGTACAGTAAATTTTTATGCTTGTAGGCTTTTATCTCCATTGATGGCAGAATATGACAGTCAAATAAAAGAACTGAGTCTGTTAGTGGATGAATATGAGGTATTTATATTTTTGGTAGATGTCTTTTCTGATCTAGTTTGGAGCTCAGTGGTCGAGTGGTAAGTGAGTCCAGTCTCGGGGACTGAAAGTTGCATGTACTCATTGTACAGATAAAGTACATGAATATACATACTGTTTGCAGCAGTTCAGATTTGATGTTCTTCCATGACATTGGCTTACAGTCGTATGCTCCACTCAAGAGAAGTTACCAGGTGTTTGTGGAAGAGTTATGCCCCCGAAAATATGGTATTTGTGTGAAATGTGTATCGGTGCTATACATCGGGGACATTAAAGAACCAGTCTATTCCAAATATGAGCTTTGCACATTTCTGCAGCGCTGGACATGCCTGTATCGAATTCTCTCTCTCCCTTCAGGGGCTTTCTCTCAGTCTGTCCCTCTGGTAAGATCAAGCTGTATCTGCACTGGTAGAGGATGCACCGGTGCCTGTGTGGCTGCATCACTATATTTAAAGAACCTTTAAATGTGTGTTTGCATGAAAAAAGTGCTAGATAAATTTGGTGTATTATTTATATTTTATGTGAGTGACAGTGACTGATCATGACAAGCAAGCTAAAAAAATACACTTTTTGGACCTTTCATTTTTTTATTGTGAATAATGTTAACGTTTCTTTGTAGAATGAATTGAAAAGCCTTAGACCTGAAGTATCAAGACTTGTTCAAGATAATGAAAGGTAAATATTATGAACCTACACAAAATTAAAGTTGAACAGTTCTCATTCTCAAGAAAACTTGAGGGAGATCAATTATGTTTAATACTATTTCTGTGTTTTTAGCATTGTCCAGTTTTGACATAATATCATGGAAACTCTCCTTGCCGATCATTTGGGTTTGTCTGCACTATAACTCCACTGCTCCTTCATTAATCAAATGCAGATAATTCACTTATTTTTCACACATTTATGATCATTTTGGTGATTCTGTTGCTATTAGAAAAGATTTACATTTGTATTTTTGTTTGAATTTATATTTTAGATTGTCAGAAAGATTGAAAGAAGCATTGAATTCTCAGTTGCCTAGCAACGGAAATGTTGATTTAGAACCTCTTGCTGGAGATGAACAGATTCTACAGAATATGCAGTTACAAATAGAAACAGTTGTTCAGGTGAACAAGAAATTGTTATACCATACGGGGCACTGGAAATTTAAGAAACGCTTTTCAGTGATGCCGACCCTACTAGAGATGAATTGGTTGTTATATCAGAGGTAGTCTTGTGTGTATAGGTGCTTCACATCAGGCACATCAAAGAACCTAGGAGTCTATTCGGAAAGAGCTAGGTTAATCATTTCCCTCGAAGCTGGAGGTCATTGGTCAGTTAGGCAAGGATTAAACCGAATGGCCACACACTGGGACTGTCTCAGTTGAACGCAAAGAAAGTTAAACATTTAACTACCCAAGTAAAAGGCATGCTTTTATCATCCCAGTTCATATTATTGAGATGATCTTTAATTGAGGTTTTATTGTATTCTTATTTTTAGGAGAAGGAAGCTGCAGTTGAAAGATGGCACGAAGCGGAACAAGAAATGGACCGCCTACAACAACAACTACAGGTACCTTTATATGACCTTTTGATCCTAGAAATTCCCCCAAACTTGCCACATTTGGTCCTCATAAGTGCGGGGGGAGACATATTGATTTTGTGCTGATTGTCTGGATAGATAACATAAAGTTTATCTGTGCTAGTTCTCCTTAACTTTTTGGTCAGATTTCAAGGAAACTTATATTAACACAAATACTTGATACCAAGCCTAGTTGTGCATATTGCCAAGAATAAAAGGTCGGATGATTTTGGTTGGAGTTATGGCCCTTTGTGGGAGACATACATACACTTTGTGTCAAAAACTCTTGTAGTTTGTCTACAAAATGATGAAATTCAGTACAGTAAAGTTCCGCTATTGAGACCACCACTGGGACCGACATAAAGTGGTCTTATTATAGAGTCGGTCTTATTAGCGAGACCGACCAAAATAGCTGAGACATTGAACTCCTATACATCTAATATACCGACAGCACTCTTGTTGACGCGTTTTAAATATTCATATGTACATGTATCTTAGTGCATATTGCATTTATTAATGATTGAGGATTATTAACTGTTAATTATTCATGTAAAAATGAAAACGTCATGTGATTCATATATATATATTAAATAAATGATAAATATTTGTAACAGTTGTTTTCATTTTTCCTGACCTGTGACCTCTATGTACATGTACAATGCATATTGTAAAAATGAAGCATGTAAACCCATGGCCATTAAAAGCTGCAATCCTTTTTTTAATTATTCTGAAATTTATTAATTTGCACTGTACAACCGATACAGCACTAGTTTGACCGTTATTTAACAAACTAGTTGATCTGTATAAAGACCACGTACGTACGTGGTGTGGTCTTTATACGGGGTCTTTTTTGTCATGTCTTATTTATAAGAACTACATTAAGTTATGATTTTGTAGCTGTGTAATTTGATGTACAAACGCGCTAGGCTAATTAACAGTTAAAAATAATTATTTACATGAATTAACAACGACGTCCAAAATTACGCATCATCCGAAAACGTGCGACTAACAGCCATCGGTCTTTATTCTCCACAAATCTTTAATTATGGTTGAGTTAATTGTCGCCGATAGTTTCAATCGATCTATTGTCATTGATAAACAATAGAATTTCGTTTTAATCCCTGCGTATACACCAACAAGTGTCAATTTATCAGTATACATGTTTATTGTTTACACCTCGTTGATTGCCGTAAACGAGTCTTCGTGTCATAAAATTAATTATACAAAATGACACGCGCGGTATGTGGTCTGTTTATCGAGACCTAAAACTGCAATAAATTGGTCGTTGGGTCCCGAAATACTGGTCGTATTACGTAATATCGAGTCGGTCGCATTAATGGGACCTGCGACCATTGAAATATAGAGCAAAATAGTCGGGACCACGAAAAAGTGGTCGTATTACGCGAACGGTCGGATTAACGGACCGGTCGTTAGACGGAACTTTACTGTATAAAACTATGAAAATGATCATTGGTATTCAGCACCTAGTAAAATATATTGTTTACAAAAAAGAACAAAAGTAATCCTATTAAATAACTGTGTAACATTAATTCTTACTAATTTTCTATGTGATATTTTTAGGAGGAGAAGAACAGTCATCAGTGGGGCGTGATTGAACATCAAGCACAACAGGTAGGAGTATTATCTTCACTCTTTTAACTATTGCCATTGTCATATACTTTGCTATCAACACAATGTACTAATTATACCCCCAGATACATAGTATATGGGGGCTATATTGGAGTCATGCTTGAGGTTGGTTGGTTGGTTGGTTGGTTGGTTGGTTGGTTGGTGGGTTGGTGGGTTGGGTTGGGTTGGGTTGGGTTGGTTGGTTGGTCTTGTACTTATAAATTTTGTCCGCGCTATTTCTCTGCAACCATTGGTCGGATTTCAACGAAACTTTGCATGACTGATCAGTACCAAGTCTAGTTGTGCATATCGTCGGCACACGTCGGTCAGATGAATTTTAAGGGAGTTATGGCCTTTTGTTTTTTTGTACTTATAAATTTTGTCCGCGCTATTACTTTGCTATCAACACAATGTACTAATTTTAATTTCGAGAAATCTCTAGTTCTAATCTTTGCTGGAGTACTTGGTTATTTCTGAAAAGCTTTTCAGCATTTCCCATCTGATTAGTGATGAACTGGTTCGTCTCGTGTGTATTTGTGCTGTACATCAGGCATGTTAAAGAACAAAGTAGCCTATTTGGAAAGAGATAGGGTAGCACACTCAGACTCAGTTAGATGTAAAAAATAAACAAACAGTAGACTAAATTGGTTCTGATCAACAATTATAGAATATTTTGGCATAGGATTGATCCTCAAACTTGAAATGTTGGTTGATCATTGCCAATGTATGACAATAATGATTTTGAAGTCTAGATGAAAGGGCAACATTAAATTCAACTTAAATGCCAACTTAACTGCCATTTACAAACATCTATTGTCAATTTTTCAGATGCAAGCAGAATATTTTGAGACAGTGAATCTTCTGAATAGGGAGTTAGAACAAGTACAAACTGAGTTGAGGTAAGGTAGCGCTTGTCTGTCTTTGTTTGAAATAGTTACAAAAGCCCTTGTCTCTAGTGTAGTCACAAGACGATGTTGCCGTGGTTAGTGCTCTGGATTTGTTACTCGGCAATCTGTGTTTGTTCTCAGTCACAGGACGTCATACCCTTTCTTGAAAATTTGACAACAATGTTGGTTTGCCTCCTAATGTACCTATTGTAGAGAAAGTGCTGGTTCCTTGTGGAAGGGTAAGTTAGTACTGGTTATGATGCAGTCCAGGAGTACTGGTAAGATTAACCAGCCGTCATACATAATTGAAAAGTGTTCAAAACAGTGTTAATTGCTGATAAAATACAGGATTCTTATGGATCTTGAGACTGGTTAGGATAGCTGGTTATAAAATGAAAAGTTGTTAGGATATGATGTAGAGAGTGTGTGCTTTTGACTCAGTGCAAAAATGAATTGTTTAGATTTAGCCAGATTCAATAATTCTCTGAAATTTTGTATGACCATTCCTTCTTAGGTTTAATGATGTTAACTGCAACAATAAATTGGTGTAGTTTGCAGATATCTGGCCCTGATCTCTTAAAGCATCTCAACTAGAAATCTTAACTCAAATTGAGATTTGCTAAAATCAGAATCTGAATTTTAGATAAATCTGAAGTTCGAGCTCTATAAATTTTACTGTTATTAGCTTAGAATAAAGTTCCTGTTTTGTGATGCCAACTTTGAGTATAGTCTCTCATGGAAAATACCACAAAGACAAATGACAATATTTAATATGAGATTTATCTCAAATTAAGATTCTTCGGGAGATCGGGCCTGGTTTAATACTGACCTCTAGAGGTTATTTTGTACATTTATAATCTTCAGACAAACTAGACAGGAGTTGGAAACAGCCAGTCTTCAGGTGAAAGATTTGAGAAGAACAAATAAAGAATTAGAGCAACAACTAAATTGGAAGGTAAACTGCTCATTATAATGTCTACAGAGGTGATGTGATAACTCATACCATTACCATCTCGTATCTTCAAAGTGAGGCTGTACAACTGTACAACTTATTGCAAGACTATTCAATTCAAAGTGTACTCCTTATTGTAATAACTGGAAGTTGACTCGTTTATACACTGTGTGTTACTGTTTTTATTGTGTAACCAAGTATAGTCATTTGCATGTATGCGAAGTAATTAAATCACAAGTATGCATCTTCATGAGTGACATATCTGGTTAAAGATAACCTCTGATTACAGTATAATCTGGTCCGGATCTCCCGTAACATATTATTCTGAGCTAAATCATCTCAAATTCTCAAATATTACCTTGTATCTTTATGTTAATTTCAATGAAATGCCGGCCTCAAAATTGGCATCACTGAGTTAATTACAGTAAAACTTCAAGAGCTGAAATCTCAAATTTAGACTCAGATTTGGGAAAAATCTCCAATTGAGATGAGATTTCTACTTGAGATGCTTCAGGAGATCGGGGCCAATATTGAACTAGTGTATTCACTAGTCATGAGACAAATATGTTAGGGGTTAATTGAGTAATGTGTTAACTTTCTTTTCTATTTCACTTAACAGGACCAGGAGGTAGCAGAGGTCATCTTTAAGGAAGGAATCACAGATACGAAAGTGAACGAACTGAAGAGGATTATGGACGATCGGAAAAGAAGGTACTGTATGTCGGTTGTGATCTGCAATGTCTTATTTCCTCTATTAATTTATTCACAACTAGTGTTTCTCGTAAATTCCTAATTCCTTGTAAACAATTTTATTTACTATTATGACAAGAAAATCTGTCATGGGCCATGGAACCTTTGACTATGAATTAAGAAATCTGTGAAATTCTTATATAACAGAAATTCACGAAAATAAAGATCATGCAAATGTAATGTGATTTATGGTAGATTAAAGATGTCACATTCTGTTCCAAATTACATTTATTTGTATCTTTGCTTGTAATTGTGTATCTAGAGCATTTTAAATTATTGCCAATGTGATCGAAACTATCTCCACAGTATATGATAATTATGCATTTAAAGATCTGACAATGCATTAAAAGTCACTTTCAGGGAACTTTACGTCAGCTAATCAATGATGTCTAATAAATTTGCCTCCTTATGACAGGTGGTTGCTTAATTTGGGTGCATTTAAAGTTAAAATGATCCAATGATGTCTAATAATATTGATTGATATTTTATCACAGGATTTCAAGTCTGGAAGCAGAAGTTGAAGAGGTCAGGAGGGAAAAACAAGCATTTGAAGTGAGAATCACGGAAATGCAGAAAAGAGGGTAAATTAAAAATAAAATTATATTTAATATCTTTAATCCATATATTTATACATAATTCTGGTAAGACATTAGCTTGATGTGTACACATCACATGTGCAGCTTTTTGGTAAGTATCGAGAATGATCTCCCATGATAAAATATTTTGTTTAGTCCGTTTCTGTAATTGTATTATCTCCCCATAAACATGAGATATGGGCGTGAATTGATGGTATTATAAGTGTTAAGGGTTAATATCTTTGGTACTGTAAGGTACGTCAGACTTTTTATGCTGCACATAAATAGTATTAGTGAAAAAAAGAGGAAAAAAAAACACACAGAAAAGCTTAAACTTGCACAAATTTATTCAACTTGCGAATAGCACAAAAATTACAAGCATAAACTTTCACAAATTTATTCAACTTGCGAATAGGGAAATTTATATCAAAACAAAAAATGTGTATATTATTAATTGTAGATCTGATGTAGCTAATAGAGAAATGGAATCTGTCACACAGATGAGAGAAGCTGTTCAGATGGTGGAGACTGCTGCTTTAGAGAAAGAACAGGTAATCCTATCTATTCATTCCATGCACAGGTCCAGTACATTTTGTCAGGGGGAAAGGGTGTGTGGGCAACCAATTATGTTTTCTCAGAACAGGGTCCAACCAACAATTTTGCTCAGGAGAATCCATCAGGCTATTTTTCTTAGATGACTCTAAGGCCTGTCAAACTTGTGTAAGTGTATAAAATTACATTTTTTTGCAAAAAATTCCAGGTGAGAGGGGGTACATGCTTACTCTTATCCCACTGCTATACTTCCATACTATTCAAGTCGGTTTTCATGATGGAGAAAACTATGTGTTTTCGAATTGGGTTTATTCAGTGTCGAACATGTGCAGATTGGAATATTTTCCTGGACAAGTTTATCGATGCAGGAATATTGTATTACCATAATTGACCAGTGGTCAGTTGTCAATCAAGGCCTTAAAGTGCATTATCTTACAACTTTCAGGCCGAAGCTGCTTTACAACAGAAGGAAGAAGATTTAGAACAATTGAAGGAAGTAATAAATAAACTGATTAACGAAGCCGGAGCTAGAACTAGACAAGAGGTACACAATGATTTTGATACTCATGTTACTCATATTATGATAAATGCATTGTCTCCTAGTTAGCCAGTACAAGATTATCAAACTGAGCCTTGAGATTCAGACGCTAGTGAAACCCCTTGCAGGTATGTCATACCCTTCCATGAAAATTTGAAAACAATGTTAAGTTACTGGTTCTTTGTGTACGAGTAAGTTAGTACTGGTTAGAATACAGTCCAGGAGAACTGGCAAGGTGAATGGGCTGTCGTATACCGGTATAACTGAAAAATTATTGAGAAACGGCGCTAAATGAGAATAAACAAAGAAACCAAAACATGCCATTGATGTGTTCCATGTTTCACATACAGGTGGATCAAGTCAGAACGCAGTGCAATGATAGAATACAGAAGTTGACAGAAGAAGTCCACGCCCTTGAGATGGATAATTCAGAGAAACAAGATGCATTAGAAAAAGCTGTTAGAGATAAACGTATGGCTGAAGCTGAACTAGAGAAGGTGAGTATTTTTAGCTCCACTTTTCGAAGTGTAAGGGGAGGCTATTGCACCTCACGAGCGTTGGCGTAATGCTAATGTTAAAGTTTGGGTGCAACCTCAAATATATTTAAAGTTCATTACTTAATATATTGCATTGCTACTTTGCACAATTGTTCACCACCATGGTGCCATCCTCGACACAGGAGAAGGTAACTCTTGGTACCTGTTAGGGCCGTGTCTGTACATGTTTGATGTTCCTGGGCGCTTTATCTTGATGTTGGCTGCACACCAACCAGGAGAGAAATAGTCTTCTCAGGGAGACTTAAACGCAGGTTTTCTTAAATATCAAAAGGTAGCTGAATTGCTGAAAGCGACCTTCTGAATCTGGTAACTTAACTTTTCTGTTATATTTATCATACTAGGTACACAAAGAAGGTGTTAAACAAATGAGTAAAGAACAGGGAAGTTTTGAAATAATGAATCAACGAGCAATAAATGCCGAGCGATCAAGAGATGATGCTAATCTACTGGTGGAGTCATTACAACATAAACTTAAAATGGAGGCCGCCAAGTAAGTAGAGTGTACTGTATGAGCCAAATTAACCACTGGCTGCACATTGTGTATCACACTGTATAAGCGGATATTTATAAAGTTAGCAAATTATGAATTTCTGACATTTAGCGTGCAGATATATAAGCAATTTTATTCCTTCATTTTAGCATTCTTCGTAGGCTGAAATGAATGCAACAGGGAAATTTAATTTACAACAAATTTTGTAAATTTGCTAAATTCACCAACATTTAGGCTTCACTAACTTTATAATACCGGTAACCACATATACAGTATAAAACAACTATAAATATTTATATGTATATGACATGTATATGAACAATTGGGTGTCCATGCAGCTCTTTTTATGCAGTGCTTGATTCTGGTAGATTATATGTGCTATATTCACAATTTAAACCTGTTTGCAAAGACCTTCCATGGAAACAGCATAAAGTGGGCTTTGTTAACAGTTAGTCCCTCTTAACTGGTTAAATATACGGTAAAACTTTGATGCCTGGAACAGCTTTGGCTCAAACACCCTAGAAACTTCAAACAGTTTTTCGATCCCAGCAAACTGATGATGTAGCAGTATACAGTTTATGGCTCGATTTATTTTCACGGTTTAAAACCAGTTCAACACATCGAAATTCTACTTTTAATTGATAAATTGCCTGAATGGTGAAAAAAAAGAGTTAATGAATTCCAGCTGGTTAGGTCTGCATGACTAAAAAATTGTTGAAAATGGAGCCTAACAAGACACAAACAAATCAACAGAGTTATGGCCCTTATTTGACAAAACATGATTTATGTTGAATGCTTCTCGTTGTTATTTTTCAGTGGTCAGCAGTTGAAAGATCAGTTAGAAGGGCAGCTAAATAATTCCAGGGAAAGAATGTCATCATTACAACAAGAATTTGAAAATGTGAATGACGACAGGATACGATTACTCGACGACATTGATGATATGAAGAAACGACTTCAGTCGGCTCAACAAGAGAAAGAGGCCGCTCAAAGAAAATACCAAAAAGAGGTGAAAAAATATTTTGTATACTGTAAAACCTAAATAGTTAGACTAACCTTTAAATCCTGAAAAACTTGTCTAAGTTACAGTTTAATAAAAAGCCAAACAGTGAAAATGGACATGGTCTTATTAATGAAGTGGTTTTAATGTGAAGTTTTACTGTACATAGTGTCTTGCTACATTCTTATCTCCTAAAAGTTGATGATTTTACCCTACTTCAGAAAAAATATCCCCTCAATAAGCCTTACTCCTTATTTGCCTCCATTGCAGTGCTATTTCCCCTCTTGAAGGTCCTCACCATAATTCCCATAGTCAATGTGGTTAAAAAACTGCTGCAATTTTGATCAGTTTCTGATTCCATCAAACATCTCATTAGACCCCTACCTTCCAATATCAAGTATCATGTGGTAGACAAATGTTTTTGTGTCAACAACCCTTTTAGTTGAAGTTGTTTTGATGGCGCAATTGGTAGGGCCGTGGTCACTTCAGTTCAGGCACCGTCGTCGATAGGGTCTGGGTTCAAACCCTCTACCGGTGTAAAACTTGTAAGGGCTATACCTCAAGTGGCTTCCATTACAGAAAGTACCGTTTGATGTCCATAGCCTTACAACAAAAAGCATTAACTAACTTAACTTACATTGTAGATTACAATATTTGAACAAGATAACAACATGAAATTAAGAGACTACGAGGTGAAGTTACAGTCAACTGAAGACGTCAATAGACACTCGATGGCTGAACTACGCAAACTATTGAACGGTCAACAGAGAATGTGTGCCAGGTATGATATAATTATATTGATCTAAGGTTGTGCGATATATGCCAATATACTTGTTACTATGATTTCTTTATAGCTGATAAGATGCATCAATATCATTCTATCATCCAGTATTTTATTACCTTTCATATTTGAATAACCTTTCAACAAAATGTGCACAAGTGGTCCAGTGGTAAGAGCAGCTGACTGCTGATCAGAAGGTTGTGGGTTTGACCCCCCTCCAGCTGGATTAAAAACAGAAATGCTTTTCAGTGTTTCCCACCTAACATAATGAAAATTCTAACAGTCTTCCGGACGAGACATTTAAAACCAAGGCCCCGTGTGTTACGCTTTACATGGGCACGTAAAAGAACCAGGAATGCTTCTGGAACTGGGGTTAATTCTGTATCATGCACTATTCTTCCAAAAAATAGCCTTTTCTGGGAGCCTCGCCCATATCGATTAGGATAAATAAAAGCATATAATAAATAAACCAAATAACTTAATACAGTAAAATTACGCTAATAAGACCACTTTGATTATTTTGAAATCATGCAGATTTTTGCCAGTTTAAGGTCCCAAAGTATTAAATTTAGAACAAAAAAGGTCTGCTAATAAGACCGATTCTCTATTAAGACCACCTTTTTGACTGGTCTTAATAGCGGAACTTCACTGTACTGCTAAGTAAACGTCAACACCACCAAAAAATATAGTTTTTTACATCATCCGTAATTGTAGATGGAAGGAGGAATGTACAAGTATAGCACAGAAATATGAAGCTAAGGTCACAGATCTGAGGTCTGAAATGTCTCAACTGAAGAAAAGAAATCATGAAGTTACTAAATTATTGAAGGATAGTCAAGAGAAGACAATTCAGGTGTGTACATGTACTTGTTTGTAAACTATTCTGTGATTGGTTATTTGAAGAGTGTCTTGTGATTGGTTATTTGTAATCTGTCCTGTGATTTGTTATTTGTAGACTATCTTGTAATTGGTTATTTGTAATATGTCCTGTGATTGGTTGTTTGTGAGCTGTCCTGTGATTGGTTATTTGTAGACTATCCTGTGATTGGTTATTTGTAGACTATCCTGTGATTGGTTATTTGTAGACTATCCTGTGATTGGTTATTTGTAGACTATCTTGTGATTGGTTATTTGTAAGCTGTTTTTGATGGAGTGAGTAAATTGTATTGGCCATTTCAGTTTTATATGTACCTAGGTTAGGTTTGTGGGCTGGCACTTCTGGTGTTTTCCTGCTTTGTGTAAACTTGTTTACTACATGCGTAGGAAAGAGTATGTAAAATGTTGGATTATTTTCTATGGACACATTTCTAAATATATTGTATGTGTTATACATAGGCTGAGAAGATGATACAAGATTATACAAAAGGAATACAGAGAATGGAACAAAGAATGAGAGATTCAGAAAATCGGGCAGCAGATGCTTCTAAGCAGGTATTTTATAGAACATTACTTTATTACCTTCAGTTACATATTATTATGATACTCAGTTGAGCTAAGGCCATGATTTGTACACTAAATTTGTAACCCAGTGATCCTGGTTTGATTCCCGGTAGTAGCAGGTCATACCCTTCCATGAAAATCGACATCAGTGTTGACTTTTCGTGACATGTGGAGTAGTTACTGATTACTTGTAGAAGGTTAAGTTAGCATTGGTTAGGATACAGTCCTGGGTACTGTTTTATCAAAGCACTTTCGAAAATCTTAAAGTTTCGCTCAAATTTAAATTCTTTATAATTCTTTAACAACTGCAAATTGGTGATGGATATGGTTTGTAGGAGTTTATTAACTGAATCAGTATTAGTATTGCAGCTCCATTTAACACACTTCATAATTGTAAACAAATTATAAAGAATTTAAATTTGATTGTAAGTTTACGATTTCCGTAAGTCCTTTGATAAAACAGTACCCAGGAAAATGCTAATTTGAATTGGCTGATGTATATAACTGAAAAGTTGTTAAGAAATGGCATTAATTCCGAATAAACAAACATAGATAAAATTTTGCTGATTCCATTTTCAGTTATCCCGTCATATTATCCGAGAGAAACAAATGGAAAGTGAAAGACGTAGTCTATCTCATGAACTGAAACGTAGTCAACTGGAGGCATCTACAAAGTCAGTAAGGTGAGCAATGATTACAGTAGTTGTGTTTATTTGATGCAAAAATCTTCATTTTTATACTCTACCAAAGGTTGGAGCAGGGGCATATAGATATCTCTGTCTTAAATGTGTTTAACCATCTTTGGTGGCTGAGCAGTTACAACATCTGCCTTGGGAACAGAAGGTTGCTGGTTAGATCCCAGACTGTGATATACCAAAGTAGTTCAAATATGACTGATATATCTCCCTTGCTAGGCACTCAGCATATGGAAGTAGTTCTAAGAAATTGTATCAGTTAGTGGCTGAATGGCCCAGTATCAGGATAATGTGGCTGAGTAGTCTGCATATGTCTGGACTTCTGTTGATCAGACTTACAATCAAATCTTAAAGAAACACATTTTTTGTTTGAAAATATGGCTCGTGGTAAATTGTCACAACTTACACGTATGAAATGTTCATGATTTTATCCTTATGTGTGTGATGATTCATTATGTTTGTGAAATAATGATCTTATGGTTTACTGCAATATTTTAATTTGTATAGATAAATCTGATGAGGTTTGTACTAGAATATTATATGTTAGGCATGTGTGCATTTTATGTCTTAAAACTTGTACATCTTTTATTCTTTGTGTGTTATTTGGGAATGTTTTTCCCCCATCCCTGTGATGAGATGGGGGTTATATTGCTTTGCACATGTCTATCAGTAGATTAAACCACAGTTAAACCTGTTATAAACGCCACCTGTTAACAAAGACCAGTATGGTCTTTACAGACAAGTTTGACTGTTAGTTTGATTGATGTTTCGTTTGTTTGCATTTGGACTGAGAATTGCTTGGTCATCTAGTTTTCCCCTGCCTAATTGGCCAATGACTTCCAACTTAGAGGGAAGAAACAGAAACTTTTGTGTGATAAAGGGAATCTGGGTGCACTTCCCTAGCTCTTTCCAAATAGACTCCTTGGTTCTTTAACGTGGACAGTTTATAGCATCAATACATACGAGGCTACCTCTGGGTCAACATGCAGTTCATCTTTAGTTGGTTAGGAAACACTGTAAAGCTCTTCAGAAATGACCAAGTGCCCTGGTTGAGATTAAACCCGAGACCTCTCGAAGAGTGTTAAACACTCTACTACCATGCCACCTACTGATTGACATATTTGGAACACTGAAGCATATGGTTCTCATGCTTGGTAGGGATGTTCATCATCTCCTGTTGATGAACCTGTCACTGAAGGTCAAAGATCAAGGTCAAAATGATCTTTAGCAAGAAATTCCTTTTTTATAGCCATAGGGGGGCACATATGTTTTTTAAATATTTCTTGTTTTTTTCTGTAGATTTAATCAGATTTTGTATTTTTGTAACCTTGTATATTCTCATCTTAACTCTTTACTCCATGAAGACACATCTGCTATACTTAATTGAGCTAGGTTGGTATTCACAAAGCATCTTAAGTGAAAACTTAAATATGTTGACTTAAGTTAAAATGTAGCTCATATGTCCTGCCATTTGAAGACTAATCCATGTTTTCTTAGTAATTGTTCACAAAACTAGGTAAACTACATGTATTTATTGTTGTAATTTTAATGCTTAGCTGACACACTTAAGAAAATTTTAAGATTTTCAGAATTTTTTTAAGTTTTCTGCTTAAATGCTTTGTGAATACCACCCAGGGGTCGTACAATCATGGAATAATCCATATTTACTAAAGAGAATGATCTTACCTGCAGAAAATTAAAAAGTTATTTGGTGATAATATTTGAAGTTTTGACAAAGCTGTGGCCATTTGAAATTTCATGAGCTGAAATTTAGCAATATTACAGTTTAAGTGTTTGGATGTTTGCTTATTGCACCTGGAACAGGCTTGTATCTTATTTTCAGGATTGGGCATAATGCCTCATTAGAATACAAATGGGGATATTAACATTTAAATGCATTTCAATGCTGTATAATTATGCATGCTTTGTCACTCACAAATTATTTTCCAATAACTTTCATGAAAGTATGGCCATGGAGTAAAGAGTTGAATTAAAACGTACAGTAGCAGTTAATAATGGGGTCAACTGTGTGATTTTACAGTCTCTCTTACAATTTGCCTTATGTCAACATGGGTACAGTTTTAGTTGTAAGTTTAAAATTTGTTTGATTCTTAATCTGTTTGACGCATAATATCGTGTTCTGTACCACAGGTGTTTGACAAACTAGTTTACTATTATGTCACCTCTTAAAGGTCATGTGTAGAGTAGAAAAATAGTAGGTTTATAATTCTATAAGCAGTGAAAATATTGTGTATGTTTTTATAAGGCATCTTTGTTTAGTACCTGGTAATTATCAGGGTACTGTTTCACCTTAGCACTTAAGAAAATCTAAAACTTCTGTTCAAATGTAAATTCTTTATAATTCTTGTACAACTACAAAGTGTAGACAGTGGTAAAGGGTTATGCAATACTAATAATGATTCGGCTAATGAACTTCTACAAACCATACCTGTTCCCAATTTGCAGTCGTTAAAGAATGATAAAGAATTTAAATTTGGAATTAAGTTTTAAGATTTCCATAATTAAGTGCTTTGATAAAACAGCACATGTGTTAGCATTTTATGCTTCTTTTATTGTCTGCTTTCTATGTGATTAAGTCTGTTTCTTTTTATGCCCCCCTATCGATAGATGGGGAGGCATATAGTGATTCACCTGTCCGTCCGGTCGTCTGTTCGTCCGTTCGTCCGTCCGTCCTGGTTAACCCAAATTGACCGTTTCTTCTAGCATTAATATGGCTTGCTACAAAGCTTTCATACTTGCATGGATGTTGTGTATGAACACTCTCCACACGCCTGTACCACCTAACCCCATTTTGACCTTCACCTTGACCTAATTTTGGACTTAGACTTATTTATGGACAAGGCTTCCACAGGGGGCATAAGCGTTTGGTGAACGCAGTCTTGTTTAACACTGTACTCCATACAACCTGAACTATTCTGATAAGATATAAGCTAGGATATGGACACATAACTTATAAGTGAAGCTGAACACATTGATACTATTTACCTTAATTAAGTAAATACATCCAATTTACGTAGGAAAATGTGTACATCACATAACCTAAACTAGACATGTGATTTATATGTCATTGCACAGATTAATTATTCAGGTTTGCAGAAATGAATGACTTAATTTTTAATTATGCCCCCGTATCGATAGATCGGGAGGCATATAGTGATTCACCTGTCCGTCCGTTCGTCCTGGTTAACCCAAATTGATTGTTTCTTCTAGCATGAATATGGCTTGCTACAAAGCTTTTATACTTGCATGGATGTTGTATATGAACACTCTCCACACACCTGTATCACCTAACCCCATTTTGACCTTCACCTTGACCTAATTTTGGACTTATTTATAGACAAGGCTTCCACAGGGGGCATAAGCGTTTATTGAACGCAGTCTTGTTTTAGTTAAAGTCACTTTATGCAAAAACCTTCAAATAAGACTCTCACCATTGCACTGTCACAAACCTTTAGTGAAACATACAAAGCGTTAACATAATCTGTCAGAATGATTCCTGATGGAAAGTTTCTTAATTTCATTTTTGAAGATTTAAATGAAAAATGATTACATGCATAATATATTCCATATTTCAGGAGTCATCCAGACGACCTTCATATCACAGATTTGGTTGCTAGTCATGGTTCAATGAATGGCTCTGTTCGAAGGAAAGGAGAAATTGATGACTTTATTGAAGATAGATGATGTTAAATGGGTTAAAATTATCCCATTACTCCATGGTAAAGCCTTTTCAAATTTGAAGTTTTGCATGTACCTTGTATAACCCAGAATACCTTATTATAAAGTGGGTATACACGGTTATATCTTCATCAAGATACTACATGTGAATGTATTAGGTTTTTCTATGGAGTAATGGTTTGGTCTATGTGTCTTATCACAATGAATATCAGAATTCTTCCAATATAGCCGACCTTCAATACTGGTTTGTCAGAATTGTCAGTTATATCCATACTCCACCTCTCATCCTCCTGATCAGTGGTTAGTCAAGTTTCAGTTCAAATGTGGAAGAATACGATGCTGGACGAGAATGTTATTTTATATGGCTAGATTAAATTTCTACAGGACCAATCACAATCTCTGTGATGCATGTTAGCGAAGTCTGGTTAATACCCTTTTAAGATAATGCTAAAATTTCATGTTAATTTATCTGTCAAACTGTCACACAAGTTGTATTAATTTATAAATATGATGCAGCTGTGATAAGACTCTGATTTACTTTGGGCCTGGCTGTTTAACACAATGGAGAATTAGTTGTTAGTCACCAGAGAGGTATGAGCCTCTGTCAGGCAGTGTGTGTCTATGGTCAAGTGGAAATGTTTCCCATTTGTGTATGGAAGATTTAGTGTCTACTGGTTCATATTAAGTACTTTCTGGAAAACAATGCTAGACAATGTATTCGTCTATATAGGCATTGGCAATGTAATATCATGTACTATGTTGAAATTATACATACCAGGGTACTGTTTTATCAAAGCACTTACGGAAATCGTAAACTTACGATCAAATTTGATTTTTTTTATAATTTGTTAACAGTGAAGTGTGGTAAATGTAGCTGTAATACTAATAGTGATTCAGTTTCTGAACTCCTAAAAACAATATCCGCCACCAATTTGCAATTGTTAATGGATTATAAAGAATTTAAATTTGATCATAACTTTACGATTTTCGTAAGTGCTTTGATAAAACACTACCCAGGGCCATATCCAATGTACTAAATGTAGTAAATGTATGTAATTACTCAGATAAGTTGTAGGATTATACTTGTCAAATACCTGTGATATATTTCTTATTTTACAATTTTATTTGTCTATATACTAGTAGTATGTAGGAAAGGCTCTTATCATTAGCTTTAATTAGTTTATACTCATTATTTTAAGTAAATTATGAAACTAGTTCTAGTATATAAATTACTCTCAACGGCTTATTCCTGATGGTATTCATCGCCATACATTTAGGCCATTATGGTTTTCTCGTTTGTTATACACTGTTGAATGAATGTATAGCGTACTTGGCCTGTACTTTTGAACAGTATAACCTCTGCAGGGCTACACCTTTTGAGTAATACAAAGTTTGATGTGCAGAAGTTGTTGTTTTGGAGAGGTGAATTTGATAGTAAACAGTTACTTTTGAAACAAAATGATACTGTTGTTCGAGAGAGGTTGATGCTCAATGGAGGGCCTCTTTAAAGAGGTCAATGTCATAATTCAGTTTAATTGAACGGATGATAATAATAATAATTTATGCCTGTAAATTTTGATTGTATAGTTAGTCGAGTGTATGACCATCATCATACATGATATATTTGTGTATCTGTTAATTTATATTGATATTAAAATTACAAACATACCAACTTGACGTTATTGATTTTATCAGTGGGATCAATCCTTGTTGCAGTGAGTTTGGTACTCTGAGGATACCAGTTTTATCAGTGGGTTGAATCCTTGTTGGAGTGAGTTTGGTACTCTGAGGATACCAGTTTTATCAGCGGGGTTGAATCCTTGTTGGAGTGAGTTTGGTACTCTGATGATACCAGTTTTATCAGCGGGATCAATCCTTGTTGCAGTGAGTTTGGTACTACATTGATACCAGTTTTATCAGTGGGTTGAATCCTTGTTGGAGTGAGTTTGGTACTCTGGTAATACCAGTTTTATCAGCGCGTTGAATCCATGGTGGAGTGAGTTTGGTACTACAGCGATACCAGTTTTATCAGCACGTTGAATCCTTGTTGGAGTGAGTTTGGTACTCTGATGATACCAGTTTTATCAGCGGGTTGAATCCTTGTTGGAGTGAGTTTGGTACTCTGATGATACCAGTTTTATCAGCGGGATCAATCCTTGTTGCAGTGAGTTTGGTACTACATTGATACCAGTTTTATCAGTGGGTTGAATCCTTGTTGGAGTGAGTTTGGTACTCTGATGATACCAGTTTTATCAGCGGGTTGAATCCATGGTGGAGTGAGTTTGGTACTCTGATGATACCAGTTTTATCAGCAGGTTGAATCCTTGTTGGAGTGAGTTTGGTACTCTGAGGATACCAGTTTTGTCGGCGAGTTGAATCCTTGTTGGAGTAAGTTTGGTACTCTGATGATACCAGTTTTATCAGCAGGTTGAATCCTTGTTGGAGTAAGTTTGGTACTCTGATGATACCATTTTGATCAGCGGGTTGAATCCTTGTTGCAGTGAGTTTGGTACACAGTGATACCAGTTTTATCGGCAGGTTAAATCCTTAGTGTAGCAAGTTTGGTACTCTGATGATACCAGTTTTATCAGCGGGTTGAATCCTTGTTGGAGTGAGTTTGGTACTCTGATGATACCAGTTTTATCAGCAGGTTGAATCCTTAGTGGAGTGAGTTTGGTACTCTGATGATACCAGTTTTATCAGCGGGTTGAATCCTTGTTGGAGTGAGTTTGGTACTCTGATGATACCAGTTTTATCAGCAGGTTGAACCCTTAGTAGAGTGAGTTTGGTACTCTGATGATACCAGTTTTATCAGCAGGTTGAATCCTTAGTGGAGTGAGTTTGGTACTCTGATGATACCAGTTTTATCAGCAGGTTGAATCCTTAGTGGAGTGAGTTTGGTAATACAGTGATACCAGTTTTATCAGCAGGATAAATCCTTAGTGGAGTGAGTTACTCCGGTGATACCAGTTTTGACCATGAGTTATGACGGTTTTGAGTTGTGGAGAAGTTGGTTGTGGAAGTGCAGGTTTGTTCTGGTTGATGATGAAATTTCAGTACATGAATATATTATTATGGAGGGTATAACAATGTATTTCAATCATGTCACATTCCAAATTAAAAAATAATATTTGGGTATGAGCATCAAGTTAGAAAAAAAATCAGTTATTGTCGAAGAATAAAATGTGACTTGTTGCTTATTTAATGACCTATTTTTATGCCGCTTTTACCTATGAACTTCAAAAATATTCATTTATAGATAAGTAATAGTTGTCTTGAAACCGACTTTGGAATCTGATTTGATTTTACTTGAAATGTAATGTGGTATGCGGGTATTGAAATATGTCTTATTAACCCTCATAATGATATATACTGAACAGAACAAACATAACAAAACATTCAACTGTACTAGTAACTCATGGAACTTGGTGATCTATAGGTTTGATTCCCGAATGCGGCTGTTCATACCCTTGTCCATGAAAATTTGACAGCATTGTTGATTTTCCTTCATATTTGGACAAGTTGCTAGTTCCAGTTAGGTCTGGTTAGAATACAGTCCAGGTTAGGCAAATTAGCTGCCAGAAAGGCCTACAACTGAATAATCGGGAACGGTGATAAACCTGAATAGACATTCAAATAAACAAGTAACTTGTGGTGTCACAATAAGCATGACGCATATAACAGTATTGCATCATTAATTTCAGCTATGTCTGAATATGTTTTTAATATCTGGACATCCTATCCATTTCCTGAGTAGGGACCTATTGCAAATATAGCACAAAATAACAATAAAAATATTTATTTAACAACATTAAGTAACAACCACAATAACAGCAGCAGTAAAAATACATATGGTAAATTGATACAAATGTACATAAAATGAATGCTAGAGAAACATAGCCATTCTCCAGGAAAACCGGGCTTAGTGACAAAATTGTGAATATCATGAAAATAGTGTAAGAATGATAAAACTCAGATGAACAGTAAAATGTAACATCAACTTACAAAATCAAAGAATATAACTTAGTTCTCACTACAGTGCCTTTTCTAAACCTTGTTACATAATTGCTAGATAATTTAACTAAGCCCGGTTTACCTGGAGAACAGTTCGTATTTAATAATAAATAATTGTCTCGAATTACATGGGCCTTGGGAAAAATTTGATAAAAATGTTTGAGGCAGCACTGGTTGTATTACATTCACTGAAATCATGCGTGCATCCAGGATACTATTTTTTTAACTCCACTAACAAAATATTTACCAAAATCCTTGACATTTAATGCCCCTGAAAATCTATGATTTTACAGCCGACAATTTTAATGAAGGAATAAAATCTTACTACATAATGTATTTGACAACTTATTACAACAATTTCAAAATTGACAAGTCCGCCTTTCACACTATAAGATCTTATTTATTCTTTGTGTAATTTGTGCTTTGCACCCATATGTATACATGTTATGCTTTGTTTGTGTTTATGTTTACCATGTGTTATATCAGCAACGAAATAAATAATTACAAAAAAAAATTGACAAGTCACCAGTAGTAAGAAATCAGAAGCCTGTTTCTCATTTTTTGACATTATTAAAGTTATGCTCAGAAAACATGCTCAGAAAGCATGCATGTCATAAGCCAAATAAATTGGCCATATAAATTGAGGTGACACTGTAACATAAATGAAACAACCCAATTTAATGGAATACTTGTACGGCATGACAATCTGGACAGACTACCAGTTATTTTATCACAAAATCTGGGAACATTGTCTAAACACTCGCATAATTACACACAAATATAGTCCAATCAGGGTAAGAAAAGAGTTACAAAGGCAGCAGTCCAGTCCACTATTACGGTGTAAAACCAATAATTAAGGCTTATACAGACAGCTGTAATTTGACTGCTAAACTAACATACTTTATTTGATCTACCTGTTCAGACAATGGTTGTGATCTTTTGTGTACATATAAATGGCAACTTCACTCTCACAATATCCTAACTGGACTGTACCTGGAGCCATGCTTAGAACACTCACATATAATTGCACACAATTTTATGCTAAACATATAAATAGTTAATGCTGACCTTCTGCATGAATAAATATACAAATGTAATACAAATATATAACATATCTTTATGTATGAATATATAAAAGCTGATCCTGACTTTTTACTTATGAATGTTCGAAAACACTAGACAGTTAATGTGAATAAAGCCGAAGATAAATTCATATAACTAATCACTATTGTATACTATGACGCCTTGATCAGGTACAATATGGCATGTCCAATGTTGCGCCTCGGAATACACAGGAGCCCACTTCCTTACTAAAGCGTTTAGCTAAGAAATCGTTTACTACTAAAAAGCCCTACGAAACGGACACATAAAAACAATTTATATGCTAACGGCAAGTGCTTGTGGATAGTAGACCATTGCACAGCAAATAGCTACTGTCTGCAGTCCATTACACAAGAAGGCTCAACGTATAATAGTGTATTGGTAGGAAACGGCTTGCTACCAAAAAGCACTATGTAGCAGATGAAGCAAACGATTTATATGCTAACAGCTAGCGCTCACAGATAGCAGACCATTGCACAGCAAAAAGCACTGCTCACAGGTAGGGTCTTGATAGCAAGTATGTGGTTGTGGTTTGGTTAATGCGACGGGCTCCTGGCCATGTGCTACCGATATCAGTTGATCACTTGCTATCATACATTACATCTGTCCTCATACTGTATTTTCTACCTTTGATCAACTCGGAGCCTTCATGTAAGATATCATGTTGAAATACCAGCACCATACCTGTAACAAAAACAAAATAAGTCCATGGGATATGGGTGACCTAACTTGCCATTAAGTCATGTCAAGGACCGTAACTCAACAACTGTACATGCATGCTGACTAATATTCCTACAAAGTTTGAAGACTAGCACAAATGCACAAATGCAGTGAAGAGCTGTAGTGTAGCCCAATATGCTCTAAGGGGAGTGAAGAGGACTTAAAGGAAGTCAAAGTGTGAGTAGCACACAATTTATACTTTTAGTGTCATGAGTGCCACAAGCAACATGTCAACATTTGAAGAACCACAACTTGGCTTATACTTGTTGATTCCGAATCGAAATATGAAGGTGCAAAACATTGAGGATAAGTGTGAACAGCTAAAGTCTAGTTAGCTTGTCATCCAAGCGACCCGGGTTGAACTCCTGGGTCAGACAAGTTATGCTCATCGATGACATTGGCTATGGTCGTGTCACATTCCTCCACATGTGGAGAAGTTGTCTGTTGCTTGTGAAAGAGCAAGTTTGTAATAATTTATTATTATATACAGGTGAACTGATAAGGTGACCTTACCACAGCCTGTGACTAAAATGGATTGCAAATGGGTAAACAAACAATAACCAATCTTAGGTCTAAAACACTAGTAACAAACAACAATTTAGTTCTACCTGTTTTTGGAACGACTTCCTGCTCCTCATCCGTCTTATAGTCCATGAATGTAGTACTACCTCCCTTAAAACCCTGCAATATTAAGGAAGTACGTGCATTATTATAACGGGCATTCACAGCAGGTCCTTGTGAGATATGGGAATAATTTCCCCAATAATGGAATTTGTTCAAACTTTGTATGTTGACAGTGTATCATATTAAAAACAGAAAAATGCCAGTCAAGGACAGTTTTTTTCAAGGGACCCAAAAGTAGTCGTATTAATGATTTTACTGAAGTTGTCAAACAAACCTCGTTCAAGTAGAGTTGTATAGTAATATAGCTTCTCTCCCCGTTGTCACGTTGGTAGCACCCATCTAGATGTGGAGCAAAATATTCCCCAGGGTTGTATTTCAAAAATCTCAGCCTTTCATTCAAGCCCATTACTTGTCGATCAGCCCATATTGAGGGTATATAATTCTTTATTCTTTGCCACATTATGTTAGCTTGCTCCACTGAATCCCAGATACATCTTGAATTATTTCGTACATCTTTCATCCTCTGCTGTCTGTAAATTAAACAATTCAATAGTAGTTATAATAATTATAACATTTTATTTTCTGTGGATAACATCATTTTTTTCAAACCAGTTGTCATTACGGTCCACTAACTGACTAGCATGATCCTCAATCCATTCAATCGTCTCCAGTAAAGTATAGTACATGTATATACTCATTTATTTAAGGTCGGTTGTGAAACAACTCATATCAGTCATTCTCAACGCCTCATTCCTGATGTTTTCCATCATCACGAATGTATGAGAGAAGAGAACAATGAGAGAAACCAGTTTGCATTTCATGCTGAGCGTCAAGCAAGGGAATTTCTGGTACCATTTTTATTTCGTCTATGTTATGACACAACCAGGGATCGAACCCAGGGTTTCCACGCATTCAAAGCATACGCTCTACCACTAGGCTATCAAGGAGGCGCTTAAGTATACCCCATCCCCTAAGAAAACCTGTTTCACCCAAAAACATTTGGTTCCTAAAGTGCAGAAAAAGAAAATGCTTTTTAATATACATTTATAGTTGATTTCTGAATGTGCAATCATTTGAAAATCTTCTTGTCAGACAGTGTATTAAAGTATCATAGTAAAAATGAGGTTACAAAAATATCCCCATTTAAAAAAAATGTCCTCAATCAGGGGTTACATTTGACTCTGGAGTAGGGTTTGAATGTCAAAAAAGCCACATTTTGAATATCAAGATTTTGGTTTGACAGGTCATTTTCTGTATAAATCGTATCATGCGTATTTTGCCTATAGAATAGTACAATTTAGTTTAAAGTATCCAACCGAGATTCAGAAGCTAGTGGAACCTCTGCTCGATCTGATTAAAGCATACAGACCACTTCCTCAAAGACCTCTAAGAAAAATAAGATGCTAGACCCTGAGGAAAATTGCTGGATCCGTGCTCCCTACATGGTATTTGTATACATGTAGCCAAAATACCCATATCATTGTAAACATTAGAAACTGTCAATTAACTTTAGAATATTTATATTCATCCTAAAGGTAAAAGGGAACGAACATGTTCAATGATATTCATACCTTCCACCTCCAATATTTACAAGTGCATCGGTATATCCCATCTTTTCCGTTTTCTTTATGTATTTCTGGCATTCCTGAAACAGAAAATGTTAACATTTGTTTGTTT
This sequence comes from Spisula solida, assembly GCA_947247005.1. Taxonomy (NCBI): domain Eukaryota; kingdom Metazoa; phylum Mollusca; class Bivalvia; order Venerida; family Mactridae; genus Spisula; species Spisula solida. The sequence goes on along the minus strand of OX365950.1, from coordinate 21,549,216 downwards.
CCGATAATAGGTCCGATAAGGGTACTGTCCAGTTAGGATAATAATAGAGTGACAAAGAAGTTGAGTCCACTTATACGACGTTAACCCAGTTAAATGTTATCATACTGTGCTAACCAGGCATCTATAATTTCAATGCTAAACTAATACTCAGGGTTGTAAGAGCCATAATTGTTCACAAGGGGTAAAAAGCACTAAAATACTGTATATATACTGTGCAGATAATGATAATAATCTTTTGTGTCAGTATAAAAATAAAACGTCACACTCACGTTTTTAGTAGGTAGGTTGTAAATAACATGTTACATAGAGAAAAACAAATATTGTTTGAATTCAATAAATATAAATTAATAGCAAAAGTATTGAATTTTTTTGGCCTTTATAACAACATCTGTGGTTTGGAGGCTGGAGCAAACCAATTTTTACGTGAGGCATCACACATATTTTTCATCAGGTTGGTCGCCCAACTTTGTCACTAAATTTGACTTATGAACGAGCATATCAAAATACTGGATATAGTCGATTAATGAATGAAGTGGACATGTGTCTGTATATACACATAATACATGTACAGATATTTGTATTTATAAGGTTATTAATTTTGGATTGAATGTTGAAAATCTTATGCCTGTGGTATTTCACGAATCTGTGGGTAGTGTACTGTAGATATAAAGTTAAACAAACCTACCTTTTCGGAGAACACATTATGAAGAACAAACGCCAGTTTTCCCTTGAAGCATTCTGGGAGGGTTACGTCTTCTTTCACGATCTTTTTGTCGACGTTTTCATGTCCTTCAGCGCCACCGTCTTCGACATCGTCTTTGTTAATGTCCAAATTGTCTACTCTTGTCTCAATATTTCTACTTTCACTTTCATTTCCCGTACCTTCATTAATTGAATTTGAACCTGTCTTTCCCATTAGCCGATTGTACAGCGATGCCAACATTTCTCCACTCTGTGTTTATGCTCCTTTTTATTAAAAATTAAAATTTAACAAATAGATAACTCTACCTAATGACGCTTTCATACGCGTAATACACTCCTCATTTTCAACTTTCGTATAACTTGGGCGACTACTAAAAGGCGGTACCGGTATTCTCCGGTACCGGGATTCTCCGGTATCATATTGTATATTGTATATTGTATATTGTACGGGGTACTCTAATGTTATCATGACTGACACCTTTTTGAATGGCTAGTTATAATCCAATTAAAGGATTAGTGAAGAAGTGTGACGGGTTATGATAGGTTAAGTGTACAGTTTGAACATAGACAGAATTAAAATTAATTTTTTATTATTTTTTTAAGAAGTTATCATAGATCTACAAGAATTTTGTAAAAATGTTTTTTTTAAGAAGTTATCATACAAGACTTTTGTAAAAAAGTTTTTTTGGGGGTTTAATTCTGTCTATATGCTTTGAAACATGCATTGATTAAGCCATGGCTTTCACAGTTTTTTAACTCATGAAAAATAATTATATATCGAGTGACCAATTAAGTTCACAGATATCGCAATTGATGTAAATGATTTTACTAAAGTGCTATTTTTCATGAGTTAAAACACATACTGCGATAATAAGGACCAAAGCAAACAGGTACTTTTTAAATAATTTTAATCATAGCATTATCAACACAGTAAACTAAAACAATAATGGTTATAAATTTAACAAGCAACATTACGACATCAACTCAGGGAGTGTACTATTTAATAATCAGAACTTATAGACACTATAAGCATCAGACAAGCTCAATGGCAGACTTCCTACGACACCCGAATGTTTTAACTGCATGTATGTGACATACTGTAAATAATCTTTGTATGGACAACTTGTAACTGCAGTTCTAAGTCTTTATCTGGGGTTTAAAGAATTAATGTGCAGATGGCACTTGTAACCGCGTAGTTACTTCTAACTAATTGGTTTTATACTGTAAAGAATATGTTGAATAAGTGTGATTTAGAACAGTTCTGTGATATTAATATTGCTAATCATAAACATGTACTTGTTGAAAAACTTGCATCTGCTTTACATGTAAAATATTGTAATGACTGGAACCAATCAATCAATGATGTCACAGGACCGTCGGGCCGTGGTGGCAACAAATTACGTACATACCAATTATTTAAAACTGACTTCTCTGTTGAAACGTACTGTAAAATCATTATGCCACCACGACACAGAGCCGCCTTTAGCAAATTTCGATGTGGGGTGGCTCCCATACGTATAGAGACTGGCAGGTACGAAGGCATTCCGATACATAACAGAAAATGTCCGTTCTGTGACATCATTGAAGATGAGAAACATGTGATATTAGATTGTATTTCTTCAATTGATTATAATTTTTTGAATATGTCAGATATGGATAAATTAATCTTTCTTTTCAAAAACTCAGAGATGATACGTATAAGTGCCAAAACCTGCTACAATATTTTACAGCGTCGTTCTTTTTATCTTTGTAAATAATGTACGTATTTAATTAAATTATAATATTTTAGTTCGTCTGAAGAACAGTTGTTAATCAAATTAGAACCAATCTGATTGGTCCTAAGTAGATTTCATAAGTCATTTCTTAAATATGCGCTATAGTGCACGGTAACTCTCAGTATCTTAATAATTTCTATTTTTTTTAATTTTTATTTTAATAAGGATTAACAACTGTTTTTCAGTTTTAAACACATACTATGTAACAATGTGTAATATCAGATTTTTATATACGGTACATGTACCTTGTGATATTTGATGTTTTATTATAATGTAGATAATGTCTCTTATAACTCTTATTAAGAGTGGCTATATATGATTTGTGTTTATGTCGTGTGCAATATATGTTGTAAATATAGATGAGACTCAAATAAATAAATAAATAATATAGTTAACTATTAAACCTATAAATAAAGGAATTATTGTGCACTCCGCATTCCATAGACAAGCATCACTGTACATAATGTAGTAATACGGATTTAAGTTACGGCATATGAAATAAGGTAACAAGTTGCACATAAAAAGGTGCAATATACAGTCAATAAAAAATAGAAATTGTAATGTGTAAATGATATTCATATGAAATTTTAAATCACTGAAAGTAGAAATAAAGAGATAATTAACAATTCAAATGTTTATAAATGGTATATTCATACAAAAAGACTATACACACAGACGATATGTTGTCAATTAAGCACGAAGATACGTTGATCAAGTATAATAACGACCCGTATAAAAATAAAAATAAATATGATAGCCGTTAACGGCAAATATCTAAGTTATGCATGTTTATACAAATACAATGTTTGTTCTTCTTTTATTGAGGCTAAAAGAAAACACTGCTTCTATGTTGTTCATACTTGTTGACGGGTGTTTAATAATATTAAACACGCTCACAATTTCCACATTCATGTGTACAAAAAAATACTTTTTTAAGTAAAAATACAAATCTTATAGTCATCGGTGAAATAAGACATTTTCTGCAAACACCCATTTGCATTATGTATAATTAGTTTATCCCCCCGCGCAGCAGGCATGTTTCAAATATACAACATAATTAATGTACTGTATACAAGGCAATATACAACGTGATTAACTTTCAATACCGGGATTTTATATGGGATACCGGCCGACACCTCAGAGTACCGTTGTTTAGTAGTCGCCTATAACTTGGATGAACCTTCTTTCGTAACCATTTAAGTTACCAACCATTTGAGTACCCGGGCGTGTCTAATAAATGGGCGGAGCTAGCTATACATTATTCATACGATGTAGGTATAGAACCACTAAATATTCAGGGTTAGTATGATTTATATTTTTACAATCTATAATGAATTGTCACGTCGCTGGTTTAATAATATTATATTATGGCGTCAATCAATATATATGTACATTTGATTTGCTGGATGCGCGTGCGAATAATTTTATACGTTTAATTGCTACTTTATTCGAACAAACCAATTGAAGCCGTTAAAACGAACGTAAATTTCACCTTTATTTACGAATAGGGCCTACATGTACACAGTGAATTCGTATAAATTTGTATAAAAGTGTGTCGCCGTAACTTAATTACAGCACGCATTTGCATTGATACGATCATTTTTATGTTGCTAAAATTATACCAATAACTACCGTCACTGAGTAGAAATATTAAAAATGTGTGTGCTACCGTCCTTTCATGCTGCAGCCTTAAATACCGTCTCGTTAAAACGTTCGTGCCTTTATCAATTTATTTAATAACCCAATTCCCCACGGACTCCATTTTTCTCTTCCAGTTGACTAAAAAGCAGCTATTTGAGACCACGACCGACGATTGATTGCCAGCTGTGTGTAGTTGCCAGGTTGCGTAGGCCTACTGTATGAAGTCACAGAAACAAATGTTATTCACCAAGATGCATATTTGACTTTGAATCTTTTCAATTTTTGTACATCATCTAGTACTTTTATGTATTATTTCATTATGCTTACCACTGCTCATGGACCAAGGAGCCGGGGGCTGGGAGACAGACCCCCAATGTCAGAACAGGGGAAATAGATAAGGCCCCACCAAATACATTCAAATGCTTCAGCCTAAATAGTCTCGTTATATATTATAGCCCTTTGTCCTTGGTGAAAAAGTATAACTGTTCAATATTAGTGCTCACTTTTATAGCATAATAACTTATTCTATGGAATTATATCATCACGTAGGTTGTTGCTCATAAAAAATCAAGCCTTTAAATTGGTATGCATGTACCTTAAATGTATACACTTACATTTGTATACATGTATATTTAAATGTAAATGTATGCCAGCATTGGTCGATATGATTGGAAAATAAAATACATTACATACCTTTGTATTATATTTTAGATCTATTCTTACTTTATCATTGTTAACTCTAAAACATGGTTTCTAAGCGACGTACATATGAATGTTTTTGTGATGTTGTTTTGTGATGGAACGGACAGTAACAAAGCTATAAGAATGGATATCTCAACCCATTTGTCATATCAACTTCAACATTTTGTAGCCTAAAATGGATTCATCGTGCAATAAATAGTGTTATCGTCAACAGTGTTTGTGCTTTTCACTTTCCGCTCCCATGGATGGTCTCCAAGTCTTACGTTCTTAGTACATAGTTCAACTATAGGGGTTGTGTTATTATTCACTCCAGGAATGTAAATACAGATGCAGATAAAGTGCATAACCGCTGATCATATGCATCCAAAAATGACTCCGTAGGTCTATGGCGAAATTGTCTATTTGTCTGTAAGTCAGAATGATTGTAAAGTCCTTAACTCTAAACACATGAAATCACGAATGCAAAATAGCACGTACTATTCCTGAAAGTACTTACTTTTACTCTAATAAAATGCATGCACTTGAAAGTGTGTACAAAGCCTGGGTAGTTCATTGTGAGAACAACATATTGGAGAAATCTATATGGGGATTCAGGTTTAATCCCGACCAATGCGTACAGATGACATAGAGAGCACTTATCATGCATTAACGTTTATAACACATCAGAACAATGTAATTCATTAAAAGCAAATATTACATGGCCATATTTGTGCATTAAGGACAACAATTCGAAAATGGAAGGTACATTGTACATGCATTTATAATAGAGATATCGTAATTTGATGGCTACAATCATATTACAGATGCAAACTTTCGGAAACTATGACATCACAGATCTTGCTAATATTCGGCTACTATCAGACTGCAGATACGAAGGATGTCAGGAAAGTTGTGAGGCTGCCTAAATATAAATCATACCACTGAGGAGATACAATTGAAATTCAACTAGCCAATAGATCAATCTAATTTGGACTATTTCCGTAGCTAAATGGTTAGAGCGCTTGTCGTCTAATCTGGCGACCCGGGTTCAAATCCGGGTAGAGGTACACACATACATGTATATGCCTGCCATATTTCAGCTGAAAGCTGACTGGCAAATAAAGGATATGCTCGGCATTTCGGCATTTCGGTACTTGAATGGTTGCTCTCATACTGTACCCAGTGTAATTGAATGGTTGCTCTCATACTGTAGCCAGGGTACTTGAATTGTTACTCTCATAATGTAGCCAAGGTACTTGAATTGTTACTCTCATACTGTAGCCAGGGTACTTGAATGGTTACTCTCATACTGTAGCCAGGGTACTTGAATGGTTACACTCATATTGTAGCCAAGGTACTTAAATGGTTACCCCCAAACTGTAGCCAGGGTACATGAATGGTTGCCCTTATATTGTAGCCAAGGTACTTAAATGGTTACCCTCAAACTGTAGCCAGGGTACTTGAATGGTTGCTCTCATACTGTAGCCAGGGTACTTGAATGGTTACACTCATATTATAGCCAGGGTACTTGAATGGTTGCCCTCATACTGTAGCCAGGGTACTTGAATGGTTGGTCTCATACTGTAGCCAAGGTACTTAAATGGTTGCCCTCATACTGTAGCCAAGGTACTTAAATGGTTACTCTCAAACTGTAGCCAGGGTACAATAATGGTTGCCCTCATATTGTAGCCAAGGTACTTAAATGGTTACCCTCAAACTGTAGCCAGGGTACTTGAATTGTTGCTCTCATACTGTAGCCAGGGTACTTGAATGGTTACTCTCATACTGTAGCCAGGGTACTTGAATGGTTACACTCATATTGTAGCCAAGGTACTTAAATGGTTACTCTCAAACTGTAGCCAGGGTACTTGAATGGTTGCTCTCATACTGTAGCCATGGTACTTGAAATGTTGCTCTCATACTGTAGCCTAGGTACTTGAATGGGTGCTCTCATACTGTAGCCAGGCTACTTGAATGGGAACTGTCATACTGTTGCCAGGGTACTTGAATGGTTACTGTCATACAGTAGCAAGGATGTTTGAATGGGTAATGTCATACTGTTGCCAGGGTACTTGAATGGTTGTTGTCATACTGTAGCCAGGGTACTTGAATGTTTGTTTTCATACTGTATTAAGGGTACTGAAATGGTTTCTGCCGTACTGTATCCAGGGTACTGGAATGGTTTCTGCCGTACTTTATCCAGGGTAGTGGAATGGTTGTTGTCACACTGTAGTCAGGGTACTTGAATGGTTGTTGTCGTGCTGTAGTCAGGGTACTTGAATGGTTGATGTCATGCTGTCGTCAGGCTACTTGAATGGTTGCTGTCATGCTGTAGTCAGGCTACTTGAATGGTTACTGACATACAATAGTCAGGCTACTTGAATGGTTGTTGTCATACTTTATATTGTCAGGGTACTTGTATGGTTACTGTCATACTTTACATAGTCAGTGTACCCGAGTGGCTACTGTCATACTCTAGATAGTGTACTTGAATGGTTATTGTCGTAATGAAGTCAGGGTACTTACACGGCTACTGTCGTTTTGTATCTAATGACGGCTTGAATGGCTACTGTCATATTGTATTTCGAGTACTCGAGTCGTTGCTGTAATAGTTCAGTTACCACATTATTGATCTATGGTGTGTTATTAGCCGAATAATAGCATATCTGTGTTTTGATAGTAGCCGAAAGTAAGCATACGAGGGTTGTTTGGAGATTCTTAATCTCAAAAAAGTATCCGGCGAAACTCAGTAACTAGTATACGACTGTGAAGATAAACATTACATGACTCTCCAATGGAACAATTACATTGGTTTTGATCATATATTGCACGATATTGGTTCCAAGACAACTTATATAATAATAATAATTATAACTACTTTATTTATTGTGGATTACATATTTGACAGTTATATAAATATAAATTTTCAATATGGTCCACTTGAAAACAAAAAACAGTACAACCAACATAATAAAAACAACAATGAAAACATGCATGCATGTACAGTTCGTCGTAGATAACTCTTGACCTATCAATAAACAAACATGCATAATATAAACATCGCAAGGGCGACTGACTTCTTATTTGTAGTGATGTTTTAAGGAGTATATCATTAAAAGTGAATACGCACAAGATTGAACAAAATTAACATTCACTAGGACACTGTTCAGTGTAAATGTAGCTACACAATCAGAACATGTTAGGTTTAAGAATCTATAATTGACCAACGTTTCGGCTTTTACCAGCCTTCATCAAGGTGGAACATTCAAGATGTATATTTAGTTTACATTTTTTACTTGTGAACGAAGTCAAGAGTTATCATCGGCGGAATCTACATGAAAATGGGCATAATACACAACATAGAGTGAATTACTATTATGATGATTAACAGTAAAATATAACAGAAATCATGTAAATGGAATTTGCAGACAGCCTTATATAAAAGAAACTGATATAGGATATAGATTAACTAATTAGCAATACTATTGGCCCATTGTGGAAATCTGTAATTAATGTATTTTGACTTAAACATGTTAAACGTTTTTGAAAAAGCTCTTCAGATGGTGAATCAAAGGCCTTGTCTAGAATAGTTCTTGCAGCACGTTTCAGACATTTGAATAGTCTATCAAGTAGAAGGTAATTAAGATGAATTCCCCCATATTGTGATACAGTAGTCAAGATGGGGAAGAATATAGGAATTGAAAAAAAGTTTCCTGTTTTTTTGTCAAGATAGCATTTTATTCTCAGGAGAAGAAAGAGAAGAGAGTTGCATTTTGAAGAGTCTGCTCGATATGTGTGTTAAAGTTAAGATTGTTATCAATATGTACTCCAAGGAGTTTTTCTGTTGCGGAAAACAGTAAGTCTTCATTTTGACGAGTAAGGGGTGCATGAGTGGTTTGTTTGTGAGATGCAGATATGATCATAGATTTTGTTTTTATGCTATTCAAGATCATTGAGTTTTGATTGCACCATTCAGAAACTGCATTCAACGATTCTTGCAATCGAGAGTGTATGTCCTGGGAGCTCTTCCCACATGTATACAGTGTTGTGTCATCAGCATACATGTTAGTTTCTGACATGATATGTAGTGGAAGGTCGTTGATGTAAAGTATAAAAAGAAGAGGTCCATGAACAGACCCCTGAGGAACACCAGCTGTAATAAGCTGAGGTATTAAAAGGTTTCCAGATATTGAAACCTGTTGGTGCCTGTTTGACAGATATGATTTGAGCAAGAGCAGAGCAAGAGGGCTGCAGTGGTAAAGGCCGATTTTTTCGAGCAGAAGTGTATGATTTACCATGTCAAATGCATTGGATAGATCAAATAGTACAGTGCCGACAGTATTGTGCTCATTTATTGCAGATAGCCAGTCATCTATGATTGATGGTAAAGCAGTCTCAGACTGATTGATATGAAGAAGTTTATGTTGTCCAAGAAAAACACGAAGATGAAAGGCAATATGTGTCTTTCAAGAATCTTTGATAACACTGGTAGAATGGATATTGGTCTGAAGTTGTTAACATCCTGAGTCAGACCTTTCTTGTGAATTGGCGTATGTTTTGCATTCTTGAAAGTTTCAGGGAAAACACCTTTTCTTATGCTTAGATTGAAGATGTGAGAAAGAGGTTTGGCTATAATATCTGCACTTAAGTGTAGGATACGAGGCCCATGTTCGTCAAGGCCAGTTGACTTCGTACTATCAAGGTTTTGTAATTGTTTGAGAATAACGTCTTCAAGACGTAACACTCAAAAAAAATTACTAAGTAATTCTCAAATCAAGTAATTTTTTTACTTGTTTCAAGTAAAATTTCAAGTAAAAATAGTTGTCAGAAAATCAAGTAATTACCTAGTAATTAATTACTTATAAATTACTTATTAATTACTAAGTAAAAGAATTACTACCCAAATAATTTCTAAGTAAATAATTTACTTAGTAAATTTAAATTACTCCGTAAATTAATTACTAAGTAATTATTTAACTAACCAATTACTTGTTAATTACTAAGTAAATAATTTACTTAGTAAATATAAAATACTTAGTAAAGCAATTACCAGCATCATAAATAATCAAGATACTGATTGATTTCATGTCTGTTGATAAAAACTTCCTATATGTACAGATTCATAAAGTAAAAGAAACATTTAAGTTTCTTTTTTACAATAGCAATTTAAGTTTATAGCTATGTTTTATATTGACACAGCATGACTTGTGCCTAGTGAGTCTTGTGGTTGTGATGCTTTGAAAACATTTGCAAAGAGATTGTTGAAGAATACTGCTGCTTCTTGATTATTTGTGATTGGATTGTTTTCGTTGTCATTGATATGAGTTTTGTTATGCACTTTTGATCTGTCAGAAAGAAGTTTCAAATTATTCCATAGTGATTTGGGTTGGAGTTATTATTGATATAATGTGCATAGTACTGTTTCTTGCTTTTATATGACAGTTTCTGTACTTGCTGGTGCCAATATTTATATGATCTAGTGTTACCTGATTGTTCGGACTTGTTGTGGCATGTTATGGCATTTGCTATGTCAGAATTGAACCATTCTGGTTGGTGTGTGTGCTTTTATTCGCTTATGTCGTACTAGTGCGTGTTTGTTTCTGTAAGACGTTGTGTGAAGTACTCAATTGCATTATCTGGGTGGTCAAATGATTGAACAGCTGTAGGAGGCTGGTGCGAGAGATCAAGAAGAAATTGCTATGTATGCATGTCTTTAATAAAGGAGCAATATGAGATAGTAGTGTTGGTTGGGTTTGAATGTTTAGTAGCTGTTCTACGAGTAAATAATATACTAGTGTTTCTTCGACAATGTTGGTTTTAGGTAAGTGCTGTTGGGTGTTAGTGTATATGTGATCTATAATTGTTGTTGATGATGGCTCTAGTGTGATTTGTAACAAGCTGTCCAATGTTGTAACTGTTAGTGATGCGATTTCATGTATTACTTAAAGGTTGTTAACATAGTTTATATTGAAATCACCAAATAATGTTGTTTCTTTATTTTCAAGGAAGGCTTTTTCTAATGTCTGTTCAATTTTGGAGACCCAATTCAGATCAGCTGATGGAGGTCGATAAACATAACCTACAGTGAAAACTCTTTGATTGGGTATTTTGATGTCAACCAAGATTGACCAAAAATGTTCGTGTTCTAAATCAGTCCTTCTGATACAAGAACATAGTGTAGCCCCGTAAATTAATTTCGCTATCCATAAATGTATTGTTTAAAAAAGTTTCACCTAATCCTATTACATCAGGTCTTTTTCAATAAGGTGTCGCACTTCGTCAAACTTCGGGTATAAGTAATGAATGTTTAGATGTATGCATTTTGTTCCTTTATTATTCTTTGGCGAATGTTTTTGTCGACTGGTCGAGTTGTCTAGTACCGTGATCGTGGTGGCATTACTGGTATCCACTGATTTTCTGGCTAGCGCCTCTGATGTGCTGGGTAGTTTGGATTCCGTACCCAGTATCCTTGATTTGGGTCCCAGTGTTGTATATTTTGGGCATATGAAACCAAACCTTGTTGTTTGTTTTGTCTCATCCATTGTTTCCGCTCTCTGTGGTGGTTCTGGTGAGAATGTATTCTGCGTTGGTTGTGGAGGCTCGCTTTTGTAAAATTTCTGGTTGGAACAGTTGATTTATTGTTGCTTTGTTTTGTTGTATGAGAAGACCGAGTGTTAATCGTTGGCTCAGTATTATTACGTCGAAGGTTGCTTATTTCTTTCTTGCCCTCGTTTTCAAGTTCCAGTATTTCATCTCTTTGGATTTTAAATAAGTTCTTGTTGTGTCAAATGTTTTCGTCTTGAATTGGTGTCCTGGATGGTTCCCATTGGGCGTATGAATTTGATATCTTCAGTGCATTTTCCTCTATAGATTCAGTTGAAGACTTTATGTTTGAATGCTTTATAATAGCAGGATTTACTGCAATTCTGCACTGACTTTCATAGTTTCGTCTATTTACAGGTATATATAATTGCTTGCTTGATATTAACTTCTTTTACAGGGAGCCGAAGAGTCCTCTGGATTTACGTTTTAGTTTAAGTGTAAAGTAGAATAACCATTTACCTTTGTTTGGTCCAAAGATGTGTTTGGAGAACATTTACTGAATACGGTTGTACCACGTTCTGTATCAATGACCTGGTGGAGCATATATAAATCACAGATGCCAACCGGAACGTTCGGGTCTCGTTCTACAGTATGAGAGAAACCTTTCAAGTACCCTGGCTACAATATAAGAGTAACCATTCAAGTACCCTGATCACAGTATAAGAGTAACCATTCAAGTACCCTCGCTACAATATCGCAGTAATCATTCAAGTACCCTGGCTACAGTATAAAAGCAACCATTCAAGTACCTTGGCTACAGTATGAGAGCAACCATTCAAGTACCCTGGCTACAGTATGCCAGCAACCATTCAAGTACCATGGCTACAGTATGAAAGCAACCATTCAAGTACACTGGCTACAGTATGGGAACAGCCATTCAAATACCTTGGCTACAGTATGAGAGCAACTATTCAAATACCCTGGCTACAGTATGAGGGCAACCATTCAAGTACCCTGGCTATAGTATGAGAGCAACCATTCAAGTACATTGGCTACAGTATGAGAGTAACCATACAAGTTCCTTGGCTACAGTATGAGTGTAACCATTCAAGTACCCTGGCTACAGTATGAGAGTAACCATTCAAGTACCCTGGCTACAGTATGAGGGCAACCATTCAAGTACCCTGGCTATAGTATGAGAGCAACCATTCAAGTACACTGGCTACAGTATGAGGGCAACCATTGAAGTACCCTGGCTACAGTATGAGAGCAACCATTCAAGTACCTTGACTACAGTATGAGATTAACCATTCAAGTGCATTGGCTACATTATGAGATTAACCATTCAAGTATATTGGCTACAATATGAGGGCAACCATTCATGTACCCTGGCTACAGTTTGAGAGTAACCATTTAAGTACCTTGGCTACAGTATGAGAACAACCATTCAAGTACCCTGGCTACAGTATGAGGACAACCATTGAAGTACCCTGGCTACAGTATGAGAGCAACCATTCAAGTACCTTGACTACAGTATGTGATTAACCATTCAAGTACATTGGCTACATTATGAGATTAACCATTCAAGTACATTGGCTACATTATGAGAGTAACTATTCAAGTACCCTGGCAACAGTATGAGAACAGCCATTCAAGTACCCTGGCTACAGTATGAGGCCAACCATTCAAGTACCCTGGCTATATAATGAGAGCAACCATTCAAGTACCTTGGCTTCAGTATGAGGGCAACCATTCAAGTATCCTGGCTACAGTATGAGGGCAACCATTCAAGTACCCTGGCTACAGTATAAGAGCCACCATTCAAGTACCCTGACTACAGTATGAGATTAACCATTCAAGTACCCTGGCTACAGTATAAGAGCCACCATTCAAGTACCCTGACTACAGTATGAGATTAACCATTCAAGTACCCTGGCTACAGTATGAGGGCAACCATTCAAGTACCCTGGCTACAGTAAGAGGGCAACCATTCAAGTACTCTGGCTACAGTATGAGAGCAACCATTCAAATACCCTGGCTACAGTATGAGGGCAACCATTCAAGTACTCTGGCTACTGTATGAGAGTAACCATTCAAGTACCCTGGCTACAGTTTGAGAGTAACCATTTAAGTACCTTGGCTACAATATGAGGGCAACCATTCAAGTACCCTGGCTACAGTATGAGAGCAACCATTCAAGTACCTTGACTACAGTATGAGGGCAACCATTCAAGTATCCTGGCTACAGTATGAGGGCAACCATTCAAGTACACTGGCTACAGTTTGAGAGTAACCATTCAAGTACCCTGGCTACAGTTTGTGAGTAACCATTCAAGTACCCTGGCTACAGTATGAGAGCAACCATTCAAGTACCCTGGCTACAGTATGAGAGTAACCATTCAAGTACCCCGGCTATAGTATGAGAGCAACCATTCAAGTACCTTGGCTATAGTATGAGAGTAACCATTCAAGTACCTTCGCTACATTATGAGAGTAACAATTCAAGTACCCTGGCTACAGTATAAGAGTAACCATTCAAGTACCTTGGCTACAGTATGAGAGTAACAATTCAAGTACCCTGGCTACAGTTTGAGAGTAACCATTCAAGTACCTTGGCTACAGTATGAGAGTAACCATTCAAGTACCTTGGCTACATTATGAGAGTAACCATTCAAGTACCTTGGCTACATTATGAGAGTAACAATTCAAGTACCTTGGCTACATTATGAGAGTAACAATTCAAGTACCCTGGCTACAGTATGAGAGTAACCATTCAAGTACCTTGGCTGCAGTATGAGAGTAACCATTCAAGTACCCTGGCTACAGTATGAGAGTAACAATTCAAGTACCCCGGCAACAGTATGAGAGCAACCATTCAAGTACCCTGGCTTTAATATGACAGTTACCATCCAAGTACCAAAGCTACTGTATTCTTTTTGTTTTGTACATTTTCAAATAGCGCAGTCCTATTGTTTGTAAACACACATAGACACGTATTATTGATGTTTTTGAACTAAAAAAACTTCTTTATTGCGCCATCAAGGTTTGTAAACCAACACAAGTAGCCAATTCAATCGATTTTCAATGAAAAATAAAATATTAAATTATTGAAAGAACTTCGAACCCGATCCCAACCACTACAGTTTAAATTATCGTTGGATGGAGTTTACACATCTCTGCAAAAATTATACCTTCATATACAAACGGGGTTATATGCATATCACGCAGCATTTTAACATTATATATTGTCATAAATATAAACTTGAACAGTTTATGTTTAATCTTACTAATGCTAGACCTATAAACTTGTAGTCTTTATTGCAAAATAATAGTATTAAATGTGTCTAGTAAAGATTTAGTAGTCCCATGCCTATTCCCGACACCGCCCAGACTCCGCCTACCTCATTAAACTCAAGTGGTTGTGCCGTAAGGTAACTCTAATGGTTACGAAAGAAGGTCGAACTTGTTTTTGGTAAACAACGTAGATCTATCTCTAGTAACCAGAATTTTGACACTTCCTGATTTCAAATACTTTCGTTATAAATATGTTATACAAATCCACACACTATAAATATGTGAAATCAATGTGTCATGATCTATATTTAACTTTCTATATTTAGAAAGCAAAAATTTATCGATTATGCCAGAGACTATCTATCATGTCTATAGTCTCTGATTATGCTGAATCACAGGCTTTCAGTGCCCGATAAGTTCTTCAATAATTATGACTTACTCTATATAAAAGTCTATAAAATGTAGATTTCTAACATGCATGTCATAGAAAATAATTAGCAGGGCAGCCTTGTCTATGGTGTATTCTTGTAAGCGTTGGTTTACTTAGAAAGTTACTACTTTAGAAACGTGCTTAATTTATAAACATTTTCTCTGCCATGGCGCGCCTCTGTGTGGCTACGGGCCTGAACTGGATGAGGCCACGTGGCAAAAGATGCGCGCCAAAAAATGAAATAAGAACCAAACCCATTCAATTCGAGTGTGTATCTAGAATTAAACCATTGTTATGACGTCACGCTATTGTTCTCATCGTCCAATATATTTAATATTAGACGGCTATCAATGGCTTACTGTCCAATATGTTTACTCAACTGTCCAATAGTACTACACAAAAATATTGGACTGCTACAATAAACCAAAAGAAAACACGGACATAACAATCAATGACTACTGTGTTTAATAAAGATGCATGATAAATACATATAGATCAAATATATTAAATAACTACATGTTACATCATATTGATAGTCCATCAGCATTCATATTAGTCCATTGTTTAGAATTGCACGATAAACGAGACACCATTTCCCTGACATTTTACTTCAATTTTGGGTTCATATATAGCACCATGTTGGTATATAACCCTGTACATCGGGGAGTTTGTTGTACCGGACGTGCTGTAAACATAACTGGTTCTTAATCATGTAATTTGTCTTTGGTCGAGGATAGAAACCCTGCAAACAATATCCGTTCGTCTATCTGGAATGAAAACAACAACAATATTTGTAAACATGAAAATCGCAAAGAGGCATGTATACATGACAGGGGGGGGGGGGGGGGGGGGCTACAGGACATATGTATAACGGTGGAAGCTAAACGATCCATGGTTACCATGGGCGACTAGATAATTCTTGGCTACCATGGGCGACTATATGGTTCAGTGCTACCATGGGCGACTAGATGATTCAGGGCTACCAGGGCCGGTTAGAGGATTCATGGCTACCATGGGCGACTAGATGATTCATGGCTACCATTAGCGGAGGAGGATTCATGGCTACCATGGGCGAAGGGAAGATTCATGGCTACCAGGTGCGACTAGACGATTCATGGCTACCATGGGCGATTAGATGATTCATGGCTACCATGGGCGGAGGAGGATTTATGGCTTTCATGGGCGGATGGAGGATTCATGGCTACCATAGGCGAAGGGGGATTCATAGCTACCACGGGCGGATAGAGGGTTCATGGCTACCGTGGCTGATAGTGGATTCATGGCTACCAGGGGCGAATAGAGGATTAATGGCTACCATGGGTGGATAGAGGGTCCGGGGCTATCAGAGGTGGCCAGAGGATTCATGGCTACCAGGGGCGGCTAGTGGATTACTGGCTACTAGGGTCGACTAGATGATTCATGGCTACCTTTAGGCGGCTACGTGATACATACATAACACGGATAGATGCAGGTTCTATTTGTATTTGAAATTTTAAAAGTTAAACAACGGACTTGATGGCAGTTATTTATGAAGTACAATTACCGTTGAAGAACTGATGTAATATCAATTATTTACGCCGAATGAAAAATAACACCTACCTATACCTTGCTCAGATGGTTGAAGTAATCCAAAGTCACCTAAAGATTGTTTTAGCGTTACATTAACATCACGGTTGGACGCCTATTTTTTCATATATATTTCACCATTCACAATGTCAGCAATTAAATCCCATTTAAATTTGAAATTTCACATATTCCATATTATTTTGAATGACAAAAATTTCACTTCCAATGTATAAGGACGCCATTTTTGTGAGACAGTTTAGGTGGGTAAATTGAACACCTACACGGCTAGTAAAATCTAGTCATGATTTCATCACAATGTGTGTAAATTCATTGTTGTTGGATTAGTTCGTGAGATCATATTTTCACGTGTCCATTTAATCTGTTAATGGATTGACAAACATGAGGTTAGGGAAGGGATCATTTTGTTGCATTTAAAAGAAGTAATGATATTGGTTTTGTCTTTTCAGTTCCATTGTTATCTATATTTTTGCAGACAACTGCTGTAGAAGTAACTATTTGGTTGCAACAAAGCGATTATTAACAATATTCAGTTTGTAAACAATGGTTTAAGTAAGATATACGACTCAAACTGTCAATTATGAAATATATTGAACTATCTTCGGCGCTGGCGCGCCTCAGATAGTCCAATATTTTTCATAATGGACAGTTTTCGTCGTATATCTATTACTTATCTATATCTTTAACATACCTCAGGTCTACGTCCCCTTGCGGGGTTGGACCATATGGAAGATAGATAGAACATTATTGAATTGCATAACTATTTACGAGATATATTGTACTTATTTCAACTTATAAGTTACCTATATTCCAGCAAATTACCTAAAATTGACTGCAAATTTCATTTTGGATATTTTAACATATTGTTTTATTAATATCAGCTTTTCTTCTTACAGCGATTACTCTCGGCTGTGATACGATTAACTTTGAGCCTGGCTGTTTAAAACAATGGTTGTTGTTGGTCACCAGAGAGGTATGAGCCTCTGTCAGGCAGTGTGTGTGTCTATGGTCAAGTGGAAACGTTTCCCATTTGTGCATGGACGATTTAAATCATGCTGGTTCATTATTACTTTCTGGAAAACAGTGCTAAACAATACATGTATATCCGTCTATCATTCTCGTTCACCAGAGTATTCTTCGTCCGAGGTAGTCTGGTTACTTGACTAACCACTGATGTATGAGGATGGTCTATATAGGCATTGGCAATGTAACATCATGTACTATGTTAAAATTATATATATATACCAGGGTACTGTTTTTATCAAAGCACTTACAGAAACCGTAAACTTATGATCAAATTTGATCTTTATGCTCCCCGAATGGTGAGAATATAGTCGCCGCTTTGTCCGTCCTTCCGTCCGTCCATCCGCGCCCACAAACGGGTACTTAGGTGGCTACTTTCTATGGACAAACCAGTTGAAAATAGTGAAAACGAAAGTAGAATTGGCTCTTACGTGGCTAAAATTTTCTTTTATGTGGCTACAATTAGACACATAATACCCTTCATTCCGTATTGTAGCCACATAAATACCGTTTTGTTAGAACGTTCGTCTGTCCGTCCGTCAGTCTGTCCGTCCGTCACACTTTTGTCCGGGCCATAACTTGAACAGTATTAGAGATATCAATTTGAAACTTCATAGGTGAATAGACCTCATTAAGGGGAAGTGCAGTGCACAAGAACAATAACTCTTCATTGCACATGTTTTGAGTTATTCCCCTTTGTAATTTTTAGTTCTTTATTTTGTCCGGGACGTAACTCATACTGTATAAGGGATATCAATTTGAAACTTGATAGGTGAATAGATCTCAATGAGGGGGAGTGCATTGCACAAGAACCAAAACTCTTCATTGCATATTTTTTTAGTTATTTTCCTTTGTAATTTTTCAAACTTAATTCTTGTCCGGGCCAAAACTCATACAGTATAAGAGATATCAATTTGAAACTTCATAGGTAAATAGATCTCAGTAAGGGGAAGTGCAGTGCCCAAGAACCATAACTCTTCATTGCACATGTTTTGAGTTATTCCCCTTTGTAATTTTTAGCTCATCTGATTTTTGAAAAAAAGATGAGTTATTGTCAACACATGATCGTCGTCGGCGTCGGCTTGCTTGGTTAAGTTTTGTGTTTAGGTAAACTTTTTTCATTAACTATCAAAGCTATTGCTTTGGAACTTGCAACACTTGTACACCATCAATACCTTAGCCTGTAAAGCAATATCCATAACTCTGATCTGCATTTTGTAAGAATTATTGCCCCCTTTTGGACTTAGAAAATAAAATGCCTTGGTTAAATTTTGCGTTAATGTCCACTTTTCCCCTAAACTATCAGAGTTATTGCTTTGAAACTTTAACACTTGTTCACCATCAATATCTGACCATGTAAAACAAGAACCATTACTCTGATCTGCATTTGTGTTAGTTATTTCCCCTTTTTGGACTCAGAAAATTCCTTGGTTAAGTTTTGTGTTTAGGTCCACTTTTCTCATACACTATGTGGGCTATTGCTTCGAAACTTTCAACACCTGTTCACCATCAATACCTGACCATGTCAAACAAGAACCATAACTCTGATCTGCATTTTGTGCGAGTTATTGCCCCTTTTTGGACTCAGAAAATTCCTTGGTTAAGTTTTGTGTTTAGGTCCACTTTTCTCATTTACTATGTGGGCTATTGCTTTGAAACATTTAGCACTTGTTCACCATCAATACCTGACCATGTCAAGCAAGAACCATAACTCTGATCTGCATTTTGTGGGAGTTGTTGCCCCTTTTGGACTTAGTTAATTCCTTGGTTAAGTTTTGTGTTTAGGTCCACTTTTCTCATACACTATGTGAGCTATTGCTTTGAAATGTTCAACACTTATTCACCATCAATACCTGACCATGTCAAGCATGACCCATAACTCTGATCAGCATTTTGCAAGAGTAATTGCCCCTTTTTCACAATCAATACCTCACTTTTTTAAGCAAGACTCATAACACTGCTCTACTTTATGCAAGGGTAATGGGCCTTTTTTACAGTAACAATGATCAGATGAGCGTCTGCACCCGCAAGGCGGTGCTCTTGTTAATACTTTATTTTTGTCCGGGTCGTAACTCATACAGTATAAGGGATATCAATTTGAAACTTGATAGGTGAATAGATCTCAGTGAGGGGAGTGCATTGTACAAGAACCATAACTCTTCATTCCTTTTTTTGTTATTTCCCTTTGTAATTTTTCAAACTTAATTCTTGTCCGGGCCATATCTCATACAGTATAAGAGATATCAATTAGAAACTTCATAGGTAAATAGATCTCATTAAGTGGAAGTACAGTGCACAAGAACCATAACTCTTCATTGCATATTTATTTAGTTACACCCCCCCCTTTTGTTACAAACATCCCACGGGGAGCATAACCCGTCAATGACGGCTCTTGTTTATAATGTGTTTACAGTTCTGAAGTGTGGTAAATGGAGCTGTAATACTAATACTTATTCAGTCACTGAACTCCTACAAACAATATCTGCCACCAATTTGCAATTGTTAATGGATTATAAAGAATTTAAATTTGATCGTAACTTTACAATTTTCGTAAGTGCTTTGATAAAACTCTACCCAGGGCCATATCTAATGTACTAATGTAGTAATTGTATATAATTACTCAGATATTTTGTATAATTATACTTGTCAAATACCTGTGATATATTCTTATTTTACAATTTTATTTGTCTATATACAAGTAGTATGTAGGAAAGGCTCTTATCATTAGCTTTAATATTAGTTTATACTCATTATTTTAGGTAAATTATGAAACTAGTTCTAGTATATAAATTACTCTCAACGCCTCATTCCTGATGGTATTCATCGCCATACATTTAGGTCATTATTGTTTTCTCGTTTGTTATACACTGATGAATTAACATATGGTGTACTTGGCCTGTACTTTTGAACAGTATAACCTCTGCAGGGCGACACCTTTTGGGTGATACAAAGTTTGTTGTGCAGAAGTTGTTGTTTTGAAGAGCTGAATTTGATAGTAAACAGTTACTTTTGAAACAAAATGATACTGTTCTTCAAGAGAGGTCTCTTTAAAGAGGTCAATGCCATAATTTGGTTGGATTGAACCGATGGAGATGTCAATTTATTATAAGTATGCTTGTACATTTGGATTGCATAGTTAGTCGTGTGAATGACCATTTACATACATGGTGATATTTCTGTATCTGTTAATTTATATTGATAATAAAATTTAAAACATATCAACTTGGCGTTATTGTATAGTTTATACTAATTTATTTAAGGTCAATTGTGAAACAAATTTTTCCAACTTATATTAACCGCGACACCTCATTTCTGATGTTATCCATCGCCACAAGGGTTTGAGAGAAGAGAAGCCAGTTTCCCTTTTATGCTGAGCATCTAGCAAGGGAATTTCTGGTACCATTTTTATTTTGTCTTTGGTATGACGCGGCCTGGAATCTAACCCGGGACCTCCAGCACTCAACAAGGACGCTCTATCACTAAGCTATCGAATAGGTGTTATTGTTTGGTCACCAGGGTATTTCAGCTATTGTAATGGATTAATGTCTGTAAGCCCTGATTCAGGATTTGAATCCCTGTTGAAGTGAGTTTGGTACTCTGATGATACCAATTTTATCAGCGGGTTGAACCCTTGTTTGAGTGAGTTTGGTACTCTGATGATACCAGTTTTATCAGCAGGTTGAATCCTTGTTGGAGTGAGTTTGGTACTCTGATGATACCAGTTTTATCAGCGGGTTGAATGCTTGTTGGAGTACGTTTGGTACTCTGATGATACCGGTTTTATTAGCAGGTTGAATCCTTGTTGGAGTGAGTTTGGTACTCTGATGATACCAGTTTTATCAGCAGGTTGAATCCTTGTTGGAGTAAGTTTGGTACTCTGATGATACCAGTTTTTATCAGCAGGTTGAATCCTTGTTGGAGTGAGTTTGGTACTCTGATGATACCAGTTTTATCGCGGGTTGAATCCTTTGTGGGGTAATTTTTATACTCCGGTGATACGAGTTTTGGCCATGACGGTTGTGCGTCTTGTGGAGAAGTTGTTTGTTGAAGAGAAAGTTTGTATTGGTTGTTAATGAAATTTCAGAACATATATGTATATTGTTAAGAAGGGTATAAAACATAATATATGTTTAAGTATGCTACCAATATTTGAAAATGGTTCAGAGCATTTATTTCCACAGTAAGGTGCAATATCAACTGATATACAATTTTAAACATCTTTACTACTTAAATAATCCTTTCTCGCCATTGAGGTTTGCTTAAGCTTTTCGTTTCGCTATTTTAAGCCTCCCCAATAATGGAAAATATCAACATAATGAGTACTCTGACACATACAACCCTACCTAATCTCCATTCACTCTCCTGTTCCATGGAAATTGTAAACTTAATGATGCACCTTCTTTTGGGTATAAATGCTATGTCACTATTTTTCATTAAGTTATATTTGTATTTGACTATTCTATGTAACATGTTTTCATGATAATAAATAAATAAATAAAAAAGAAGGGTAGATTCCAAATAAAAAAAATTTTAAGTGGCTGTGTAGAGCATCAAGTAAGAAAAACAATCAGTTATTGTCGAAGAATAAAATGTGACTTGTTGCTTATTAGTTGACCTATTTTGATGCTGCTTTCACCTATGAACTTCAGAATTATTTATTTACGGATAAGTAATAGTTGTCATGGAGCTGATTTTGGAATCTCAGATTTGATTTTACTTGAAATTTAATGTGGAATACTGGTATTGAAATGTGTCTCTTTAACCTTCATTATGATATATGCTGAAAAGAACAAACATAACAAAACATTCAACTGTACTAGTAACTCATGGAACATATTAGTGATCTAGGTTCGATTCCCGAATGCGGCAGTTCATACCCATGTCCATAAAAATTTGACAACAATGTTGATTTTCCTTCACATTTGGACAAGTTGCTGGTTCCAGTTAGGTCTGATTAGAATACAGTCCAGGTAAATACTAGTAGGTTAGGCAAACATGCTGCCATAAAGGCCTATAACTGAAAAACCGGAAACAGTATTAAACCTGAAAACAAGGAACTCGTGGTGTCACAAGCATGATGCATACACCAGTATTGCATCATTAACTCGAGCTATGTCTGAATAATTTTTTTCATATGTGACCATCTGTGTTCCTATCCTTCATTTCCTGAGTAGGGGCCTATTACAAATATAGCACAAAATAACAATAACAAATATTTATTTAACATCATTAAGTAACAACCATAAAAACAGCAGCAATAAAATACAAAAGGTAAATTGATGCAAATGTACATAAAAGGATTGCTAGAGAAACATAGCCATTCTCCATGAAAACTGGGCTTAGTGACAAAATTGTGAAAATCATGAAAATAGTGTAAGGAAAATAAGACTCAGATGAACAGTAAAATATAACATCAATTTACAAAATTAAAGAGTATAACTTGCTTCTCATTTCGGTGCCTTTTCTAAACCTTGTTACATAATGGCTAGATAATGTCACTAAGCCCGGTTTACCTGGAGAACAGTTCGTATTTAATAATAAAAAATTGTCTCGAATTACATGGGCCTTGGGGAAATTTTGATAAAAATGTTTGAGGCAGCACTGGTTGTATTACATTCACTGAAATCATGCGTGCATCCAGGATACTATTTTTTTAACTCCACTAACAAAATATTTTTACCAAAATCCTTGACATTCCATGCCCCTGAAAATCGATGATTTTACAGCAGACAATGAAGGAATAAAATCTTACCACATTAATGTATTTGAAAACTTATTACAACAATTTCAAAATTTACTAGTCACCAGAAGTAAGAAATCAGAAGCCTGCTTTTCATTTTTTCATAGCAAAAATGGTACATTCAGCAATTGACATTATTAAGGTAAAATATGCTCAGAAAGCATGCATGTCATAAGCCAAATTAATTGGCCATATAAAATGAGGTGACGCTGTAATATAAATGACATAACCAAATTTAATGGAATACTTGTACGGCACGACAATCTGGACAGACTTCAAGTTTTTTATCACAAAATCTGGGAACATTGTCACAAAATTCGCATAATTGCACACAAATATAGTCCAGTCAGGGTAAGAATAAAGTTACAGACGCAGCAGTCCAGTCCACTATGACGTTGTTAAACCATTTATTTCAAAAGGCTTTTACAGACAGCTGTAATTTGAATGCTAAACCAACCAAGCTCTACCTGTTCAGACAATGGTTGTAAACTTTTGTGTACATATAAACGGCAACTTTACTCTCACAATATCCTAACTGGACTGTACCTGGGGCCATGCTTAGGACACTCACATATAATTGCACACAATTTTATGCTTAACATATAAATAGTCGCGCATGAATAAATATAATACGGATATATAACATATCTTTATGTATGAAAACATAAAAGCTGATCCTGACCTTTTACTTATGAATGTTCGAAAACACGAGACAATGAATGTGAATAAAGCCGAAGATAAATTCATAAAACTAATCACTATTGTATATGACGCCTTGATCAGGTACAACATGGCATGTCCAATGTTGCGCCTCGGAATACACAGGAGCCCAGCGCTTAGCTAAGAAATCGTTTACTACTAAAAAGCCCTACGAAACGGACATAAAACAATTTATATGCTAACGGCAAGTGCTTGTGGATAGTAGACCATTGCACAGCAAATAGCTACTGCCTGCAGTCTGTTACACAAAAAGGCTCTATATAGTGCTTTGGTAGGAAACGGCTTGCTACCAAACAGCGCTATGTAGCAGATGAAGCAAAAGATTTATATGCTAACAGCTAGCGCTCACAGATAGCAGACTATTGCACAGCAAAAAGCACTGCTCACATGTAGGGTCTTGATAGCACTATGTGGTAGTGGTTTGGTTAATGCAACGGCTCCTGGTCATGTGCTACCGGTATCAGTTTATCACTTGCTATCATACATAACATCTGTCCTCATACTGTATTTTCTACCTTTGATCAACTCGGAGCCTTCATGTAAGATATCATGTTGAAATACCAGCACCATACCTGTAACAAAAACAAAATTACTTAGAAATAAGTCCATGGGATATGGGTGACCTAACTTGCCATTAAGTCCATGGCACTTGGATGTCCTCGCTTGTCATTTAATCATGTCAAGGGCCATAACTCAACAACAGAACATGCATGCTGACTAATATTCCTACAAAATTTGATGACTATCGCACCAATACAGTGAAGCGATGCAGCGAAGACCCTATATGCCCTAATAGGTGTGAAGAGGACTATGTTAGTAAGTAGAACATAATAAATAATTTAAGTGTTATAAGTGTTTGAAGGACTACAACTCCTTGTCACCCAAGTGACCCGGCTTCAATTCCTGGGTCAGACAAGTAATGTTCTTCTGTGACATTGGCTATGGTCATGTCACATTCCTCGACATGTGGAGATTGAGTAATCAATTGCTTATGAAAGAGCGAGTCTGTATTAGCTGATTATCCTTTCCAGGAAAACTGGTTGTATTAACTGAACGTTTGAATTGTTGAAAACGGCTAATACAATATTTAAAATACGAGGGGTGATCAATATATTCGAAGACTTTCCTTCTAACTTGTTAAATATTGATTCAAGAATAATGAAATTACCAGGCAACATAGATCTATCAATTATCTAACGTTTTAATTATTCAATTATATTGTGACGTCACAATGTTTTTGATGACGTCACTTATTGTGACCAAGGTGCTGCGGCGCCGTCGAGCGTGACGGACAGTACATAATCACAGAGCAACGCCATTTCATTAAGATTAACGCCTAACTTGGAAAATCCTTGCGATAGCTCGAAGATGACTTGACCAACATGGGGGATTCTTTGCGCTCCAAATCAGTGATCTAAACATTATTGTGTTGTTCATGTGATTGTAGGGACTCCATGACGCCATGGTAAACTAAGAATAAACGGAAGAATTAGGACAGAGTTAGGGGTACTCCTCCTTAATTTCTGAGAAATAAGAGGCATATTTCTCAACGATATGTTTCCGGCGAACTCTACGATCAGTATGGATTACAAACAATAAATCTTTCATTCCATTTGAAAGGAGTTCTTTAGAAATTGCGCCCTAAACTTGTTAGGTCGTGATTCCTTCTTCATCGGGATGATGCTACTGTGTAAAACCAACCGCTTTTCAGAGTTTTAAGTCCAGTAACGCAACGATACAATTTCTATTCCGTCTTACATTCCAGAGTTGGCTATTTATGACTTATTTCTGTATTAAAAGTAAATAAATCGTATACAGTGGGTCGGATATGAGCCCAGAAAGGAGCTCGGTACTGCTCAAACGGTGACGCTTGGAATGACGTCATGTGACGGCCTGCGTCACGCACCCATTACATGAATAAAACTATGTTATAGGTGCATTCGGTCGGAGATATCCTACACTGAATAATGCTAATTTGCTTTTGAACCTTGCTGACAAAACAAAATTGCTAGATGAAAAGTCCACGAATATATTGATCACCCTTCGTATTATTTGTTTCGCCTCCAGCTCGTAACCTACCAACCAAAATCGACCCAACCCAAATTTTTTTGAGAAATCAGAACATTCAGCATTACTAAAACAAATTTTTCCTTCTACCTACCATCCCTAAATGAAATATTGCACAACGATAAACAAACAATAATCAATCTTAGGCCTAAAAACAAGTAACAAACAACAAGTCCTACCTGTTTTTGGAACGACTTCCGGCGTCTCTTTCTTCTTATAGTCCATGAATGTAGTACTACCTCCCTTAAAACCCTGCAATATTATGAAAAATTTCCCCAAAATTGGAATTTGTTCAAACTTTGTATGTGGACACACAGGGAATTGATTATATTAAGTCTGACAGGGAAGGCAGCACTCAACTCAACAAGCCGCACACAGAAAACATTAAAAACACACAAAGCACAATGCCCAACTGAACCAACCGAGCACAGGAAACATAAAACACATACATAGGTACAGTGCCCAACTAAACAAGTAAAGATCCGCACAAGTCCAAGCCTAACATGAACATATAATTGTTATGCGTCAATTCCCTGTGAGTAGACTGTGAGTGTGTCATATTCAAAGAAACAGAAAAATGCTAGTCTGCAAGTCAAGGGTGGTCTTTCAAGGAATCCAATGATAGTCATATTATTGAGTGCTGCCTTGCCTGCTGACTTAATATTATCTTTTTACTGTACATGCTATAACAATACTTTGTCAAACATATACCTCATTCAGATAGAGTTGTATAGTAATATAGCTTCTTTCCCCGTTGTCACGTCTGTAGCACCCATCTAGATGTGGAGCGAAATATTCCCCAGGGTTGTATTTCAAAAATCTCAGCCTTTCATTCAAGCCCATTACTTGACGATCAGCCCATATTGAGGGTATATATTGCTTTATTCTCTGCCACATTATGTTAGCTTCCTCCACTGAATCCCAGATACATCTTGAACTATTCCGTACATCTTTCATCTTCTGCTGTCTGTTAAATTAACAATTGAAAGGATATAGTTAAAATAATTATAATATTTTATTTTCTGTGGATAACATCATTTTTTTCAAACCAGTTTTAATTACGGTCCCGACTATCTGACTAGCTTGATCCTCAATCCATTAAATTGTATCCAGTAAAGTAAATTATATACTTATCTATTTAAGGTCGATTGTGAAACAAGTTTTTCCAACTTAGATTTAATCATTCTTGACACCTCCTGTCTGATGTTATCCATTAATATATTGCCACTAGTGTATGATAGAAGAGAAGCCAGTTTCCCTTTTTATCCTGAGCCTCTAGCAAGGGAATTTCTGGTACCATTTTTTTTTCGTCTATGGTATTACGCAGCCAGTGATTGAACCCGGGATTACCCGCACTCGAAGCGTATGCTCTACCACTAGGCTATCGAGGAGTTGGTAAAGTATACCCCCTCCCCCAAGAAAACCTGTTTCACCCAAAAACATTTGGTTCCAAAAGTGCAGAAAAAGAAAATGCAGAGAAATACAGCTTGCTGGACCCCTTAGAAAAATTCACCACATGATATTTATGTACACATTGTATACCAGTAGCAAAAATACCCATATCATTGTAAACTTTAAGAAATATCAATCAACTTTAGAAACTTTATGATAATCAGGGTTCCAGGGGTCATCTCAAAGGTAAAAGAAAACCTAAAGCCTTTAAAAGGTTCAATGATATTCATACCTTCCACCTCCGATATTTACAAGTGCTTCGGTATATCCCATCTTCTCAGTTTTCTTGATGTATTCCTGGCATTCCTGAAAGAAAAAAGGTTAACATATGTTTGTTTCTGATAACAATAAGTTACTGTATAGTTAGGATAATAATAGAGTGACACTTTTGCAGTGTCAACCTAGCTAAATGTTATCCAACTGTGCCAACCAGACATCTATAATTTCAATGCTAAACTAAAATACTGTATATTTCCTGTGCATATAATGGTGTAAGTATGAAATAAAACGTCACTCTCACGTTATCCTAACTTTGTAGTAGGAAGGTTGTAAATAACATGGCACATAAAGAAAAAGAAACTTTGTTTGGAATTCAATAAATATAAAAATAGCAAAACTATTGAAAATTGTAGTCCAATGCTATTTTAGTGTAATGTGAAGTTTGGAAGACTGTAAACAAACTGATATTAATTAAGCTGTTCCAGTGATTACATGATTCATCACACATATTTTTCATTCTGTTGGTAGCCCAACTTTGTCACTAAATTCGACTTATGAACAAGCATATTAAAATACTGGATTTAGGACCTAAAATATATTCGACTAGTGAATAAAGTCGACATGTGTCTGTATATCCACGATAAATATAATACATAATACATAGAAGAAATGTGTTTTGAAATAAGGCTTAAATTGATTTTGGATTAAATAATGAAAATCTTATGCCTATGGTATTTCATCAATCCGGGGGTAATGTAGATCTATAGATAAATCTACCTACCTTTTTGGAGAACACATTATGAAGCACAAACGCTAGATTTCCCTTGAAGCATTCTGGGAGGGTTATGTCTTCTTTCACGATCTTTGTGCTGTCATTTTCATGCCCTTCAGCGCCATCGTCTTCGGCATCGTCTTTATTTATGTCCAGATTGTCTACTCCTGTTTCAATATTTCTACTTTCACTTCCATTTCCCGTACCTTCATTAATTGAATTTGAACCTGCCTTTCCCATTAGCCGTTTGTACAGCGATGCCAACATTTTCTCTTTTTTATTAAAATCCAAATTTAATAAATAGATAGATCTACCTAATGACGCTTTCATGCGCATAATACACTCCTTATTTTCAACTCCGTACAAACATGTTTTGGTAAACAACGTAAATCTAGCTCTAGTAACTTAACAATTTTGACACTTTTCCTGATTTCAAATACTTTCGTTTTAAGGAAAGCCCGTAAAGATTAATAGTATTTTGTCTATCAGCTTGTATCACTTAACAAAGTATGTTACATGCTTTACAAATCCACCCAATATAAATATGTGAAATCAATGTGTCATGATCTATATTTAACTATCTATATTTAGAAAGCGTACATTTATCGATTATGCCAGCGACTATCATTCTATAGTCTTTGATTATGCTGAATCACAGGCTTTAGGTGCCTGATAATTAAAATGAAACAAGTTCTTCAATAATTATGACTTACTCTGAAGTCTATAAAAATGTAGATTTCTAATATGGTCATAGAATATAAATTAGCAGGACAGTGATTTCTTTGGTATTTTCTTGCAAGCGTTTATTTAACTTAGTTACTACTTCAGAAACTCATCAAATTTTCCTCTGTCTGGGCGCGCCTCCATGTGGCTACGGGCCTGATTATCACGAGGTCACGTGGCTAAACATGCGCGCCTAAAATCAAACCCATTCACTTACTGAGAGCGAGTATATCTCTAAGACTATTGCATTATAGAGTCTTAGACAGTACATTATGGATAACTATTTATGAATTATATTGTAATTAGATCTACTTCAACTTATAAGTTACCTATATTCCAGCAATTTATTTAAAATCGACTGAAAATTTCATTTTGGATGTTTTAACATAATCATATTTTAATTTAAGGGAGACAATCCATCACGAAATAATATATTCTATTCATAACGATTACTCCCCTGTTAAAGAGGGGAGATCACTGAAATAAGGAACACGGATCAACAAAAATGTTGTCCTTTGGATCATTTGCATGGTTTGTGTGCTCGGTTTGGGTGTCACTGGGCGCCCTGTTTGTCAGTTTCCCTAACTTGACACCGTCTATTATTCTTCACCTTTATGTCTACGGAAAAATTAGAAAAACTGGTGGAATTAGCAACAAAAACAATACATTGTTACTCCCAAAAAGGTAAATATATTTTTATTTCTGTAGAAATGTTGACCTACGGGTAGATCTATTTAGTTTTCGGTCTATGTTATATCTATTAAGATTAAGTTATGACGTATCTTGATAAAACTAAAAAAGGATTCACTAGATTTCAGGCGAGCAGTCAGTTGTAAATAAATTGAGGTCAATATCCAGGACATGTGTTAGTCACTGATTTTCAATAACTAGGTCCAAACGGTAAGGAAAAAAAGTAAAAATGCGACCTTTCCTGATTCAGTTTGATCTTACCTTAAAAGTTTGATATATCATCCAGTAACCATGCCCGAAAATCTTGAATGCAACACTTTCGTAGTTTTTATGTTATGATCATGCAAACACAGGTAGGTAGAAACCAATTCTAGTACTTACAAAACCTCCGTTATCACAGCCCTATGATGTTAATTGCACACTTATTTGAAATACTATATCAAAAATATAGCTCAACTTACTGTAATCGCAATTATGATGTATGGCGATTCTAAATGTGATCAGGTCTGAACGAAATGATCAAATAACAAGTTTGAATTTCTACCGATATATTCGCACTAATCATTTGGCTGTAAACAAAATAAATATAAGTATGTGCTTGCTTTAACTTTCATTGAAACAAACAATGCTGTATTGTGTGATCGCGCATCAACCCAAGTGCAACTTGTTAATCGTATATAGAATTCAAATGAACCATTATTTTCGATCCATCTACATATAATTTTTAAAGTACATCAAACATTAACAATCAGCCAAATAATAACGAAGGTTTTGTGTTATAATGGATAAATACAAAAAAGCAACATATTTTTAATCTAAAGAATTGTTTAATGTTTAGAACTAGGATGAACAAGTACAACAATGTATAACATGCATTTACAATGAATATTTAGTACTATCATATTAAAAAGTTGAAGAAAACTTATTTCAAAGTCATACCTGAAATATCAGCAATTAATCAGAACAACACTTAAAAGTCAAACTGGCAAACGTATACAAACATAAAACACGTTTCTATGGTGTTTTTGATTTCAATTTACCACAAAACACGTTATGATATCATTTTGATAATGCAACATACTTATAACATGGCGACAGACGGTAAAATAACAATGGTAACGAAGGTTTCTGAGAATCAGAATATAACATGTTGACAATTTTTTTGGGAACATTGGCAAGTATCTAAGTTGTAACTACATTAATAAGCATGCTGAAATGTACAAGAGACACTTGGACACAAAACTTAAACATAATACCAAACAGGCTAATTGAAAACGTCAATACCAACAACCTGGCTGATAACGAAGGTTTAGTGACATCAGAACTTTTCAGTATACATCGCATACATGTTCAAAATACACTATCTGTCACTATAACTACTTTTTAACAATGACTTTGACTTTCGAGTAGCCTTTGGTGCATCTACTAGTATCAATATTTAACAAGACTTCCATCTAACTATGTCGTTATGTCTAGGTCAATAGAAAAACTGCATATTAGTTTTCACAAAATTCACTTCATGATTTTCATCGTCTTGATTAACAATGTTATCAATAAACATGCTATCTTTGCACTCAGTAGTAACATGATTACCAACTGCATATTTTGTTTCAACCACAATGCCGGTTTCCCTTTCTTCTTGTATTTTTCTAACGTCTTCATATCTGTTATTTTCAGTATTTTCTGTTTTGCTTGTTTCTCCCTGTTCACCTTCTTTCTGACAGTTTATAGGAACATACATAATTACGGCACATTCTCTCTCGTTCCAGTCATAGGTAGTCTTCATTGTTTTGCTCTTTCAGGCGCTTACAATATACCGTTTGGATTTCAGCATTACTCTTGTTCATAGTTATAAAAACGCATATAACAAATTAAACTTTCGTTATCTTTATGAAACCTTCGTTATCGTAATTATAAGCCAAATCGTAAGAGTGTAACTAAATTAATGCACTATAAAACTTAACAAATTATATCAGTCTATGCAATAGCAATACTTAGGTTGATATTGCGTATGGATAATAGGATAACTGTTCTAACAATCACTTGCAGAACACGAAGACTATTATATATTTTACCGTAGTCCGGTTTTCTCTTCAACAAATAATAACATAACACATTGCAACTTATGTAATGGTACCAATTTCATACACATGTAACAGACTTTTAAATGCAATGAAGTAAAATGTGTACATACACGTTATAATATAACGTTGCTCACCAAATGCAGTGATATAACCTTCGTTATCGCAGGATAACGAAGGTTTTATAGATTTAAACACAAGTGTTATACAAAAAGGAAGCCATACTCTCTTATGTAAATGTTTATCTTAGAAAAAACTTTATATTGTGCGAATAATATCATAGTTAGATACTATCTCAGTCAATCTTATTGAAAAAATATTTTCGTTGGAAAGTAAGGTAAAAATACTCACAACTCTAGTTGGAAATACAAGCAATGTTTTACGACATCTCTCGGCGATTTCGCATTCAAGCAAGTCTACACTTCAAATAGGCCTAACAAAAAGTCATATAATTGTAATCTTCTGCGTTTTTAGCGTTAGTTTCGAATTTTGGCAACGAAAGTTTAAATCACGAAGGTTTAAACTGTGTACAAAACTGAAACTAGTTTAATGTATAACACTGTATTAAACATAAATTTCGTTTTTATTACATCAAGATGATATATCTGGTTGTGTAAATAGCCTACCAGGAGTCAGTTTTAGTATTAATGTGTATCTTTTATGATCACGAAAGTTTTAAGCTATTACTTTTGAGTAAAGGTTAATATTTTATGATGCGCAGTGTTCGAGATTTAATAAATAATTCGTATATGCCTGCGTTCCTATAGTCTTGTTTAGGCTTTGGTGGTATACATAATGATGTTTCATTTGTCATAAACAAGTTATTTCTTAGTTTGCTACACTAAATTAATTGGCAATAACGAAGGTTTTTTAAAATTGAAAAAATTGGCGACACATGAAACGCATTAAAATTTGACACTATAGCTGACAATGGACAGCAGATTGCCTCATGAATTATTGAAAGGAAGGTTTGAGCTTGATGTTAAAACAAAAAATACCGTCTCCAATGAGCTACTCGTAAAAAGAAGACGTTGTTCATTTGGGTATTTTGAGTCGGCGACAATAACGAAGGTTTAAATTTTGATAGATGTTTTGAAAATTTGAACTTTTTTATGGACGATGGAAGAGATTATTTTATCGCAGTGTTTGGGCTGATGTAATAACCTTCTGTAGAGACATATTTGTTAGCTTTCCAGTGGTTTGTTTGTTAATAAAACAACGGAACATGGCATGGACCTAGTTATTGAAAATCAGTGTAGTACATCTTTTAAGTAACTGATAATTTTCACTAACCTGATAGCAGAATACTTAATTTCTATAGTCTAGTGCAACTAGTTAATTAACACATTCAAACTTCATCATTCTGTAATAATTAGATTTAGATCAACATGATCAACAATCTATTTTAAAAATGTCAAAATTAATTAGACAATATCGATAATATTAAACAAGTTTATTCATGCTCTGATGATTAATCTTAAGTTGGTGGCATTACTCACGGGGATCTGTTCAGTGTTCATCCTTTTTTGTACAAATTTTTTCTACGATTAAATAATCTTAAATAATGCACTCACAGGACTCGAGGGCTGCCCGCAAAACTGTCGTAACTGCTTATTATTAAAGAAGGATGTACTGCAGTCTTGCAGGCAACCCTCGAGGTGACCATATAATTTATTTTTCAAGTTGAGTAATAAGTATTTATTATACTGAATTATCACAATGTATAAACGAGTCAACTTCCGGTTATCGCAATAAGGAGTACAGGTTGAATTGTATAGTCTTGCAATAAGTTGTACTGTAATAGGAAATCACTGGATGTTTCAATCACAATAGGTCAATGAAGTTGAACTGTATAGTATCCCAATAAGTCATACAGTGATTTGGTTTATATGTGGTGGGTATACCATACGCGTGGGTGAAATCATCGTATTGCGAGTAAATGAGTATTGCAGTCATAATGTTGTCCAAAACTCCATACAAAAACTATACATTTGGCAATACTCAATGTGGTGTTTTTAATTTTTTTGTGCTCGGTTGTTAAGTTGAGTGCTGCGTTCCCTGTCCGACGATGTATTAATGCTTTTATAATAACAGTATTTCATGTTTAAATGATGGTTCCACTTTCAGCTATTTCAGCCATTTCTATTTTGGTGGCATATTGTGTATCACTACAAGCTTCGTATTATGTTTATATGTGACATGTGGAGAAGAGCAATGGCCAAACTTTGTGATCAACATGGTGGATTTCATGAGGTACCCTAGCGTGGAAAGTAAGTTTGAGATCAATCGCATTAAAATCAGTCTCTAACATTTGCTCCATTCCCTTGCACTGTTATCAGCGTAAAGTAGTGAAGCGTAATAAGGGTCTGATTTTAATGAGATTGCTTTGAGATACAAATTTTACGTTTTTATCATATCATAAGAAATGGTTTTGTTCATTGAATCTATTAAAAAAAATCTTGAAATCGCGATTTTACTGAATAGTTATTACTATGTCATACTATTATAAACGTGCAGACAAAGCTACAGCTGAAACCTTATGTATCATTTATTCCAAAAGTTTTAATCATCAAAACTAGCGAATACTAGCTTCACAACATATGTGAAACCTAGTATTATGCGCCCACACCAAAATTTATCCAAGTATTGATATGCCACATAAGAATATTGACTAGCAAATGCTGAAGAACCTATAGCTAAAGCTGTACTCATCATTAAATACACACTTTTCAAAAACAAATTATCGCGAAGACTTGATACAAAATTGTACAACATAATTATGCAAAATGACCTTCCCTGATTTTTAGCATATCCTAAATCACTAATTTAAAAGTGTTAATTGAATTAGGTTGTGGGAGGGAAACAAATTATATTTAATTTTAGGCCTAGATTATTCATATTATAATTATATTAACTATATGGGATTATGTTTCAGGTTATGGGGATATGTTCTCCAATCTACTTGTACTAGCATGTGCCAATTTCCAGGTGGTCAGAAGATTCCTTGAGTGTTTGCTGGTTAGCGTGTACTCCCCACAGGGTAAAATGAGCCTGGTGATCTATTTTGTGGGTGTGGCCTTTTATGCCACTGTTCCAATCACTTCTTTAGCTGGGACTGATTTAAATGATACATTTAAATGCACAGGTAAAAACATCATATTTTGACCCAAAGTTTTATTAACATTTTGAACAGTAAAACATCTCTTAAAGATCTGTGTTAATTAAAGACCACTGCATACTTTACAATACCTGTTTGCAAAGACCACCAATTTACTCTCAAATCAGACCGGTTTGGGAGATTATAACTTGTTAAGAAAGAACACCTGTAAACAAAAACTGCTATTACAAACTTGTCTGCAAAGATGAATTCTATCTTCATTCAGTTCATTGGAAATGATACCTGTACTGGATTTAATTTGATAAGAGAGACCACCGGTCAACAAAGACCACTATTACAAACTTGTCTGCAACTATCACTAATTTTATCTCCTATATTTAATGACATTGAATTTGTTAAGAGGGACCAACTGTCAATAAAGACCACTTATTACCGTACCCCAGATTTGCATGCATGAAAATTACTTTGATTTTTTTTGGTACATAAACAAACAAAAGTAATGATTTAATTTTATTCTCACAGAATTGTTCCAGTACTTATGTTGGAACCATATTGTTGGTATTGGTATATTTGTATGGGCCTCATGGCACCAGAATAGGGTGGCTGTACAATTTGCAAAACTGCGACAGAACAAATCAGGTATGTCAGTTATTATAGTCCCCTACCGGTTTTGGACGGAGGGGACTATAGGTTTGCCCTCCGTCAAAAAATCTAGATCCTGACATAACTCCAACAGTTTCAAAGCTAGGTTTATGAAACTTAATATGTGGATAGGGGGCAATAAGGGGATTATGCATGTCCAACAATATTTCGATTCTGACAAAATTGTGGTTGCTATGGTGAAGAAAGAGTGAAAATATGCTCAAATCTGGATCCTGACATAACTCAAACATTTTCCAAGCTAGGTTACTGAAACTATGTGGATAGGGTGCAATAAGGGGATAAAGCATGTCCAAAAATATTTTGATTCCGACCAAAATTGTGGTTGCTATGGCAACAGAAACATTGAAAATGGCTTTAAACCGGTAGGGGACTTCTGTATTGCTTGCAATTCTTAATGACTTGTTTATTAATATAACTGTTTTGGAGATTTGTGATGAGACAATTAAAATTCTAGGTAGGGTTGTCTGTCTATAAAATTCTTAGCCCACCCTGTTAGTGCAATGGATAGAGTACATA
Organism: Spisula solida; assembly: GCA_947247005.1. Lineage (NCBI taxonomy): Eukaryota > Metazoa > Mollusca > Bivalvia > Venerida > Mactridae > Spisula > Spisula solida. The sequence continues at coordinate 21,512,782 of OX365950.1, read as the reverse complement.
CTTGTTTGTCACCCAAGCAGTCCAGGGTTCGAATATTGGTTCAGGCTGGTGAGGTTCTTCCATGATATTAGCTACAGTCATGTCCTCCTCATTCAGGCTGCACAATGGTCGATTTGGTAAAGCTTCTTAACTATGAATGGAGATGGCCTAGGTTTAAATCTGTTATGGGCGGTTTGTCATTACCGAAACGCTTTACAGTGTTTCCCACGCAGCTAGAAAATTATGAACTGGTTTAAGTAACCCATAGGTAGCCATGTGTGTATCGGTGTTATTCACCTGGCATTTTAAAGAACCAAGGAGTCTAATATGAACTAAGGCTCAGCCTATTTTTAGCGGACTATGTCAGTTGTCCTACATTATTTGTAACATGCTCATCTAGTACTGGATTGTTTTGATGATGCATAACTTTACAATAAATTGTTCGGTTACGAACCTGGAGCCCGTTACCTAACCAATCCGTTTCCAAAAGGTGCTACCAAGCGCTTTCCTATGTCTATGCAATGACACGCTACGAGCGAGCAGTGCTCGCTGATAGCATACCGTTTCTTAACACTTTGCTAGGCGAGTGCTACCGAAGCGGTGCATTGCACAAGAAAGCGCTCGATAGCGGTTCGATACGAAATATTGGGTACGAAGTTACGAAGGAAGATACGAACCTGCTATTGTTTTTAAGTTCATTGTATAACTACGTTGATTATGTGTATAAAATACGACTTTCCTTGTTTAAAACAAGTACTTTTGTGGTTTAAACAGTTAATTTAACTGATATAGGCAGCCTGCCTCGTTCTGTGATTTTCGCCGCTGTGTTTTCCAAGATGGCGGTGAAAGTTAAAACCAGGGGAGGGAATACATCTGTTACTAAGCAACAGAGTTCTTACCTCCCATACTGCCTTGATAATTATTATCTGTTTTAATGTTTTCTAGAAAGGGGCCTACTCTAGTTTTTGGAATATTTTTAAACATCATTAAAAAATAAAAGAAAATTTATGGGCTGCCGAATATCGCATTTTAAACAACTTTTGTTATTTTATTGGCAGCCATTTTTCAGTATCATTCTTTCAGTGCGGAATTGTAACACAAACTTCCAAATCCATTAGTGAATTCGAACTCTGACCAAATCACGTACAGGTGTTACATCTTTCGGCCTGCGTATAAATGTAGTCCTCTATAAGGAAAAAGCTTAGGATATAGCTCCTGGAATCCTTGTATCAGACAAAAATTTCTGTCTTTTCACTCAAAGCTGGAGGTCATTGGCCAAAAGAAATATCCTCGACATGAAGACAAGTTGTCAGTTGCTTGCGGAAGAAATGATTACTTCAAAGACAACAAAACTTTTAAACTAATTCTTTAGTTTCTAGAACATACTCCTGACCTCCCTAGTATTTCTAGCCTACTCGACAAAATGTGCTCAAACTGAGGTTAACTCGAACAAATTTTATAGGTCCAGACAGGTACTCACTACTGGTATATGCTAACCAAGTTGTACTGTAGTCAACTTTAAATAAAATTTTGTTAATTCATTATATACTGGTAAATAATGAAAACAAGCACCAGTAGTTTTACATCTATTCAGTGTTTGAATAAGCACATGCCTAAGAAATTATATCACAATATGCAGAGTTTTGAAATTCCCATTGTCCGTTCATAACTATACAAAGAGTTTTGTATAGTAATGACCGGTTGATAGGGAATTTCAATACTCTGTATTTTGTGATATAATTTCTTAGGCCTGTGGAATAAGTATAGACATTTTTTGTTAGTCTGATTTACTAGTATGTGATACTATTTTCTTAATTTTCAGGGAAAGTCGAGAACACCAGGCATCACATTCCACATGGCGGTCTGTTCGAGTACGTCTCCTGCCCCCATTACTTCACCGAAATCCTGATTTACTTTTCGATGAACGTAATATTTTCGTTCAGAAATACCATGTTTGTTTGGATGTTTGTATTTGTGCTGGTTAATCAACTTATCTCAGGACATTTTAGTCACAAATGGTATAAGGAAAATTTCACTAGATACCCGAAATCTAGGAAGTCGACCATTCCATTCATATTTTAATGCTCTATAAATTTTAGTAATATGTAAGTTATACTCATGAAGAAGTTGGTATAAAAAACAATTTCATTTAGTCATAAAAGGTTGTCAATTGATATTAACTTTTATTAAACAAGTACTCATCATAATATTGCCTTTGTAATAAAAAATATGTATCAATTGTCAACAATTTGTCAAAAAAACACTCACAAATAACAAGTGATTTACAGTAAAGGACAAGGTTCATTTATGGCTTAATTTGGCCCTGAGTTTTATCGAAAAATAGAAATGCATCTTCCTATAAATCTGTCCTATGTTTCTAATAGCCTAGCATTGTCTTTCAAAAAATTAAGCTTACTTTTCCAAATTTCCCTCGTAATATGTCGACAAATCTTCTTGAAATAGGTTAAGTTTACCAAAAAATGTCATTTTTAGCCATTTTCATGGCTTTTTATGGCGTAAAACCTTCCCAAAAACCATGATGGCACTCTTGCGACACTTTGATATTTTGTACATATATAAAGACTTGCAGAACACTGGTTATGTGAAAATATAAAAGTGTCGCAAGAGTGCCATCGTGGTTTTTGGGAAGGATTTACGTCGTTAATAGTCATGAAAATGGCCAAAAATGACATTTTGGGCTAAACATGACATATACGTCATATTCTTGGCAGTTTTGTCAACAAATTACAAGGGAAATTGGGATATGTATGCTTATTTTTTACTCAGGAAATGTTAAGTTATTTAAATTATAGGACAGATTAATAGGAACATGCATTTTTATTTTTTGAAAAATCACAGGGCCAAATTAAGCCATTATTGAACCTTGTCCTTTAATTGCAGCAACTTTATATTGAGGGGCAATCATGAGAATGACAAAAATGAAACATGAAACGCTTGCAAATATAAAGTGATTTTACGAATCATGATTATGGGATTTTATTATTAGCTTTTTATGGATTATACTGATTAATCAGAGAAAACAACAGTGAAAATTTGTTACTTCCACTGTTTTAGAAGCTGGTCCCATTACCTTACAGAAAAAGAAATGTAACGTCAATGGTGCTGGGTTAAAAAATATGCGTTACGTCATTATGACATCATAATTGTCACATCTTGGTATTCCAATTTCAACGTTTTTTTTCCAATCAAGCCAATAACGACCATTTTAAGAGAATTTGAAGCATTTATTATAATAAACTGAAAATTTCTTGATTTTGGGGCAAGACCAAATTTTAGTTGACTAGTGATCACAGAAAGTTACCTTTTTATTCATGGCTAAGCCTTTCATGGAAATATTGATTTTCTTTGAAATAAAATTAGATCTTACACTGAAATCACCAAATATCCTCCATGAGTTTCGAATGTATGGTGATTGTGTGTAAGATTTGATCTGTCTCTTATTAGATTAAGTTTACTGTAAGCAGGGATTCTACTGAGCTATAATGCTCAATCCTGAAAATGAGTTACAAGTCTTTTACGGGTGCCATTAAAAGCACACACCCCTACTCAAAAACTGTTCTTGTGTTAAATTCAGCATTTAAAATTTCGAAGAACCATAACTAAGTAAATACTTCGTATATTTTTTTCAAATAACTTTCCAGTGCACCAAGTCTGGATTTCCAGATTATTCCGGAAGAGTAGGACCCCTGTGTAAGAAGGTAGTCTTCCGAGTAAATGGTTGACCATTGATTTTGTGTATACTTCTGTTTTCAGGGTATTTTAGACAATTTTTACATGCACAATCATTTTTATATGCATTATTTTTTGTACAGCTTGCATTGAACATGTATAAGATTACTGTTTCATGATAATCAAATGTTGTTCACGCTCAACTCAATAATCTCCCAGTTGCGAGCAAATGTGTTTTAGAAAATAACCTTCATTTTGAGCTAATAAAAACACCAATCTGTATCGATTAAATGCTACATTTAATAATTAAAATTTTGCTCTTAACAGTCGTGACATCATGTATTGGCGCAAATTTCTATTGGCCAATCAAAACTCAGGATGTTACTTTCTAAGTTAGTTAGAACACAAAATTTTTAAATAGCTAAAAAGGACCCACTTTGCTGGCTCCTCCCTTCTTAAATATTTACTTAAACATTTGTTCTGTACTTAGTCTATTACATTAACATCTCTAGTTTTGCCTCATTTAGGCACTATTTTAAATGTTTGTAGTTAAGAGCATTAGTTAGTGCATTGATTCACATATCATTTTGGTTCCATCAAGATGTTCACTTTGCTATTACATGTACTACGGATACAATTGTACGAGGCATATGATCTCTACATACTTTTTACATGTTAATCAAAACTAGAATTGCCACACGGTGACGAAATAATGCCCTCACAGCACCGCCTTGTCACAGAAACCATGTTCTTACGTACGCTAAACAACCAGGTGCATGTGGTTACATGCTGCTTAATCTTCACACAAACTACCTTTACAGCAAATTTCAACATAATATCTCTTTTCAAACAAAAGTTGTTAAGCCCAACTTGATATTCTATCTTTAGTATTAGTGACCCTTACCCCACCAGCCCTACTTTTGAACTTGAGCGGTGTATTCACTCAAGTGTTAAACAAATATTATCGTTTATACATTTTATTTTATAGTTTGCTATACTAAATTTTGCAAAGCATGTATTGTTATATTGAATTATTATGACACCGGAGTGTAAATGTAGCGACACAATCAAAGCAGGTTATTTTTATGATTGATTTATTAGACCGACGTTTCGGCTTTTTGTAAAAGCCTTCTTCAGGGATGTTTGTTATATAACATGAACATGATTATCTCAGTAAAATGTACTGAATGTTTTATGTATAAAAGTTTACTAAGATATGCATAGTACACAAGCTCCGATTATTGTTGAAAAGGTTTTTTTGAGTAGGTTAGTTAGGCTGAATCGGGACGCTTTCGTTTTGCAGATTTTAAGACAAAGATGAAATCCTTCAAGTTTTACACTAACGTATTTAAGGTTGATTGTGAAACAAGTTAAGTAATCACTCTTGACACCTCATTTCTGATGGAATCCATTGCCATAAGAGAAGCCAGCTTTCCCATACATGCTGAGCATCTAGCAAAGGAAGGCTGATACCATTTGTTTTTGGTATGACCCGGCCTGTGATCAACCTGGGACCTCCCCCCCTCGAAGCAAACACCCTACTACTAGGCGATTTGGCTAAAATCCTCCTAAAAGAATCGCAGGCCTGACTTGAACAACTTAGGGGGCAACAATAAACCACCTGAATAAGTTTATGATTTGTGTCACTGTTTCTTTTTAAGAGTTATTTATGTAACATGTATAGCTCACCGGAGATAACTCTAGCATTTTCAATAAAGAAACATGGATAACATATATCAGCGTAGATTGAAAGAGCATAATTATGTGTAAAAAGTGAATTTGCACAACATTTTTATTTGTAAACAAAGGCTTGTGTTATCATGGGCGGACTATAGATTGAAAACGAGTATTGAGCAATCACTGCACATTTAGCTTTAGACTTCATCAGAGGTGTCCACAGAGCCAAATTATAAATACTGAAAATTATATGCGGCGGACCATTTTTGTCAAACAAGAGGCATTCAACTGCATTGTTTCCATATTTAACTCAGATTTTATTGAATGAAATCCTTCCGAGCAAACTAAATTGACCATAACTTTGCCATTTCTTGAGATATTTTCATCAAATAACTTGGAATATAAAATTATTGACACCTTTGCTTTATATAGTGGATACCCGAAAGTTACGACTCAGGGGTCAGATTTTATCTCTATAAGAAATTGTTTAACCCATTTATTTAGGTCAGTCATCTGTTTATATAACATTGTCAACACTAACATTACAATTGCTCTTCTTGATTTCTTAATTTAAAGGTACATTTTGCCCATTTGGAAGTGTTTTTTTTCCAATTCATTGAAGTTGCATCACACATTGTGACAAATAGATATATTTTCAGCTGCAATTTTATTGGAATGTTTCAATATACGTATGATTTAGCCAATGCAATCACAAAAGGAGTAAATATTCTTTTTGTTGTAAATTGTCAAATGGACGTAGCATATCTTCAACAAATACTAGTAGTTTATACAAGCATATGGTAATGGTTTTCATTGCCCTTTTATGCTCGAAACAATAGAAGTGCTATGCTGTGATATTACAATGTATACCGGTGACTGACCTGAATAAAAAAACAGTGTCTTCTATGATGTTGAAATGCCATGTTATTACTTCATAAAATACATGTATGTAAACCCAACATTGCTCAAAACTCATGAGGACCAAGGCACTTTTCACTTATTTTATGTTTAATCCTCTAGGTTGTTTTAAATAAATGTCTATGAAGAGAATAGAGTTGTAATTTTTAGTCAGCTTCCTAATATTGTTTAAAACATTACACCCGTCACCCATGAATATTCTTGCTTATCCCTCGTCCAATCAGATTATCATTATATATTAATTTATCCAGTGAAAACATCTTTATAGTACAATAACACATTTATTATCAGAGGATTAATAGGCGCCTGGTCGCCAAAGATAACTCTAGCCTTGTATACCAACAGAAATTGAATATATCAACACTGCACGGTCGGCTGTTCGCTTGTTATCACTGCGTTTTAAAAGAGTACATGCATTTAAAGTGATTATGCCCAAGATCAAACAAAAATTCATTTTTATTTGTAAACAAAGGCTACTGTTATTTATGGCAGACTGTACTATAGTCCTTCATTTGTTGATGCACATGCCTGTTCATCTTCATATTGAGAGTGCATTGGGCTTGCCGATATACATGACCTGCCTGGTTATTGCAGTGGATAGAACACTGGTTCATCACAAAAGTAATTTGTGTTTTGAATACCAAGTCAGGAAGGTTATGTTCTTATCGGACATAATAAATGTGCCAAGGATTTTATGATGTTTAAAAACATTGACTAGATTATTCCAGTGTTGCAAAATTGGTACCTAAAGTGAACACATATTATCAGTGCTATACTAACCTTCACTGATAAAATAGTGCATTCTGTATCAATTCACATCTACGGTTTACACCATATTGCCCCGCTTTTCTCATTATCTTGGGCACACTAGTCACTAATGTACTCCACATGTGGAAATGTCAGTTGTTTGTGGAAGATCAAGTCAGTAATTGTGGATCAGAAATTCCAGGGACAATTTGTTATAAGTTAACTTACCAGCTTTCGAGGACTGCTTTTAGCAATTCAGCCAACCTTTGACAACTTCTCCTGGTCATTGGGCTACCTAAGGAAACCTGCATTCGAGTCTCGCTGGGGAGACTATTTCTCTCCTGGTTGGTGTGCAGCAAACATCAAGATATGGTGCCCAGGAATTTCGAACATGTATAGACACCGCCTCCACAGGTACCAATTTACGCCTCCGTCGAGTGGAGCATTGTAGCTTATTCTTGTTCAGAGAAATAAAGCAGCAGTGGCGCAGATGGGGATTGAACCAGGCTCAATCCCAAAACGTGCGCCTTACCTCTAGGCTACCAATCCCTTGTTAATGTTAATTGACTGCCGTACATATGAAAATTGTCGATATGATAAAAACAAACAATTATAAACCATGTGGATATTGTCCGGAACCAAACTAAAGTGACAGAAAAATACAAACTAGAGATGAAATTTATATTACATTTAATCATTCAAGCATCTCAACATTCAATCATGCGAGTCATTTACTCTACAACATGAAATTGTATCAACTCAATATTGATCTACATCTCTGCTGACACAAACATTTTCTTTAGATAACACTCAATAAGATCCTTGACAGACCCTAACCTAGTAGAAACAAACACTAAACAGTGAATCTTCTGGTTTTCTAGGGGACCCAAAACTCTGTGAAATAATTTATTGGAAAATGTTTGCCTCGTATCTCATAAAAGAAACTGTAGCATTGGTCATCAAGTCCTCATGGTTGGTCCCCTTGGGTAACATATTGATAGCCACCTGATGGTACAGATGGTAGTTTAAGTCTTAGATCAATATGAGCCGAACACAATAATCTGTGATACAAAACATGAACACAATATAACACATGATCACAATTTCAAATGTTAAGTAAAAGGCAAGCATAATTAGACTAAAACGATATTTACTGCACTTTTCTAAAGGTAAATAACCTACATTTATAAATAACTACATAGACTTCTTACCATACATGTACAGAAACATATTTTCCATGAAAATTCTCCTTGGGACAGGAATGGCATCAGGAATCATTTGCCGATATTCGATTTTAATTGGCAGTCATTCTAACCCCCCCCCCCCCCACACACACACCTAAGAGATTTTCGAAGAAGAGGCTGTATCATTTTAAGATTCATAACAATGTTGAACAAGTGTGACTAGTCAACAATAACTGAAACACATCATACACAGCACATACAGACAACACACACTGACTCAATCTTGAAATACATTTTCAGCACTTAAAATAGTATTATACAATGGAATTCTGGAATGATATACATTAACGTTGTTAACACTCTATGTTACACATAACATACATTTAAATTTTATAATAACAACTTTCGGCATAATTGGTAACAAATACGGACATTGGGAGTATTAAGTTTAACATAAATTGTTCTGTATTTATGAAATAAATATGTGCTTGGCCCTTTTCTTGATATTTTGGATTAATTCTGCTGTAGGCAATACAAATTCCAGACGTTAAGTCTGACACCAAGATTGGAATTTTTAAATTCCATTCGTTAAGTCTGATACCAAGATTGGAATTGTGAAGTCTAACTGGAATTTTTACACATTTTGTGTTCTGAATATCCGATACCTAAGCTGGCTTGGAAAAAAGCTTGTTGCTTGAAAGTAACCTGTTTTTATTTTGCCCTATATTTGTAACATAATTTATAATAAAATCATTGGTTTAAGTAACGAATACTGACAAAACTTTGGGTCTAGTCTCAGACAAATTTGAAATTTCAAACAAAATATGCTGTTTTTGGTATTTAATAGCTGCAGTTTTTTACAAGGAAAAATGGGATTAAAATTGGCCAAAACATTTAGAAAACAAACAACTTCACAACACTTTTCTTTACAAATCAGATTCTAAATACATGCATATGCATGAACGTTAAATGTCAATATTAATAATGTTGTTGTTAATTTTTTTGACCAGTTATAAGTAATCCTCTCTTTACTGGAGTTTATTTTTAGTGTTCACCCACCATGTCATTGTGTATGTTTTGACTGGTCAATAAAACTCCATACAACATAATAATACAGCAACAAACAATATATACAAATACATGTCAACTTAATATCATTCAAAGAATTTGCGTTTCTAAAAAAACCAAGATTGAAGAATGAAATGAAAATGTATCACACAAAATTTCAAAAGTCCAAAAGAAACACCAACTTGGCTAATGTAGTCGTAAACATTCTTTCTAGAGAAAACTAAAACAATTTTAAACAAACTGCACCAAAAATGAAAATAAATACTGCATTGATTTGCATTTATTTTCTTTCGAATAATAAAATGACTTTTAACAGGCAATGATTTGTAGCTCATTTGATTATTATACAATTTGTGTGTGCTTGGGATGAGTTGAGATATCTTGGCAAAAAGACCATCAACATCAGGACAGGCAAGCCAATTGTATTACATAAATACAGTAATCATCCAGTTGCCTCACCTTCCCTGCCATGTACTACTTTCGAAATATCGTTATTGTCAATTCAAAATCTCATAACTCCTGTTTTAAGCAAAATGGAACTTTTTACATTAATCCCAGCAGACCGCTAAATTCATGAATTCAATGTCATAGAAGATTCCTATCCTTCATGAATATACAACAATATGTTCACATAATGCAGTGAAATTTTTTGTTAATTTTAGATGATCATAATTTTCTCCTTAAAATTCCCACAGTAAAAAAACACATCACAGCTTGAAATAAACACTATGTTCCACCATTTTTTTACTCATTTGAATAAAAAGCTGAAAAACAGAGAGAAAAAAATTGTTAAATAGAAGCAAATATGGCTCCGATTTTAGACATTGTTTTTATTTCCAGAGACAATTTAAAATGTCAATCTATGAATTTAGAACTTCCAAAAACTTTTTTCCAAGACAACCAGACCAGTGCTATTTTCACTGACTGTATTTTTCGTTTATTACTTTATGAGCTCAAACACATGATCAAATCCACTGCAAGTGTTTTCCCGAATGTTTATATAATATTTGATCTGGTTCCAAAGCTTGGTGGTCACTGTGACAAACTTCACAACTATATTGTCTGTGCACACATGTACTTTTCACTGATTTATTCCGATATAATGTATGCGCCGAAAAACATCAACCAGAGATGTTAGTAAAATATGAATGCCCTCAATGCACCCAAACAGTCACATATTTTAAAGGTCATGGTGACCTTGACCATTGACCTCCAAATCAAAAGGTGACCAATCGATTCATGATGACGATGAAGTTAGAAAATCCTAGATCCAACTATTCTCGAATTATTGTTTGCAAACCATATGGTCTACTGAGCGAGGGGTGGGGTTGGAGGATAATTGACTTACCTGTATGGGTACCCTTGGTACTTAGATCTAAATATAGACAGGAGGAGACTGAAGAACACAGCTACACATCCCAGCCCAACCAGGGCAAATACTAAAAATAAAGATTAAGACGCTTCATAATTATATGATCATGGAAAGATGAAAACAAGCAACAAGGCAATCTTGGCCCTATTTTGGTCACCTGGGCGTCATGGCACATATTTTAATACCACTTGCAGAGACAAACATTCTGACCAAGATTCATGAAGATCATACTTCAAATGTGACCACTAGTGTGTAAACAAAGATTTTATAACATTTGACCGGTTGACCTAGTTTTTAACCCTACACAACCCATATTTGATCTTTACCAACCCCTCATTGAGACAAACATACTGACAATGTTTCACAAAGATCAAGCTTCAAATGTGACATCTAGTGTGTAAACAAGGATTTACCAGGTGACCTAGTTTATGACCCCATGTGACCCATATACTTTGAATTTTTACATCAGATAACTTTTATTTACTGCAGAAAAGTTCATTATTTCTAACGCAACAAATCCGTAACTGGATCATTCTGGAATTGTAGGACCAGGGAAACTCTTTGTCACATCAGCCCGCAATTATTTGATCTAAAGATTTCTCAATTTTTCTGGAAATTGATTACAAAATTACAACAATGCAGACATGCAGTTCATAGAAATCTCAAGCGATGCTTATACTGCTGTATCACATGCCGAATAGACATAGTGGAAAAAAAGCTGTATTTTCAAATTGCACAAGTCGATATGTCGAGAATTTGTTTTGTCTTGCCTGCCAAGAACACCAATTGTATTTCCCCATAGACCACCTGTCAACTAAGGCCCATTTTTCTGTTTCAATGGGTGGTCTTTATGTACAGGGACCATATATTAAATCTTAAAAGATTTACTGCAGAACCAATTCGATGCAATCTTGTTTTTCCACACTAATCTTGCAGTACAAACAACTTTTACTGTTATCCATGTTTTTAATACAATTAAGATTCATACATAGACAATTTAAGAGTGTAATATTTATTTACATCACAACATATTTAGCAAAGGATTGAGGTGAACTTGTCTTATTTTTACCCTATTTAAATTAGAGGGATAAACAAACATTCCCCATCACAAACTTCACAAACTTACCTCTCTTTTTGCCTGGATCACCTTTTAAATTATTTGCTTCACTCATGAGTATGAATCCACCTACTATTGCAGCATCTGATCGATGAATTAAGGATAAATAATGTCAAATTTAGCAAGAACACAACAATGTCGCTACCCTAGTCATATATGTATACCTTTGTCCAATGTTTTCATGTCTTCTCCTGAAATCCCTGCTTGGTTCAATGTACCACAAACCTATGCACCACATTGTTATTTTGGTAAAATTACCCTAAATAAACATTGTGCAAATAGTCAGTATCAAATAAGGCAGCCATTTTGAAAGACTCGTCAGTTGTCATGCAATATGGGGAGTAATTAAGTACTACTCTATATTACATCATTAAAAGATGACTTTTAAACTTCCCTACATGTGGCCCCAATACAGGCATGTTTTCATGGAGGCACAGATTTTATGGTGATCAGGATTCCAAGCACCGACCTTGACATAAAACAGCTGCCATTTTAAGGTGTTTTCACAAACATTAGTCCATGTTTTTTTTAGTTTTATTGAACAGATGATTCTTGACTTAGGATGCACAAGAGCCCATGCACCAATGAAAATGTTAAGAGCGGATATACGAGACAACAAGGTAAGCGTTTCAGTCTACATGTTTTACCTTTTAACACATTCTCAATTCAATCGGACGCTTATTGCTTGAACGAAGATATGCAATTATGTAATGAAAATGTTTGTATAAGATAAGAGTTTTACGATAGCATAGAAAAAGTAACAATTTCATAAAACTTATTTAATGTGTGTTCATAATGCCCTTATTGCCCCCTATCCACATACCAAGTTTCATAAACCTAGCTTGGAAACTGTTTGAGATATGTCAGGATCCAGATTTTTTGACGGACGGACGGACAGATGGACTGACTGACTGATGGAGGGCAAACCTATAGTCCCCTCCGGTCAAAAACCGGTAGGGGACTAATAAGTCAAGCCTGACCACAGTTTGTTGCTAATGCATGGTCTTGACTTTTTGTCAAAGATGTAAATTTAGAGTTAGACACATTCCAAGCTTTTAGACCCATATTTTTATTCACCTAGTAATGTGATTTACGCAATGGACATGATAGTTGCCATTCTTGGCCAGCACTATGGACAGCTATTGGCCTGCAAGCAAAGAGGACTGAGTGAATCATAAAAGGATACTGAGCAGGAATACCATGTATGTTTCAGCCACAAATTGTCCTTGACTAGATCCATGAATATAATGCTGAAAATATAACACAATGTTAACAGTACATGAGAAGCAGTGGTCAACAGGTAGAGATCCTGACAACTTGATGCCAAGGCCATAGGTTCGAATCTCGCATTTCAGGGGGGTCCTACTAAGGCATAATACCCATCCTGAAAATTAAGACACAAGCCTGTTTCGATTGCAATTTGCACACATCTCTACACCAAAACACTGTTTCACAAGATTTCCGGATTATTACGGAATTGTAGGACCCCTGGCATTTTGAAGAGGTTGAATCTGATCTATCACAATCACTGAAATAGGTTCAAATACTGGTAATGGTTTATACCCCCAAGGTAGCTTTCAATGAGAGTGATTAATTTGTAATAACTTGTTTGCTATTCATAATCCTGAAAAACTATTGTTGATTTAAAATTGTTAGCACCAGGTGAACTAATTGTGCTAAGTGGAAGTTACAATGCCTTTTTCACAGGTGATGTTGGAATGATCAACATGAAGGTAACATAAAGATAATAATAAGTCGGACAGGGAAGGCAGCATTTGACCCTGTGTTATACTATGAAAAAGCAAGACCCAGGATGTATGAGACCTAGAGTAATACACAGATTTCATAGGCTCTTACCACACATGTTTTTCTAGAAATTACCAGCATTGAGCATGACATGTGATTAGCCTGTACTAATCAGTTTGCAATAAGAAATCATACCAATAAAGCTTGTTTAAAGACCATCTATATAATACAGTAAAAATGTTCTGGTAATTTTCACTTCATATTTAATTTCAATATTACAACAAATACAAAATTTTTTCAAGGATCTTATTTAGAGCGTTTACAGAACTTAATAACCAGTATACTTACAATAGCACCGGTACTTGGGTTCTTGTGCATAACTGGTGGACCTCGAATGTGGTTCCACATCTGTCCAGAGGTCATTGCAAATATAATAGACTAAAACATAAGGAAAATAAAACATAAATAATATGGCTAATTGTTTATGATTTTTGACAGACAATTTCTTATTTTCTTTTGTTTGGCACCATTGTTATGCCTCTTTTATCAGGGGGTATATTGCTTTGCACAGTTGGTCAGTCAGTATGTTGGTCAGTAGACCAAATGGTTTTTATTCAATAACTCACAAACACTTTGCCCTAGGATCTTCAAACTTTACATGGAGGTTGGTCATCAATAGTAAATGACCCTATTACTTTTGAGGCCAGTAGGTCAAAGGACACTGTGTCCTTTACCATTTCTGACTATTGGGCTGCCATGAGGGCTTAAATGTTTTACAAACATCTATTGGTCAACAATATTTCAGTCATATGGCTGTCAATAGAGTGAATAGACCTAACGTGTGTTCCTGGAAATATTTGATAATTATCAATCGGCACTAAGTAGAACTTTCACAAGCAACTAATAACTTCTCAACATGTAGAGGACACGACCATAGTCAATAATATAACATTCACAATATGTGGATCAATCCTAGATTGTGTGGGTGAGTTCAGCTGACTACTATCTGCTCTAGCTCAGCAGGCACCTATAAATTATTAAATATCACAGTCATGTTTAAAACTCATTGATTCCTATTAATGCACTTTTTACAAACCGTTATTTTAATTTCTTTGAGCTACTAATCTAGCAAAACTTGATAACTCTTCTGTCATATTGTTTCCCACTATCTAGATAATTATCTATGCCAACTTTGGTATGTCACAGTCTCGGATCAAACAACAGCCCCTCTTGACTTTACGGAAGCACACAGACTCTGTAACCACAAGAAAAGTACACCTACCAGAGCAGCAACTCCCCAGAAAGTTTTGTTGTAAAGAAATTCCAGATTGTTTCTCTTCATATACAGAAGTCCTCCAACCAAGGAAAACAACAAAGCTAAGGCTAGAGTGCCAGAGTAGTTTGGTGGACGGAACACACGGATCTACAAAGCAAGAGAGAAAAAAAAACACATTTAAGTTATTAAACTGAGAGGCAATTCATGCAATCCAAACCTTGACTTTATCAGGTCATTTAACTAATTCACTATCACAAGGGTATGGGACAAGAGAAACTAGAGTTCCTTTTTTATGCGGAGCGTCAACAATGGTAACACTAGCCCTAGTTTGATTATTATCTTTGTTATTAAAATACCATACCTTGTCTTCTTACCTTCTATCAGAGATACTGTGAAATAACATATTTTTGTGGGTATTAAATTTTGTGGATTCAGATAAAAATTCATGTTTGTGGGGTCGTAAACTTGTGGATTACAAAAACATGGAAGGGAAATCATATGTTTCATATTTGGGAAGTCGATTAATCATGGGGATTATACTTCGTGGCCGAGTACAACAATGAAATCAACAAAACTTAAACTCCCTCAAAATTATGATCTTACAGTAATAACAATTGATTTCTGGCCTATATTTATCTTTGTTCTTTGTCTTCTTAAGTGCAGAGAATAATGAACAATATGTTCTTGTAGAAACTGGTATATTCTGCGCAAGAAGTTTGTGATATACTAATGCATCATACCTAAAGGTCAAGGACTAGATTTAGTTTGTTAAGATATATGACGCAACAAGGGGACTACCACCCCCTCAACCTTCCCCACTCAAATTGGATGCCCTTACAGAAGGTCATTGAGGTGGCTGAAATTATTTTATCAATTACTGATAAGTGCCACGTAATGCATACTATAACATCTGACATCATACTGACCTGAATATCTGTTCTTTCCTGGACCCATCTTGCAATCTGCTCAGCCACAAACCCAACTCTGAAACAGCATATAAAATATTGTAATGTTTGCTTTGATTAATTCATGTATATTGCGGTTTTGTTGGACCCTTAAAGTGACCGTTTAACCCCCTAAACATTTCTGAAAGCCACATTTTTTCATGATTCAGAATGGCCAATTAATTCATTTGATTGATATTTTCTGTATAAAATCTAGTACAAAACTTGCCCCTGTATTATAGAGCCATTAGCAGCAACATTGCTTGGCTTGCCTAGTCAGTCATGTGACCAGTGACTTACCTTTGCTTTTAAGAAACTGTAACATTCCAAGTGGTTTTTTTACATTACCTGTTTCATAAAACATTTTACATCAATTGTATTATGTATAGTTAAAGTATTATGCAATCCATATGAAATGTAATATTTTGCACATTTCATCAAGCCTATTTCCTAACACGTTAACTCTACTGAAATACAGACAACGATTGTTAAAATTCCATAAAACCACAACTTGGCTGTTCCAGCAAAAATCCACAACTAACATGCAAAAACTCGCATGCCATTAAATAAAAAACATTCCTGCAAAGTTTCATGACCTTAGGCATGATATGTATAGAGATATGGGCAAGAAAACATTGTTAGCACCTCCTTTGTCAATGTCACCGAGACCTGTTAATGTAAATTCAAGTAAATGAATAGTAAACAAACCATCAGAGATCATAGAAGAATGTACCAACTTATTGCACAAAATTATTTACTTGGACTCATGAATATTCTGTGCTTTTCCATTGTTTTTATCAAGCTTGTTTTTTTAACTAGTTATAGTACATAACATGTTGGCAGGCAGCCATTAATATTCGTCCAATCAGATTGGTTATTTTAACTAGTCAAAACAGTCTTAAGGACAGTAGGTACAACAACGAAAACTCATGTGTATATATATTAGCACAAGGTCAATTGTTATGTACTATAAAATATTCTTAAGTTTACCATAAAAACACAAGAAAAATCAATGAGTCCAGGTATATACAATCGGACAATACCATCCATCAAGTTATGGTGAACAAAATATTCCTTCCACATTATTAAAGGTGCTTTACTCTAGAAGACCATCATCAATAAAATATTTTAAAACCACTGAAATGTTTTTAGTGTCAATTTAAATACTAAATGATTGAGATTCTGCAATCTCATTAAAATCAGACCCTTATTACGCTTCACAACTGATATAGGATCTGACGACACTTTGTATGGGGTCATGTCGATGTGAACTTTAAGTAATCCAATCAAATCGCCTCTTCCACAAATCTGAAAGTGTGGTGAAAGTCTGCTGAGGCTATGTGACAATCTCTTTGCGCAAGAGAGGTTGTTTGAAAATGACCTCTTACAGAGTGTAGTCAGATCGCTAACAGTGTAAAGGAATGGAGCATTGGAAGGATCTGATTTAAATGAGATTAGAGATTCTGAGTCCAGTAACATTAATAAAGAATGAGAGATACCACGAGAACGTCTACCTGGCAGATAAAAATTACCTATTTGGTCATACATCTGTAACGAAATTGGATATTTCAAGCATGTTTCAAATAGGATTTATTTTCAACATCTGCATTGGTTTTAAAAGATTTCATACTTAAATCGTCAGCAGAATTCAGCACCTTTAGGTTAGATATGAAAGTAAGTTAGTTCTGAAAAATCATGCACAAGAAACAAATTTATACCAATATCCCCAAGTATAGTGCGCTAACCACAACATCAGCCTTGTTTACAAACAGAAAGTAACAATTAAATGCATTTCCACTGTCGATATGTATTTAATCAAGTACATAGCCATTTTAAAGCATATTCACAATACAATTAAAGCAAGCAGCAAGTAGACCTTGCAGTGTTGATATCATCAGTTTTTGTTTATAAACAAGGCTAGAGTTATCGTCAACCATCTATATTTGTAATTTTTTAAAGAATGTTTACAAAATCTTTATACACTTACTCCTTCTTTGTGCTTAAATAACATTCACAATTAACTCATTAAGATATTTTTATAATTTAATAATAACCATACAAGGCCCTGATCTTCCAAAGCATCTCAAGTTGAGCTAAATCTCAGATCAAAATATAAATCATTGTCGTGTGTCTCAAAAATTAAAACTAGGCATCAAAGAGAAACATTATTCTGAATTTATTACAGCAAACTATCATGAGCTCAGACTTCAGGTTTATCTCAAATTCAGACTTTAGACAAAATTTCAATTTGAGCTGAGATTTTTAATATTTAAGATGTTTCGGGAGATCGAGTGTGAAAATATCACGTGAAGAATATTAAATCAATAAAGCACATTTTTGGCTGTTGTTGTCTGTGACATGCTTTGAAATAAAATAAATTACAATAAACAAAATAAGACTAAAGCTGTATGAAAAATGCTGTTACCAAGCAGCCGCCATGTAAAAACAAGTTGAAGCAAGAATAAAAGCTCCGCGAGTCGCAAGTGTCGCCTGACGAAATGCAAATTTGTCATGGAAAACTATCCAGTATTGGGCTACATATCAGACTCACAAGAGCTCTCTAGTCATCTGAACTAAAAACGACAATGCGATGCTCTGGAAAAAAAAATGTCCTGATAAAATCAATCTGAAGGGAGTTATGATTCTTGCGCACTGCACTTCATGTCACAGCAAAGAAACATGCATTCCTATTTTTGAGTCATTAATAGTTATGGTGACAAAGTTATGCCACGGACAAGAAATGCTTATAAAATCAATCAAAGGGAAAAAATTGAAAAATGGCACAAGGTAGATTTACGGTTCTTGTGTACTGCACTTGGACTTTTGGTAAGAAACATGCATACCAAGTTTCAAGTCATTCAACCTCATAGTGACAAAGTTATCCTCCGGACAAGAAATGCTCAAATTAAATCAATCTAAGGGAAATAATTAAAAAACGATGCAAGGCACAGTTATGGTTCTTGCGCACTGCATTTCTGCTTATTGCAAGAAACATACATACAAAATCTTGAGTCATTTGAACTTAAGGTGACCAAGTTATGCTCCGGACAAGAAATGCTCTAATAAAATCAATCAAAGGGAAATAATTCAAAAACTATGACAGGTAGAGTTATGGTTCTTGCGCACTGCACTCCGGCTTATTGCAAGAAACATGCCTATCAATTCTTGAGTCATTTGAACGTAAGGTGACAAAGTTATGCTCCGGACAAGAAATGCTCTAATAAAATCAATCAAAGGGAAATAATTCAAAAACTATGACAGGTAGAGTTATGGTTCTTGCGCACTGCACTTCGGCTTATTGCAAGAAACATGCATACCAAATCTAGAATCATTTGAATGTAAGGTGACAAAGTTATGCTCCGGACAAGAAATGCTCTAATAAAATAAATCAAAGGGAAATAATTCAAAAACTATGACAGGTAGAGTTATGGTTCTTGCGCACTGCACTCCGGCTTATTGCAAGAAACATGCATACCAATTCTTGAGTCATTTGAACTTAAGGTGACAAAGTTATGCTCCGGACAAGCAATTTGTGACGCCGCCGCCGCCAAAGTAACACCTATATGTCGCCTTATCAGGCGACACAAAAATCTGAGAAACAATATGCAATTACTTCCCTTGCCAGAACTTACTATTGAAGTTATTACATGTATACAACTATCCCTAATCATCTTGTAACTTGCATATTTCCTTGAAAGAATCTCACCCCTGCTTTGTATTTATTCGAACTATTGCTGCACCCGAGAAAGCAATGAACAATGCAAACAGATGACATAACAAGCTACGACACAGAAACAAGAAAAGTGCTACAGTCAGTGGTCATTTTGCCTTACGGGGATTGGTGAAAGGGCCCTTTCAAGAGGGGAAAATACTTTGAAAGGGGAAAATCATTGTTAATTTACACCATCTATTGTCATAAATTTCATTACAACTTCAATGTACAATGTAATGATAAAAAAAATTTCAACAAATTTTTGTTTTAAATTATTGTATACTTTTGGAGGGGAAAGGGCCCCATTCCAGGCCTAAAAACACTGACGGTGTAAAAGAAACGAATCAATTTTAGATATTTACCTGTGAATGTCCATAGTATCAGCCTTCTTTGGTTTACCTTTTGGTGGGAAATGCATGAATACTGGAGCAGTATTCAATTTCAGCTGAAAAGATTTATAAATAAATTATATACAAAATGTATATACAATGTTTCCTTTTAATGGAACTATTAAGTACAATCATAAAGTATATTTATGGGTCTAATTTTCATTAAAATTTCAATAAAAGGTATTTTGGCAACAAAATAAATCCTGTCAAAACTTTTTGCGAAATAACTCTTTAATTGTCTCAGCTGTAATGAAACCATACATTGTATGTCCAGAAATCAGTCAAGAATTATTTTAAAGGTGCTGCCTCACAGATTGGGCTAAATTTTTTGTATGTTGTAATTATCCAAACTAACCAAGTATTGATGTAATAGAAAGCCACTGACGGTTCTTTATGAAAGATTTAGTGCAGATAAGCAATTTTAACCACTCTCTATATCGCCCCTGGCACTGAGTATTTTTTTCTTGAAAAAAAGTGCTAAGTTTCCTACCAACATGCTTTGTAAAATATGTAATTCAACGTGAACAAACTGTAACATCAACAAACTACAGCGTAAACATCAGTGAGGTATTTGGTTCGATTTCCAATTCTTTTTCATCAAATGCAAACTTTTTTCAGGCAATTTAAGTAATAGGGATTCTAATCGAGATGCCGAAGGCATCTCGATTAAAATCCAAGACGGCATTGTACGTGTTGCGGGTTTTTAACCCATCCGAAATTTGGTCACCCCTGTTCGATTGAGATTTGTGTGTACAGGAAGTGTTTTTTCGGGGTACTCTGAAGACGTGAATGGAATTGGCAAACTCATTAAAAAAATATTTTTGTTGTTAATAAATTATCTTTTATTTTCTAATGATGTTTAAAAATGTTCCTTGAGATAACCGAAGGCCAGCTTACACAACATTAAACGCGATAGGGGAGGTAAGAATGCTAGCGCGCGAGATAAAGGCGGTCGGTTAGCATTTAGACTGTCCCTCGCAAACGGAAGAAGTTGTTTCATTCGACTGCTGTCAAGTAAGTACAGCCTACAATCGTTAAAATAACTGCTTATACGATTAAAGTACTTGTTTTAAACAAGGAAAACTGTCTTTTATACACATATTTGGCGTAGGTAAACAAAGAAATCAACTTTCGATGCTAATTTGCATCATAAAGTTTGATAAACGAAGCGTATCCAAATTTGTTCGTACCCAAATTGTCAACAACAAACAATCAACCATTTATTGTGAATTAATTATCAACAATCATTTTGTGTTTGATGACCATGTTAATTGATCTTATAATGTAGGACAACTGTCTACTGCTGGTTTGTCAATACAGATCTCCGTGAAAAAATATGAGAATTGACCAAAATACAAACAATGTAACTTTTCATGAGTGCTTTTATGATTATTTATAAGAAAGTTTTTTTTGGAAAAAAAAGACATAACAAGACCGAAAAAGTGACAGATGTCCCAAGACCCTTTAAAGAACCCTCAGATCCAGTTAAGGTCTGTGTTGGTTGACCCGCGTTTAACAAAGTTTCTGTCGTGTTGATCGGTATTCATCTGTCGCTCTGCTGTGACTGTCTATTACAGTATGTAGCTGCCATGTGACCTCCGGTGTGATGCCATCATAAGAGCTGTCATTGACCTAAGCGGTATCAACAATATTTTTAACCAATCGATTATCGATTCACATTTTAGAATATTCAGACACCATATCGACATTACCGGTTAAAACCCGTTGTCTGGGATTACGGAATTAATTGAGCGATAATGTGCGAGATATTCTGAATGTACGTCAGGGGGGAAACTGATATAGCGTATAGAGCAACTAGGTACAAAAATCGCGATTATTTTAGCCAAAAGATAAGAATTTGAATAAAGTCTTACTTGAACACATTGACAACATTATTTTACGACCTCGCTGACAATATTTTTGCCTCAATAATATGTTTAAATTAACTTGAAAAATGCGTATATTTTCTCACCATCGGTATAGAGCTTCGAAAGCGACAGTGTAGAATAAAATGCAATATTTCAAATATTGAACATTTTTTCAGATAATTGATTAATTCTTGCTAAAGTTTATAAAATTAAGATGTTTATTGATAATGTGCAATAATTGTTTTATATGTTTTTCATGTTTAAACGTTGAAAAAGAAAAAATATACACTCCCGCTATACCGCTTATTGCTCGCTAACCCCCTGACCGTGAAATTCCGGATCCGGAAAATTGGGTTTTAATTACCGAGTAATGTCGATATCGAGAACCGATACCTGGGTAAATGAATGGAACCACCGAAAATCCTCCTTTTCCTGCACAAAACAGTCCCTCTGTTAAATTGTAAAAATGGGTCAAGTCTAAACTCTAACCAAAGGTGCTATCTCAAAGCTGAATATATACCCAACATGTACAGTGTAGAATGGCTAAAAAGGGATCATTGAATGAAAGGCCTGTTTCTTGTTCGTCTATTATAGGACTCCAACATTTTGCTAAGAAGGAGTCCTGGGACTCCTACTTCAAAATCCTACCGAGAACCCTGTCTATATGTGTAACTGTATAACGATGTATCGCCGATGCTTGTCTTCCTATATATTGGAATCATCGATATGCCTTGGGTCGTATCAATGACAGCTCTAGTCGTCATTCAAGAAAGCGCTAAAAACACACTGTTCTTAAAACCATATTCTGGCTCATTATCATTTTGATTCCTTAGGGGTCTCCTAAAAGGTAGTTCAGTTATAACTGCAGATACGGTTTGTCACTGACCATATCAACATTACAGGATAAAACCCGTTTTCCAGTATAACAGAATTAATTTAACAGCAATGTGCGAGAAATTCTGAATCTAATACTTTTTGACAGGGGGGTGGCTGCATTAAGCGAATAGAGCAACTAGGTACAATAATCGCGATTATTTTTGCAAAAAAGGAAGATTATGTGAAGTCTATATAGTTACATTGTGACTCACTGAACTTATGTAATGCTTAACTTTTACTCCGGCACTTGGGGTAATGTGCGTGTGGACTGGCCATACGGCTTACAAAGACGCATCGCCATCAACAGCCATTTCTCTGTAACTTGCATGTAGAATTTCATGGAACTTAATCAAAATAAATATGAACAACTACACAGTACTTTGATGATGCCTGCCAGGTGTTTTTCCTTTGACAGTCATTTACCTTGATTTATTAAATATTTCTGTCTGTCCTTCCGTCTGCAGCCATTTTTCTACTAACTGGTACATTTTTAAGCAACTTAAAATAAAAAAGTCATGATGCCCGTCAAGTTTGTTTAAGTTGGTCAATTTTCCTTAAGAGTTATTACCCTTGATTTACAGTATAATTCACTCTGACCGTCCATTCGCATTCCTTTCTTTGTAACTAGCTTGTAGAATTTCATGAAACATAAAATGAATATGAGCACCCAATTACTGTGATGATGACTGTCAAGTTATCATTATTGGTAAATTTTCCTTAGAGTTAGTGCCCTTGATTTGTTGAAAAATTTCATCCGCCAGTCCATTTGCATTCAGTTCTTTGTAATTAGCTGGAAGAATTTCATGTAACTTAAAATGAATATGAACACACATTCTGTGTGTCAATTTTCTTGAGTTGTCACCCTTGATTTATTGAAGAATTACCTCCGCCCGTCCTTTCTTAGTCATTTCTTTGTAACTAGCCGGTAAAATTACATGAAACTTAAAACGAAAATGAATGCTCACACTAAGATGATGCCAGTCAAGTTTTGTTATTGGACAATTTTCTTTAGAGTTATTGCCCTTGATTTAATGAATAATTCACTCTGCCCATCCATTCACATTCATTTCTTTGTAAATAGCTGGTATGATTTCATGAAACTTAAAATGAATAGGAACGCTCATACTGTGATGATGTCTGTCAAGTTTTTAGCTCACCTGAGCACTCGTGAACATATTTTACCTAATCTACATGAAACTTGGTCACAATGTTTGTCGCTTTGCAATCTAGGTAAAGTGCGTAACTAGGTCATCTGGGGTCAAAAACTAGGTCACCAGGTCACTGATTCTGCCTAAACTGCTGGTCATATGGTGAGCGCTTTAGAGCCAATGGTCCTCTTGTTGTATTAGTCAATTTTCCTTGAGTTATTAAAATTCTATCTGAATTTCATGAAATGTAAAATAAATACAAACTGTATGAACAACCATACTGTGAAGATGCCCCTCACTAATAACTGTAATGAGTTATTTTGATATAGTATCAATGGATGATAGAATCCCCTTTAGGCAATGCCTTAGTTCATATTAGTAGTGTTAATTCTATAGGGTATTAATACCCTATAGAATTTTTGATGTAAAAATACTAAATAACTATCAAATGCTGAAGTTTCTCATGTTATTTTAGATGTCAATGTGGTTGTTTATGGGATATACAGCCAACTATACCAAAATTACACGAATAATTGACAATTTTATTTTATTTTTGCAATACACCAATATGTGAGACAGTCCCTTTAAATATCACTATAAAATTATTTGTAAAGCAGAAAATTCAACAAACCTGTTGAAACACATCTGATCCTTCATCAAAGTCAATCATAGCAAAGAACAATTTGTTGGTCTGTGAATATCTCCAGGAATTGGCAACAATTGTAAATTCATCATTTGCTTGCCTACAAAACAATAATAAAACTTAATAAAACATAAATGTATCATGACAAGATAAGACCTAAGTAGTTTCTGGTACCCTGACTTACAATAAAACTTTCTTGTGCCTGTAAGTTTTCATGGTATTTGAAAAACCTTAATAATTTCCCTTATTTTAACACTTATTTTTATCTTATACAATGTACAGGGCAGATGATCATTCCTGTAAGTAAAGAAATCCAAAACATTTTCCTACTTAGTAGCCTGCATAATACACTAATAAATACTGTAGTCACGAGCTTTTGTGTGAAATAGATAAATTTCAATCATCAATCATTTTCAATGCACATTAAATATTTTATGAAAAGGTTCTTATGGTGAAATTTCAACTTACTTGCAAACAGAACACTGGCGTTGAGGTTGGAGTGCTGTTAACATAACAATGACGGAGTAGTTTCGTGGAACGCCACGTACATATTGCTTGAACTTCTCACCATTCATTCGAATCACTGGCTTCTTATTGTTCCAATCCATCATCTGTTGCACTCGCTCAGCAAGGGGGTCCTAGAATAAACAGTAAATCATAATTACAGCCTGGGATATGATTAACAAGGCAGTCGAAAAGATGGCTATAATCCCCGCAGCATTAATGGACAATGAACTCTAACCTTGCTTGTATGCCAGCCAGCTTGGTTGAAACTTGACCCTACAAGGTAGAAACATGGGTTCTGCACTTCCCTTTCATTTGCAAGTTTAATACAATTCTGCCCAAATGTTAATAAAGGATTTATAGGGGACACCCACAACAATTTCATGATTCTTCGAAAAAACATGTGATTGATGTTGTTGAGGTTTGCATTGGCTATGGCCTATTTTTATTTTGATAGAACAAATTCAGAATAATGATTTGATAGATCAGGCCTAGACACTAACTATTTTGGCCACTGGTCCGACAGGGCAAAAGCACCCAATTTGTAAATAGGACAGTTACTGGTTTTCCAGAATTTTCACTGGTCCTTCTGGATTTTCATGGGTCTCGGACCAGCTGACCTGTGTTGGTGTCGAGCCCTGCGATAGACTGAATTTCATGTCCCACTTCCGGTAGAGACAAGTTCTTGCTCAAGATTTGAGAACAAATCTTGATTAGTTTTTTTCCTAATACAAAATGCAATTCAGTTCTACTCTTTTATAACGTTTCGGCATATAAGTATGATTTGAAAAATGAAAATTAGTGAAAAAATAAATTTATTATTTAATCCAACGTAAAAAACAATATGGTATCATCGGAAATGACGTCCCATCAGCTTTCCAATTTCCCTGACTAATTGTTAAAGTTCCATTACTTTTTCCTGACCTGGCCGTAGGAACATCTGTATAAAATTCAACTTGAATTAAGACTTAATTGTCAGCAAAAGGTTTTTTAATTGCTGAATCTCTGTTTGAGTGATTGGAAGACTGTGCAATTCGATGTATATGCAGACTTCTGGAAAACCGTCGGTTCGACGGTCTTGATTGGCAAATTTTGACCAGGTCTGACGCAATTTTTCGAAGATTCTGTTCCGACACTCATCTTAAGCATTACCAGTAATTTGTGTATGAGTTGACACATTTTGCATAATGTTACTACACACTTTTTATTATAATGATACAAGCATTTTCATTGGTCTGTGATGAAAATTCATCCAATCAACTTGCATGTGTTCATTAATGAGGAAAACAAACATAGTGTCACAACAAATAATTTCAGCATGAAACTGATTGTAAAAAGTTTGTTCTTGACAGAAACGAATTATTGTATCAGTTTAAACTTGATTTATATTGCTTTATACAATTAGTGGTATATTATAGACAGACATTGATGATTTCAGAGTGTAAAATGTCTGCCAGTTTGTTTATTGACCCAGCAGATTTTAAAGGCTTGTTGGACCGAATGTCTGATTGATTTTTTCAAATTTCCAGAAGTCTGGTATGCTTCTAAGTGATAACCAAAACTTGGCATAAGTTGAATAGTTTATACATTGTGGTAATCGTAGGTACAGTCATTTCAGCTAATTCTGCGCATCGGGTAATCCTTCACACCCAAATTTGCATATGCCAGGGGTTGTTTCTCTTTGGACCTCGCGTGTTTTTGTGCATGTTTGTTACTTACATGAAAAGTCTTACGATCACAAAAACGGCATTGGATTAGTATTTCTATGAACATTTGACAAAAATATGCACCAACAGCAATTTTCAGTAATTTACTAATTAGACATATCACAGGACACATAACTGGAATAAATGCACTTTTCTAATGGATGACAAACTTTCATTTTTTGTCAATTTTATCTTGAAGATTTATTCTTTTTTACTGTGTCGAATATGTCGTCAGTCAAATCTTTTAAACAAATGTATGCAAATCACAATTCCCCATGCCCAGAATTAGCCGACAAAAATTATGTTATCCAAACAAGCAGCTATCTTGTTAAGTTGTTTTGGGACGACATTTGACCTTTTACATTTTTGGCTAGGCCTATTTCGTAACCATATTATTATTGGATGATTCGTAACCGATCTCGATATTATTGCAGTGTTTTCCCTCGGAATTTTCATATTGGGGTCCCAGGACCCTCAGGGTTTGCATTTTGGGGGTCCCGGGCAAATTTTGAGGGTCCCTCATGAGCAGATATATATTTTGGCTGTTGATATTTTGAAAACCTAAAAACTGATAAAACCACAGCTTAAAAGCTTGAGTAAATTTTATGAATGTACCATCGTTTTCAACATTTGTATGATGTACCATAGACTAGTGAGTTACCTACAACGATGTGCCTACCCTAACAATGTCATTTTGTTCCCGACTTTTTTCACGAACAGTACGAATTTTTCAGTGAACGAATGGTGTTGGGTACGAAACATACTCGTCGACAGTGATATTGCAATTAGTCGTCTGCTGGGACATCCGTTACGGCGTCCGTTGGTGATTGCGGGTCCTGTGGACGCATACACAGTTGCAAATGCGACTCCAACGCCAAAATATTGCGTCAGAGACGCAAGAAACCTGCGTCGGGGAAATCCCTGTTATTGTAATGAAATAGCTGAAAATACATTGATAAGAAATGACCTGTATAAGTAACAGTATACACAGGCTAAAAGTTAGTTCTGGATACCATAACTAAATGGTCTTTAATTTACACTGACGTGTCGGCCTTTTAGTTATGGAATTACCCTCTTCAATAATCAACTGTTTAAGCTTAACGCCTAAAATGCATATTCATTGTTCAAAAATCGCCCAAAAACTATAATTTATGTATAAATGTAATATTTTTCAAGTGTTTTGTCTTAAAACAGTCAATGTAACACCTACTTATAATCATATATTGCATGAAGTTTATTTACTTCCGCGTTTGATCAGCTTCCGCGGCCATTTTGAATAATTAATTTATCGCAGGTGCGTGCGAGAGCAGTTTTCGAAAAATCCGTTATTTCATGAAACATGGTTGAAAACGTCTTAAAATTAAATAAAACCTTTAGATATACCTTTACATAAGAAACAAACACGTTATTTTTGCTATAAACCATGAACTCCCATTTACACAAATAAATATTGCAATTTACGCAGCCGACAATCAAAACATTGAGCATGTGGTTCGTTTCGGAACACTTTTGTTTTTATCCCATTAAATAAATGGCGATCATTAACGAAAACATTGAAATTGGACAGGTTTGAAACAATCGACGGAATTGATGGTATTTCTTGCGAAACATTTTGTTTTTTGGGGTACATTGATAGAATATGGTCCAATTGATAGGGAATAAATGATTATTTTGTTGAAAACCTGCATTTTGTCATAAAACAAACGCGACTCAAACCGAGTCGTTGAGCTGTTGGGTTTCAAAGAACAAAAGGCTTTGACGATGAAATGGAATGATCATCGTCAAGACCTTGGACTAGCTAAAAGTAAAACATGTGAACCGAATAAAAATCTTCTCAATTTGTCAGGATTGGCGAATTAAGGATATCTGCTGTTTATCGTATTGCCATGCATCTATGGACTACAGTTGATTGGTTTAACTAAGAGCTCAAGTAAGGACAACCACTTCACCCATTTATGATTTATTGCACAAAGTCATCATCAATGTCTGAACTGACAGAAGCACAGTGAAGCAGCCGGGCGCAGAACGGCGAAGTTATTTTTCGGTATCTAAGTCAATTTATAGGTAAACATAAGTATTTATCAATTGCAAACATAAATATAGATTATTCAATTCTAAACTTACATCTTTTTTCTTCTGTACAGCTTGAGAAAAACAAATAATGCCAAATATTATTCCGAAAAACAATATTTTCCACATTTTGGACTCCATTTTTAACCGGAACTTCCGGCTACGTGTGTTCCTGTTTGATTGGTTAATGTCAAACCGATTGACCAACCAATGAGCTCTGAAGGATTGGATAATACCCAACAACGTTACGGTTTAACTTTCATGAAGAGTTATTTCCCTTTGAACATTAGAACTTTTCAACTCATTCCGTGGGAGTCATCTACATTTGTAGTTTCTCGACGAAGATGACGTTATATTCGTCAACAAAAGCTTTCTAAAACTGGCAGACGAAAAAGATGTTGGTAAAATATCACATTTGCTATAAGATTTCACTGCATATTAAACTTCAGTGTATCCCAAGTTTGCCCCAAAACTTACTTTAACAATTGTGTCAATTCGTCTGCAAAGAACCCTGGTGTTTGATTAACATTTTCACACCGAAAGTAAGGAAATAAACACAAATTCTTGTAAGAGACGTGAAATAAGTTTGCTCGGTATAACAGTGGTCTTTAAATTTTGAAGCTTAAAGTACACCAGCTTTCACATTTATATGCCCAGTCTGACCCCTGTCATTGAAAGTTCAACACGTCAGCGTCTGTGTAAGAGATAATTTTCAAACCAAACTCAAGACAGATTCCACTTATACCAGCCTATTTGGTTAGCATTAAATAATTGATTCATCACATTATATATACAAACATATGAAACGCAATGAGGATTTTACAGAACGAAGAACAACACACAATAACTCCAAACGTGACTATTTATTTCCACCGAACATACGCAACTGACAAATGATGACAAAGCATGAGTATATATAGCACGCTGTGCTCCTACTGCTCCTACAAGATGGCCGCCAAAGCTCCTACAGCTCCTACAAGATGGCCGCCGTAGCTCCTACAGCTCCTACAAGATGGCCACCGTAACTCCTACAGCTCCTTCGACCCCTTCCTAAGATGATGCAATACATAAAAGGAGCGTGTATGAAAGGAACAATGAATATGACAAATAATGAAAGGAGTAATGGATGAAGTACGGGGCGAAAGGAGTAACAAATGGACCGTGTACACAAGGAGCATAAACGCAAATTCGTTACACATAATTAATTCAAGTTGCAGAGGTGATCTCAATGTCAGCTTTAAATAATCCAAAGCTAAAACTGATATCAAAGAAAACAACCCGTACTTCAAAACTATTCTCGATGAATTTTCGTACAAACATTTTACCACAATGTTGCCTTGTTTGGATTTATAATGACCTTAGGACTTCTTCATTTTCGAGTACATGTGTATGATTTTCGTTTAGTCGCAGTACGTGTTCGTTGTCCCCGTAAGATTCCTCCCTGTTCTTATCGTCAATATATTTCTGAATTTTGGAGTAGTCATTTAGAATGTTAGTCTTTTGAATATCAGACGAATTTGTCAGTTGTGTAAAAGAGGACAGAGGAGGGATAAAATTACTAGAAGAATTTAGCTTTCCTAAAGTGTTTTGCAATAAGATCATTTAGCCGTATTTTGTGTCACAAATGTATTGTTATGGCGTAAGTGGAGTCTATTCAATTTTCTGGTTATATAGAGGATCTTGCATGAGTGTGCATTACATACGAATTTTATTAAACGAGTGGACAAAATGATATGACACGAGGCTTTGCCGAGTGTCATATTGTTTTTGTCGACGAGTTTAATAAAACTCGTATGTAATGAGCACGAATGTAGGATTCTATTTATCACATAACCTTATAGAACGCTCGTTATCATTCAAAATGATGATGTACGCTGCATAGGTTTCAGACATAATTAAGCGATACAAAGAGCGCGACGTCATGGCGACGTTGTTATTATCCTGACGTCATGGGCCGATCAAGGCATGGATTGGCTTACGTCGCGTCAGACTAATTTAAATATGCCGAACGATATTTACGGCACGACTTTACGGCACTGCTGGACCGCGTGTTATGTGATAAACTATGTTTCATTGTCGAGAGTATAACATTTTTCTTACTTGTTTGTCCAACTTCTTACTTTGGTGTTTTCGTTTACAATTTTGCGCGTTCCTATAGTTTAAGGTTGATAAGTGTAAATGATTAACTGATTAACTCACACTTGTTAACACTGTATAATAGGGTAAATAACGTAAATAAGAAATAACGTTATATGTAATTATACTATACATGTATGTCCAGGACAATACAGTTTTCTATGATTTCTTTAATTTTGTTACGGAAATGTTTCCCAACTCCAGATAGTAGCTATAGCATGTTTTGTTTGTTCTGTCTGACCCTGACAAATCTTCGTCGTATATTTATTTATACATGTAGAGGATTGTCTGATTCGGTAATATGGTGCAACACATCTTTGTTCCTTTCTTTTGTTGTCCTAAGTTACATTAGACATGAGGCAATCTCATAACACGTGTATGTACCTGTGTGTAACGAAGTACACACCATTGTCTTTCTAAATGTCTGCTCGGGCCCCTTACTGTATGTCTAATGTGTGCGTAAAGTAGCTATTCAGCTGCTTTGTCAAAGGAAACTTGTTCTAGCAATGAGTAACTTACGCTTAAATTTGATTTCTTGATAATTCCTTGACAGATAAAATTTTAGGACAAATTATGGTTTGTAGAAGCTTATTAACTGTAACATTATTAATAGTGTACATTCCTTTAACACAACTTATAGTTATTAGAGAGGTATGCAGAATTTAAATTTGGGGGTAACCGTAAGTGCTTTGATAAAGCAGTACCTTTGGGTCGAATCGTAACAGTTTGCCTTGGCTGGTTAGGTTTCTACCAAGCTGAGAATAGTATTTTCAGAAGCGAAAGGATCGAGCATTCGAACGCACTAGTGCATCTGCTCTGTTCTTTTGAGTACCGAATGGGGGAGACGGTAGAGCTTCTGAAACAGACTGAAGCCGTCTAATCGAACGAAATGGAAAACATCTCATGGTTATAGTAGCCCATCCATGTACACAAACTAACCAGTCAAATGTTCAAGTTCAATTACAAATAAATACATAAGACAATACATGCCATAAGGTTTTAACTGTTTATTAAATAATAATAATAATAATTACGGAATAAATGCATACAAATAAAAGCAAAATACAAAAATATAGGCTAAGGACAATGTTCATTTAAATTGGCTCCGAGTCTTGTCAAACAATAAATATGCATGTTCCGATAAATCTGTCCAATAATTCTAATAACCTAACACCGTCTATAAAAAAATTAAGCAATATTTACTGATTTTCATGATTTTTCATGACTTACTAACAATATCTTTCACAAAAGCATACGTATCCCAATTTCCCTCGTAATATGTCGACCCTGGTTATGTAAACATATAAAATTGTAGCTTGACTGCCATCGTGTTTTTTCGGAAGGGTTTGCGTTATCAATAACCGTAATAATAACAAAAAGTAACAGGTTTAGCTAAACATGACATATTTGTCGCAGTTTTGTCAACACATTACTAGGGAAATTGGGAAATATATGCTCATATGTTACGCAGGAAGTGTTAGGTTATTTGAATTACAGGACATATTTTTCTTTGACAAATCACAAGGCCAAATCAAGACATCTGTGTACTTTGTCCGATATACTGAACATCAGTTTAGAAGCAGCATATAACTGATCTGACCCTCGTACATGGTTAAAAGCTTACCCAAAAACACTCGCAGACTTAAGAAGCAAGCAGTCAAACTTTTAAATGAGACACACACGGTCCAAAGATTTCAATTAGACTTCTAACAGAATCAGCAGCTTTACTTATATACAATGGTGTATCAGCGTTAAAACACAACTGAGCCAAATAACATAAACGTGCCGAGGAAACATGTAGTGCAACGCAGACTATGTCTTGCTGAGTTGTCAAATGTACAATGTTGGTTGTGTTAGAATCGAAATAATAATAATGTTCTTGTGTTTTAGCTATAATTATAATTTCTTGTTCGGATGCGTAAATTAAATTGATCTTGCTACGCTGTCGCACTATTAATTTAATTACTACGCATCTGAGCTCGCGACCATACTTTATTCTACATTCTAACACGATCTGCGGATTAATCGATATCAACATAGAGCAGACCAAGCCATGTATTATTACCGCAATAAAACATGGTATCAAATTGGCTGTTACTATTTACGCCCCGTATCACGTGACATATTTATGAATGAATGAACGTAAACTTTATAGTAAAAACTTCAACGGACCACGAGTTGCACGAGTATCCAGTGTTACAGCTATGATGCATCTATTTTTAGAAACTCCAATATACTCTCGAAATTAAGATTCATAGAAACCTCTGATAATCAATTCATTTATATTTTTCATTTCATGAAATAGATACACTATACTCGTGTTATTAAAATTGTTTCAATGTTTAAAATGTGTTTTTCCTTCAGAAAATTACAAAGGTCGTTTTCATTAACGAGGGAGGTAATTGTACCAGCTAATAAGCCACTCAATTTCAGCGTGGAATTATGTTAAATGTCAAATGGGTGAAAATGGAATGCGCGCAGTTAAATAGTGATAGGGACATTATCGTATTTAGAATCGAAATAATTTAATTTTTCCGCATCCGAACTCCTGCCCATGTTTATCCACCGACAAAAAACGCGAACAGATTTGTATTTCTTAAATAAAAGAAAGACACAATTTGATTATTTCTTCACCAACATAGTACAAAACAGGTCAAGCATATATATCTAATATATAAATACTTATGCGTACAGACATTACAAAGCCACAACAACGACGACAGCGCCTAGCAACTACCTCGCAAGAGTCCGACACCCAAGCCTAAATACCCTCCCGCAATGAATAACACACTGCACAGATTTTCGTGCATAATTGACCAAAAAGGGAGGTTATTATAAATGATTACTGTACTGTTCCTTTACCGTATGAATGTATTATTCCATATATTATTCCAGATAATGCAGACAAAATGCGTTCATCCAAAGCAGACATGCATGATACACAGTGCTTTGAATTCTTTACTTGAACATATTATAACGTAATTGATAATGATATAAGGGGAGAGCCGTTATTTAGTTTTGGAACTTGTGGCTCGATCCTTTACCCATGCATAACAAATGTACAATTCGTGTGATATAATTTGTATATATTATTTGGGTAATAAAATATGTTTAAACTATTATTCTTTTACTGATTGCCAATCACATGGCCAATACAGGAAAATATCACATTCAAATGTTAATTAATTTTACTGTCTGTTGTCAATAGTAATTCAATTACCACTTCGATATAATAACAAAACAGGTAAATGATAAGCCACTTATAACAAAATTAAGCAGAATTTTGTAGATAATTTACATGAAAAGTGTACGAGTCTTTTTTTCTGTGTTTAGAAATTGTAATCACAGACATCATGCTAGAACATGTCATTATAAGAATTTACCATGTAAATATTGTAGAGAACATGTAATAACAGTAATATATAATAGTTTTGTGTAGGACGGAATTCATTTCTGTATCAAATAGGGCGTATGTAAACCAAATACTTGGATGATGTTACTGCTAAGAGCTACAAACAGTCGTGATGACCTTTGATCAAAATACAAACTAATCGGCCTGCCTTTCACCGTATCCTTATTTACCAGGATATGCTTTTTCTTGTACGTTTGTATACAAATATTCCCGAATGTGTGTCCGTTGGTGCATTCTCCGATACATATTTGGTCGGTACCTATCACACAGAACGGTACAAACGTATTCTCTGGAGTATCTGGAAATCGGCGTAGGATATTACCATATAAGTCTCTCGCCACTATTCCTGCATTAAACTCAGAAATGTACATTGTGGTATTGAAGCCGTCATTGATCACACTAATATAATCAGGACGACACATGTCAGACACGCATCGCAGTAGTTTTCCATCACAGTTGTATACCTCCACATGACCAGACCCTTCTTCTTTACGACCAGCTGCCCCACCGCAGCCAACATACAGTAACCCATCACAGTATGCCATACTTCGACATCGATCTCCAGTAGAGAAGCTATTTTTCAATTCAATTTTGCGCGAAAGTGACACAAATTGAATTTTTTTCAAGTTGACTAGAGACACAGCTAGGTGACCGTCATCGACAAGGCAGAGCCCACACGGACTATCAGGTAACTTGATCAATGTAGACACAATGTTTGAGACTGTGTCTAACTTCTTTAGTTTCCTGTTGTCGTAGTCAGCTATAGCAAGACATCCATCGGGAAGGGCACACATAGAAAATATCCAACGTGCTGGCTTTCTGGCACTGATAGTTATGTCTTGCTTGTATTCTGCCCTTTGTATGGTGTACTTCTCATTTATCGAAGCAAACATACTTTTCCCTTCCATTATTAGTTTGGCATTCTGGGATGTGTGTAGTTCAAAACTACGTTCAGGTAGTCGTTCTTTAACCTTTGCATACAAAGAATATACTTTGCTCGACATTTCATGTTTCACAATCTTGCATGAAACAAATACATCAGCATCATTGGAGTCGCTAGTTATCGTGTCCATATACTGCTTTACTCTTACTAACAAATCATCCACCTCGCCTATGTTTGCTTGTACCACTTCAATCTTATGTTTAACCTTTGCCTCAGCTTCACCGACTAACATTTTCTCCATTTTGTCCAGCTCCTCGTTCATTTTCTTCCGGACATATTGTATTTCTTTCTTTAAAGCTTCTTTTTCTTGTTTAAGGCATTGAATAGTGTCCCCTTTGAGTTTCTTCAATTCGTTTAACTTTGACTCGAGTATTTTCATTTGTGTTTGAAGGTTTTCAAGTTCCTGACTAGTCCTGAAGCCCACAGCTGCATCGGGTATAAACGTTTTACCTTTGCACGATCTGAAGAAAATTAATTATTAATAATTTTTAATTGCTGACTGAGATTACAGTCTCCATTGTATATACTTTCTGTACAGGATTTTTATAATGTATTAACTTGTGCTCTAGTGATGATATCCATTCTTACTTGACATAGATTCAATGCAGACAAACATTCTGACCAACTTTCAAGGAGTGAAAAGTATAGCCTCTATAGCATACACAAGTTTTCTGTCGATGATTAGACCTAGTGACCTAGTGACCTAGTTTTTTACCCCGGATGACCCACAGATAAATTTATCATTGATGAAGATTTTTTTTTTACAGAAATTGATGTACATTTCCACAAAAGAGGTGACCATATTTGCAAAGTATCTAAGATTATTCATATAGTAGTAATAATTTCGATAACCATTATAATAACTACTTTCATGCTCAATACCATCAAAATTGTTGAACTAGTTTAAAAATATGCCATATTTATCTAATCTCTGTTCTGAGTCAATCACTGAAGTGCATTCAATACAGACCGAAACATGTAAAATGGAGTAAATATTGTATTCATCGTTATGTAAGTATATGAGAAATGAGTAATTTGAAGATTACAATTGTTTGCACAAATTTATGTTGATAGCAAATGATTACAAGTGTTAATTTTAGTAAATATACCTGTTAAAAGTAAGATATTTTACATGGGAATTTATGTACCCTCACACCGCCTCTCTAAACTTTCAAACCGTAAATTCAAAGTTTAAACGATGAAGTAGCGCTGATTGAGGTATATTGCCACATGCTTTTAATAATGCAAAATTTTATTTTTGTTCAGTTAGCATCTTAGTGTTCTAATCCGCTGATTTGCCGTAAATTAAGAAAACAAATGCACCTTAACGTTAGTATGGTCAGTTTCAAGGCAGTAATGAGTATACAAAGTATTAGATATATAAATTAACCACACCTTTTCCCAATTTTTTTAGTTCTTAGTACACAAATTTGATAAAATCGAATATGAATGATTTAAACCATAATGCTGAGCTCGCTGGCGGTACAATTTCTCATTTTTCTGTGTTTTAAAAGAATGTATCTGCTAAGAATAGCATACATAAATAAGAATTGGAATGAGAATGCCGTATAGTTGGCGAAGATGTGTGTTTGAAGACAAATAAGTGACCCATTTATACGTTTTTTTAATGAAATCATCATTTCCATGTGCATATATGAAATTCCTTCAAATTTGTATGTTGGCATTTTCTTTGAGTCAAGTTAGTGGAAGGAATATTCGTGTCATTGTTTTTAACCCTGATGCTATTTAGCCTTGCGGTGGTAAATAGATACTGTATAATCTTATTATAGTGAGATAATTCTGAATATCATACGACAATTGCCCGTGATTTACCTGTGATCAAAAGCTATGCATGTAGAACAACCAACAATATTATGTTCGGGACAGAAGACATCAATAATCTTTCCATCATGTTTGCTACACCGCTGACTTAGAAGCTGCGTTGTTTGTCCTTCGTTTGTCTGAACTTGATCCAACACAGTATGTCCTCGTGTCATGGCAAACCTGTTGTGATGTGTCAAGCATGTCCCACACAGATTTTCGTTACAATCGAGACAGTATTTAATAGCCTCCACATTTCTCCCGTCTTCATCACACGGAGAACAAGGAAAATCATACAAACAGTCAGATTCTTTGACTGACCCACAATCTTCAATACCCCCGGCAGCCATTCTATGTCCGTTTCTTGGTAGATTCCCTCAACTCTATATCAGGGCACTTGGTCTTTAACGAATATCTTCCAATCCTTACGATATATTTTATTATTCTATATTTTTCATATTTTAAGCCCAACTCCACAAATATTATTGCACCATTTCACTAGTCAAGCGTATAGTATACTCGTGTGCTATATATAGTCTATATTCATGTATATGATATCTTAACATATTTTTACAGTCAAGTGTTAGTATAACTTAAACGTATATAATCAATAAACTTTAACTGATCAAATAACGTTTCGTCGCATATATGAAATAAAGGTACAATAGTCCGTAAATTTAGCAATACATATGAATCATTGATTAAACGTGATTAAACTTGATCGAGGAAGTAACTTAATAATAGCCTCTGCTATTGCGCGACTGGGTCAGTGTTTATTACCGCTTGTCTTGTCTTGTAGTGTCCTCCTTTGACTAGAAGCACACCATCCAACAATAGGAAGATTGTAGATGAATAAAGTATTTCATAGTACACGTAAATCCAACATTGAATAAATAAACAACTTCACCACATTTAACTATTCATGCATTACCGCTATATAACAGGGGAGGCTACATAGCGCCTATAGTTGGACAGGTGGATAAGGACGAGTGCTCTTTCTTGATGTAGGGAGTAAGAAGACAACACTGCATCTCTCAATTATGGTGCCATCAATTGTGTGACTGAGTTGTGTGTACAGTCGAATATGAACAGTAGTAGGAGATTGTTTTCTTCCAAGAGTTGTAGGTAATGTCCCCTTGGTCTCTGTAATCGTTAGTTTCTTGATCTTTGGTAAATGGTTCAATCTAACTGCCTCTAGTTAGCAGGAAGTGTAGCAGAGTCTCGGCTAAGCTGACAAGTGGTTGTATGGTTGAATTTTGCTGTACTAGATTGATACATGTATATCCCTGTTATAAATACTTTAGACCGAGCGCAAATACAATCCAAAGCCGTACAGAAGTAGCGGCAGCGCCTAGCCTTCCACACAAGAGTCAGTCATAGAACGAACCATCCACATCCCAAAAACGGATATTTCAAGAAAGCCTATATACATGTATACTCTACCCGTAAGCAATGATACATATTATGAACTTTGAATTTTGTGCAAAATTAGCCATAATTTAAAGGAAGGTAATTATGCATGATAACAACACTGACGTGAAGTACGGTAGGACTTTTCACAGCCGCCACACCTGCTGTAGTTTATTTCAATACTGTAGCGCACAGACAATCAAAAGCATAGCCTTTATCTCAGCTCTGACTACCTCGTGAATGTGGTTTTGGTTGAACTGATAGCAATAGAATATGAATGACTTTTAGTGGCTTGTCTTGTATTTCCAGGTAGGATAGGGAGGATTTTGACTACTGATCTTCTATATGCTTGTTTATTTACTCTCTTTCTTACCGTATTTTTCCAGGATTATTTGATAGTGTATTGTTGAAGAGAACTGTTATATCTGGTAGACCATATTTCTGTACGATGCGTCTTATACATGTAATTGATGCAAACAGACCTTGTATTTAGATTTAATAGACATATTTGTCGAGGCAGGATTTCATGTTCAACTGATCATTGTAGTCTTGATAGGTTTATGAAGAAAGTTGACCTGTTTTATCTAGTACTGTTTCTTTTGGTTTTACTCCTAAGCGTAAATACAACAGAGGAAGAGGTACCTTCAGGTAGTCCTTGCATAAATTTACACATTTTTTGTAGACGTCCTAGAGGCTCAATGTCTCCATTCTTTTCTCCTCATCTGCTCCGTACGTAATGTATGTTACCCAAATTTTGTAAGACACTATAGGGAGCAGTCCAATTCATGCATTCAAACCGGGTCCCAGCAGAGATTTCTAAACTGCGAATATTTTACTGGATCTTCTTTTGTGTGGTTCAAAGCCAAACTTTCTTGTTTTCTTGATTTTCACCAAGTCTTCTGTTGTACAGATTTCTACAATGTTTATAATGTCCTGAATCTCAATTATGGTTACATGTCATAATGGCTATAGATATCAAAAGCACAGTTTGTTGAAGCAACATTTTATTGTGGCCCCTAGCCCACTTTCTTGGATGATGTCCAGCGTTGATATTGAGTGACATACATTGTATGTAACTGAGGAGTCATAATTACACATTACTTTCCAGCTGATTTGTCATAGGTACATTGTTCTAGCAATGAGTGACAAATTGACGCACATTCCCATACATACGGGTACTGTTTTATCAAAGCACTTGCGGAAATCTTAAACTTACGCTGAAATTTAACTTCTTGATTATTCTTTGACAATTATGATTTAGGGACATATTATGGTTTGTAGAAGTTTATGAACTGCAACATTATTAATAGTGTACACCACTTTATCATAATTCATAGTTGTTAGAGAATTATGTAAAATCTAAAGTGCTTTGAAAAAACAGTACTTTGGGTCTTGTTCGAATCGAATCGTAACATGTTTGTCTTGGCTGGTTCGTTTTGTTTCTATCGTGCTGAGGAGAGTATTTTCAGAAAAGATCGAACGTACCCTGTATTCACGAGACGTCGCCATTTTTAATTACAATATCTGCTGTGTTCTGTTAAGTATCGAATGGACGAGACGGTAGACCTTCAAGAAATAGAAAACACTGTACGTATGTCCAATCGAACGAAATGGAAGAACACTCATGGTAATAGCAGCTCATCCATTTGCCTAAAAACGAACCAGTCATATGTGATGTAAACGGTTCAATTACAAAATAAATACATGAGACAATATGTGCTAAGCTTTCAGCTGGTGTTTATATACGAATAATTTTGAAATAAATGCATACAAAAAACAAGAACAATATAGGCTAAGGACAAGGTTCTTTTATGGCTTGATTTGGCCCTGAGTATTTTAAAAAAATGCATGTTCCGATAAATATGTCCTATATTTCTAATAACCTAACACCAACTTTCAAAATATTAAGCAATATGTACCGAAAAAATGTCACACATATCCCAATTTCATTGGTATTCATGCCGACACTGGTTATATTATGTAAAGATATAAAAGTGTAGCAAGACTGCCATCGATGATTTTAGGAAGAGTTTGCGTTATAAATAGTCGTAAAAATGGCACAAAATACCATTTTTGGCTAAACATAACATATTAGTGGCAGTTAGGATATGTTTATTCATTTGTTACACAAAAAGTGTAAGGCTATTTGAATTATAGGACATATTTTTCTTTGACAAATCACAGGGCCAAATCAACAGTTGTGTCCTTTCTCCGATAACATCAGTTTAGAAGCAGCATTTAACTGATCTGACGCTCGTACATGGTTAAAAGCTTACCCAAAAGTACTCGAAGACTTAAGAAGAAAACAGTCAAAATTTAAATGACACACACACGCCCAAAAGCTTCCAATTAGACTTCTAACAGAATCAGCAGCTTTATTTATATACAATCTGGTGTATCAGAGTTAGCCAAATAATGTAAACGTGCCGAGGAAACAGGTAGTGCAACGCAGACTATTTCTTGCTGATATGTTCTTGTGTTTTAGCTATTATTATAATTAAGAATGTTCACTAGTCTTGCTCGGATGCATAAACTAAATTATTCTTGCTACACTGTCGCACCATTGACTTAATTACTACGCATCTAAGCTCGCGAACATACTTTATTCTACAATAAAAGAAAGGCATATTTTGATTATTTTTTCACCAACATAGTACAAAACAGGTCAATCATATAAATCTAATATATAAATACTTAGCGCACAGACAACCCAAAGCCTCACAGAAACGACGACAGCGCCTAGCCACTACCACGCCAGAGCCCGACACTCAAGCAAGCCTAAATACTCACACCGCAATGATGACACACTGTGGACTTTTTCGTGCATAATTGACGAAAACAGGGAGGTAATTATGCATGATAACTACATGTACATGAACACTGATCATATACTATTGATGTATCATTCCATTGACAATGCAGAAAAAATAAACTCGTCAACTTACGTCCAAAGCAGACATGCATGATAACCAATACCATCATTTTTTACCTGAACAATATATTATACTTTAAAAAAGTTTTTGTGAAGTTGCATGAACTATAACAGTATGAATAGATCATTTAATTCCATTTGGAATTCATCCATTTTGGGTGAAGGGAATCTTGATCCTGACGGAAATTCATCATATGGTACGGGGAGGGGTCCAAAAGTTTTTTTTTGAAACTTGCGTAGCGACACTTTACCATGCATAACAAATGTACAATTTGTATGATATAATTGGTATATATTATATGGGTGGTAAAATATGTTTACACTATCATTCTTTCACAGCAACGTGAGTGTCAATGACACGGTCAATACATGAATATATATTTTACTGTCTGTTTTCAATAATGTTTTAATTGGTAAGTACAACTCATAGTGGACTGAGTGATTGTCACTTCGATATAATAACAAAACAATTACTTAGTAAATGAAGTCACTTACGCCAAGTTTAATAAGGCAGCAATTTTGTAGAGAGGCGTTCTTTTAATATTTTACCTGAAGAATGTACGAGTCTTCATTTCTGTGTTTAGAATAATTATCACATATTCCATGCTAAAACACGTCGTTATAAGAGTTTGCCATGTGAAAACATGTAATAACAGTAATATATAATAGTTGTGTGGTGGGTGAAATTCATTTCTGCATCAAATAGGGCGTATGCAAACCAAACACTTGAATGATGTTACAGCTTAAAGCAACAAACAGTCGTGATGACCTTTGATCAAAATACAAACTAATCGGCGCGCCTTTCACCGTGTGGTTTTTTACCAGGGTATGCTTTTTCTTGTACATTTGTATATAAATATTCCCAAAAGTGTGCCCGTTGTCGCATTCTCCGATACATACTTGATCGGTACCAATCACACAGAACGGTACAAACGTATCCGCTGGAGTATCTGCAAATCGGCGTAGGATATTACCATATAAGTCTCTGACCACTATCCCTTCATTATACTGAGAAATGTACATTGTGGTATTGAAGCCATCATTGACAACACTTATATAATCAGGACGACCAATGTCAGACACGCATCGCAATAGTTCTCCATTACAGCTGTATACCTCCACATGACCGGGCCCTTCTTCTTTACGACCAGCTGATCCACCACAGCCAACATACAGTAACCCATCACAGTATGCCATACTTCGACATCGATCTCCAGTAAAGAAGCTATTTTTCAATTCAATTTTGCGAGAAAGTGACACAAATTGAATTTTTTTCAAGTTGACCAGAGACACAGCTAGGCGACCGTCATCAACAAGACAGAGCCCACATGGACTATCAGGTAACTTGATCAATGTAGACACATTGTTTGAGACTGTGTCTAACTTCTTCAGTTTCCTGTTGTCGTAGTCAGCTATAACAATACATCCATCGGGGAGTGCACACATAGAAAACACCAAACCTGCTGGCTTGCTGGCACTGATAGTTATATCTTGCTCGTATTCTGCCCTTTGTAGGATGTACTTCTCATTTATCGAAGCAAACATACTTTTCCCTTCCATTATCAGTTTGGCATTCTGGGATGTGTGTAGTTCGAAACTACGATCAGGTAGTTGTTCTTTAAATCTTGCAAACAAAGGATATTCTTTGCTGGACATTTCCTGTTTCAGAATTTTGCATGAAGCAAATACACCAGCATCATTGGAATCGCTCGTTATCGTGTCCATATACTGCTTTACTCTTACAAGCATATCATCCACCTCGCCTATGCTTGCTTGTACCACATCAATCTTATGTTTAACCTTTGCTTCGGCTTCACCAACTAACATTTTCTCCATTTTGTCCAGCTCCTCGTTCATTTTCTTCCGGACAGATTGTATTTCTTTCGTTAAAGCTTCTTTTTCTTGTTTAAGACATTGAATAGTGTCCCCTTTGAGTTTCTTCAATTCGTCTAACTTTGACTCGAGTTGTTTTATTTGTGTTTGAAGTTGTTTGAGTTCCTGACTAGTCCTGAAGCCCACAGCTGCATCGGGTATAAACGTTTTACCTTTGCACGAACTGAAGAAAAATAATTAGGCCTATTAATAATTTTCGTTTGCTGACTCAGACTTAAGAAAATGCAGTTGCATGTTCAAAGCTTTTATAATGTATTAACTGGTGATCTAGTTTTTTCCTTGATGAAATTTATTCTTACTCGATATCATATCTAGTCAATGCAGACAAATATTCTGACCAACTTTCAAGGAGTGAAAAATATAGACTCTATAGCAAAACAAAATTGTTCTACTAGTTTAAGAATTATGCCAAACGTCAATCTCTGTTTTGAGTCAACCACTGAGGTGCATTCAATACGGACCAACATATTGCATTCTTCGTAATGTAAGTACGTGTATATAATAAATGGGTAATTTGAAGATTACGACTGTTTGAACTGACGTTGATAGCAATGATGGCAAGTGTTAATTTTAGTAAATATACATTAAATATAAATTTAAAGGTAGGGTATTTTACATGGGAATTAGTTTACCCTTACACCACCTCTCTTAACTTTCAAACCATACAAATCAAAGTTTTAACGATGAATTAGCGCTGGTGGAGGTAAATAGCCGCATTGTTTAAATACAAAGCTGTATTTTTTGTTCACTTAGAATCTTAGTGTAGTAATCCACTGGTTTGCCGTAAATTATGAAATAATGCACCATAGTGTTCCTGGCAACTAAACCTTGTACATTTTGTAGTTGATAAATATTTTGAATCCTACCACAACATTTTTGTCATTTCTTTCATTCTTTTACCAACGCATGTTAGTTTAAGAGAGGTGGTGTAAGGGTAAATGGTTTCCATGTAAAATACCCTACCTTTAAATTTAAAATTAACACTTGCCATCATTGCTATCAACGTCAGTTCAAACAGTTGTAATCTTCAAATTACCCATTTATCATATGTGACGGTGACTGCAGAAATCAGGCCAGATGCGGTAACGTCTATTTTTATTAGAAACGTTTTTAACATGCGTGTTTTACCTGTGAGATTCTCATATACTCAATTTTGAATACATCGTGTATAAATGATTTAAACTATAAAAGCTAAGCCCACTGGCGATATAATTGTTCGCAATAATGACACGGGAAGTAGATATTTATCTTGCATGAATGGTGCTTGTGTTTTAAAAGAATGTATCTGCTACGA
The DNA here is from genome assembly GCA_947247005.1 of Spisula solida. Classification (NCBI taxonomy): domain Eukaryota; kingdom Metazoa; phylum Mollusca; class Bivalvia; order Venerida; family Mactridae; genus Spisula; species Spisula solida. Next base: position 21,468,307 of record OX365950.1, on the reverse strand, counting down.
ATAGCATTTCTCGTAAAGCGCCAGTGGCTCAGTGGTAACGCATCTGCATTATATTTTTGTCTTTTTATTATAATTGTTTTTTTTCGTTTTCTTAGCAATTTTAAATTACAAAGTATAAAAAGATGAAACGAAATAGAACCAAAAAAACATCAACTAGAATTGATGCAAAAATGAAAGTCATAAAGTGTGGTTCGAACTCGTGCGGAATAAAAACATGCCATTGTTGAGACTCGACCTTGCTCTGTACTGACTGAGCTATTTTCTCGTCTGCCGGTTAGTGTTCAAATCAATATAACTTCAGGTACAACAAGAATATTTATGTTCTGGTACTATTTATAGCCTGGCCAATTTATCTTTATCCGATTATAGTAAACGATTAAAAAATGGAATAAAAATGTCCAATAGGTCTTAAAAGAAAGTAGGCGAAGAGGTGTGTTTGAAGACAAATAAAGGACCCATTTATACGTTTTTAACGAAATCGCCATTTCCATGCGCTTATACAAGTATGAAATTCCTTAATGTGGATGAAGACATTTTCTGTTCGACAAGTTAGTGGAAGGAATATTTATATGTGTCCTTGTTTTAAACCCTGGTGCTATTTATTCTTGCCATGGTTAGTACATAAGGTATATATTATATTCTTGTTAAAAGGAGATAATGCTGAATATCATACGACAATTGCCTATGATTTACCTGTGATCAATAGATATGCACGTAGAACAGCCAACAGTATCATGTTCGGGACAGAAGACATCAATAACTTTTCCACCATGTTTGCTACATCGCTGGCTTAGAAGCTGCTTTGTTTGTCCTTGGTTTGTCTGAACTTGATCCAACACAGTATGTCCTCGTGTCATGGCAAACCTGTTGTGATGTGTCAAGCATGTCCCACACATATTTTCGTTACAATCGGCACAGTATTTAATAGCCTCCACATTTCTGCCGTCTTTTTCACACGGAGAACAAGGAAAATCATACAAATAGTCAGAAGCTTTGACTGATCCACGAACTGCCTTACCCCCGGCAGCCATTCTGTATATGTATCTTGGTATATTCCCACTAGACTATTATCCTTACGAATATATTTTAATCGTCTATATTTTTCATATTTTAAGCCCAATTCAACAAATATGTTTGTACCCTTTCACAAGTCAAGTACAGTATATTTGTGGGCTATATATAGCCTATTTAACGCACATTAAAACTTCGTGTCTATATTCATGTGTTACTAGGATATCATAAACACATTTTACAGTCATGTTAGTATAAGGCCTAAAATAAAATATTGTTTGTTTCCCCATCCCCTACCTACCTGATTAAAAAGGGCCCTACCCAAAATATTTTATTGCCCAAATTAAAATAATATTTTTTTTATTAAAAATTGGAAGTGAAAATTTTATTTTTTTGTTTACTGGCTTCTTTCTTACGATTAAATTTAGGATTGTTGATTTTCACCTTTGAGTTAATTCTAAATTTCATTATTTTTATGCTTTAACCAATAACTATCATACTGAAACAATTAAAAAAAATATTTACCCTACCTACCTACTCATTCTAAATCTGCTAGGGTCGGGATGGGGAAACAAAGAATATTTTAAGTTCGGCCAAACTTCAACGTATGTAATCAATAAACTTTAACTGATCAAATAACGTTTCGTCGCATATAAGAAATAAAGGTACAATAGTCCGTAAATGTGAATCATTGATTAAACGTGATTAAACTTGATCGAGAAAGTAACTAATAATAGCCTCCGCTATTGCGCGACTGGGTCAGTGTTTAGTACCACTTGTCTCGTCTTGTAGTTTTCTTCTGTGACTAGAAGCACATCATCCAACAATAGGAATATTGTAGATGACTATAGTATTTCATGGTACACGTACTAAATCCAACACTGCATAAATAAACAACTTCACCACATTTAACTATTCATGCATTACCGCTGTACATCAAGGGGAGGCTATATAGAGCCTATAGTTGGGCAGATGGCTAGGAAGAGTGCTCTCTCTTGATCAAGGGAGTAGGAATCTCTCAACACCAAACATCTGTCGTTTAAATGGTGCCAGCTACTGAGTTGTGTGTACAGACGAAAATGAAGTGTAATAGGAGATATCTTGTTTTCCTTCAAGAGTTGTAGATAATGTCTCTGTATTCGTTAGTTTCTTGATCGTTGGTAAATGCCTCTAGTTTCTTACAAGTCAGCAGGAAATGTAGCATAGCCTCCATCGCGTATAAACCAAATCAGTGTATGACTTATTGGGAAACAATACAATTGTGATTGAAACATCTGTTGATTTCCTATTACTGTACGACTTATTGCAAGACAACCGGAAGTTGATACACTGTGGTCTCGGCTTCAGCTGACAGATTGTCTGTGATGGTGTATGGTTGAATTGTGCAGTACGCGATTGATGTGTCCCTGTTATAAATACTTTAGCGCACAAACAATCCAAAGCCACACAGAAATGGCGCAATGGCATGTTTAAGAGGTGGACCCAACTAGCACCCACTTGAACTATTTGTTGGACTTATATACTGTCATTCTACTCTAGTGACAATCTACAAGGTTTACAAATTGTGCATATTAATCCAATTACCTCCCTGTATGCATTTAGCGACCGTTAGATCAAAATTGTGACATCTAGTGACTACACAAGGATTTTTCTATCATTTAACCATGTGACTCAATAGCCCCCTGCCACTTTGCAAAACTAACTGCAATTCTGGCTTATCAATATAAAAGGAAGATCTAAATTTGAATCAAGTGACTAGAGCTATCACAGGAATGATGAATCATACCCCCGCAGCAATGCCTTGACACAGGAAAATTATTTAAAATTATAGTTACTTCAAACTATTAAAATACAGTAATCTTGAAACGACTAAGTTACAGAGCGGACACGACTTGCATTACTATATAACCTTTGACCTCTAAGTATGACATTGACCTTGGGCACGGGTCCCGGGTCTTGCGCATGACACAACGTCTTGATTTGGTATACATAATTATGTACCAAGCAATTTTAAAATCCAGTGAGAAACGACAAAGTTACAGAGCGGACACGACTTGAATGACTTTATAACCTTCGACCTCTAAGTGTGACCTTGACCTTTGAGTTAGGGACATAGGTCTTGCGCATGACAAATTCACCGTCCTGGTGTAGTAAACATTTGTACCAAGCAATTTTAAAATCCAGTGAAAAACGACAAAGTTACAGAGCGGACAAAACTTACATGACTTTTGATCTTGACCTTTTAGTTAGGAACCTATGTCTTGCGCATCACACACCGTTGCAAACTTCAACATTTTGACCTCAGTTAAAAAACTGTACTGCGCATATTTTCCACAAATTAAAAAATAACCAATATGTTCTTAGTGATAAGTGTAGCTCGTTTTAATACTCAATGCTTACAGCCTTGTTTAGCGGACAAACTTAAAAATCATAAGATTTCCACTAAATGCTCTGTGAATACCACCCCCTGATCGTTGACTATTCATCGATTAATACATAACATTATATGATTGACACCATTTATGTTATATATCTTAAAAGGTAAATTCACTCAGATAATTACATGTACTTGTTATTTCTCAGCAATGTTGGTTCTCTTAAGTCTTTAGTATTTAATCAATTTTTATTCACTTTTCCGAGGGTCGTGTATTTCCCACAAAACGCTATCTATCTTTTTAGCTATACCGCCAAAATTCTCATTGAAGTATTATTAACAGGTTTGTCGGTGATTAAATGTGTAGTTGGATCACTGTTTGCTTGAATATAACATTGATAGTATCATACTTAGTTCCGAAGAAATCACCGGTAGCATTATGATTATGTTTATCCACATAATCATTCGCATCTGACTTTTATATAGGTTTAGATTCGACCATGTCCATATAATTAAATAACCACAGTTTGCCAAGAGGAAGTCCCCTATCTGGAAGTGCGTACGTATGTATAACTATCATATGAGAAATTTTAGTTGTCATGATCGATGGTAATGATCTGAAGGTTTCCTTCTCTGATCAATTCACGAACTTGGATGTTCAGGTGATATGAAGCTCAAATTACAATATTAAAACCAATATAGTATAGTAAACTGTATTACGAACAACAATACTTGATTATGATCTATCGCTAACTTTATTTATGCACTCCAAAATCACAAAATGTACATAACATAACTTTTCAACACCGTATATAAAACGTTTTGTGCATTCGGTCAAATTGCGTTTATTTAATGTTCAAATCAAATACATGGACGAAGTTACGATCTTGCTGGCCAACATACAGCCGTGATGATTTTTGGTCAAAGTACACACAAAACGGCCTCCTTTGACATGTTCTATCAGTCGAAGTTTTTCCTTATACGTTTGTATATAAATATTCCCGGTAGAATATTCTCCAATACAAAGTTGGTCAGTCCCTATTACGCAGAATGGCACATTAGTATTTTGATCAGTTGGAAATCGATGTTTGACAGAGCCGTCGCTACCTCTTTTCTCTACACCTTTATAGTGGTCACCTATGTACACTGCGATTTTGAAGCCGTCATTGATTACAGAAATATAATCCAGACGACCAATTTCTTCATACAAATATCGCAGTACTTCCCCTTTGCAATTGTATACTTCCACGTGACCACGCCCTTCATTGCGTTCTGCATTACGTGAACCACCACAGCCAACATAAAGCAAACCATCACAATGTGCCACACTACGTCATCGATCTCCGACAGAGAAACTGTTGCCCAATTTAACTTGACCAGAAAGCGTTATAAACTGTATCTTCTTCTGATTGGCAAGTGACACAGCTAAGCGAGTGTTGTCAATAAAACAGACGTAAGAGGGATTGTCAGGTAAGTTTATCAGAGTAGATACTTTGTTGGCATCAGGATCCAATTTCTTCAGTTTCTTGTTGTGGTAATCAGCCAAAGCAAGACATCCATCGGGCAGAGCACATATAGCACTAACCGCACATGTCAACCCATCATCCCTCATGCTGACATTTACGTCTTCTTTGTGTACCGCACCATGTATAGTAAACTTTTACTGAATCGATGCAAACATCCGTTTTCCTTCCATTATCAGTTCAGTATTTTCGTTTGCGTGCAGTTCGAAACTACGTTCAGGGAGTCTTTCTTTGACTCTTTTATGCAAAGGATACCTATTGTTGGACATTTCCTGCTTCAAAATCTTACATGAAACGAATACATCAGCATCATTGGAATCTCTCTTCATATTGTCCATATACCTTTTAACTCGTGATAGCATACTATCCACATCGGCTATGCTTGCTTGTATCGCATCAATCTTTAGCCTAAATTTTGCTTCGGATTCATCAATTAACATTTTCTTCATTTTGTCCAGTTGCTCGTTCATCTTCTTTCGGACGGATTGGATTTGTTTCTTCAGAGCATCTTTGTCTTGTTTAAGACGCTGCATATTGTCGCCTTTCAGTTTCTTCAATGAATCCAACTTAGCCATCAGTGTGTTGATTTCAGTTTCTAGGTGTTTAAGTTCCTGACTATTCCTGAAGCCCGCAGCCACATCGGGTATATACGTTTTACCTTTGCACGAACTGAAGATAAATAGTTACATACAAATATACCGTGACCTCACCCATTTTGGCCTAATATTAATAAATTGTGACTTCACCCATTTTGGCCTAATATTAATTAATTGTGACTTCACCCATTTTGGCCTAATATAAATGAAACTTAATCACTATGATCATCTCAACAAAACCATGGCCATGCTTGATATTGGGTCAGCTTGTGTTAATAGAAACTGTAATGTCACGAGGACAAATACCAATGTGGCCATACCACGTGGTATGTAACGTCATTTTTGGCTAAGACTGACAGCCAAATTGCGTCGACTCGGAGCTAAAAAGACCTGTAAGTATCTTATTATCCACTCGATTTTGACGAAATATAGCCGATGCTAAGGGGAAAATAGTTTACTATCCCCGGTTGATATACATTTCTCACATAGGGTTTACTTTTGTCTAACATTCGAGGCAAATGCCAAATCACGGTAAAGCCAATTGAAAATTCATCAAAACAGTTGTTATATCAGTTAGTGTGTATTGCCTGAATTTGTTTGCACATCAAGTCACTCATTTTTAAAACACGTCGGGTGAATAGATTGGACACAAATGACCAAATAACAGTATATGTAAAAAACAACAACACAACTATGTTAAGACGCCACGTCGTATTTGTTCAGCTAAGACGGCACGCCAAAAGTAAAACAATCCATCGTGTACATTTTAAACATGGTATGGGTCATATTTGACAAAGCATTGGCAGGAATGAACTATTATAATTGTCAAACAATACGTATAAACTCAACACTGACACTGCTAGTCGTATTGTTAACTGTTAAGGTTGTCTCGAGTTCAATATGATGCCATTATAAATACCATCACAGGAGTCAAGAAAGTATGTTTGATAAACCGTTAGATTAGAATATATCACTTCCTAACAATGAAATCGAAACCGAAAGTAGACATTTACCTGTGATCAACAGATATGCATGTAGAACAACCAACAGTATCATGTTCGGGATAGAATACATCAATAACCTTTCCACCATGTTTGTTACATCGCTGACTTGGAAGCTGTTTCGTTTGTCCTTGACTTGTCTGAACTTGGTCCAACACTTTATGTCCTCGCGTCACTGCCAACTTGCTATGTACAGTGAAGCATGTCACACACAGATTTTCGTTACAATCGGTACAGTATTTAATAGCTTCCACATTTCGTCCGTCTTTTTCACATGGAGAACAAGGAAAATCATACAAAAAGTCTGATTCGTTGGCTGAACCACCACCACCGGCCGCCATGTTTACTTCACACTTCAAATTTTACTTCCGCAACGGTGGATCTTGGCCTACTTTATGTTTACGAGTTGCTTGCTATAACAAGGTCTGTCATGTGCAACCTTTTAGATTTCTATATGTATCAATGGTTTGAATAGGGACATAGATCCACTTATTGATACTAAAACCACTTATCATAATTATTTGTTTAATATATAATTGTCATTTATTAAAATTTATTTATATATTGACCTTCCAGACAAGTGTTTAGAAAGGGAGACAACTGTTGGTTTTTCTTTTGATATTACGTTTGGATATACCTCCCTTACAACAATTAAGATGTTTGTATTTTGTGATATAATTTCTTAGGCGTGTGGTATTACATAGGGATTGCTCGCAAGGTCACCTACATATCAGACTAGATGTGTTAATCATGTACAATCAGTGGAACAGAAGTACTGAATATTAGAAATTGATACTGGTACCAGCACCCGATTTGATTTCAACTTTTATTTGAATTTGTTGCGAAATATGATTTCAAAAGTAAATTACGAAATGAATATAAACTATATAGAAACAATCAAAATAAAGTGACAAAGCATTAAAAAAATATGTTATAGTAATAATTTCATAAGTAAGTAAAATGAAATGCCATTCAAATATTGTTATATCAAATCAAAAATCATAATTATAGGGTTGCCTACGCTTTGATGAAATGAAATAAAAATGAAATAAAAAAAATGTATAAGAAAAAATGTAGGAAATATCAAGAATTGAACTCATATCTTACAGTTAACAAACATCTCACTATAGCCAACTGCGCCAGCGACACTGCTATACTAATGCTATATATAAATATAAATGAATGTATATGTGTAGTATAGTCAAATGAAACACTGCTCATTATTTTAAGGTCATGTCCCTTTAAATAGTTATCAATCATTTCCTTAATACTCCCCATGACTACAAATCAATTATGTGTTGCAATGTTTATGTAAGAATTGATATTCGCTCACCATACCTCACCCCGTGTACCCCGATAAGACGTGCTAGCCTGAATACTGCTGTGTTAGCCTACCGCAAACAATTCAACATTCAAGAATTTAGGTATTTTGTGCCTGTTTCATTTATTTCGTGTCTACACCTATAAAACGAAGAACGTGTACATGTGCAGTGGTTCTTCCTCGACACGAAGATGTGTTTTTTTCAATCACAAACGTCACATTATATTTTAAACTTAATAAATGTGTCAAAAAGTCAGCAGTTTGGTCTTTAAAAAATATTTAAAAATACTTATAGACAACGGAGAACGCTCAAATTTCATGAGCATGTAGTAAAATAATAGTAGCATATTTCATCATATTGATGTATGCACTGGCATCGGTATCTTTCTAAAAAATGACAGGTTTTCCGCGCTTGGTGGCATAAAATGGATAGTGCACGAGTTATACCGTAGATACTGCACATGTCCACTGTAAAACAATTATTATACTGCCTGTGTTGTCTGTTTTAATACTTGTTTCATGGATAAATGCAGGCCTGGAAAAGATAATTTAACATTTTCATGGGATGAAATCTAGATAGTTCTTACTAGAGATAATAATATAATAATATTGTTCGGCATCATTGTTACCTGTAAAATCACAGGTGTCAGTATCGTACTGTAAGTCTGTCTACTTACGAGTAGAATCTACGAGTAGAATCTACAAGCAATTACATAAATCGAGTAAAGAGCGCATTGAGCTACATGTTATCACCATGAGGGTTGAAGACATGAGAAGCCAGATTGTTCATTCTATACAGAGCGTCTGCTTGATCCGCTCATGCGAACCCAATATATCACTTTTCGTTAATTACTTTCCACGTCACTTTACATGCGAGTAGGTCTATATGTGTATTTTGAAACCACTAGTCCCCTAGACATAAAGACCCCTACTAACAATGCTCTCCCAAAATGTAAAAGAGAAGCCCCGCTGTATGTTGTCTTGAAGTACTAACAAGCCCGCTCATGACTGAACGATGCCTATCGGCCTACCATCTACACATTTATTCGCATGAATATTGATAATATTATATAAAAAAAAACATTGAATACATGTGTCCGGCCTATTCCGTCAACAAGAATGCGGAAACACTGCGGTATACAGTACACCGGTTATTGCTAGTAAGGTGAGTAATGTTATCCATTTTCGCCACCTTCAAGTGCACAACAGGGTAAGTTCAGAGACGCTGTTTTGTCTTTCTGTGTGTGTTGAATGTAAATTATATACAAAAGTATCTACCGGAAAACGACCAGGGACTGCTTAAAAGGGCATTTAAAAGACCAAACTCGTATCGTTCCTCACGCAAAACATATGCTCGGTCTGTCAAATAAAGATGTTTTTGTTTATATTCCTCGTTAAGCTACGCAATTTGAATCGAGCAAAAGAACATCCCAGTGACCAAGCATAATATGTTGTTAATGTTTTACCAGGAACGGAGTCATAAATAACGGTGCATTTTGAGAATTTTAGTATTGCATTAGTATTGCTCACTGTTGTACAGAGTATTGCTGTTCAGTGTACGGAGTATTGCTCACGGAAATTTAGTAAATGCTAGGTATAACCAGATATATTTAACCTGCGGCTCAAGTTATATTGGATTGCCAAAAGTAAAATGACCATGGAGGGGCACGTGACATGTTCTCGATGGTTTACGATTTCAAAAAAATATATCCAAAAAAGAAGCATTTTGTAAGAATGTTGTGAACCAGACTATTCCATTATTCCATGCGGATAACATCGGTCTTTATCGCATTACAATAGTTTATTTACCAAAGAAATCAGAACTATTCCGAAATTTCACTGTGAACGCGAGACGACGAATCTAAACAGCAGGTGTCTGCAGCTGCATTATCATCCCGGTCATTAATAAATATAGTGGGCGATGGACTACATCCCGTAGAGAACACATCGCAAGATTAACAGAAGCATGGTATTGATACATGATAAATGTTTTTCTTATTATTTTTAATTTGTTCATTCGTTCGGCACATACATTTAACACAACCAAATAATTGGGGGATATTTGTTTGTTTAAACTGAATACGATTTATATCTCATCATGGCATTTGTTGTTAGATTGATCGGTATTGTTACATGTATTGGAATTATTTTGACAGAAACATAAATTTAAACTTACACCGTAATAAATTCGAATTGCATCCAAACTGCAAAAAAAACATCATAAACAATACAACTAAGTTATCAGCCGCATGAAACTATTTGACTTGTATTTATTGGTAACTAACTCAATGTTGTATTTTGTGTATTTGTAATTTCATTAGTGTAAAACCATATTTATGAGCCTTGATAATGTCGTCACATTTTGTTAACCTCATTTTTTTCATGTAATCATGAAATGAGAGAATAAAAGGTATTTGATTTGACAAAACTTCTAAATATTGGTCGGATTCTGAACGGTTAGTCATATAACCAACATGAACTGAACCATTGCATCCAGATTAAATAAATTGTGGAAAAAATTTAAAATATTAATTTACAATTACTTCATCTTCCGATCAGATATAAAACTAGTTTACGGTCCCACGCGTAAATAAAGTATTCGCATGTTAAAGAAGTCGTACAGGAAATAAAATGGATATGGTCTCGTTCCATCTTCTTCAAATTTGTTAATTGTTCTAATGAAGGTGTCAAAATTATTTTTTAGATTATATCTACAAACGAGGAAGGCGGAAACTATATGTGCTAACAAATATTTCAATCAACCTTTGTTGACAAACTTGTTCTTTTAAAATATGTGCTTATCGTAAACCGCCTGGGACATCTTACTTATATTGTACTTTTAAGTAATAGTATACTTGAAACTTCCTGGTTGCGTGCACCCATCCCATTGGTCAATCAGTTGTAAAACATATCTTCATTGACTGGCAACCTCAATTTTCATTTAGAATATTTTCATATCAATTTAGTGAATTATTTACTCTTGAGCCTTTATGAACACATAGATGTAGGTGAGCCTTCTTGCAGTTGAATGGCAACCACCGACCGGCTCTAGCGTGCATCATATATAATGCAACATAAAGGATCTGCAAACTTGTACTAATTTTGTCTACATAATTATGTTGAAAATTGGAGAGTGTAAAAACTACATATACATAACACATGCTGGAATGACGAATTCTGAGGTGGGTCCCTCGAGATTTTTTTAAATGTAATACTGTACATGTACACAAGTTTGAGATATACTTATTTTAACTATGATATGGACTCTTTTTTGTATTGTTCAAAATTACAATCAATACTTACACTCAGCACTCAAATATTCGAATTCACTCTTCTGAGGTTCATAAAAATAGTTATAATGTTAAATTGGTACTAAGTATTATTTTTGGTTGATTTCCTAGTTTAATAAGAGTGAGCTAATGTGCAATACTCTGTATGTAGTAAATATCAATACGCTGTACACGCACTTATCTACATTTGTATTTTGGTGTGTATTTTTGTTGAAGTTCAATCATTTTTTTCTGAAATTTGGACTTAAGACATTAAAGTTCAGTATAACTAGAATGCCCAGTTCAAACGCATTTAAAGTGTTGTGGGCAAAGTTTGCGAGTGAGCAGCGGACAATAACTGAGTAATTTGAACACTTCTATGAAAAATACCTGTTATAATATGGCGTACTATAAAGTTATAAAAATATCCGAATACACTAAAACCTAGTTGAGATGAAGAAAGTAGTCGTCTCTGAACTAATCCCAGTAAACACTATAATGTCGCGAAAATCGATAACATTACTCCCATTCACTAGCAATATCCGGTTAACGGTATACCGCAGTGGAAATACATGATGTATAATTATATAATAGCACTTACGTTACATTTGTCTCATAATCAGACATTTTTGCAAATGGCAGATTTCATACAAACGGAGATGACATGAGGCGTTCAACAAGAGGATAATTGAAAGGATAAATCCCGTTTGTTGCGTGTTTTGTTGTTGTCTGTTATGTTACGTTTAGTTACCAGTTTTCGAGGGCCTCCTTCAGCAATCAAGCTACCCTTCGACATTTAACTTCCCCTAGGCATTGGGCTACCTAAGGAAACCTGCGCTCGAGTCCTAATATGGAGACTACTTCTCTCCTGGTTTGTGTGAAGACAACATCGAGATGCGACGACCAAGACTATCGAACATGAACAAACACCACCCTCACAGGTACCAATTCACAGCTTGGTCGAGTTGAACATTATTGGTTAATTTTGCTCCGAGAAAATGAGCAGTGGCGCAGACGGAAATTGAACCCGGACCTATATATCTCCAAGCGCGTGTCCTACCTGTAGGCACCACAGTGAGTTTCGTGCCCAGCTGTTTCCGTCATATCGAAAATCCGCTGAATAGCTGCAGTACACTGAAAGTAGCCTTGCGGCATTTGTTTTCTGGATTCCAGTTTGATGTCTAGTGGAAGACAAACATTAAATAATTTTAAATAAAACGTCACTAGCGAGTTGTTAAATTGAGTGTCAGTGACTTCACTGTGAAATATTAAGCGTTTACGAGTTCCTCATAAACGCTTGAACAGATAAGCTGCGATCTAACCCACGATAATGGTTTCTTTATATTTGTTAATTCAGAGTACTGAAACCTCATGCTACTTATTGGATACTAATTCGTGAAACGGGGCGTCTATGTGATTTTAAAATGTAAGGTTCAAACTGCAAACCACTTGTGATCAAGCGACGTACTAACTTATTAGACCGCTCAGCCATTGCAACAACCCATAAAAAGGTTTCGTAACCAGGATCAATGTGACTGCATTACACCACACCGATAATTGGTTGATATAGACAAGATCTTTATACTCTTATTGACAATTTTGCTATATGTATGTGTACGTCTATATTATCTAGGCCATATTTTTCTGATTTATAAGAATGGTTAAAGGTATCTTTACATGCCGATTTGCTTTAAATAAATGGTAAATTGATAAAAATAACACTCGTTACATAAACGGAAAATGCACAAATAGCGCTTCTGTGAAATAAAAAGCAAAGAACGAACGCATTTGATATATACGTCCATGCGAAGATACCTTGGTATATGTGTGGTGTAACTAAGAAAATGGTACACGGGATTTAGACAGTATATTATATGGGGATTTATATTAAATTCAGCAGATCAATGCAATTAAAACTAAATACATGTTTAATATAGATAGACAAGAATTGTTGTATGAAAATTGTGTCGTGAAAATGTTGTTTTCAGTCCTAAAACATTAAAACTGTGAGCAACAAGGGCAGTATTCATCTACGACTCGGGCAGTATCTAGACAACCTCACCATATAACTCGTGCACTATCCATTTTATGCCACCAAGCGCGGAAAACCTGTCATTTTCAAGAAAGATAATGATACCAGTGCATACATCAATGCGAATAAATATGCTACTATTATTTCACTACATATTCATGAAATTTGAACTTTCTCCGCGGTCTATAAGTATTTTTAATTATTTTTTAAAGACCAAACTTCTGACTTTTTGACATATTTATTAAGTTTAAAATATAATGTGACGTTTGTGATTGAAAAAAAACACATCTTCGTGTCGGGGAAGAACCACTGCACATGTACACGTTCTTCGTTTTACTGGTGTAGACACGAAATAAATGAAACACGCACAAAATGCCTAACCTCTTGAATGTTGAAATTTTTGCGGTAGGCTAACACAGCAGTATTCAGGCTAGCACGTCTTATCGCGGTACACGGGGTGTACCTTAGATTTCTTTGTCAGTACACTGGTAGACATCATAGGGAAGTCGGCAGTCGAATTCAGATGCTGGTGTACTTTCAATTCAACATTTGTTTAGTCCCTTTCTCTTATGATTAAGCCTATACACCACAAGCTATTATTTTTTACATACTTTTTGTTGATTACGTGCTGTATCCCTATGATAGACATTGGACGATGAAGATCAGACATTTAAGTAATACTTAAGGTAAAATGTCTATTCAATATACTTAGTTCTGATTGTTTTTTTAAATGAACTCTATTTCAAAATATAACGCCATATAGTTCTATATGTATGTAAATTAATGATATACGTATGTATGCATTACAAGTAGGGCTGTGTACCGGTTTCCGATATAATCAAAAATACAAATGTAAATCAACAAAATCCCCATTTTCAGTAAAGTTATTTCGTAGTCGATTTGTTTCGTCTCAACATGGTCAGGCCCGAGAGAATCTAATCTGCTAAGCAAACCATTCCTCATGACCCATGCACTTTAAAACATGTGTAAGTAGATTGCTTATCACACCTCAGGCCTGACCAGATTGTGTTATGCAAGTTTAAAAATACATGTTGTAAGTCTCCAAGTGCCTATTTACAGTATTTAGATATTTTATTGTCAAAAGAAAATATCAAATGATAAATCGAATATCGATCATTTTGTATCGATACAAATATCGAATCGATCATTCTAACTGATACGCAGCCCTAATTACAAGTACTTAATATTCTATCTGTTTGACATTGTACTTTTTCATGCTAATAAGAATGATTTGATGAAATGGATAATTCACATTGCAGTGGTGTAACATTTATTTAGCGAGTCATATTATATATTTGCAGTGCTGCACTTACATGTGATCATCGTCAATAACTATTCATGTATCTGTTGGATATTTTCCCATCGTTACGTAAAGGGATACAACATGTATAAATACGTAATCTGGAGAGATTTAAAACCTGATATATTCACACACCATGACTAAATAGTGTAATCTCCCGTCACGGCGCATAACCCATGGTCGAACTATACATGTAAGACCGGAATGTTATGTCTCCGCGCCCGTGTTCCGCATCCGCGTCCGCCAAAAAACGAACTGGTTGAAAGCTGAATCGTCCGCTCGGTGAGCGATTTGTAACGTATGCGGACACATTTCACGGATGTACACCAAAATGAATGACAAACTTGACCTTAAATTGGAGTTTATTAACATTTAGTTGAGGTTATACGTTGTATTTTGAAAGGCCTTGGTGTAAAGAATATTTCGGCACGGTTATGTTAAGTTTATCCTCCAGAGCAACAACCTCACTTTAGCAACTTTAATCTTGTTCTAGAAGCAACTCTTGACTATTACTTGTACTTGTCCATAGCAATAACCTATGTTCAATACCAAGACACTAAGACGTTGTGATGTATCTAAGCTAATATTTGGTATAGCAGGGCAATGTTTTCAAAAAGTCAGTTAGCGGATATTAGGAATAGGGTATCCGTGTCCGTATGCGGAACGCGAAAGCGGAACACGGAAGCGGATTCTTATTGTGAAGGTGCCTTTAGGGGCCTATAGGAAATTGTAAAGGGGCCTTATATAGGCCCCTCGTATATAGTGAAAAAAGCCCTGTTTCATCAAGATGAACACAACAGGTAACCCTGCCACTTTGCAAAACTAACTGCAATTCTGGCCTATCAATATGAAAGGAAGATCTAAATTTGAATCAAGTGACTATAGAGCTATCACAGGAGTGATGAATCAGCGTCCGTGTTCCGCATCCGCGTGTCCGCCAAAAAACGAACTGGTTGAAAGCTTGGTCGTTTGCTCGGTGAGGGACCGAAATGACTACCTTGATCTTAAATTGGAGTTTATTAACATTTAGTTGAGGTTATAAGTTGTATTTTGAAAGGCCTTAATGTAAATAATATTACGGCACGGTTATGTTAATTGTATCCTCCAGATTGGCCCTGCCTTGAGCAACAACCTCACTTTAACAACTTTAATTTTGTACCAGAAGCAACTCTTGACTATCAGTTTTACTTGTCCATAGCAATAACCTATGTTCAACACCAAGACACTAAGACGTTGTGATGTATCTAAGCTAATATTTGTTATAGCAAGGCAATGTTTTTAAAAAGGTCAGTTAGCGGATACATGGAATAGGGTATCCGTTTCCGTATGCGGAACGCGGAAAGCGGAACACGGAAGCGGACCACGGACGCGTTCACAGGGAATACCGGCCATACACGCGGTCTTACGCAACCTCTAATATGACGGATAAACATAATGTGTCCGGGTCAGAAAAAATAGAAGTTAACTGATTGATAATTTAATATATTACTAAGTGGTAGTGCTACATACAATCGCGCATGTTGTATCTGAATCTAACAAACAAATAAACTCGCCCGCGTAAGTATATACGTATAGTCCACAGAATTTGACACGACTCTCGACCTTCCAATAACATAATTTCACAGTTGATTTATTGTCTGTATTTATAACCCCGGTCGTAGGTTTTCATTTATAAGCGGGGATTATCACGAAGACACACGAGGTGTAATATCAACGATTTGCTTGCATTCAACACAAGAACCCTGTAATATATTGATGCATAAAGGTCAGGATCATGTAAAGTTCTCAGTGCTATAAAAGTACGCCAAGGTCTCATATGTTGACAGGTATTTATAAAACTTCTGTACGTATATGTATACAATCCAATAGCACCTAGGCAATGGTCATGTCGAATACTTTGTTACAGTTATTCAGAGTAACAAAGAGCTGTGATGCTCTCTCGACGAAGTACAAGCAAACAGAATTACCTTTCATGTCTTTTTTCTCAATGAG
Source organism: Spisula solida (assembly GCA_947247005.1). Taxonomy (NCBI): domain Eukaryota; kingdom Metazoa; phylum Mollusca; class Bivalvia; order Venerida; family Mactridae; genus Spisula; species Spisula solida. The sequence goes on along the minus strand of OX365950.1, from coordinate 21,451,867 downwards.
GACACGCTTGCCTTTATTGGTTTGTACGTAGACATTCCCAGTTGCGTATTCTCCAATACATATTTGATTGGTACCAATCAGACAGAATGGTACGTTAGTTTTGTAAAGATTTGGAAACTGATGTTTAACAGCACCATCTATTCCTCTGACCTGTACACCTTTATAACGATCAGCAATATACAATGTGGTATGGTAGTCATCATTAATGACAGAAATATATTCGGGATAACATACATCTTCATACAAATGTCGCAGTAGTTCCCCCTTGCAGTTATATACTTCCACATGACCACGCCCTTCTTTAAGCCCGACAAATCCACCACAACAAACATACAGCAAACCATCACAATGTGCCACACCTCGACATCGATCTCCGACAGAAAACTAGTATTCAATGTTACCTGACCAGAAAAGGATACAAACTGTACCTTCTTCTGGTTGACTAGAGCCACAGCCAAGTGAGTGTTGTCAACAAGACAGATGCCAGTAGGACAATCAGGTAAGTTGATCAGTGTAGATACATGGTTGGAGACTTGGTCCAACGTCTTCAGTTTATTGTTGTTGTAATCAGACATAACAAGACGTCCATCAGGTAGAACGCACATATAATGTACCTTACATGTATTCTTATCATCCACCAAACGGATATTTATGTCTTTCTTGTGTGCTTCCCCATGTATGGTGTACTTCTCTTTAATTGAAGCAAACATTCTTTTCCCCTCCATTATCAGTGATGTAACCTCGCCTTTGTGTAGTTCGAAACTACATTCGGGGAGCCCTTTTTCAACTCTAGCATGCAGCGGATAAATTTCGTTGAACATTTCCTGTTTTATCATCTTAAATGAAACGAATATATCAGCATCATTGTTATTGCTCTTCACTTGAACCATAGCTTGCTTTAGATTTACTAGCATGTCATCCAATTCGGCTAAACTTGCATGTATTACATCAATCTTCTCCTTAAATTTCTTCTCGGCTTCTTGCAATAATGCTTTCTCCATTTTGTCCAGGTGCTCGTTCATCTTCTTTCGGACGGATTGGATTTGTTTCTTCAGAACATCTTTGTCTTGTTTAATACGTTGTATATTGTCGCCTTTCAGTTTCTTCAATGAATCCAACTTAGCCATCAGTGTGTTCATTTAAGTTTCTAGGTGTTTAAGTTCTTTGCTCGTCTTGATGCCCGCAGCCAAATCGGGTATAAACTCTTTATCTTTGCATGAACTGAAGCAATAAAACATATATATATATATAATATAAGCCTTCAGTAGCAAAGCTTTAAATCCAATTCTAGAAGTTTGAAAATCGTCACCTGAGTACAGAAGTGCTCTATCTTCATGAAATAAATTGAAAATTGAGTAATCATTTGCTCTATCAACGTATTGTACAATAAATACAGAACTGCCTTGTCTATAAATACTTTATCTACTTAACTATAAACAGAACTGCTTAATGTACTTAACAAATTTGCTCTATTTCCTAAAAATATAAATACAGAGTTACTTTATCTATTTATCTTTACATACAGAACTACTTAACTTTAAATACAGAACTACTTTATCTACTTAACTTTAGATACAGAACTAACGTATCTACTAAACTATAAATACAGAACTACTTTTTCTACTTAACTTAAGATACAGAACTAATGTATCTACTTAACTAAAAATACAGAACTACTTTATCAACTTAACTTAAGATACAGGCTAGGGCTGTGGATCGTCAGGTAAGTGCCGATCCGATTCGATCCACGAGTCGGGGTGAGCGATTCACAGATAGAACCACGAATCAGCACTTATGTCAGGAAGACAAAGACTGCCATAGAGACATTTTACTTTAAATAATAACTTCACATACTTTGTGAAACACTTATGTACGTACATGTACAAGGGTGCATGAAGACATTTAATACGAATAATCTGTCATCACATAGCGACAAAAACAAGTTAAATGACACCAAACAACAATGTCTTTTCACTCCATTGACTAGTTAATGATACATTTAGACAGCTTTTGCATACTGCACTTTTAACATCCTAAATGGAAATACCGAAGTAATGCCACACCTTCGATGTGAACTTGCCTGGCGGATTTCGGTACGTTCGTTCAGCCATTGCAGACGGTTCGTCGTATGGCGTGATCAATAGAATGTTTATTGGCATGGACTAAATGTACTTAATTTTCAAGATACAAAGTAAACAGTATAATTGAATTTCAAATTGATGTTTCATTTCTAGTTAGTAACTTTAATAAACGAGTCATTGTCCGCCTATAATTTATTCAAATGCAATAAGATGTTGCTAGCTTTACTTATAATAAAAGTTTACTGTCGAATTGCACAGTCACAGTCTTGTTTACTGTCAGTATTTTGTCTTAAAGTTATCCTGTAAACTATTTGAGGTAACTAACTCACGAGCCATCTGTATAGGGTATAGGGTATGTGTTTATATCAAAGATCGCGATCCAACGATCTCCACCCGTGTACCCCGATAAGACGTGATAGCCTGAATACTGCTGTGTTGGCCTACCGCAAAAATTTCAACATTCAAGAGGTTAGGTATTTTGTGCCTGTTTCATTTATTTCGTGTCTACACCAGTAAAACGAAGAACGTGTACATGTGCAGTGGTTCTTCCTCGACACGAAGATGTGTTTTTTTTCGATCTCAAACGTCACATTATATTTTAAACTTAATAAATGTGTCAAAAAGTCAGCAGTTTGGTCTTTAAAAAATAATTAAAAATACTTATAGACCGCGGAGAAAGCTCAAATTTCATGAATATGTAGTGAAATAATAGTAGCATAGTTATTCGCATTGAATTATGCACTGGTATCAGTATCTTTCTTTGGTGGCATAAAATGGATAGTGCACGAGTTATATGGTGAAATTGTCTAGATACTGCCCGAGTCGTAGATGAATAATGCCCTTGTTGCTCACAGTTTTAAATGTTTTAGGACTGAAAACAACATTTTCACGACACAATTTTCATACAACAATTCTTGTCTATCTATATTAAACATGTATTTAGTTTAAATTGCATTGATCTGCTGAATTTAATATAAATCCCCATATAATATACTGTCTAATTCCCGTGTACCATATTCTTAGTTACACCACACATATACCAAGGTATCTTCGCATGGACGTATACATCTAATGCGTTCGTTCTTTGCTTTTTATTTCACAGAAGCGCTATTTGTGCGTTTTCCGTTTATGTAACGAGTGTTATTTTATTACTCGATATGAAGACAACACCCTTTCTAGTGATATTCGATTTAATCACACACTAACATGGTTTCTAAATAATTCAACGTATAATATAAATGTGGATAAGTTAGGCCGCTCAAGACAATACCGGGTACCCGTGTATGTCTGTAAATCCCGTCGACCGAAAGGAAAACGGATTCGTTATACGTAATTTGATTATGCTCCCACTGATTATTCTACTACCCTTGAGATGGACTACGACTTCCACAGTGCGAGCCACAAGCCGTGGCTGTACGTAAGACACCAACCAAGCTGTAAATCAACCGACAGTCAGATCGCAATCCCCCCACCATCGGGTTCCCGGAAAATGGAAGGGACCGCAACCCGTGCCGATCCAATGTACAGCCCGGATGCAACAACACCGTGAGACACACAAGCCGTGCTCGTATCAAGCCAACTTACTGAGCCACAAGCCGTGGCAGTGAGAACACAAACAGCTTACTGTGCCACAAGCCGAGGCACTGTATACACAACCAACTTACTGAGCCACAAGCCGTGGCAGTGAGTACACAACCAACTTACTGTGCCACAAGCCGTGGCAGTGAATACACAACCAACTTACTGGGCCACAAGCCGTGACCGTGTGTACACAATATCAACAACCTAGGAATTACCATTAGAGGAGGGCAAAACCTAATACTACGCAACAGACACACTCACTGATAAACCGTATGATACCTTTCCGTAGTACATCGTTAAGTCTCAACCAATTTAGATTCCCTATCAGGGGCACCTCATTCCCAGTCGGGTCCCCGGAACGAGAAGAGGAGCCCTGATCGGTCAAACACGTTTAAAGTACATAAAACATTTAATATTGGAAGAAATACCTAGGTAACATCCGTTCTCCTCTCGGTCCACCGAATTTTTCCGCCACAATAAATTATAAAATTTATACCCCAAAAATTCTGAAAAAACCGCAACTCAGTTCCTTAAGATTACGGCCCATATATAATCTAAATAAAACCCAAACCTACATCATTAAGGTGAATTCAATCACACGGAAAACCCCCAGTATTTGCATCGATATCCGGTGTGGAGATATCAAACTGTCCAATCGTCTTAATTGAAGGCCGATTCTATTAACTCGTTGAACTGCAAATCCTGCAACTATACTGTATAACATGAATGTACATTCCGAACATTTGTTAGCTTCCAAGAAAATGGTGACACTTTAAAGAGAACTTGTAAATTCACATCAACAACGTCTGGCTCGAATACCTATATGTCGCCATACTGATATGAAGTTGATGTGGCAGTCTTAACTTGAATGTAACGCCAACTATCAGACCGTCGACAGCATACGTTACTTCTCATACGAGACCTAGCAAACTGAATGGTTCTATAATATCACATACAGTACGGAGACAATGACCCGGTCCCGCCACAAGCACGAATACGATACAAGGTCCTGCATTGATTACTAGTATACCAAGATTTATTAAGATTTCAAGATTTCAAGATTTATTATGAACATCAATTATATAACAATACATAAAATTGCGAAATAGGTCAAAGATGACCCCTGATCGCAATATCAACATACATATCTTTCTATATAATCTTATTGGTGCCAAGGTCAAAAAGACAGACTGAGAAGTTACTTAAAACAAAAGTAATCCATTAATCATCAGTATATAATTAATCAAATTTACCAATCAGTTGTATTCAATCAAATACAAAATATATAATTTGCCAAATGACATTACAAATCATTTATATGAGTTAACGAATGCTTTCACCATGATTGATGTTGAAAATGTGTTAGGGCATAGTCAATTTATATACATGTCATGATTATGCATAACAACAAACAAGTATTACATAATACAATTATACGGGTATATAATACTTTATGAAGAAATACATGTATATGCACTGATGGATAACGATATGATAAAGAAATGCATATCAAAAATTAGCGCATTAAGAAATTTTGTTTTATTAATAACCCTTTATATATAAATACAGAGAGATTTCGTAACTGAGTGATGTTTTCACATGCTAAAAGCTGACATAGTTTAAACATACTAGGGTTGGTAAAGTAGTATCTTTTGATGTATATTTTTCGAATATCTTTTAAAAGTTCACATTCAAAAAGAAAGTGAAATTCGTCATCCAATTTATAACAGTTTTGACATAAGCGTTCATTTTGTGGAGTTGGAGGCTGTTTCCATCGACCCTTTTCAATTTCTAAATGATGTGATGACACCCTTAGTTTTGTAAATGATACTCGATATTTTCGGATATTGAGATTATTTAGATAAGGTTGAAATTTAAAACTACATATGCTTTTATAAAATAATGCTCTTGTTGAGTCAGTGAGTCTAGAACTCCAAGTTTGAATGAAAGTATCTCGTATTCGTGTTTTCAAGTTTACAAGAAATGCCTTAGAATTATTTACTCCCTGTTCCAACCATACGTTTGCGAAGCCTAAGTTGCACAGAGCATCACGAATAAAACTAGCCCAATTTGTTTTATTTGGAAATAAGTTAATATCATTTAGCATACAATCATAAACTATTTTTATGTATTTTCTATCGTTTACGGCGACAACTTTTAACCAATATTTTATCGCATTATATACACGTGTAGATTTTAAATCCGTTCTCCCCACCTCTCCGTAAATAAAGTCGTTTTGTGTAGATACGCGTACACCTAATAACGATTTGCAGAAATGTAAATGAAGTCGCTCTACGCTATCCGCTTTGCAAAACCCCCAGACTGGGCTAGCATAGCATAAAATTGGTGAAATCAATTTATCAAATAACTCTAATGAATGATTAACCCCTATATCCGAAAATTTATTTAAATGCCGTCTGAGCGTGTACATTGCTTTCTGGGCTTGTCCTGATAGTGTCTGCTGAGCCTTGCTAAACGAACCCCCAGATGTAAAAACAATACCTAAATACACAAACGAATTAACAATTTCTAGTCTAGTATTATCATACATAAACTCTAGATTTCCTGGTAGGCGACCACCTTTTCTAAAAATCATTATTTTGGATTTATCGATGTTTACTTTCAATTTCCACCTATTACAGTAAATATGGAGCCTATCTAACCCATGTTGTAAATCTTCGGCCGTTTCAGACAATATGGTGATGTCATCCGCGTAAAGTAAAAGAAACATCTTTGTATGATTTATATCTAAACCTTTAAAACCATTTAAGAACAATTCGTCTTCTAAATCATTAACATACAACGAAAATAGAAACGGACTGAGACACTCCCCTTGTCGTACCCCAAGCAGGCACTCGAACGAATCGCCTAACTGATTTAATACTTTTACCCGAGATTTCACCGTTGAATAAATTGATTTAATGACATTGAACATTTTACCCCTTATACCGAGTTTTAACATTTTGTACCAAATATTTTCATGCACAACATAATCGAAGGCTTTGGAAAAGTCTATAAAAGCACAGTATAGCTTTTTATTGTTATTTAAAAAGTGATTAATTAAACCATGTAATACATATATGTTATCCGTCGTCCCCATTTTTGCCCTAAAACCCCCTTGTGCCTCTACATAAACATAGTAATGCTCCGCCCAATATGATAATCGGTTATTTAATATCCTCGTGAACAATTTACCCAATGTGCTTAATAAGGTTACGCCTCGGTAATTCTTAACTTCGTTAATATTACCTTTTTTATGGATTGGAATGACAAATCCTTCACTCCACGATTCCGGGAAATACCCCACATTAAGTATAACATTAAACAATTTTAATAGATATGGTTCAAAGACAGTTTTACCATGGACTAAGAATTCATTTAAAATACCGTCCGGGCCGGCTGCCCTACCTAGCGATAACTCTGAGATACCCTGTTTTAATTCTGTAATTGTGATCGGTAAGTCTAATTCTGCGAACATTATTTTCGATTCATTTTGTAAAAATCGCTCATTAAAGTGAACTACATCTTCGTCAGGTTGAAAGAAACGATCGTCCGGATTATTAACCGCTTGAAAATAGCGCGAAAATGTATCGAAAGAAATAGAATTACTTGGTCTACATTTCGTAGTTTCTTTCAATAGTTTCCAATATATACGTGCGTTTTTATGTTTATTTTTCAACAGTTCTTGATTTCGCAGACAGGCCTTATCAAAATTACACTTTCTAACCAAATTTTTATAATCAGTGCGAGAAGCGACTAAGTTTCGACGATTAATTTCGTTCTTTTCTTTTCTGTAAGTATTTAGATAAACATAATAGGTTTTGCGTTTTGTGTCTATAACTGGATTTCGTGTGAAATTACGTTCGTGATTACGTTCAATATTGTGAGTGGTTTGACTTAAATTAATATTTTTACCAAACAATGGTTTACAAATAAAGTCAACTGCATCGACAAATGAAGAAATTGATGACGTAATATCATCCTCGTTATTGACATTATCGAGTTGCGAGGTCAATATATTTATATTGCTTTTGAATGAATCCGTTGAAATATCTGTCATAAATTTATCTTTATTTTTGCTTTTCCATGAATATGAATTTTTAACCGATTCACGGGTGTCCTTAATATCATCACGACTTTCGGCTTGCACATACCCTTTTAAGGAAAATTCAATCAGACAGTGATCTGTCAGTATATTTGGATCGTGTATACGAAAAGCGGAGAAATGTTCGAATAAAATAGGATCAACAATACAATAATCCACTACGCTTGAACCATTATGTCCTACAAATGTAAAGGCACCCGTGCATCTATCATCCGATACCCTGCCGTTTGCAATTCTCATACCAGACTGTTTAAGGAAATCGATCAGTAATAAGCCATTTGAGTTAGTATTATGATCTTGAGTGGTGCGCGGTAATGGCACATCTAATGCATAATCATCAGGCAAAATATTTTGGTATAAAAGTGTATCATTGTCATCATTTACATAATCAAGTAAATCACCTACTCGACTGTTCAAATCGCCCAACAAAATAAAGCATGTTTCATTATCAATATAATCCGCACGCAACTGAACAATGTCATCCAAAAGTATGTCATACACGTTTTGGTCTACAAAAGCATTCCGCGTCGAATTATTTGGAACAATATAACATAAACAAATAAAAATGTCTTTATCAATAGCAAAATTATTTCTAGTTAATTTAAACCATATGTGACTATCTTTTCTGAAAAATAAAACATTGTTTTCGATGTCACCATTTATGACCAACGTATTTCTAATATAAACAATCACGCCACCTGAATTTCTATTTGCAGACTTACACAGTTGTGTTCTATCTAATTTAAAGTGCATGAAATTTTGAACACTATAGTCAAAGTCATCGCACCCCCATGACTCGGTAAAACAAACTATGTCATGTTCGTTAAATGCACATTGAAGCTCCGGAGAGTTTAGTTTATTATTGTATTTTGTTATTAATCCATTTATATTCAGAACAGCAAATTTAATATCGTTACACGTCGTGTTGAGCTTTGCATTGGTCCGCTGATTTTTCTATTTCTCATTTCTGGCTCCGCCTTTATCTATGACGTCGCGATCGGTAACCGTGACGGGAATAACCGATTCATTGTCCGTTGTAACACTCGTGGATCTACTAGGAATTTGATTGGTGGCCTTGTTTGATCGACCTCGCTGACCCGAAGCGCGACCTGTTGATACACTCCTACCACGTGCTGGTTTGTTTACCTTTTTGACAGCTGGTTTAGTGTTCTGACTACTTGTAGCAGGCTTCTTGAACAGTGACTCGGACGGCTGTGCTACAGCTTGATGCTGTCCTTTAGCTACTGGGACCGTTATACGTTCCGGCGTAGTTTGAGAAAATGTTGATACTTGCAGCGGTTTGCTTACAGGAACAGACGACGTGTTAATATCGTTTATATTGTCAACAGATTGCGATACACACGGTACATGCGGTACAGATTGAGCTGGTATATTCAAACTTTTCACATCTAGCGTACTCTTTATATACGTATCCCATCCTGGAAATTCGTCATTAACGATTTGTCCCTTTACAGTGATTGCAGCAGGAAACACTAACTTTACCGATCGTTTATCAAATTGAGTTCGGAGACATTTAACTTCGGGCCACAGGCGTTTGCGTGCTGCTCTTATTTCCGTAGGATAGTCTCGATCTAATGCTAGATGGGTATTAACGAGCTTGTACGCATTACTCATACATGTGTGAACGTCCTCAGAATATCTAAAAGTGACGAGTATGGGTCGCTTCTGACCATTTGCACCACGATCACTACCACTACTGAATCTACCCACTCGTGTGCAATTTTCAACACACATCTCTTCTGCATTTAGATCTAGATGTCTATTGAGGAATTCAGCAACAATGTTATAAGTGCTACGATCGGGTGATTCAAATAGACCGTATATTAACAACGTCTGGCTCGAATACCTATATGTCGCCATACTGATATGAAGTTGATGTGGCAGTCTTAACTTGAATGTAACGCCAACTATCAGACCGTCGACAGCATACGTTACTTCTCATACGAGACCTAGCAAACTGAATGGTTCTATAATATCACATACAGTACGGAGACAATGACCCGGTCCCGCCACAAGCACGAATACGATACAAGGTCCTGCATTGATTACTAGTATACCAATGTTTGAGCTAATCGTCAATGTCGGTCCCTTATCTCTGTTTTTGTACCACACATCGAGCGCCCTCGTGATACTCTCCGCTCATGAACATATACTACAAGAAAAAAACATATACACGTGTAACAAAATTGTTGTTGAATTATGTTCAAGAAGGTCGAAGATCAGGCCACACTCTCCATACCTTACGTTCCTCTGATGTAAACAATGTATTCCTCTGCAAAAAGGCATACCAAACCAACAGTTGTACCGTAAAAACAAAACTGAACGTCACATGTGTACTAATAACTTTGACAGCTTCGTAGTAACAGACTGGTGTAAAAACAAGTACATGTACACGTAATAATCACACATTGTACTATGTATGTGTTAATTATACTTAGCTTAGACTGCAGCTTAATCGGATGCCCTGTTAAAGGCAGTGAATACGCAACAAAGTCGAGTCTGAACCAATGCCTTCTCGTTAACGTCGATCCTTTTCTTAGCTGCGACAGCATCCTGGTTTCTTTATAATAATATTACCACTACAATATACATATATAAGTGTAATAAGCAATGACTGCACTTGACAATTTTACCCATCGTGATAATTGTACAATATAATTATACCCATAATTTCTCAATTACAAACCCTCATAGTGAAGTAGGTCTAAAACAACGAGCTCCTAGATTATAATTCAATACAGGCCACTGTTAATATAATGCAAGTATGTGTTATTTGAATACTAGGATAAACCCCCTTATGCATGACATTGGTTACGTGGGTCAGTAAATTTCTTACTCGTATCCAAGATCGTGACAATGAAAAAGGTATATTCCACTCGGACCAGTACGTAACGACATCCTATACCCTGCTGATACAACGATTGACTCATCGACAAGCCTGGCTTACTGTACCATGCGTAAGACTTGAGTCTGCTATAATTCGGAGAAATTGACATGATCCCGACACCCACGCCCAAACACAAAATTGCAATATCGGTCCACTAGAATTGTATTAATATTTCATACATAGCGTCTTCGTGACACTTCCCCCCTCATGAAAACATACCAACTACAAACATAGATAAAGTATCAACTGTTAAATAAGACTAATAACAGTTCGAGATGCGCGTCAATCTCGCCGGTCTATACCTGATTTATAGACGCTATAGTCTAGTCTCACAAACGCAGTGATCAGTCATCCTCTACTACATGTATAAAGTAAGAAACCCGTGCAGTTGATTTGACAAAAAGAACCAGTTACAATTTCGTGATCAAGCTTGAATACACAACTGCCTGTTGAAGGTGACTTTTAAAAACTTCGGCGGCTGTTTTAACCATTAACATGAATGACACACTAACCAATTAAATTATATTCTAAAGTACACCAGAAATGTACGTGAATACCGTGCGTGGTGTACCGAGTGTTGTATACACTACGCACGAGTGTATCAGTATAAACCTTATAAAATGTACCCCCGACAAAAAAGTTATCTTACAAACCAAGTGTCTAATCAGCCTAACGTCACAGTGGCAAACTATAAAAGAAATGGTCAGTCAAAACGAGTCCGTTAATTTAAACCACCTGTCTGGTAATGTACGCCAGTTACCCCTTTGTCACGGTCTGAAACAAAACATGTAATTCGTCCCATAGACAAAATAAAATTTCAACATTGGCCTTACCGTGTGTTATATAAAGCATAGCAGAGAACATTTGGTGTGTCACTAACTTTCCTCGTGTGTTTTCTCTTCCGTACTTTAAACATGTGTGATTACTTAAAATGCCAATTCTGATTGGACAATGTATAATTTTCTATAAGTCAACCATATTGCCCAAAACAAAGCAGTTCCCTTCCGATACAAACTCACTAAGCTGTGCCGTTGTACTTAAGACAAAATATAAATAGTTCCACTAACTTTTTACCACGTGGCGGTTAAATTAGTAAAGTGAGGCGACAAAGATGTAAGACCCGCTTCACTATTAAACCAGTAAATTATTATACTAGCAAACAATATACATCAATTTTCAATACAGACATTTTGAAATAACGGTACTACGAGTTAACACAAACCAGTGTTGACTCCACTCTTTCCGACTTATCCGACTCATGTGTTTCTATAAATTTACCAAACGGTGTACATAAGACCTGTTCTACTAGTCATGTAAGAACTACAAAACAAAAACGCATTACTTATCTTTTCAACCCTCTTCTACCTTACATCAACATTGTTCAAATTCGCCGTTTCTCCAGATTTGTTGACCTTGAAACCACACCGAAATTTGAAAAAATTACTAACGAACTGTCTGGATGTAACTGAACAAGTGCGCGGTGCACGAGATTTACTGTATATATACCCTCGGATGGTACCCTATTACGACGCTGTCATTCAGTGAGAAAACAGTACCCAGCCAAAACAGACCAAGTATGACTAATGCCTTTCGGACAAAGCTGGTGCGTAGCCAACACGATTTAGTGGTGATCTCGAAAAATAAATATAATTATTTTAATTCTAAAATAATTTTGCATTATTTTTATCAATTTACCATTTATTTAAAGCAAATCGGCATTAACCATTCTTATAAATCAAAAAAATATGGCCTAGGTAATATAAACGTACACATACATATATAGCAAAATTGTCAATAAGTGTATTAAGACCTTGGCTATATCAACCAATTACCGGTGTGGTGTAATGCAGTCGCATTGATCCTGGTTACGCAACCTTTTTAGGGGTTGTTGCAATAGCTGAGCGGTCTAATAAGTTAGTACGTCGCTTGATCACAAGTGGTTTGCAGTTTAAACCTTACATTTTAAAATCACATAGACGCCCCGTTTCACGAACTAGTATCCAATAAGTACCATGAGTTTTCAGTACTCTGAATTAACAAATATAAAGAAACCATTATCGTGGGTTAGATCGCAGCTTATCTGTTAAAGCGTTAATGAGAAAGTCGTAAACGCTTAATATTTCGCAGTGAAGTCACTGACACTCAATTTAACAACTCGCTAGTGACGTTTTTTCCATTCTCAAAATTATTTAATGTTTGTCTTCCACTATACATCAAACTGGAATCCAGAAAACAAATGCCGCAATGCTACTTTCAGTGTACTGCAGATATTCAGCGGATTTTCGATAAGATAATGACAGATCGGACAGGGAATGCAGGACTAAACGGAAACAGCTGGGCACGATCTCACTGTGGGTGCCTACAGGCAGGACACGCGCTTGGAGATAGACAGGTCCGGGTTCAATTTCCGTCTGCGCCACTGCTCATTTTCTCGGAGCAAAATTAACCAATAATGTTCAACTCGACCAAGCTGTAAATTGGTACTTGTGGGGGTGGTGTTTGTTCATGTTCGATAGTCTTGGTCGTCGTATCTCGATGTTGTCTTCACACAAACCAGGAGAGAAGTAGTCTCCATATTAGGACTCGAGCGCAGGTTTCCTTAGGTAGCCCAATGCCTAGGGGAAGTTAAATGTCGAAGGGTAGCTTGATTGCTGAAGGAGGCCTCGAAAACTGGTAACTAAACGTAACATAACAGACAACAACAAAACACGCAACAAACGGGATTTATCCTTTCAATTATTGATAGCCGCCCTTGGCTATCTTATGGAATACCAACCAAATTTCTCCCCTGGACGTGAAAGGACAAGTTACTGATAGTTATTAAAATTAATAAATTTGTTTGCGTGGATATTGAAGCTATTAATTGATACCTGTACAAACACATTTAATTTCTCATTGATCCCACCATAAATGACATTTTTTGGATGGATAATGTTCGTAATTAAAATAAAAAATGTTTCCGTATTAATAATTTAATTGCTGATCCCTTTTTGCGTAGACTAGCTGAGGTGTCTATTTTTTTCTACTACTGAACTGATCGCTAATTTTATCGATAGTTGTATTCGTTTACCAATGATGCTGATGTTTTTGCATGAAAACAATAATATAGAGTTTCATATAAATTTTCTTTTTTTATCAATTATAGATAATGAAAAGAAAAGAAATTGCTGAAATTTAAACATTAATTTGATAAAAAAAAATGTTGAGTCGCCGGAATTAGTCTATTCATAAATTCTGTACTATAAATAGACTTGTTTAAAACGCGGTCAAACTACCGAATCTGCGGTCACACAATGGGTAGTCTGGATTACCTCCCCTATCACTACTAAACAAATATATAGAACGACAGGGAACCAGACTACAGAATGGGTTGGCCCGGGTACTTGCTTCCAAAAGTTTAACAGTAACATATCAGTATATTAGCAATTATTGTGATATTGTGCTGTTTATTGTGATTATATAAGTAGTTTTCATATATTATGAACAATATCTTGATGATTTTAAAGTTGCTTGATTTGGCCGCACGTGCCCGCAGTTTGGCCGCGTTTTAAACATGACGGCGGAAGTAGATATAGCATTGTTTTGATAAAACTTTACTTATCAAAAATAGCCGGGAATAAGTGAATACAAGACGCGAGTACTTGTTGAACAAGGAAAATCTTCTTTAATACTCATAACGAACGTAGTTATGCAATTTCATCAACATCCGATACAGACCTTGAAGTAAGTCACTGTCGTACTCGTACCGATTCGACCCAAAATGTTAAAAAATGTAAACAACTTTTGAACAATGTTATGCATCTATTGTGCATTGCTATTTCGTTTTGCACGCCAATTGTTTACATCAGTACGAGGCATCGTGTGCTACACTGTAACTGTACGAATTTAACACTATTGAAAACTGTTAAATAAATGATAAAATCTGAAATCTTATAAAAGTTCAGTAACCAAAATGAATAAATATCACAGACTTATGACATTAGAATGATTCAGTCGAGCTGGGCAGTCTTGGATGAGCATCGTTAATTATATGCTCGTGAAATCCTTTTTAACAGTATGTTGTCGATTATCTTCCTTATCTGCATGATGGTCGGGCCAATTTTTTTTCTTACCCACATGATTGACAGTCATGCCAATTATTATTTTCCTTATGCGTCTGACAGTCGTCCCGATTACTTTGGTTATCCGAACGACAGTCGTACCAATTATTTTCCTTATGCGCATGATGCTCGTGCCAATTATTTTCATTATCCGCCGCACCACAGTCGTACCAATTATTTTCCTTATGCGCATGATGGTCATGCCATTTATTTTCCTGATGCGCAAGACAGTTGTGCCAATAATTGAATTGTTTTCCTTATCCGCACGACAGTCTCGTAAATTATTTTCCTTATTTGCACGATGATTATACTGATTAATTTTCTTATCCGCACGTCGGTTGTGTCGATTATTTTCCTTATCCGCACGACAGTTCAGCAAATAATTTTCCTTATCCACACGACGGTCAAAATGTTGTCAGTCCGAATGAATATTTGTCAGTATGAATGAATATTTGTCAGTTCGAAAAAAATATTAAAATGAAAATAGACCTAAAGTTGTACCTTTTAAAATTTTTAATAGCTTTATTGAGAGCTAAATAATTTAGAAATGCATGTTTAGCTTTTAACATATTTAATAAGTGATTGCCAAAGGACCTAATTTGTTGTTTACCTTTTTACAATAACCTGAATGAGCATAGCTATAAATTTAACCTCTGTAGAGCTGAAATACCTCAAAATGACAGCCAATATTTTCAGCTCCCAGAGACTGAGAGTGAAGTAGAAAAACCCTAGGTACAATGTAACTGCACCGTAATCGAATCCCAAGTCCGCATTTAAAATGAAGGAGGGCCTAATTGTATATTTTTTATGCTCCCCGAAGGGTGAGCATATAGTCGCCGCTTTGTCCGCCCGTCTGTCCATCCGTCACACTTTTGTCCGGGCCATAACTTGAAGAGTATTAGAGATATCAAATTGAAACTTCTAAGGTGAATAGACCTCATTGAGGGGAAGTGCAGTGCACAAGAACCATAACTCTTGATTGCATATGTTTTTAGTTATTCCCCTTTTTAATTTTTCATACTTCATTCTTGTCCGGGCCATAACTTAAACAGTATTAGAGATATCAATTTGAAACTTTATCGGTCACTAGACCTCATTGAGGGGAAGTGCAGTGCACAAGAACCATAACTCTTGATTGCACATTTTTTGAGTTACTCCCCTTTCTATTTTTTTTCATACTTCATTCTTGTCCGGGCCATAACTTAATTAGTATTAGATATATCAATTTGAAACTTCATAGGTGAATAGACCTCATTGATAGGAAGTGCAGTGTGAAAGAACCATAACCCTACAATATATATTTTTGAGTTATTTCCCTTTGTAATTTTTTATACTTAATTCTTCTCTGGGCCAGAACTCATACAGTATTAGAGATATCAATTTGAAACTTCATATGTGAATAGATCTCATTGAGAGGAAGTGCGGTGCACAAGAAACATAACTCTTTATTGTAAATGTTTTGAGTTATGGCCTTTTGTACTTTTATAATTACTTCTTGTCCAGGTCATAACTCCTTCATTATGGGAGGTATTGATTTGAAACTTTATAGGTGAATTAATCTCATTCAGGAGAAGTGCACCTTTATTGTTTTTTAATTATCTCCCTTTTTCATACAAATTAATGCTTGGCAGGTCCCTCACTTGAACAATATTGATGGCATTTGATTGAAACTCAACATAATGGTAGAGGAAGTGCGGTGTCAAAGAACCAAAATTCTACATTATTTTCTTTTTTTACCTGTATCTGTAATAAGTTATTTCCAATTTTGGGACAAACACTTGCTTCGGGAAGCATAATTCGGTTTTACCGATTCATTGTATTCTACATTTACTTTAATCCAATAAATATGTGGAACTATCAAGTACTTCAAATTTATTTTGAATTATGTTAATAATCTGGTGACATTGCAACACTGCACATCCAATTGGTCAAAGGAATGATGACTAGTTTCCAATACCAGTAAGCTATTTAGAATGGTCACATAATAATGTTTCAGTGATTTATAATGTGCTTGTAATTGTATATATGCGAGGGTTGCATGCTACATGTATTTACGTGTTTTTACTTCATATCGTGCAGCATGTGTATATAAGAACGTTTTGCTCATCCATATAGAAATGCATTTGTAAACGAAATTGCTGTTAAACAATAAGTAGAAATTAAAAGATCTAGATCTGTTATACAATACCGTTACTTATACTCAATGAAAAGTTAGGTACCATCCTATCAATTGACTCTTATATTTAAAATTCACGTTACACTGTGTTAAAAGCCGAACACAACTATGTTTTGACCTTACTGAGAAGTCACAACTTTAACAATATTCAGATGCACACACTAGAAAACTTTTGTACCGATAGGTCATATTGTATACAAAATACAGAGATATATATAAGTGGTAACTTTTCAGTGACTCCCAGTTTATAATGTCAAATACCTGTGTATATTGGAATATTTCCCGCTCAATTTCATTCTATCTGAATGAAACGTTAGAGATTTCATATTATAACAGGTATTTTTCATAGAAGTGTTCAAATTACTCAGTTATTGTCCGCTGCTCACTCGCAAACTTTGCCCACAACACTTTAAATGCGTTTGAACTGGGCATTCTAGTTATACTGAACTTTAATGTCTTAAGTCCAAATTTCAGATACACACCAACATACAAATTTATGTAAATAAGTGTGTGTACAGCGTACTGGTGTTTACTGTACAGAGTAATGCTCATTAGGTCACTCTTAATAAACTAGGAAATCAGCCAAAAATAATACTTAGTACCAATTTAACATTATAACTATTTTTATGAACCTCAGAAGAGTGAATTCGAATATTTGAGTGCTGAGTGTAAGTATTGATTGTAATTTTAAACAATACAAAAAAGCGTTCATATCATAGTTAAAATAAGTATATCTCAAACTTGTGTACATATACAGTATTACATTTAAAATCTCGAGGGACCCACCTCAGAATTTGTCATTCCAGCATGTGTTATGTACATGTAGTTTTTACACTCTCCAATTTTCAACATAATTATATAGACAAAATAAGTAATATATCTGGTTATACCTAGCATCTTCTAAATTTCCGTGAGCAATACTCCGTACTCTGAACAGCAATACTCTGTACAACAGTGAGCAATACTAATGCAATACTAAAATTCTCAAAATGCACCGTTATTTATGACTCCGTTCCTGGTAAAACATTAACAACATATTATGCTTGGTCACTGAGATGTTCTTTTGCTCGATTCAAATTGTGTAGCTTAACGAGGAATATAAACAAAAACATCTTTATTTGACAGACCGAGCATATGTTTTGCGTGAGGAACGATACGAGTTTGGTCTTTTAAATGCCCTTTTAAGCAGTCCCTGGTCGTTTTGCCGGTAGATACTTTTGTATATAATTTACATTCAACACACACATAAAGACAAAACAGCGTCTCTGAACTTAACCTGTTGTGCACTTGAAGGTTGCAAAAATGGATAACATTACTCACCTTACTAGCAATAGCCGGTGTACTGTATACCGCAGTGTTTCCGCATTCTTGTTGACGGAATAGGCCGGACACATGTATTCAATGCTTTTTTTATAATATTATCAATAGCCATGCGAATAAATGTGTAGATGGTAGGCCGATAGGCATCGTTCAATCATGAGCGGGCTTGTTAGTACTTCAAGACAACATACAGCGGGGCTTCTCTTTTACATCATTTTGGGAGAGCATTGTTAGTAGGGGTTATTATGTCTAGGGGACTAGTGGTTTCAAAATACACATATGGACCTACTCGCAAGTAAAGTGACATGGAAAGTAATTAACGAAAAGTGATATATTGGGTTCGCATGAGCGGATCAAGCTGACGCTCTGTATGGAATGAACAATCTGGCTTCTCATGTCTTCAACTCTCATGGTGATAACAGGTAGCTCAATGCGCTCTTTACTCGATTTATGTAATTGCTTGTAGATTCTACTCGTAAGTAGACAGACTTACAGTATGATACTGGCACCTGAGATTTTACAGGTAACAATGATTATTATATTATTATCTCGAGTAAGAACTATCTAGATTTCATCCCATGAAAATGTTAAATTATCTATTCAAGGCCTGCATTTATCCATGAAACAAGTATTAAAACAGACAACACAGGCAGTATAATAATTGTTTTACAGTGGACATGTGCAGTATCTACGGTATAACTCGTGCACTATCCATTTTATGCCACCAAGCGCGGAAAACCAGTCATTTTTTTAGAAAGATACCGATGCCAGTGCATACATCAATATGATGAAATATGCTACTATTATTTCACTACATGTTCATGAAATTTGAGCGTTCTCCGCGGTCTATAAGTATTTTCAATTATTTTTTAACGACCAAACTGCTGACTTTTTGACACATTTATTAAGTTAAAAATATAATGTGACGTTTGTGATCGAAAAAAAACACATCTCCGTGTCGAGGAAGAACCACAGCACACGTACATGTTCTTCGTTTTACTGGTGTAGACACGAAATAAATGAAACAGGCACAACATACCTAACCTCTTGAATGTTGAATTTTTTGCGGTAAGCTAACACAGCAATATTTAGGCTAGCACGTCTTATCGGGGTACACGGGGTGATCTCGGAGATGACGAATACTCGTACTCGATTTTCTAGCCCACATCGTGGATATCCGAGTACCCGAATACTCGCAACAGCCCTTGTATGTATACTTAACTATAAATACATGTACAGAACTACTTTATCTACCTAACTTTAAATACAGAATTGCTCTATCTCTATACATGTTAATACAGTATTACTTTATCTACTTAGCTTTCGATACAGAACTACTTGATCTACCTAACTTTAAATACAGAACTACATTATCTACTTAACTGTAGATACATAACTAATGAATCTACGTAACTATAAATACAGAACGACTTAATCTACTTAACTTTGAATACAGAATTGCTCTATCGCAATACATGTAAATACGGAACTACTTTGTCTACTTAACTTTAAATACAGAACTACTTTATCTACTTAACTTTAAATACATAACTACTTTATCTACTTAACTTTAAATACAGAACTACTTCAACTACTTAACGTTTAATACAGAACCACTTTATCTACTTAACTATAAATACAGAACGACCTTATTTACCTAACTTTAAATACATAATTGTTCTATCTCAATACATGTAAATACAGAACTACTTTATCTACTTAACTTTAAATACAGATCTGCTTTTTCTATTTTCAATTTAAATACAGAATTGCTCTATCTCAATAACTATAAATACAGAACTGCTTCATTGCTTTAACTTTAGATACATAATTGCTCTATCTCCTTAGCTATGAATACAGAACTGCTCTATTTCCTTAACCTTAAACACAGACCTGCTTTATCTCCTTAACTTTAAATACAGAATTGCTCTATCTCTTTTTTCATTATAAATACAGAACAGCTTTATCTCCTTTTTAATTATAAATACTGAACTGCTCTATCTCCTTAACTATAAATACTGAACTGCTCTATCGCCTTAACTATAAATACAGAACTGCTCTATCTCCAGTAAAAGGAATTAAAGCAGTTCACCTTTAAGAAAAAAATGATTTTTTTTTTACAAAATTGATCCCCACAAAAAATGTAAATAAATAAACACATATAGGGTGTCCAAAAAGAAAGTATACAGTTTCAGTGTCTATTTATCAAAACCCTACAATATGCTATTGCAACGAAAATTTGCACATGTATAGAAAAAAGATGTAAGTTTTTTCTGTTACCAATTTTAAGGTGATAACCCGGATAGTTTATAGAAAAATGTAAATTTTCTCAAGTTATCTTATTTTGTCCTTGTAGTCGTTTTGTAGTAATTAACGACGTTTTCACGATGCATGTCGCCTTCTGACATTTCCCTTCTTGCACTCGTTCTTTGAAACGATTAATTACATTTGCACATGTGCCTTACCTGATCTTCTAACCTTCTCTTTTGGTGTTCCTCAGCAGCATAGATGTGCCCTTTGGCTTAAATTGTACACTAGCGATTCAGATAGCACAAAAGAAAATAATAAACTCAAAACGTTACTTGTCTTTGTTAAACCCGCTCATTTCTAAACACCGTATGTGATTTATTGTTTTGAATGATGTATAGTTCATGCAAGATGTGCCAGGGTCGCACATCGTACATAAGGGGTTGGATGAATTCCTTGGAACAGTTGTATCCAAAGTAATTTCCAGGAACTACCACTGTGGTGTGACATGGCCCGCCCACACCCCGAATCTTAATCATTGCGACTTCTTCTTGTGGGGCTATGTAAAATCGATAGTGTACAGTACAAAGCCAACAGATACCGGCTATATGCTCACGAGAAACATCAAAAGAGAAGGTAAGAAGATCAGTTTAGACACATGTACAAATGTTATCAATAGTTTAAAAGAAGTGCAAGAAGGAAAACGTAAGAAGGGTTGATATCTTGAGAACGTCATAAATTACTAAATAGACGTCACGGGCATAAAAAGGTAATTTCAGTAAATTTACATTTTTCTAAAAAATATCCAAGTTATAATCTTAAAACTGGTTCCAGATTTTTTTTACATCTTTCGTCTATGCATGTGCAAATTTTCTTTACAATAGCAGATTTAAAGTGATTTGATGAATATACGCTGAAACTGTATAATTTCTTTCTGGACGCCCTGTAAATTTTTTTTTATAAATATGTTTTAGTTGGTATATCAATTATATTCTGAATGCTAAATATCGACAGATAATAGTGTCCACATATGTTGAACGATAACGGATAAATGACTATTAACTAGTAAAACTTTCCACTCGGGCGACGAAATGTTGCTTTTTGAAACATCGGCCTCATCGGACATGTTTAATTGAGCCTTTAAACAGATTGATGACTAAAATATAATAACAATCGATGAGGAAAGGCAGCCCTCAACAAAAACAACAGTGCGTGAAATACAAAAACGCACGAAAAAGAAAAAAAACACATTTTACGAGTACAAGTCACATGGACAACTAAAAAACTGAACAAGAAAATCAGTCGTCACAGTAAGTCACACATGACCAGACTAAGAGCCAGCTCACTAGAACGAATAACCACACAAACAGTTACTAAAATTAATATGTCTTTTGAAATAATTATGTTATAGTTAGAACATATTAAGTAAATTTTAATGATGAAAAGGGGCGGAGCGAGCGAAGCGAAGCGAGTCCTTTTTAGTTATTAAAATTTACTTAATATGTTCCAACTGGCTTAGAATATAACATTCTGCATTCTTATTGGCCGATAGAAATTAGCGCCAACGCATGACGTCAAGTCTGTTAAGAGAAAAAATTAATGATTAAATTTTCATTTAACCGCGAAATTTCGGCGTTTTCATTGGCTCATAATGTAGGTTATATTCTAATGTTATTAAGAATATAACCTACATTTTCGGCCAATGAAAACGCCGATCTGTGGCGGATAAATGCTACATTAAATTATTAAAATATTACTCTTAACGTACGTGACGTCATGTATTGGCGCGAATTTTTATTGGCCAATTAAAAAACAGGATGTTACATTCAAAATTAGTTAGAACATATTTTAAAATGGTTGAAACGGGCGGAGCGAGCGAAGCGAGTCCTTTTTAGGCATTAATATTTTACTTAATAAGTTAACAAAAATGCGTAATGACAAAATAATAATTCTTTAATCTTCTGTAACTATTAAGTAAAAATATATGTTATAGTAAGAACATATTTAGAATATAATCTACATTATGAGCCAATGAAAACGCCGCATTTTGGCGGTTAATTGAAAATTTAATCATTAACATTTTCTCTTCACAGACTTGACGTCATGCGTTGGCGCTACTTTCTATCGGCCAATCAGAATGCAGAATGTTATATTCTATATTAGTTAGAACATATTTAGTAAATTTTAATGACTCATTGGCTCATAATGTAGGTTATATTCTATATAAGTTTCTGCGATCAATAGTGAAATGAAATATGATCTTTCACAAAACATATGTCTATTATATGCTTCACTTTTTTAATTGAACATGACATATTAATTTTAAAAATCAGGTTCGAATTAGAACGTCATGATCGTGACAGTTATGACGTAATAATTTAGTTGACCCGATATCCTTGTCGGTATGCCCACAGGCCTAAGAAATTATATCACAAAATACAGAGTTTTGAAATTTCCCATCATCCCGTCATTACTATATATAATAGATATATAGTAATGACGGGAAGATGGGGAATTTCAAAACTCTGTATTTTGTGATATAATGTCTTAGGCCTGTGGTATGCCTATAAAGTATCAGTGAACAATAAAACAATATTTAGTTTTCAAGAGCTTGGGACCAGGTGGGCACTATTTTATCAACGCAGGTCGTTTGCATAGCAAAACAATGGACTATATAAGTATAATATCAACGTTCAATCGAAACCGAAACTAGACATTTACCTGTGATCAATAGACATGCATGTGGAACAGCCGACAGTATCATGTTCGGGACAGAAGACATCAATAATCTTTCCACCATGTTTGCTACATCGCTGACTCGGAAGCTGCTTCGTTTGCCCCTGGCTATTCTGAACTTGGTCTAAAACTTTATGTCCTCGCGTAATAGCAAATCTGTTGTGTAGAGTCAAGCATGACACACACAGATTTTCGTTACAATCGGCACAGTGTTTAGTAGCTTTCACATTTCTCCCGTCTCTTTCACATGGAAAACATGGGAAATCGTAAAAATAGTCCGATTCTTTTACAGAATCACTGAGCTCACTTCCGCCCTCCGCCATCATGAGTTGATGTGTAACTGACCTACATGGATATGCGAGGAGTGATTTTTAATCTGATAACGTTCATGTATGTACCCATATCAGTGTAGATTGATACTGGGTAAAATATTGAAATAATTTAAATACACATAGATCTATTTAAAAGGGTATGGAGTCTTATCTATAACGGGATAGTGCTTGTTTTTTTCAAACGCGTTTTCTTCAAATTGAAAAAAAACGCTTTGAAAAAAACCTGCACTACATGTATCCCACTTAGGTTGCCTCTATGTTCTTACTATTTTAAGTCCCTATAAATATGATTTTAAGTCCCTTTGTTCAACATCGTTTCGATCATATACATTCTATCCGGTAACGTTGCTAGTATACCGACCAGTGACCTGGAACTGACAAAGCTGAGCGTCAAGCAAAGGATCTATATTACTCATTAGTACCAGTTTAACGACTTGGGTATGTCGCGGGCAGGGATCGACCTCTCACACTCGAAGCAGACGCTCTACCAGTAGATTGACGAGGAGGATTCTCGCAACTTACACTCACTAATTTACCATTCCTTGCACCAATTGCCAATTTCATGATCTTAAATCTCTTTCAAGCGGGACTCAAACTTACGACATGGAGACATACATGTACATGTCATCCACAAGTCCTGTGGTCATGGTAAAATCCTTTCATTGTTCGTATAGTTAATTGTCCTAAACGCATTATTTGATATTATAACTATTTCATTTGTTAATTTGACTTCATATACTAGTATTTTGTGTTAGCCCCTTCGTGTGTAATATAGACGAAGTGTATTAACTTAATGTCTATAGTAGTATAATTGAATGCTTTGAGGGACTCTAGTTTATGGAACATTGTCATACGGACGTACCTACTTTGTATACTTCCATTTTGTTATATTTGACCATCATATTATATTAAAAAATTAATGTCGTTGTCATGGTTTCATTGTTGTTTGTAACCAAAAACTCCAGAAATCTTAACCTACGAATACCATGTTATTGTACATAGCTGCACAAGGTGTACCCAAACCGCTAAGATACACCCGTGACAATTTCATTTTGAACCCGTTGCCATTTGAATTGATCACGTCAAATGTTAAACGGTTGTTTTGCCTACTTAATTTGACGAACAATATATCAAAACATGTAGGCTATCTGTTCAATAATATTCTAGGTAAATGAAGGAATATAATGCACCTGCTTCGTTTAATCACTTTTCTCCTGTTAACCACCCTTTAAGTGTAGCCAACCAATTTGAATTGACAAACAATAATATGTTTATTGTCAATCAGTATCAAACAATAATATGTTTATTGTCAATCAGTATTACAATTATATGATGGAGTATCATTTGACTGGTAATGAGGATCGGGTAGCTGATGTATTAAATTGGTAATTAATGTCCGATCAACACATGTGTACATCTATATTGGTATCGAAATACATTTCTATTACATCGAATAATGTGTAATTACAGATGAATTTATCAGAATCATTGACTGTATTCATTGTAACAGAGAGCCGGGTTTTTTCAGTAATAACGGACTGTAGATGCGTGTAAGATAATCCCATATTACCAGTAATATCAATCAAATAAGTTTACGCATTCTCATCTGAACTACACAAATAGTAAGTACATTGCCTCTGAAATATGGGGTCCGTTGCCTAATCAAATGGCTACCGCCTTTATTCAGTTTATATTTCAATTAAATACAGAAGGAAAGGATTACCTCCCGTGGAAAGCGCTACCTAGCGCTCGCCCAAGTTAACGGTCTCATCTCATAGTATCTTTAGAAGTTTACCCAACAAAAATGCGCTGTGAGGAATCGCGTGATCCGAATGGTAAGTGGCACTCGAAAAACCAGACGACGGGAAGTTAATTACAATTAGATAAGCAACAATATGCATTTGTATTGACACTTGTAAACCATCAAAATTAATATGGATTTGATTTCAAGAAGGTTTATCTAAAACGCAAACCTATTTCTAAATCCGGTCTGCACACAAAATCATGAATATCATTCACAAGCCGGTTGAGTCTTTCAGGCGGACCAAGGACGACGAATCTTCGGTAAAACTTCTTAAAAAACATTACTTACATTTTTTTGTATTTTTAATGCTCTTCATTTTTTTCTGTCATTTTCAGTTGTTAAGTTAAAAAATCCTCACAAATTAGCCTAAAATAATAAAGTACTTGCAATTTGTACGAACTTAAATATTGCAAAGCATAAAGGCAGAGGTGATCACAATGGTATTCATTCGAACAACTCCTTTAAGCGCTTTGATTTTTGCATCGTATCGTTACCAGCTATGATGGGCGGGTGGCCAGGTGCGTTACGGGCGTGCTGGCCGACATAGGCTGTTTGTATATAATGAATGTAGAGTTAACGCATGCGTTTCCGGGCTATAACATCTGCAGAGTCCCGAGGGACGGTTGGTGCCCAAGCCCGCCAGGGACTCTGCATATGTGGCGACGTCACGAAAACAAACGTAACGTCATACCAGTTATTGTTATGCACGTCAACTTCCGGGATCGGCAAATAAAAAGAAAACATGGATACTGCGGATTTGTTAACATTTATAATTTAAATATTATAGAAAACTTATAAGTACTTATTAGTACTTAGAAATAAAATGGGAATAACTGTTCATATGAAGCTGTACAACCTTTATAGTCGCCGGTGCGGCCCTGAAATGAGCATACGTAAAACTGGACGTTAACAGCGCGTGAATCTTTATGTTTACGCATGGTTTTCGTCCCGATAACGTATGGGCAAAATCACCGTTTTTATGCTATAATAGTCGCCTGTGCGGCCCTGAAATAAGCATACGTAAAACTGGACGTTAACAGCGCGCGAATCTTTATGTTTATGCATGGTTTTCGTCCCGTTAACGTATGGGCAAAATCACCGTTTTTATGCTATAATGTTTGTTTGTTCAATGGTCTTTTATATGGAATGTTGTTGCTGTTAAACAACCATTATACCCATATAGAGCAATCAGCTGGCATCAGATGTTCTAGAATTAATTATCAATCAGTACTGCCGTTCCGCTAGCACCTGGTAATTATCCTCATGTAGAAGACATGGCGATACAAATGCATTGAGTTTCGTTACTTTTATCAATAGCACAACTAGTAAACTACACAGAATGGTAAATGGAGGCTGTGTACGTGCAATCTGTACGTACCTATTACACCAGATTGTATAACTGTAACTATGATTTTACATACGTAGATTTTTTTATATTTATCACGTACTTAAATGAATTAAATAATTACATATCGGCCAGGCAAGGCAACACTCAACAAAACGGCTGATATACACGAAATGCATATTATTAAAAAGAACAGTGTACAAAATTAATGGTTGGCTCTGCATGAAAGTGGCCCCGATTAATATAATGAATATGATGACTTTTGATTTATTGTTTAACTTTGAAAACCAAATGTTGACGGTTTTGGAGCTAAACATTTCATAGTATACCGTATATTAGTGTT
This sequence comes from Spisula solida, assembly GCA_947247005.1. Lineage (NCBI taxonomy): Eukaryota > Metazoa > Mollusca > Bivalvia > Venerida > Mactridae > Spisula > Spisula solida. The sequence continues at coordinate 21,424,789 of OX365950.1, read as the reverse complement.
TAGACCACTGTAAGCCGCACATAGCCAATCGCAGAGCATAATTGCCATCGTCTTAATCCCGTATCCAATACTTTTGAGCTGAATAACCTGTGATTTTGATCCTTTGTTGTTTTGAGTATTAAGTTCAGAATTTAATCCTATTGCTGGGAGAAAATTGCATAATCTGGTAAGAAATACAATGAACAACTACTTAAATTTGCATGAATAACAGTACATGTACAAATTAGGCAGTCACTTGGTCTAAGTCGGATAGACATCTCGTATCACTGGTTATGCGATTAGACACTCGCTGAAGCTTGTCGTTTAAATCTCATAACCAGCGATACTCATTGTCTAACCAATACATACAAGTCAAATAGTTCCTGCGACCAAATGATGTACCGACTTCATTTGACAGAGAATTTGAACGGATCCTCGACCTCCTATCTGCATATTTCAACAGCTGATGTGTATAAAATTCAGCATGAAAATCTCAAAATTGTGAGAAAAAAATAAGCGCGGATAGGCCGGTAGCTTTCAAATTGGGAAAACTATAATTATGCACGATAATTTGACATACGCAATTTATCAACAAATTGTGAAATAATTTCATGTATAACAAACCAGTTTTTAAAACACTTAATTGCATATTATGACTCCCTTGTCATAAGCGTAGGAGCGTCTTCAACATTGGGGGGGAGGGAAACATTGGGGGCGAAATTTGTTTAGATATAGGAGGGTCACATTAAGTGTTAATAGCTTATGGTGAATGTTTGTATATCATTACTAAGGTAAGGCATATCTACTGAGTTGTTTTGCTTGCCAAAGTAGTGAGTAAAGATTAACCGAATCATAAACTAGTATTGCAAGTAGGGGGGTCCGGGGGTAAGCTCCCCCGGGAATTTTATTAAAACAATGGATCAATCTGGTGCATTCTGTGCGTTCTGAGATAAATAATTAGTATTTTACAAGACATGTTTTGTTGCAAGAACCAGCAAAATTAAGTCCTTATTTTGTAAATATTTTTACTAATTATTGCACAGATGCCAAAATTCTGAGAGTTAAGGGGTTTAATAAGGGATAATTTAACATAGAAATGATAAAGTTTTAAAACAACATAGGAGCTTGGGGCAAACTTTAATCTTACAATGTGTTTCTATAGTTCGTGTAGCTCTTTCAACAGCTACATGATAACATATTTCATAGATTAAAATCATTTGGCAAGCGAAGCGAGCACGAAACTTCTCATTTTATACTTTTTGACCAAGAATTGAAGGTACATTAACTATAACAAGACTATTTAAGACGGAAAATAATGAAAAGTGTCTGAATTATTGGGGGGGGGGGCAAACGATATGTTGCCCCCCACTTGTCCTAACATTGGAGGGGGGCCTGCCCCCCTGGCCCCCTTCTCCTAGGCCCATGTTGTTCCATATAATATTTATATGCTTATAAATAAAACCTCCTATCATTTCATTAATAGGTATTATCATGAGACATGTTTTCAGTGTTCAACAATATTAAAGATCATAAACCAATTCCGATAATTCCATGACAATTGACTGGGAAGCGCTGTGCTTATGCAGCTGCAGTCACCTGCTGTTTAGATCCATTGTCTCAATATTGCCAAGCGCTCACTGAAATTTCGGACAGTTCTGATTTCTTCGGTAAATAAACTATTTCAATGCGACAAAGATCGATGTTATCCGCATGGAATAATGGAATTAGTCTGGCTCACGACATTCTTACAAAATGCATCTTTTTTTGGATTTTTTTTTTTAAAATCGTAAACCATCGAGAACAGGTCACGTGCCCCTCCATGGACTTTTTACTTTATGCTATCCAATATACCTGCTCGCTTAAGGCTCGCAGGTAATCAAGTATCACGGCGGTGTTATGTATCATGACATCTCAATTTCCTATGATTTGCTGTAATCATCTACGGGCAAAGTATGTGCACAGTCACTATGATGCTTATTGTAGAGGAATACCAATTTCGACTGAAATAACATAAATTCGCACCAAGTCATTAAGAATTACAAGCAATACATTAGTCCCCTACCGGTTTGACGCCATAACCATTTAAATAAGTTTCAATGTTTCTGTTACCATGGCAACCACAATTTTTGCCAGAATAAAACATATTTAGACGTACATAAACCCCTTATTGCTTCCTATCCACATACCTAGTTTCATAAACGTAGCTTGGAAACTGTTAACTGGAGTTATGTCACAGTCCAGATTTTTGACGGACGGATGGACATTCTCACTGACTTAACATTGTGGGTTTTTCTTTTGTTCACCCTTTTGTTTGTAAAACCCCAAAAGCAACATTTTGCATCCCGTAAGCAACGGAATGAATATAATATAATTATGTTATAGTTAGAACATATTAAGTAAATTTTAATGATTAAAAAGGGCGGAGCGAGCGAAGCGAAGCGAGAGCTTTTTAGTCATTAAAATTTACTTAATATGTTCTAACTAACTTAGAATATAACATTCTGCATTCTGATTGGCCGATAGAAAGTAGCGCCAACGCATGACGTCAAGTCTGTGAAGAGAAAATTTTAATGATTAAATTTTCAGTTAACCGCCAAAATGCGGCGTTTTCATTGGCTCATAATGTAGGTTATATTCTAAAGACTATTGTTACACACCCCACGACTACAAGTGGATGAGTACGGACTGCCTATGGACGGAGGGCACACCTATAGTTGAAATCGGTAAAAACGTACATAACCGAGCTTATTGCGCGCCATAATAATCTTTCCTATATTGTAACACGATTTGCTGACAACACACACTCCCCGATTCGTTTGGAATCCTCGCAGGTAACTCAGAAATATAAGAGAATGTAGAAATGGCACCAGGAACGCCCATTAGTTTCTCCAATCAAAATATAACATTCATCATCATTTTGTCATATGAAAATCTTCAATAATTCACCCTAACACATAAACATAGCAAGTGTCGTTGTTTTGAAGCCACACAGCGTTATAGAGATTCTGCGAAGAACTTGTAATTGAAACGAACGACCATTTTGTTTTGCCGTGCGTGGATTGTTTGCAGTACTTAGTAAAAGGTTAGTGATGTCTAGTTATTTACATTATCTATAACTTATATAACTTTTATAACGGTTTCGTACATTTAGGTGAGAAATATAACAATGACAGGCATGTAAAGATTATTTATATTCCATAATTGACGTGTCTGGTCTGGTCTTTTCCTAGTATGCAGTATTTCAGTTATTGCACTCCTCACACCATAACTAGGATGCCATAAATGCAACAACTGTAACAGTATTAGTAGCCCCCGTGGGTCCCGGTGTATAATTTGGACCTCTGTCTGACTCCGTTACACGTAAAATGTGACTGAAGGGGGGAGTATGCTGATTGGGTCTAGTTCCTGGTATTATATTTTGAGCTAGACGAAAGCAAGCTTTTGAGCTGCAGTCACTAGCATGTGAACCTGTTTGTCACTCGGGAGAGAAGTTGCCCCTAAGGTTCCTACTTGTCATTTCTGGGCATGGACGCCAGAACAATACGTTACACTGGGATGGCGTAAAAGGTAAAAGGCGTTTCTTCTTTTCATATTAAATTGTATCCAATTTCTTCACATATCCATTTTATACATGTGTTTCCCGAAAAAAACTATAAAAACGCATCTTACCATTATTTTGTCTGTGAATAAAACATGGGCAGGAGTTCGGATGCGGAAAAATTAAATCACGAGTGCGTTTTCCGCATCCGAACGAGTGCCCGTGTTGTATTCACCGACAAAATACGCGAACAGATTTTTATTTCGATTCTAAACACGATAAAATCCCGCACTATTTAACTGCACGCATTCCATTTTCACCCATTTGACATAAGTCCACGCTGAAATTGAGTGGCTTATTAGCTGGTACAATTATCTCCCTCGTTAATGAAAACGACCTTCGTAATTTTCTGAAGGAAATAACACATTTTAAACATTGAAACAATTTTAATAACACGAGTAGGGTAGTGTATCTATTTCATGAAATGAAAAATATAAATGAATTGATTATCAGAAGTTTTTATGAATCTTAATTTCGAGAGTTTATTGGAGTTTCTAAAAATAGATGCGTCGTAGCTGTAACATTGGATACTCGTGCAACACGCTGTCGGAGTCGGGTCCGTTAAAGTTTTTACTATAAAGTTTACGTTCATTCATTCATAAAAAGGTCACGTGATACGGGGCGTAAATAGTAACAGCCAATTTGATACCATGTTTTATTGCGGTAATAATACATGACATTGTCTGCTCTATGTTTAATGAATTAATCCGCAGATCGTGTTATAATGCGAGCAAAATGACCCTAGCTGCCGATGCGCCATCAATTAAAGAAATATAATATTGGTTTCTATGGTTGATTTTCATTCTTTAATACATCACTTTAATAAACAAACCCCAGTATACTATGTGGTTAAATGATTATTAAATCAATTAATTGCGCTTACAAATATTGCGTGATGAACTTTTATCTTGGTGTATAATTATTATATACATTTATTTGTTACCATAACAACCACAATCACCGCCATAAAATGTTTCATGTTATGCATTGTTTTATATAATTGTTACAATTTCATGACACTTTATTTGAATGTCGGCGCTTTAGTAACTTCTAACTAATCCACATGAGTACGACTTTATAAAAAAGGCGCTGACAATGACCAATGCAACTGCAAAATCACGACATCCCACACCGAAAATATGCCGACTTAGTCTGTCAAACTAAACATTGTGCTTAAATTGCCTTTGAAACATTACTGTTATTTTTCTTTTAAATTTACAAATTCAGCATAAATCTATCTCCCAAAGTTAACATGTACAACTACTAGTCGGACAACGAGGCGTGTCCGTTTTTGTGTTTGGTTATTTGTGTGGGGAGTCCTCGAATTTTACGAGTGATCCTCGTATGTGTACACTTTATATCGCTTGCTTAGAATGAGAAGATCATAAGTACAAAATCGATATTTGAGAAAACAAGAAAACCCTGTCTGAAAAATCCTCTGTACCTAAGGAAAACCAAGCCTTTTAAACTTCGGTTTGGTCAACATGACCAATTCCGATTTTCATGTAAATAGGCTCATAACAATTCAATTCAATTCAAATATTTATTGTACAAATGGCCTCCGGCCCATATACAAGATATATACACAGAACATACAAAACTATACAATGGTCAAATAACATAATATTATAATAGTTTTCGTTTTTCAAAGGCATGATACAAATACATAGACACATTCCTTATTATTGTATGGTTTTTAGCAGCTAGTAGAATGTTAAACTTAGACAGATTAGGATATTTACAAAATTTATCAGGTATGTATTTAATTCTTATTTCAGCGTAAAATGGACAGATAAGTAGAAAATGAAATTCGTCTTCTATAGTATTTTGACAGTATTTACAATAACGTTGATTTCGCGGTACTCCCTGATGCCTGCCAACTTCTATCATCAGGTTATGAGAAGAAGATCTAAATTTGACTAAACATCGACGATATTTCATTATGTCAATACAATTTACATACGTTTCAATGCAGAAATCAGTTTTAAAGTTGGTATAAAAAGTCGAACGTTTGCCGTTGTTGTTACACTGATCAGTCCACGTTTGGAGATACTGGTCTCTTAAACGTTGAGTATATGTCTTAATAAATAAAGTTTTGTCAGGTACACACTGTTCCTCCCAAACAAACCCAAAGCCATTTTCATATAAATGTTGGCGTATATGTGTTACCCAGTTAGTGTTACCAAAGTTATCATACATTTTTAGCATTTCATAACAAAGTTTTATATATCTATCTTGATTACTTTCAAGTATTCTTAGCCAGTATTTTATACAACGTATAGAAGCAGTTATTCGCAAAGGGTAACGACCTAAGTCGCCCATAATTGCATCATTACAAGCAAATTTTGAAACATTAAGAAAGCGTTTACAAGCGTAAGTATGTATGTTTTCAATTGTGATCATATTTTGTATTCCCCACAATTCGCAACCATATAGTAATATTGGACTGATTTTTGTATCGAAAATCTTAAAGAAAATTTTAGAGGTCAAATTCGGAAGTTTCAATAAGTCTTTTAGTAGTATATTCAGAACTTTCTTGGCTTTTAACGCATTTTGTTCGGCCATTTTAAAAGATGACAATGATCTACTGAAGTAAATTCCAACATACGAAAAACCAGATACACTGCCTATTTGAGTTCCGTTATAATACCATTTTTCTTTCTTTGACAGCGCTCCACCATTTTTGAATACAAGCACTTTAGTTTTGTTTTTATTAACTATGAGTTTATTTTCTTCACAGAAGGTACTAAGTGAATTTAACTGTCTTTGTAGACCTACTACTGTGTCCGACATTAAAGCAACATCATCAGCGAACATTAATAAAAATATTTCAATAAAAGAAGGATTTAATTGAATACCATGTACTTGTGATTGGGAAATTGCAGCGTCCAAATCATTTATAAACAGTGAAAATAGAACTGGGCTTAGGTTACAACCTTGTCTTAAACCTATGAAGCTACTGAAATTTTCTGTTTGACCGGTTTTACTCTTAACAGATAATTTTACCGTTTTATAAATAGCTTCAATTGCATTTAGTAACCTTCCTTTTATATTATTATGACTTAGTTTTTGGAATAGTTTGTTTCTATTTACCGAATCAAAAGCTTTTTGAAAATCGACAAATGCGACATATAATTTTCTCCCTTTCATGTTCAAATATTTACGGGCTATTGACTGTAAAACAAACGCATTGTCAATTGTACTGTAGCCCTGTCTGAAGCCTGCTTGTGACTCAGAAATTTTGTCAAATAATTCAGTAAACATAGTAATTCTTTTATTCAACCTTTCCGTTACAACGATATTTTTTGGGGGGGGCTAGGAGAAATTCATATGGACCCTATAATCCGTCCCTGAGACATTATAGCATACTTGCAGCACTGATAAAAACTCGATACATCCGGATGCTATACACCTGACCGAAAGCGAAATGAGGCAAAATTGTCAACATTTCGACTAATGGTCACCGGAAATGACGATGTGACCCCTTTGTCTAGTCTTATATTCCTTCTATAGAAAGAAACCTTTTTTGGCGCTAAATATTAATGCAATTCCACAAGGTTCGTACTGCAATGGTGGCTATGATCAGTAATTTCAGTTTTGGAAATCCTACGTTTAAAGCCCTCTTTAAAGGGGGCCAGCGGGCCCAAGAACATGTGCACGACCTTGGGCACGTAACGTCCTTTAGTCTGGGATGCATGTGTACCCATGACAGCAAGATTCCCGAATTTGGGCATTTAGGCCGTAAAGTACGGAAGGCCGAAATGGCCATCCCGGCCAGTGTGAATTAGTTCGATATGGTAGCGGAAAGGTTATACATAGTTCAAGAGAAGCACGTTTAGGTGGTAATTTGAGTCTGAAATGCATTTTCCGATATATTAGCGCTATTTTGTGGATAAAATGTGCAAAACAGGAAAATTTAGTTTTTTACTCATATAAAGGGCTTTGTGAAGCAGATTTCAAATATGCATGAATATTATAAGGTCGTAAGTAGCACTTACAACCTTCTTATTTTAAGCCAGCGATTTATAAAATTATGTTTGTGTTTCAGGAATTGTATACGTACATCACGGCGAAAAGCTACCAACAAAATGGCTTTGAATAATTCATTTACCTCGGAACAAAGAAACGAGTCATTCTATGATGGTGATTTCAATGAATCTTTTACACAAGAACAATTCAACGAATCATTTTACATGTATTATGGTAATTTTAGCATGTATATTACACGCTCAGTACCCTTGTACATTGACGTTGTGGAAATAGGTTTCGCCATTCTTGGTATGATTTGTAACGTTATGACGTGTTGGGCATTTACACACAAAGATGTAAAGTGGAACGCTCGCTTGAAACTGATTTTCAGCCTCTGTGTCACCGACTTTCTCATTGCAGAGTCACACTTTGTTCAACATGTTTTCGGCATCAGCGCGTCGATTTACGACACGTTGATTAACTATATACATGATTTCTCTTACGTTAATATTCTGCCTTTCGTGCAAAATTCGATTTATAACTACGCTCAAACTGTTCAGCAAATTATCATGTTGTCTTTAGCTGTCGACCTTCTGATTGCGGTGAAGAACCCTCTCCACTATACCCGTGTGATGTCGACACGGCGCGGGACCGTCTTGGTCGCATGCACGTGGTCAATTACTTTTGCACTTACGGTTTTTGTCGAGGTATCATCGGTCAGATCAATCGCCACTCTTGTGTTTTTGTTTGGGATTCCAATGATAGTCTTTGTTGCCCTTGGAACAAGTTATTTTATAGTATTTCTTGAGATACGCAATCATAGGGACCGGTCAACACGAATGTTAAACATAAGGAAATCCGCTATAACATTAAGCCTGATTACTATAACATACGTACTGTGCATGATGCCGGTGACTTGGATAATGTGCCTGTTTTACTTTAGCAGGGTACCATTTACTACAATAGCATTTTCGTATCAAATATTAAAATGTTTGTTTGTCGTGAATACTGTATGCGATCCACTGATTTATGCATGGAGACTACCGAACTTAAAACCTGTCACTGACCAAGCCTTTCAAAGATGTTCGTGCCGTCGTAGAAATGAGCAAGCAGAAATGAGCAGAAATGAGCAGAGCACTTCGAAGGTTGTATCCACAACCAATGCGTCTATGTCGACGCATGTGCAGACTAACGAGTGAACAAATTATGTTTCTGATCATTAACAAAGGAAGAACAATGTTCATATTAGTAAAGGGAAAGCTTTATGAAACTGAATGGACAATTCGTAGACCGGGTCAAGTACGACCGTCTGAAGATGGATCCCGATAACAAACGCATTTGTTGCAGTCTCTTCGATGGAAGATTGGGCAAAACATTCGCAAAAATATAATAAGTTCAAACTTAGTATACATGTGTGGACACAGTATTATGTTAGACATTAAAAAAAATAAAATACTAATAATTGATCACCGAACTTGTTTAGGAGTAATCTGCCCTTGCAACCAGTATTTTTCACTCTAAATTCGTGTAGTCATTGACGGTGGCCTATGATTATGTTAACTAACGTGCTACACTGGACATTGTTAATTGATAGTCTGTTTCTTTATTATATGATATTCTTCTAATATATTTCGATGTTTTAATTATGTCATCATAAGATAGTCTGTTGACATGACAAAAATGTATTGTTTTGATTTTTTTATATAGATCTATGTATATTATGTTTTTTTTAGTTTGTCTGTAGTGATTAGATAGTGATGTAAAATAAACAAGTATTTGGTTAGTGACGTTGTGTTAAATTAAAATTAGATCCTGCTCCTCTTTTCCGCTTTCCGTTTCAACAATCGCATCCAGTTTTTACTGCCTGAAACTACGTTTCTTCCAATAGACGGCACCACCTTAGCGAAAGTAACCCGGTCAGCCAACCATTGCGTAACTTTCGCCGATGCAGAGGAAGCATGTACACCGGTCATGCAAAATAGTTCACCAATTGCAGCATATATACTACCGAGCTACGTCTAATTTCTAAATGTAGAGGAAAGTTGGATATCCCAATCAATATAAACGCATTTCCCTGAGTATTTTGTTTGGTATTTACAAAACAATTACCAATAATTATAACTGTCTTCGTACTTTTTTGTCTGCATCATCTGGCACGAAATCATATAGTGTGATACTTACCCAGTATTTCTAATTATATCGAGACCATGGTTCCATTACATAATGATCAGTCTAGCAACTCTACGACAATGGGTACGCGGATAAACAATAACACCGAGTACCTCTCTACATTAACTGTTACATATAGTTGGTAAAGTTAGATTAATTAGACGGTAGTATCCGATATTACACGTGTCTGAAATATTTGGACTAATAAATTTAAACATACGCCGGAATTAATTCGATCAGCATCCTATCTGCAGAAAAAACACATTCTAAAAAATACTAGTAAATTATCTGGCCGCAGAAAAATAATTAACTTTAACTTCGTCTGCATGCATTCATTCCAATCGTGAAAACTCGGCCATTTACGTTTGTCTTCGGTAAATATTGCAAAGCATAAAGGCAGAGGTGATCACAATGGTATTCATTCGAACAACTCCTTTAAGCACTTTGATTTTTGCATCGTATCGTTACCAGCTGTGATGGACGGGTGGCCGGGTGCGTTACGGGCGCGCTGGCCGCCATAGGCTATTTGTATGTAATGAATGTTTGTTTGTTCAATTATTTTTATATGGAATGTTGTTGCTGTTCAACAACCATTATACCCATACATAGCAATCAGCTGGCATCAGATGTTCTAGAATAATTATCAATCAGTACTTATTTTGCCGTTCCGCTAGCACCTGGTTATTATCCTCATGTAGAAGACATGGCGATATGAATGCATCGAGTTTCATTACTTTTATCAATAGCACAACTAGTAAACTACGCAGAATGGTAAATGAAGGCTGTGTACGTGCAATCTGTACGTACCTATTACACCAGATTGTATTACTGTAACTATGATTTACATACGTAGATTTTTTTTATATTTATGACGTACTTAAATGAATTAAATAATTACATATCGGACAGGCAAGGCAACACTCAACAAAACGGCTATTATACACGAAATGCATAAAAAGAACAGTGTACAACTTGATACCTCTGCATGAAAGTGGTCCCGGTGAATATAATGACTTTTGATTGATTGTGTAACTTTGAAAATACAATTGTTGACGGTTGTGGAGCTAAACGTTTCGTAGAATACCGTATACTTGTATATTAAGTATCATGACAGTGTTAAGTATAATGATATCCCAATTTCCTGTCATTTTCTGTACTCTGTATGAGTGTAATCATCTACGGGGCAAATATGTGCACTGTCACTATGATGCGGGGCAAATATGTGCCAAGTCACTATGATGCGGGGCAAGTATGTGCACTGTCACTATGATGCGGGGCAAATATGTGCCCAGTCACTATGATGCGGGGTAAATATGTGCACTGTCACTATGATGCGGGGCAAATATGTGCACTGTCACTATGATGCGTGGCAAATATGTGCTCTGTCACTATGATGCGGGGCAAATATGTGCACTGTCACTATGATGCGGGGCAAATATGTGCACAGTCACTATGATGCGGGGTAAATATGTGCACTGTCACTATGATGCGGGGCAAATATGTGCACAGTCACTATGATGCTTATTGTAGAGGAATACAAATTTCGACTGAAATAACATGAATACGTACTAAGTCATTAAGAATTACAAGCAATACATAAGTCTCCTACCGGTTTGAAGCCATATCCATTTAAATAATTTTCAATGTATCTGTTACCATGGCACCACAAATTTTGTCAGAATAAAAATATTTAGACGTACATAAACCCCTTATTTCTCCCTATCCACATACCAAGTTTCATAAACCTAGCTTGGAAACTGTTAACTGGAGTTCTGTCAGAGTCCAGATTTTTGACGGACGGACGGACATTCTCACTGACTTGACATTGTGGGGTTTTCTGTTGTTCACCCTTTTGTTTGTAAAACCCCATAAGCAACATTTTGCATCCTGTAAGCAACGGAATGAATAGAATCAAAATATAGCCTATTGTTCCACACCCCACAAATACAAGTGGGTGAGTACGGACGGACGGACGAACGTTCTCACTGACTTGACATTGTGGGTTTTTCTTTTGTTCATCCTTTTGTTTGTAAAACCCCATAAGCAACATTTTGCACCCCGTAAGCAACGGAATGAAAATAATCTAAATATAGCCTATTGTGCCACATCCCACAACTACAAGTGGGTGAGCACGGACAGGCAGACGGACGGAGGGCAAACCTACAGTTATAAACCGGAAGGGGACTAAAAACCGAGCTTACTGCGCACAATAATCATATTTCCAATATTGTAACACGATTTGCTGACAACACACACTCCCCGATTCGTTTGGAATCCTCGCAGGTAACTCAGAAATATAAGAGAATGTAGAAATGGCACCAGGAACGCCCATTAGTTTCTCCAATCAAAATATAACATTCAACCACATTTTGTCATATGAAAATCTTCAATAATTCACCATAACACATAAATATAGCAAGTGTCGTTGTTTTGAAGCCACACAGCGTTAAAGAGCTTCTGTGAAGAACTTGTAATTGAAACGAACGACCATTTTGTTTTGCAGTGCGTGGATTGTTTGCAGTACTTAGTAAAAGGTTAGTGATGTCTAGTTATTTACTTTGCACTTAAAACTTGGCCAAAGAAGTTCCATTGATTTTGCAATTCAGAGACATTAATTTATCTATAACTTCTATAACTTTTATGACGGTTTCGTATATTTGAGTGAGAAATGTAACAATGACAGGCATGTAAAGATTATTTATATTCCATAATTGACGTGTCTGGTCTGGTCTTTTCCTATGCAGTATTTCAGTTATTGCACTCCTTCACACCGTAACTAGGATGCCATAAATGCAACAACTGTTACAGTATTAGTAGCCCCCGTGGGTCCCGGTGTATAATTTGGACCTCTGTCTGACTCCGTTACACGTAAAATGTGGGGAGTATGCTGATTGGGTATAGTTCCTGATAATAATTTTGAGCTAAATGAAAGCAAGCTTTTGAGCTGCAGTCACTCGCATGTGAACCTGTTTGTCACTCGGGAGAGAAGTTTCTACTCAGGTTCCTACTTGTTACATCTGGTCATGGACGCCAGAACAATACGTTACACTTGGATGGCGTATAAGGTGTCCGCATGGGACAAGAAGACGTTTCTTCTTTTCGTATTAAATTGTATCCAAATTCTTCATATATCTATTTTATACGAAGGGTGATCCAGAATTACGTGGACTTTTGCTCTAATTCAAAAACCGTTTTACTTACATTTACAAATCTATGCACACTCTAATAGTAATACCTTCTGCACAAGTATACAAAATTTCATGTTGATATGATAATAAATAACGTAAATACAGCGTCTGTAAGAGGGTATGGTTATGAATTGCGGGGCAGCTAAAAAATTACGTACGACGTCGCCTTCACGCCTATCATTTAATGATGCTTTTCAGCACAATTAACTGTTCTTTATTTTCCCCAACCCATATATGCTCTTATTGTATGCATATCTAATCGTCTTGTCAATATGTACCTAACTGTACCGTTACCAGCCCCGCAAGATGATATTTTCCCACTAATGTCACGAATGGTTGATTCTGACCATTGTAAGCACCGATCCAGTCAACGTCGGGTTTTTACCTTTACCCGCATGGCCTTCACATCATCCAGGCATCCTTTAAAACGTTTATGTCATTTAAAAACAAGTGGCTGTGATACAATATGTCTAATACTTGATTTCTCTAACATTTCTTTCGCCTGTGTTGGGGTTTTTCCTAGCCGTACAAAGAATTATATGGTTATGCGAGTGCAAATGAAATTTTGTGACGTCAATATTGACGTTAATTATGATATGACAACAGTTAAATATATATTCATAATATGACGAATACACCGAATTTTACTTTGAAATTTCACTCAGTTGTCGATACGAGATTAGACAACATGATACCATATTTCTAAACTTCTACATGAAGAAACACTGTAACAATCAGCAATAACGTAACACGTTTTACTGAATAAATCGGTGTTGATCCGCGAAAGCATTCATGTGTTACCATGGTAGCGTATAATTGTTGATGCAAAGAATTGTTTTCAGATATGTGTTGTGTTTCATGTAAATAATAGATAAAAGTCGCTTGTGTGTAACTTTCATACCGATCTGACCTAAAATAAACTTTCTAGAGCAAAAGTCCATGTAATTTTGGATCACCCCTCGTACATATATTTCCCCGTAAAACTATCAATACGCATCTAATCATTTGTAACTGCGAGCTAAATGACTCTAGCTGACGATGCGGCATCAAATAAAGAAATATAAGATTGGTTTCTATGGTTGATTTTCATTCTTTAATAAATCACTTTCATTAACAAACCCCAGTAGACTATGTTATAAAATGATTATTAAAGCAAATAATTGCGCTTACAAATATTGCGTGATGGACTTTTATCTTGGTGTATATATATTTGTTACCATAGCAACCACAATCACCGCCATCAAATGTTTCATGTTATGCATTGTTTTATATAATTGATAGAATTTCATGACACTTTATTTGAATGTCGGTGTTTTAAGAACTTCTAACTAATCCACATGAGTACGACTTTATAATAAAAAGGCGCAGACAATGACCAATCCAACTACAAAATCACAACATCCCACACCGAAAGTATGTCACCTCAGTCTGTGAAACTAGACCTTGTGATAAAAATGCCTTTTAAACGTAACGGTTATTTTTGTTTTAAATTTACAAATTAAGCATAAATCTATCCCCTTAAGTTTACATGTACAATTATAGTCGGACTTCTAGGCGTGTCCATTTTTCACCTATGTCGTAATGGGTTACATTGAATGATGTTAAAACCGTCAACGAGCAACGAGCATTTTGATCTTTGGTTCGGCTGTTTCTGACGAGTTCTGCCTTCCCTGACTGATTTATAATTACACAAATGTACCTGCGATCCGTCTGCCACATGTCTATTGGAGTGCTTGAAGTGATTTGGCTATGGATGAGTACACGTGGCCAAGCATCAATGCACGATTGGCTTATGTCTCAGTCTGTTATATTTAAGTTTAAGTTTGTATTCAATGTTTGGCTATTTGTGTGGGCAGTCCTCGAATATTACGAGTGATCCAAGTATGTGTACACTTTATATCGCTGGCTTAGAATAGTGTAGAATGAGAAGGTCGTAAGTACAAAATCGATATTTGTGAAAACAAGAAAATTTTGTCTGAAAAATCCTAGGTTATATTCTAAAGAAAATAAAAAAAATCTTTTTGGCGCTAAATGTTAATGCCATTCCACAGGGATTCGTTCCGCAATGGTGGATATGATCAGTAATTTCAGTTTTGGAAAACCTACTTTATAGAGGGCCAGCGGGCCCAAGAACATATGCACGACATTGGGCCCGTAACGTCCTTTAGTCTGGGATGCATGTGTACCCATGACAGCAAGATTTCCTAATTTGGGCATTTAGATCGTAAAGAACGGAAGACCGAAATGGCCATCCCGGCCAGTCTGAATTAGTTCGCTATGGTAGCGGAAAGGATATACATAGTTTAAGAGAAGCACGCTGTAGTGGTAATTTGGGTCTGAAATACATTTTTCGATATATTGGCGCTATTATTTTGATAAAATGTGCAAAAAAAGGAAAATTTAGTTTTTTACTCATATAAAACGCTTTGTAAAGCAGATTTCAAATATGCATGGATATAATAAGGTCGTAAGTAGCACTTACAACCTTCTTTTTTTAAGCCAGCGTTTTATAAAATTATGTTTGTGTTTTCAGGAATTGTATACAGTTTATTACGTACATCACGATGAAAAGTTATCAACAAAATGGCTTTGAATAATTCATTTACCTCGGAACAAAGAAACGAGTCATTCTATGATGGTGATTTCAATGAATCTTTTACACAAGAACAATTCAACGAATCATTTTACATGTATTATGGTAATTTTAGCATGTATATTACACGCTCAGTACCCTTGTACATTGACGTTGTGGAAATAGGTTTCGCCATTCTTGGTATGATTTGTAACGTTATGACATGTTGTGTATTTACACACAAAGATGTAAAGTGGAACGCTCGCTTGAAACTGATTTTCAGCCTCTGTGTTTCAGCCTCTGTGTCACCGACTTCCTCATTGCAGAGTCACACTTTGTTCAACATGTTTTCGGCATCAACACGTCGATTTACGACATGTTGATTAACGGTATATATGATTTCTCTAACGTTGCTATTCTGCCTTTCGTGCAAAATTCGATTTATAACTACGCTCAAACTGTTCAGCAAATTATCATGTTGTCTTTAGCTGTCGACCTTCTGATTGCCGTGAAAAATCCACTTCACTATACCCGTGTGATGTCGACACGGCGCGGGACCGTCTTGGTCACATGCACGTGGTCAATTACTTTTGCACTTACGGTATTTTTCGAGGTATCATCGGTCAGATCATTCGCCACTCTTGTGTTTTTGTTTGGAATTCCAATGATAGTCTTTGTTGCCCTTGGAACAAGTTATTTTATAGTATTTCTTGAGATACGCAGTCATAGGGACCGGTCAACACGAATGTTAAACATAAGGAAATCCGCTATAACATTGAGCCTGATTTCTATTACATACGTATTGTGCATGATGCCGGTGACTTGGATAATGTGTCTGTTTTACTTTAGCAGTGTACCATTTACTACAATAGCATTTTCGTATCAAATATTAAAATGTTTGTTTGTCATGAATACTGTATGCGATCCACTGATTTATGCATGGAGACTACCGAACTTGAAACCTGTCACTGACCAAGCCTTTCAAAGATGTTCGTGCCGTCGTAGAAATGAGCAGAAATGAGCAGAGTTCTTCAAGGTTGAATCCACAACCAATGCGTCCATGTTGACGCATGTGTGGACTTGGGAGTGTACAGATATTGTTTCTGACCATTAACAAAGGAAGAAGAGAACATTGTTCATGTTAGTAAGGGGAAAGCTTTATGAAACTGAATGGACCATTCGTAGACTGAGTCAAGTACGACCGTCTAAAGACGGATCCCGATAACAAACGCATTCGTTGCAGTCTCTTCTATGAAAGATTGGACAAAAACTTATCTATATGATTTGTTTAAACTAAGTATACATGTATGGACACAGTATTATGTTAGACATTAAAAAAATAAAATAATAATAATTGATCACCGAACTTGTTTAGGAGTAATCTGCCCTTGAAACCAGTATTTTTCACTCTAAATTCGTGTACTCAATGACAGAAAATAGTATCTGGCATTGACAAGCACGGTGCCTATGATTGTGTTATTCGCTTTCCGTTTCAACAATCGCATCCAGTTTTTACTGCCTGAAACTACGTGTCTTCTTACGCCACCAATAGACGGCGCCACCTTAGCGAAAGTAACTCTGTCAGCCAGCCATTGCGTAACTTTCGCCGATGTAGAGGAAGCATGTACACCGGTCATGCAAAATAGTTAATCAATTTCAGTATATATACTATAGAGCTACGTCCAATTTCTAAATGTAGAGGAAAGTTGGATATCCCAATCAATAAAAACGCATTTCCCTGAGTATTTTTTTGGCATTTACAAGGCAATTACCAATAATTAGAACTGTCTTGGTACTTTTTTGTCTGCATCATCTGCCACTCTGCCACGTAATCATATAGTGTGATACTGACCCAGTATTTCTAATTATATCGAGACCATGGTTCCATTACATAATGACCAGTCTAGCAACTCTGCGACAAGCGGTACGCGGATAAACCATAACACCGAGTACCTCTCTATATAAACTGTTACATATAGTTGGTAAAGTTAGATTAATTGGACGGTAGTATCCGATATTACACGTGTCTGAAATATTTGGACTAATAAATTTTAACATACGGCGGAATTAATTCGATCAGCATCCTAACTGCAGATAAAACACATTCTAAAAAATACTAGTAAATTATCTGGCCGCAGAAAAATAATTAACTTGTACTTCCTCTGCATGCATTCATTCCAACCGTGAAAACTCGGCCATTTTCGTTTGTCTTCGGTAAATATTGCAAAGCATAAAGGCAGAGGTGATCACAATAGTATTCATTCGAACAACTCCTTTAAGCGCTTTGATTTTTGCATCGTATCGTTACCAGCTGTGATGGGCGGGTGGCTGGGTGCGTTACGGGCTTGCTGGTCGTCATAGGCTGTTGGTTTGTAATTGTTTTTTATATGGAATGTTGTTGTTGTTGTTAAAGAACCATTCTACCACGATCCGCGGATTAATCCGTATAAACATAGTGCAAACAAGAGCATGTATTATTACCCCCATAAAACATACCTCTCAAATTGGCTGTTACTATTTACGCCCCGTATCACGTGACATATTTATGAATGAAAGAACGTAAACTTTATAGTAATAACTTCTACGAGTCGCGATGGCAAGGCAAGTCGAACGAGAATCCAGTATTACAGCTATGACTCATCTATTTTTAGAAAATCCAATATACCATAATATAGATACCATACACTCGTGATATTAAAATTGTTTCCATGTTTAAAATGTGTTATTTCCTTCAGAAAATTACGTAGGTCGTTTTCATTAACGAGGGAGGTAATTGTACCAGCTAATAAGCCACTCAATTTCAGCGTGGAATTATGTTCAATGTCAAATGGGTGAAAATGGAATGCGCGCAGTTAAATAGTGCGGGATATTATCGTATTTAGAATCGAAATAAAAACTCTGTTCTTGTATTTTGTCGGTGAATAAAACACGGACAGGAGTGCGTGGCACGAGTGATTTAATTTTCCGCATCCGAACGAGTGCGCACTCGTGATTTAATTTTTCCGCATCCGAAAACTCCTGCCCGTGTTTTATTCACTGACAATATACGCGAACAGATTTTTATTTCTTAATTATACCCATATACTGCAATCAGCTGGCATCAGATGTTATAGAATTAATTATCAATCAGTATTTAATTTGCCGTTCCGCTATCACCTGGTAATTCTCCACATGTAGAAGACATGACGATACGAATGCATCGAGTTTCATTACTTTTATCAATAGCACAACTAGTAAACTACGCAGAATGGTAAATGGAGGCTGCCTTGCATAATGAAGCCTGTGTTAACAGACCACATGTGAACAAAGGACAATATTAAACCTGTCTGCAAATACTACTCAATCATTCTCTAGTCAAACTTTTTAAATTTTGACGATATTTCCGAACAGTGTTTTCCCACCAACTAGAGATGATATTAAGTAATTGATAACCCAGAGCACATCGTACAACCCGCTGTGTGAAAGGCAGTTCTGTATGTTGAAGGCAGAGACACACACGTTTTACGCCACTAGAGTGGGGTAAGTATTTGTTATTTTATATGTGTTTTGCGTTGCTTTTGAAAGTGATCACTTGCATATATCGTTCACGCGATGAATGAACAATAAGTATATACAATGTATATGCCCACAAATGCCATATTATTCGAGTAAACAGGGTTTAGGTATGCGATGTTTGCCAAAAGTTCGAAACTTTCGCCTTTGACTTTGAATTCTTAACTTAATTCGTGGTTTGGAACAATTCTAAAACATTGAATACAAACTTCAATCCTTCCTCAATATATCTGTCGTTTCCGTTTTGGAAAATGTGCATTTTCTGTGAAGATACAGAGGTTTAAAGATATACCTGGCCTATCTGAGATAAAATATCTAACACCTGGATTATTGCTACATTTGATTAAACTACTTATCATTAGATCCGTGACAAAGTTTCATTGAGAAATACACTGGCGTTCTTATAATAAACGAGTCTTTTACGAAGTCACTCAGCCGCCCACGGCATTTACCGATCGTTAATTTATGCATACCGGAAGTTCACGAAAGGTCAACATATGTCAACCAAAAATGGCTGAAACGAACTCCGCTAAATTGGATGGCGAGCCTGACTTGGATTTGGTAAGACTTTGTACGACGTTTTTACCGATCTTCACTTCTTATGAATAAACGTGATTATTTCCTCGCTCTATGATTACCTGAATTGTTATAATTGCTATCTTTTGCACTTCAGCAACTTTTCGAAACTCTGCGAAAAGCGAAATTTTCAGACTCGACCGCGAGTGCTAAGCGTTGCTGATGCGTATATTATGTGAATATCATATGCTAGGTGGCAACAATCAATATGAATTATTCATCTGTTCATTACTATAATTTTTATTTACCTAGAGCAGTGTTCACCCATCGACAACGGCAAATACGAAGATTCGCACCAAATACCGTTCGTCCCCTGACGCTGGTTGCATTTCCCACCGTTCTGTTCAAAATTCCACAGCTATTTTTTATTAATTATTATTATACTATTATTCTGATATCCATACGTTCTTGATTCGGACGTATATACCAATCTGAAGGCATTTAATCCATGACATGCATGATGCAAATAAATTGCATATTTCTGTCAAAGATAAACTGATAAGAGTTCTAAAACCCTTTAAACAAGGACAGGTATCTATATTATAAATAAATTGTTTTTATTGTGATCTGTATGATGTAACCGAATGCTTGTTAACAGGAAGATGAAGCTTCATTCTCAAAACCGTCAACAAGCCCAGCGGCATGTGAGGGGAATGGGGCGTTGTAGGCCTCAGGGTGCCAGAAGCGCAAGGGGCTCCAGAAGTAAAATATGGGGCAGCCACCCTTGTGTTTGATAAGCAGTAGATCAGAACCGAGAAGAGCTGAGGAAGCGGTCCTCCTTGTTGAACAGAGGCAGGACACCATGAGGGTAATATGTCTTTATGTGCTGTTTTGAGACGTGTTCTACAGGATGTTACTATTTCAGTATTTTGTAAAGTACTGGCCCAGGGATTTGATATGCTTCAATGCACATATTTGATGTTTAATTTAATTATTTATCCATTATAGAATTAAGAAAGTCAGCTTTTAGCCATACATCTTACTCTGTTCAATAGACTGTTTTTTTCGACAGACCTAAGATCTAAAATTACCATTGAGATCTATGGACATACATTATCATTTTATGTATATACCCAGATTATTGAGTTCAAATAGGCTGTTACACACAGCTCCACATTGATTACGACTCGACCTTTTCAAGTATCTATGCATACACCAGGGTTTGTGAAGAATTGTGTGTATTTCTTGCTCAAAGTAATTGAGCAGTGGTGAAAGCGTGGGTTGTACCAGAGACATCTACATCCAAAAGCATGGGCTATATAAGACCTCTATACACGACCGCTCCCAACATTGTAGGCGATATTATCAACATTATGTATATTTATACTGTAATACATAAACAGTGCATCCTTTTCCGAGCAGTCCTTCACAGAGCAACAACCTCTCTTAAGCAACATAATTGTTTTGTTCAAGAAATAACCATTTACTAGAAAGTTTACCTCTCAAGATCAATAGCAAATGTATAACCAAATGTTGTGATTTCCAAATGGTGTCACTCTAGAGAGGTTATACTTCATTTGTTTACATGCTTATTTTTTGTAGGGTGTAGCATGGTAGTTGTATAATGTTTATCAATATTTCTTAATTGCTTATTTTTCATCCAGGAGGCGATCAACCAGATGAGTGTGGATGAATGTCGAAGCATTCTTCTTCATGCCCGGAGAAAAATCCAACTGTCATGGTTGACAACATTAGGCCGGCTGAGAGGCAACCATCCAGGTCCAGATGTGACAGTACCTGATTGATGTGTTAGTACCAAATGCCGGGAAATGCCTTCACTTGAAGAAAGTTAGCTGTGGAATGGAGAACTGTATTTCTCTTGTCCCGGTTAGTAGAGCTCTACATATGTACAGCCCAAATTAAGTAACATAACGCTAAAGTAACTTTATTGAGAATACCGAGTTTATTTTTTATACTAATTTATTCAAACTTATTATCACTCTCGACACCTCATTCCTGATGTTGCCAACCACCACAAGGGTAAGAGAGAAAAGAAGTCAGTTTCCCTTTTATGCTGAGCATCTAGCAAGGGAATTTCTGGTACCAATTTTATTTTGTCTATGGTAATTGGTATGACGCAGCCAGGGATTGAACCCGAGACCTCCTGCACTCGAAGTGAATGCTCAACCACTAGGGTATCGAGGAGGCGGTGAAATAAGAGTTTAAATAGGGTCGCAATTGCTTGTTTGTGTTATGAATATGTTTAATTCGAATATTTTCTGCAAACATTATTTACACTTGGGCTAAGAAACAAGATCACAAAATAAGCTTTGTGGCTTCCTCTAACCATTTCTATTTCAAGTTCATAGAAAAGTTTGTCATTACTGTAAGTCCCACAAACAATATTTCAGTCATATGGAGATTATTCAGTCACATTATTCTGACACTGGGCCAACCAGCAGTCCTAGAACTAGCGTCTGAAACAATGGAGCTATGATATTAGTTGATACCAATAACATGTTTAAGACAGCCTGGAAATGATTCGGCCACTTCTGAGGTGTACCACTCAGGAAAGTGTCTGAAAACCAAACAAGAGGGCTCAAAACTGGGAAGTGTCTGAGAACCAAACAAGAGGGCACGATGGGCCCTATGTTGTTTACCTGTCTTTGTTCTTTAACAAACTCATGAAGATTGGGCCATAATTGTGTCCTCTAATGGGTTCACAAGGGGTTTTCAAATAATTGACCTAGTGACCTAGTTTTCCACCCCACATGACCCAGTTTCAAACTTTACCTAGATTTCATACCTGTAGATAAACATTCTGGCCAAGTTTCATCAAGATTGGATCATACTTGTGTCCTCTGATGTGTT
Source organism: Spisula solida (assembly GCA_947247005.1). Lineage (NCBI taxonomy): Eukaryota > Metazoa > Mollusca > Bivalvia > Venerida > Mactridae > Spisula > Spisula solida. Next base: position 21,402,375 of record OX365950.1, on the reverse strand, counting down.
CACTAGGTTTTCCTAAGATTTGACCTTGTGACCTAGTTCTTGACCCTACATGACCCAGTTTCATACTTAACCTGGATTTCATACAGATAAACATTCTGACTAAGCTTCATGAAGATTGGTTCACAATTGTGTCCTCTAATGTGTTCACAAGTAATTGTGGACAAACGACAAACAAAGAGTGATCACAAAAGCTCACCCTGTGACAGGTGAGCTAACAAAATCACGTGTTTGAAAGAATTTGACGTTTCTTCTAGACATGTCCCAAAAAGTATACATGTTACTATTTTTCAAATTTAACAAAATACATGTAACTGTTATCTCCATAATTATAGGATAGTTTATAGAGCATCATTGTGCTTCTTTTTAAGCTCTATAATTATGCTGCTAGATTTATCAGTTTCAATTCATTTACACCAGACTATCGCCATACTATGAGAATCTACAATCAGTTATGCAGTTTTTAGTCAGTCACATGTGTTCCAGGACTTGCAGAAGTGTAGCTTTTTACATACACTTTTCAAAGAATGTCGAGAAATAAAAACTTCCCAGCATGTCCTATATCCCATACAATAAGGATGCTTAGTTTTATATAGATGCAAGAGTTCTACTTGCTTTATTCAAACAACATATATATATTTTTTTATATATGCGATTGTCTTTAACTGTTCGCAAGAGCCATGGTTAATAAGCTTTTTTTGCATGACATGGTCAGGCCCTAGTGTATCCTATATAGTGTATACTAACCTCGTTCAGGTTGCTTAGAATTCAGAAGTGTCAAGTAACTGTTACTGATTTAAATTGATCATCATTCTTCATTTCTGGTCATTTTCAGGATTTTCAAGTACTCATTCTTGACAAGGCCGTGTTGGCACTGACAAGGCTGCTACACTGAAGTATTTCGGCTTATGATGACGAACATGGCAGTCAACAGGCACACTGCCTACTGACAATATATATGGTCATTTATTTGGCCGTCTCACAAGTGGAGACAGACGTATAATTACTTCCTGCTGCGTCTAATAAGATATTAATTAGTACATTAACACACTTTTAATTTTCAAGAAAAAGACTGTTACTGCATCATTTGTTATGCAGATATTGTGTCATTATTACATACATACACTTCTATACATATTTGTATATTCAAGGCTGTTTGCCTATGTTTAAGGTTTTCCCCTTACATTCAAGTACCATTTTTTCAAGGCAGCACTTAAATTTTTTTCAAGTACTTGTCAAGGTTGAAACTAAATTCAAGGACTTTTCAAGGCCTGTGCGAACCTTGATGTTAGTTCATGCTTTATCTATCTGTGGTAAATTTTAACCTAATGACTGTTGGTGATTATATTTTTATATCTAAAATTCCTAAATGCATTGCCTTTGTAGTGTACTTAGTATTCTTAATACCAAATGAGCCTTATTTCTTTGGATATGTTGCATTTGTACTTGTGTAAGATAAATTACCATCAGGAAATTGTTTGAATACAATGAAGTAGCGATTGTGAGTGAATTTTATGTAAAAAATATTTGTTCTCTCTGAAATACAAATGTGTGTGAATGATAAAATTGTTGTGTACTGTTACTTTTCCCTACTGAAATAGTTCAATTCTGACATTTTCTATGGTGTTTATTGTGTTAATCCACAAGGCGAGAAAATGGTCCTTTAAGATAGTCATTATAATTTATGGCAGACAAAATATAAATCAAAATGCATTATCGAAATATTAATGTATTCTACCTGTTCTCTATGGAATTATACCTGCAGGGGTGTCAATGGGACCAAATTTAAGATCAGGAAAATCATATGCAATCAACCATTTTTGCCAAACAAGAAGCCTTGATGACATTGTTACAAAATTAACTCAGATCGTATTGCAGAAAATTCTTCAGAGCAGACTTAATCTACCATAACTTTGCTATTTCTTGAAATATTTTGATCAAATAACTTTATTTTGGCCAGAAACCACTGCTCTTTCAGGAATGATAAATTCGGAATTCCGGATAAATCAGGAAAATTGACACCCCTGTACCTGGTAACCTTAATTCCTGATGCTTTTGATTATCTGTACAGACCATTTCCATGTAATGTGGTTTATACGGACATAAGTCCCCTGCACATAGCAGTTTTGTAAACTTCAGTAACTATACAGTCAAGCCTGTGTAAAGACCATCTGTTGTAACGGCAAGTGTCTCCATTGAAACGTAGTCTCAGGTTTTAAATATCCTTGAAAATGGTTTGATTAGAAATAAAATTGTGGTCTTCGTTCGCAGGTTGTCTTTCACACATGTTTGACTGTACTATTAGTGAAACAAACTTTGTACAACAATAACCTTATCATAATATAAACCAATTTTATAGTACAAAACGTGTATTTACAAGCAATTGCACATATAAACATCTCAAGATTCATTGGTCATAATCTATAATATTCTATAAATAAGTATATGCATAAAAAGGAAAATGCAATTCTCAAACATACTAAAGAAAATAAGCATGACTTGAAATGATGGACGAAATTAATTTCATACACATTAACTGAAAGCAATCGTACATATCCACTAATAGAACTAAAACATATCATACACTGATATCACTCATAGTCATACACATCATACACTGATATCACTCATACACATAATACACTGATATCACTCATACATTGATAGCACTCATACACTGATAGCATGTATACACTGATATCACTCATAAATATCATACACTGATATCACTCATAGTCATATACATCATACACTGATATCACTCACAGTCATACACATCATACACTGATATCACTCATAGTCATACACTTATATTACGCATACACATAATACACTGATATCACTCATACACTGATAGCACTCATACATATTATACACTGATATCACTCGTAGTCATACACACCATACACTGATAGAACTCATACACTGATAGAACTCATACACTGATAGAACTCATACATATCATACACTGATAGCACTCATACATATCATACACTGAGATCACTCATACACCAATAGCACTCATACATATCATACACTGATATCACTCATACACATAATACACTAATAACACTAATACATATCATACACTGATAGCACTCATACACTGATATCATTCATACATATCATACACCGATATCATTTAAAAACCTCATACACTTATATCATTCATACATATCATACACTGATAGCACTCATACATATTGTACACTGATAGCACTCATACATATCATACACTGATAGCACTCATACATATCATACACTGATAGCACTCATACATATCATACACTGATAGCGCTCATACATATCATACACTGATAGCACTTATACAAATCATACACCGATAGCACTCATACATATTGTACACTGATAGCACTCGCCAACTGATAAGACTCGTACACATCCACTGATATGTTATTTACAAATAAACACTGTGCAAATACACTTACTCATACTGTAAAGCAACCTATTTTTTGCGCGCATCAAATTCCGTGGAATTCTTGAAAATGAAATTTTGTTGTGGATTACAAATAAAATGCTGGAATACTCTAGGTGTATTGGAATGTTAATTAATAGCAGGAGATTATATTTCATATTGAATCGACCTCAAAGTAAACATAAATCTATCCCTCGTGAAAAGTAATGGTTTTACAGCGAGAATTACTAATTGGTATGGTTAGCATGGTACAAATTTTGATTGCATGTACATGCATAACTTTAATACCTCTGTCAGATATAATCTACAAGAACATAGTCTTACATCAAGCACAGTCGAATACATGTTAGAAACAATATATACATGTCCTCTAGTTATAATTTGTACCTGAATCAAAAGTGAAAGAACTAAGACACACTTTAACACTTTCAGATACCCATGGACATTGGCCAAGTTTTCACACCTATGGACCTAGAAAATGTTACGTAGTCATTTTAGCAAAGTTCAAAATTTCAAAAAAAAACTTTCCTACATGATTTATTTGGTAGAGTTTGGCTCTTCTGGAGCAAGGTGTGTCAAAATCAGCCTTAAGTCATTAATACCAGTTTCGTCATTTTTCAGCACTCAGTCTCTGTTCAAAATGCCATGAGCATAATCGTATGTCTTCAGTACCTTCTTTGCATGTACTGTTCACCTCCCACTTTTCTTTTCATAGCCTTTGTAACCTGAAATGTTGTAATACAGTATCGGTTTATGTAACATACAAATCGGTCACTGTTAGCTAAGCAGTGAATGGGATTATGTCCGATATGTGTTTGTTGAGAACTATTCGAGTGACGCCTAAATAAGTTAAAAGTTTGCTTTTCAAGCAATTGCTAATTTTTCATAGGAAACCTTTGTTGTGTCATTAACCTTCACACCTGGGATCATGGTCAGTGGATTATTAATCACTTCATATGATTATAACTTCTAGTTTGAGGCTAAAACACTATTGCAGGGCTCAAATTCACAATGTTTGGGTAAAGAGATGGGTACCCAACTCATCAACAGGAGCGGATACAGGATAAGGGGTTGAGGGGGTCACACGTACATGTATTTACCTCACCCCCCCCCCAAGAAAGCGTGCAAGCTGAGCGTGCTAGAAAAAAACTGTTTATCTGAGCAAAATGTCATACAACCTCATTCTCTATCTTTTAGAAAAAGGATTATGCGAGCAAGAAAAAATGCAATTTTATTTGAGCAGCATGCTCCACATACACGTTCGATACAGATAACATTAATTGATACAATGATAGTATGACTGCAAGCGAATTAGCAAGACTTAATGCATTGTTTATCTGAGTAACATGCCCGAAATATTCACTGGAAAAACATCATAGTTTTCTCAAGTAAGTTTTCTCAAGTAACTACCCAAAAAAACCTCATTGTCCCCTTGATAAGATTCATTCAAGATATTCCTAATGCTAGCGAAGCAAGCAAGAAAAATAATTACTCATATCTTAGCAGCATAGCCCAGATTACAATAATTGACTTGATATATACTTGTCAAAGTCACCTAGAAAAATGCAATGTTTATCTGAACAGCATACCCTTCGATCGCAAATGTTTGCTTACTAAATTGTTGTTACATTCAAAATATTACAAATTGCATAGACTCCACACAGATTTTAGGGGGTGCATGCTGGGTCCCCCTCTAAATTAGCTAGTGATCAAACACTAAGCTTGGTACAGCACATGATTTACCTTATGCTGGTGTATTTGTGATCCCTAGACTTATACTTTAAAATAGCTTTGCTTCCTGATGACAATAACACAATTAAATTGACACTATGGGAAGACTGCAATCATCATGATCCTGATTTTGCAGTTATTTGTTGATGATTACAATGATGAATCATACCTTTGTATCCCATCTTCATTGATAATACATTCTCTATCCAGATTCATATTAAGGTCTACAGCAGCCAGAAGGTTCCTACATCTGTACACAGGTGGAGAATATAAGAGCCTTTTAGAGCAATAGTTGTATGTGTTCAAAATCTGCTGAACTCCTGAAATATGAAAAAAAACATTTGCATACAAATTATATAAGCAAGATAAACTTAACTGAATCAAGTGTGGAACATACAGAACAAACTACTGTACAGAAGGATTTGTTGGTTCCTGCAAAATTCTCTCACCAAAATTCAAGGACTATCCAAGGATTTTTTCAAGACAAAATATGTATTTTCAAGGCATTTTCTCAAACATTTACAAAGGTTCAATGGTACAAAAATGTCATTATGCACTGCAATTTTATACACTTTTTCTAGTGACATCACACACAAGAATACCTTATTGAGTTCAATTTATTACGATTAATTTCCAGTGACATTTGCACCCATACATTTCTGTACATTAAATTTTTGAGAAAAAAGAGTGTCTGGTTCATTTTTTACACAGATGATGTGCCATTTTGTCAACATCCATAAACTTGAATGGATATTCAAGGCCATTTGTCTGAATTCAAGGATTATCAGTTGAATTCAAGTACCATTTATACATTTTTTTAAGGTAGCACTTCAAGTACTTTTCAAAGTTTGAACCAAATTCAAGGACTTTTAAAGGCCTGTGCAAACCTTGGATTTAGTAAAGGAAAATAATAAACCATTACCACAAATTGTATGCATCTGTTTGATTCTTTGCATGAAAACCAGAAATGATTCACTATATCTCTAGTCCACTAACAACATTCTGGTGTTTTTTTCAACCAAAATTATAGAAATGTCCATCATGATTGAGAGAGCTAAACATATTTTCAAACATGTATACATTGTTTTGAGTATCAACTTCACTTGGACTTATCAAAGTGTATCTGATAGAGCAGAAGATCTACTATCATGAAAGGTTGAGGTTAATACAATATCAAAAAAAAATTCATTACATGATACGCACATTGACAGAGCATTAACTTGTCACCTTATGCTTTTGAATGCTTGGCAAACATGTTATTGTGTTTTATCACATATATTACATGCATGTCTTTAACAAGTAGAGAAGTATTCAGTTGTTTGTTGTAGAGCAAGTTAGAACTGGTTGACAATTGAATCAAGAATTCTGACCGTTACATAAACGTCTGAGACAGTGTTAACAATATGACCCCCAATACATTACAGACACTTATACTTACAGATTTGCTGACAAGACAAAACTAGGTTCATACTCAGCATCATCCAATCATCATAGTTAGATTCATGTAGAGTGATATCAATGGAAACACTGAAAACAAGAACAAAAAGAATGTCTCAATTAATGTTTCCGTAATTATGAGACTAAAATAGCAACATATGTAACGTAAAAATCAAGTTTCCATGACCTTATTTATAACTAAATGTTTCCATGACTTTCAGACAAAAACACTTTCTACCAGAAATTGAAAATCAGTATTTAAGCTGGAGGGCAAAAAGTCAGACACTGGCAACACTCATTCCAACCAGGCGAGAACAAAAAACATAAAATGCACAATGCCCAACACACAAACCAGAATATGATCCCCCCAAGACCCATCTGTCTTATAGCTGAACAAACCGATTTCAGCATGCAGAATTTCAGAAGCTGAATCATTCAGCTATTAGACCACTCGGTCTGGGGCTGATCATCAGAATGCCCATGCTGAATGACCCAGCTCAAACAACATATGATATTTTCTTAGCAACATGTTCAAGATTGTGATATTTAACACTTATCTAATAAGGTAACTTCTATGTTGAAGTCTTTATTTATTTAAACTGAACATGTATAATTGAGATAACTAAGCAAAGTAAGAATGGACTGTGATGGAATGAACGTCATTACCCTGAACTACTTTCATCAGACTGAATTGTTTCTTCATCCGACATTTCTGACTTGTCTCTGAAAAAGAATATTTGGTATCTTTTCAATATATTCTGTATCAGCAACTTCTCCACATGTGGATTGTGGAGGAAAATAAAAATATGTCACATAATGCTATTGTAATGCAGTTTCCATCAATTGATGTAAATTTAGTTTGTAATCATTATGACATTGTCGTTAGAGGAAAGCTAGAATAAGAACTCTTTCAGTGGTCCCTAGGTTAGGTTAGTGAGATGAATTCCAAACCCATAAGTGCTGGTTCGATTCCAGAAGTGACAGGTCATACACTTCCATGACATAAATGTTAATTTTCCTCCACATGTGGAGGTTGTGTATTCCTGGTTGAATTTTTCTCCACATGTGGAGAAGTTGCTGAATTCACTTAAAAGGTACCAGTGGAACATAAAATTGTGAAATATTTCTTATCCATTTATGAAGCCAGGAAACATGGACATATTTCTCTTAAACATAATGTGTTGGAAAATTAAAATAAAACAAGAGACACATATGCCCCCATGGCAGCCCAATAGTCAGAAATGGTGAAGGTCACACTCACCAGAGCGTTCTTAGATTATTGAATGGAAAAACAATTTGGTCTACCGACCGACTGATCATCATGTGCAAAGCAATATATACACCCTCTTCAAAGATGGGGTGGGTCATAATTAGTCGATTTAACATATAACATTCAAACACATTATAATTAAGGATACATTTTATCCAATTGACCAATTTTGCAACCTTCGAATGAAACAAACAACAAATAAATACCTTTTATCTGGGATGAATAACTATTCGGTTCCAGCTTTTATGAACCACCAAGTTATGACCAACTTCTGTCAGGAGATATTTCTGATACAGGCAGGTTACATAGTGCCTGTACTACTGTAGTTTTATAAGCCAGTGAACCTGGTGTTGCCTGTGTTAGGTTTTGAAGGCCACATGGAACAGGGTGACTGCTTGAACTGTTGGAATAGATGACTCAGAGTCAGGGTAGTAGTAACAATTTGCTCAATAGTTGCTCATCAAGTCTGAAATATATGAATGTTCTTCAGAATCCTGTTACTGATAATAGGCCTATATCATATGGCTATTTGTGTTCATATTTTATAGGAAGTGGCTAGAGATCCGGTTACCGGATCTCAATACAATGCTTGTAGTACAGGCTAGAGGTCCGGTAACTTATTTCATATGTATAAACCACATATTTTATGTTGTGTCAAGAATTTCCATGACATAAACAAGTGTTTACCTTGTTGTACAGGTTTAATAGTATTTGACAGAAATGTTAATCATTGACTGTGAATAACAGTGATCTGGAGTGTTTCTTCAGGCCTACACGTAAACACAAAATATTGATCTGTGTTGGACAACAAGTGATGCGAGAACTAATACACGTTTAGAAGGACTTAAAGTCTAGAGCCTGAGGGGTACCACACATAGTATTTCGGTCACTTTTATACAGACACACCGACAGTACCACAAACTCTGCAAAGTCTCAATAAAGTTATATGCAAGATCAACCCATCCATCAAGAAATTATCTTAAAATGAGTTAGTATAAACATGACATTTTGTGTTTAAAATATGACAACATAAATAATTTATTTGAAATCAATTAATGGACCTCTAGCCTGTGAGTGTCCTACAAGCATTGTCTAGACGGCTGGTTACCGGACCTCCAGACTCCAGGTCTAGATGTCCGGTTACCGGACATCTAGCCACTTCATATTTTATAATCAAAAGAAATTTACATGACAAATCTCAGTCTTAACTACATGAAGGCATTCCTTAAATAAACTATGGACATAAATGAATAATCACATTCTCGAGCACCAAATGCACTACCTGTATCAAAACATTACTAAAAAAAAAAAAAAAATGAAAAACATAGCAGAAAATCGTTTTTCTATGCGATGGCTATGTATAAGTGTGCTATATGTACTACTTGTCCGCTTTGCGTCAGAATCAAGTAGTTACATAAACCATGTTCATGGTGTGAAATGGTGTAATTATGTGGAAATCAAAAATGTCGGTAGTGACTGTCCAGTCCTTTTACAACCAAGCATGAACCAGGTTGATTACAATGTATGTATCTATCATTGGCTGTACCTCCAGCGTAAACCATATCGTAACAAAAAGGTGGTGGTCTCTTCACAAAATAAAAATGTTCACTTAGTAATCAAATTACTCCTGGGGAATCAGGTGGAACTAAACCCTGGACCCAAGACTCCACGATGGCCCTGTGGAACATGTAGCAAAAATGTGACCTGGAAATCTAAGGCAATGGAATGTGATTCTTGCAAAACGTGGTATCACACAGACTGCCAAGGTGGTATGTCTGACACAATGTATAATCTCATGGACTGTAGTAACCTGTCCTGGCACTGCCTTAAATGTGGTCTACCAAATTTCTCGAGCTCTTTCTTCAACCACAGCACATTCACGTCAGTTAACTCCTTCTCAACTCTTGGCAGCAGTCATGATAGCCCAGGTAAACCCTTTGCCTCATCGTCTCCAAAACCAAATCAACAAAATCCAGTTAAAACTGGTAAAAATATAAAAACAAAAGACACAAGTCATCCTCTAAAGACCATCTGTCTAAATTTTCAATCCATAAAAAACAAAAAACCTGAACTTGATGCTCTTTTAGACTCTATTTGTCCCGATATAATAATTGGTACAGAAACCTGGCTTGACCCCTCAGTCTCATCCTCTGAGTACTTCGATACAAGTGTATTCTCAGTGTTTAGGAAAGATAGACCCCCTAACAGTAAGGGTCAAAGCCATGGTGGTGTCTTGGTAGCTATCAAAAATGACTACCAGGCAGTCGAGAATAAGGAGTTACAGACTGATTGTGAATCTGTTTGGGTTGATGCTACAATGCATGACAGCAGAAAGTTGATAATTGGATCTTTCTATAGGCCCCACCCTGATGACAAAACTTCCCTACAATCCTTGAATGAATCCATTAGCAGAATAAATACAAATTCCAAATCAATTCTCCTAATTGGTGGGGACTTTAACTTGGGCAACATTGACTGGTATTTATCCAGCACTATACCTGGCAAACCAAATGCCAAACAACATCAAGAATTGCTAGATATTATCGCAGACCACTCATTAACCCAGTTAGTCAAACAACCCACTAGGAATGAAAAAACTCTAGATTTACTTTTAACAAATTTTCCATCAGTTGTTGATAATATTGAGACCATCCCCCCTATTGGAGAAGCTGACCATGATATTGTTATGTGTGATTGTAGTACTTCTTTACGTAGATGTAAGCCGAAACCCAGACACATTTTGAAATACTCCAAGGCAAACTGGGATAGTCTTAATGATGACCTAATCAAAACTCATTCTGAAATATTAGAAAAAGAACAAAATTGTACTAACATTGATGAGTTGTGGAACATTTTTAAAGAAAATCTACAAAAATCAATCTCAAAACACATACCATCAAAGCTATGTAAACTAAAAAATAAATTTCCCTGGATCACGAACGAGTTGAGAAAGAAAATGAACAACTATAAACACAAGCTTATGAAACGTAACAAAAAACAAAGTAAAACTAACCATCTAAGACATCTAAAGTCTGAAATCCAAAAAGAACAAAGGAAAGCATACTGGAGCTACATAGAAAACATGATATTCAATATCCCAATCCCTGATGAAGGTACAACTAAATTTAACAAACCACCAAAAAATCTCTTCTCATATATCAAAGGGCAGAAAACAGAAAATTCAACCATACCACCCTTACGTAAAGACGGCTTGCTTAAAACAGACGCAAAGTCTAAAGCTAATATTCTAAACGACCAATTCCAAAAAGCCTTCACTCCAACAACCTCACAAGAAATTCCCAACAAAGGACCCAGCCCATTCCCTAAAATGTCGGACATCCAAATCACACAAAATGGCATCACCAAACTACTATCTAACATCAATCCTCATAGAGCTTCTGGCCCGGATGGCATCCATGGTAGAGTCCTAAAGGAATGTAAAAATAATATATCTCCTATACTTACAATAATATTTAACAAATCTCTTGAACTTGGCAAAATTCCATTAGACTGGAAACATGCAAATGTCTGTCCCGTTTTTAAAAAGGGAGATAAACATGATGCTATAAACTACAGACCTATATCACTGACATGTATTTGTTGTAAAATAATGGAACACGTCATTTCTAGTAACATGATGTCATTTCTGGAAAAACATAATATCTTATATGACTTACAACATGGGTTTAGATCCTCACGTTCTTGTGAAACCCAGCTCATTTCATTCATACAAAATCTCTGTCAATCATTTAATAAAAAAATTCAAACTGACGTAATCATAATGGACTTTGCAAAAGCATTCGACAAAGTACCACATAAACATCTTCTTTATAAACTAAACTATTATGGCATTAATAGCGATGTTATTGACTGGATTTCGGACTTCTTAGGAGATAGGACCCAGACTGTTGCCCTGGACGGTATCATGTCAGAAAAAGTCCCAGTGACTTCAGGTGTACCCCAGGGCACAGTTATGGGTCCAATCCTATTCTTAATCTACATAAATGACTTTGCAGACTACATCCAACATAGCACACTCAGACTTTTTGCCGATGATAGTATTATTTACAAAGAAATAAAAACCACTAACGATGCTAAACTCCTCCAGTCTGACCTGGATGCTGCTGGCAGGTGGGAACAGGACTGGCTCATGCACTTTCATCCTGATAAATGCAATATCCTTACCGTTACACAAAAAAAAACTCCAATAAATTTTCAATATAAACTACACAACCACATTCTCGAAAAAGTTGACTCTGCTAAATATCTAGGCGTAACACTACAAAGCAATCTAAAATGGGACAAACATATAAACTCAATCTCCAACAAAGCTAATCAATCCCTAGGCTTCTTACGTAGAAATTTAAAAATTAACTCTCCAAAAGTCAAAGAACACGCATATAAAGCCATTGTGAGACCTAAATTAGAATACTCCTCTTCTGTCTGGGACCCACATACCAAATGCCAAAAAATTCAAATTGAGAAAGTCCAGAGAAGGGCAGCTAGATTTACCACCAATCGCTACCATAACACAAGCTCAGTTTCAAACATGATGAACACTCTAAATTGGCCATCCCTAGAAATTAGAAGAACACGAGCCCGCTTAATTATGTTTTACAAAATTATACATCATACTGTCGCAATATACCCAGAAAATAATTTATTAATCACATCGGATCCCAGAACTAGATACAGTAGTGGGTATGGCTACAAGCATATCGGTACATCCCAAGATCAGTATAAGTTTTCATTCTATCCCAGAACAATAAGCCAGTGGAATATGTTGCCCGTAACCGCACACCAAGCAGACTCAGTTGATGTTTTTAAGACCATTGTCACTGTTCCTGTCTTGGTCTCCACATTCACATACTAAATGGCAACCATTGTACAAAGTTTTAATCTTAATGTTTGATTATAAAATCAATCTTTTAACTTGCACATGTATTACAATACAAACCAGTATTTCTGTGTATCATACACTCACATTCAAAATTGTTTTTAAAACTAGCGCCTACACATAATCTTCAGAGCTTTGAAGGAGTGTAGTTCATTTAAGAAGAAGAAGAAGAAGAAGAAGAAGAAGACATATAATTCCATGAATAAACATACAGTCAGGTTATAATAAATTTATAGAAAAACTTAGTTCGAAAAAACAAGTGAATTGAGAAATTTGAAGTCCATAAGATGAAGAGTCTGATCATAGTCAAACCATTTCGACGCAATCTATATACAGGGATGCCTATATGTAGTCAGAATTTAAAGCAGCCACTTGCAGACAGCTTATCTGTCTAAGTCTGATCAGTGATCGAGCGTCGGGTACGAAATTGCCAAGGACGGCACTGGTTCGTGTAATTTTCAAAGCGATACATGTATATATAGAGCACTTGTATAGTACAATATTGCTGAATTAAACAAATATATACATATGAGCCGTTACGTTGATACGGGCATGCATCTCACAATTTAAGACGAATTTTGTTTTCGCTACCTGTCACTGTCACAGTGTCAATCAGAGATCCTTGACGAAGTTCGCGTCGGACTTCAGCGACAATCGACTTTTCCAGTGTATCCATCAAATGAATAATCTCCCGATATGGACACAGGCCTTACCAAAGTCCCGCATATAAGCATGGTTCTGTCTTTTCTTAGCAGATTCCGTCACAACTGGCTTTTTGTTGTCACATCATCCGCCATTTTTGTTGTGTATGACGTAAATCTCATTAATATTCATGTTCCGTGGGTCACATGATTCTCGAATCGGTAATGTCCGGAGCCTCGTCGTGTTACTTCGGTAATTTCCGCCACTTATAAAAACTGCCAGTTTTTTTAATTTTACGAATATTTAAATTATTTTTTCTGTTACTTGCAAGCAATTTTCTTTTGATTTTATTGTTTCATTCTGCCTATTTAGTGATGAATTAACTGTCTGAAATGTGTTTTTTGTCGTTCATTGATGTAAAATATGCGCCAGGAATATCTTTAAATTGAACGAGGTACCAAAAAAATGCTAACGAAAAAGGCAGTTCTGTTTTTCGAATGATAACGACAAAGGCAGAGCGTTAAATATTAATGCTAACGCAGAGGCAGAGATAAGAGACTTATGCTAACGACAAAGGCAGAAATTCTAATGACTTGACAGGGCTGCGTATGAATATGTTATTCCATTCATGTTTTTCAATTCAAAATCCGCCATCTTTGATTATGGTGAATAGTGAAAACAACTTTTTGAGCATTTTGCATCAAATCATACACCAACTTGTAGTAAATGTTCTAACTAAGATTCTAACACGATCTGCGGATTAATCTATATAAACAAATTGCAAGCCGGACCATAGTTGTTCGGATGCAGAAAATTAAATCACTCGTGATACGCACTCGTGATTTAATTTTTCCGCATCCGAACTCCTGCCCATGTTTTATTCACCGATAAAATACGCGAACAGATTTTTATTTCTTAAATAAAAACCCCCACAGGACGTGTTTCCGTTCAGTAATAAAAAAGTTACAAGACAGTTTAGTGTTAAGTTTTTGGTAAAATTAAAGAAGTTCCTGTGAGGGGGCGGAGCTTATATCAGTCACATTGTAGGTGTTAACCAGTGACTGATATTATGTTTTATTTCACTGCTATCTACTCCATATCTCATTAGTTAGCATTAAATAAGTACTATAGTTATAGTTATATACACACGTTTCTACAATCAACTATACTTTAGTTGATGAAACTACTTTTATTCCTACACCGCCGCTAGGCAGCGCCATCTTTGAAATAGTAAACCGGTCAGTTGGTATTTCATAATTACCGACACGGATGTAAACCGTCATGCAAAATAGTTCCATCAATTGCAGCATATATATACTACATGTACAAAGCTATTTCATATTTCTAAATCTATAGGCCAGTTGGATATCCCAATAAATAATTTAAAGGTGCTGCCTCACAGATTGGGCTCAAATTTTTGTATATCGTGATTTTCCAACCTAACCAAGTATTGGTGTAATAGAAAGCCACTGACGGTTGCTTTTTGAAAGATTTGGTGCAAATAAGCAATTTTAACCACTCTCGATATCGCCCACTGAGTATTTTTTTCTTGAAAAAAAGCGCTAAGTTTCCTTCCAACATGCTTTGTGAATTATGTAATTCACACTTGATCGAACTGTTACATCAACAAACTACAGCGTAGACATCACTGAGGTATTTGGTTTGTTTTTCGATTCATTTTCATCAAATGGGAACAAATTTCAGGCAATTTAAGTAATAGTAGTGTTAATTCTATAGGGTATTAATACCCTATAGAATTTTTGATGTAAAAATACAAAATAACTACAAAATACCGAAGTTTCTCAAGTTATTTTAGATGTCAGTGTGGTTGTTTATTTGATATACAGGCAACTGTACCAAAATTACGCAAATATTTGACAATTTTATTTTATTATTGCAATACACCAATATGTGAGGCAGTCCCTTTAAACCTTGCCAGTATTTACAAAGCAATTACCACTTCTGTTAACTGCATTCCGTACCTTTTTCGTCGGCATTAACTGTTACGTAATATTACGTCGGCCTATCAACTGGCCACAGAAAACTATTTGACTTGTACTTCCTGCATGCATTCATTTCAATCGTGAAAGCTCGGACATTTCCGTTTGTCTCCGGTAAATATTTCAATGCATACAGGTCGAGGTGATCAGAATGGTATTCATATGAACAACTTCTGGCTTTCAGCGCTTTGATTTTATATGAAATGTTACTGATAACAACTACATTAGTACATCGTAAATCTAATTATACATAAAGAAACTTACGCGTCTTATTGGTATTATGCTACGCCTCGTTGCATAATTATCTGCGGTCCGGATGACGTTAGATGATGTCATTAAGACCAAACAACTTAGCATGGAATAATATGTTACATGATACACGTGATGCTACATGAGCACGTGTTGCCCAACTGTTTTAAGCAGTCAGCCCATAAATAGATGTAAGACCGTATACTATGTGACTGTTTAAATAACTTGGCTGTTTTATTTATAAAATACAGGTAATTTTAATTAACATTGACTGCTTAGAAGATTAATACCAAGATCATATGTTCGAATGCACATGAATAGCAATTTATCGGGGCATTACGAGTTTTACGACATCATGTCTTATGTTCTTCGTGTGAGTTGTTCACGAAAAATAGTCAAATAAAATTTGTAACATACAAATAACATACATTTTTGTACAAACAACCAGTGCATTAAGTTCCCTGTCAAGTCATTTGAATTACTGCATTTCGAACTTACGCCCCCCCAACACACCAGTTCGTCATTTACAGACATAAAGGGCGTCAGCGATCACCAGGTATGTAATTTATTCCGTTTATCAACTTGATGAAAATAAACACTCGATCGTGATTCTTGGTGAAATGGACTTTGGAATACAGCCTAACATGAATCTGGGTTATATTTATAACATACAAATCGTACAAAGGGGTTTATGGCCCTGTCAAGTCATTAGAATTTCTGCCTTTGTCGTTAGCATAAGTCTCTTATCTCTGCCTCTGCGTTAGCATTAATATTTAACGCTCTGCCTTTGTCGTTATCATTCGAAAAACAGAACTGCCTATTTCGTTAGCATTTTTTTGGTACATTGTTCAATTCAAACCTCTGTATCTTCACAGAAAATGCACATTTTCAAAACGGAAACGACAGATATATTGAGGAAGGATTGAAGTTTGTATTCAATGTTTTAGAATTGTTCCAAACTACGAATTAAGTTGAGAATTCAATGTCAAAGGCGAAAGTTTCGAACTTTTGGCAAACATCCCATACGTAAACCCTGTTTACTCGAATAATATGGCATTTGTGGGCACATAAATTGTATATACTTATTTTTCATTCATCGCGTGAACGATATATGTAAGTGATCACTTTCAAAGGCAACGCAAAACACATATAAAATAACAAATACTTATCCCACTCTAGTGGCGTAAAATGCGTGTGTCTCTGCCTTCAACATACAGAACTGCCTTACACACAGCGGGTTGTACGGTGTGCAGAGGTAGTATCGCGTTTATCGCTACTATACATCTTAATATACATTATTTGTATCACACAACTATCTCTTCTCTCGAATTGTGAGGTCATTGGACAAACCAGATGACCACGCGTTTACGAAAGTCTCAATAGAACATAAACACACACAAATTATATTTATACGTACATGTAATCTGCTAAGACCATCAGTCATCATTAACCACTGTTTCCTTTCCCAAGTTTGTCTTCACAGACAATGTGTGTGGAGAAAATATCAATTAGCGGTGTGATCATAAGTCCATTGATTTACCGTCAGAACTCAGAACTTAAGTCGCTTCCCAATGTCCCTGACAAACAATCGCATTTCTCTTTGCAGCGTAAAAGGGGGCGACATCTCGCTGGCGTTATATCGCACGTCGTGTTATTTTAGCGTGCGAGTTCACAAAATCATTTAATTCAATTTTGTAGCAATATTATTTTCGTTGTATAATTTTAACGGGGCTGTTGAATTGACAGTGAGTTAGCCACAAATCCAAAACATAATTTGCTTCGCTTCGAAAAAAATAGTCGTAAGGATTTTATTTCTTCATCGATTTCAATTAAACATCCGCCAGTCTAAGGTAAAAAAGCACGCTTTCCACGAACTACAGGATCTTTTTCAGCAGCTTTGAAGTTTTTTCCAACACCCATTGAAACCTTTGGAGTGTCGGACGCAAGCCGTATTTTCCCAAGGTTTCACAGGTTGCTAGACAAAACGGCAAAGCTGCTGATAGGAATCGTAGGGGTCTGTATCGACTCATTGATAGATATATATAAATAACTGTTATCTATTTCTAGTGTATGAGACACCAATGAGTCGATACAGACCCCTATGGTTGACAGCTTGTACATACTTCCCCTTAGCGTGGTGTATGTTTCATAGAAATCGATATAGAAATAAAATACTTACGGTTATATTTGTTTCTCATTTTTCACAAATTTCGTCTTGAACTTGTAGCCTTAAGTGATGTCAAAGTCACGTGAAATTGCTACACTAATTGAGGTGTCCAAATTTCCATTGTTATATATTTCGCGATTTTCACGTGACAAGGGCAAAACTTCGACCTACGGTATACGGGGTTGTTCAATGCAATTGCAGCTTACACAAAGCATACATATAAGCAAGCAGTCATAGGATTTGTAGGAATAAACTGCAGCAGTGTCTGCGTAAGAATGTTTGAGTCCTTCCCGATTGCTTATTACAAATATATTTCTCTCGCGTAAATCACGAAAATTGAAAATTGACAAGCACAGGAAAAGTGTACAGTATGTATGTTTCGTTGTTGGTGTCTGTTTCTTGTAGCGAGGACACGTGACTTGCATATATTTATCGACAGAAGGTGGATCCATTGTCTTCTCAGAATATTAAGAAATGAGGCCAACCTTCATTAATATTGTGGTTCTGGTAACATTCTATAAAACATTGTAGGTACGAAAAACACTTTTTTAAATTATTTGATTGATTTTATGCACTGGAAATCATTGACCAGTGGTCATTTCCAGCAAAATGACAATAAGATGTTTTAGAGTAGGCCGGATAAAAAGGATAGGAGGGTACCAGAATCACATTATCATTTTTATCTGGCCTAATCTTAAACAGTGCCTCTTACGACAATAACATGTTTCAAACATTAATGTCGTCATCAGGCTGAATTGTTGTGATTCGTAGTGAGAACACTGATTCGGACATAGGATAAATATTTTAACGTTTACAAAATTTGTGAAAGATCAGGAATTTTAAAAAAAACACTACGTCACATGCAAAATATAAATTATTTTTCTTCCACAAAGCTTGCATCATCATACAACAGAAGCCAAGTCAAGTTGCCATTTATTATTCAGGTGACGAATAAGCTGATGAACAAGAAATGCGAAGTTTGTGTCATCAGAATATTCGAATATACTAAAAGTTGAAAAGTAGACGGGAAATACAAAAAATAGAAATTTATTATATTTCTTCGATGGAGCTTGCGGCGATTTGTATATTTTAATGGGCTACTAAAAGTTGGATATAATCTGGAAAATATTATATATTTCATACTGTGCTGAAAAGGGTTTCTCGATTATAAGTGAATACATAGACACATGATTCACGCGCGAAAGCGATTTTTATGACTGTTTTAAACGCTTGCTAAGCGCTTATTAGATTCACAAGAGACAATAATTATACAGCTTTTTAAAGATTATGTTAGATTTTTTAAATCATGCATATATAATTATAGAATTATAATATGGCTTTTTAAAACTCTGTTCTTACACACACTCGCGGTCACTTTGGTAGTTTTATATTATAAGCCTTTGAATCGTTAGTAATATAAAACATATTTGTTAATATTCTGTCAAAAGATGATACTATGAAACATCTTCAATCACTTATTTCTGTGTTTAAGAGTTTGGTGACAATATTATATCTAAAATAATGCAAAACCAGATAATTGCTCGATTGCGACAGTTGTCAGACGAAAGGAAGGGGCGAAATATTCCCGAAAAGAACGCTCAAATAGAGAAATGGTTACAAGGTGTTGAACGCTACGCTCACTACTGGAATACGTCAAGCCCGGTTTATAAGCCTTTAGAATTTGAAGGTCAAGGTCAAAGCTGGGAAGGAATGGAAAGAGGTGATAGTGGCATTGATAGTATAAGTGCCCAAAGTACAACTACCCAAATATTCTTGAACAGAGGTAAGTGCGCATTCACTCGGGAGTATTTATACATGTACTTGTTGATTGTGTTCGTCTAGAACGTTTACGTCACTAATGTCCGAGGGTCCCGATTGGTGAAAACAGAGGTTCACTGATGTGTAAACATCACGCCTTAACCAATCAGAATTGCTGACTTTGGAATTATACCGTTTTGTTTGCCACCATTTTAAGTCCCATACTGCAACAGATGATCAAACCTATTTTCTGTTATAACTTATCAACTGGAATCAACTTGCTTTTCCGCAAACAACTGACAACTTCTCCACATGTGGAGAACAAAATAAGTGCCTAACATGTCCGACCCAGTATCGGGAACGCCGTGAGTCGGGTGACAAGCAGTTCGCCGCTCCTCTCATTTGATTTATTTGCTTTTATTTATCCTCGTCACCGGCAATCTATATGGACGAGGCCCCCAGAAGAGGTTAATTACTTTAGTTCTTGGAGGATAGTGCATGGTACAGAAGATGCCCCAGTTCCAGAAGCATCCTTGGTTCTTTTACGTGCCGATGTAAAGCATCATACACGGGACCTCGCTTGACGTCTCGTCCGAAAGACTGTTAGTAATTCTAGTTATGTTGGGTGGGAAACACTGAAAAGCATTTCTATTTTTGACCGTCTGGAGAAGGTATCGAATCCACAACCTTCGGATCAGTAGTCAATAGCTCTTACCATTGTACCACTTGTCCACCCTTTCGCTCCTCTCACATTATTAATCACAATTTTAAAGCGAGATGCGTTGAAACGGTACACATAGTCCACATACTACATTTTACTACAATGTATGTGTACGTCATCTGATGGGCGAGGATCCGCTCATTATTAAGGTGTAAACAGGCTGAACTTTGCCAAAATAATTGTTTGCTCCACTTGAGCAGTTCAATGATTTATTTGAGATTGTCGTCATTATGACACAATGTGATCGCATCATTAGAAAACATGTTGTAGACGAAAACCCAGATTAGCCCAATTCCGTATAATGTTGTTGATGTTTTATGATGTTTTTTTTATATATGTTACTTTTATTTCTCTTCGTCCCCGGTGAAACATAATTTTGCTTAGATCTCTCTCCATTCATGCCATTTGGGCCTGTCTTTGGCTACGTGCTGTGCCAAGTTCCCCAACGACAAACCCATAATTTCTAGTTCTGCCATCAACAAACCCATAATTTCTAGTTCTGCCGTCAACAAACCCATAATTTCTAGTTCTGCCGTCAACAAACCCATAATTTCTCGTTCTGCCGTCAACAAACCCATAATTTCTAGTTCTGCCGTCAACAAACCCATAATTTTCGTTCTGCCGTCAATGGTCTACGCCAAGTTGTCTTTAGACTTCTAATATTTCTTTTCGTCCGTGGGATGTAGTTAAGTACGAGTTTCGACTTGAAATAACTTCGTTGTTCATTATCAGTTCAATACAGAGCTTAATGATTATATTCTTTGTTCTTGTTATATTTTTTCCAGAACGTCGGCCATATAGATTAACAATGGTACCGCCTTCCAGAAGCAGAACGCTTCTCCGCCAAGATCTTCCGCTGACTGTCCGCACATACCGAAAGGAGTGTCGACGTCTTAAGATATTACCTTTACGACGGGTTCTTGGACAGTTTGGTCGCCCAAGAATTATTCTAAATGATTTATGTTTATCAACATCCGACGTACGGGCGACGTGTAAAGGTCTATTGGTAAGTCATCATGTAGGATACAATAAAAACTCAATATAACGAACAACACTCGTAACGAATATTTTGTTGTAACGAATGTCGATGCAATCAATGTATTGAATATTTCTCTGTAACAAATATTGGTCGTTGCGAATATCGTAAAGAATAATTGGTTGTCACGAATATATCGCTGCAACGAGCACAAATCGCATGTGTTTAGTTGTTACGAATGTCACTGTAACAAGATTTGTCTAAATATTTGGTACAAGTCTTACATACAATATACACATGTTCCTTGCATGAAACGAAACCAAAGCAGATTGAGAGTCGAAAAATAATCATAAATGTTCAAAAATAACCAAGACAACTCCGTATATAGGTCAGAGAATTTGACGTGATCATGACCTTTATGCATGAATATATTACAACGTTCTTGAGTTGAATATTAAAATGTCCGCGAGCAAAACGTACAGTATTGGTTCATTAGAGTTGTGCTGGCATTAAACATCGAGCGCCATAGTGATACTTCCCACTTATGAAAGCGTACAACTAGGATTATAAATATAGATAATAATTATGTCAGCTGTTAAATTATGATAATAAAAGGTCGAGAGTCGTGTCAAATTCTCCGGACTATATCAGTTGCATTACATTTCTAACTCAATCTAAACAGGAAAGAAAAGTGTGTGATTCTAAGAGCCGAATGTAAAGGAATGTCAGAACTGACACTAAATTTCCGATCGTATTTAATGCGATTTGTTTCTTTCACTGGTGGATAACGTGTCTACATAGATTCCTTGTCCGCTGCTCAGTCAATACTTCTTATGTGTTTGTTTTGTATTCCACTGGTTATAACACCTTCTTGGAAAAATACAGTCAGGCACGGGGGTGATATGACTAATTAGTAATTATTTTGTCAGAAATAAAGTTTGTAGAGCACATTCTGTTCTGGTCAGGTAGATAATAATTCGAAAAACCGGTGCAAAAATCATGATTAATTCCAGAAATACCGCCATATTTGACACATCATGTGAAGCGGACGGGAACGAGTACGTGTAGCTACCCGTACATGTATATGTACAGTTTGCCATTTAAATTTGATTGTGTTTCAAAACTTGTGCGTGTAAAATCACATGACAGTTTGAACTTGATTTCTATATGAATTGATATGAAAATACATATACGAGTCAATGGTTGATACAGTCTTGAGTTTCCCGTGCATATGCATACCTTTGTGATACAGTACACACTTTAATTTCGTCTGTCAATCGTCAGTTACTTGTTGAAACTACACATGAGGACGAATTGTGCTCAAAAGTTTCGCAACCTCGCTAATAAAAAGTAACGTAAACCGAAAAGAAAAACACAAAAATACACCAATCAAATGTTCTTTCTCTTTGTATCCGTATATTTTCAGCATGAAACATCCGCAGCATACTTGGATATATCCGGGAACTGTTTGGGAACACTTGGGTGTGGTTATATATTACATATGTTATCATTCAATAGGACCTTCAAAGAACTGGTAAGTACGAATACAACACGGGAGGCAGACAAAAAGTGTCCGTAAAATAACATTTTTACCGGTTTATAGAAATACACTGTCATGTATTAGTACGTAAATATGATTTGGTATTTGATAAATTCTTATATGCTCTTGACCCACGTATTTTAAAAAAGACAGATGTCAAGCACATGCCTTGCCTCATAGCAAACTGTCGCGAGGTTTTAGAAAACTGCTTCCGAGCACTGTCCGTCACAGTACGTCATAAATTTATATGTTACACAGACATTGTCAGCAATTTGTCACAGTCTTTGTTCACGATCCGACAATTTTCTGAAAAACAAAACTTTCCATTGTAGAGGCTTGCAGAGAACTGTTTGACTGGCCCTGGAATTGTGTCAATATCGCGATATTTTCAGACATATCGTGTCATCACCACACTCGATATATCGGGTAATCGTCTTACAGACATGGACGGTACGGTTGTGGCTACAATTATTAAGGTATCACGTGACTATATACATGTACCTATTTTTATTATCTTTCAACACAAACAAAGGAAATATATTTTTGTACCGCGTGTAACGGTGCTATACACCGTGCATGTTAAAGAACCGAGGAGTTCATTCTGAAATAGCTAGAGTATTGCACCCGGAATACTTATATAACATAATTATAACTGTCTCAACTCGCGAAGTCGGGGATCATAGGCCAATTATGAAAGGGAAACCCGCTTGACCAACTACGTTCTTAGGACGGTTTCAGAACGCAAACTAACAAATCGTACAAAGGGGTTTTATGGCCCTGTCAAGTCATTAGAATTTCTGCCTTTGTCGTTAGCATAAGTCTCTTATCTCTGCCTCTGCGTTAGCATTAATATTTAACGCTCTGCCTTTGTCGTTATCATTCGAAAAACAGAACTGCCTATTTCGTTAGCATTTTTTTGGTACATTGTTCAATTCAAACCTCTGTATCTTCACAGAAAATGCACATTTTCCAAAACGGAAACGACAGATATATTGAGGAAGGATTGAAGTTTGTATTCAATGTTTTAGAATTGTTCCAAACCACGAATTAAGTTGAGAATTCAATGTCAAAGGCGAAAGTTTCGAACTTTTGGCAAACATCGCATACCTAAACCCTGTTTACTCGAATAATATGGCATTTGTGGGCACATATATTGTATATATGTATTGTTCATTCATCGCGTGAACGATATATGTAAGTGATCACTTTCAAAAGCAACGCAAAACACATATAAAATAACAAATACTTACCCCACTCTAGTGGCGTAAAACGCGTGTGTCTCTGCCTTCAACATACAGAACTGCCTTACACACAGCGGGTTGTACGGTGTGTGTACTCTATGTTAGTCCTGACAATGTTATGTTTGTGAAAGTATAGTTTAATAATTTATTTGCAAACACAATCACCAGATTCAGTAATATGTTCGAGTACATGTCCTTGTCACGTATCAGTGTTAATTTCCTGAAAACTGGTTATTTACCAATGTGCCAATTTTAACGGCTTGGCAATTTCATGAAATTATTTTGAACAAAGTTGGTAATTATAACGACTGGTAATTCGGTTTCATTTAATATATTATAAGTTTTTATAACCTTATAGGTTAGCCCACAACTTCGAGTATTACATGCACACCACAATGAGTTTCGAGATATTGCAGGGAAAGCGATAGGTAAAGTACTAGGTAGGTATTAGTTCCAATGATAGACTATCATAAGTTCTTAAGTCATAGTTCAAACGGTACTCCCTGTGTGTGGCTCCTCCATACTTTATCTTGACAACCGTCTACGCCCCTTTTACTGTGGACCTGTTCACGAGCACTTGGACATGTCCATATACCCATGGGCCTTAAGTACCGCATATCTGGGGATAGGAGTCCTTCGAGACCCTTGTAGTTCACCCTGTGTTGTGTTAAATTTAACTCGGCCTGATGGTGTTAGCTAGTCAGGTTATGAACACAAGTCATTGTCATATAAAATTATTAGAGAGGTTTGCGCAAGGCAACGAGTAACGTGTACGTGAATACTATTTTTGGGTATTTCGTCATCCAGGTATGTGTAGTTTCTACAAGTTACGGACGTGTGACAGATGTAAATATAATGTGTCCTACCTCACACAGGTATGCGTATGCACGGGAACCCCAAGATTTATCACCGGTAGTCTCAGTGTGTTAATATAAACACTCATTATCGATTCACGAAGAAATCATGTTACAACTGCCATGTGATGTTACACGCACACGTTGTGTTTCCCAAGCTAATTTTGATTGCAACGCGGACGTAAACATGTACGGGTAGCTACACTTACACGTAGTCGTACACGTTCGAATCGCAACCTCTCAAATATCAATGTATTCATCCAGTTGGTACGTGTACACACAGGTAACTGTGTCATCGCTAAAGAGAAAAAAATGTTGTTATAAAATTATTTTATCTTAGATAACATACTAAGATAACATAAATTAAAGAGTTTTTTACTCTTTATCAATGAGACAGTTACCTGTGGTTGTGAACACACAATTACACAGAAACTACTTGCCACTTTGCATGTTTACATGAAATATACTTACCACGTGTATCATAAATCAATGGAAACCAATCAGACAAAATGGATGCCACAAATCAAGCAGACAAACAACACATCGTGGTAATTAAATTAAAGCAACGTATCCACACACGTAGCACATGGAAAACAAAACATGAATTGTCACCAACCTGGTCAGGCACAGGATGTTTACATGTGTAAATCAAGAATTGAGTTGACCAATGTTATGACTTAATTGTGGTTGTAAAAGGATTGGAAATATTGCAGACGTTTGCATATTCCAACGAATTCGTTTGATAACATCGACAAAACCCTTCCTCGAACAAATGAATTAAACGTCCTCTACAAATGTACATTCGCATCTGTTCAAGTTGACACGTGTTCAATTAAAATAGATAGTTACTGTAGCTTCTCTACGTAGGATAACGTAGAAGCCTTATACGCATTGTGTTTGAATATGATTACTGCGAACTAACCTCGCAATCAACGTCCAAGAGAAACTCAACGACAATTGGATCTGAAATAATTAGCGGAGCATTGATGGAATTAACCAGACGTCACTGTAGAGAACGCTCCACCCATGTGTCTGTCGAAGGTTGTCAAGAGATTCCATTGAATTATGCAAACATGCGCACTATTTTCGACGTAAAGTGTAATTCTTTCATTGGCCAACTCATTTCTCGATTTACATATAGTATTACAGCAAAGTACTTACTATAATCTTAACGTACTCTCAAATTAAAACACTAAAATATGCAATTAATTAGCAGTTGTGCTAATTAAAATTTGATCAGTGCATACAGTTATTCTGTAAATGCTTTTCTTCAAACCACATATGTTTGTTCAAGAATGATGAAGAATTTAAAACTGTGCGTAACTTTACGATTTCTGCAAATGCTTTGATAAAGCAGTACCTATTTCCGTTCAGCTGTATAATACAAAATACATGCATTAGACTTTTAGTGTTTATTTTGAACATTTAATGTATGATTGTAACAATGGTTTCAGCCTTACGATGTGGACTAGAGGAGTTAGATCTGAGCTGGAATCATCTGCGACAAAGAGGTGCTATTGGTATTGCCAACGGCTTAGAGGTGAAATATTCTGCTTTAAACGGTGTCATAGAGGACTTGTCAATTAAGTAGATTGTTTTTTTTCTATTTCATAAAGGCACAAAGCACGCCAATGGTACGAAATGAAAATAAACTAAAGCACTACTTTCAGGCATGCGTTCGTCCAACGCTCCCACAATCATTTAAAGTGTTTGCGACTATAGACAGATTTCGAACCTATGAGACTATATTATCCATTAAGCCAATAGACTACTGATTGGCATCGAGTTTTCATGATATGCATGAATATCCTCACTGTGAAATTGGCGCTAAGCACATTAAAAAAGCAATAACTTGATAACCTATTTGAAGAGCCATGTATTCGGAGCACTTTAGTTGAGTCCCAAAGGTGGAAAACACCATAACATGGAATATAACGAAATACAACCTCCAGTTGGTTGGTTTACAAAATAATAAATTGTAAACAAAAATGCACAATTTATTATCTAAGGGAAGCAACTCTTGCAAAATTAGTATTCTGTCATCCATACATGTCGACAGATACATTTAATATTCTGTCGTCAATTATTGGTTATTTGTGAAAAATATCCCAATTACTGGTAATTAGACTATTTACTGGATGATCTGAAAAAGGTCTTGGGAGAGATAATATGTCTTTAATATTTTCCAGAGAAATAAATCACTTGAGTCAGTGAACCTAGGCTGGAATGGTTTTGGATTTGAAGGTTGTGTAGCGATATCTGACGTACTGCGGAATAATTCTAGGATAGATAAGTTAGATCTTACATGTAACAGAATACACCCTCCAGCTCTTCTTGAACTCATGAAAGGTCTCTTCCAGAATAAAGTCCTCAGAACACTAATTGTAAGTACTAATTTGTCTATAATTTGACTAATAATATTTCCCATGTTTGTTAAAACACAGGCCTAAGAAATTACATCACATAATACAGAGTTTTGAAATTCCCCATCATCCGGTCATTACTATTCTATAATTATCATGTATACATGACTTTGTATATGATATAATTTCTTAGGCCTGTGGTTAAAAGTGTCGCGTATTTCAAGAATGAATACATGCTAGCACTATCATATAGCAGTTAATTTTCATTACGAGCTTCTCTGTGAGGTGGGTCCAGACTGGGTGGTTCAGGTCAGTGCGTGACGACTTGAGCATGGGCGACAGATGAAAAGGCATCTAGACAGGATATTTTTGGTACACTAGGGTTTGCATATACATCAGCAAATGAGTGATGTACCAAAATTATGCAGTTGTTCTTTTGTGGTAAGTTGTAACATGTTTATCCGTGCAACAGTACCAGAAAATGAAAAAAGAGAGGTTTCAGTCAAAACGTTTGACTGCATGTTGTTCATGTGTATGAACGAACAAGAAATCGTCATGCAAACAGAAAGAAAACGCACTACAATCTGTGACAGAAATGTAGACATTTTATCTGATAATAACATTTCCACCGTTTTCGTTAATTTATGATGCATAGATATTTATAGGATTTTTTATTTAATAATTTTCAGCTGGATAGGAACCCCATTACGCCTTCATTTGTCACTGTGATGATGGAAGGAATATTAAATGCCCCAGATCTGGCGTTAGAAGAGCTAAGTCTTCTGGTACGTACACTGTATCACTAACACCGTGGCATTGCAACTGAATGTTACACAAAGCACTGTAGCTTTTCAACTCAATATTACTCAAGTCTGTATTTGAAATAAAGTTGAGATCTGTAATAAACTCCGTGCAGTGTTTTCGTTTGGGACCGATCCCTCTTGGTCCGCCAGCTCGGTAATCTCTAAAAAATATTCAGTGACTATCTGGATTAGGGGCCTAAGATTTGAAAGAGAGTGGCACCTGGTTTTATGTGTACATTTCGTTTAGATAAGTGGTCTAGTACACATTTTACCGACCTGTGACTTAAACTCGGCGATTGTATAAGAAGGCAGATAATGCTATTCAAACGTTCACGTTGCGAAGGGTAAGTTTTATAGTAACTGCATGCTAATTATTTTGCAATGATTTAAGGAGATACGCGCACCTTTGATCTAACGATCGAATTTTCCTTGAAACATCTTAAAATGACAGAACAATCTTCTAAAACAACATTGAAATCATAAAAATGATATGTCACCAGGCTCGTTTTCGACATACAATCATACATGGCTTTCTAATGATCTACCATTGTATTTTGTTCATTTTATCTATTTCCTGCATTTATGGCATTATTATGTTCTTTTTAAAGATTTTTACTATATGAAACCACTTTTAAGCAATGCATGATAATTTGTGTCCAATGGTCATTCCTATTGACATTAGTCACAATTCTGGCTGCCTGTTGAACAAAGTCAGTATTTGAACATGATAAATAGTTACCCCACCAACTTGCAAAAAAGTTTGATTTTCAAATGAACGTCAAAAATATCTAACGATCGAAAATAGCTACTTATTTTTCACTATAATAAACGCGCAACTTTGACGCCTATCCTTTGAATGACGTCGCGTGATAGCTTTATTACACTAGTGTATTATCAAAAATAAATAATGGCTTTATTACGCTACCGCGACGTCAAACATGTGATAAATATTATATATAAGCATATGTATTCGAACAATTGTAGGGACGTATTGTGAACCCATATTATTCACAATTTTGCCGTTCCTCACCCACTTTTTATACATGCAAAAAATAAAAAGTTAAAAAATATCTATTTGGTGCAATAGTATTATGTTTATTGTCATGAATCAACATTTATATGCGATCATTGAAACTAAAATTCATGTTTGTTCTTATCTAATACGACTTTGAAATTTCGCGCATGCGCACAAGGCAGCTCGGACCTCCTTTAGACGAGAAATAATTATTACCTCGAACAGAGGCTCCAAGCGCAAGCAAAATGTTGTTGACTATATCAGCGACTATGACGTCACGAACCACGTGATATTCAAACACCAGGGAAGTCACGATACGTTGGACTTCAGAGAACGAAAAGAACACACACCGCATCGGACAGATAAGGCAACATTCAGCGCAATCTGCAGAGCATGGAAAGCACACAAAGAAGGCACTGAAAGTCTCAGACCATAAGTCACAAGGGCAAACAAAAAGATGTACAAGCAAAACGCAACCGTAACAAAAACACGACACCCTATTCGAACAACCTGTCGCCTCAGTCAGTCAATATAACCGGAGTATGAGCCAGCAGACAAAACGAAAATTTTATCAGCGTCATTTTTTCTTCAGGGGATTGTTGTAGATCGAGATTTTCAAGGCATACTGGACAGTATTCAACAAGACCGGAACTTCCATGTCTACTATGAGATGTCACTTCCGGTCACAAGCAGAAAGAGGGACGATTTGATGCGGGAGGTAAGTATTGTAATACCGCTTCCTAATGATAATAATAATGACAAAGACTTTGTTATAGAGGCATAACAGTTGGGCTTGCTTAGTCTTCCCTGTGAGCATCTTTATCAAACGTTCAAAGCATGTCATGCCATTATTCCAGTCAGTACTGATTTTTATAACAATACAGCACAGAAATAAATTATGTTTACTTGTTCGGGTTCAGACATGAATACAATCTATGAACGGTGAACGTCTTCCTGGATCATTTATCAACCAGCAGGCCTTATAACTTGTATTCCACACGAAACGGATAAACCTTAACACAATTCGAAGACATGGACATAGCTACAAACCTTGCCCGACCTCCCTGTCAGCATTTCACCGGGATCGCCAGAATTAATTCGGGCGATAAGCGCCCATTCCACTATTCCGGTCTATACTTATACATCTGTTAAATATTCACTCTTTTCAGATTGAAACACGAAACAATTACAACATAGAACCTCTTAGAATGTTGTATCTATTGAAAGAACGTAACAGAGCGCAGGACTTCTTCCACAAAATCAACAAAGACCACAGCGAGGGACTGTCTCCAAAAGAACTCACGACGTTATTTAAGGTAGTTTTGAATGTATCCATAAGGATATTCGAAAAGAGCCTTTAAGCCAATCAAACTACTGGGTATCATATGATGCATATATAGCTTTGCCATATACATATACTAGTATCTATGAATACAATAATTGGAAATAATGCTATACCTAGTTTCAACGTGGCACACATAAGTTCGACAAAGATATTGAGAAAAAACTTGATTGAAAAATGATTTATCGACAAGTAACTCAGATCCAAATGATCCTTGGTTCGAAAATAAGTCAGAAATTTTCATAATTAGGTCACGTCAGTTTTTTTCTACTATGTCAACATCGACGTCCACAAAAATTAAGCTTGTCAGCACTGGGTTACTTTGTGCAATGTTAGCAAAATGTTAACTTCCAAGATAAATTTGCATTTTGTTGGCCAATGAGCATATATCAATCATTCAGCTCGTTATCACTGAGTATTGAAAACTTGAGTCTTCTTCACATTTAGATATTTTATGAATACAACTTTCTTCAATTACAAAACGTAGTGTGTGGTAATATTGCATTAATTGTTTCTAACTATTGTCTGCTACGTAGTATCATTAGAAAAGGACCGTCTGTACAATTAGTTCAATTCCATTCTTATTTAATTGGAGAATAAGGATAGCCAATCATATCGCCTGTTACTGCCCAAGAGTTTGATATAGTCTGATCTGATTAGTTGACCTTATCCTAATACCAGGTAAGATCATTATTAAATACCACCCCGATTTGAAATAATTTAAAATCACTGCGAATGATTTGAGGCATGTTTACCTCTATATTCTGCTTGAACTCACATTTGTATCATAATAAAATACAAAAGTATATAAACGATATCCCTTGTATGATAAAGCTCCGATGTAGACCAATTGTGATAATAATTGACTTGTGATTTTAGGAGTCGGGTTTACCGGTATCAAAATACGTGGTGGATAAGATTATGGATTTTATGGATACAGACGGGGATGGCAAGATTGATCTAGGGTAAGTAATAAGGACGTCATTCTACGTCCATATAATATGTTCAGGAACCGCGGAGCTTTGTTCTAGCAAATAATACGGGAGATGATCAGTGATTCTAGTTGTTTTTTTTAATCTGAATTTTTGATCGAAATACGATGTCAACTTGTTTGAGACGGAAGGTCAGCTTTGACCCTTATACATTCCTGGCAGAGTTCGTTTTGGGATGTTGGAATAACTAACCTTTGTCTCGTTTGTTTTCAATGTCTTAATAACGAAGCTTAATTTCCCTAAACAAAAACAGTTACAAAATTCATTCAAAAGCGTCAAGTGTCCTTCATAATTGATCCATTATTGTATAGCTCTTCTTAAGAATGCTGCAGTTGTCGGATGTTTCCCTGTACAACGACATTAAACATTATTTCTACATTCAATTTAACCATATCACTCCGCCATCTTGGTTCTCCATTGTGTGTGGAATTTAGCGGTCAAGCCAGACCTCGATACTGTAAGATGTCTAGAACGGGAACCAGACAAAATCCACTTCATAACAATTTCAGAGAGTTTCTTATTGGAGATAAAAAGATGAAGAAGATATCACGTGATTATGCTCGAACTACCGTCACTGAAGAAGGACAGTATACTCGATATTCACGGACATTTAGGAAGGCACACATTCAACAACCGACGTCACGACTCAAGGTTAATACAATGTTATTTTTGTGAATTGTAGATCTACATAAAAGCTCCGCGAGTCGCATGACAACATGCACATTTGTCATGGTAAACTATCCAGTATTGGGCTACATGTCAGACTCACAAGAGTTCTCTAGTTTTCTGAACTAAAAATGACCGTTATACTCTGGACAAAATAATGTCCTGATAAAATCAATCAAAGGGGAATCATTAAAAAACTACACTAGGCAGAGTTATGATTCTTGCGCACTGCATTTCATGTCTCAGCAAGAAACATGCAAATCAATTTAGGAGTCATTCATACTTATGGTGACAAAGGTATGCCCCGGACAAGAAATGCTTATAAAATCAATCAAAGGGAAATAATTAAAAAATGGCACCAGGTAGAGTTATGGTTTTTGTGCACTGCACTAGGACTTTTTGTAAAAACATGCATACCAAGTTTCAAGTCATTCAACCTCATAGTGACAATGTTATGCTCCGGACTAGAAATTCTCTAATAAAATCAATCAAAGGGAAATAATTCAAAAACGATGCACGATAGAGTTATGGTTCTTGCACACTGCATTTTGGCTTATTGCAAGAAACATCCCTCCCAAATTTTGAGTCATTTGAACTTTAGGTGACAAAGTTATGCTCCGGACAAGAAATGCTCTATTAAAATCAATCAATGGGAAATAATTAAAAAACGATGCAAGGTAGAGTTATGGTTCTTGTGCACTGCACTTCGGCTTATTGCAAGAAACAGGCATACAAAATATTGAGGTATTTGAACTTAAGGTGACAAAGTTATGCTCCAGACAAGAATTGCTCTCATAAAAGCAATCAAAGGGAAATAATTAAAAAAACTATTGCAATGTAGAGTTATGGTTCTTGTGCACTGCACTTCGGCTTATTGTAAGAACCATGCATACCAAATCTTGAGTCATTTGAACTTTAGGTGATAAAGTTATGCTCCAGACAAGCAAATT
Organism: Spisula solida; assembly: GCA_947247005.1. Lineage (NCBI taxonomy): Eukaryota > Metazoa > Mollusca > Bivalvia > Venerida > Mactridae > Spisula > Spisula solida. The sequence continues at coordinate 21,369,328 of OX365950.1, read as the reverse complement.
CAGACGCCGCCGCCGACGACGACAAAAGTAATCCCTATATGTCGCCTTTTCAGGCGACACAAAACCATTTAGCAAAATATGTTTGCTAGTCATATTCAATTTGGGTTCACACTATGGCGTTTGGACCGACGTTTACCGACGTTTGTGTAAACATTCAGCTCCGCTAGTAAAATTTACTTAAAATTTGAAAAGTTGATGTTCGCGCTGGAACGCTAAAGAACCTTGTGTCCGTTGAGATTTTTTAACATGCAAAAACTTTGTTGACGTTTGGAAATATACGTTGGTGAAAGTTGCGCTCAATTTGTAAACGCTCCTGAATGCTGAATTAAGTTGATCAAAATGTCCCTAAGTTAAACGCCGTTGGGGAACGTCTGCTGAAACGCTGGTGGTGTCGGTGAATTTAGTCAAACGTTTAATAGTATCTAACGGAGGCCATCGGGTATCCGACGCAATGAATGCGATAGTAAGCGGAAGGGCTAGCGTAAGCGAACTTTCCCCAGCGCAAATGAACAATTGTCCAACGAAGGTCAACGGGTATCGGACGCAAAGAACGCAACAGTAACGCAAGTGCTTAGTGCAGACGAACTTTCCAAAACATTTCTGTAACTTAATTATATAGTTAACTTTTTACAACGATTCCTGGCGTTAGTCAAATTATTCGTCTTAGTCGGACTAAGTTAGGGGATCCGGACCGCTGCACATACGCTAACCTGCGTTGGCAAAAGTTCACATACGCTAACTAAAAAAATAGCTACAACACAGGCAAGGTTTGCAAGCGCTGGAACCGCTTGGACAGCGTTTCAAAAGTCGAAAAAATGAACCTAAACGTCGGTAAAATTACTTTCGCGAGGAGGAATAATTTGGTTCACAATACGAACGAAACTTGAATGCGAACGTTTACAAGCGTAGATGTACGTTCATAGTGTGAACTGACCTAATAATTATTTTGATTCGAATGTTTGCCATAGCCTGGTGTCTGGATAGAACGTATTATCAATATGCTGCAGGCATCAAGAATGGTCTATCAAATTATGTATCGTTCCTGTAATCATTTAATAGAATAGACTTAATCTAAACAGTCACGGACAATACTTGAAAATCGATCAATTTGTATGTAGTTTTTTGTTGAAATTTGATTCTTTACATTGATTAATTTAATTTACAAATCATATTTGTCATCAATTATTCATTGCAGGTGGAAGAGACCCAGAACTATTTATCCCCAATAACTTCATTGACACCCTCACCTACATCAAGTAGACGATCCTCCATCAACTTGTCATGACAACCTCGTTATTCATGTCTTCTACCTCAGATGGAGTCTAGTTGCCGTCATATACCTTATATGTTGCGTTGGATGTTACTGATTTGCCATTACAACTTATGATACATGTATATTCTACCTCGGATGGTATAGTTGCCATAACTTCAGATGGAGTGTAGTTGCTGTGACAACCTTTATACATTCTACCTCAGAAGTTACTTTTTTGCAATGACAACATCCTTATCATCTTCTACCTCCGATGTTAACATACTAGTAGTTGCCATGACTATCATAATGTCAGTTATCTTCTATATTAGAGCACATGTAGTTGCCTTCTAGAAATGATGATAAATAAGATGGAAAACCGTCTAAGATAGAATTATGTTGCAATGGCTATCTGGCTATCTTTTTTGTCAAAGAAACTAGTAGCCACGATATAACCTCTATATGATATACCTCAGAACAAAGTCATGACAACCTTATAAATGTGTTGTATCTCTAGTTGCCATGACAACCTTAATACATACTTTGGAAAAATGTTTGTTACCACTGCCTTCTTCTTCCACAGAAGGCATCAAGTTGCCATGGCAACTTCAATAGCTTCTACATCAGACTGCAAGGGTTCTACTGAGGCATAATGCCCAGTCTGTTCCGGGTGCCATTATCACATAATTATGCCTACACCTTAACTAGGTCTCAAACATAGTTTTATTATTAAAATTCAGAGTATGGAACCTAAAATGACCATAACCTTGTCAATTCTTTGAATATTTTCATCAAATAACCTTTATTTTGTGCAGAAAATATAATTCTTCCTAATGCAACTAGTCCAGATTTCCAGATTATTCCGGAAATTTAGGACCATTGGAATAAGAGTTTAGTTGTCATGACAACCCATATATGATCTACCTCAAAACAAATGAAGTCATCATGACAACCTGGATGACTTCTACACACACTTACTTGCCATGACCACTTTAAAGTATTCTTCCTCTAGTTGCAACTACAACCGTAACACCTACCCCGGAACAAATGAAGTAGACTGTTAACCTCAGATGGAATAAAGTTGCCATGGCAGCCTTTATATATATCAGTGGCAACATTACTTGTACAGGTTTATGTTTATTTGATAAGCCATTGACATTTGAAGAAAGGATTTACCTGTGAATGAAACAGAAAGACTGGAATTATTTAGTTAAGAAATAATGAATATGTACCTGTGTTTTATCGTAGAATAAAGCACACTCACGAGTTCGCATGCGTAGTAATTAAATCACGAGTGCGTAGCATCGGAACAAGTGACTGTGCTTTATCATAGATAAAACACAGGTACATTATCATTATTTCGATTTTAACATAGCCAATATTCCACACTTGACAAAACATATAACTGCATTACTATTTTCTTCTGCGTAAGGCTTTTGAAGTGATTTGCCGTATCTGTGTTTTATTGAGAATTCTTGCACATCGTTGTTTCCTCTGTGTGTATATAGCTGAAACCACTGGTTGTGTTAGAATGTGATATAAATTATAAGTATGACATGTGCCAGGACATGTGTATATCAATGTCAGTAATAAATTGTACTCATAACTAGATCTTTTAAATGTATATGTTCCTGTAAGCCAATGTTTGTTATTATCCTTCCACATGGAACAAACAACTTCTCCAAATGTTGAGGAAAATCAACATTATTGCAAAATTTTCATGCCGTGCGGCGTCCAGGAATTGAACCTGTATCACCAGGTTAGAAACCCACCACACTAACCACTGGACCATAGCTTAGTAAAACATTACCAAGGTTGATTTACAAAATAAACACTACAGCTTAATGACATAAATAATTTAATAACATGCTGAACATAATGATGATCTACAATTAAGATTTTAAAACTTTAACAAAAGCGTCTCTTGGTACTTCCACTTTGCCAATCATTCTCATCTTCTTCTTGCCTTCAGCTTGCTGCTTTAACAGCTTGGTTTTCCTTGTCATGTCTCCACCATACTGCAAGTTACATAAGATGGATAAGATAATGTTTTATTTCAGAGTTTGGACCCACATATGGGCATACAATTTTGACATATACAGTAAAACCTCGTTATCTCGAGGACCCATCGGGATAATCCGAATGCTCGAGATAAGCCAGGTGCTCGACATATCAGAAGTTTATTAATATACAACATAGAGCAAATTCGCCGGGACTTTGCTCGACATAGGCCGGATGCTCGTAATAACGATGCTCGACTTATCGAGGTTTTACTGTACATTGCTTAAAGTTTTAAAAATGTATTAATTAACAGGCCCTTCCCCAGGGGCAAAAGGCGCTGTGGTAACCCAGCGCCATAAAACCAGTTATCAGCTTTCCCCCAGCGCCTTAAATCCTAGATTTGTGTCTTTAAATCAGTGTTGATGTTAATATTTTGGTCTAAAGTGTGTTATTTGAGTAAATTGTGTAATTATGGTTTGTATTGTGTGAAGAAGTTCTTAAATTGGCCTTTAAATTAAGGATAACCATGCAGTTATCACTTATATTTTTTTTAGCCATTCTCGTGGATCTATATAAGCTCAAATCCTAGCAATGCCCCAGCGCCTTTAAAAAATTCTGAGGAAGAGCCAACAACTAAGAAAAAATATAGCAACAATATACATTATCTAGCATTTTAATAAACAATATAACAATCAAATAAACTGCAAATAATGATTGAAAAAATAACTAGTTAACATATTATTGCAGCAACAAGTATAACAATCACATAATAAAGGACTTTTTAACCAACCATTTCCTCAAAGTTTTGTGGATTTTGCAGGTGAATTTAACCCTTCACTACATAAACCCTTAACTATTCTGATAAGAGACTAGCCAGAATGTGTACGTATCTCCAAGGCAGCTTTTTTGAACAAATATCAAGAGTGATCTCCCTTGATGAGAAGTCTTATTAAGTCCATTTCTGTAATTGGATTGTCTCCCTTCCTACATATTGGAATATTATTGCTGCTCAGAAAATGGTTTAGGTGCATGCATAGATGTCTTTAGTGTAAAGGTTTAATAAGGTGGTTTACAACGGACTACCAAGTAAAGGTTCTCTTAAAATTTCACTTGCTTATAAGTGGCTCATAAAACAAGAGTGCTTTAAATGGATGCCATGCTCAACTACGGTATGTCACTGTGATACATAGGAGCATAATCCATGGAATAAGTGAAAGGCAGAGAAACCAATCTTGACATATGGCCATTGCCACATCATCATCTGTTAGTATACCAAGTTTTTATTGATGTACCTAGAGTGGTATATGAGACATAGGAACTTGCTGAAAAACTTAACTGTAAGTAGAGGACTAGTACACAACTAGACACCAAGCCCATCCACGACACAGGGGGTAGTACATTAGCTCTCAATACTTACACATTTTGCTGTAACATCTTTCCTGAAAGGTTTAATATCTTCACGTGCCAGGACTTGTGAACCACTCTTTGCCTGTACTGTGATGAGGAAATTTTGTCTTGGAATGTTTGACTGCAGATTTGTACAAACTGTTTTGGCGATGGTTCGAGCATTTGATTTGTGCACCAACATTGTCAGCTCATCCACTTCCCGGTCATTCAGAACAAAAGTCACCTGAATAAATGAAACAAAAGAGTCACACTTGCACACAAAAAGCACAGTAGGTTTTACAACCCAAATTCCCTTTAAATTGATAACATTTAAAAAGCCTGTCTGTACCTGTGTGCCTCTGTAGCTCAATGGTTAGCACGCATCCCATCTAATCTGGCTACCACCAAGTTCAAATACGGGTGGAAGCACTCGTATGCCTGCCATATTGCAGTAGAAAGCTGACTGGTAAATAAAGGCTATGCTTGGTTCATAGAGATGTAATCTAGGCTAATCTGTCTTCATGAACTTCATAATTAGATTATATCTTTTACTAATGTAGTTGTATAACAAGACTGCGTTCAATAAACGCTTATGCCCCCGTGGAAGCCATGTCCATAAAATCAGAGCAGTGGTTCTTGAGAAATAGCCCCGACAAGAATTTAGTATATAGTTATAGTGCGATCTTCCAAGGGGCATAACTGTGTGAATAATCAGCGAACCGGAAAGTGCCGACGATATGCGCATCTCCACTTGGTAGTGAAGCTATCCATGAAGTTTTGTTAAAATCTGAGCAGTGGTTCTTGAAAAATAGCGCGGACAAGAAATTAGTATGTAGTTATAGTGCGATCTTTCAAGGGGCATAACTGTGTGAATAATCAGCGAACCGGAAAGTGCCGACGATATGCGCATCTCCACTTGGTAGTGAAGCTATCCATGAAGTTTTGTTAAAATCTGAGCAGTGGTTCTTGAGAAATAGCCCGGACAAGAATCGGACGGACGAACGGACGGACAGGTGAATCACTATATGCCTCCCGATCTATCGATACGGGGGCATAAAAATTGCTTGTAACAATATTTCTATAAAATGCCCTCCAAAGTGCCGACAATTCCACCAAGGCAACCAGTAACACAATTTTTACCTTCACTAAATCTGACACTTGGTACCCTGCATCTTCATAATCAAAACTGAAAAACAATTGGAAAGTAAGAAATAGAAGTCAACATGATTTTAGTGATCAGACAATATAAAATTATTTAATATTTCATTTTTGTTTAATACAACTTTTAATTTATTTCAGGTCAAATACAAAATTAGTTCTTGCAACTTACATTAATCACTCTAGACACTTCATTTCTGATGGTATCCATTGTCATGATGGTTTTAAAATTTTATGTGATCACGGGTGAAATAGAATTTAATCTATCATCAAAATCAACAAATATTCTGTTTCTTTGAAAACAGTTTTTTAATCTTTTTGAAAAATTCAGCATGACAACCTCTTACTGTTTAGATCCTGGTATTTATTATATCATGTTTCATTTACTGTGGAATGGGAACCAACCAGCACCAAAAGCACAATTCCCAAAATGATAAATTTCACTGTTTTGCAACACTGAATTGTTGATTGATATAAATTATTGGAAAGCATATACATTTTGTACATACATGTATATAATAAACAGTTGTACATTTATTAATCAAATTTATTAGCGTTTAATTGTTTCTATCTTGTTTTGTGCAGTTTTTCATTTTCAGTCATATACAGCAGAGTGACATTCTTCAAACAATTACTCCAATTGTAGAGGATATAATTATGACCATAGTTCATGTTAGTATATTCGGGTATAACTCCACTTCTCAACAATTTTCCAGTTATATATCCGGCGTCTGTCTCACCTAAACAGTTTTCCTGTACAATAACCTGAACCAGCACTAACTTAACCTTCCACAAGTAACCAGCAATGTCACATGCGGTGGAAAATTTACTTTGTGACCTTAATCAATGATAATGGAAGAACATATCTGAACCAGATCGCTTGATCAGACAAATGAGTGCTCTAGCAGTTGTTTCTACAGAACCAAATTGAAAATCCTGAAAATCATGTGTGAACGACCATTTTTGCCAAACCGGAGGACTTCAACCACATTGTTTCCATATTTAACTAAGTTTCACTTTGCATAGCATACAATCCTCCAGAGCAGACTAAATTGACCATAAATTTGTCATTGCTTGAGATGTTTTCTTCAAATATCTTTTATTTTTGTCAGAAATCATAGCTCTTTCAGAATACTTATTTTAGTACAAATGTAGATAAATCTGAAATTCCAGATAAATCAGGAATAATTGACATCCCTGTCTACCTACTGTTCTTAAACCAGACAGGCTTATCAGTTGACACACAGATCTCTCACAGTTACCTGGCATATCCTGATGTTATAGATTTCAATTTATCAAAGAAATCTACGAGTATTTCATTTAATGGTAACATCATAGTGAACATCAATCGTGTATCATCGATATACTCCTGGGTAGGGTATTCTCCTCTCCGATCCTGAAAATATCAAACAGTGTCATGATTCATACAAAATTCTCACACCAAAATTCAAGGACTTTTCAAGGTTGAATATGTATTTTCAATGCTTTTTTGAAGCAACATGTAAGCTTTTCATACACAGTGTGCATTTTGCAGTCTGCGGTGCTTTTCCCATGCACAAGAATACCTGATTGCACTCAGTACATACCAGTGACATTTGCATCCATACATTCAAGCACTTCTTGTTTAAGAGAAAAAATGTTTCTGACTCATTTTTTAAACAGATAAAGTGTTATTTTTGACAACTTCAAACAGTTTAATAAATACTCAAGGATATTTGCAAAAAACTTGACCTAGACTTCATTGAAACAAACATTGTATCTAATTTTTTGAAAGGTGAAGTAAAATAAAGATCTCTTTAGTGTCTTAATAGTCAAATTGTTGAAAACAAACAGCAAACATAGGGCCATCAAAATAGCTTTTGTGCTCAGGTGAGCTTAAACCAAACCATAAGATGATTTGATATACCAACTGATGAAAAGGGCACCAACTCAAACATTTGTTTAACTATTTCCTTATCAGACATACTTACATGTAAATTGAGGTCAAGTGAAATATTTCAACATTCTCCAATGTCTGATAACAGAGATAAACAACAGAAGACAGACAACCAAACTGTAATTTGAATTTTAACAATAGACATTACCTCACATATTTATATCTCTCATATCAAATTTTTGTGTCAAACTGAGCGGTAACATGCAGGGAATACTCGTTATACTGCGTAAGTTTTTAAAATTGTTTTTATATTTTGTTTAAACATAGATCTATAGCATAAACATCTAGTGTTTTAAGTCTCACAGGCAGTATTTCAAGTCATATATAGGCTACCCATAGGGGTCCTACAGAAGAATAATATGCAGTCCTGAAAATAGAATGCAAGTCTGTTTCAGGTACTGCTAGCACACATCCCTACAACAAAGCTCTATTTCATAACTATATCATTCGTTTCGCTGTTAAAATTCAGCAAATGAAATTTCAAGAATTGTAAGACCCCTCCACCCAATCAACTGACATCACCAAAAAGTATTTGTTTCCAGTATCCCAAAACATTTTTACTGAGATCCTAAATGTTTTTATGGCATTTGAAAAAAATGTTATTTTTGTTATCTTTCATACTTTTCGAAGAATATAATTGCTCTTTCTCTCTGTTATTTTATAGAATTGATGATTTGCTAACCAATTTCTATTTTTCTTCTTTTATTTCTAGGTTTGAAGGTATTTCCAATGGGTATGTTTGGATACATTATTATGTTCTCAATGTGTGTAATGGTCGCTTCACAAACATGTGTGTCACCAACAGACAGCTGTGGTTGCTTCGTGGATCAAGATGGCAAACGAATCATTAACTGTCGTTATAAGAGTCTTACCCACATCCCCACTTTCACATCGACGGGAATCGTTTACGATGAAATAATATTTCACACTACTGAAGACACGGGAAAATGCCAGTACCATTGTAATAACATCACATTGCTAAATATGAACGCCTTCGCAAACTTGAAGGTGCGAAAAATCAATCTACGAAACAATCCAATATCAACAGTAAGTGTTGATGCATTTGATAATTTAACTGATGATCTTGAAGATTTATTACTAGAAGGAAATGGACAAGTAGATCCACCTTATATGGCAATAGCAGTTCTTGAAAATTTAAGATCTCTTCAATTAGAAAACTACGTTTCATCCGTTATTCAAATTCCTCAAGCCATCTTGCCATTACCAAGGTTAAGAACATTGACCTTGACAAAGTGGCAAAATCTACACACATTAGAAAAAGACGTGTTCTCCGTAATGACCGATCTAACATCTTTCCATCTACAAAACCTGCCATCACTCCAGTCACTTCCTGTGCCCACAATTCAAATGTTTCATAACCTCGAAACAATTGAAGTGACAGACACAGCCATTCAGTCGATACCAGGAGAAATATTCTCTCCATTGCAGTTCCTAACCAGCGTGAGAATAAGTCACAATTACAACCTGAGAGTTATAGATGACCGTGCATTTCATGGTGTCTCGGATACAATTGTTTCGCTTGATTTAGTAGAAAACAAATTGTCAAACCTGAACTTTCTATCAAGCTGTAACTGGACAAAGCTTAACAATCTCAATATTGCATATAACAACGACTTGAACACTCTACCCAGTGGAATATTCAGTTCCATGGCAACCCTGACTTCCTTACACTGTCAAGAGATTGGATTAATATCCATCAAGGAATCGATGTTCACAAACCTCCGCAACCTCTGTATCTTAGAACTATCATATAACAACATACGTAACATTGCAACAGGAACATTCCATCACTCGCCGAACCTGACGGAACTTCATCTGAATCATCAGAATACAAACGGGGTAACCTTGAACTTCCAGGAAGACGTTTTTAATGGCATAGAAAATTCATTGGAAATATTGAGCCTGTCAGGGAATAAACTAAACATGTCGGAAACTTGGAGTGAAATAGGGAAGTTGACGAACTTGAAAAAAATAGAGATGGAAGAAGATGGAATAATAAACATTCCAGATTGGGTGTTTTCACAAAGTACTCAACTAGAGTCGATCAATTTCGCTAACAATAAAATATCACACATTACGCAGGAAATGTTTTACGGACCGAGAAATCATCTTAAATTAATTGACCTTCAAAACAACAACATAGCAACCGTTCATCAATGTGTGCTTAATGATTTTATTAACCATCCCACCATGTACCTTGCAGGAAACCCATTAAATTGTGACTGTGAACTAGTCTGGTTATACGACTGGTTACAGATTCAACAGAATCCTGACACAGTCTACACATTAGGTATATGTGCCGGGCCAATATCTCTGGCGTACCGATACTTTGATCAGTTTCTACGTTCTGACATTTGCCCATCGGGGACTTCAGTGACAGATTGTCCGGACTTATATACAACAACAACAACAACAACAGCAACAGCAGCAGAAATATTTACATCAACGTCTGAAGTATCAACATTAAACACAATCAGTTATCCATTTGAATTGAGACTGCAAAATATCGGACAATCCTATATTGAACTAACGTGGACAGTTTCGGATAAAACAAATATTCAAGGTTATAAGTTGGAGACACTATTGCCTGATAGTCCGATACTGACCACAATTTTCCACCCTGAAATGACTTCTTACACGATCAATAACTTACTACCAGGAAACTACTATACATTTTGCTTATCTCTCATGTACACTGACAGAGTTTCTGACCCCTTTTGTGTAGCAGCCCAAACTACACCAGGGAACTTAACAACAACAACATCACAAACTGTAACTCAACAAGAAATTATTATCGGATAATATGTCAACCAAGTAATGAAAGTGGAACAGGTTTATAGGTTTTTTAACATTATTCTGTACGAAACAGAGATAAAGTTGGACTTGTACCTAGCTTGAAAACCATTTTGGACAGGTCAAGAGGCCAGTCCAATGTGATTTTTCTAGCTGGGTATGAGTCCAAATATATTCCATATTGTACAGAATAATGTTTGATAACCTTTTTTTATTCAATACCTATTTATTTTACATTTAACCACAAAATTGTCTATGAATATTGGTCAAGCATGTGTTAGGATAGCAGATACTGTCATTGTTTTGACTGATTAAAATAAAAGGTACAGCATTCCAGCTTTTGTGTTCATTTGGAAGTTAAACACACACATGCCATTGTATTTATTTCCAAGTGTCGCATACTGTCTAGGGTTCCAGACAGATAATAAAAGTTGATAGTTCTTACAGCCAAACATTATGTAACGCTCTAGCTAACATTACAACATTTGTAATTCCATTGTTTGTTCATTTGAAAAATCAGATTAGTATCGTCCAATATGGAAAATACAAATATTTTGTAACCAATACAACTTTATTTCCGTATTGTTTTGTCTTGCTATTTCCTGATTGTGAAATTAATTACGAGAATATGTTTTATGGTTACAAAATGTAAATGAAGTTGATTTATTGGATAAATAAAATAAAACAAGTATAGAGTAATTCACTTCAATCACATGACTTTGATGTGTCTGGGTTAATATAACGAGCACATACTTTTTTAATACACTAGTAAGTGTAAATAACTCTCAAATGACATTATCACTTTGTCTCATAAATGACGTCACTATTGTTTGTTAATGAATTAATTTTATTGCATCATCAATGTTAGGGAAAGATGTGTCAAGTTAGTTGTGTGTGATAAAAAGAATCTAACACTCCTCAAATCATACAAACTGTTTCCAGAAATGTTTCTAAGCTCGCAGATCACATTTGACCACATAAAAACCCTTTCTCAAAATGCCCCAAATATGTTTTCAAATTTGAACATACGAAAAATTATTTTCCAATTATACCCGAGAGTAAATGAACTCCATATGTACCAGTATAAGGCTGACGATGTCACCCATATATTCAGCAGGGGCCAATATAGTTCCTTTAACGATAGGTTCCTGGTATTCGGTGATGATTGATGCCGGAGGTACCTGACAAAATAATGTAATACAAACAGGTTTAGAGTCAACTACATGTTATGTATTATAAGAGTTTTAGTGTATCTCGAACACATGCATATTAAGCGCCTACTTCGTTCTGATCACCTCTGTCTTTACGGATTGTAATATTTAATAGAGACATACAGAATGGCCAAGCTTTCACGATTGATCAACAAAAGTGTGTTTTGTATCAAATTATCTGTACTACAAATTCTACAATGGTCGAATAAATCAGGATTACTCCAAAAAAGCAGACTAAAGTTGCGGACAACTATTTTATTTGTAATTTACTGTTTATTAATATGACCTAAGTACCAATGTAACGAGCTATATGATTGGCTGAATTATAAATATATATAAATAGCCATAGTGGAAATTACAATTTCTGAAAAAGAGAAACTTGTACAGGTCGTCATCAGATCTTGCCTTAAGGAAGATCAAGTACTTTAGTCAGATTGAACAAAATGTAGACAGGAAGGGCAGGCATAAAACAATGAAAACAGAAGGAGGCGGGGCATTAAACAATGAAAACAGAAGGAGGCGGGCATAAAACAATGAAAACAGAAGAAGGCGGGGCATAAAACAATGAAAACAGAAGGAGGTGGGGCATAAAACAATGAAAACAGAAGGAGGCGGGCATAAAACAATGAAAACAGAAGGAGGTGGGGCATAAAACAATGAAAACAGAAGGAGGTGGGGCATAAAACAATGAAAACAGAAGGAGGCGGGGCATAAAACAATGAAAACAGAAGGAGGCGGGGCATAAAACAATGAAATCAGAAGAAGGCGGGGTATAAAACAATGAAAACAGAAGGAGGCGGGGCAAAAAATAATACAAGAGGGCCCAAAGGGCCATAGGTCGCTCACCTGTCGAATTTAACCTAGATTTTGTTAAGATGATCATTGTGACCAAGTTTTATACAGATTAGGCAAATATTGTGACCTCTAGTGACTACACAAGGTTTTTATATGATTTGACCTAATGACCTAGTTTTTGACCCCAGATAAACCAATATCGGACTTGACCTAGATTTTGTTGAGATGATCATTGTGACCAAGTTTCGTAAAGATCAGGCCAAAACTGTGACCTCTAGTGACTACACAAGGTTTTTCTATTATTTGACCTTGTGACCTAGTTTTTTACCCCAGATGACCCAATATCGAAGTTGATCTAGATTTGTTTGAGATGATCATTGTGACCGAGTTTCATAAAGATTAGACTAAAATTGTGACCTCTAGTGACTACGCAAGGTATTTCTATGATTTGACCTTGTGACCTAGTTTTTGACCCCAGATGACCCATTATCGAACTCGACCTAGATTTTGTTGTTATGATCATTGTGACTAAGTTTCGTAAAGATCAGGCCAAAACTGGGACCTCTAGTGACTACACAAGGTTTTTCTATGATTTGATCTTGTGACCTAGTTTTTGACCCCGGATGACCCAATATCAAACTAGACCTAGATTTGGTTGTGTAGATCATTGTGACCAAGTTTCGTAAAGATTATGCTAAAACTGTGACCTCTAGTGACTACACAAGGTTTTTCTATGATTTGACCTTGTGACCTAGTTTTTGACCCCAGATGACCCATTATCGAACTTGACCTAGATTTTATTGTGATGATCATTGTGACCAAGTCTCATAAAGATTAGACCAAAATTGTGACCTCTAGTGACTACACAAGGTTTATCTATGATTTGACCTTGTGACCTAGTTTTTGACCCCGGATGACCCAATATCGAACTTGACCTAGATTTTGTTGAGATGATCATTGTGACCAAGTTTCATAAAGACTAGGTCAAAATTGTGACCTCTAGTGACTACACAAGGTTTTTCTATGATTTGACCTTGTGACCTAGTTTTTGACCCCTGATGACCCAATATCGAACTTGACCTAGATTCTGTTGAGATGATCATTGTGACCAAGTTTCATAAATATTAGACCAAAATTGTGACCTCTAGTGACTACACAAGGTTTATCTATGATTTGACCTTGTGACCTAGTTTTTGACCCCGGATGACCCAATATCAAACTTGACCTAGATTTTGTTAGGATGATCATTGTGATAAAGTTTCATAAAGATTAAGTCAAAATTGTGACCTCTAGTGACTACACAAGGTTTTTCTATGATTTGACCTAGTGACCTAGTTTTTGACCCCAGATGACCCAATATCGAACTTGGCCTAGATTTTGTTGAGATAATCATTGTGACCAAGTTTCATAAAGATTAGGCTAAAATTGTGACCTCTAGTGTCTACACAAGCCAATTGTTGACGGACGGACGACGGACGGACGGACAGACGGACGACGGACGAAGAGTAATCACAAAAGCTCACTCTGTCACTTTGTGACAGGTGAGCTAAAAACAATGGGGCCTAAAATGAAGATGACATAAAAGTGTTACCTTGCATGGGTTAAGGATTGTGACTTCTTCTCCACCGTATTGTTTTATGTTCTTCCGGCCAACAATCTTCACTGAAAAGTTAAAAGTTTATGTATTATAGTCTTCAATTTTGTGGTCAACTGTTCACAAACTGGCTTACTTATATATGTATGAAACATTAGAAGCTTCCCTTTATATGGAAAAAGATAATGTAACAGAACAAAGCCGGGAGAAGCACTCAACAAAAACAGCAAAAAATACACAAACAAGACTGCTTTACGTATACGCTTAGGCCTCAGTCAATCAGGGGTCATAATTCTTTTGAAATGTCGGATAGTGTTACTAGTATATGGCTTTGGCCATGTAAGGTGTTTATGATGGTAAACAAGTATGCCAAGCTTGAAAGCAAAGCCTTGATGGACTTTGAAAATATTTGAGTTTCAACTTGAAAGTTTCCATTTTGTTAAAATGTTTCATAGTGTTACATCAGATGTCAGGGCATGAAAATAATTTCAGGGGCTTACCTTTATATGGAACATTAGGGGCTGTCATTATCACAGAAGCGCTAAATTCTTGTTCTAATCGTGTAATAAATACATCCATATGTAATAATCCAAGAAATCCTATAGTCCAACCTTGACCTAGTACGGCACTGCTATCCAAATGTACATCAACACTAGAGTCATTCAATGTCAGTTTTTCTATAGCCATCTTTAAAGCATTAAACTGTGACTGGTCAGACGGAAATAATCCAGCAAATACCTGTCAAATAGTAATACATTTATGTGACATCTATCTATATGGGCATATTGTAACATGTAGGGTATAGTAATACATTCATGGGACATTCTAGGGTACTGTTTTATCAAAGCATTTATGCTACCGTAACTCTTAAGTTTTCCGTAAATATTGCGTACGTCGATAATATTTACGCAAATGCATTTTACTAAGATGTTTTTCTCATGATCTGTCAAAAGTTTTGGCGTAATTCTACACAAGGTCAGAGCAAATATGAACGTAGTGAGGAGTTTTTGACACGCACTGTCACTTGTTGTTATAGACTGTGATTAGTAATAAAAACATGTTTAATCATCAAAACTTATCGAACGTTTATGTATATTTATTCATTCTGGTTCCTAATATATTGGTAATATTGTGACCCGGTCTATGTTCCATATTCAATATTTATACCTAAACGTATGCAACAACTTACAATCGATCAGTAAAATGTACTTAGGAATTTGCGTTAGAGAAATATGTATACGTCAATTTACTCGACATTTAAGCAATGTTAGTAAAACAGTACCCAGTTGTATTGTAATGTGTAGGTTTTAGTACCTACCAAAATTTAGGGAGATGCAAAGTTATTCCCCATGGATGTCAAATTTTCATGGAAGGGTATGAACTGCCACAACAAGGAATCGAACCTGGATCGCTGGGTTACAAATCCAGTGCACTCATCATAGCCTCGTCAATATTGTTAAGAAAGGAATAAGTAATAATAAGTATTAATGTACCATAGGTTTAGCGGGTTTAAATCCCGGCATTGGTTGTACAGGTTTATGTTGATGATAGATGGTGTCTCCCACCATAGCATCCTTGATATTCTTCATATTAGCCATAAGGTACCCCACCTGACCTGCATATCTGTAAATATAAACTCATCTGATTACTCCAAGTGTCAAAAAATTTATTACTGACTGTAGGGCATAGTGGTCAAGTGGGTAGCATCTGACTACAGATCGAGAAGTCCCTGGTTTGAATCTTGACTGGGGTTTATCAGTGTTACCCACGCAACTAGAGATGAACCTAGAGGTTATCTCGTGTTTACTGGTGCTTAACATTAGGGTAGAGCTAGGGTAGAGCAGCCAGATTATACAATGATTCAGCTTCATAGCCGGAGGTCATTGGCCCTTTAGGCAGGGATGAAACCAGAATTACCACTTATAGCTATCACAGCAGAACGCAAACAAACAAACAACATTACACTGCAACCATATAGCCCCCTTTAATATTAATTATACCCACTTGAATGACAGATTTTGCAAAATCCAATACTCACACAAATGAATACTTTTACAAAGATTTAATAACCACAAAAATATTTTGTGTAAAGATCAACTTACAATTTGTCAGTTGGAACTTCTGTAGGATGCATAACACCAATCTCATAGACCTCGTGTGTTTTCTTGTTATGATGTGTAATAATCTTGTCACCTGTATTACATAGAATATATGAGAGTAAGAAAGGGTAATATAAGTAACAGGGTCCTTATTCACCATCACTTTAACATAAACACTGAAACTCAGACGTAGACATAAAATATGCTAAATTTAAATTGACTAGAATTTCTTTTCTAGTGTTTCCAAACCAGTGTTATTCAGTCTGTATAATTATTGCTACCTACTGTATGCATATGTTGATTTATATCAAAATTGATAAAATCAAAACATCATAAAAGTGAAACAAACACTTAACATGCATAAGTCAAAGGGCAAGTCCGCTGAAACACTCGTCAACACTGGCAACAACACATTTTTCTATTAAAATGATATAAACTGTTGTGTTTTATGTTACCTTTTTTAATAACACCATCCAGTACGGCTATGTTCGCAACAGCACCTCGATACTGAGTATACCACGAGTCAAACATCAGACATTTTAGAGGCTTCTCTACATCAACAACTGGTCTGTAATAACAACATAGATAACAACATAGATAACAACTTTCATAACAACATAGATAACAACATAGATAACAACATAGATAACAACTTTCATAACAACATAGATAACAACATAGATAACAACTTTCATAACAACATAGATAACAACATAGATAACAACTTTCATAACAACATAGATAACAAACATTTTAAATATTGTTTTAAGCCTCACTGGTAAACAGTAATTATAAATCAGTACTTCCAATGTATAACTACGTTATTATTTATTATGAAATTAGACTCTGCTTCGATATTTCATACCTGTTTCAAAGGGGAAGTTTTTGAGAAAATATGATGAAATTTTGGGGAAAATTAAGATTTTTATGCAGGTGGAAACTATAGGTAGTAAATTTTATGAAATACTCTAACAACATAACAACTATAGACACCCCAAAGGAATAATCTGTCAAACTTACGGAGGAATTCTTTCCACGATGGCCTTCAGTACATCATCAATACCTGTGCCAACTTTAGCAGATATCTGAAAAAAAACAACAACACAAATGTCCTGTCCATTTTTACAAAATTCATTCACCATATCGACATTACAACTTAAAACCCGTTTTCCGGGATTACGGAATTAATTGAGCGACAATGTGCGAGATATTCCGAATGTACGTCAGGGGGGAAACGGATATAGCGTATAGAGCAACTAGGTACAAAAATCGCGATTATTTAAGGCAAATGATAAGAATTTGTAAAAAGTCTTACTAGAAAACAATGACAACACAATTTTATGACCTCGCTGATAATATTTTCGCCTAAATGATATGTTTAACTTGAAAAATGCGTATTTTTATCGACATCGGTATCGAGCCACGGAAGCGGCCGTGTATAATAAAATGCAATATTTCAAATATAAAGCATTTTTTAGGATAATTCTTGCTAAAGTTTAAAAACAAAGATGTTTAATGATAATGTGTAATAATTATTTTATATGTTTTCATGTTTAAACGTTGAAAAAAGAAGAATTATATACACTTCCGCTATACCGCTTATTGCTCGCTAACCCCCTGACCGTGAACTTTCGGTTCCGGAAAAACGGGTTTTATTGAGTAATGTCGATATCGAGAATATCATTTTTCAAATTCGTTACTTACAATACATTAATGAGTCAGAGATGTTTGTAAAATTTATACATGTATATAACTCTCAACGGCAGCCTAATAGTTCTTAATAGGACCGGGACGATTAGTCGGTTAATCAGATACGATTCGATGTGAAATCAGTTTCATTTCTGCAAAACCGCTAATCGTTCTAAAACATTACACATACTACAATGTCAATAAATTGTATGTTGCCACATGCATACAATAGATTTTTGACAACAATACATGCCATAATGTGTTGATCGACACATACACAAGCAATCTAACTTGGTTTGTTTGGGTAGCATGTGATACATTAATACTTACATTGTATTTTATGATCGTATTCAACATACAAATATTTTTTTGGCATTGTATACCGCGAAGCATTAATAAACACATATGAATTCTGCTGCTGAAAGTACTTTGATATGGTTGTCAAGAAAGAAAACATCATTTTCCATGTTGCGGTCGATTAACCTGTTCGTTTCGATTTCATACCAATGAATAACCAGTATCAAAATATTGAAATCGTCCTGGTGCTAGTTCTTCATGTTTATTGTTTGAAACCAATAAGACTCATCTACTGGTTATGACCAATCAGAGAGTTTTCAGCATACCTAGAGTCAGCCCCTAGTGAAACCCCTATTGTTGCTGTGACATGAAACTGCTAAGGTTCCTGTTACATGAAACTGCTAATGTTCCTGTTACATGAAAAAACCTAAAGTTTCTGTGACATAAAACCCCTATCATTCCTGTTACAGGAAACCCCTATCATTCCTGTTACAGGAAACCCCTATCATTCCTGTTACATCATTTATGATATATTTACAAAATCTATGCACACCTTTATTATGTCCTCAGATTCAATTTCAAACAGTTTTTTTAGTTGCTTAGCAACCACATCTGGTTGTGCAAATGGAAGATCTATTTTATTCAACACTGGAATCATGGGTAAATCTTTCTCAAAAGCTAAATAGAAGTTTGCCACAGTCTGCGCTTGTACACCCTGTAATGAAACATTTGATGTTTTATTTGTTTTGTAAAAACAAGCAATCTTAAAACAAACAATTTTAAAATGTGCAAAAATGTTGAAATGGTTTAACACATTTTGTGAAAGTTATAGCACTGTCCGACAAAGTCCTTCAGCTTAATGGCCCTGACTAAACAAGACTCTTGTAAAACATTTATGCCTCCATGGCAGCCAAATAGTCAGTAATGTTTAAGGTAATGGCAAACATGACCTTTGACGTACTGACCTCAAAATCAATAGGTGTCAACTACTGATGATGAAAGACTCCCTATAAAGTTCAAAGATCCTTGGCCCAACCACTTTGTCTATTTATTCATGTTGAAGGTCACAGTGATCTTGAGCTTTAACTTACTGATCTCACAATCAAAACAGGTCATCTGTTGATAAGCAATTTATATGTAAAGTTGGAGGATCCTAGGGTCAAGCAGTAATGAGTTAATGAACAGAAACTATTTGGCCTATCAACCATCAGACAGACACAAATACAGACAGATATGAGCAAAGCAATTTACCTCCTCATCAAAGAAGGGGGTATAATTAAAGAGTTAAATGCCATTTTATAAACTCTGATCAGAAAAAAGAAAGCAACGTATTTAAGTAAAATAAGTAGACGGGGTTTATACTTACATCATTTGCATCAACTAACAAAACAACACCTTGACAAGCAGAGAGGGACCTGGACACTTCATAATTAAAATCCACATGGCCCTGGAAAGAGTATCATTATAGTAAGACAGTTAACTTATCTGCATATTAATATAATGCTTGAAAATGGTTAAAGATGAAACAAGAATACTGTTTGTTCAAATTAAGAGATGCAGTAACTGGACAGTGAATGAACTAAAGCTATCACTTAATGCCATTAAAATTCCACTATTTAAGTATTATACCACTTTGTCACACAAATAACCTAATAAAATACTGTAGTACACAGATAATCCAAAGCCACACAACATAGCTACCAACTAAAAAAAGTCAGACATAAAACAAACAATCCATATCCCCTTGAAGGATAGTTCAAGGAAGCCTATATACTCAACCAGTACTGAATGACATACTGTGGACTATGAATTTCGTGCATAATTAACCATTAAGGGGAAGTAATTCTGAATGATAACTATGCCGCTCAGTGAAGTCAGCCATCTTGAATATATTTTGTTAAACCAAGTCCAAGGGCAATAACTCTTGGGATGTCCACATATGAAAACTATGTCAAGCACATCTACATGTACACTTAGAACTATGCAAATGTTGGAATTCACAAGATAAAATTTAAACTAGAAGCCTTTTTGACACAAAAAACATTGTTTCCTGTCTGATAAAGGAAGATAACTCTAACAATACTCATTTGATGAAAGATTCCTAATAATATGCAATCTGAGGATTGCTACCAAATTATGTGAAATGTTATTAAAATCTGACCAGTGGTAATAGAGAATGCATACAAACTTTGTGACATCCGTCCAGATAGACATCCGGCACAAAATCAATATGTCTCACCCACTATAAGTAACTCGTAAGTTGACTAATTGTTGAACAAAATTTTTAATGAACACAAGGGAAACTTACAGGTGTATCAATTAGATTAAGAAGATACTTGGTGCCATTGTGTGTAAAAACCAAGGATGCTGTCTGTGCCTTCACAGTTATCCCCCTTTCCTTCTCCACTTGTAATCTGTCTAGTACTTGCTTATTGCTTGATGACTTAGATATCACTCCTGAAAACAACATAAAACATACAACTATTAAATTGAGACGACACATTCAGAGAAAACATTATGTCCAAATTGCAAAAAATGTAACAGTAAACATCTTAGACCGGAGACTTGTCACATGGAGACCTATTTACAAATTAGGGGTGGTTTATCAATTTAAATATGTATTTCTATAATATTTTACTTAGTTTCCTCAAAGAAAGCAAAAAGATGTTTCTGTGGTCAAGTGGTTAGTGTGCTCGGAATTTGTATCATGGGTCTGCGGGTCATAACCTTCCATGGATGACCGTATGACAACACATGTGAAGTTGTTGGCTCCTTGTGCAAAAGTGAAGTAGTTTAGTACTAATATTTAGAATACATTTCGGGAAAAATGGTACCATATGTAAGTGAACATTTGTCGAGAAACACTGTTAGACCCCAATAAACAAACAAACAAATCTAAGGCAAACAATGAGCACTGCCTAAGATAAGACAGTAAGCTTGAACACATTTACTGTTGTGCGCTAAATTAACTATTATTTTAAGAAGAAAATTTAGTTTTTTGCTTCTCCTGAAAAGTTGGAAAAACAAGATAATGAAGTTATGACTTTGCAACAATGTTATATTTACCTGTGACCTCTAACAGTCTATCAGCTAGGGTACTCTTTCCATGATCAACATGAGCAATAATACTGAAATTTCTGATATTTTCAGGAGGAAACTCTGATAGATCGAAATTCGTAGAAATCTGAAAGACAACAATCAACACATACTGGTAAATCAATATTAACTTAAGTGAGTACAGTCAAATATGCATATATAATTAAACTCATTATTCACACATACAAACTCATTGAAGGATTGGTCCATAAAAAGTGACCTAGCCCACCTATATATACATAATTATCTATTTCCTGCACAAAACATTTCTTGGTTAAATGGGAGCAAACAAAAACTGTCAAATCGGTCATATCTAAACTTAATTTGCAGCTGAATCTATAATCAATACGTAAACATCCTACAATGGCTACATGTACATGTAAGTAAAAATGACAGCTCTTCAATATGTACAGTCTCATAGAAAATAAAACAACAAAGCAGTAATTACTGCAAAATTCACTAAAATTATTAGTGATAGGAGTAAGATTGTAGGTTAAGAGGTACGTAAGGTCACCAGAACTGCATCATTCATTTTTTTTGGCCTTATTGTTAAAATATTTAGTCCACTCACCTTATCAAGCCATACATTTGATGTACTAAACAGTCTTTTACAATGTAATGGTTTGTTTTGAACTACAATTCTCTTTAGATAATGCAGACATCTGAAAATAATAAACTGAAGTATACCACACTGTGACATGACACAAATACGAACGTAAAATTTAATGCTGATGGACAAGCTTTTTTACTCCAAATTACCCTCTGGGAACAATACCAGCAGTTACATAAGCTTTATTTGAACTTTTTAAATTCTATTTCTAAAGACTGGCAAAATTTAACCCATCTTTTTCTTGTTGTGACTTCGGGTTCTGGTACAAGTCACTGCACAATTTTCAATAGATCTGTTTTACCTGAAATTAATGATTACACATGCAATATTGCTTCAGTTTATGTCACACTCGTAAAGAAACATCCTGGCATGACCAATTGATGACCTTATTCCTTCACTTGATGTAGCAATAAATAGCCAAACTTAATAAATTCCCAAGTCATTGTCTGATGTTGAACTGACCTGCTGCGCCTGTCTGGTATCAATTACTGATACAGATCATTAACACATGCCTTGTATCTTTGGAAACAGCTGGACAGTGGCTGTTTTCTTAATGATTTAACCTGATAAACAATTTACAAATGCAGACTTTAATATGCCAGTCCGGGTTTTTCATGAAATGTCCGGGGCTCGCGGGTTTGACACTCGTTTTCGGGATTTTCACGGATGATCCGTGAAAGTTGGTAACCATGCAATGTGGTACCATTAAATTTTCATCATTGTGCCTGGAATTCACTAAGGATCACACCTGACCTCCAGCCAACAGTGTGACAAGCGGACACTCTAAGTTGGCGTTTCCATATTGACTCTGGAGTAGGGCCGGGTTTGACCCTTGAAATTTGCAAACACTGAAACACTCAATATTTGGTTTGATGGGACATTTTCTCTTAAAACCATGGGTATTTTTCTACAAACGTATATCTAAATGACCATTCAGATTCAGAAACTACATTGTAGTGACCTGTACCCATGCAATTTAACTTTTAAGTTCTACAGTTCTAACCACGTCTGTACATTGAAAAGGGTAAACTAAATATGATTAAAGCGATCTATAATCGCTACATTAACATAGTTTGAGTTTGAAAATGAATGACAACGTTCTTATAGATGTTATACATCATGGAAATAAACACTGTCCGAAATAACATGTATCCGAATAGGTTAAAGTTACATAATTTGTTGGTAATAGAATTCTTTGGATATACCTATTTGTTAAGTGTCTGTTCGTCAAAATTCTACAAATCGGAGTTGAACTTGGAAATATCATGACCAGAAAGTCGCTTTGTACTGTAAAAAACTAGAAATTCGCGTCGAATCTCATGCTCAAGGGCGCTGCCATTTTTATAAAACAATTACGAATATAAATCCGGTTACAATCGTCGTAAAATCTACCATTTCGTTTGATTGTCCAAAAAGCATATTTAGATATTTGGTTAAAATCAAATACAGTTTGACATTTAGTATATAAAAAGCGTTACATGTATAAGTAAAATTGCCTCAAATAGTCCGTGACTTTTCAAACAGGGCCGCCGCAAAATATAGAAGAGGTGATGTCGTGGCCTACAATGATTAGAGCAGGGGGACACCGTACACATTGACAAAGACCTAAATAAAAGTATACTTAGAACTTTGACATTGATTCTAATTAATTGATAAACGAAGTTGAACAAATAGGGAAAAGGTTAATTATATTGTTTAAATGAGCAACGCACGTTATTTAATTAACGTGCGCGTGTCTGAGCGGCATGTCTCGATTTGATAGTGTTGAAAGCAGGGGCGTACCTTCCTCTAGGCGGAAGCAGGCTTATTCAACCCCGAGCTTATTCAACCCCAAGCGATTTTAAGTATTATTCAACCCAAGCTCATTCAACCCCAAAACCAGGACTCATTCAACCCCAGATATGTAAGGCTCATTCAACCCCAATGAAAAAAAATTGTTAGGTAGGGTATTCTTTAATGTTGTGTTTTGAGTTTATAAATATGTTAAAAGATAAATGTTTATTTCCATAAATGTAACTTGTCCGTCCGCCCGTCTGTCCCTTTGAAAATCTGAAAATATTCTATTAAATTTATAGATATTTGTTGATCGATATGTTTATACATTTGACTATGAGTAGCTTATAGTTTCAACGTATGTCAATATCCCTTACCTAGAAATTTAACAAACCAAAAAGAAATCAATAACAATTATAATTCATACTCAAGCATTTATAATTCAACTCTTAACATTTCACACTCTGCTTAATTGCATTTAAATACCACACAATTTATCAACCCCTTGTTCACACCTGCTTGCCAATATACAGGGTTACTTAGGATACATGCCTATCACAAAATCAGTTTAAAAATATTATCATGATTTCATGAAAATAAAACAAATAAACAAAAAGATAACATAAATTAACTAAATTATAAAAAAAATGATTGGGGTTGAATGAGCCTCAAAATCTCTGGGGTTGAATGAGCCTTGGGGTTGAATGAGCCTAGGGTTGGGGCTGAATAGTCCATGCTTTTCTGGGGTTGAATAAGCTGACATTCCCTATAGGCCATATAGGCCACGGCCTACACTTTTTCACAGAAAGTCGAAAAAATCAAAATGCAAAAATGCAAAAAAAAACAATGGGGGTATGGGGTATAGGAGTGTCAAACTGATATTTAGTCTGAAAACAGCCTAGAGAACACATACGACAGTTTATAAATTCCAAAAAATCGGATATTTTGACGAATTATATTTGCCCTATCACAATTGAGAGTCGTGGGAGTTCTTGTTTTTTAGTCTGAGACGGCTAGGAATGCCCCTCAGACAATATAGAAGTTAAAAAAAATCCGGGGTAGCATGCCCCTTAAATAACGTGGCCTACACATTGATTTCGACTAAGCTACGCCCCTAGAATGTATGACGTTACATATTGTGTGAGCGAAGCCTGCTCGAGATCAGCGCTGTCACTGAATCACTGTGTGAGATATAATTCCATGGTGCTGTAGAAGAAATGCACTGTTTTTGTGTGCAACAATCTCGTTAAAAATGTAACTTCTATTAATTACGATCATGTAATTATCACGAAAACAATCTAGCATATGAATTTCGTTTTATTATTAATGTTTATATTTGCAAAAATATAAATTGTCATATGTTATTTGTTGGTGATAACCCCACAATTATACCCCACTCAAGAGAACCGGTCCGATTTTTTCCAGCGAAGTATGATATTTTATTTCTATTATTATTACTGGGCTCGGCGTGATATATTCAAAATCTAATAAAATAAATCATGCTTGAAATCTGTGATTAGTTTTAGTACACAATGGCAGAGAAAAGAACACATATGCTGAGGAAAATGACATAATATAAGTAAAATTGTTGCTAGGCAACGGTGAATATACTGCAGCAATAGTGACCAGTCTTTAAAGATTGGTCGACCATCATTGTTTGAGACATGCTATTGTAAGATATCCTATTGTAAAAGATACATTTGTACACATATTAGGTGTAATCAATCTCGTTATAATACACGTATAAGGGTGAACTAAACCATTGAATTTGCAACATATTCAATATGCTAGCGCTAATTAACGCATGTGCGTCCTTTAGTGATGTCCTTGAGATGCTTGGTAATTAAATACATTTTTTGTATATTTAATTTAAACATAGATCTAAAATTACAAGAGCAGCAGAGGAATATAATTAACGATACGTGATAGAAAATACAACTGCGGGTACATTTTGATAACTTAAATAAGCAACTCTTGAAGATATTTTTTACTGGCCTTCGTAGTATACACTTATTTCATGTCTGTTTGGTTAACAGTCAAAACTATTGTCCCGAGGTATCGGGGAAGACTTTTGAACTGTTGCACGAGGCCGATAGGCCGAGGGCAATTAACAGTTCAAAATGTCTTCCCCGATACCGAGGGACAATAGTTTTGACTGTTAACCCAAAACAGACATGAAATAACTGTTTTATTACCTAATACTCTATATAACTACAGTAAAGTTCTACTTATACAACAAACAAAAAGGATATTTCTAAGACATTTATAATAATAATAATAATAATAATAATAATAATAATAAAGACTTTATTTTACGAGGAAACTCATTTGACAATTAAATTAAATGGCAATCTTCCATGAGATCCTCAAAAACATTTTGTCATACTAATAGCAGATATTTTTTGTTATAAATTCAAGACTGTCATTATCCCCATGATTTTATTATCAAACAAATAAAATCGGCATGTAATAAAGCAAAAAGGATTCTAACATAGCACGTGAGATTTTCCTTCTTTGCGTATGTTGAGCTTACCATATTTTATTACCGCGATAAAATATGGCTGTTCCCATTTACCCATCGTTCACAAGTACTATTGACAGAACGGGAATTTTACATAAATTTCGTGGCTATAGTTGGGTTATAAATACTACAATTCAATGTAAACAAATACTAGAAACAAAATGATGCAAATAGATCCAACAAAAATTACATGTTTAAATAATAATCGATATTTTTATAACAGTGGAGTTTGTACGGGAAAGCTTTTTACATGAGCGCCGCTTTTCAACGTCACTTGTCGAATGGAAAATAGCGCATTCTGTTTGAATGCAAATATTTCGCACATCACGCCTTGGTTTCTCATAATATATGTTTAGAAGTATTCCTTGTGCGTGTTTTATTTATCAGACACATACGTGGATGTCAGATCAACACCAATCCGTTATTTATATCTTTAAAATCGATATACATGTCCTTTTAGTTCGAACAGGAAGTAGAGCAGTTAGAGTCATTGACAACCAAAGAACAAAACACACCATCGCCTGAATTTACTGTAAATGATACTTAAACAAGTATTTCTTCTCTCATCTCACTTGATGTGATTTGTTTAGATGTCGATTATGTAACGGCATGGAAAATATTGAACAACAACGTATTAAAATCGATAAATCGAGAGTCAAAATATGGGGCGTTAATTTGAACAGCGCGTAAGATTTAACGGTGCAGAGGTAAAAAATTAGGTCGCATTTTGTTGCTGTAAAATACGAAATTTATGCGATGTTAGAATCGAAATAACGAATATGTGGCCATATTTTATTGCGTAATAAAATATAGGCACTCGTTTTGATGCGATCATTAAATCACTCGTGCTACGCACTCGTGATTTAATTACTACGCATCAACACAGGGTGTTTTTGACGGAATTTATATTGCGCATCGTAGTGCGCAGGTAACAGTTCATCCAGGGGTGTAACAGTCAAAACTGTTGCCCTCCTGGCAATGAACTGTTTCATACCTGAATCTAAAAATAAACATTAAGACATGAAACAGTCAAAAATAACGAATTACTCGTTATATAGAGTGCTAGGTAATAATAAGTTATAGCACAGACCATACAGTAAATACGACATAAAGCCTTTTCGAAATCATGCGATGCTATGCCTGTATTTCAAAAGTAGACCTACTTGATCACTAATAATTAACTTGAACTTGTATAGACTAAGTTTGAAATTGTGTAATACTTTTATAAAGTGTCGAAATATCACAATTTGTAAACACCTAATGAGACGACAAATGCCTTTTCAATCGATAGTAGATCTACATGCATGAGATGACGTCCATTGTTTTAAATGAAATGAAAAACCATAGGACTCACTGACTAATTTCCCCTCTTTTGTCTAGATCGCCCCATTGTTACAAATTATACAACCGAAACGATTAGTTATACGTATATTTATAAACTTGAAATTAGTTACACGTGTATATTCACCAAGCATTGGGTCATAAATGCAAAACCATCCGTCTATCTTGGATTAGAAACTATGATAAAACAATATAATGAAATATTCTTAGTCAGTTCTAACTGGAGTTTTACTGACTATCAGAAAAATTGAACATATAAACAACTCAAAATCTCTCGGAGTGTTTTTGATATATACAAGTGTAGTGTAGAAAGAAAAATAATCAGACGACAAAAATGGCGGAAACAGACGATAAGAAAGTACTTAAGATGTCGTTGATTTGTTCAATATGTTTACAGAAATTGAACAAGCCGAGATCGTTGCCTTGTTTTCATACGTTCTGCGAATCGTGTCTAAAGAACCACTTTGTGAACGCACCGGAAAAGAAGAATGCGACAAAAGACGGAATCCCGTGCCCGACGTGCAAGCTCGTGACATTTTCACCTAAACCAGCACTTCCGGTGGCGCAGTGGGCGGAGCATTTCCCAGTCAACCATCTAGTTGGGACACTGATCGATATTGTGCCTGTTTCATCGAGACTGGAATTCTGTGAACCTTGCAAGGACAACAAGGAATCGAAGATCGCGCGTTCTTGGTGCCAACAATGTCACGAGGCGTTGTGTGAAGAATGCGCCAAATGTCACATGTCAATGAAAGCGACCAAAAGTCACGAAATCACACCTTTGGAGAATGTACGAAGCAATCCTAAGCCTGCAGTGAAGGAAGAAGTGATATGTTACGAGCATAATAAGAAGGAGATCGACATGTATTGTTCAGATCATGAACAACCATGCTGCCCGACTTGTATTGCCACAAACCATCGGGCTTGTCAAAAAGTCTCACAAATTAGCGAGGTGGTTCAGAATAGTCCACCAGACGATTCTGCCAATCTGTTTATGGACATGGATAAACTTGTTTCTGACGCAGACGGTATTAAGCGTGAACGCCAAGAAGTGATGAGAAGTACACATGCGCAGAAAACCAAAATGTTGCAAGACATCGCCGTTGCCAAAAAGAAATTAATGGATCATATAGAGAAGATTGAGTCCCAGATCACAGCGAAATTTAATGCCATTAGTCAGACGGATTTCGCCATTCTTCAAGAACAAGTCGACTATTGTAACAGTGTACAGAGCGCTATGCATCACTCCAAGACCGCCATACAGTCTGCCAAGGAGCAGAAACTGCCTACTAAAACATTCATAGTTACACAGCAAGGCAGGATGAAATACACCGAATGCTCTGAAGGTTTGAAGAATATTCACAAAAATGCTGCGAAAATTCAGTATCTATTTGAAGAGGATCGCCAAATTGCGGAAACTCTCGGGGCGCTCGAGATTTTGGGAAAGCTGGACGTGAAGCACACGTATCCCAACCGGAAACCAGCCACACCTCCACCGCCTCCGACACCCGTCCCTGTGGACGATGATGTCAAGAAAGCAGCACGGAAAATTAAAACATTCAACACTAAGGTTAAGGGCGACAAAAGGGAATGTAGAATCACTTCGTTAAAGCTATGGAATAACAAGAAAATTCTTCTGGCGGACAACTTGAACCTCAGACTCAAACTGTTTGGCGAGTTTGGTGACTTGCTCGCCACCTTCGAGTGCCAACACCCACCATGGGACTTCACGTTCGTTGACCTTGCCAAATGCGTCGTCACATTTCCAAACGAAAGAAAGATACGTATATTCAAAATTAAGCAAAACATTACTGAGACTGGATACATTCCGTCAACACGAGGCAGTAGTGGCATCTGTATGGCTGGCGATGATCTGGCCGTGTCATACAACAGTGGATGTATCCGTATCCTGTCCATAGATGGCGCTGTGAAGATGATGGTCGATACAGACTACATTGGAAAGCGGGTTTTCAGTAACCCTGAATACATCACATTTAATCCATTCAGTTCACGATTGTACGTATCGGATTATAACAACCATAACATCACAGCTTTGCAATACGATAATGGTAAAGTCGACAAAACGCCGCTGTTCGTCTACCCGATATCCGGCCCTCGTGGTGTAAGCATCGACCCAAGCGGCAACCTACACGTGTGCGGGTTCTGGTCAAACGATATCCATAAAGTCAAGGACGAAGGTCAATTCAGGCAAATTTTCATGGATACGCTGGCCAGAC
This sequence comes from Spisula solida, assembly GCA_947247005.1. Taxonomy (NCBI): domain Eukaryota; kingdom Metazoa; phylum Mollusca; class Bivalvia; order Venerida; family Mactridae; genus Spisula; species Spisula solida. The sequence goes on along the minus strand of OX365950.1, from coordinate 21,339,521 downwards.
CATTGTGTATCGCGTTTTCCGGTGATGGTGAGAGGTTTGCCCTTTCGGAACAAGGAAACCCGAACAGTGTTAAGATCTACAAAATAATTCCAGCGAGCGAGGTGGATGAATATTGATACTTTGCTATATTTTGTATTCACAAAATAGTCACAAATAGCGATGGAATGAATATTGATCGTGTACAAAATCTACAAAACAGTGCCAACTAGCGATGTGAATGAATATTGACCGTGTACACAATCTACAAAATAGTCCCAACTAGTGATGTGAATGAATATTGACCGTGTGCACAATCTACAAAATAGTCCCAACTAGTGATGTTAATGAATATTGACCGTGTGCCCAATCTACAAAATAGTCCAAACTAGTGATGTGAATGAATATTGACCGTGTGCACAATCTACAAAATAGTCCACACTAGCGATGTGAATGAATATTGATCGTGTACACAATCTACAAAATGGTCCGTCCCGACTAGTGATGTGAATGAATATTGACCGTGTACACAATCTACAAAATAGTCCCAACTAGTGATGTGAATGAATATTGACCGTGTACACAATCTACAAAATAGTCCAAACTAGCGATGTGAATGAATATTGATCGTGTACACAATCTACAAAACAGTGCCAACTAGCGATGTGAATGAATATTTAACCGTGTGCAGAGTCTACAAAATAGTCCCAACTAGTAATGTAAATGAATATTGACCGTGTACACAATCTACAAAATAGTCCCAACTAGTGATGTGAATGAATATTGACCGTGTACACAATCTACAAAATAGTCCAAACTAGCGATGTGAATGAATATTGATCGTGTACACAATCTACAAAACAGTGCCAACTAGCGATGTGAATGAATATTGACCGTGGACACAATCTACAAAATAGTCCAAACTAGCGATGTGAATGAATATTGATCGTGTACACAATCTACAAAATGGTCCCAACTAGTGATGTGAATGAATATTGACCGTGTACACAATCTACAAAATAGTCCCAACTAGTGATGTGAATGAATATTGACCGTGTACACAATCTACAAAACAGTGCCAACTAGCGATGTGAATGAATATTGACCGTGTACACAATCTACAAAACAGTGCCAACTAGCAATGTGAATGGATATTGACCGTGTACACAATCTACAAAACAGTGCCAACTAGAGAGGTGCATGGACGAATGTGTATTTCGTGCATGATGTTTGTGTAAACAGTGAATAGCCCTGGAAAAACAATATTTACCGTAGCTTTGACATGAAAGCTCCATTTATATGGAACTTCCGAATCACTGCAAAAAAGCAAAGCAGGCCGTGTTAGAGTGGGTCAACTGCTCTATAAACAAATGTTGCAGACATTTTTAAAATTATGTTTTACTTGTATTCTTTCTTTCTTGTAATGTTTACCAGTTTATTGTAAATAAATACTTTTTGCACAGTTTGCACATTTGTATTTTTGCGATATTATTCTATTTATACTCCATTTAATATGTTACAAACGTATAATCAAATATGTCTATAAAGAATAATGACCACTTTCGAGACTAAGAGCAAATAAGTGAAACTTCGTTACAAGTAGAGGGCGTTCGTGGTATAGCCCAGAGAATTTGACACGACTCTCGATCTTCTATTAGCATAATTTCACATCTGATCTATTTCTATAATTTTATGTATAAACCCGGTTGTATGTTTTCATAAGCGGGGAGTATCACGAAGACGCTCGAGGTGTAATACAAACACAAATCTAAAGGACCGATATTGCACGATTTCTCGCGGAAATGTATATATTCAACGCAGTAACCTTGTAATATATTCATGCATAAAGGTCAGGATCATGTTAAATTCTCCGTGTTATATAGTTTCTTGTGAGACATGGGGAGATTTTTTACCAATTATCTATTTTTTAAACTTTGTATATGGACCTTGTATCATATTATACACTGAAAAATACAACATAATCATAGGACATCGTGATTGTCTATGAATTATCAGCAATTGAATAAAGCAAAACACTATAGTCAAGGGCAGATAACTCGTAAACAAGTTCGGTGACCGTTGATTATTTTTTAATTGTTCTGTTTCTAACATGATACTGTTCATGCATGTACAACGTTTGGACAACTTATATTATTTGATATGTGTTTGCTGTAGTTTCTTACCCTCATACAACAGACTGCAGCGAACGCCTTATATCATTGAAATATTTATAATATTTCCCGCTATATCCTGGCCGTGTGGTCTGCAAAGTATCTGGAAGTGCCAGGAAGCTGTGTATCGGTGCTACACACCGGGCACATTAAAGAACCAGACTGTCTATTCGAAAGAAGAGCTAGGCGCACCTCTGCAGCGCGGGACATGCCTGTATCTGATGTTTCTCGCTCCCTTCAGGGGCTTTCTCTCAGTCTGTCCCTCTGGTCAGATCATGCTGTATCTGCCCTTGTAGAGGATGCACCTGCGCCCTTGTAGCTGCAACATGGGTAAAGTGCCTTTGAACGTGCGTTCGCATGAAAAGGGCGTTATATTAATCTGGTATATTTTATTTTATATTTTATTGAAAATTGTCTTATTGTGGACATGTTTTATAAATGGGGTCTTTGTTGACAGGTAGTATTTAATCACAGTGTCAATGTATACGTACACGTTTGTACTTTTGAATATCCGGGTACATGTATTAGTATAAGAGCCTCGCTTGATGACATAGTTGAGGCCCTCAGTGGTCTAGTTTTTATGGCACATTTAATATGAAACCACTAGCTAGCACTCAGTCACCGATGTGGGTTCGAACCCTTTCCCGGTGTAGCCCTCGACTTCTGAGGTGAAGGGGTCGATTTCTGGTAGATCGGGTGATTTGTCATTGTAAAATTCCTGATTGTTTGGCGAAATGAATACTACAAGTACAATCATGCTTATTGTCGCTTTAATACTACTTTTGGATGATAAATGAAAACATTTGGAACGGTTCATCAGCATGCAACTGAAATTATAGCAAGTTACAAATCGAACTATTTTTAAAAATCAAAAGAAATCAATCGTATAATTTTCTTATCAATGTTTCGTGCTTATTATCTTATCTCAGTTGAATAACCAAATTAATTTGCATATGCAGTTTGATATGAATCTTGCATGTCGTGTGTTCCTATTAAATTTTAATGAATGCATTTGGCATCATTAACAAGGTAATTGAGATCGTGACCGCAAATTAAATACGACATACATGTGGCGACATTTCAATGTAAAAATGGACAACTTATGCTACGGTTACAACGCTCGTACGATATCCGTACGAATTATCGACTCGCATGAGTGGTTCACAATTTTTGAAATACTAACGGTTTGTATATGTTCGTAGCGTCTGGTCACAGCTCGTAAGGACCACGAACGTTCTATAGCGATGCACTCGTACGATATCCGTATGATGCTCGTACGAGTCTACGGTGTCCGTACGGGCTCCGTACGGACGCCGTGCGAGTTTGCCAAAATCAACTCGTACGGAGCTCGTAAGGAGCTAGAGGGGTAAATGTGACCTTAGCATTAACGATTCACAATTTCACAACTTCACGCTTTCACGATTGCACCATTTCTCGATTTAACGATTTATCGAATTAGTGATTTCACGCTTTAGCGAACTCATCATTTGTCGAATTCATGATTCCTGGAATTCCAGACCTCCCCTAATCATTTCACGATTTATCGATTAAGACTTTAAAATCGAGAAAATTGGAATGGCATCACCGTCATTCGTACATATAAAGGTGTGTTCAAAGTGACACTCGAACATACTCGTATTGTCGAATTCACAATCACGCGTGACAAAATATCCAATTAATTTGCAATTAGATTAAAACTTTTAAAAACTGAACTTTCTAGCGCTTTGTCTTAATCGAATCTCCGATAACACAAATGGGTTTGTGTTTTTATATGCATGTTATCAAATAAGCTAACTAGGCATTACTGTTTCACATAGAGTGAAACCTCACATAAAGACCACATCAATAATTATAAGACAACCATTTGGAGGCCTAATATTCAACCCCAATATTTCAAAATTGTTAAAATCTTTCACCTGTGACGATCAACCAGTTTTGCACGTGTAACATGTGGGATATGTATGTACATGTACGATTTCACAATTTTGCACGTGAAAGTACAACAGAACGAAAATATCGATTTTCATAGCTTATATACATTATACATTAATCTAGAACGGTATTGACACAGAATTGGTTCGAATGAGTTGCCAATAACGTGATCCCGCAACTGGTATGTTGCAAGCCTGTCTGATCATTGACAACTAAAAACCACGCATTGCATGTACACAGTAACACCATCGCAGCCACACTCATCACAGATCAATTTGTATAACTAATTTTTCATAAATGAGTGTATTAAAGTTGCTGCCGAAAAGATTGCAATAGCCACAATGAGTGAGATATCTGCAATAGATCGCTGGATGTGCCTTCTTTACCACCACACCAGCCACGCCCTTTTGCAATGTTTTGTTTTAGCCCTCTAATATCGCGGTGCATCGAATGCTTGGTTGTCTTGTTAGTTTTATCAAATTAATAACTCAGTATTAAATATACCGGTAGCTCACCAGACTTTTACCATTATCACTCGCGTCCTGGCAGTCGCTCTTTGATAAATGGTTTTACATTTGTAAATTATTGTATATATCAGTTTAAAATGGAATCAACCCTGGCTGAATGCATTAAAAACGACACGAAAACAAAGCAGATACATGTATAAGAAATTGTCTATCGATTATACTGTTTTATTTCTTTTATTATTTACACCCGCTTGTCTATTATAACGACCGAAGCATTTCAATTTTACGTAAACACAATACGTTTATATGTAATTTAGGTCGTCCATATTACCACATTGATTAATCAAATACAAAGCTTTTAATTTTTATACGAAACTCGACAATGAAACTCCCCCACTCTAACAAAATTGTATAGCTGTAACTTCAACGATATGTTACATGCGTCGATTTCATTGCAAAAGTGTCAAGTATCCACATCAAATGGGCTTTAAAGGCGCATAACTCCAAATGATAGTAAAAACTCATGATGAACCCGGGTCGCTAGATTAGACGACAAGAGTGCTAACCATTTAGCTACGGAGCCAGACTATTCAGTAGACATTTTATAAGCTTCGTGAAACATTGATTGCTGGGAATAATTTTGACAAGTCGTGGCCCTACATTAAAAGATTGTAAGTGCAAAAATGCTATTTTGTGAAGACAAAAAAGAAAGTCTGAAAACTATTCTTTACTTAAAGGAAAACACATTGTCTACTATCAAACCTTTCGATTTTTATGATAATAAGTTCATAAGATGCCGAACGTGACGCATTCGAATGTGTTTGGGTCTCGTAAGGTCGTAAGTAGTACTTGTTTAGTACGACGATATGATTGCAATTTAAAATCAGATTCCTAGCGTATGTCAATCAGAATATTTTAACTAAACATTCTTTGAGCCATTCTCAGGGTTTTTGAAATATTTTCTATTTTGTTGATCATCTCGAGTCGGTACCTTTAGGAGGCTGAATGGTGTCCATCTTAATAAAACTCATAAAACGTTTAATCGTAAATCACATCGCAATCATTGTTCGTTTCGCAATTTTTCAGTAAATAAAAATATTCGCTGTTGTTTTATATATATACATTTAACTTGGTAACTAAGGGATTAAACTAGAGCTGCTGGCAATATGGCGTCCTTAGCAACCATACATCCGTGACGTAATTAGAGACAGACGCTTTGTCAAATGCTTTTTAGCTATGTAACACGAATATCTCTATTCAAACTTTGTCATAAAGCCTTTTACTCATTTGGTACAATAGAATAATTTTACTCTCTCGGTGTTTTGAAATCTATCAGTCGCTGACGGCCATTCATTTCTAGACAATACTCGAACATATGAGATAAAGAATTTTATTGGTGGCGTGTGTTTCCAATAGTTCGATGTATAAACTAAACTGAACACAAGAACGGTGCTGGAATTTTCATGGAATCTAAATATTTGAATGGTTTAATAAAGTGATGTAGGAATTTCACATTCACTATCATGAAGCATGGATGGTGTGGTGTTTATGTGTTACTTTTTGGGATCTATCTAACTTTTGGTAAGCAAACCTTTTACTAGTATGGTTTAATATACATGTAGTAGTTTTACGTTCACCAATGACTCGAACGTTGAGTGTTTAGTTTCTAACATCAAATATCGACTCGTTTTTGACAATATGCATTTATCTACCCATTTATTCGGCATCACCCCCATTGAGGGTATTAGCGTACGCTCGTGAATGTGCGTGCATGCATGCGTGTGTGCGTAGTGCGTACGTACTACTGCATGTGTGCAGTTACAGCGTACAAATTTGGGGTATGGGTACATAAAAAGGTTTAAACGTTCCGCTAAAGCAAATGAGTGAATGCAAGACTAAAATTTCTAGTACACTTATAATATGCTAAGGAAAGTAAAAAAAAATTGGTTGAATATTAAAACAGACCGTGTCCATCAGTGACAATTAATGTGCGGGACACAGAGCCGACTGTCAGTTTGAAACGGTCTATGTCCGTCAGACGCGCAATACTTTCAGAAAGTCTCCAACGACAAATGGAAGATGATAATTATAATAGTCAATTCTTGTTGGTATTTGGCTGAAGTAAAGGTCGTACGAGTACTAGTAACTAGAATTTCTTGTGACGTAATATACATAATACAAAAATTATATATATGCAGACAAAGGAACCGTTTCAAGAACATGCATTTATAAAAGAGGCACACTCTCTCGGATCCCCCGGTCTTCATTATGGTGTTAATAGGATAGTGAGTTTGACCCCCCCCCCAGATTCTCAAAGAATGTGACATGTGTGTCATGTCATTGAAACATTGAAAAAACCCTGAAATTGTTCAGGTAACGAAAAGTTAATACAGTTGTATCATATTGTGGCCATGCTCTCGTTTGTGCGTGTGTGCCTTTTACAACAACATGTGCCTTTTACAAAATTTGTATTTCTTCTTTCATTGTTTGGTTTTAGGTACTTTAAAGCAATGCGACTTTGTTGTCACTATTTCAATGAGGTCTCTAATATCGGAAACAAACAGTTCGACGGTGGAAGATATAAGAAACAAAGTACATGTATATATATCAACAAAGATAATAATATTCAACTGTTACAGCATTGGGCAAATAGTGTTTCATAAAGTTGTCAAGGGAAACGAGTTACCTGCTTATACAAATATGGACATCGCTCTGCGTTTTTCATGTTCTTAGTCGAATAGGGCTTTAATTATTTAAAAAAACATTCTTCCCTTTCATCAGCTAAAGTTTCATAACTGATGGATTTACTCAATTGTCTTTTTATTTCACCAGTTAAAGCTATACTTCTGATTGTCGGATTTAAACATGTTTTTATTTTATTGTGAATACTTATTATAACGAACTAACACGTCAGGTAATTTGAGATTCGTTGTAACCGATTTGATTAATTTAACTGTATTTTCATGTTGCGAATGAATCGAAGAAATTAAAGATTTTTGTTTTTCGTGATCTCTATTCCAATTAACACGCGGCTTTAATGGACTCTCTAAATTCCGATGTTAGAAATTACGCTGATAAAAAGGTGTGCTATAGTTATATGTTTACTGCCATTAATGCGGATTTTATTCATTATGATTAACAACATCATGTCAATCATCAGATCAAGTTGTCGTGCTTAATCTGTTTAAAATAACCGAGCATTCTATATATTTAATTGCTCTTTTCGACTTGCACTTAAACCGGTGATTGGGGCCAATAACCTAGACACAAGCTCATCGCTAGATACTGTTAAGTCATAGTACCATAAAAAGAAAATGATTGGTATTCTTTTGCTCATTCAGATGCAAAAACCATTCACTATTCACATTGATTTATAAGCTACGTGAAACGTACAATTATATTGATAGACAAGAAAAGGCATGTCAACCAATGCTGTATATTATTTTTTTCAAAGGCACTTTTTGTTCCGTATTCGTACATCTTTATTGTTTGACGTATTTTTGATCCACATTAATTTAAATGTATTCAGAAAGCAATATAATTTAATAAGTTCTGCAACCCTTATACACCTGATGACCGGACTATTTCAAGATTTTTTCAGCAATAATTACATAATTAATGAATTATACATGTATATGCACTCGAAAATTTATGATACAGAAATCTGTCAAGTATGCGTCATTGATTTCAAGAGCGCTCGCTTGTCACTCGAGAAAAACAGGTACAATATTGGCTAACGATGAACAAAGAAACAATTGTGACAATTTAAGCAATTGGTGAGAAGCTATGCAATAGAATATGACTACGGGTGGCATGTCGAGCGCGCGTCAAATAAGATATAAGATTTGAATAAGTAAGTTAAACTTCATTTGATGCATTGAAACTAGATAATCACCGAAATAGAGCCTTAAACTGTGGTACCACTCACTACACCAAGAACCACTGCCAATTATTTTTTTCTAATTTTTTTGTATTCAGAATTTCAGACTATACATAACTTTGCTTCTACGGTGAACGCAAATAGAAAACTTATATTCAAAGAACAGGACGACACGTCTAGCTAGCTACCTCAAGTGACACAAATGTAACACAAAAGAAGTATAGAAAATACGCAGCTAGCACACGTAATTCTTATTCATGAAAACAATGGCACTTAATTAGAAAATGTTCCTGCCGTGCGCGAGTGATACATACATCGATTCGGTTTAGAGTTGAAGAGATAAAAATCATCATGCAGTCGTTTATTCTTGTCGTTTGAATGTTATAGCAGAATGAGAAATATATTTAGTTTCATGCAAAACCAAAACACACTGCCAATAGATGCAACCAGTATGACTGATAAAAACAGGTGACTGTTTAATACAGTTTTATTTAGCATGACATGGTGCTTTGTGAATTTAATTATGACTGGCGGATGTTGAATTCAGGTGGCCAAGAATCCGTGTTGTTTGACTGTATTTGCACTGTAAAAACACATGTATACATGTAGATACATGAGATACATAGAATGACGAAAGCAAGTTAATGCGCTTGTATTATTTTGCACATGGTTATTATTTGGTTGACTCTGTCATATCATCAAACAAAATTCATTTGGAAGAAAATGGCGCTGTTAGAAAGAACACGAACAATGGTCAAACTATAGATTTTATTCTCACCCTTATTATAGCGGACCGTTTTATTCTTAACTTAGGACTTTGGTGTCATTTACCCTGACAATGGCAAACACATGTTCGTATATGCATGATTTTGAAGTTATTGAATCAATTGTTGTTTTTCAGTTTCCTCTGTAACATTTCTCTTATTGATGTATATATCTTTTATTTCCAATGATTTAAAGAGTTTAAATTCGGCTTAAATTCAGCATTTTAACACAATTGTGAAATAGGAAACCATAATAGAACAATAGCCTTAATTGTTCTCTGTAGGTGTACATGCTATAAAACGTGGGGTATTTCACAATGAAATCAAACAATTACACCCATTTAGCATATCAGATGTACTTACGAAACATGATACCATTAAATCAATTATTGTATTTTAACATTCGCTTTCTGTAATCATCAAACGACGGTTCAATGCATGTAGTGGTATTATGCTATTGTCATGTATTAAACTCTGTGATACCCGAGAGATCCTTTGTCTGTCTTGGAATTTTTAGATTATGGCATAGAATTTGAACCTTCATACCAGGGGTGTTTCATAAATAATGCAGCTCCTAGCGTAAGTATTTATGTACTTAAGAAATAAAAATCTGTTCGCGTTTATTGTCGGTGAATAAAACACGGGCAGGAGTTCGGATGTGTGCCGACAATATACAAGAACAGAGTTTTTATTTCGATTCTAAATACGATAATATCCCGCACTATTTAACTGCGCGCATTCCATTTTCACCCATTTGACATTGAACATAATTCCACGCTGAAATTGAGTGGCTTATTAGCTGGTACAATTACCTCCCTCGTTAATGAAAACGACCTTCGTAATTTTCTGAAGGAAATACCACATTTTAAACATTGAAACAATTTTAATAACACGAGTATATTGTATCTATTTCATCAAATGAAAAATATAAATGAATTGATTATCAGAAGCTTCAATAAAACTTGGTTTCTAGAGTATATTGGAGTTTCTAAAAATAGATGCGTCATAGCTGTAACACTGGATTCTCGTGCAACTCGCCTTGTCATCGTGACTCGTAGAAAATTTTACTATAAAGTTTACGTTCATTCATTCATAAATATGTCACGTGATACTGGGCGTAAATAGAAACAGCCAATTTGATAGGTATGTTTTATGGGGTAATAATACATTGTTAGGTCCGCTCTATATTTAATGGATTAATCCGCAGATCGTGTTAGAATGAACGTTTTACTCTTGCAATTGATGCATTTCATATTGAGTTTATGTGCATGATTTTCATCTTTTTTACGGATTAACCTATTTGACACTAATCATAATCGTACATGGTTCAATAAACAGTTACACAATTTTAGTCAAGACAAGTTACATTCATCATGAATGCTCAGAAAAACCAGAAAACGAATGTACTGGTTGTATAGTACACCTTGACATTTTACCCGGTCCTAATTAATACGCGTGTGTTTTCGTTTTTGTACTGCTAGGGTGTTTTGATTGGTTAAAATAACAAACGTGATTGAACAACGGATATTACGTTTTAAATGTTCTGAGCTATACCATGCATAAGTTTCGAAAAATTATAACAATTGCATCAAACGTTTACGAAACACCACAACACTGTGGGTAACCCACGTGACCAGATGCTAATGTTCGGAGCCAATTTTGTCAACAAACCGCCTCGATTTAGGTAACATTTTTGCTTGTAACTTTCTTAATAAGTGATCGATCTGGATGAAATATAGACGAGCGCCGTCGCCTTTCAAAAGCAAATCATCGACGCTCTAACCTAAGTGACAATATTGTGTACTTTTTGTTATTTGGGCAACGGTGCATTTCGTAAACCGCAATATGCTATGCTACGGTTCAGAGCAATTCACTAAAACATGTCCTTAATAAATTACAGCTTCATTAAAAGTTACAATTTAATAGCGATAATGTGGGTCGTAAAATATAAGACCGACAAGCAAAATATTTCTGATAAATATGAGCAACAGACAAAATGAGACGACATAAACAAAAATGCTACAGTTCGGAGCTGAAATGAAAATGCTACAGTCCGGAGCTATTTTCAGGACTGTTGACACAATTGGCTCCGAACATTAGCATCTGGTCACGTGGGTTCCCCACTGCACAACGTCTAGGAAATGGTTTAGCCCTCTAAGTTAGCGGAGAGGATGGAGCTTTTGATTGTCATCCTAGCAAGTCGGGTTCGAATAGTGTGTCAGGCGGGTTTTGTTTTTCTGTGATATTGGCTACGGCCATGTTATCCACGTGTGGATAAGTTGTCAGTTGTTTGTGGAAGAGTCAGTTAATATTTATCGATAATTAAAACAGGATAACTAGTTAGGTCATCTGACTGACGATATACTGACTGAACACTGACGCTACACGATATAATTAAGTAAAGTGATGGTTAACTTTCAGGTGTTGTTGTAATTAGCTCTCATCTTGATAGCAAACACAATTCATGCTTTTGGGCGACGGTCTAGCACTAGCTACCAACTGACAGCACCAGTACGGGATCACTTAAATTGAGATAATAAACTCAGGAATTTCGTTAGACGCCTTTTATTAACCAGTTGGTCCTTAAAAACAACTAATATGTTTACCCTCAAGATTCTGACATAACTGCTTGAACAGTTCTTTAAAAGATAAATATCTCGGCTATAAAATTGTACATAATCGGTCGTAAATTATCAACGTTTCGTTATTATTCATCCCTTACTGAAACTCCTGAAACACTTCGTTTTCTTTGATTCCATTGAATTTCTACCATTATTTTTTGATAAAAATGACAGTGACAAATGGCAGTCAAAAAAGGTTGTATAATGTAATTTGTTGTATCGCTTTAATGGGGTATATGAAGTTCACCGTACTAACACCGATATATTTACATAATCACCTGATACAATATCCTATCTAGATTAACCATTTAAAAATACACAAATGAAATATTAGGTGAGCATCGATTCTGTATTGATAGACACCCGCCCCATATTGACACGACATAGTACGTAAAGTGGCGCTATTGACGAATCAGTTTCTATTTTATCACTTTCAATAGCGCTGTGGCATTCAAATGGCATGCGAGGCCAACGGTTTTTTTATTTTTTGGTTTACGGGCTATTTATAGAATTGTCTGTTTAGTGAAGGGAATGGAACTACATGTATATAAAGAACAAAATAAGGCCCTAGGTCTCTCACCTGTCATTGTGTGACCAACATATGGCCATCAAAGAGCCTCTCTTGATATGTTCCAATTTCCTATTAGGCATCCATACAACCAAATTTAGAAAATGCCGTAAGTACTAAAAAACCAAAAAAATGGATCGATGGCCTAGGGTAGGGAGGGTAGCGGCATTCCGTACAGCCCATACTTAATTTCCATCATTGGATTGATTTTTTTATTAATCGATTTGAATTACTAGATGATTAATTGAACAATCCTTATACTATCGCCAATAAGTTGCAGAATGTGTGTTTATGCTATTCAAGTTTTGAAATGAATCTATTTAATTAATAGTACGACTGTAATGAAAGAAATATACGGATGCAAAACAAATGTGGAAAGCATTGAATTCTTTCTTTCAATTGATACGCGCCAAGAAAATACACTGTATTGTGTATGTTGTATTTGAAAAGCGTAAGTGCATTTATCAGGATGTTATAGTATGTGACTACTTGTATTTACATTTCACAAAGACGATGGAAGTCATTATGTTAGGCATATACTGCCAAAAACAACATGAACAAACATAGAAGCCTTTAAACGTTCCGAAAAATAAGATTGTGAACCTTGATTCAAGCTTAATGAAAAGTGGGTGTATCTGTAAAGTAACCAATAGAAACCAGGCTTACAAATTATGAATTTGCCATTGTACACTTTCTGATCACCTCGGCCTTTATGCATTCCACTAGACCAGAGACAAACGGAAATGGCCGAGTTTTCACGATTGCCATTACGAGTAACGCAAATATATATTTGAAACTAAACGAGTTGTCAAAAACCAAAGCACTGAGGGAAGTATACTTGGGTTCTGGAGTCATGCTGCTTGCACATTACGCTTGAACTCAATTGAACCAAAATTGCAACAGAAAATAAAAATCGAATTTAGAACACAAATGACAAAGAAACAAAGCGTATGGTATACATTTGTGTATATGCTAATGTGTAAGCATGCACCAAAACACGGTTTATGCGTTCAGTGTTACTACCAGCCTGGTACCGCGTATTAAAGGATTCATGCCCATACAGTATGTATCTCATAAGCCAAATCGGCTGACTCTATAGCTGTCATAGAATAAACTGTTTTCTTTTATGTTGGTTAAAAAATTTATTGATTTCACTGAAATATTATATGTAGATCTATGTCATAAATTATTTCTATTTAATAATTTCAGTAAAAACAGATAATAAAATGACGTAATAATCCATAATGACACCGTGTACATAAAACGCTTTTATAAATAAAAGATTGGTACCTGAATATAGAATCAACAATAGGTTATTGAAATTGATATCGATTTTCGTGGAAGCAGACTTTAAAACTACATGTCTGTCATATAGCGAGATAATCCTGACATATCGATGTTTTAATCGAGTTGAACTTATTCTTAGTTAATGTGACAATCAGTTGACATATCAGATGGTTTAGAAAGACAGTTCAGTTAGCGCTGTGGGTAGACAGACTACTGCATTGTCACCCGAGCGACCCAGGTTCGAATATAGGATCTATCAGGTTAATATGTTTTTCTGTTCTATTGGCGTCTGGCAGGTCTTCGTGTGCATCTGTAGCTCAGTGGTTAGAACGCTTGTCGTCTTATCTGGTGATCCAGGTTCAAATACGGATGGAGGCACTCAAATGCCTGTCATATTTGAACAGAAAGCGGACTGGTAAATAAAGTCTATACTCGGCATTTACTCGGCACATGTTTGTTTGTTTATTCGGGTTTAATGGCGTTTTTTCCCCAACACTTTTTCTGTTACCGGGTATATACGGCGGTCGATCCACCTTACCCGTTTTCCTTTTCGGTATTCTTAAGTTACCAGCACCATTTTTGGGGGGATTTTGGGCCGGACTGGTACCACCTTGCTCATCCACAGGTAACCAGCAACTTCTTCATATGTGAATTTTCATCGAAGGATGGGACTTGCTGCGACTGGTCATCGAATATGGATCTCCGGGCTACAATTTTAGTGCACAAACGACTGGCCCATGGCCGCGGCTCGCCCTCCATGCGTGGATAAGCTGTTACTTGCCAAAGAGCAAGCTAGCACTGGTTAGAAATTAATTCCGGGTTAGGCAAATTGCTCACCGTGATTGGTAAAAAAATGCGCTTAAATAAACATGTACCTGGTTGATTTCGAATTCAATTTGAACATGGAAAATTCATACAACGTTCAGTTGCATTAATTTAACACACAATAGGGCTTTGTGACCGCGATAATGTATGAATGATATTTGTTATTTAACACACACCTTTTACTTTGTAAGTATGTCGTCAAAATGAACAAAAAAATACAAAATACGTTAAGCTGTAAATATCTAATATTCAATTTATTATAACCTAAACCACAATATTGAAGAGTGAAAGTTATATTGATTACAACCACCCCTGTTGTATAATTACATCATTTATAAGTGATCATATGTACATGTATTATTAAGATTCCAATTCATCAATTTATTATGGCCTACATATCAATATAATATTGTCCGTATTTGTATGCCTTTTTGAACGTGCTGGTATTCGGTGTCACATAAACAATTAAATTATGTAGAGCGATAGTATTATACATGTATATTTAACTATTATGTTTATTCAAACATAAGCCCATGTATACTAATCATTGATTTATTAATTATTATTAATACAAGTACATGTACACTGATTTTGTAAACAGTAAATACAAGCTCAGAGCATAAATCAAATTCAATAACAAACTGACGTTTTCTATACCTAGAGCTTGTCGACCAGAATATAATACTAATTTAGGTCGATTTTAAAATATGTTTTACAAATTACTCTTGACACCTAAATTCTGTTGGTATTCATCGCCACGAGGAAGGCAATGCTAAACGTCAAGCGAGTGTGTGAGCGGTGACCTACAGACACGACGCGCGCTTTGGGATACAGAGGTCCCGTGGTCGCTGCCCGTCTGCTAAATTTATCTGAGAAAAATAACCAACAAAGCCTACTTTACCCACGTATGTGAATGGTTACCTGCACGAGACCATCGAAAGGTATGTCAACCTGTAATTTAAATATCACATGACAAAAATATGTGAATGGACTCTCCAACTCAGCCATTTTAACAATTATTCTGCATATTTATATTTTCAGACTCAGTACATAGTGCCTGTACATTTCCCACGTACTTGGTGGATAATTGGCTGAGTTCTGAGAAAGGAACTCTAAATTTCACGACAGATTCCTTGTACGCCTATCCCCTGGATCTGACGTCAGCTGTGCAATCCGTCGACTTCGATTGTATGGAACAAAACGAAACACTTTACATTTTGAAGTAAGATCAGATTGATTACATTTTAATGATTTCTATCTCTATTATTTATGAACATGGAAAACAATATGTCTTTGGCTATTGTTGTATAATCTGGGGAACATGCTCTTCATTACTAGAAGATAAGTTACATTTCAAAAACGAGCAGCAAGAACGATACAAGACAAGGACATCTACACACCTTCAGTCTCAATATTTGTAGATTTAAAGTGGATGACATTTCCTGAAAGGGTCATCTACATTAAAGCTGTACAAATGTTTAAAACTTTGAATGGCATAGCACCTGAATACCTACAAACTTCTTTTATGTTTACATCAGAAGTTCACTCTAAACTATTAAGGTCGACATCTAGCCTACAAATTTATTCTCCTCGCCCTAATACTGAGCTTTTCCGTAAGTCATTCGAATATTCAGGATCATTTATTTGGAATGCTTTACCCAGTCCTATTCAGCAGTCTGCTACACTCAATCAATTCAAAGCGCTTTATATAAAATGATTCTATTCTATGAGGTAACACAATGTGACAATATTTTTGATAAATCTAAGACCATGTACAATTGTGTTGGTATGTATTTTGATTGTAGTTTTAAAAATTAAACAATTTAGTTGACATATTAAACTGTATAATTTCATTATACATGTATATCCATACGCTTGCTATTTTGTGCATGGACTTTAGATTTAGTGATGTCAAGTTTCTGTTGTTTCTATGTTTTACTGTTGAGGGCCTTACGACAGATTGACAGTTGTGTCAAGTATGTTCCCTCTATAAATAAAGTCTTTATTATTATTATTAATAACATTTCGACCCAACGTTAGGGTAAAAAGTGTTTTTGACAAAGAATAAATAGTCAGAGAAAACCTTATAGAACGGACATTTCTACTTAAAAATACTCTTGAAAAAATTCTATTATTTACTATTTAACTTGGTACATGTGGTAGCGACTTTAATACTGCAGTAAGCACTGTATCACCGAGCTAACATATATATTTTTCACTGGACTTATGCAAGATCAGCTGGTAATATTTGCTGAGTAAACATAGACAAAAGTTTAAAAACAAAATGCATTGCTATCTTGATTTCAGCACCAATAAAACTTATTTTACTCTTTTAACATCTCAAGAACCTTTGAACATCAGTTAAAATTGAATCTTCCCTATGGCGTGGCTCTTTAATAGAGGTTGAAGCAGGTTAAATGAATCGAGTAATATGAAAATCAGACTTTGTTATGTAAACATTAAACTATTTCATGAACAATTTAATGTATTCGTATACTGATGTTTTAGTTATTTAAAATGAGTAGATGAATGTTTTAAAAGAGGTTATGATTACTGAACCAAACCTCTAAACGGAGACCGCACTATGATTTATTGTCAAAACAAAAACCTTTCTGGTTTCAGATCAAAGGAGACAGCAGCATTGTTTGGTTATCAATTCTACATATATTTATGTCTCGATATACATCCGATATCTCAATACAAGTATTGGTACCAGGTGGCCCAAGGTAAGTGTGGTAGCAAACATACATCCGATATCTCAATACAAGTATTGGTACCAGGTGGCCCAAGGTAAGTATGATAGCAAACATACATCCGATATCTCAATACAAGTATTGGTACCAGGTGGCCCAAGGTACGTATGATAGCAAACATACATCCGATATATCAATACAAGTATTGGTACCAGGTGGCCCAAGGTAAGTATGATAGCAAACATACATCCGATATCTCAATACAAGTATTGGTACCAGGTGGCCCAAGGTAAGTATGATAGCAAACATACATCCGATATCTCAATACAAGTATTGGTACCAGGTGGCCCAAGGTAAGTATGATAGCAAACATACATCCGATATCTCAATACAAGTATTGGTACCAGGTGGCCCAAGGTAAGTATGATAGCAAACATACATCCGATATCTCAATACAAGTATTGGTACCAGGTGGCCCAAGGTAAGTATGATAGCAAACATACATCCGATATCTCAATACAAGTATTGGTACCAGGTGGCCCAAGGTACGTATGACAGCAAACATACATCCGATATCTCAATACAAGTATTGGTACCAGGTGGCCCAAGGTACGTATGATAGCAAACATACATCCGATATCTCAATACAAGTATTGGTACCAGGTGGCCCAAGGTAAGTATGATAGCAAACATACATCCGATATCTCAATACAAGTATTGGTACCAGGTGGCCTAAGGTAAGTATGATAGCAAACATACATCCGATATCTCAATACAAGTATTGGTACCAGGTGGCCTAAGGTAAGTATGATAGCAAACATACATCCGATATCTCAATACAAGTATTGGTACCAGGTGGCCTAAGGTAAGTATGATAGCAAACATACATCCGATATCTCAATACAAGTATTGGTACCAGGTGGCCCAAGGTAAGTATGATAGCAAACATACATCCGATATCTCAATACAAGTATTGGTACCAGGTGGCCTAAGGTAAGTATGATAGCAAACATACATCCGATATCTCAATACAAGTATTGGTACCAGGTGGCCCAAGGTAAGTATGATAGCAAACATACATCCGATATCTCAATACAAGTATTGGTACCAGGTGGCCCAAGGTAAGTATGATAGCAAACATACATCCGATATCTCAATACAAGTATTGGTACCAGGTGGCCCAAGGTAAGTATGATAGCAAACATACATCCGATATCTCAATACAAGTATTGGTACCAGGTGGCCCAAGGTAAGTATGATAGCAAACATACATCCGATATCTCAATACAAGTATTGGTACCAGGTGGCCCAAGGTAAGTATGATAGCAAACATACATCCGGTATCTCAATACAAGTATTGGTACCAGGTGGCCTAAGGTAAGTATGGTAGCAAACATACAAACGCTTCTTGTACAAGTCGATTGTTGCTACTTAAACATATATCATACAGTCAAACTTATGTCAAACACCCCTTGTGAACAAAGACTACAAATAGTGTCTCCGTATGACTAATGATATTTTACCAGAGTCGAGAGACCACTTGTAAACAAAGACCACTATTACAAAACCTGGCTTCAAAAACTACTTTTATCTCCTATGAAACCAATATCTATGATTTCGATGTTTATTAGTCTTCTTCAATGACATTTTTTACTTAATACATGTATTGATACGAGACTTTACAAACTCCCCAACCCCTCGACCTCTCTGTACCATTCCCTATGTAGATTTCATTTATATCATGTATCAAAAACGAGTCGATGTAAATATTGTATTGACAGGAGTTAATAGTTCCTAAGCATTACCGAGTGCCACTGCTTATTGGGTATTGAATGCACTACCAATGATAAAGGCAAAACATGATTAGTTATTAAATAAGCTATATTTCATTAAATTGTAAAAAAATTATGACATATGAATATGTTTTCAACAACGCATCAAGCAGTGACAGCATTGTTTTTGTTAAACCAAACTTTCATTCCTTCTGCTTTATCCATGTGCTTGTAATCTGTGATTTTTGTGAGCTCTTATTTTTTCCATCTGTTCGCTGCTGTTTCTGTGGAGTGCTGTCTCTCCCCAGCCCTTCAATTCTAATTATTCTTTCTTATTCTTTAATTCATCAGATAAAGAACCTTCTACCGGAGAAAGATATATCGCTGCGTTTGATTCTCAAGTTATGACAGAAAATGTCGCTTGTACAAGGTCTGCACCATATGATCATGTGACCTTTAACACTTTAGTAAAAGAAGGTAAGACAATTCTTTCAAAGTATTGAGACTCTTAGTCTGGTTCCCGGCCGTTATGATACTCTCAGTAAAGGTCTGGCATCACACACCAATGGGAAATTACAGATATAGATTCAAGACGACGGAACTAACGTAATAATATTATTTTATTGTATTCAAACAAAATAAGATGTGATCTTCATGCGACACGGTTGTTAATGCGATGAAATGACTGACCTTTTATGTGAAGATTATGAACGGTCATTAACCAGACTATTAAGTTACTTGGTCTGTTTTAGACCCTTTCAGAATACGTCCACAGTAATAAATCCGAATGTTCTCCTGACGTCGATAGCCAAGCCATTGATTAAAAGTACAATAACTCCGTCCCAGATGATGTTACGGCAACAAACGACGAATAAACTAATTAATGAATAAACATCTTATTTGTTTCGATCGTAGTTCGTTAGATGAATAATGCATCCCTGCCAATTCCATGATACACCATCTTATTTCGAAACATCAAAACCTGTTCAATAATCAGCTAAACCCTATTAAAGTGGTACATTTGTACTTATTGTTCGGAATATGTGTACAACTTTATATTGTTAAATTCGAATGCAAATTATTGTTAGTCGCCAAGCTTATCGATTATTGCACCGCAATCAGGAGGTTGCACTGTTTAATGGGATGTCCATGCTATTTTGTTATTATATGGGCAAATGTACTTATAGAAATAGGGGGATAACGAAGTTACAGAACTTATAAAATTGCAAATAATATTAAGATATCTTCATAGTCAATCGCTGACAAAGTTGTGACTGTTGTTAGGTAAAGTTGTCAATCGGCAACCCTGCATGTGACTCAATCACCATATTGCCATCAGATACTGTCTTTCGATTGCAGTATAATAGTAGTAACCAAAGTATCTATCCAAAAAGCGCCATAGTTAAGTACCGGACCAATTGCAAAGAAATACCTTTGTTGTGGTGTATATTATGACTAGTTCTAAGTCTACCTTATGTTAGGTATGTTAGAATAGACTTTTATATACTAGGCTTAATTAAGCAATTCTCAACAAAAATGCAACATGTGACTTTCGTATGATTGTTAATACTTGTATTGTTTTTAAGGTGCATACGAGGCAGGGCTTATCGAAGCAACATGTCCAAGAACACTATTGCATACATTTTCAAACGGCAATCTGACGTCATCAGACGGTGCGACGTCATGTTCGAATGTTACCCTAGATGTCTGCACAGATAGAACACAAATGAGACTTACATACGATGCTTCATGCGATGCTTCACTAACAATAGCAAGTAAGAAATAAATATAGCACCACCTATGTGTTATTGTGTTTATATTAGATACAATGTACGTATTTGCGTGAAGAAATTGAAGGTTGGCATTAAATATATCTATACTCGTACCCACAATGAATTCATTAATTATGTAACCTAAATTGTGTTGCGAAACATAATTTGAATCTTGATAGGGTTGGGAAAAGTCGAACGTTCATTTATGTAAACAGTAATATACATAATCAAAGTAAGCGCGTCGAAATTATTGGGTATGGGTTCGGAAGCTCGTGTAATTTAGTCAGATTATGTATTCACCTGTTTACAAACGTCCGACAAATAATAAGGCGTGACCATGTCTTCTCTGTCGTAAAGTTAATTGTAAATGTACGTGCATGTCTTAGTATGACGATTATCGGCACGTTTACTTGGTAGTCTAAGTTGTTTTATTGTATTTATAGGTGGTGGCATGAGTGAATGTTTGCACTATCTAACCAACGATACAAGTGGTATAACCTATCTACATGTCTGGAACAATGATACCACACTGGCTACCGGAGTCAGCAGTATTAATTGTTACGTACGTAATATTTATTTGGTAGATCTACTAACACAATTTGTTATTCGTCCTTACAAAACTGTACTATAACCCTTATAAGCAGACAGTTTTTGATAAAATATATAGTACTGCATAAATTATAAGTTCTGAATATAGATATGTATACATGTACATGTGTAAAAAAGATTGGAAAACACAAAGTCCAATTCGAATACACGAGCTCTGACTTTAATTGTTAGTTTTTCGACGCCACTCACAAATAAATGACGTAAAATACGGGTTTCATCTGGATATTCTGCGTTATACCTGGGTCAAAAATACAGTCCGATCGCCTTCCGATCATCGGACGTTGTACTGAGGTCTAATTGGGCCGATGGTCGGACGAACATCGGCCGGTAATCGGGCGGCATCGGGGTATTTAAATATCTCTTGCAGTATGAATACTACTAATCATCGGCCGGCGTCCACATGATGCCTTGCGATCGGGTACACATCGGATACATGGACATTGTCCGGCATCCGGGTGATTAATGACGTCAGAATAAGGTAGGCTATAGCTATCCCGCTACACTGGTTGGTTAGTGCATATCTTATAAATGTGAAGAAGTTGTCATTATCATACAGAAGAGCCAGTTAGTACTGGTTGGTGAATATTCCAGAAAAAAATAAAGATTTACCGACTGCCATTATATGCTAGTTAACTAAAAGTTTGTTGTCAACGTCATAAGGCATATGAACACAAAAGCATCATTGTTACTTGTATTGTTGCAGGCTTTTGAGAAGAATGGGGATAGTATGTTGGGGACGTTGTTCCCTAGTGCATGTGACCCAGACCAAACAACATCTAGTGTACCTAGTCCGGGTATTATAGTAGTATACAATACTATTACAAGTAAGTACAATTATGGTCAAACTTACAACTAGGTCATTCAGCTGAAAATATGGAATTCAGCTTTTTAAAACTGTTAATATTCAACTGTTTAGCACTTCTGACAGCTAAAATAGGTATTTCAGCCGTTTACTGTTGAAACTATGTCATTCAGCTGGGACATTCAGCGTTTTGATTGCTGAAACTAGTTCATTAAGCTTTTTGACAGCTTGGACTTTGGCAGTTCACTTTCTCGTTCGGGTATGTATTGGGCATTGTGCCTTGTAATTGTGGTTTGTTATGTTTTTTATGTTTTCGGTGCTCTGCTGGTTGAGCGCTTTACCTTCCCTGTCTGTCTTTATATTATCGTTTTGCATGATTACGTTCATATACAGTCTGTGCAGAAATTAACAGGTCAACTCGTTCCAGCCTTACAGTAAAATTGATACTACAAACCAACACAATCATGTTGATTTAAAAATAGGTAGATGAGGAATAAAAAATAAAAACACAATATTTGATAGTGTCGGAATGGTACTATATTTGTTCCATGTATTGCATTGTTAAGTTATTTGATGTGTGTTTCACATAAATTATTATTCAAGTTTTCTTCTTTCCTACAGATACCTGTCGTAAGTAGATCTATAATATTTTGTCTAAAAAAACTTATAGTATTTGCATCGCGGTCTATTTAGATTCTGTCAGCATGTTTTATGTGTTTTTTTCTTCTTTTTTAAATGGAACGATTAATCGTGTGTGAAACTGAAAATACTTTTTGCTCGGGCCAAATAAACATGCTGTTCAGGTATCATAATGAAAAGGTCGGAAAAGTATTTCTATATGAAAGTTTTAAAATTTTCCATGGTAGGCACATTAACTTTAAACAAAACTCAATTTTTAAATGCCTATGTTTTACTTTGCAGAGGACGTAACTGAAGGCGGACCGCAGATCCTTTACTATGTAGCTATTGTTTTAGCCGGTGTCGTGTTCATATTATTGATAATTCTGCTAGTTTGTGTGATACGAAAAACAAAATGTCGATGCTGTGTGCCATGTTGTAAAAAGTGTTGTCAAAAATGCAAGTTAACTAAAAATCGCGTCGGACAGTCGGACGAACAGCTGACGTCATCACGCAGTACTGGAATGACGACAGTGGAGGATGGAATAGATCCGTACGAACGCGCTATGAAACGCACAGATCAAGAGAAACCAACCATGTTTTTCGTTGCTAAGAAACCTATTAAACTTGGACCAATCATTGAGCCGTATTTAGAACCTCCTGCAAAAGTGGAATTGTTATACGAAGTGGAACCGAGACCAACAAGCAGCCGGCTTATGTTCAACAGGTCTATGTTCTTCAGTCAACTTAGTTTAAGATACAAAGACTGAATTTTTTAACTACGCGATTCTCAGAGAAAATATGAATAAATAAATTATGGCACTAGAGTTCTCTAAATAAGGATAAATTAGAGTCAAATTTGCTCGATCATAGCTTCAGCGTTTTCAACCTCTTTAAAATGGATATCAAAGCTCTACTTGATGATATAAAGACAACTTGTCTTTATAGTTATGTTCCTTTTTTCTGGCCTCACTATTCGAGGAATGGCACCGACAAAGATTCTACGTCATCAAATTGTGTTATTACTCACATAAATGAATGACGTCAAGAATTGACGGGTTGCAACGACAGCCGTGTTAATACGGAATATTGCTCTCAATAATGCGGAATATTTCCTACTGAGATTGAGGATGTCACCATGAGTATTAAATTCGTCACGACCCAACTCATGAATTTTTGACGTTTTCAAATTCACCGATATTTTATTCATTTCCAACGAATAGAATCTAGTTATTATCTTGTGTTAATATATTTGTTCGCCAAACCTGATTGCCTTGCAGTATTTTGCTGTTCGTTTGTTTTGCCGTTTCGTTTATTATTTTGTTTTGTTTATTTTTCGTTACGTTTGTTTGTTTTGCGTGTTATATTAATTGTTTGAATAATGAGTGTCAAGTAATGTGATATTGTTACCATTTGTATCAACTCCGATTTTGCAGTGGTTTTATAATTTGGTTTCTGTATTTTGTATTTACAGTTGGTACTCACAGGGGTGAACCTATGGGGAACTTAAACAAGTTCGTTCCATCCACTCATGGCGAAATAATAAGTAATTTATCACCGAACTTAACGCGAATATCTGAAGTCATATTTTCTAAGAAGTGGGTTCCTTTTTTAAGGAATGACTTTCGTCTTTGTTTAATAAAATTCATCAATGAATATGAAACTAAACAAGCATATCTGCGCCATTTTTCACAGAAATAATTTATGCTCCTCAAATACCCTGCAACCATTGGGTCCCGTGGTATGTTCATTGTTGCTCAAGTCCCTGATAATATAATATACAATGTCAATGAACTTCCATTGATTATTGTTATTGTTACTGTAATGTTGATTAATACAATTATGTAAATAAAGAACTTAATCAGCAGTTGACTAATCAATAATTCCTCTGCACTTGTGCAAAATGTTAAGTAAAATACAGTACCGTAAAATCATGTGGTTTTGGCAGCACTATTTTATGGATAAGAAAACTGGTAGAAACTGGCCATTTCTGTGCTTCCTTGCCGTTTCTTCTGATTGCTGCTTTGCATTTCCAATACATCAAAATAATGTTTTGAGGTCTTTGGTCTGTCTGATTTATTATTATATTTTTATTGGTTTGCAATTTGCCCGAAGTAAAATATGTTGTTGTCAGTCCTTATGAATCATAGGGACATTCCGGAGGCGTGGACAGTGACCTGTTTGACCACGCCTCCATCCATATAGTCGTTATTTGTTTGAAGACGTAACATCCGTTATTATCATTCCCTGAAGTGAACGTAATGCCATGGTTGACCCAAATTGTACATAATTGTACATTGATCCGGGTATGTGTTTAGTTGGGCATTGTTTAGTTGGGTATTGTGTCTTTATGTGTTTTATGTTCCCTGTGCTCGGTTGGTTCAGTTGGGCATTGTGCTTTGTGTGTTTCAATGTTTTCTGTGCTCGACTGGTTAAGTGGAGTGCTGCCTTCCCTGTCTGACTTAATATAATCTTTTTTTATATGTGTGAATTTTGTTCATGTTTTGTTATTTAGGGTGACTTCCTTTTTGTATATTGTGCTTCCTGGAAAACTTAGTTCTTGTTTACAAAGTACCTACAACATTCACTCCCTTGTTATGAATTGTCAATTATTTAAAATGACGTGCAACCTCCTCAGAATTCACATAATTATGATGAATTAATGAATGATTGTCAATAGAAAAAAGAAGTTAGTTTTAAACAACTCAGTTCATACCAATTTAATATGAGGATGAACATATCAGGACGTTTTGAACACCATTAAGTCAGCAGGTTTATAACGTC
Source organism: Spisula solida (assembly GCA_947247005.1). NCBI lineage: Eukaryota > Metazoa > Mollusca > Bivalvia > Venerida > Mactridae > Spisula > Spisula solida. The sequence continues at coordinate 21,313,980 of OX365950.1, read as the reverse complement.
ACATTATGAATCGCCTTGCTGTATTTTTCAATTATTATCAACATTTACCAAATATCTTCTTGTATATTCGGAACCGATGTGCCTACTAAAATGATTGACTTCTCTAAAGAACGGGGTCAAATACTGTTAATTATGGGAAATATTTATTTAAAGACCATTACTCAGAACACATGAATTTGAAATTCCATTCTTAAAATATGATTAGCAGTCGATGTACTAGATATTGACATTTCTTGTAATATCTGGCAAAATGGAATATTTTCGACTGCATTAGGTACATATAAATAGTCTTCGTCGAATGAGCTAACTTGATCGCTTGTACCTTTTATTTTGTTAGCGCTGGCTACTACAGGTAACCGTATCATTGATAACGAGTATAACAAATTCTTTTACAAAATTTAAGTTATCTTAGAAAGGTGCATTTGTACTAAAGTGGTCCGATTTTTAATGTAATCAAAAACAAGAATTGGCTTTCGATATCTTCATGAAGTAATTACGTTCATAGACAACATTGTTAGAACTACCTCCATGCAAAACCCACGGAAATCGATCGACTAGTTAAAAAGTTATACCATGAAATGTATACCAGGGTCCCTCGTACATTCAATAGAATCGACAATGCTATTCTACATAAGAAAAAAAGACACCCTATGGGTTTATTTTCTTATTTATGGACGGATTTTTTTAAATAAAGATATCAAATTAACGACAAGGCTCTCTAGTTTCTGATTATATAATAACATATCAAATAACACCAGTAATAATGAAATGTTTTACAAAAACAAACTGCACCTCAGTGACTGTGTGGTCAATTTCCCGTGTTATAAACCCTTCTAAGATATTATAAATTTTATATAAAAACAATATTTTTTCTTCACTCTTTATTAATGATACAGTTACCTGTGCTGGCTACGGGATTATATTTTGGAGGGGGAAAATGCGTTGCATTTCTTTAGTATAATAGATTACATATAGAGCGATTTTGATTAGATCGACTGCTATGCCATTTTATGGATAGAATTTCAAATTCCTGTGCTAAGGCTCTAACATTGCAATATGCAAATGTTTTATTGTCCAGCCTTTGTATGATCAATGTGTTTAAGTGTAAGTCTTCAAAAAATGATAAAGTTACATATTACATGTACGAGCATGTATATAACTGCATAATTTATTATGTATATAACCTTCATAAAAAGTGAGATTAAAGATATATATAAACATCATTAGATATATATATATATATATATATATATATATATATATATATATATCTAATGATGTTTAAAGATATGAGTACAATGTGTACATGCATTATATAATATGTATATATTTTATACAATATAAAACTTATTTTGTACATGTATATTTATTTACGTGTGTTTGAGAGTAAAAATTGAAAAAATCTCAAAATGTTAGTTAATTATTGCCTATAATTCATATCTGTTTTTTTATCCACATCCACAGTATGGTTACCAATGCTGCTGATATTTGAATCATTACCATTAGCAGCCCCGACAACACCATGGGAGGGATGATCAAACAGTTTCGGGGAAAGCATTCTGAAATCTTCATTACGTGACTAATAATTCTGAAATTTCAGATTGTAGATAAACGTAATTGTGACAATTAGCAATTGCGAATATATAATACATCCGCATTCTGGAAGTTTTATATACGACATGTACTTACAACGGCAAATAAGAAACGGTAGCAATATTCCGGAAACTGATTGATGACCCTCTTACATAATACACATATTTTATCATATCCAGCATCAACATTATCAGTAGTAACATTAATTTATTTCGATGTATTATTGGTCGATCGTTAAATTAGTTCTACAACTTTTATCAATTATTCTCGACACCTCATTTCTGATGGTATTCATTTCTAAGAAGCATGTAGTATCACTGCTACTTTTTAAGTACAAAAAAGGTACATGTATTCCAATACCACTTAGCAATAGATAGATATTCGCTTGTCACCGAGTGGTCTGAGTGTTCGAAATTGGGACGGATGGGTTATGTTCTTTTGTGAGAATGGCTATTGTTATGTTATCCATATGACACCAACATTACCTTTGGGGTGCCGCCTTTGTATTGCGTTTTACATACGTTGTAAACAGTATTTGCGAGTTTTTGTATGGAATTATGAATACCTTACTCAGGTGTCAGTCATCTTTAAAGTTGTTCTTCAAATCGATAATATTATTTATTGAAGGCGGACAAAGAGTGACCAATGTGTACAGCTACAAAGCTCCAAATATACTAACAAACTAGATGACTGATTAAGATAAATTTAATGTTAAGTTTGGCAATGTTTGGCCACGGCTTACAAATTCGGGCTGCCGACAATACAAAGGGCTAGCCCTAACAACAACAACATCAATAAATCAAGATGTTCACAATGAACAGATAGAATTAGTATTTGAGCCAACTCTGGGTAACAGGTGTTGGGCTCACCTTATTTTATTATTATATATATAATAAATGGATTAAGCTGTCTGCAACCAAGTGTAACAAACAACTAATACAAAATGTGCATTTAAAACATGTTATCACAATTAATGTCAAAATGGGTTTGAGGCCCCACAAAAACATTCCGTGACGAAAGTTAGATAGTCAATAACAATCTGGGTTTTAGACCCACACAATATTTATAATTAATTAGCTGTGACGAAGGATTCTACGACGAAGATCTACAACGGTCATACAAGTACCTGAAATATATCAATAAACCAGCAAAGTATATTTTTTCAATGACAACAAAGAAAAAGATATATCAATAAAACATGCATGTGTGAAATTCGCCAGAATGAACACATGTACTCTATCAGTTAATAAGGGTGCGGAGGGTGGGTATTAAAGAAATGAAAGACCAGTCTCTCATTTTTATTTTAAGAAAGGAAAGCGGTGCGCATGCAACTTACACAATGTGAAAATCACTAAAGGTTAAAACCCTTAAATGTTTAGGTTCAAGACAATAAATGTTTGGCCGCCTCAAAATAAAATCACCTATCCTGAAGTGATAGCTGCCATTATTTATTGAAGGCGGACAAAGAGTGACCAATGTGTACAGCTACAAAGCTCCAAATATACTAACAAACTAGATGACTGATTAAGATAAATTTAATGTTAAGTTTGGCAATGTTTGGCCACGGCTTACAAATTCGGGCTGCCGACAATACAAAGGGCTAGCCCTAACAACAACAACATCAATAAATCAAGATGTTCACAATGAACAGATAGAATTAGTATTTGAGCCAACTCTGGGTAACAGGTGTTGGGCTCACCTTATTTTATTATTATATATATAATAAATGGATTAAGCTGTCTGCCATATGGACCCTACACAACGGTCCAGGTACGCCATGGACCGGTGTGCAGGGACCACCGCCACGAATGGTGGGGCCAGCGAAATCCGCCGTGCAACAAAACCAAACATTGCCGAGTGCCGTGAGCAAAATATCAACGGCTTATTGCTATACAATAGTTCAATTCAATCCAATCCAATCCAGTTCAACTTAACTCAATTCCATTCAATTCAACACAGTTCAATACACTCAAATCCAATCAATTCAATCCAACTCAACTCAATTCAGTTCAACTTAACTCAATTCCATTTAATTAAACTCATTTCAATACACTCAAATCCAATCAATTCAATCAAATTCATTAGCATATAATCAGTCATCTTTGTACTTAAACATGGGTAGCCGAGAGCAAAACAACAACGGCTTGGTTACTAAATTATTAATGCATTCTATATAGCAACAGTCCAGTTTGTAATTCGTTTGACTTTCTATGGCTTAGTAGCTGTACACTATACCACCCTCAAGGTTGCACCAAAAATTCATTGCTGCTTAATGCAAAACAGCAGCCGCTTAAATGCTGTAAAATATAGTCATATTCATAGTTTTACTTAATATTTGCTTGACAAAGTAAACAAACAAGTGGTTTTACAATACCACAAGACAGGACCGTGTACAAAACTTAACCACTTGCGTCTTGTATTTGTTCTGATAAATCGTTAAATGTATGCTATTACTGCGAAACAACCTTTTGTCAAGAGAGCGCAGATCAACATATATAATATTCAACAAATTTTCGTACCAGCACATGATTATAAGTTAAACGAAACTTTGAAAAAAAAAAAAAAAAAAAAAAAAAAAAAAAAAAAAATAAAAATTAAAACTATATACTTTCCCTCGCAACGAATCACACACTGGATAGCCAATTACCTTAAAGGGAGATAATATCAGCACAATGATATCCAAACAATATCCAAGCATTTTGCCAGTATGGAAGATCTTTTTGGTAGCCACTTATTATAATAATTAACAGGACACAGCAACCTTGATCTTTGCAAGCCTACAGCAAATGCAACTGACAAAGGATTGATATGAAAGCATAGTAGATGATACATTACAGCACAAGTTGAAGTTCTATAAAAACTAACCCTTGTAGATATACCACAAAAATGTGTACGAAACTAATCCAGTTGATCTACTTTATCAAACTGTAAAGGCAAGCGCAAGCCCAAAATGAATCTACCAGCAAACCATAACTAACCAGAAATAGATGCCAACTTGTCACTTCCTATTAATTAGTCAATGGAGTCCTAAATGATGGAACTTGCAAGCAATATGATAGTAGCAGCAATGGTAACAGAACATGGTTCATACAAAATTCTCACAACAAAATTCAAGGACTATTCAAGGACTTTTCAAGGTAGAATATGCATTTTCAAGGTGTTTTCCCAAACATTCACCATGGTTAAAAAGTACGGAAATGCAATAATTCACTGCCACTTTATACTCTATTTCTAGTCTTACCCGAACAAGCTCAATTCATCAAAATTCACAGTCATACATTTTAATATATACTTCAAGCGCTTTTCAATTTCCTTTTTAACGCAGATACTAAATGTGCCATCTTGACAACATCAATAAGCTTTTTTGGATATTCAAGGCTGTTTGCCTGAATTCAAGAATGTTCAGTTAAATTCAAGTACAATTTTGGCATTTTTTCAAGGTGGCACTAAATTCAAGTACTTTTCAAGGTTGAAACCAAATTCAAGGACTTTTCAAGGCCTGTATGAACCTTGCAGAAAAGCACTCTTAACAGTTTATAATTTTAATATAACGTATAATTATGTACATATGCACAGGTGGTTTAACTAACAAGATGAATTTAAAGAAGATATTTTATTGAGACAACAATAAACGAAGAACAACAAAATGTCTCATGACATGTGGTAACAAGCCATTACTTGGCAACTGCTATGAACTAACAAATTGTTCTAGATGCATAATTTGGTAAAATGTAAGGGACATTGATAATGAAGTAAATACATATAACCCCGCCATGACTACTGGATTGCACGAGACAATCCCCAATTTGGTCTATACAATTCTTCTATTGATCCTGGCAATTATCATATAACCCTAAACTAACAAATGTCTCCTACCTGGATCATTTACTACCTCAAGTCTGGCAAATGTCCCTACCAGATTAATATCACCTTACTCACCACTTTTGCTTAGCATGTGCATAATAATAGCTTAATGGACATCACATGGGCTTTAGACCAGATACATTCCCTATTCTAATAACCTAACTATTTACAAGTTGAAGATTTTGCGTAATCACACCAATGCCGAAATAAAAATGGTATCAGTAACTTAGTGACTAACTCTTTTTCACTCAGCAATAGGAAAACTGGTTTGTCTCTCATACCCTTGTGGTGATAGCTATGTCAGGAAAAAAGATGCTGAGTTGCAAGAACTTGTTTTACACTCAACCTAAAATTATTAGCATTACACACCCATACCACAAACAGTTTTAAGTACACACTACCCAGATACACGGGGGACTAAAGAATGTATTTATAACTAGAAATTACACTAAATAATCTAAAGCTTTAACAAACCCTCTTTTTATAAAAATTACCACTACAATATCCATAGCTATGCAACTTCAAATATGCTGAAAGATTGCAACTTGACCCATTACCACAGTCAGACAAAGCACACTAATTAATTTCAAATTCCAGTATGTGAACTTTGCTTGAACTAACTATATTTGTGATGGAGTTGCTGTATGTTATAATCACTGCCTAATATTAAGCACTGAAAATACACCTGTCCCATACCAACACGAGTATGGGTGATTTCACCACAAAAACATCTTCAATTGATTTAATAAAAACAATCTTTAATTTCATTCTATCCCAGTGCTGGTAATTATACTGACTACAAAAAAGCATGTCCACAAAATTTTCTCTATACAAACTCTGATTGTACATTCTGAGTAAAACTTACATTTAAAGTACTTATGTGACACTCATATCACAATTCCTTATTAAAAATTAAATATACCACCTTGTTAACGATACTGTTAATTCTACCCGATTGTCTCCTGACTGACTCAAGACACCCACACTTCTTGACATAAAAGCCATCAAACAGTCCACACAATTCCTGCTGACTTACACATGATACATCACACAAACCATTTCCTTTGCATTGTGATTAGTACACATTCATGACATTCCTAGAAAAAAGATTAGTAGTTGATATTCACAGTACTCGACTTATAAAGACCGAATTACAGTTTCTACCATTAACACATTCAGTAACACTGCCGAAATTGTTGATATATCCAATCAGACAAGACCCCTGGTAACTACATGTGCAAGCTTAACAGTAACTAAATGGTTAGAAACTGATTCACTTAATGCAATGAAATTTATAACAAAATTGATGGCATTAACTTTTTGAATACCATCATAAACATCACAATATAAATATAACTAACTTGAATGCAGGAAAATTTGCGGTTAAAATCCGTGCTGTCTATGCACGATTCATAAAATGTTGCAACAGCCCTTCAATGCGATACGTGCATATATTTATCAAATTAATCAATCTTAAATTAAGGTGACAAGGTATCAATATGAAATTGAATAGTTATTTTCTTAATCCAAAACCATGTTACAAGGATGCATTCCACTAACTCAAAATCACACATATATTTTTTGTTCCGCAAGTGGAACCATTCTGTAATTGGCAAACTGGCTCTTAAATTGTATGTCATTTAACTAGCCATATGATACCATATATTGATATAACTTAAGCATCACTTATACACATGCAAATGTGTAGATACAGCCCGAGTTAACGTGCACAAGCCCAGGGCTCAATTTCAGTCAACAATTCAGGATAGACAATATAATTATATACAAACTGTCTCCAATGGGAAAAAGAAATAAAAATTATACGCCATATCCTTCAATTTAATAGATTCTATCCTCCATGATCATTGATGCCATATCTCTGCAATCCGTGTTTCCATCACAATCCACAATAAAGCCTCCGTTCAGTATGCACCATAATCTAAAGTCTTGGCCAAATTGTGAAAGAAGAAAAATATAAAGATAGCTATAAAAGTAAAATTATCTGAACAATAATGAATACATAGATCTATTTAATAAGTTAGTTTCTCTTCATGCATAATAAAACTTTACACACATTAGCCTGATTAGGTGGGCTGCACGAAGGTAATGATATGATTATAGATAATAATATATCTAACACAGCCTCGTTGATATATCGCCAACTTTTCCAAAAGTTCACTAGTGGCAATATTGAGTAAAAACACTCTGACTGAATAACTCGAACCTACACCTGGCTGCAGGCACTACATCCACCAGGCACACTTCGATTGTTCATTGCAGAATTTATTAAATATATATAAATCCCCAAGTAGGCTACGCCTTAGTTCATATTATCCAAACATCATTCACTTGATTTGAATCAGTAATGGTATAGCATTCGAAGACCTAGAGACATTTACCTTAAAGTTCAAGCCTGGACGGTCTGTTAATACCAAGTCGGAATCAAATAGCACTAGGGCCTACTCTGGTCAGCAATCTGCAGTGATGTATAATCTGCCACCAGGTTAACCAATAACCATACATAGAACAACTCTGTACTGTTTGGAATAACTAAATAGTTTATGACGGAATAATTCACCAAATATCAAGCTACGTAGTGACGTCATAAATCAGAAAATGACGTCATCCAATATCAATGTAATTTCAGGGGCGTAGTTAGTGGTTGTGTTTCGGGTCCTCAACATTGTAAAATTGTGGGACTTTAATGTCATTTTGGCCAAATTTATCATTTCGCTTTCCAAATAAATTAATGTACGCACGCGTGTACGTCCGCATCGCTGGCTACTCCACTGAACTATGTAATAAAATGACAAATCAGCGTGTCATATTCTTTAGAATGTTCAGATCTACCGTAGATCTACTAAACAATAGCTATCTGCATATAAACATGCCCACAACTACATGTCAACCATAATCTAAACAAACAGACAAAAACCTTGACCATGAATGATGCAATCGAATTCGTCTGTTCCATCTCAATGTTGAAATCATCTAAAATCAGATATAAAATAATACCATCCAGACCTCAACCTGACACATCAGTTGTCACCAAACCTTCATCTAGCAGCATCCACAATTAATACCACAATTTACAGTAACAAGCAGGATTCAGATCATATTAAAGAAATGAAAGACCAGTCTCTCATTTTTATTTTAAGAAAGGAAAGCGGTGCGCATGCAACTTACACAATGTGAAAATCACTAAAGGTTAAAACCCTTAAATGTTTAGGTTCAAGACAATAAATGTTTGGCCGCCTCAAAATAAAATCACCTATCCTGAAGTGATAGCTGCCAATATTTTATCTTGTATACTGTTCCTTTCATTAATTAGTTTATGTAAAAATAGTTAAATGTGATTTATGATTTTTTAAATACTAATGTCTGTCTGACATGTCGTAACTTCACGGTGGGGAAACCACGTGACCAAAAGTGGTGCAGTGCACGATTTTCGACCCAAACAGCGTCGACTCAGGTAGGGATTTTCCCTCTAACTTCTTTGATACGTCATTGTTTTCAGTCAGATAGCGGGCATAAACCACGCGATTGAAAGCTTTTTCATTGACTTTATGGAACTTGTAGCAATTTTACTCCGTTTTGAAGTAATCCTTGCCCAACCGATTCCAACTTTGCAAAATGTTTAGGTAGCGTACACTTCTGTTCGCAAGTTATGCATCAAACACAGCTACTGGGGCAAATATTCTGCCAAAAGATGGATTAAATGGAAGCTTGTAAATATTCTAAACAGTGTGAAATATAAAATTTTGTACCATGACGAAATGGTGAGAAAACACCACCATATCTATAGAGCCTAAGCCTTAAATTTGAGTATTCACTGTATAAAGTCTAAAGCTAAAGATGCAACCACGGCCCAATACTCGTCTTCGATCTAAAAACATGAATACTAACTAGTAAATAGACCTATAGTGCGCCGATGACAACATACATAGCCTTTGTTTCCAAGTAAAAATGAAAATTTAATTGTGTTTTATTGTCATTTTCGTTTTAAAACAAAGACAAGTGTTGTTGTCGGTACTTGGTACTTTAAGCCTAGGTCCCACTGAGCAGTTTTTGCTTCGGCGATATATTCTCGATGGAAATTAATGAGCTTCGGGAGGCATCGGGAACATCGTCGTCGTGGTATATGGGAAGCTTTGGGGAAGTCAAGATACAATTTGTTAAATCGGGAGGAATCATGATGAATCGGGAGGCATCGGGGGAAACTCCCGATATGTTCCCAACTTTATGCGTCATTCTAACTGCGTCTGGGATGGACATCTGGAGGTTCCCCGGTGTCTGAGGAAAGCTCCTCGGTGTCTCGGTGAAGCTTTGGGAAGTCTTGAGACATTTTGTCCGATCGCGAGTACATCGGGAAATTTCAATGCATGTAATGCATTGTACCCGATGTACTCGCGATGTCATGTCGGAGATATCCTGGGGGAAGCATCCCCGAAGCTCGGGAGGCATCCCCGAGGCATCCAGAACCTCGGGGGATAATCGGTGGTGCTTCCGCGATAAAAAACGTATTTCACGAGGCACACAGAGGCGATATTTCGCTATTAAAATGTCAGGATCGATCGTGGATAATTTTACGTTTGCCGAACATTCGGCGATATTTTACTTCCCGTTGAGTCTCATAATCACATTTACATTATATGTGTATTATTTTATAGCAGCAAATAGCAAAAACACTTTACATAATCAACAACAACAATTATAATAAGTACACGACTGAGAGAAAATTATGTTTAAGATATACGTTTTCAAAAATATTAGATACATGTACATATTTTTAAATAAATCAAATATAACTTAACCATTTTGAAGTTTTAATACACCAAAATGATAGTTAATATGGTTATGCGTGAAGTCGTCTGCGACTCTTTTGTTATGTGTGTTGAGTATTTCTCCAACAACGGTAATTTCAGATCCGACTCGATCCGGGATTCGAACATCCGACCTTCCGCTCCTAATGCGCGTCTAATCAACTATCGAGTCGAGACTTATTAGAATACAGGGCCGGTATTTATTAAATACCAACATGGAAACCTTGGATTATAGCTGTACATTCACAAATCATGAATGAAAGGTGATATTTATATATTGGTGTAATACTAGGTAAATAGTTTGCGTCGTTTGCCCGGGGGCACGAAACTCGATTAAGAAATTGTAAAAGTCTGCACCTAAATAAAATAAATTCACTAATATCTATCTCATGTTCGGGCCATTATACAAGAAACATTAAAAAACAGGATAAATAATACATACTCCAGCTTTTCAGGAAATCATAGTTGCATTACATGATTGGTTAGATTTATCCAACAAGAAAAACGTTCAGATATCGTCAGAAATCGTAATATGCATGAAATAAAGTATGTCTCTAGTTACTAAGCAGTGATATATATATATAGCCTACAATTACATTCAAGAATCAAAGGGAAGCTACTCTTCCTATTGGGACATCAATCCCATGTTTTTCAAAGTTATTACTCCTGATTTTCAGGGAAAGTTATTAAAAGTCAAACAGAGTTGCATCCCGTGGTATCAAGGGAAGTAATTCATGAACTTTAAAGTTATCTCCCCTGATTTTCAGGGGAAGTCACTCTTACCGACTTAAAATCGGTCGGATAGAGTTGCCTCCACTGATTTCAAGGTTCTCTCCCCTGATTAACAAGGGAAGTCACTCGTACCGCCTCGTACCGCCAATAAATTGTTATGGACTGAGCAGGGTGAAACCGTCACGATGCAGGCCCTGGTAAAAGATAGCCACCAAACGGAAATGACCCGTGCCGTTTGCCGAACAAAAGTAGTAACGTTCTCACAGTAGACTCGTCCATCTGGTGTAACCAATTGGCATGATCAGAGTAGCTGCACATTGCACGTTGTTAGGACATAAATTATGTAATGCAATCATTGCAGTCGGTTTTTGTTATGATAAATAAGGCAGCTCATAGTGTGGGTTTGAATACTACTTTCCATAAACAAAAATGCACTAATTTCAACAGAATTTCACCTGTAACTTACATAATTATTTAGTGTATTTGGCATTGTTCGACAAATACCGAGACATACCACGCTAGTACGTAACTGCAACTTCACGGACCTTGGCCGTGATGAAACCAGTATAATTATGTATCATCCGTAACGAAACGGGGTTCTACCGGGCTATACCGTGTACAACCATTCTTCGGGTATATGCTGGGATCGGTATGGAGCGTACTTTATATTTGGACTCAATCGGTGCAGATCCAGGGTTCAGCGCAGCCCAAATAAAGCCGGTATGCCACGGATCATCAAGGTAGAGGGAGGATAGAGACAAAGACCTGCCCGGATATATCGGTAGTGCCGCGGAAATCCCTCGATTAAGTCGGTTCTTTACATATTGTTTGGTCACTCCCAGTTGTAATAAACATCTAAGAATACCGGAATTGATTTGCACCTATAGTGGAATTCGAGCACATACTGTACGACGTCATACGGTCGGATCAACACGGTTCACGGTCTAAGAAGTTCACGGTGTCTCGAAGGTTGTTAGCCAGGTTAGACATGATACCTACCGGTTCATACACCGGGACAAGCCGGCACAGTGATAAATAGGGCTCTGTAAGCTCAGAATCGGGACACACCGTGGCTATACCGGAATAATCGGTACTGATACCGGGATGCAACATCGCGGTAGAGCTAAAGCCCCGTTCTCACTGTCCCGGTTTGGTATTCCCGGTGAGTCCCGGTTTGTAATCCGTGGGTAACCGTGTCTAACCGAGGAGACAACCGTAGCGGAACCGTGAACATCCGGGATCATCCGGGGCGATCTGGGATAAACCGTGATGCACCGGCTGAAAGCCCCGGTTGTTCTAAAATGTTAAATACGAGGGTAGTTCAAATTGGAATGCAAGTGATGCTATATCTTTCTTGTATCAATGATTTTTTAAGAATAGTTAGCTGTATATCGAAGAACATTGAATTAGCTTTAAATTGATAGCTCACATTTTAAAATCCGTTCAGTGTAGCTGTAACAATAGGTCAATTAACACTGTCTACTCGTGTACAAATGATTGGGAAAATGTCACTTTTTTCTGGTTAAATTCGGTCCTATCTAAGAATCGTTGTTTCTTTAATGCGGGAGCAAATACAATATTTTACATAACATGTTTGGTGAAATGGTGGCATGTTATGTCTTTTTCATCAACTTCTTGATATTTTACGAAATTTAAAAGTGGTGTAATTTTATTTGGAAAGGAACCCCATGAACGCCATCCGAATACCGCAATATACTATAAAAGGGTTGCGAAAATCATATTTGTCTTGGAAACTGGTGGAATGTTTACAATTAGGCAAGTAGCTCAATGTGTTGGCACATCATTAGGAGCTATTCATACAATTATCACAAGCATATTACAAAAATTAGGACGATAAGTATACTTTGGATACCCCTATCTGCTTAGAGACGCCAGCACACATGCCCTTGCAAACTGTCCACGAAATAGTTGAAACCAGTTTCTAGATAAAAAAAGTCGACCGTTTGCAAATGTAATGACCATAAACGAGACACGGGTTCAATTTTTCACCCATGCGAAAGATCCTTAAACTAATATGGACCAGCAAAGACAGAACAAAAGTATGCATTGCAAAACGGACCACGTGCGCCAGTAGAAATGTACACCTTTTTCTATATAAACCAAGTTTCTACCATTAAATTTGATGTATAAAATAGACAATGGGTAAATGCCAAGCTTGAAAAAGGAAAATTCCTTCAGAAATTGAGGAAATACTCCGACAATCGCTCTCAAACCACATGTTTGCAGGATGACATGCTATTGCAGAGCAATGGGTCCCCACCTGCAGCAGCCATTAAAGCGACTTTCTGAGAAGCGTGAAGGTTCTTGAGCTTTTCGACCATCCTGATTTGTCAAGCAATGTCCATTGTGATCTGTATTTGTTTCAAACGACTCTAAAATTGCAATGTCGGAAGAAATATCAGATACGGTTTGGCACTTTAAAAATGGAATATCTGACTGAAACTTCGCGTATATACCGGAGATGAATACTGCAATAGGATCAAAGGCTAGTTTCAATATAATCTATTAAGGACAAAAATGTATGGGCTTAGTTGCATTCCAATTTGAACAGCCCTCGTATACTAGTAACCGGGACACACCGGTGGTCACCGGGAGCGATATCGAGAACCGGCTTTCTCCGGCGATCACTTGGACAATACCAAGACCTTCTGGGGAAGGACCGTATCTCCACCCTATGTATACCGTGGTAAACCGTAGCACTCCGGCTATAATATAGTTTGTGGTGAGAGCCGGCTGAGCCCCGGTTATGTATGGAATGTCCCTGATACGCACAGCCGTGGCGATACCGGCTACCACCTTAATACCACCGGCACCAACCGGAACAAAACCGTACTTTATCGGGGCCCTACCGCTCTGCGCCGTAATGACACCGTAACGACACCGTACTTAACCGGGAATAAATCCTAACTACTCTGGCGTCAAAGTGATAGAATATTCTTTCAGACCGGGGGTACACCGGGGAAACGTCGGAAATGTGAGAATGCAATTGATAATCAATTAAATTCATAAGAGCCAGCATATCATATAACAACATGTAAATTATAACAATGACATTTTTTAAAAGCATGGCACGGATTTGAAACATAAAACACACTGCATGCCATCCTGCAGACATAAATATATATAATATGGATATATATGTATATTGAAGCAATCACAGATGCGACATTTAGCGTCGGTTACGACATTGAGCGCCAGCCTTGCGACATTTAACGTCAAGTGCGACATTTAGCGTCGAAGCGATATTTAACGCTGCTACACACAAGCATGCTAAAATTCGTTGGTGTGATAAATAAAAATGTGAGGAATTTAATTACTATTGATCCTATTTTCTTCACAAAAGTGTCAAAATACACAGAAATAATAAGGCTTTAATAAATCATTAAAAGTGTAATAGGCTACTAATATCAATAAGTAATAACACACCAATTGCTTGTAAAAAATGCCACAAAGCCTATGTAATTTGTAACATTTATTATGTGCGTTTTTTTATTTTGGTCTAGTTTTCAAGTTCCTATGTAAAAATGTGATATGTTTTATGTCAGTTCTAATTATACAAATGACTTTCTTATTCATTAATAGTATCATTTACGACAATCATTGTTCTGACTTAGTATCTATAGTCAAAAACCGTCGTAACTTTTCGGTAGTGTCCGGTATATTACGGAAGTCGGTCACAAATTCTTAATAAAAAGATTATGTCAAAGGCTAATTATTCTAATTGTTCAATTTAATTATTTGAGTATTTACAGAAAGTGTTCTATTCAGTTTAAATCTTTTGTACTTTAATTGTTATTCCTTTGATCTGATAGTTACCACCTTTAAAAAACGACAACCTTTTGTTTGAAATTTCACGGTCAAAGTAATGACAACACACACTGCTTTAAAACAATGAATGTTGTATTTTAGATAATTACAGTACATGAAATAGGATTCTATACACGCAGCTGGATTTTCAGACTTTATGTAGATCTATTGTATGTCGAATCGACAGCTATATGCCAATTTACGACTTTAAGTCACGTGTTGTTATGGCGATTGCTTGCTTATAAATTTATTGCAAAGGACGCGTTGCCATAGTGATTGAAAATGGCGCGGATATATGATGAAGCGCAGATGAGTTACCGGAAATTATTTCAATAAGAATTCGGAGCTGGTTTATAATATGATTTAATTGCGCTGACATGTGGTGGTTAAAGGTACTTGCATAAAATGCTATTCCACATTCTAGTTTTATCTGGAATTGTAACTGTATGTCAGTGCGCATGCGCGTATCCGAGTGATCTAATTGGAGAGTGGTACAGCACGAGCTTTGGAACGCTCAACTTCACCAATCAATCATTTTCTGGGTTTACATCTGATTTGTCGTCTGTGCCACTGACATTTACGTGTCATTTATCGTCTGGAAATAGATACGTCTCCATGTGAGTATATTTTAGCGTTAGCTGTCTAGCTTGATATTTGACCTACTTTTAACCACATTAAAAACCAATGCCATATTTGAAAATAAACTGGCAGTAAATAAAAACAGAGCCTGGTAGGTCAGAATATGCTATACTTATCACAAAAGATACCGCGACAAAATACATTTCTGTTAAACATGTAAACAAAATGTAGAGTATATACACGGTTATCGGTTATTCGCGTTACTCACGACATTAAGTGTCTAGCATTGTTAACTGTTTGACCTTAAAGTGACCCGGGTCAAGTAAGCAGTGAACTTAAACAAAATGTAGCCGTAAATATAGCTCGTAATATATTAGTAGCGAAAATATCTACATCGTCTCCACTGAATCGTTTTATGAGCATTGGGCGCGAGTTCAAACCTCACGTGAACCTACTTAAATATTAAAATCTGTTAGAATCACTATCGCTATAATTTCCGGATATAACGGACCGTAGAATCTAGACTACTACACATACGTATATTAGTATTTTTTATCTACTGACAAACAATATACATACGAGGGGTGTTCGATATGTATTGTCACTGTCGGTTGCATTTTTCTATGACACTATTTAGAAGGATTCTACGATTACTGTCTAAAAGTTGTATGTTTCTATTCTTTATATCATGGCTACGGCAATTTACATTGATGTTAACTGAGGCGGTGGGGCTAAATCCGATGATAATTGATGGGGTGTGTCTTAATTTTCAAAGGAATGAGTGCAATTACTACAGCGCAGGATAATATTATCCTGCACTGTATACATACAACTCCATTGTACTTTACTTCGGTCAACGTGACCTCTATCGAATTTCGTGGTCGAGTTATATTGGAGTCCACAACTTTAAAATCACAACACCGTGCTATTGATTTTCATTGGACATGTTAATCGGTCAGCATTGTAAAAATTTGGACACGCCTTATGTTTACAAAGTGACAGCCAATGATATAAGTCAGAAAGAAAACGCTTAAAGCTTGGTTGTTTATTTTGTCTCGGGCTACGCCCTCGACAAAATAAGACAACCTCGCGCCTGCGTTCTCTTTCTATAACATATCTGGAAAATTACATAGCCTATCGTCTACAATTAAACAATTTATTGAACTAAGAAGAGGGTATGCTCGAGTACACTGGCCTAATGTTCATTTTAAGCTAAATTTGTGTCATCTTTGCAGTAGTTGTTTAGAATTCGTTAAACTGCAACATACGATACGATAACTGGTTCCTTATATTTCCATTAGAACTTTAAATCAAAATGAAATTATTAATTGTCTACGAGTAAGACGGTCAAAACAAGGGAGATCACTCTTATTTATACCAAATGAGGCTTGTTGTTTCACGCACCAATAACTTCATATCAATTGTATTTTGATCGCAAATTCTTCCCAGAAATCAAGGTTAATGGTCTATGGCTTACATACATGTATATGATATGTCAAATTCCAATCAATAAAACTAATCGAAAATTGTCAATGAAAATTAGCATGCTTTTTTGACTAATTTTGACACCTATTTTCGCGACTTTGAAATGCTCTTATTTTGTTCAAAATGGCAATCAAATACAGCAAACCATGTTTTTATCGAAGGAATTTAGATTATTTACGGTATGATAGTTGTGGAATAAGATTATTTCCCGAAAGGAAGTTTTAATCGACAGTTATTCGCAAAAAGTCGCAGTGTCTATTACTAGCCCTTTGAAAAGACAACAGAAACAACATTCCGGTAAATAAATTTAATTGATTTTTTTCACGAAATATTGGGGAAATCTTGATGGTTCCAGAAATGTAAAAATATTTAAAGATATCAACGAAGTTTCTAATTTGTGACCCAAGTGACAATACATATCGAACACCCCTCGTATATAAATATTATATAATTATTCTAGTTTGATTTGTGTTTTTCAATTTCACCGAGATGAAATAACGTCCGCATCTACATTGAAAACAAGTACGCTTATCCGCTATTTTAACGCTGTTTATCTCTTTTAAAGATATTTCTTGATATAGTGTCCCTCCAACCTACGTATTAATCACATGAAGCATGAGGACCAACTGTCCTCTTGGTCTCTCATACTCATTCTGTACACGAAAATTGCTAATTGATAATGAAACCCGTTCGATGTCTCTATGTGGTGATAAGCTTAGCAATCTTGGGACTGCAATTACACATTAATTCCTGGGTCACCAAGATGCCAGACAATGTCCGTGTATCCAATGTGCACCCGATGGCTGTCCGGGCTCTGGTAAAGTAAGCCGGATAATGGTCGGACAGGATTTGTGACTAAGGTATAAACGTGATATACAAGGGACTTAACTGGTCCTGATTAACAACTTCGTTCGTATATCTAGCTGTGTTTAGCTAGATCAAGAAATCTCCAGCCTCTGTCCGGGATCGGAGTAAAAGGTTGTCCAATAAATGCGAATCGCCGGTACGTGCAACATAAGTACGCAACGTTTTAAACGTCGGTTCTCAACATTATATCATTTACATACGGTGGCCTAACCTAACCAGTTTTCCTTGACTGTATCCTAACCAGTACTAACTTACGCCTCCACAACGAACAAGCAATTTTCTCCAAATGAGGAGGAAAATCGAGATTTAAAGAAAGCCATCACACTAACCACTGGATCACGACTGCGGCTTGCTTATTATATTATTTCTACATTTGTATATTATACATTGTAATAGTAAAGTACATGACTGTATATAACAATTTCGGACTCCGGACAAAATCCTTCTCCACTAAATCGGATGAATGACCTATATACACTTATGTTGAGGATACGCATTACGGCATATTTCGTTTATGTTACTAGAGCCAAAAGTAGCTTAATCTTCCACAAGGAACCAACAACTTCTCTATATGTGGAGGAAAGTAATTTACATGGGTGTCAAAATTTATATATTTCATTATATCAGCAAATGTCAGGTCCCCTGTAATTCGTTATAACGGAATTTTACTGCAATTCATTATGTGTTTGCCATGTTTTGCAGAACCTCATATGAGCTGCTGTCCAACGTGAATGTAGATACGTACCTATGTATGGACCTACAGAGAATATCATCTATCAAATATGTGTATACATTGAACAGCGGTAAGTATATGTCTCTCTGAAATACCTCTCTGAAATATCTCTCTGAAATATCTCTCTGAAATATCTCTCTGAAATACCTCTCTGAAATACCTCTCTGAAATACCTCTCTGAAATATCTCTCTGAAATACCAACATGTACGCTGTTATGGAATCACTTCTAACCTATTTATGCTGTTTGTATACAGTGGTTTTCATATGCAAATGTGCCCACCAGATAGATATTTTGTGAGTGGCAGGTCTTTATTGACCATTCATCAAAAAGATTACCGGTTGGCACTTTGCATATGAATAGCTGACTAATCACTCCTACTTCAAATGGGATTTCATTCACATTGTGATTATCTCGCGTGTATCGGTGCTGTACACAGGCCGCGTTAAGTAACCAAGGAGTCTATTCGGAAAGAGCTAGGTTATCGCACTCGATTGGCAATGGTCTCTTTCCTCTGAATCGAAGGTCATTGGCCAATTGGCAAAACAACTGAGAACTTGTCCGCAAGCAAAGGATTTGGTCGTAGCAGATATTCTACTGGTCTCTATGCCTACTCAAGTCGGGCGAATTTAGAAAGAACCACATAAATATGTAATTTGACATTTGCAAGAGAATATCTTACGTCATTTTTTGAAAAAAACACGTTACAATGTACATATTTGTGTATTACAGATAAAGACACAGGTACTGGTATACGGTTCTATTCCCCGACAACAAGTGGTGCCGGTTCAGCAACATTAGCTGAAGCTTGTTCATACACTGATACACGATCACCGGGAGAGTATGAACTACTCGTTAAGAAAGGTACGTTTACTAGTGTACAGTTTCTAGCCCCGTTCTCGTTTAACTTTTTTTCCTTTCCTTTATGTTCTGCCAATTCATCGGTTTAGTATGTAACAAGTTCTTACAACTTAGATTTATCACCATAGCCACCTGGTTTCTGATGGTGTCCATCGCCACGATCGTAAGAGAGGGTACACAGCATATTATGATCAACTCAATTTAAGCATGAAACTGTTTTGATCCTTAAAAATGCAGCAAATAAGCACCTTTACATTTTCAGGAATATATTACTTTTCTTCGGGGTGCTGTTGTGCACCAAATGTCATATAATGAGAAAAAGCCTGACCGGGGCTCTTACGGACCACCATCGCCAACGGACAAAAGCCAAAGAGACAACGCACCTGTTTAAATATCAATTCACATATGTTTTAAATTTAGACCAAATAGATAATGCGGTAACAACTTGTCCAGGAAGTTTGCAGACAACATTTGATGTAACCATGACAACGAGTAGCGTATCTAACTGCGATGGAACACGAATGGTTGGAAGTGCTGGGGAGCTGGATTTCCAGTATTCGTCCTGCGTGACCGGAGTGTTTAACAGTAAGGAACATTTTGTTTGTCCCTATGTTCGCCGCTCGTTCGTTCGATAGTTTTTGTTCCTCGACGTTTTCAGGTTTCAGTTATATTCGACGGTTGACTGACCAATTAAAACAGTTTTCCTGGAGTTAATTATCAACTAGTACTAAATTGCTCTTCCTAAAGACAGATCACGTCTCCACGTGAAGAAAACACGACTATAACCAATGCTATAGAATAACATCCACAGCCGAACCAAGTATCATAGCCAAATATCTTTTGTAAAATATACATCTTTATAGTTTGCAACATCTTATCAACAAAAACAACTGACGATATGACTAGGGCACTTGAGTTTGACTCGGTCTACAGTCACGTAATTAACACCAACATGCACACACGCAGCACAAGTATGCTATGTTAACATTGTAAGCCATCCTATAAAACACATGATAGTACAATGACCAATATACATCCCAACAAAGCATTTTAAAATATGTTAAAACAATTACATAATTATTATTATATATGTTCATCAAAAATATATACATTATTCTGCAAGTGTTCATTTACTGTTTGCATGTTACTGAATGTGACCTTGATAAATAAATATAAAAATAATATTATTGCACATTCCCGTAATTTAGTTAACAATTTATCAGAAATTAGATTATCTTTCCTGTAACCAAGTCTAAATGTCCGACCGACTTACTCAATGGGGAAATATATGTACTGAATAATATATGAGTGTACTCTCATACTCTCGTATTAGTACAAATCGATCAAAATAAGTTTTCAAGGCCATGAAAACAAATACAGGTTGCAGACGTAATTAATGATTTGCACATATGATGTGGCAACATTCGACTGGAACTCATAAATATTCCGGAAATGAGGTCCAGTTCAACAATGTCGCATAATATCATGTCTTGATCATGTGTATATTATTCATGACATTATATCTAATTTCATGGATAAGTATCTTGTTATTTCATGTATTGTTCCGTGATATAGTTTGGGGACTTAGCTGGGGGCTTTTCAAAACGCAGACCAGGAATGTACGGGTATCGATACAAGACAAGGTCTAGAAACCCGATTTTCCCGACACTTTAAATAACTTGTTCGTTCTTTGGGATTGAAGCGGATGTTTGAAAGGGTCTCATTGCAATTGAATTGTATTTGGATATTGACAACGCCACCTAGCTGGGACCATCCAATTTCTTGCTATAGACACTAGAAACAATGTTTGCTATTTGTCAATGATGTGTGTGCATGTATTACAGATGGTAGTGTGTTACGGTGTCTGTACAGCAAGTCTGATGGATATAACTATGTGACGTTATATAACAACGACTCAGTCACAGATGGCGCTACAAGTTTTATATTTTCATGCATCGTAAGTAGAATTTATTTAGTAACAACCCATATGTGCTGAACGCCAAGCAATTGGAGCTATAGCAGTTGCATCATTAAAACTTCGGTATGTCACGATATGAATTTGAACCGTAATCTTCCGTTCTCGAAGCGGTCGCAATGACCATTCAGTCTAATGTCCAGCAAGTGTGTTTGAACAATATTTAGATCTAAATATTTTCAATTGATAAAAGAAAAGTTTATTTATATAACAATTGGTCGTATGAAGGGCAATATAGTGCTCAGCAAAACGCTCGTTCGAATTGTTTGTAAACGTTTGTATGCACAAAATGTATTTTATGTAAAATAATTTCACACAGAAAACGTATATATATATAGCGACTTACTATAGTATCACTATTCGTTGAAAGAATTTAACAATACACGACTTATACTTATTTTAGACTTTCACGAAGACAGACGCTACATTACGTGCGACTGAGAACCCATCAGTTTGTCATACAGGTCAGACTCCAACATCAGTAGACTCACCGGGTATCAGATACACTATGACAGATCGCCGTGAGTAATTCTATATTTTCTGTAGACTATGTAACATTCCTTGTCTTAATACGGATACAACATTCCGGCTTTATCTCTTTGTCTCTATATGTTGAATGTATCACACGTTAATTATTCTGCATTTCTTGCTCAACATCTTATACCAGATACGAAAACAGGAAATAATAGCGGTATAGAATTTTTGAATATCGTTCAATGTCGTATGTCGTGCTGCATGAGATTTGAATTTTTGAATGTCGTATGTTAAATGTCGAGCAAATTTCAGACACTTCAGGTACATTTGTAGACCAAGCTACCTTGCTAATTCTATTTCTCGATTAACATTAATTTACTGGTATACGATAGTTTGCTATCTGTTCTTGATTTACTGATTCTACGTTCAGTTTTTTTATTTCCTTTTTATTCCTATTTTTGGGAGGCGTTTAAGCCGCTCATTACTACCATTGCCCATTTCTTAATACAAAATTAACCGCCTTTAGGGTGCTATGTGAATCCGCATTCAAGTAGTTCCAGAAACTGTCAAGATTCCCAATACTGCTACATACCAGTATGTTTCTCCAAATTTTTTATCTGATTTAAGTCAATCAGCAACATTTGTTTATTCTACGATCAAAAATTATTGTGAAACTGTTCGTTAAATCGATATTTTTGCAAAAAAATCACTACACCGGCCGATACCGAACTTGTTTCATAATACGAAAATGACGTGTTCATCAAATGTCCCGGCTATAAAGCTATTTTTAGAAACTTCAGACTACGGTCAAGTGATGGTTTTATCAATGAATCGTATACGGTCTGCAAAGTACTGTTATGCAATCATATGGTGTCGCTGTACTAGCTAGCCGCTTTCTATAGACTGTCTCACGCTGTGAGGGAAGTGATTACAAGACGGTACTGTAGAATCTGATAAATAGGCGCGTAGTATTATTTTAAAGCCACTTTTGATATACGCATTCAATACACGTATTACATATAAATCAATATTCACCTTTTAACAATTATTTAGATACCCAACATGCCTATATAGTCACATATGCCTATTTTGACATTCAAGACAAGATTGGCAGCAAGAAAACGAACATTAAACGTGTAAAGTCGGTTTAAGCTTTAGTAGCAGCAACAAGATCGCCTCCCACTGGTACTCTCAGTGCTTTGATTACTGTTTTGTTTTAATTTGAACATAATATTATTTTTTATAGGTTTTACGGATTCTAGTTTACATTTAATTGCTTGATTTATCAATTCGGGTTAACTTTTAGCTTCTTGATTTACGTTAGACTTTTCAATCCTTGATTTACATGTTGTGCCATGATTTAATGGTTCCATTTTTCTTTTAATCCTTGATTTACTGTTTGTTCTTTGCCTTACATATTGTAGTTTACTATTATTTTCTCGATTTTCGGATTTGAGTTTACATGATATTCCTTGATTTACTTTTCATTCCTTGATTTTGTATTCTAGTTTACTATATGTTCCTTGTTGACTTATTCTAGTTCACTTAATATTCCTTGATTTACATTTTATTCGTTGATTTACTCATTTAAATTCACTATTTGTTCCTTGATTTACTTAATTCAGTTTACTATTTGTTCCTTGATTTACTGATTCTAGTTTGCTATGTGTTCCTTGATTTACTGATTCTAGTTTACTATTTGTTCCTTGATTTACTGAATTCAGTTTACTATTTGTTCCTTGATTTACTGATTCTAGTTTACTATTTGTTCCTTGATTTACTGATTCTAGTTTACTATGTGTTCCTTGATTTCCTGATTCTAGTTTACACACCGAGTGAAGAGAAAGATTACACTATCGTCATCATCGTGTGCAGCGTATTGGGCGCCATCATCATCCTAATCATCATTGCCATTGTCTTATATGTGACAATCTTCAGAAAACCCCGACCACCAACACCGCCGAAGATTAGAAAACGACGTCATAAACCTTCAGTGACAGAATACACACCACGCATATTAGGTCGTTCGTCATCTATAGAGAAGCAGATTGACGAACCACCTTCTAAAATGAGTGCTGGAGAAATTATAACTGGTATATATGTGGAGAAGAGGATGAGTAGCATGTCATTAGACAACCTAGATGCATATAAGCCACCGAAGAAAGAGGTTTATATTTTATATTCATAGTTCATTATAATGCTTGTTTTGATTATATCTATTGGGGTTAGAGATTTATCGGTATCATTTTATGTAATTCTGACACTGAGTCAACCAGTACTGGAACTACGTTGATTCCCAAGCAAGAGAAAATGCCATTTATAATAAGTTTATTTTGTCAAGGTCTTACCTAAGTTTGTGACATCGGGTACTCTACGTCTATAACGTTTTATTTCCTTGTTTATGTCATTCTAAATGTTAATGAAGCTTTACAGCAAGAAACATTTCCCATCATCTATTTATAGGTTTGGCAGAAGAAATGGGAAACCGATTTACACCCAGCAACACCAAGACTGTCTAAAGAAGCCTTAAAGAACAGCAAAGTCGCTTTTCCGAGTATTGACCAATTCTCTCAAGACAAGGATATGTCTGTATCGGAGCTAGATAAAGCTTTCACAATGTCTACATCGTTACCTGATAGTTTGGATTATCATTCTGCTAAATCAAGCTCTAGACAGGCTAGCAGACAAATGAAAGACTTTGGAAGGTCTTCAACAGACACATTGGATACAAGTGAACTACGTAAATATACCGAACGTTCTCATGCGACTTCGAAAATGCCCGAAAGTACGGGAAAGTTTGGAAGTACAGCTTGCATACCGTCCTGTGACCCTATAGTTATACCAAGCGTAGATTCTCGCCTTGATCCAATAACAGAAAACCCACTATCAAGGGAGAATACGTCAATAACAAAGTCACAAAAAGACGACAGACTGAAACGACTGCAACAGAATTTGTTGCGGAGTAGAAATGGCAATATATCTATGGTGACGACACCAGTCGCGGCCTCGGATGGTACTGCATCGGTAGGTGATATAAGATTACACTCATCTTTTAAAAGCATTAGTAGAACTAGTCATTTGAGTGCTTCCAACGCGAGTATATTTGATGATCCTGCTTGGTTGCTAGAAAATGCAAGGCCTTCGGATAGCACATTTGAGCGCTTGCAGAACATGCCTGCTCTGTCACGAAACAACGAAAAAGATGCTAAGAAATTCATCGAAGCACCAAAGATGCCGGATATATCTAGGGAAGATATGGATTACTATAATTCCCGAAATAGATCCTATGTAGGGATCAGTGCCATCCTGAAGAAATCAAGTAGTCAAGAGATAATAAATCGTGAATTGGCAAAACGAAAAAAGCAGAAAACCAAGAAATCTAAACCACAAATGGTTCAGCCAATGTCGTCACATGTTCACGATGATGATAACAAGTGGTAATGATACATCAGGCACACTGCTGGCTTTTAATGTGAAACGCTGTAAAATTCTATCTTCTATCATGCTTTTCTCAATGTTTAAGACGATCTAAAAATATTACATTTGTCTTGATTCAAAGAATTATTAAGACTTTGCACTTGAACAAAACATATCAATTTAGTCAAACTCAATCGATTGTAAAGAAAAATAATAAATATTTTGCCTCTGAGAATATCATTTCATTATAATTACACAAGTATAACTTTTAGCATACGAAATAAGCAAAGTTATATATTTATGGCGTTTTCATACGTGATTAGTAAACATCTCTCTTTCGTCACTTCCTGAGCGCACGCGACCACCTTCCGTTTACTAGGACACACTAAATGATTCATGCCATCTAAAGAAGCACATTTGTATCCATAGCAGAACCAAGCAGTGCAGTCGAAAATATATTCCATCTTTCATATGGATTGCACATACTCATTCTATCTTGTAGAGTAAATACATACGCGTTGGCTTGTAGCTTTCGACTAAACGCAAAGGATGTTTGCTTGTCTATCGATATTAACATATTTTACTAACCCACCTCTTGATTGGTTGTTTAGGCCTAAATAAATTAAACCCTAGAATATCGCCTTATCAGGTACCCCATACTTAATTACATTTTTCTCTCTGTTTTAAAAGTTATTAGTCTATGTTGGAAGTACAAGTATTTGTTTTTTTCTTACAATTTCAAAGTTTAATAATTTTCCCCCCGGTTTGTCGCAACTATCAAGAAAAATAATGCAAAATATAATACCATATTGTTTTAAAAGAAATGAAGAAAATGAAACTGAATGACGTTGTTTTGGTATAGTAACAACACTTTGAACTCCTCACATAATGGATGTTGTTTTTCTAACATTCAATTAATCATGGTCTTAGGGTTATAAACTATGTGTTGGTTGGTTTGTTTTGTTTGTTTACACTTTGTGAGTGTGTGGTTGAATTTATTTGCACTTTGTAATTGTTATTCCAAAACACAGAGTTCATTCATTGAATCATATGTAAGAAAGTGTTATTTTTCAATCACGCCCTTATTTACATCACGAGTCTTTGTAGGACTTTGGACAAATATTTATATTTGCAAAACGTAACACGTCTCAACTTATCATCTTACGTTGATTAATTTGGCAGAATGTGCGAAAGACACATAACTAAATGAACGCTAGTATTGTGTTGTATTTAATCTACCGAACAACCCGATCCATAGAAAACATAATATATAGATGAAAAAAACGAGCTTATCTGCTCGTAGATTAGAACATGTTTAGTTATGTTCACGTTCTAATCAGTTCTTTATCTATCATAAGATTATGTTCAATGTTTTGAACACTGTCATTTAGTATAAAAGTATAAGTACAGTATGTGCGTGTTTACATCAAAATATACGTACGACTTGCCGCTGACTAACTTTCAATCAATTAGATATCTAACTTACTCTGGTGCTTTAATGAGTTGAGTTCGGTTATTTTACCTAAATCATGACTAATAAGGTTAATTCATTACAGGAAGAGTGGCAGTATAAATGGGAAACGGTTCTTCGACCAAAAAGTGGACAGTCGGATATAAAACGCACACGTCGAAGTCACTCCCCAGCTAGTTTGTTTCAAAATACCAATCTCGTACCAAAACAGTCGTCAAAGTGGAAACTATTAAAGGCTAAATTACAGCATCGATTTGGTGGCAATAAAGTGAGCAGTATTGATAATTTAGAAACTGAAAAAGGCGAGGATAAAATGCCTACTGAAACACATTTTACGGTCACTAACTTGAAAATAGAAACCGAAACAGTTGAGAGAATGAAATCACCGGATAGTAGGATGTCAAGTCGTTCTGAAGACGAACCGCAGAATGATGAAATGGACATAGTTGTACGAAAGAAATCGTCCAATAAGAAAAGAAGGGATAGTCTGGAATTATTGCGAGAAAGTATGAACCATCTACATAGCTCAATCACTACGCCGGACTTACCTTTACAAAGTGAAACGACTACACCAGATATAACTGTTTCTAGAACTGAGTCTGTGAACAGTTTAATTGAACTGAATATGGAAGGCGGTCGTGTCTCAGTGAGTAGTACTGATAAAAGTAATGAAATTGACAAAACTGCTGGTGATGCTAGTGACGTTAAGGCATTGTTCCGCACACCTAAAGACGCTGGAATTATCAAAAACACTCACTTTGACACTGTTAGTATTCACACGGAGCTGTTCTATCCTGACGAATGGATTTATGATAGTTGTGTGGGTCTGCAAGAGTTATGGGACCTTTGTGGCAAAACAACAGCAAGTGCAAGAAAACGAGAATACAAGCAATATGTCAAATATGACACTGATGAAGATTTGGCTTTGAAGAAAGACAAGAGAAAACGAGAAAGACATACATTTAAAAGTATTGATGATCATAAATTAGATGTTACTAAATACTCTTGAATATTTAGCCATGAATGTTTCAAATAGTTTTCAGATTTTTCTGGTATAATTTGTTTTACTGATATATTCAGAAACTACTATTCAAGTTAATCGCATTTTGTTTCTGCTGTAAGTGCATGTTGATTTATATACAGTATATTTTCTGTTTTACGCAGAATACTAATGTTTGATTGTTTAAGTTCTTAAATATCGAGGTATATGTAAGAATTAAGTATTTTCAAGATTACTGAAAAATCACATTTTTTTCATGGGTATTAAATTTCGTGGATTTGATGAAAAAGCATTTTCGTAAGTTCGTGAATTACATTACACGAAACGGTAAACCTATGTTCTGTGTTGGGGCGGTCGATTCATCGTTCGGATGGGATTGCGTGGTCGAGTTCAACAACGCAATCAATGAAAATTCAGCTCCCTCGAAAAATAATGACTTTACAGTAAATGTATATTTATTTTATTTATATGTTTAAGATTTATTTATTTATTAAGTTACGTAAGTTACATGGTTGTACTTAAGGTAGAAATTAAGTGAGATATCCGTATTAGTGTGTACATGTACATCGCTCACGTGTTCATACATAGTGTACAGTTGTCTGTCTCCAAACGTCCGTCTGTCCGCCTTGAATCTGATAATTTCAACCCCTCATGCACCAGTAGGTAGTTGGTGACAAACAGTCGAATGTAGATGGTCTTAAACTAAGCAGTGATTGTCATACTGGTGGTATAGTGGTTGGGTGCGTTACTTATAACGCTATATTGACAGCGTATAAAAGGTGCATGGTTCGATACTTGGTCGGGGCACCTTTCTGTATTTCCGACCCAACGATACGAAGGCGGAGTATGAAGGTCTAGAATACGATTGAAGCTGTTTATTCGACAACTTTTTGTTCGAATATCTAGTATAGCACGAATGTGCCAAAACACAATGTTTATCTGCATTATTCCTAATACATTGTGAATTTGTGAATGCGTTTGTATTGAGTTTTTCAACTGTATTATTAGCTTAACTCTTTTGTTGTTGAATTGTTAAATCATTTACACATTTTGTTGATGTTTTGTGAGACACTGATTAAAATAAACTGTTTAATCCTGTAAATGTCAAATTGTGGAAATCAATTGAATGTTTTCGTTGTTAATTAAACTGGGATTTTTATGACACAAACAAGTTTATAGCTGAAACTAGAAATGTTCTACAGTGGCGAGGGGTTCCACCCATTTTTAAGCCCCTTTTGTAGGTTTGGCCACTAGCCTATAGGTCTTTTAGCTTGTAGACAGCTGGGACTCGGACTTTCGACTGTTTGACAGCTAAAACTTGGACTTTCCTAGATTAAATTCATTATTTCGTTCAGTTATATTTTGGGCATCGAGCAGTGTAATTGTGGTCTGTGTTGATTGTTTTCTGTGCTCAGCTGTTTTAGTTAAGTGCTGCCTTCCCTGTCCGATTTTTTACTACTAGTGTACTTTACATAGCGACCCGTCGGACAATTTTAGTGGAGGAAAATGCAAGTGGTTCATTTTAGTATTAATGCGTTTGAGAATAAGGTTGTTAGTATGAAGTTACGATAATGTTATTGTTTCGTTTTATTTTAAGTGTAAAAATACAACCATTGTCTGAACAGGTAAAGGAAAATAACATATTCAGGATTTTAGTTAGCATTGAAAATATATAAATAATGTCTGGATAGGCCTTTGTAATTGGTTTTATACCTTACTAGTGCACTCCGCCACTGCGAATCTCTTATCATTATCCAAACTACACAGTACAAGAGTAGCACCAATGTCATTGTACAGCAAATACATACACATTCTAAAGACCAGGTTAGATTCGACCCCACATCAACCGACCTCCTTGGTCAATGGTTTGCGCACCGATACTCTCAGAACTGTGGATCGATCCTCGTGTGAGGGCTGTCCAGCAAGCTTACGGAAAGGAGACGGATCAGATCTAAGTATTACACCTGGCTTACAAATTACCCGGAAACACAGGACGATGTCCGTGTATTCACAGGAATTTGAAGTCTATCATTACAATAGCATTGCATGTGCGAAGAGGGATTTGTAAAGGACCGACTGCTATAATATCTTATTGATTGAACTTCAAATTCCTGTGACCACCAGTGTATTCGATGTGAACCCAATGTCTAGGCATCGTGTACACACCGGACGGCATTGATACAAGACGAGTGGTGCAGAAGGGCACCGGTTGAGGATCGTACGATATCTGTCAGTCTTCTGGTAGACGACGATTGGTCATTACACAGAATAATACAAAAACATGGGACTGGTTCATATCCAGACGGTCCGCCACGATTCTTAATTTTTGCCTTCAAAAGTTCTATACAAAAAAGATAGTTACTGTCCCAGGCATTCATAAAATCCAATTTGTCTGCGATGCAAAGTAGAGCCTATTCAAAAATATTCTGAGATCATATAACTGGAAGTGATAAGAAACGGGCGATAAACCCGAAAAACAAAACGTGATAATCAAAATGAAAATTGATAATATTGCCAAACACATGCGGGTTATATCTTCAACAGCCCCCACGTTATCATTAAGGGATTTTTAAAAAGTCAGTTTGGAACATATTTGTCCGGGTTTAACACCGGTGCTAAACATTTAACATTTGTTCAGTTATCTACAATACGGCAGCCGACTTGTGGGTTTATATTTAAAAAATATGGTTAACTATCTTAGGGTGATTTTCTAATTTCACAGGCAGTTAAAAAACCTAAACCCTATTCTAATGAAACTGTCTTACTAGCTATTTTTGTCATACAGTAAATGGTTGCAAGCGTCTGTGTGTTCCGCGCTGATGTCATAACGCATGACGTCACAGACGCAACGTAATTGTACGTTGTTAGCAACGACGTCATTGAAGGAAACATCATGGCATCAGCGGGCGCTATCCTAGTTATAGCGCTTTTCACGATGTCCTACAGACAATCTACACAGACTGTCATCATTGTTTCCGGCGACAATAATGTATTTATACATTACCTGCACAGTGGAAACGTTATCTTTACCATTTTGCGATGTATAGCGGATTATTTAGCTCTTCTCTTGTTGCTACAAGGGATTGAACCAAACCCAGGACCATTGTCCGTAAGTAGATTTGTATTTTTGCCGAATATTTTATTTTAATAATTAAGATCGTGAGTTGTATAAGCATTTCTGTGAATATTCAATGATCTTGTAAGTCTGTTGAGTGAATATGATGGTATTGTTCCGAATATACAGTACAACCCCTGTAGAGCAACACCCTTTTGGGAGCTGCAACTTTTGGCAATAATTGTATAGAGGTTGTTGCTATACAGACGTTAACTTTATAGTAAATACCGGTTTACTGAAATTTTGAGGAGTGTTATAGAGCGGTTGTTGCTATACAAATGGCCGCTCCTGAGAGATTGTACTATACTGCACCGTATTTACAAACTGAAATTAATTCAAATTATATTCAAGTTAGATCAATTCATATGGCTTGCCCTCTTCGTTATATACAAACTCCGAGAAGTCTGTAGCAGAAAATAGGAAGGTAGTAGTTCGAAATTAAATTTCTATCTGAACGCAAATAACCAGTGGGTTCGGTATTCACACAATCACACCAATTTCGAGCTGAATTCCAATATCCAGCCAGCAGTAAGTTCGGTATTCAATTTTCTTCGACCGCGAATCCATAATATAATCGAAACTCCAACTAAAGACGAATATCCAACCAGCAGTGAGCTGGACATTCAAATTGATTAACACTCGAACTTCCAGATGTGATTGAATATCCAGCCAAAAATAAATTGGATATGCGCCTTTATGATAGCTCGAATTTCCAGCTGACACTGAATTTCTAGACATACGTACTGATACTGAAACATATTGATTATCAATGGTAGCTTCAATCATTCAACCGAGAAATAAGTTAAAAGTTTGGAAGTTGATGCTATGAACAGGGTCTGCTAGCATCAATGTTCTTTTCAAACACAGTTATTTGACTCTTAATACCATGGCAACAGGGATATTATTCGGACAAACTGGATTTTCTAGTTTGGATACAAACCAGTTTGATTCAAACACAACTGAAGATTTGCTGTTTCCGGTTTATATACGATCTAGTAATTTCTTTTCGATACATTAGTGGTAAAGTGTTGAGTGCGGGAGGTCCCGGGTTAGGTCCCAGGCAACGTTATACCAAAGGCGAAATAAAAATAGTACTAGTAATGCCAGCGCTAGACGCTCAGCATGAATGGGATAATGGCTTCTCTTCTCTCATACTCTCTAGGCGATAAATAACATCAGGAATGAGGTATCGAGAGTGATGAATATAAGTTGGATCGGCCTAAAATAAATTAGTGTAAACTAGTGACTGATCACATGATTCCAAATTCATGAACATGCAGTACTTATACTAAATGGACATGTGTCCCGTCTCTGATTACACGGTTATGTCGTACTTTACTTGAGAGATGTATGTTAATGTATAATATGCATATGTATGCCTACTGTTTACAAGTCAAATAGTTTTCCTCGGCCAGACCAGTATTTACAACAGTAACTTTACTTAAGAAATAATGAATGTGTACATGTGCTTTATCGTAGAATAAAGCACAGTCACTAGTTTGGATGCGCACCTGAACAAGCTTTATTTTAGATAAAACACAGGTACATGTTTATTAATTCGATTCTAATATAGCCAATATTCCGCATTGGATATTACAAATAGACGTAGTAACAATAGCACTACGTTCTTCATCGAACGGCTTATTTGCAGTTGTCAGTCGTAGCTGTATTTTATCGATAATTCGTGCACACCATGATTTCCTCTATGTGTATATGGCTGAAACTGCTTGTTGGTTAGAGTACCGGTTAATCCTACCTAATCAACGTGGAAACACTTCATAAATTCTTTTGGCCAAACCATTTTCAAACATTCTACATCAATAGTAACAATGCAGACCCCCTGTCGTGATTCAAACATTGAGACCATTTACAGCAGATGTGTCTAGACGGTACATCTCCAGAAACTGTGTGGTAGAAGTATACTACATGTAACTACACAGTACATTTTTAAACCAAAATGTACCGTCTAGACTCACCTTAAGTCAGACTGACACATTAGCCAATCAGGCATTGACATGTGGTCACGTGCTCCTCCATAGTCAATTTTCTTTTGGCATTCCAATATACCCTCGGCCTCTAGGCCGAGGATAATAATGTAAGACTGCTTCGTTGTTTCTTTTCCTGCTTGTAAATTGTGTCTTTACAATTAGCTCCACTGTGCGATATCCAACCGCTTAAAAAAATAACACAATTTGGGAAAATCACATTTAGTACAGAGCAGATACTTTTTGGGAAAAAATGCAAAACAAGTATTTTTCTAGGATCATGTCTCATATTGTCTGTCTCGTAACATACTAAAAATCTAGGTCCGTATTTGTTAGTGAAAGTCGACATTTTTTGGGTAAAACCTGACAAAATATAAAAGCAAAGTATGAACTTTTGGAATTTATAGATCACTCTGTCATTAATGGGTTTGTTTGATAATAAAATATTGTGATAGGTAGGTTGTTATTTGTAGTTTTAGATGTCAAACATCGTTTTTCGTATTATTGTGCAAAATGCGATATTTTGGGATAAAACCTTTAAAAATATAAACAAAACCGTGAATTTTGGGAATTGGTTGACTACAAAGTTATTAATAAATTTATTTGATAATTAATCACTGTGATCTGAACATAGTGCCTTGTAGTTAAATGCATCAAAAATAAATTGCCAGAATATTGTGCTCAACGAGAGTCTTTTTGAGGCAAAATATTACAAATCATAGGCGAATAGTATGAATTTTGGGAATCTATTGATTATTTTGTAATGTTTACCCCATAAAAAATACCGCATACTATGGAACTTGATTTCAGTGTTGTACAAAACATCTATAACAAATTGTGATCCAACAAAATTGTTTTCTGTGTATTCTATTTCACTTTTTTGTAAATGTTGCTCTTACAAGGGGACTTGTGCTAATTAAATGACGTCATTTTATTAATTGTGTTTACGCGACGTCAATAACGTCATTTCAATCGATATGTCTAGTTTTTATCATGTCATAGCATGCCACTTAGTTGGACCATTTTGAAAAGGCATAACATTTTTGAAACCTTAAAAATTTAACTAGACATATCTATCAACATTTGAAGAGGTATGATTTTGACCTCAGGTTGGAAATCCTATAGCAGAGCTCAATTATTGTTAACTCTATTTTATTAACCATTCATTAAAACTACGTGTTTTGTAACAGTAAAATGAATATACATGCCAACTTTAGACGCATTCATTCATAACAAGAATAATTCAGTTATTAAACTTATTAACTGAGTACTAAAGGAAACGTCACATTTTCTCCATAGGGCTACATGTTAAACCGGTAATTTTGGTCAGTCTGTCAATTTCTTTATGTATTGTACTATTATATGTAAAACAGTCATGTTTTCTTGTTCCCATATTGTTAGTTTCATATTTTGTGTGTCTTTTATCGGTTTTGTTCACGCAGTGCACATTTCATAACGTGTAATTTCTGTCTATAGATTCGTGTAAGTCTTAAACGATTATAATACTTGCTTTATGATAAAAGGGCAAACTAATGTGCACACTTTTTAAAGATGATGCGTACCAACAGGGAGTCAAAATTGTACTGCCTTCATGTGCCGTGAAAATCTCGAAAATTAGACTTTGACGAAAACTTAATGTAAACTAGAATTGGACCGAAAATTGAACCCGAAGTTTTTAGGAAACAAACGGACAGTCTTGTAATAAAACATTATAAAACGGATTGGTTATCTCAGTAGCATTATATTAAAGATCGTTCTCTTCTTGATAATGCACAAGTCAATTGAAACCACGGCCCACAACCCGGCGGGGAATGGCGGGGATTTTTACTTTTGCTTTTCCAAATGCCTAAAAAAGTCTGCCCCACACCCCCGGGACAGGGCTATACAGATGGTAAACCCCCAAAAATTGCCAGCATTTTACCTCTCGGATATAGTCTCGGATATATTTGGCGCGAAACAAAAACGGCTAGACATTTGCAAAACACGGGACAGTTTTCCCGCTTTCCCCTGCCCTTCCCCATGGGCGTGGTTTCAATTGTTTGGTGCATAATGTTCGAGGTAAAATTATTGTGGGAGCGTAGCGAGCTCGTAAAATGCATCGTTGAACTGAACTACTTACCCGCACTCATTCTACAC
This sequence comes from Spisula solida, assembly GCA_947247005.1. Lineage (NCBI taxonomy): Eukaryota > Metazoa > Mollusca > Bivalvia > Venerida > Mactridae > Spisula > Spisula solida. The sequence goes on along the minus strand of OX365950.1, from coordinate 21,279,043 downwards.
ATGGAGGTAATTTTACGAGTGTAACAAGCTTTAAAAGTGCATTGTTTGTCTGTGCATCACAAACACCCAGAGGATCAAAAACGTACTAAATATTAAAAGAATAGCAGCTAGGAGGTCTAGGTGTATGCCCCCTTCCCCGTTAAAAGTTTGAAAACCATATATTCATTTTGTTCCTCCTAAGCGTTCTGTGGAATTTAATTTGTAGTATCGAAAAGGAAAGGTTGGGGTTACATAAACGTGTATGGATGGATCTTCATACCCCCCGGACACTGTCAATTGACGAGTATTCGTCGCTATGCCGGCGCTACGCCCTTCGATGTTTTACTTAAGTTTTCAACTCCTATGCTATAAAACCCAATCCATTTCCTATAAAATTGATATGAAAATGTCGACAAGAAACGTCACCAGATCAGAAGGTCATTTCTTTCTAAAATTCGAAAAACAGTCGCCATATTTATAGACTTGCATCGATAGAAAGTGAAGCAAATCTGGACCTGTCAATTCACCATGGTCGTTTATAGTAAATAGAGACATGCGCTTTCCTCAAACGAAGGCAAATTCTCGAGATACGAGTTTGTTAAAAATGCAACGATGCGTAAAGCATGGTAATTTTTTATTTGCGAAAGACGCTATTGCAATGTTTATATCAAAACAAGCTCTATCAAGGTGGCAGTACGTAGACTTGCAGACTAGCAGGGTAAAGTTGGCAGACCAGCGTATTTAATATATAAAAACACACGCATAAAATGTTAAAGCTGATCACGGAGTGTGTGAGAGACATAGAACCCGTTGTAACCCCTTGGTGTATCTCGAGAGCAACAATTCCCGTAAACAAACCGTAGCCTAGTAGATATTCATAAGGTATATACTACTACATTTGTACATGTTTTCATTATGTACGTTTGTAATACTAAATATTCTGATTTATCCTTAGTATGGGCAAGTTGAAGACAGTCGTGTCTTCACGAAGAGACAGACTGATGCTGTCCCCGGAGCCCTGGTGGGGGAGGCATTATCTGAGGATGATCCACCACAGACAGCCACCGACGTTGAGGACGCTCATATCCAGACAGCCACCGACATTGAGGTCGCTCTTACCCAGACAGCCATCGGCGAGAGTAGCACCTCCATCCAGTCAGCCATCGGCAAGGCGATCACCTCCCTCCAGTCAGCCACCGGCATTGAGGTCGCTCTCACCCAGACAGCCATCGACGAGAGTAACACCACCCTCCAGTCAGCCATCGGCAAGGCGATCACCTCCAAACAATCAGCCACCGGCATTGAGGTCGCTCTTACCCAGACAACCATCGGCGAGAGTAACACCTCCCTCCAGTCAACCATCGGCAAGGCGATCACCTCCATCCAGTCAGCCACCGGCATTGAGGTCGCTCTTACCCAGACAACCATCGACGAGAGTAACACCTCCCTCCAGTCAGCCATCGGCATTGAGGTCGCTCTCACCCAGACAGCCATCGGCGAGAGTAACACCTCCCTCCAGTCAGCCATCGGCAAGTCGATCACCTCCATCCAGTCAGCCACCGGCATTGAGGTCGCTCTTACCCAGACAGCCATCGACGAGAGTAACACCTCCCTCCAGTCAGCCGTCGGCAAGGCGACCACTTCCCTACAGGCAGCCAAAGACATGATGAACACCCTAACCCTCGGAGCCATCTACTTACATGATAATCATCAAGTAATTGGGTGAGTATGGCATTTGTTGTGGTAGTTAGAGGCTTTTTCTCTAGCAAATACAAATCTCACGTGAAATGATATCACATCTAACATCGATCGAAATTTCTTTTAGTGCTTTGTGTTTCTGCAATAGGTCGTATTTTACTGTCAATAATACGTGTGACGAAGACATAGTAACTGTGTGAGTACATTCCGATATCATCCATTCAATATACAAAGGTTGTAAGACTCAGACAGGGAAGGCTCCACTCATCACAGCACGAATGGCTCAAACAGTTCTAACAGTATACAAAATGTCGTATGATAATTGAACATTGAAATTAATACAGACATTAATTTTGTATACCCGAAAAACATAATATTGACTTGAAATGGTGTTCTTTTTACAAAGCCACTTCCCTATTGAATTTAACATCGCATATTAAGCCATTCAATATTCAGTTTTTAAAACCGTAAGGTTAAATAAAATGCTTACCCTTCAAATATTACGCTCTAGACATTGTTGTGACTGTGACATGTCTTAACACACAGTCTTTACATCTACAAATGACGATTCGTGTTTCGTCTTGATCAATTACAAACCCATTTTAGCTGTTGTTGTTGCCAGTTCAGTACTTTGTCCAGGCGGCAGATGTATCATTCAAACTTTTTACCCATAAAAATGACGCTACGCCAATTTGTGGAGTGGACAACCAGTATTATATCTACAAACGACGACTCAAACGTTAAACGTTTGTCCAGGCGGCAGATGTATCATTCAAACTTGCGATCGTTGACGAGGCATATTAAAAACAATCAAGTAAAAATAGTCTAGTATGAATATGTACTTAGTAATATTATATATCCAGCCATGATAATTTTCATACTAAGGCAATAATGCATAAATGCTAGTAAACAACCTATTTGAAACTCATTTGAATTTAGTCATGGTGAATGCATATATTGTAATATATCGTTTTACATCAACAGATCTGCTCCTCTGGAAAGTGGACCACTTGTTGCCAATGCCGCTGTCCCCACCACTCTGAACAATGATCATACAGAAGATTTGCTTGCATGTATTAGAAGTTTAAATGCTTCATGGAGTTCCATCAATACTGAACTAGATGCAACATCATCCGACCAGCATATCAGGTAAGTGTTTACAAGGAATAGTATGTCAGCTCCCAGACTGTTGCTTGAAACTGAATAGAATAATTAATTATTAAGATATGTATAAAGTTATGTACAATACATAAAATATATTTAAGGACAATACTATTTTCACCCTTATCAAGCTGTACATGTACATTATAAACAAATCATGTTATTCTTATCTTTACAAAAGAGATCTATCGTACATGAATACATCCAAGTGCGCACTATTTTAACCTTCTGCTTACTGATCATGGTATAGAAATGAAATATGTATATTTTAAACATCACTTGTTACCCTTGTATTTACAGACGAGGTCCATCATACACAATCCAACCAACACCAGGACAAACAATGCATAATGATTTCGGCATGAGTGCTAGCTCGAACAGCGAGTCTGAGATTAATTTCCGTGGTAACTCCCTCCAGACAGCCATCGACAAGGCGAGCATCTCCCTACAGAAAGCCACCGGCATGTTGAACACTCTAACCCTAGGAACCATTGACTTAGATGATCAAACAAATGGGTACGTATGATGTCATATCCTGTTTATTGAAATTGTGTCATTTATTTATATTCGTACTTATGAACATATATTTGTAATTTTTTATTAAGCCTATAAGGCGAAATATTAAAAACCGAGTGTAACTTTGAACTATGTTATATATTAAACACATTTGAATTTAATCATATTAGTTGGGTGAATGCATATACTGTAATATATCATTTTCATCAACAGATCTACTGCTCTGGAAAGTAGACCACTTGTTGCCAGTGCCGCCGCCCCCAACACTCTGAACAATGATCATAATGGAGACTTGCTTGCATGTATTAAAAGTTTAAATGCTTCATGGAAATCAATAAATGCAGAACTTGCGGCAACATTATCCGATCAGCATAGCAGGTAATTGCTTACGAGGGATCCTTTGTAAGTTCCCGGACTGTTGCTATAAACTTATATTTCTTTAGCTACACAGTAGTACCAATTGGAACACATTTTGATATAAAAATTTTGACCGGTATCCAAGCAAGACTATTTTGAAAATGGTGGACAGTATCTTGAGTAGGGGAGACCGGGGCTAGTTCGGCCCTTTTTGAGAAAAATCACATTTTACAAACAGTTTATCTAGTTTGGTCTCTGAAAAAATATATTTAGGTATGACATAATGAAGCGGAGCTAGCTCCACTACTTCATACAGTGTTTGTAGTGTAGTGTTTGTATTTATGGAAGTAATCTCTGCTCAAAGTGATCAGGTCAAGGCGGTCGGACTTGCCCCCCCCCCCCCCCCCCCACATGGGCCAAGTATGGCTCGCAGTGACTTTATGGTGTATAATGTGTATGTCATGGAACTAATTTGAATATTGAACATTAAACTTAAATCTTGAAATTATCATGCTCGTTAGAGAATGACCCCTAGACATTATTAATATACAGCAAACACTGACATTTCCTGGTTGTATCCGAACATATAACAAGAACGGAATGAAAATAGTCGAACATTTAGTTTTTTTTTAAAGTAGGTCCAATTTTGGGTCTATTAAGTGTATTGACCCTCGACCCTTTTGTCTAAAATTATAAACCTCCGTTGGCAAATTAAAAACTTTTTCGTTCCAAATTTAAACGCTATTGGCTATAGGGGGACGAACTAGCCCCGAGTAGTAGATACAAACACGTCACGTGTCACCTCCTTTCATGGTGTAAAATATGAAATTTATATGGTACTATATTGAAGCACATTTACATTATATTGATACACGAATTAAAGTTTAGTTGGAATTTTAATGGATCTCGTGTAAACAAAAACTGATATAGATGTAACGGTTTTACTTAACAATCGAAAAAATGAAGTTTCGGACCCAAACCGACACACACTATTGCAAGGCGGTCATTCTGGTTCTTAAATGGATAGCCCCGGTTTCCCCTTGGTACAATTTACTATAGTTGCGCTTAAGTACGAATATATCGCTGACAAATATTTACACGTAACATACTTTATCATGCTATTTGACTTGAAAACATACAATATTACCAGATTACGATCGACATATAATTCCTATAGTATGTTCTTATACACGTTTGTATGGTTTGTATATGTTAGGAAGAAGAATGTCACCTTTGCACCAGAAAACCAGGTCCGCTATTTTGATAGCAGTAACGATTATATCAGTGACACCGATAGTTATGAAAGTCAGACATCCGAGGATTACACAACGAGTGATGACGACGATTATGACAGTCCGCCTCCTATTGATCCTTGCGTAAAAGCAATCACATATACCTTTGATTCTGATGATGAGACAGCAGGTCGTAGTGACATTTTGCCTACCATTCATATCGACGAAGAAGACGTCGATATGCTTTTCAGGTAAACCTAAAATACCTTTAGTGGAAATGGTATAATGCCATGTCAAGATTGAACTGGAATTTTCTAATTTATTAGGTATAGCGGAAATGCATATTTTGTTGTAAAGCAGTGTATCTTGATTATATTGATATTAACCTTTTTATTAAAGTGAAAATACTGTAGATAGAATATTGGAATAGGCATGGTACCTCATGTCAAAAATTTGGCACATCATGGACTTTTTCAGGAAGGCACCATCTCTTGCATGGTGGCAGCTTAAGTTATTACATACGGTACAATTTGATGACCAGAGTATTTCTGATATGACACTTTGTTATGACCAAATGGTTGATTCTTATTTTGGAGTTAATTTAAGCTCTTTATTGATACAATTTATGCAGTCTAAATGGACAAAGCGTTGTTATGTTTAGGGCTGACATTTGTCACCTACATTGAGTTAAATAACACATTTGGGCGGTGGCTTTTTAACTGGAAGTGCATAAACGCCTCACAAACAGTTTAAGTAGATAACATTTTAGCTTTGTTGAACTTACTGGGACAAGTGTTTGAAGTAAGCATCATATTTAGAACACCGATTCACGTGTAATAACGATTTTATAAACTCACTGTGCAAATGTATAATGTACTTTACTACAAACGTCTCTTGTTATTCTTTGATATATAGACGAGGTCAATCATACAAAACTCTGCCGACATCAGGTCCATCTCTGGAGGATGACTTCTGCATAAGTTCTAACAGTGTCAACGAGTCCGAAAATGATATCAGTGACGATAATGAAGGTGATGCAGGCGTCAGGAAAATGTCGGATAAGGATGGTAACACATCTAGAGAGCAGACCAGGTAATTTGAAAACCGAAATAATTTCCAAAAGTCATCACTTCTTTCAAAAGACTGTACTTGACATGGAAGTTCTCAGGTGGTAACATGAAATACTTTTTTACAAACTAAACACATTAAACCACAACTTTACTTAATCTTTAGAAAATTTAAACAAACTATAAACTAACAAAATCTCAGTATTAATTCTCTAGATGATGCTGTATTCATTTTGATTTTATGTATGTTGTTTGCACAAAATGTATATTTATGTTTTTGCTTCTTGTGTGGACCATATTGAAAAAAGAGTATATTAAGTCAGACAGGGAAGGCAGCACTCAACTTAACCAGCCGAGCACAGAAAACATTAAAAACACACAAAGCACAATGCCCAACCTACTAACTAGCTGAATGACCCAGTTTCCACAGCAAAAGGACTATATTGCGCCGCTTTAGCTGTAAGAAATCTTAAAACGAAGAAGTGCCCAACACACTACCGTCCAAGAAAATTAAACGCCCCTAGTCTCATTGTTAAAAACTGAATAGAAAAGATTCAGCAAACAAAAGGCAGAAAGCCCACGCTGAATGACCTAGTAACAACAGTAAAACTGCTGAACTACATAGCAGCCTACAGTCTAAAAGTTAAGTAACAGTATTAAAACGTTGAAAGGCCCGATTTCAGCAACAAAAAATCTGAAAACCTTAAAACGAGTGACCCAGTTTCATTAAGTAAAATGACGTAATTGAACAAATCGAGATATGACGTACTGAATTGCAAGCAATACAGAAGTCCCCTACCGGTTTAAAGCTATTGTCAATATGTCTGTTGCCATATCAACCACAATTTCCGTCAGAACCAAAACTGACGGACAGATGGCAAACCAATAGTCCCCTCCGGTCAAAAACCGGTAGGGGACTTAAAACTACATTAAATGACCTCAGGGGACAGAACACTACATCCATAACTCCACAGCTGTACATAGACTCATGAACGAACCCGGTAGGATGCGAATCGCGGGGACGAAATAGTAAGAGGACAACCGGCAAATACGAATAAATAGTTAACTCCTAGCTCCTTTTGGCCCCGGTCAAAAAATTAAATACTGAGAAATTATGGCATATTATCGATTATTTAAAAATGAAAAACTCGATTGTAAACGGAATTGGCGTTTAAATCCAAATACAAACCCATATTATAATAATTAAACAAAATACGATACTACCGGAAGTAGCACCGACCCCAACAGAAACCGCGGGACATGCGAGAACAAAAAGGCACAGAAAATATACAACTTCACTCGAAAAGGCGCGGAACATACATACAAAACTAGCACAGGAACATGTAATACAAAACCGGGCATCCAATCCCGAAAGTCTGCTGCTTAAGTCAGATAAACTAAAACGGAACAAGAGCCAGTTGGTAAGATATTAAAAACCGGACAAAACATACACCACAAGGCCAATCCACAACAGACACTGAGTAAATGCAATTTTGAAAGTTACGAAGCAGCCTTGTGCTGGACAACGAAATTGCAGAATGGCACATACAAAATTAATAGTTTAACAAAAGGCACAGTGGCCAAATCTTTTTGTATTTTTTCCAATTATACTATAAAGTGGACAGTACATACACAGAGGAAGGTTGACTAAAGGGCTTCCGCCTTGGAACGGACAGTGACACTTGTCACTGGGGGCTTAAACGTTTTACAGTGCACCAAACCTCACACTTACCCAATAGACAACCTTATAGAACAGGACAGTGTAAATAAATGTTTCCCGCCATGTAATGCCCCCTAACAAAAAGGCCACAGTGACCGGTAATAAAAGAATGTAAAACATGAAACATTATATAAAATACAACCATCGAGTAGCACAGAAAGTACTCAATGAAGTCAGAGCAACAAGAGAGCAAAACATTTAAGGGTACGACAAGACAATGTAACAGAAATTGGTTTCTACCAAATATGTTATCCACGTAAAATAAAGTAGTTACCTACTTACTTAATGCTCTACAATATACAGCATTTATTTTAAGTATTTTATTGAACACACTTAAACTGTTCGAACATCAGAAACAGTCACGAATTCACATGTCATTTTGAAATGCACTAACTAGACGTAATGTGAACTTACAAGAGGATATGACAAACTACAAAGTAGCACGGCCAACCATTGTAATGGACAGTTTGTAATTTTATAAATTGCCTCATTCGTCGTTGTCATAAACATATTTTTTGTTTATTCATGTTACCATTATGTACTAATTATTAATGATATTTTTAAAACACTCACAGCAACGAAGTTACAAAGAATGGGGTCACGTACATAACTAACATGGATACCTCAAGTTTCGATCAGAAAGAGGCGCGTGTGCCATCCCTTGTACAAATACAGAAGACTGAAAATCTTGATGTTTCTGCTGAAGAAATCAACGATAAACAGCTATCTGCTTTAAATTCACCTTCTTCCACGTCTGAGACATCCATGGAATCTTTGGATATTGAAGCTAAACTACCTGCTTCGTGTTTATCATCATTTGATATATTTGCGAATGACCTTCCACCTCTAGGAGTATCAGACATTGACATTTCTGTTTCCTCTCATACGATAAGCGAAGCTTCATATACATTCACGGACCTGCTTCAAGTTGATGCACCATGTTTTAAGTCGAAGAATGAATATGAAGAACAAATTTCACATAATAGGCAAAACAGCTTAAAGATTGAAGATACAAGGTAATTTTACAATAATTGTGTATATGTAAATACATGTAGATATATATTTGATGATTAGACTCAAACAGTTTACATATATGTGCATAAATATAAATAATAAAATGCAGTACATGTATTTAAAAATGTAACTTAATGTTTGTAAATACGTTTGTTAATAGTATTCACGGTCCTCTGTATATAGACCAACAACCTCTCTTATCAAGCAACATTATCATTTCATTCCAGAAGTAAACATTAATGTTCGGTGAATCTGGCATTGAAACTAAAAAGAGTCTAACGAAATTGCAAGATAACACCTCGCTAACTCGATGACGTTTTCTGTATTTTTAAGACGATTAAAAACCCATTATTGTTGTTGCGTTAAAAGCTTTTTATCACATATTCTAGCCATACTGAGACTCATGTGAATAAAGAACGAAAGAATAGGAAACGCAAATTGCAGGACCAAGAAAAGCAGGAGGTTTCCAAGTCAGCAAAACCGATGGACAAAGCAGACAAATTAACGGACATGCTGATGGCCTTCCAGAGGACACATTTGGACATTGATTGTAGACTAAGTGGACTCTCGGTGTTCTATCAGTCTTCCGATGATTCAACACCATCACTTCCTGATAATAAAACCAGTCAGTTATCCAGGTATGTTTGAACTTCTGCTAGTTTCTAATTTTGCCCCATATTTGATGAGGGGTATATTATGTTGGTCATGTTGATCGGTAGACCAAATGGTTTCCATTTAATATCACACTATCTCTTTGCCTTATAGCTTGAAATGGAGGCTGGAATCAATAGATTTTGAGGTAATTTGGTCTTAAGTCACTGTGACCTTTACCATTTCTGACTATTGGGCTGCCATGGGGCATGAGTGTTTTACAAACATTTCTTGTTGATTTTTGTAAAGTAAACAATGACCTTTTTGTTTAAGCAACATGTCGGATATTTCGTTATTATTTTGTTTTACCACAAATCACATAAATACAACATTTCCGTTGTTTCATCACAATTTGATTGAGAAAATTAGTTGTGATTGTATGCCATGAAAACCAAAACCATGTTATGTTTTCTTCTTTACGTTTCAGAACAAATATTCTAAATTTGGAGGAGCATCCCGTGAATGAACACTGTAAACGAGTTGTACACAGCGTCAACGAGTCAGAGAAACACTCTAATAACACGCATGATACTCCTAACTCTTATATGGATATAATACCCGAATATTTGTCATGGCTCGCTCCAAAGAACAAAACAGTCAAAACTAAAGACAATGATGTTACGTCGTCGAGGGCTGATAAGAAAACAAATAATACCTTTAAAATACCAGGAATCTTTCGAATGTGTATAAAATAAGAATATAACATTCTACATTGTGTTGTTATCCTCATATTAACTTTATTAGTTAGCGATGATACCATTGATACTAATTATTGCGAATGTCTTAGGGGTTGGTATGATAGCCGAGTGTTGTATTGGTATTATACTTCACATTGATATTCAATGGTGCCGTACATTATGGGTTCAAATTCCACTATACAACAAAGTGTGTAACAAACTACTTGTTTAGAGAGAAGATTATAGTGACGAGAAACATGCAGAAATGGTGCTCACTAAGTAGGGCCTCAATTGTTTGCGGTGCCATATAGTAATCACCTTGTCCGTCCGTCCGTCTGTCCGTACTCACCCACTTGTAGTTTGGGGTGTGGAACAACAGGCTATATTTAGATTCTATTCATTCCGTTGCGGGTGCAAAATGTTGCTTATGGGGTTTTACAAAGAAAAGGATGAATAAATGAAACCCAACAATGTCAAGTCAGTGAGAACGTCCGTCTGTCCGTCCACATTTTTCTTTTTTTTCAAAATAACTTGAAAACCATTATGGGTATTGACTTCAAATTATAAACATAGCTCACAACAACAGTGCGCTAGTATGGTATAACATTACTCTCGCTTTAATATTGAACGAGTTATGGCCCCATGTAAAATTCAAATTTTCCACATTTTTTTAGCTTTTTCTTAATAACTGAAAAACTACTGAAGATATCAACTTCAACTTTTAAACATAAGCTCCCAACAACGGAACGCTATTTTATGACAAGTTACAAATGTATCTACAATATTGGAAGCATTATGGTTCTTTGTTAAATTCCAATGTTCCACTTTTTTTACTTTTTTCTTCATAACTTCAAAACCATAATAGATATTGAAATGAAACTTGTTATACTTATTGCCAGTGATGATACGCATATCTGCAGCTTTGATATATTTAGGCTTATGTCCTTTGTTCAGCTTAAAAAACTTAAACATTGACCATAGTTCATAAACGGTTCAAGATATGCAAATGAACCTTGCTATTCTTACTGGTATTGACTACTTTAGGACATGTTGAGCAAAAGCAATGCACGCATTTGGAGCAAAGGGAGACAACTCAAGCTTAATACATTTTGACTGATTCTCCTAAACACTTGTGCACAAAACAAATAAAATAATTCAGTTTTGTGTATTTCCAGGGGTCATATTGATCCATTTCAAACTATGTAATTTGCTATACCAAAACTGAATAAAATTCTTTTTCTTCTACAGGAAAATGCAACTAATAGCCCTGATAATTAGGCATCCTCACAATACTTCTATTATACTTATCTCTACCACGCGGCCTTGGTCACGACAGTGATCATTCTAGGATTAATATGACCATGTACGGAGCTCGCAATATCCTGCGACAAGGGGTCAATAATTTATAGACGCCAGTGTTTAACTTTTGTTTAGCTCTCTTGAACAGTGGGCATTATTGAATACGATGTTTGCGAATAACACGGTACGGGCTTCAGTATGTTTTTATTCAGTGGCATTTATTACGGCCGTGTCCTTCACATGATATTTTGGCAAAATATAATAAAACTCGAATTGGGAAGACAGCACTAATTAGAAACAGCCGAGCACAGAAATAACACACACTACAAGCACACGACACAATGCCAAACACAAATGAAACTAAATCGCTGAAAGTCATAGTTTCAGCTATTGGAAAGTCCTTAACAGTTTACGAATCACTGTTAATCGTATAACCTTGCAGCAGAACAAATTAATTTTTTTGTTGCCAACAAAAAGAAAATGAGTAAACGGATAGGTGATGATATGGCGCAAAAAATAACAAAATGCATCTTAAAGGTCACAAGTCCTAATTGCAGCCGTCCAAACAGTCCGAAAAAAATAAGATTAAATCATGTTGCTGCAGAGAAGTTGTGTCTAATCGTGGAGGAGCAATTCAGTACATGTTGATAACTAGTTAAAAAGAAACTGAAATGGTAAATGGGCAGCTGTAAAGTTCTAAGTTTTGGAATGTAACTCTACTCTTTTACCCAGGCAAACCATATGTATATATATATGATATAAATAATTGTATATGTATATTTATATTGTTGGCGTAATAAAATATGTTTAAACCAAGGGATACTGACTAAAATGTGTTGAAAAGCAGCACGATAATACTAAAACTATCACAGCAATTACTATATGCATGCGTAGTTCGTCAGCTTTACTATACTGATTCCGAATGTACCGGAGCAGAATTTGGCAGTTTGATTCCAGTACTCGAATCTGAGCGTATATACACACCCTTTCAATTAAGGTGGCTCGGGACTTTCCCAGCTCGAAATCAAATGTTGACATATTTGCTTGAAACTTAGTACGGACGTATATCATACCCATTTGCGTTGCTTGGTAACGTTTTTATTACAATGATGTCACATGACGTGTCTTTTTGGTGCCCATTTTGAATCCAGTGACATATACCGTACAATGGCATTGATTATGACTACATAACTTTTTCAGAATAATTAATAAAAAAGGATAGGTCGACACGCAATATTACATTATTAAAAAGGCAATGTAATTTAGTTTACGTAAATATAAAGGTTTTTAAGATTGACGAAGTAAAACGTGATTTACAGTGGTTTAAAGTTGACGCATTTTTTATTTGCTCTATGCGCTAACTGTAGTCGGCTTCGATATTCGCTTCGTGCCACTGTCTACGTCATCAAAGGGAGACAATTCAATTACGGTCTTAATTGAAAGGGTTTATATTTAATTAAGAATCTCCATGCAATATATTGTATGAGATATGGCATATCTAACGTTATGGTCTTAATTTTGAAGCGATTTTTCAGTATAGTGGGGGGAAATATTGACCCGATCTTCATCTCTTTAATTTGCATCATTTAACAGCTGATTTCTTGTCAACACCGAACTCGGCGTACGTTTTTATACGTGGAAAAAATTACGAAACCGCTCCAGTTGGAACGTAATACAGCTTTATATGACCGATGAACTCAGTTTATTCAACGCAAGTAATAATATATTCCTCGCGGCATAAAAGTCAGGATCAAGTTAATATCTCTGCACAAATGAGATGGTCTTAGGGTGAAGGTGAATGGAGATTTCTATGCTAATTGTAAAGCGAAACCTTGCTAATAAGACCACCTATGGAAAACTGGTATTTTTACTCAGTTGGACTTATTTTTATGGTTAAATGAAATTCAACGTTACGGTCTTAAAATTAAAAAAGCTTATTCATTGGGATGGTCGTTACAAAGGGTTCTATTGTACATATATAATACACGATATGTTGAAATTTATAGTATAGCATACCTTTATGTGACTTAAACTGTTTGACATGTACCAGTGCATTGTATAAATTATTATTCATTCGGCCCATTGATATGTTTCACTTTTGTTTATATACCGTCGATAAATCAGCAGGTACAATTATATACCTGTCATATGATACCTCGCCTTTTGTTTTAGACTAGACATTGAACGGTTTCCTTTCACAAAGTCAATCAACCACCGTTTTAACTAATTACCGTTTATATTTCCGATCTAGTTAATCTTAGTTTCGAAAACTATGACGATTTTGTTTTATTTTGACTTGAAACACTATCAGTATTTCTAGTTTGTTTACTCATATAGTTAATTTAATTTCGACAACTATGATGATTTTGCTTTATTTTGACAGAAAAACACTTTCTGTTTTTCGTATTGTTTAATTAAATAGTTTAATTTAATTTCGCAAAGTCTGACGATTTTGTTTGAACGTGAGGGAGGACACTATAGTTTGACAGGTAAACTTTACATCTTTTGTTACTCGGTCGTTAGTCTTATTATCACGTTCTTGAACACGATTGCTAGTTGTTGGTTTAAGAATTTTGTTATGTTCTGTTATGCGCTCTCGGTGGTTAGCATTTGCTGTGATGCATGTTCGAAACAACTTCATTTTTAAAACGAGCAATTTAATCTAGTTAGGCAAACCATTTCTCCCTTTTATCATATTTAAAAAACAAATTTGTCAGAAGCCTATTTAGGATTGATTAAAAAGAGCACCAGTGTATCCCGCTTGCTTGGTTCTCAGCATAAGAAGATAATTCCAGTTAACGGATGATTTGCCTTATGTAAGGATATGGAAGATCATCTATTCAAATGCAAAGTGCCAACAGACAGTCGATTAGATGAATGAACAATAAACATCTGATATTATAATTAGCTGGTGAGTACATTTGCATATGAAAACCACTGGAGGCCAATTATCAAAAGAACATGGAAATGTACATGTATACAAACATGATCTCTTCTATATGCCGGCTGGGTAGTAAGCATGTTTATCCGGTGAACTCATAACTATATTAAAAAAATAATTATGTTCTTGAAATATATTACAGATAAATCACCCGTTTTGGTGCTGATAAGCCATGGGTTCAAAACTAAGCAAGAAACCGATACAGAAACAAAAACGTCATCGTACCTCTGGTTTTGTACATGATTACATCCTAGAACCGATACGGAAAAGACCGAGGACTTCGAAGAGTACGAGGGAAGCCAAATTCATAGCATCTTTAGCGCAGGTAAAATGCCGTTCAGACGTTCACTATATTGAAATCAGATTTAGTTATACTTTTCGACAGCTTGGACTTGGGCGGATCTGCGCTTGTTTAGTTGGGCATTGTGCTTTGTGTGTTTTTAATGTTTTCTGTGCTCGGCTGGTTAAGTTGAGTGCTGCCTTCCCTGTCTGACTTAATATAATCTTTTTTAGTTAAAGTGCACTGTGCTCCTAGTTCGCAGTGTAGTATAGCGTCCGCAGACTGTAATCTCAATTTCAAATTTGAGCTCAGATTATGTAGAGCTTTGAACATAACCTTTTCCACAGACAGGAATCGCACTCCAAATAGCCCGAAATGTTTACTTGTGGAGCATTTAAAACATTTGTTTTTTGTAATGTGGACATTGCTTAAATTTGTCATGTGACTCGCGTTTATGTTCCTTTTTTATCAGATTAATATTTTTCAGGTCTTTGTGCCTTGGTATATCAAGTGCTGATATCGTCTCAAATTTAGATTTCACTCACATCAAGTCTGAATTTGAGACCAATCAGAAAATAGAGCTCTTGCAATTTTACCTTAATTAACTCAGAGTAATGTTTCTGTTTTGGTATACCAACTATGGTCAAGTCTCACATGGAACGTAAGAATACGATATGTGACAATATATGGGAGCTGAGATATTTCTCAGATGAAGACGTTTCGAAAAGTCATTCTAAGTCGAACTCTCAACACACAGCCATAGTTAATTTCTCCTTAAAGGGGCATGCCCAGAAACTGGAGTGTCTTGGTTTGTACACAGCAAAATTGTGTTTATCGCTAGTAAAACCAACTATTACCGAAAAATCAAAGAATAATTTTACTTAAAAATTTACTCTATAACGTGCGCTTCGATACTTTGTATATCAATTTGAATAAAAGGCTGTCAGCTTTTAATGACGACAACAATATTTAGTTATTCTTGAAAAAATGTTTTTAAAAAACTACCGGGATATTTCGTAACTTTTTACAGGGTTTTCCTTATTTGACTTAGGTATTAAAATGATACCAATTTGATTGCAATTGGAGACACTTCAGTTCCAGGGCATGCCCCTTTAATATTTGCTCAACCTTTTCTACCAATCATCAGGCTTGATTTCGGTCTTTAAATCCTTGAAGAATGGTTCTATTTTTCACTAGAATGTTTCTTTATCAAGGGCGCTCCCCTTGAAGAAAACGTTCGATAAACTCTTAGTTAAACTGAGAAAGCCGTCAATAAAAAATGTGGGTATTAGAAAATAGCTAGTTTATCAATATTGCATATCGGATTTTTATGTAAAATTTCAATATCTATTTCAGCAAGGACGCAGTGCCACAATGTTTGAAAGTGACAAAGAAAGACAGAAACAAATTGACAAAAATATACCGCTACCCGTAAGTGATATGCAAATGAGTAAAATATTACAGTTAAACCTCGATAATAAGACCAACCATGACCATAGCATTCTTAGTATTGTTTTTTTAATATGACTTAAGGCACTGACTTTAATGGAGATTCTTAATGTATTAATGTATGCATGTATTTATGTTTGCACAGAGTTCATTAAATAACCTACCGATTAACTACTTAGTAGTAAACAGGAAAAACATAATAGGTAAATGGCATTTTTCAGTCACAAATAACAAGCTGAACATTATTAGCATTTTGCTGCTGTGACTTGTCAAATTAAAATATCGATAATCCGAGATCAGCACTGACCTTCGATGCATGTTCGTCTCATTGAGTTGGGTTGGTTTGAAAAATATGGAAGAATCTGGAAGAAAAGAGTTAAAAAATTACGCTCTAAATAATTGTCTTATACAGAGGTGTCTGCTGTCAGAAGTGACGTCACTGAAACTATAATAAATTCAATACATACTAGCTGGTTTGACACATTATTATGCTGAAATGAGAAAAAATGCGGTGTGTCACTTTAAAACAACTTGCCATATTGATATACAATGTACTTAATTGTAATGTTTCAGAGATGGCAAAGCCGATGGGAGGTCGACATGAGACCTGACCCGCAGAAAGAAAACTTGACCTCACTTCGTGCTTGGAAAAGTATGCCAATACCGACTACAGAAGTCGCGAGTGCTAAGACAAAAACAACACCACCCACCAACCGACGATCACCGTCACTCATTCGCCACGCTAAAGGGCGAAGAAACCGATACAGAGAGAAACGCAGCAGTCTTGTTAGTGCTAAGTCAAGAAATACGCTAACAGAAGTAGAAGAGCTAGAAAAGATGAGTTTAGCGTCGTACAAAGTAGACGAGTTCAAGATGTTATACAAGACGGAAGATACACGGACACAGAATATGTTAGAGTTTACGTCTAAACTCTGGCACATAGAACCGCGAAAGAACAACAAGACTTGGTTCCTAGGATTGGACCATGCTCATAAACAGAATCAGGAACCAGCCGTTAACTTTGAAAATGTCCCGAAAAATACCAAACCTTTTACTTCGTACGTAAACCTGGTGAGGCCGTTGGTGAGGCGGGAATCTATATCCATGTATAATAAACCGATGATGGAGAAACCCTGCACGAACTTGCCACTAGCTATATTGGAAGAGGAATAACTCTGAATTAACTTCAAATCGAATCATCTCCCTTTGTCCAATATAATTTTGCAGGTTCGTTTCGGACTTTAAAAGCAGTTGACTCCCTTTGTCAAATATGCTGTCACATAATTTCAGATTTTAACAACAGTTGTCTCCCTTTGTCCAACATACTATCATATAATTTCGGACATCAACCGCAGTTGCCTCCCTTTGCGCGTTATACTATGTTTAGGCTTATGCCTTGAGAATTCTAATTCTCGTGAAGCATAACCACAATCCATCATAACATTTATAATGCTGCATATAGCTAGGTTCACTCCGTCTCCAAATAATTTATTGATTTCATCCTCTATCTATAAACGCGTGCACTTTTTGAGTAAAAAAAGACATAATTCTATAACTTTTTGTGACTGGGATTCAGAAAAAAACATAACGGTACTTAAAAATAGATCTTCGATTTCTTAAAATAGCAATTAAACCAACTACTGCTTGACTGTGTTACGAAAAAATGAAAGATTGGTTTAAAGCATAATTTTACTTGAACTTGACAAAGAAAGATAACTCATTAAGCGATGCGTATGAAAGCTTATTTTATTATTGAGTTATTTCTCTTTCATGAGAAAACTTGGTGAACGACATACAGGGAAGAGAACTCATTGAGAGACGCGAAATGCTGACGTTTGATATAAATGAGTTGTTTCCATTTGATATGAAAACTTGTTGTTTTTAAATGAGTTATATCCCTTGAATCATGAGAAAACTTGTTTTTGTAAAGAGAGTTATAATACACAATACACACGGAAAGATAACTCTATGAATAAAGTGAATAGTTGACATTGTAAGTAATGAATTATTTCCCTTTCATGAAAAACTTTTGAACGATACGCAATGACAGTTCACAAGGAAAGATAACTCATTTAGCGATGGGAAATGTATACGCGAGTTATTTTCCTTTAATGGTTACAAGCGAGTCAAGCCTGTGCCGTACCAGCCTTGCGACAGCTGTACACCTACCTACGATCATTGTTGGCGACGACCGTAAGACAATACTCCGAATTATTAGCGCCGCAAGATGGACACAGCTTCGCAAACATGGCGACCTTTTTCTGTGTACCGTAATAACAACATTTAACATAT
Source organism: Spisula solida (assembly GCA_947247005.1). Lineage (NCBI taxonomy): Eukaryota > Metazoa > Mollusca > Bivalvia > Venerida > Mactridae > Spisula > Spisula solida. The sequence goes on along the minus strand of OX365950.1, from coordinate 21,260,710 downwards.
TAACACGATGCGTATGATTGCTGTACGGGCATCGTATGGATGCTTTGCTATGTCTGCACTCTGTCTTGATGTATACGATTTTGTCTGACGCCTGAATGTAATTTAAATGCTAATAACAGGAGCAAAATATCATGCCGCTGACGTGACACAGGCTTAAGTGATACATTTTGGTTACCTGTGTGCATACCAGATGTATTAATTTAAACATAAACTTATCTTGATTATATTCACTTTGTCAATGTTTAAGGGGTGCTTGTGCCAGGGTTACGCTATAATTCTTGCAAGATGTGTACAAATGTAGTTCTTTTCTTATACTGTTTGAAATTATGAACCTGTACGAGCATATTTTAATATTTTGTTAATAAATTATATTTCCTGAAGATATATTTTTTGTATTTATCAAGAAGGCATTTTGTTGTCATAAATACGTCGAATACATGATTTATAATCGTAATATTTATAACAGTTGGCTACTATGTATAAGCACTCCAGTGTCCCTCTTGTATCAGACCATCTTACTTCATGTACATAAATACCAATAGTACTACACGGTCTTTTAATGTTAATTTGCAAATAAGCATGTAATCTAATTGAAAAAGGGCTTAATTAGCTTAAAAACAGGCAGTTATTATACTGAATGTTTACGTGTCTGTTCCGATTGAGTTAATCGCGTCTTGAAATTAATCGGAATGTAGCATACCATACGGTTATCATGTATTTTGGATATTAGGTATTCAAACGAGCAAGCCTATTAGGTTCTCATTGAATTCGTGCATGTATAATGCCTCGTATTTAAACTTTGATTAATGACGATCATTTAAACCCGCGGTGGTGTTTCTAACCTTGCAACGTACTCCTTACATACAAGGAACCTAAGTTTATTCCACTGTACAAGTAATAGGCAACAATACCATGGATTAGTTGCTGTATTATTATGACCGCATCGCGAAGGATTAACGATTAATCGGATTAACCCGTTCAAACGATTAATCGTATGCATAAACTTTTACCTACATGTATGCCATGTACATTTAAATTTTAATTCCACAAACTTTGGCAAATTCACCAATTATTGATCCGCCATGTTTGTTTTCGCGCATGCGCTGAGCACCGTAGCTACAGTTTTTGCTTGCAATGGCGGAACAGGCAAAATTATGATATTAACATAACCATTAAAAATGGTGGAACGGTAGAAAAAGTGAAATAATGAAGAGATTATATTATTCTCTTATTTTGATACTGATATTTCTTGTACACTATGGAGGTAAGAATTACGATTTAATTCTTTATTTATGTAAGTTAGAGTTAGTTATTCAAACGGAATAAAACTGCCAGACAGGACACAGGCAATGTTTTATGTGTTTTCTTTTCATGTATATTCATAAACAAAAGGTATACACTGTAAAACCCATTGCGAAACTCGCTTAAAGCGAATTTCATGGTACCTGACATTTTAGTTCGTTAAAAGTATATTTTGCGCTATTGATATGACAAATTTTGTAATAAACCATCTAACGTTCGACTGACTTACTGAAGGAACTTGCCTTTTAATGAAGCTGAATTTGCTATGAGCAGAAATTCATTATATCACGCGGGGAAACTGTCGAGCTAGCTTATGGAAGGTCATATGGCTATATTATGGTTATGATAGCTGCTGCTTGTATAGAAACTACATTGCTACATGTTATGAAAATCATGGATCTAAAACAGACTTGTACGGCAGTGACGTTCTCGACCCACACCTACATACAGACGGGGAAACTAAAATTTGTTTCGCTTAAAACAGTCAAGGCCCGGTTGATCAAACCTCCACATTGAATATTTCATTTAGTCTAATTCATCCCAATTTAAGCCAGTGGATTGGGTCATGAGCTATAGAATATTCGCAAAAGTCCTTTCGATTACTTGATTTCGATCACGAAAATGAAACTACATAAGCCAAACTGTCAGACATTTTTAAAAAGGTGTGTCACTAAAGAATGGTCAACGTTATTTGTCAAAGTAAAGTATAGTGTAGACTTAATGGTTCTGTTTGGTTAACACTGACGTTGTTGTAAATCTACTTTATCTATACAACCTTTTGCTTGATTAGAATTCCTAAACTGTAGCAAATTATTGTACCTCGTACTTCCATAATAATACACAACGCCTTCACAATTAGTTAAAACATAATTTATTGCGAGAGTACATACAACATACATATACACCATTGAATGCTTATCAGCAAAACAGTTCAGCCCACAATTTCTTAAAACTCATTTACTACCCCCTCCATTACCACCATCGATGTGTATGCTCATTTTGAAGAATAAGCCCCCTTTTAATATCTCTATAGAAGATATATCATCGTGAAATGTTCAATTTGTCATTTTGACGTCAGTAATACGGTATGCTGATTGTTTATGGGTTTTAAAGGTAACGAAGCATGCACATTTTTTCTGAAGGCAAAAACTACATGAAAAAGTGCATTTTCGTTTAATATGTGTATTTAAATGGAACCTTACCATATTTGGCAACTGTATGTAGTTCGTAAAGTTCTCAAATACAAGTTTATACAGCCATGTTAGCAACATCAGACATAGTACTAGTATTAGTCAAGTATCCGAGTGTGTATATCATGGACTCTAGGGCTATCATTCATTTCAGCTTATGATATGGATGTTTAACCACAAGGCTTTCTATGCGGTTATCTAAACTATTGATTCTCTTATTACAATGAAGTTCCACTAATAAGACCAGTCAAAAAGGTGGTCTTAATAGCGAATCGGTCTTATTAGCGGACCTTTTTTGTTCTAAATTTTATACTTTGTGATCTTAAACTGGCAAAATCTGCATGATTTCAAAATAATCAAAGTGTTCTTATTAGCGGAACTTTACTGTATTAATCTAAGATTTCGTTCCGTTGTTTTCCAGATGCCCAATGCTTTTTACCAAGTGATTTGACCGGTACCCATGCTTGGTACAGTGGTCTGAAGGGGACTCTAAACTTTACTAATACCGACTCTAACACCACTATACCTGTTTATACAACCAGCAAGTTTGGAGATCTCTTACTGACATGCTACCAAAATGACGGGGAGGAATATGTATTCAAGTAAGTCGCCTAAACTTATATGTTAATTTATACGCGTATACTTAGTATATAGATGGCACGGAAGTCAAGGTAGTAACACTCTAGATAACGAATCAAGATGGTTTGGTTTGAATATCAGTCGTGACACTTGAGTGTTTCCCACCCAACTTTAGATGAACTGGTTGGTAATTTAGAGGTAGTTTCACGTGTTTCGATGCTATACACAAGACATGTTAACGAAATAAGAAGTCTATTCGGATCGAGCTAAGGCATCGCACACGGATTTCTTGTCTCGGTCGATCGAAACTTTCACGTACATATTGCAAGCGACAACGCGCCTTTGTTAAAACACCGAATATATGATACACATATTTGCAACTGATCTAAATTCAGAGCGGGTGAATATCGACTGTGTCGATAAGACAAATATTTTGTCGGGGCAAGCTTGGCCGAGTGACTCTGTACAACTCAACGAAGGTCTGTCGTAGCTTTTACAGAATTAAAAGGAATGATGACCTGTTTATAAAAACAAACATAGTACTTGTATTGTCTTGAATCATTTGGTACATTTCTTACACTTATTCTTTTTCCTTTTCAGGTCCGATTCGTTCAGGTTCCTGGGGTTGGATTTTGAAGTATATACATGTCTGAAAATACAGAAAGTTACAAACGCGAAGTATATCTACTATGAGGCAACAAGTAAGGACTTTCGTTATGTTAATGTGTCGACCACAAGAGGCTTTCGGCGTCCATGTGTCGTGCATTAGATTAACATGCTAACATAGTCACTCAAGTCTAACGGACACGAGTCAACTCTTAGGTTTTGTATGACGCATGCATGATTGTTCTACATGTCAAACGTAGGCACGGTATGCTGAACCTATGGTGTTTCAATATTCGGATGCCGTAAAACACCCTTTAAACGCACGGGGAGCTTTCTATGACATCGACACTATGTTGTAACTCTTAATTTTTTACCTATATCACTCGCTTTATGCAGACATTTCTGTTTTTGTCTGGTATATATCACAGGTAACTGTAGCATTAATTAAGAGTAAAAACAAATTAGAAAAAAGAATTGTGTGTGTAAAATTTATATATTCATAACAAGGTTGATTACATAGGCATTGAGCCCAACAGTCACTGGGGTGCATTTTGTTTTTCATAATTTACAGCATTTACAGCATTAATTATCTTTATAAGGCTGTATGTGAACAAAAACACGTATGTGCATTGAAAGCATTTGAAAACAAGCTTAAATTTATCTTCATACGATATAATTCAAAGTTTAAATTTGCATTCAATTTTCGACGGCGTAAAACGCTGTAGGGACGGTCAAGATGGGTTTTAGCGAGATCGACCGTTTTTCTAATAGCCATTTGCATTAGTTAGCGTATAAAAATCAACAAATGAAAATCGCTGTCACAAAATCGTCATTTGACAAACATGGAGTCATTTTGACAATGAAATATGCAGCCGATTCTTTTTTCGGCTTAATCGTATACATTTACTGAAGTTAACTTGTGTCATCCAGGTAAATCTGTTCCAACATTTGCGTTCTTTAATTTTACCACATTGTTATGTTTGTACACAACGGTAAATTCGACATAAGTAGATGATATCCTCAATATTTCTATTTTTTGTTTGTTTTTTATTGAATGCACCTCAGTGATCGGGTAAACACCGCAATATACATTCATGGCATAACTTTTTAACTAGTCGATTAATTTCGATGGAATTTCGGATGGAAGTATTTATAACAATGTTTTGTATGAATATAATTACTTTATGGAGATATCGAATGTCAATTCTTGTTTTTGATACCTTTAAGATCTAGTCAATTCCTATGAAATCAACATTTTTATGAATATATAAATTTTACAAAAAAAAAATGTTTTAATTTTTTTACTCTTAATTAATGATACACTTACCTGTGGTATATATACTTGTTAAAAACATTTCGTAAGTAAATTTGTACATCACATCAAAAACAAACATTTGAAATACCAACCTAATAACCTATGTTTGATTGTAAAATTCACTCTTATTGTTTCATTCGTGTTCTTTATATTTGTATATAACACCATGATAGTATTCGTCTACTTATTGATTTTGGTTATTACTCCAGTGGATAATTTCTTGTTTCAATTAGTACTCACATTCCGCAGCTTTATTTATGTATATTTAGAAGCGGGTGAAACTCGTGCTGTAATCCAAGGAAACAGTAGTCCGTCATTTCGCTTTGTATATCGCAAGTACAATATTTCTGCAGTGTGTTTTTTTTCCTTACAGCGGTTAACACGGACGCTGACGATGAACGATTGAAATCCGAGTTAGTGTCCTCAGGGTCGACCCCTTCAGTGAGCAGTATATGTGACCGTTCATCCTATCCGACAGGATCCGAACTTATGTTGCTGAAAAATGACGGTAATTTCCTTTCGTGTATGCGTGTGTGTGTGTGTGTGTGTGTGTGTGTTAAATTGACCGAACAATACCAGCATTTACGAAAGGCTTTTCCGATCAGCAGTTTTAAATTTATATTTTTCTTATCGGCAGCTTCAATAAATTCATATTTTTCTTTTCATCAGCTTCAATTAAATTGATAGTTTTCTTATCAGCAGCTTCAATTAAATTGATATTTTTTAACAGCAGCTTCAATCAAATTAATATTTTTCTACTCAGTACCTTTAAACTGGTAATTTTCCGATCACCAGCTTCAATTAAATTGATATTTTTCTAATCGGTACCTTTAAATCGATGTTTTCGTATCATCAGCTTCAATATACTTGATAGTTTTCTTGTCAGCAGCTTCAATTAAATTCAAACATTTTTTTATCAGTAACTTTAAATTGATATTTTCAGATCAGTAACTTTAAACTGACATTTTTGTGTATTTCAGGGAATGAAGCTGAGTCAGCCATACAGTTTCCATATAGGTTTCGCGGAAAATATAAATATACGTTCACAAGTAGCGGGTCGACATTCTGTAGCAACACGAGTGCTGTGGATGTGTGTACTGTAAGCTCCGCCAAAACTATGCTCTACGACTACGATAAATGTTCCACTATACAAGCATACTCAGGTATGTACGTGTAGATACAGTACTAGTTTTTTATCAAACGTAGCTTCTTACATGTACAAGGATTATAAGAACGAACGACAAATTGTCCGAGAAAATTATATGATACTTTTTTAATGAAATCAGTGGGCGTGTCGGCTTTTAAGATTTTGTCCGATTTAATGGGGTATTTAAAACTGTATTCTCTTCGATAGCTGTCTAGTAAAGCGCCCGCTTCGAAGACAAGAAGTTTCGAGTTCGATCCCAGGCTGCAACACACTCAAGTCGTTAAAGTGGTCCTAGTATATATCCCTTGCTTATCACCTAGCACATTTAGCTTCAGGTAACTGCCGGTGGTTCGTCTAGAGTCAAGATAATCTGACTGGGTAGTCTCCATATGAATGAAACACTGTTGACCAGTGTGACTTCTTAAAAACAATTCAAAAATATTTACCGATTTCTGGAATTGAAAAAGAAACTTACTTGGGTTGTGCAGGGGCCGGGATTACAATGAATGCTTACACTCTTGCACTCAACACTCAAATATTGAAAATGTAATATATTGAGCTATTGTTTGTCCTAGCTTGCAAATTTAGATGAGGAAAATGTATAAGATTAATATGTATAAGTTAATGAGTGTTGAAAATAACATTTGATCATTTTTCTTTGCCATTGTGTACCATTTATGAGGTGTAAATGTGATTATAGTGCCCCACTCTGCACTAAGACTGGTGAAATGCAATTATAGCTTACAAATACACTAAATTCAATTAGGAAGTAAGCAAAAACAATATTTAGTACCAATTTAAACATTATTACAACGTCTTCCTATAAAAATGCCACAATGAACCTCAAATTAGTGAATTTCAATATTTGAGTGTTGAGTGCTGAGTGTAAGTATTGGTTGTAATCCCGGACCTAGGTCTAGAATACTGTTTTGAAGATTGAACATATTTAATTCTTCAACGGTGCCATTGGCCTGGTCCTCCTAATAGGAAAATATACATAAATTTCGAAAAATATCTTATTATCTTAGAATGTAGATTTTAACATACGAGCGTGTAACTTTTTTATTACACTTTTTTGTTATTATGAGCGTGTAACTTTTTATTATATGCGCGTTTAACTTTTCTTTATAATTATGTCGTAGTGGCCTTGCCTGACATGTGGGCGTAACTTTGCCATATATATGCTTGGGGCTTGGTAAGATACGCCCGTGGAAGACTTTCCACTTATGTGAGTGTGGCTTTGTCTTATACTAGAATGCGTGTGTAGTTTTTGAACATCTTCATTTTCATTTCTTACAGCAAATGGTAGATTGAAGTTATTGTACTCTACAAGTGATTCCACATATACATATATGCATGTATACAACACAGACTCCACCACAGATGAAAGTACCACCTACAGGTTTACATGTTATGTAAGTTTTAATGCAACAATCACCTATATTTAGTAACCCTTATAGTAATGTTTTGAAGACGGATTTTCAGTCATGTTCAATCACATTATTCTGATTTCTGGCGAACCACCAATTTCCTGAAACTACCTTAGCTGAAACTGATACCTTTTACAACCACGTGTGCTAGGACCGAACCTTTCCCGAGGTAAGCATGTTCTCTAACTGTGCGTACGCAATGCAACGTATCGCCTATGCTTGTAAATTGGTTCGCAATTGTCCGTTTGTAATGTGATGCATTGTCTATAACTGTTACAAAGTTTAAACAAATTTCATTATCGGTAAACATTTGCCCTGAAGCTCACCAGAAGATACATGAAACGCCTTTAACAACATATTTCTTCATTGTAGGTGGTATCAAAAAGTGGAACTACATTGTATGCTTCACAGTACCCACAGCAATGTGTCACTGACCAGACAGCTACAAATGTCACATCTCCGGGAGCAACTCTAGTGTATACACTTAAAGGTAATTCATTACTTTATACTTCATTCTAATACATTTACTTTATACATACGGTACAGTTTTAGCGAGCCGCGGACGTGGTCCAGGAAAACTGTTAGTTAAATTTGCGTAAAATTACACAACAGAAAAATTGACAAACGGCGGTGAACTCTAACAAACACACACAGCTACGCCAGTCCAGTGCCATGTCCTATTTTCCATCAATAACATTTTCCAATAACTAGTCTAAATGTGAGAAAGTCAAAACACGGAAATGGACTTAGCAAGACATTTAGTCAAGAGAAATCATCCTTGATGAAAGTTCAAAGATGCTGCACGTGTGAGTTATATTGAGGATATTACATGAATAGTAAATAAAGTTATTGCCATAGTAACATAAAACTTTTGTCAACTTATTATCTTTCTAATATTTTAATTTGTTTCTATTTCAGAATCGTGCCGTAAGTTTATCTTCTACACATTTTTAAAACAGCATTATTTTTATAAATACCAACAGTAAACGTTGATTTAAGAAAATGTGTTTAATCTGTTAAAAACGTTTTTTTTTGTAATTATATTTATTGACATGGTTATATTGTATGGCATATACGTGCACCACAATGTATAAGAATAAGCTGTGTCTATACAGGATATGTTATTAAAATATTTATTTATCTTACTAAATAAAAATGACGCTGTATTAAACATAACCCAAGAAACATACATTATTTAAGTTAATATTTCATATTACCGGTATATATTATATATTAAGTATTATTCATTAATATATTAGGTTCCTAGAACGAAGGCACGATCCCTTATTGTAATACGTATGCAGCCTAATTACATATGTATGAAAATATATTTTGAACGGCGGCATGGAACGGACATGAATGATATATTATTATACTTGATCCCACAAAATCGTTTGTGTAACCGTGCACATTAAGACAGGAATACGTTTCACCTTCCAGCCAACGTAGGTGTTTCATATAGTAATAGAGATCTACATCGGTCTATTATTTACACTAATACCCATATTTGTTTTATTTCTAGCGTTCGATACAACGTCAGACGTGCTATCTCAAGCGTCAGCAGCGGGCATTGCAATTGGGTTACTCTTGCTCATAATTATTATTGTGTGTGCTGCCCTTATTTGGTATTACTATAAAAAGAGAAAAGAACGTGATGCTGAGAAAGCACTTTTGCATAAAAGACATCCAGCAAATAAGAAACTTGCAAACGGAAGTATTATTGTTGACAGCAAAGGCACTAAGACGCCTCGGGCCATGAATGGCAATGCCAATGTGCACCTTGATATCGATCCAAGCATTCGAAGAGAGAATTCCATTCATATATCAATGACTTCGAGACAAGGAAGTGGACTGGATGGTCTAGAAGGGGATAGGAAGCCTGGTTGTGCTCCAGTCGAGACACCTGAGGTAAATTATATATCTGATGACGTTATTATTGAAAGTGAAGCCGAAGAATGCGAACCGGAAGCTCCCCACGAATCAACATTTCTGCCACTTACACCGCATGAAAGAAATGAACTTCATTTTACCGATGAAGAGATTAAAGAAATTGAACGGAGAAGCGCAGCTCAAAATCTTGAGGTTGAGCAATTTGATAATGATATGGATAGAGTTGATGATGAGTTGGGTCTACCTAGGTTGTCTAGGGCTTTTACTCCCATAGTACAACCTGAGATACCTACACTTCCAGCAATAGCTTATACGAAGAAGTTTGACTCAGAGAGTGAGTCTGAAGATGATAAACGACCTGATGGTATCAAGAAGGTTAAACTGAAAAAGAAGTCCAAGAAGAAACGTGTCCAGTCTTCAAAGGTTAAAGGAGCCCGACGACCGCTTTCTAGACAGCTCCAGTCAGAAAGTATGCGAGAAACACCATTTTTGGAAAGAATTAAAAAACAGGAACACGAAAAGGCTGATCTTGAACAACGAGAAAAACTTGAGAAAGAAATGAGGGATATTGAAAATGAGGTCATAAAAGCAAGGGTAAGCCTCGGAGCAACCACTCCCGCTACCAATAAATCTACAAGGTGATTGAAACTAATTGGTTGTACCTAATTAAACGTGTTTAATATAAAAGGTTTCAGGATACCTCTTATTTGTTGAAAGTAATGTCAAAATTGATTAAGAACTGTTGTAGACAGAATAAAGAGCAAACTACGTAAACCAATTAATTTGGTCAAAAGTCTTTGAATTGGTAATTAGAAAAAAATATTCGTTTTAACAAGAAATTGCAAAACTGTAACCAATATGGGTCGTATGTTATGTTAGTTGACATCAACATAAGACTCTTAAAACCTGAGGTATTCTTAATCTTCTTAATCACGAGAAGCGAAACGCAATTACTTTCCACTCCAATCAGAACCCGGGTTTAAAAATAAAACAAATAGATTTGGTGATACATTTGTATTGACCAATATGTTTTTATGACCTCATTCAAATGTTTAGGCTACACGTTAACACCATCATTTGATATATCTACATAATCAAATCGTGTTTCCTCGTATATTCACCCAAACATATTGATGGAGTGTACAGTAATCCATGACACAAATAAACTTAATAATTTTCACTTGCACAGTTAAAAGGGGATTTCGGCGCAAACTTTATTATTGTTGGCCTCCATCTCTTACCCTTGCTTTACTGACCTTTTTTTCACCAACTTGCAATTAATTTCAAAGTGTTTAAAATGGCAGAAATGTTGTTTGTTGAGGAGAGCCGAGACAATAATAAAGAATGTGCCAAGATTACCATCTGTTACACATTTCACGTATAACAATTTTGATAATTTGCATTTTTTATTCTGTTAGTTGCATTTTATCATATTTGAGCTGACGCCAGATGTTTACTTATGTAAGCTGAGATTTCAGTTGACCAATGAAAAGAACTTATTTTGATTTTAAAACATTGCACATGTTTGCATAATCAAATGGGTTCGCTTGAATACCTACACCAAAACTCTTCGGGAAAACAAATGGGCGGAGCGTACTTTGCTGGCGCCTTGGCAAATTATAGTTCCGTATAATACTGCCTCTATGTATGAACCTAGAGTATTTGATCGAATTGCCATATCACAAAAGACGCCAGAGATTATATTTATGCAATCGAAATATTGAAGACATTGATGTAAATAAGATGCGATATTTGAAGAAACGCTCCCAATTTATCAATGAAAAAACGAGTTTCATTGTGCAACGTTCTAAAATTTTCACTACATGTGTGTTGCAAGAAAGGAAGATTTTCTAGTGTTGCGACACATGAATGTATGTTCTTAATGATTGTCGATTCGAATAAAATGCTGATTTATTTCTTTATTACAGTTCACTAAGGCTGTCCAAGAGTCGGCAATTACACCCAGTGGTAAATACCTGGTGGACAGATCGAGAGATAAAAACCTTCGATCAGCAAATAAAAGTAAGTTTTTGGCTAACATGGATGTTTAACAGGTGTGGAGTTTCAAGATAAATATTTATTTCTCAATTGAAGCAGGTAGAATTCATAGGGAAACATTTGGCTTGGTGAAAATACCAGTCGTCGAAAGGTCAGTTCAAAGTAAAAAAGACCCCTGTATACTATTTCAATTCAAAAACGTCATGATTTTTTCTAAGTTCTAAAGTTAAGCCAAGAAGAAAATCCGAATTAACTGTAGATCATTCAGTTGAAACCTTTTTGAAGTTCATTAATTTAGTTTATAATGTTATTAAATTTGTGAATATGTAAGAAATATATGTGCAGTTGTGCTTCAACTACAAGTTCAAAACAAAGGATATTTACTCCGAGTGGTTTATTGCGCACAATGTTAACAATGGATGTTTTTATTCCGTATTACCACCCGACTACTTTTAGAAACTCTACAGCAGGTTAAAAAGTTTCAAACGCCAACACCTGTTCAGCATATGTTAGGACTGGTGTCTTCTTGCACAAGTTTCGTCGCAAAAAAATAATTTTCGCAGATATAACTATCTATGAATGACAGGACGATCAAAGTTTACATTGCCCATTTTCAGGAGCTTCAATCACAACGGCGTCAGGAGTTGAAAGACGACGTTTCGGCGATCCCCCCGCTGACAATTCCAGTAAGAACCGTAAAAGAACACCAAGGATCAGACATCCTATGGAAGTACAAGGAAATGTAAGTATAACACGTGTGTTAACAACTAGAGAGATTGCAGAACTTGAACATGTATGACTACGTGTAGGCTACTTTGTCAGCATTTTCATTATCCAGGGTGCTTGTAGTTTCTATAGGTTAACTAGGAGAGGCAGTGGAAACTTTTATCGAGACTTTTATCGCTCACGGACACATCGATTAATGAGAGAACCATGCTTTAATTAAAATTTATTTCTCAAATAATGCTTTTAAATAATGCTTACAAATCTAATAATGTAAGTGAACTCCTTGGAAGTCGGAGGTCATTGACTGATCTGACAGGGAATGACCACGCGCCTTCGACTGGCTCAGTCGATCGCAAAAAACCATCATTTAAGTGAACAATAAATGGGCATAGTATTATTTTATTTGTTTAATATTCCATAGAATGAAGGGGAAGACAAAGGGGAAGGGTTCAAAAAAGCAGAAGATTTCTGGAAAGAAGAAAAAAGGGCAAGAAGTGGAAGACGCCGCGAACATCCCGAAGCACTCCCAATCCCCTCGCTCAAAGAAGACCCATTCGATCATAGAGATGACAAAGTATGATACTTTCGCTTTTAAAACAGTGCTTAATGCTTCTTTCGAATTAATTATTAACGAGAATCATCAATAACTACATTTTCTACTCGTTTAGCGTTGAACTTCTAAATCTAGTACCACGTAATACCAAATATTGTTTAATGAAATACGTATTATCAACATATTGGGCGTTGGAATTATAGAAGGTCTTGGCTAATGATTTCTATAATTGCAATGGATGGTTCTAAATAGGTTGTTTATTATTTCAGCCCCCCGGAGCATCCGCTATCTCTCAGACCAGGAACGGGAGGTCTGGCTTTAGTATGAGGACGGAGAATTCTGCCTTCTTTGAACCACAGAAGGATGTGTCGAACGCTGATGCACTATGGCAACGAGCTTCATCACTCTGGCATTTAACTAATAGACCACTTTGGAATAATTTGGCAAACACATCATAATGTTAATCGGATATACTTGTACATTATACTTCTTATTGTTTTAAAGTTAGTCTCTCACGTAATATTTATTATTTGTTACAATGCACCTCGTTCTGGGCATGCCATACGTTTTCGCGCAAATTAAGAAGTACTGTAGTGTATAAAAATGAGGAGATCGTGCTTCTTATGAACATATGCTTACAAATGAAAAATGATCGGCACATTCTGTGCTTTTGTGTTGACGGCTGCATCGATTGAAACAAATGTATAGCACCGATTGACCAGGTGTAATCAATGCGGCAAATGTTGGTTGTGAAATGAAAGAGTACGATTAGTGTTTAGTTTCTATTCGATAGTTTAGCACTTATTTAATCAAAGAGTTTAAAGGATTAACCCGCTTGTATAAGCGTATTAACTCGAGTCAATTAGATTATTAATCTTTATAATTTATAAGTTATTTGTCTGTACAAGTGTATATATAATTAAAGGAACTAAAAGCGCCTGTGTGTTTGATAGATGTATGACCGTTGTTGTGTTTTCTTTTTGTTTTTGTGTACACTATATATAAATTGTAAATAAAGAAGTCATCAATCAAATTATGTTTTTTTAATTATTTATTATACTTTCAGATCATAGTACATACAATAAATACATCATATTACAATACAACTACATGTGTATACAGTATCAAACGTACATAATATAACAAACGCATGGTTTGGTGTGAAGTGTTGGAAGGTTACATAAGACATTTTGGGTGGCTTGACGTCGATTGTACTTTGTTCAAAACATCGGTCAATATAAACGATCAATTTGAATGAAATGTACTGACCGTTTCTGAAAATGTTATCTGCTAACTAATTAATATAAAAGCAAGAAGCAGTTACAGACAGCCATATCTCCCACCGAAGGCAAAATAATTATGCCAAAAGTTATTGAATGGAAACAATATTTTTAACATCAGTTATGTGAAATGTTGGTGATGCACAAAATACTTATCTTATATCCAAACTTATTACATACACAGTAAACAAATTCAACCAGAATCAGAGATAACACGAAAACCAGGTTGGCGGTGGCCTTGGTCAAACCAGTCCTCCTTTCAATCCCAATTGTTGTCTTCACAGAAGCCTACATATCAAGATTCGTCATTCCTAATACCTAATGACATTGAGAAAACTGTATATATTTTTAGTAACCGTGACCATGACACTTATCAGTGCACTATCCTTTGCAAGTGGCATTTTCACATTAGCTATATACACTGCATGTTTTACAATGATATCTCATTCCTAACAAAGGTGTGAACATGTTATTTTTTATTCTAAGTAACGTTGACCTCGATCCCATGGGCTCTACTTCCCATTGTACGTGCCGTCTACACACAAGCTACCAGCTAAGTTTCATTGTGATATATCATTCCGAACTTAAGATATCCACCAGAAACAAATTGTCCGAATGTTTCATCAAATTCCTTACGAATGTAGGAGGAGTGTGTACTGGAACATTCCTCGTAATATATTATACTGGTATAAAACAAAATAATAAAAGAGCACCCGTTAAAATATCGTAAAATGTATACTGTTGTTGTACTTTGTAGACACCCAAACAATATCATATATTACGTATGAAACGGCATTCACATGAGATAAAACATTTTTATTTAGTTTCAATCGGAAAATTCCGCGACAACTTCAGACTAAACATAGCATTTATCTAATTTTGACCGAGGCCACTAATGTAATACATTATATCCAGAGTTAGCAATCGTTGATAATGTTTTGTGTGCCTTTCATGTTCTGCTATATCTGTTGAGTGCTGCCTCCCGTGTCCGATAATTTTATAACATTTTTACTACAGATAAAGATCATAAGAAAGTAAAGGCTTTATCAACTCATGAATAAGTAAATTATCCGTATCTACCAGACATGCCGTCTGTAATACACGTACTTATCTGTTGCCAAATATGACGTCATATGTCGTCTGTTTGGAGGTCAATAGTTCGCATCTCGCATGCGTAACAATAAACGAATTATAGTATGGTATTGGAGACTATATATTTCAAGTTATGTTCAAACGAAGTTATACAACCAGATCAAAATGTTTGCCATGGTACTTTATAAAATGATATTGTTTTTATTTTTTGTAGAATGTTTAAGTGGACACATCCTTTTTTAATAGAGTATATTAATTCTTAAGCTATATTGTGAAATAAGTATTTTCCAAATTATATTAATCACTCTCAAAACCTTACTCATGATGCTCCAACGCCACGATGGTATTAGCGATGTTTTATGACCAAGTTAAACCAAACGACTACACAATGTATACTCATCATCATTAGAAACAATTAATATTCCTTTTACTTCAATCTCTTTGTCAACATTTGTATGTAATAGATATACGACGAAAACTGTCCATTATGAAAAATATTGGACTATCTGAGGCGCGCCAGCGCCGAAGATAGTTCAATATATTTCATAATTGACAGTTTGAGTCGTATATCTTACTTAAACCATTGTTTACAAACTGAATATTGTTAATAATCGCTTTGTTGCAACCAAATAGTTACTTCTACAGTAGTTGTCTGCAAACATATAGATAGTTATGGAACTGAAAAGATAAAACAAACATCATTCCTTCTTTTAAATGCAACAAAATGACCCCTTCCCTAACCTCATGTTTGTCAATCCATTAACAGATTAAATGGACACGTGAAAATATGATCTCACGAGCTAATCCAACAACAATGAATTTACACACACTGTGTTGAAATCATGACTAGATTTTACTAGCCGTGTAGGTGTTCAATTCACCCGCCTAAACTGTCTCACAAAAATGGCGTATTTATACATTGGAAGTGAAATTGTTGTCATTCAAAATAATATGGAATATGCGAAATTTCAAATTTAAATGGGATTTAATTGCTGACATTGTGAATGGTGAAATATAAATGAAAAAATAGGCGTCCAACCGTGATGTTAATGTAACGCTAAAACAATCTTTAGGTGATCATGGATTACTTCAACCATCTGAGCAAGTTAAAGGTAGGTGTTATTTTTCATTCGGCGTATATAATTGATATTAAATCAGTTCTTCAACTGTAATTTTACTTCATAAATAATTGCCATCAAGTCCGTTGTTTAACTTTTAAAATTTCAAATACAAATAGACCCTGCATCTATCTGTGTTATGTATGTATCACGTAGCCGCCCTAAGGTAGCCATGTATTCTCTAGTCGACCCTAGTAGCCAGTAATCCACTATCCGCCCCTGGTAGCCATGAATCCTCTAGCCACCTCTGATAGCCACGGACCCTCTATCCACCCCTGGTAGCCATGAATCCACTATCAGCCCCTGGTAGCCATGAACCCTCTATCCGCCCATGGTAGCCATGAATCCTCTATTTGCCCCTGATAGCCATAAATCCACAATCAACCCATGGAAGCCGTAAATCCTCCTCCGCCCATGGTAGCCATGAATCCTCTAGTCGCCCATGGTAGCCATTAATCCTCTAGCCGCCCTTGGTTGCCACCAATCATCTAGCCGCCCCTGGTAGCCATGAATCTCCCCTTCGCCGATGGTAGCCATGAATCCTCTTGTCGCCGATGGTAGCCATGAATCCCCCAGCCGCCCATGGAAGCCATAAATCCTCCACCGCCCATGGTAGCCATGAATCCTCTAGTCGCCCATGGTAGCCATGAATCCTCTAGCCGCCCTTGGTTGCCACCAATCATCTAGCCGCCCCTGGTAGCCATGAATCTCCCCTTCGCCGATGGTAGCCATGAATCCTCTTGTCGCCGATGGTAGCCATGAATCCCCCAGCCGCCCATGGAAGCCATAAATCCTCCACCGCCCATGGTAGCCATGAATCCTCTAGTCGCCCATGGTAGCCATGAATCCTCTAGCCGCCTTTGGTTGCCCCCCACCCCTGTCATGTATATATGTCTCTTTGCGATTTTCATGTTTACAAAGATTGTTGTTGTTTTCATTCCAGATATGAGAACGGATATTGTTTGCAGGGTTTCTATCTTCGACCAAAGACAAATTACATGACTAAGATCCAGTTATGTGTACAGCACGTCCGTTACAACAAACTCCCCGATGTACAGGATTATATACCAACATGGTGCTATATATGAACACAAAATTGAAGTAAAATGTCAGGGAAATGGTGTCTCGTTTCGCGTGCAATTCTAAACAATTGACTTATATGAGTGCTGATGGACTATCAATATGATGTAACATGTAGTTATTTAATATATTTGATCTATATGTATTTATCATGCATCTTTATTAAAAACAGTAGTCATTGATTGCTATTTCCGTGTTTTCTTTTGGTTTATTGTAGCAGTCCAATATTTTTGTGTAGTAATATTGGACAGTTGAGTAAACATATTGGACAGTAAGCCATTGATAGGTGTCCAATATTAAATATATTGGACGATGAGAACAATAGCGTGACGTCATAACAATGGTTTAAGTAATAGATATACGACGAAAACTGTCCATTATGAAAAATATTGGACTATCTGAGGCGCGCCAGCGCCGAAGATAGTTCAATATATTTCATAATTGACAGTTTGAGTCGTATATCTTACTTAAACCATTGTTTACAAACTGAATATTGTTAATAATCGCTTTGTTGCAACCAAATAGTTACTTCTACAGTAGTTGTCTGCAAACATATAGATAGTTATGGAACTGAAAAGATAAAACAAACATCATTCCTTCTTTTAAATGCAACAAAATGACCCCTTCCCTAACCTCATGTTTGTCAATCCATTAACAGATTAAATGGACACGTGAAAATATGATCTCACGAGCTAATCCAACAACAATGAATTTACACACACTGTGTTGAAATCATGACTAGATTTTACTAGCCGTGTAGGTGTTCAATTCACCCGCCTAAACTGTCTCACAAAAATGGCGTATTTATACATTGGAAGTGAAATTGTTGTCATTCAAAATAATATGGAATATGCGAAATTTCAAATTTAAATGGGATTTAATTGCTGACATTGTGAATGGTGAAATATAAATGAAAAAATAGGCGTCCAACCGTGATGTTAATGTAACGCTAAAACAATCTTTAGGTGATCATGGATTACTTCAACCATCTGAGCAAGTTAAAGGTAGGTGTTATTTTTCATTCGGCGTATATAATTGATATTAAATCAGTTCTTCAACTGTAATTTTACTTCATAAATAATTGCCATCAAGTCCGTTGTTTAACTTTTAAAATTTCAAATACAAATAGACCCTGCATCTATCTGTGTTATGTATGTATCACGTAGCCGCCCTAAGGTAGCCATGTATTCTCTAGTCGACCCTAGTAGCCAGTAATCCACTATCCGCCCCTGGTAGCCATGAATCCTCTAGCCACCTCTGATAGCCACGGACCCTCTATCCACCCCTGGTAGCCATGAATCCACTATCAGCCCCTGGTAGCCATGAACCCTCTATCCGCCCATGGTAGCCATGAATCCTCTATTTGCCCCTGATAGCCATAAATCCACAATCAACCCATGGAAGCCGTAAATCCTCCTCCGCCCATGGTAGCCATGAATCCTCTAGTCGCCCATGGTAGCCATTAATCCTCTAGCCGCCCTTGGTTGCCACCAATCATCTAGCCGCCCCTGGTAGCCATGAATCTCCCCTTCGCCGATGGTAGCCATGAATCCTCTTGTCGCCGATGGTAGCCATGAATCCCCCAGCCGCCCATGGAAGCCATAAATCCTCCACCGCCCATGGTAGCCATGAATCCTCTAGTCGCCCATGGTAGCCATGAATCCTCTAGCCGCCCTTGGTTGCCACCAATCATCTAGCCGCCCCTGGTAGCCATGAATCTCCCCTTCGCCGATGGTAGCCATGAATCCTCTTGTCGCCGATGGTAGCCATGAATCCCCCAGCCGCCCATGGAAGCCATAAATCCTCCACCGCCCATGGTAGCCATGAATCCTCTAGTCGCCCATGGTAGCCATGAATCCTCTAGCCGCCTTTGGTTGCCCCCCACCCCTGTCATGTATATATGTCTCTTTGCGATTTTCATGTTTACAAAGATTGTTGTTGTTTTCATTCCAGATATGAGAACGGATATTGTTTGCAGGGTTTCTATCTTCGACCAAAGACAAATTACATGACTAAGATCCAGTTATGTGTACAGCACGTCCGTTACAACAAACTCCCCGATGTACAGGATTATATACCAACATGGTGCTATATATGAACACAAAATTGAAGTAAAATGTCAGGGAAATGGTGTCTCGTTTCGCGTGCAATTCTAAACAATTGACTTATATGAGTGCTGATGGACTATCAATATGATGTAACATGTAGTTATTTAATATATTTGATCTATATGTATTTATCATGCATCTTTATTAAAAACAGTAGTCATTGATTGCTATTTCCGTGTTTTCTTTTGGTTTATTGTAGCAGTCCAATATTTTTGTGTAGTAATATTGGACAGTTGAGTAAACATATTGGACAGTAAGCCATTGATAGGTGTCCAATATTAAATATATTGGACGATGAGAACAATAGCGTGACGTCATAACAATGGTTTAAACAGTGAGACGAGTAGTATACGAATTCGTGCTGTGGTGTTTTCAGCACATAAACAGCTAGGGCGCCTTAACAAATCAAAATAATTAGAAGTAATATGGGAAACTATAGAAATGGGGATATGAAGAATTAGGAAAATTTAACTTTTCGTATATTTTTATTCAATAATTAAAGATCCGTTCACTTTTAGAGAATGGTTATTGAATGTTTTATTCTAAAAATCATTTTTCATTATATTGAGACTGACTGTTTAAACTCGACATAAAGGTACACTATGATAAACCAAACAAATCCACAACAACTATATAGTATGATAATTTGCTTATTATTATACTTCGTTTCCTGATGTGTGTTCTCCTTATTGGTTCGTTTTAAGGAGTTGAAGTACATGTATTGATGTTAATGTGAAACTGAGCACGGAACGTGTACGACTGTGTGAATAATACATTTGAGCATTTCATCATTCAGGCGTGTGTATAATAGTTTCTACAAATAACGGACGTGTGGCAGACAAAATTAAATGTGTTTGTGTATGCACGGAAACCTCAATATTGTATCGTCCATGGATTAATTGAGTTTTTAAAAAACTCTCATATCGATTTATAAAGAAATGATGTTTCAAATGTCAAGTGATTTTATACGCATGCGTTTTGTTACAATGCAGCCTGTATATTTACTTGCCGGGTGGCTTGACGTACTGGTACTCGCAATCCCCCCTACAACATAATACAAAATGATCCAACCTAACAATTTTCATTAGAATGGTGTTTTAAAGACAAATAGTAAGGCTAACGATAATAGAAAATCGGACAGGATGTTGGCATTAAAACCGCATTTTATATTGTTTGAGATATTCCAAATAAACACGGTATTACGGTTGTACAAACGAAACTGATATGTTTATATAACTAGTATATATAACACCTGTTTATAAAATTAATTGTTGCTGCGCGCTTAAATTGTAACCTGGTTTCTCGCTCTATCGGGGCACTTAATACTCGTTTTGTGATCATTAAGGAGGTACGCGCACCTTTTATCTAACGATCGAATTTTCCTTGAACATCTTAAAATGACAGAACAGTCTTCTAGAGCAACATTGAAATCATAAAAATGATATGTCACCAGGCTCGTTTTCGACATACATGGCTTTCTAATGACCTACCATTGTATTTTGGTCATTTTATCTATTTCCTGCATTTATGGCACCATTATGTTCTTTTTAAGATTATTACTGTATGAAACCACTTTTAAGCAATGCATGATATTTTGTGTGTTCAATGGTCATTCCTATTGACATTAGTCACTATTCCAGCTGCCCGGTGAACAAATTCAGTATTTGAACATGATAAATAGTTACCCCACCCACTTGCTAAAAAGTGTGATTTTCAAATGATTTCAAATGAACGTCAAAAAATACCCAACGATCGAAAATGATTTAAAATTGGCGCTAAGTTTAGTATCATATAGAACACCAGTTTAGTCAAATAAAAAATAGGGGTCACCAGCATTTTTTGGAAGCTGTGCATAAAAAAGCACTAATTATGAATAAATTTGCATAAAATTAACCTAATTTGCATATTGTAATGAAATAATTTTTTCTTAAAAATATTTCAAAGTGTGGCTACCTCTTATAACTAAACCATGCACTACATATTATATATAAGCATATGCATTTGGACAATTGTAGGGACTTATTGTGAACCCATATTATTCACAATTTTGCCGTTCCCCACCCACTTTTTCATACAGGCAAAAAATAAAAAGTTAAAAATATCTAATTTGTGCGATAATATTTTGTTTATTTTCATTAATCAACATTCATATGCAATCATTGAAACTAAAATTTATGTTTGTTCTTATCTAATACGATTTTGAAATTTCGCGCATGCGCACAAGGCAGCTCGTACCTCCTTAAAATAACTAAAGCAACTGGCTAGATCTTTTACTACTAAGTGACTTTAAAATTACTCTCAGTTTGTTACAAACCCAAAATACATGAAATCATAGTTGAAATTTACAAAATATCACATAATTATAAACTAAATGAACTTCCGATCTAGTGACGTCACAAGCTAAGTATTTCGGACATTTTCATATCAATTCCTAGACTTCCTATTGTTTTTATAGGAAATGGTTGGGTTTTATGACATACGGGTTGAAAACTTAAAGAAACATCGTTTCAACTATTTTTTTGGTAAAACCGTAACCTCTTTGCCAGTAGACATACTATTTTAGTAAAGAACATTAACGGCGGACGAGTTACTTCCGGGGTACTGAAGCATGGGTTTGAAAAGATGTCAGGTTGAAATCTTGCGAGATTTTGATTACACCGATAGAATGGATGCCCCGATATAGAGTCCACTATAAGTACATAGTTCGTCCCCTTACACATGACGATTAAACCGCAATTTCTCCCTTTCCAAAATGCCTAGATCCTACCACAAAATTAGAAACAAAGTGAATAAACATGACTGTCACTACGGCAACACATGGCAAGGTGAATAAGCTATTGTGAAATGTTTGCTAAATACTGTACTGATATGTTTTATGGGCTGATGTTAGTATCATGTTGTATAGGAGTGTTTAAACAGTTCCATTATCACCAAATCCTTACTGCATAGCTTGTATAATATAATCGTTTTGACAACAACCTTTGTCATTATTTACACCGTGTTCAAAGTGAACTATTTGATTTGAAACTTTGTTTTATTTAATGCTTATGAGTGGTTTACCGCGGAATATCAGTGAATTATAATCCGATAATTTCACTGTTGATAATTTCACTGTCGATAATTTCACTCAAACGGACTACTTTAAAATCCCCGTGGAGCGCCCCAATTTGGTTTATACCTATTGACGTCTTAAATCGTAATGACACTGTCTGCCTTGAACTCTCAGTGGATAGTTCACAAAATCCCCAATTTTGAGGCAATGCAGACGAATAATAATGTTGTATGGCATTGATAGTAATTTAAATATGCAGCTAATGTTTTAAATAATACTTAGTACAGGATCAATTTCAAATAAAAACACAAATTAGTTCATTACTCAAAATGTTGCCGGCTAGCCTCTTTTAGCGGATGCTGTATTAGAAGATCTAGATAGCGTATGTATACAAAATACGTTTTCTTCATACACTTAAGGTTCATTCTAGGGGGCGAAAATGTGTTTTTTTCTTCAGTGATTTAAATACCCTTTTCGGCAGAGAAACACATTAGTCTCATATATCATTTTGTAGCTTAAAGTTCAAATAATCTATATCAACAAGTGTTTTGTTATATTCACTTGTTATTAAAATGTATTTATAAAAAGTTAATTACAAAATAGGTATACATTTTTCAAAATGTCAGTCTCATTTATTGGGTAACAAAATGCTAGAAAAATTAGAAATTGTGTTTGTCAAATATTTGAACAAGGTCATGCCTGTCCCTTCATTTAAATAAAAGCAGTCAAAATGCATTGATTTTGAACAATAAAATAAATCAACATGAATTAAAATATATCACATGTGTATGTGTGAAGGCCTACTTTTAATAAATCCTAAATAGTTTAGGGTACGGTGGACCTGACGGACCAGATAGTTATTGGTTTGTCAATAACCGATTTTATCGGGTCTATAAGACTTAAAACCCGATTATTTGTAAAAGTTTTAAGTTGCTTCGAAAGAACTGAAACAGGTTTATGGAAAATTAATTAAAGCTTTAGTATTTCTTTCATTTATAAACATATTTAGTTAGATATTCCTTTCCACTGTATTTTATTTGTTTATATACCAAATAAATTGCTTATTTATCTATAGTCGAACTGGTCACTGATAACGTTTGTACCGTCCGTTAGCCCGTTTCTTTTAACATGGAAAAATGCTGTATTTGGTCAGTTTGTGTGTTAAAATGGTTAAATATTACTCAAAAACCTATTTGCAGAGGATAATATAGCATGGCAGTAACATCACACCATACATAAACTTACCGATCACGTTGTAACATTTGCACGGACTATTCGTGTGGATTGAATATTTCTGACATAATGTGTAATGACCGATTTTACACAAACTGTATGTGATCGAGAAACGATCCAGACAATCAAGTTACAAAACTGTGTTTGCAATGATTATACGAGCATAATTAACATAAGGATTATTTAAAAACGCATAGTACTTTTGTAATTTAACTAAAATAAAGTTTGACAGACAGCCTCGTAACACATATCAGATTATCAATTCGCTTACATGTGCAGCATGTGTTGAGATAGGAAAATGCTTATGTTGATGTTTCATTGGGACTTATATTAAACTGTTAAACCGTAAGTATCATATTGTATTCGATGTCATTATTTGTTATGAACGGCACATTATGAACACCGCATCATATTGATTTCGTCGATAAACTGTCGCACTACTTTGGCGCATGAATATAAATTTGCTACACAGCGCGAAATTCGTAAACAAACGAGATGAAAACAATTATAAATATTTGGATTTCATTGTTATTATCGTTGGATCGTTTGTAAAGATGATAAATTATGAATGCAATAAAGTTCATAATTCGATCTGGCTATCGATTATGTTGATTACTTTGTTTGAAAAACATGTTGCTGTACCTGTGGTGACAGGAGGGATCAAACATGGCGACTTCCTTGTCGAAATTACACATCAACATGAAGTTGTTTTTCTCGTAAACAAAACACAAGCAGCTAATTTCAAGCCTGGCATGCCCTTGCGACGATTGATTATAAAGTATATTCAATGAGTTCGTATGATAAAATACAATAATGATAACGTTTGACATTTTGAAAAAAATGCTGTATTTTTCAATAAAAAATCGCCTTTATTTTAGTGCTAGCATTTGAATAAGGCGACTATATGGTACATTTTACATCACACGCAAGTGTTACAATGGTTTCCTATAATATATGATAAAATCAGATGACATACGCTGTTTGAAATAGTTTTTATCAAGTGTATGTTTTTCAAGCATTTTCAAGGGGTAGGATCTACCTTAATAAAAACATCCATATGATTACTTACACTGCCGTTAAAGAAACCTTATGAAGTGTACATTAACGTCGGAAATCAACCGCTTATTAAAGACCTACTTAATCGAACGTCAGCACCTCGTGAGCAGCTGACATATTTTCACTCGTGGCTACGCCACTCGTAAAAAATATTACTTCAGCTGCTCACTCGGTGAAATAACTACCGATCTTACACCGAAAAACACAAATATCCTCTATATAGTTGTATTCCTCTCAATCACATTTACAAGTATCACCTATGAACGCATAACAAAACCAAAGCAATGACAAAACGTAAGCTAATGACAAATTCAACGAAGATGTAAGACATGGCCGTAGACAATATAGCGGACAAATATGACATGTCTACCTCAGGAATCCAGCCACGAACTTCAAGATAGTAGTCAAACATTTACTAACTGTGTTAAACGATCGGTGCATTGTAACCAAAATACGTGCAATACTACAAAATCAACGACAACCCTTTTGTAAATAGTTTAATGTTTGATGAATTGATGTAACAAACAACCATCATATCAAATACAAAATATATTCTGACACACGTTTGTCTTAAAAACAATTCTCGCATACAAAACTGAATAAATTGATATAAGGAAAATATATCATACAACTAAAATATTAAATGTACATCAATTAATTATTAATAAGCAGTAAATAATTTAACAAAATTTAAGTAACAAAGAAAGTATCACTTGGCTAATA
Organism: Spisula solida; assembly: GCA_947247005.1. Classification (NCBI taxonomy): domain Eukaryota; kingdom Metazoa; phylum Mollusca; class Bivalvia; order Venerida; family Mactridae; genus Spisula; species Spisula solida. The sequence goes on along the minus strand of OX365950.1, from coordinate 21,235,232 downwards.
CAATGACAAGAAACAAAACTAGAACATAGCAATCGAACAACAGTGATTCATTATCCAAACATCTTATCACAAGCACATGTGTGAGATTTAGTTTTAAACAATTCTTGCAGAATAATAAGTTATTTAGAGAAGTAGGAAAACATTTATATCGCCACTGTTAGTTGTTCTTCGTCCCCTTCTTCAAACCGTTGATTCAAGTAATTCGGGTCGTCTTGATCAAACATTCCATTGTCAAACTCCTCGAGTTTAATATCGCTTCGAGTCACCTCCTTAACGAATGGTATAACCGGTGTCTCTATTCTACCTTCTTCAGCTATAGAACTTGGAAGTGATAACCTTTCTGTTACGTCTAGCGTATCATCGATCATAACTGGTGTTAATGGAATAGGTGAGAAATCTGTTTGAGTTCCACCTTCAAAGAATTCCGGTATCAGTAGTTTAGATGTATCAGTCTTTGGTGTAGGTGGTGGCTTCTTCGCCTTGCCCATTGATTCTCGTTTTTTCAGGCGGCTGACTTGAGTTGAAGGTGTTCTCGGAACCCGACCATGTCCACTTCTCGACAGCATTGTGGAACTCCTCTGCATACTTTTAGACGATGATTTCGGTCGTTCGTACCTTGAGTACATCCGCTTCACGTTTGAAGTGGGACGTACTGGTATTGGCTCTTTTTCTTCCCAAAACAAAGCTCGACCATACAGATACTGCAAGCTTGTCTGAGCGGAAGACATCAGATCGTTTTCTGACTTCGATGTTGATGCTACAAACAGAAATGTATTCAAAATAATGGAAATGATGTTAGAGTAACACAGGACTCCATGCATAATGGTATTTTCTAATAAAGCTTAGTCTCTTTTAAGGAATGTATTAATCCTTTAAAAGTTTATAAACGATTTGATAAACTAACGCTTTAAGACTTAATTTATAATTCTACATGATAAAACTTTAATTATACTAAGAAATTTGAACTACCACCAAGATACAAACAAGTAGTATAAATCATGACACACGGACATTTATTACAAGGGCAAACAATGATTATTAGTTGCGTGTCACATTAAACTTACTTTGTACATAGTCGAAGTATTTCTTGTCTTTGTATAATTCTTCGAGAAGTTTCTTCCATCTGTTCTCTGGTAGACGTTTCTTTAAGGTTTCCAAATCCACGCTTTCCATACCATTTCCATCTCCGAAAGCATCTTTCCAAGCTCTAGGATTGTCCTTCCTGTGTATTCGTTGAAGAGGTGTCATGGATGCAGTATTAGTATTGTTTCTTGTCAATGGCATTGGTTCAGTATACTCCTCAAATTTCTGTCTTGACTTAGGTGGCATGAACTTCGTATTGCGAGGCATATCCTTCGTTTCCTGATTCGCCTCGAGAGAAAATCGATCTTTCGGTCGCTGGAATATGTATTAACACATCTTATCAATAATTCATGTACATCAAAGAAAATAGCAACATATTTAAAAAATTTCAGACTACACTCTATAAAAAGTACGTGACGGCGCTGTCTCCAAACACGCTAAAAAAATTCTCTGCAGTTAACCTTCCAAAAAACGCATTTTAGAGATGATGATTTAAATATTTTATATTCGTATCACAATGGCTTTGTATTACTGTTGTTAGAAATGCAACAAAATTTGATAAACCTTGAAAGTAGTACCAACCTCGCCCCTCACAAACTAACACAAGTTCATGCATAAGCAAAGTGGTAGTAATCTTACCATGCATTTTATGTCTTAGAGGAGGTATGGATGGTATCATAGGGGTCACTGTGTTTTGTCTCGCATTACGCAGCCTGCGAACCATTGCAGACCATGGTTTAGACCTTGGTCGTACTTTTGGCGGTTTATACCACGCTGTTTTCTTCTTTTTAACTTCAGGAACGGGACGAAATAGCACTAATTTCCTAACAAAAGGAGCATTTCCATTTGGTATATATTTTGTAACAATAACTTTCTTTCGTTTTTTTGGCTTGGTATTTTCCCGTAATCGCTGAAAGTGGATACAAAATGCACATATATATAAACAGCCACATACCAAATGCTCTGTCAGGACATTTGGCATAATAATCCAAATCATCATAACAATTTAGAATACCATGCCAATAAAACCCATAGTAGTTACAGAGCATTCAGTTATATTTTTGTTTTTCCCTTTTCGAATAACTTACTTTCCGTTTTGTTTTCTTGTCAGCCTTAAGATTTGGTAAAATCAGACGTGGTTCTTTTTCATCGTCTGATAACCCGTCCACAGCATTTTCGTTATCAACAATATCACTTAGTGTTTCAACTTCATCCAGTGTCTATAAAATATAAACAATGCACATTATTTGAAACGTTTTTTTATTGTTTTCAAATGAAATGGAGTAAAATAAACGAAGATCACTGAATGCTCTGTGCTTACTATCAGACAACAAAAACAGAATAGTGGGCCGTAATGGCCCTTTGTCGCTCACCTGAGTAAAAGTGACACATTTTTCGTTTGTGAGCTATTTATGGGAAACATCCCACTTCCCTGTGTCCTCGTGGTTTCAGCAACAGAGACATAATGACCACATACAACTCTCACCTTACTCCCTTACAATAAACAATGACAAAGAACATTGATTGGACAAATCGATTCTTTTTTGAAAAAGTTGATATTGGGGAAATCCATCGGACATGATTATTCAAACTCGTATATGTATCAAGAAAATACCTTAGGTATAGCCGAATCATCTTCGTTCAGGTCAATGTCTTATACTTACTTATTCCAGGTCGATTATGAAGCAAGTGTTTCGAATAGATAACAATAAATCCGGCGGAGAAAGCAGACTGTGCAGCACGTCACAAAGGTAGAAGAAAAAACAAAATGGCACACTGCGGATGGTATTTGTTTTCTCGAAAGTTTAAGAGAAGAGAGGCAATTATTCGGTAGTAGGTAGGACATACTTATTTTGAAATGTGTTTACTCATTACATCCATTTATTATCATTAACCAAATTACTTTCATTTGGATACGATTAGAATTCAGTAAGTGTTTTTAAAGTAGTCAGTGGTAACGGACATAGCGGATCACAAATAACTCACTACAGAGCACTTCGTGCAAATGTAGGCTATCATGTAGATATTATTTTACATGATTGTAATCTTTATTTTAAATACAGTGTATTGGTTGGGTTTTACCTTTATATTGTAAGCACAAAGCATTCATAATTGTTATCGAAAGTAGAATCGTTAAATAGAATTATGGAATAAACACTATAAAAATGTACCAGAGAACAGTATATATGCATGCAAGGATGAAAGGGTATATTGCTTTGAATAAATATGCTAGTGAAATCAGAAAGGAGTTTAACTTAGAGTCTACCTTAGCTTTCTTATGCTCCCCTGCTGCATCTTTTCCTGCCTTTCCATGTTTCCCCTTCTTTGCATCTTCTTCATCCGCAAACCTTGTTTTTCTCTTATTTTCAGCGACTGGACCGTCGGCTTCTTCAACCTGTATCACGATATCCTTCGTTTGCGTTCCTTGTGAATCAGGCGTCCTCGCCAGCGCTAAATGTGCAACAAAATCAAATAGGTCATAGAGACAATGAAACAACTATCGCTATTTACGTTAAAGACATATTCTTCTAAAATTTATATTACAATGTTCTGGTTTAGACATATACTACTAAAATCAAAACAATTCTGACAGTGTAGGCATTCCGCGCCAGTTCAAAGGTCGTAAAACAACACAATTAGTGTGAAAACACAGTTTAAAATTGCAATATAATGTTAAAATTGTAACTTAAGTAGTATTATTCATAGTGAGCGATATGTTTTCTTATTCAACTTACGTCTGGCTCTCGGTGGCTTCAGTCGCAACTTAGCCAAAGCAACAGCTCTGAATGGTTTCTTTCTACCTTGAGCCAAATCTTTGATACGTTGAGAAAATACTTTATTTGTTGGTTTTGCAGCATCGAACTCATCTTTAGTGTCCTTTCTCTTCCTTTTCTCGGCAAACATGTGCGCTTCGAGCTGGAGAAAACGTTCAGTTTAGATTTCAGAAAAAATGTGGTGAACTGATGCGTACAGATTTATTGTTTCATAATGTCTTTAAGGAAGCATGCAAATAGGAATTATAATATCCCACGATATTTGCTATGGTCTTATACCCAATGATTGCTTACTTGCGTTCTGAAGAAGACGCTAGTACATGTACTGGTTGTTAAATAGGCGACAACCATTTTGTTAAACCGCCTGAAATAAACCCAATAAATAAACAAAAGTTACTTCACAGACATAAGATAAACTATTATGGCAAACTGGCTATAGACATTGTACAAGTACTATGTACTCTACATTGATTGATCGTAGAGGAATTTACAAGACAATGTGTTTGTAAGAAATCTTACCGCTGTTTGCCTTTGTTCTTCGTCCATATACATCTCGCCCTCATTGTATCCCTGCAATTGGTGATCACATAATGGTTCAATTAATCGTTCTATAAAAAGTACAAAATTCAAGTTCACATTTTCTTATTTATATATGCCTACAAAAATTGAACGATTAAATACGTTTGTGAATATAATAATCCATTCAGAATTGACTACAAAATTCGCCCCTTTGATGCAACAAGGTTGTATCTTACTATATACTGTATAGTGAGATACAACCTTGTTGCACCAAAGGGATGCAATGTACATCCAACACTCTGGGGAGAATGTCTCGAGTATCATGTAATATAAAATTCTATAGTACCTCAAGCCCCTCAAGTCCCATCATCTCTTTGCGAGGTGACCGCTTGATTAATCCGTTCTTCATGTTTTCTGGTGAGTACATCAGACGATCAAGGTCATATCTTGTCTCATCTGGGAGACCTAAACGCATGTTCGGTGAAAGCGCATCTGGATCAACCTATCAATTACAAAAAGGCGATTTAAGAACAACAAAGGAATGTATGATGATGTACTGTATCACTACCGGCAGACAAGGTGTTAAAGTGTTTCTTATAGTAAGTACACGTCATCTTTTATGACGTCAGACACACATGACGTTTTTCACTTATTTTCACCTTAACAATGATATTCATGAAGAAGATTGAATAAAGTCGAAACGTTGAATACATGCTCGAGTTTGTTTTATATTTACAAATTTATTTAAAATTTAGTACCATATACATAGATAAACTAATTAAAATCTGACGACGTATAGTGTCGGTAGATCGTGTGAAATACCAATGGAAGGTCCGTGTCATCTATGTACATGGGCTTACCGTGACTGTGTGTCTACCACGTATAAATGAACTAATGGAACATAATTATTATGAAATATATTTACGATGGAAAATGAGTTGTAAGCGTGCTGCTAACATAATGAATTATCTAACCATTCTTTAAGCAATTTTAGTGGTACATAGTACGCTCCCTCCCTCAGTTGTTAAAACAATCAGCGATAATACATTTTCAGTGGTTTTATCAACTGGAATTCCGCATTTTTATTGAAAATATCGTCATAACACTGACCTTTCTGTTAGCTGCTTCCCATTCCGCTTGCTTTCGTTTCTTCCGTTTCATGTAGAAATAGAAGATAATGCCAGCAATGATAGCAATAACAATGAGGAGACAGATGATAACAATGGCAGCTATAACACCGGCAGATAGAGTGGAGGTTTCTGTAGTTTCTGCATAGGCTGAAATATATATGCAAGATCTATAGTTACAGTTAGTGGTCGAGCGTCCCTTTGTGGGTGAGAAAAATCGGTTTTGGTTCTTTTAATAAACGATTCCAATATGGGTCGGGCTATTAACATGTGCATGATCGGACTTGCGAGACGCTTTTTTTTCATTTATTTTTATTTTTTTGCGAGAAGAAACTTAATGTTTAAATAGAATAACATTGTATCTATTATCAAATATCATACGTAACTATTTATAGAGAATGAGGAACTACAGATTTATCATATCAGGATTTAATTTGAAGAAATATGTGTCATCTTACCACATAGCACTGAAATAAAGAACAAATATCGAATTAATTATTGAAATAAACACCAATGACACCATTGCACCATTATAAATGATGACTTGCATAGATTGTAAAAACAAATTAATATGTGCGATTCTAATAACCTTACCTACTATACATTTTGTCTCTACCGTACATAATGGTATGTCATTGCGCTGGAAGTCACAGCGGATTGTCGATTTTCTAAGTTTGTCATTTCAAACTAATCTATTTTTACGAAATGCTACCAAAACATCATTATGAATTTGTTTTGGCCTTTGCACAATTTTACAATGAGGTTTAAAAATAAAGGTGAACATGTTAAACTAATTTCCATGATTAAATGTGCTAAACGTCAAATGATCATCAACATACTTATGACAACATTGAAAACCACTGAATATGTCGACCTGGCAAGATAATGAACTAACATTAGATATTTTGACATTCACTTGCTAGGAAAAAAACTATGATTTCATTCCGGTTGAAATCATATTTTTTCCTGGCAAGTGAACGTTGAATTATCTGATGTTAGGTCATTACCTTTTTTTGTTAACATACATCTTCCAGTAATGATATTGTTCCAAACCTGTACTCGCAATATAATCCTTGAATAGTTCAACATTAACAATGTACAGGCACTTATATAATAATAATAATTGCAGTGTAATTAAAGCATTTCATATTTTTAAGATTTTCTGTAGGTCGTCATCGTTCAAACAATCTTAACTAAAAAAATGTCTTTTCATAAAAATAAAATTTAGTTATAACAGAAAATGTAATTCAATCCTATTGTTATCTATGGACTGCAATTGTACTCAGACAGGACAATGTCGAATGTATTATTTACCTTGTGATTTCAATACAAGTTGTCCGCCTGGTGATTCTACGTATGATTGGTTCATGGTGTCCGGACAGTCGCCTGGATACTGAGTCGCTTGCACTGTCCCATATCCCGTGGCTTGCTAGAATTAAAACGAATAAGAAAAAAGAATCACATAGCTTTTTAGGTAACACAATATTGTCAGCATGGGGAAAATACTGATATCCAATGCATCTATTATGATAGTTTGGTGATTGTTTCAAACGACTTTAGTTGTATTTTACATCTTACAAATTATCTTGAACATAATGGTTTTTATCAAAAAATCTGCCAATCTATATTTAGATGTTTAACTGTAAGTTGGAAATTCCCGTGACTCTTAGACGTCAGTCAGCGGATTTTTCCATGACGTCTGACCTAACTAAATCATACCATTTCTTCCAAAATAATTATACAGATTTTGACGAAATATAACTGTTTTTCGCCAGTGAGCAGATAATTGTTTAACGAATGGTGTATTTATTGACTTTCGAAATTATAATACATTTTGGTGGGGCGTATAACTTTAAATAAGCAATTAAGGAATTGCATACACACAAAGTCCTAAAATATCTTAAATTCATAGCGACTTGTCAATTTAAATAAGCGTGTAAAGAATTGTATAGGCCTACATACATAGCAGGTAAATCTATAAGTTGTACTGTCATCTACGGTGCTATCTGTATTGTACACATGTATCGTGTACAGACCATCAGTTTCTGTATAGTAGATGCAATTCGTAACACCACTGGCTGTAAAATATAATATAACACATAAATCGTCACGGCGTGAAAATTATGACGTCATGATATATGAAATATTCCGTCTATATTATATGTACTATTCCGTCTATAATATATGAAATATTCCGTCATATAATATGTGTAATATTCCGTCATATAATATGTGTAATATTCCGTCATATAATATATGAAATATTCCGTCATATAATATATGAAATATTCCGTCATATAATATGTGTTATATTCCGGCATATAATATACGAACTATTCCGTCATATAATATGTGTAATATTCCGGCATATAATATATGAAATATTCCGTCATATAATATGTGTAATATTCCGGCATATTATATGTGTAATATTCCGGCATATAATATTTGTAATATTCCGGCATATAATATATGTAATATTCCGGCATATAATATGTGTAATATTCCAGCACATAATATGAAGAATATTCCGGCATATAATATATGTAATATTCCGGCACATAATATGTGTAATATTCCGGCATATAATATGTGTAATATTCCGGTATTTTAATATTCCCCGCTGATTAAAACAAAGACGGAAATAAATATAGGCAAGAAAGCAACTCTTAATCTATAGTTATATATGGTTCGAATACCAAGTAATTTCGTTCCTACTATATAACGTTTAAATTGATATCGAAAAGTGGATGACATTTCCTTGGTTTCGATTGTACCGTTTTGGGGCTGTATTATACGCTGGCTAAATTATGTTTCGTTATTGCGTTTTCTAGAATATATATACAGTATTATGTTTGCTCTAAAGCAAAGGCATATCCCAACTACACGACATGCGAAGAACATGACTGAAGCAAATATCCAGAAAAAAAATGCCAACTAATAGTTGGGCTTCTAATATTCACAAAGCGAAAACATGGCTTTGATGTGCCTAATATGGCTCACGCTGAATGTGACTCACATATAATAAGCTCTATTCGTAGAGTGAAAAAATATTGATTGCGCAATAGTTATATTAATGAAACACGATACATATTTTAAATTGACAATGGTGAAAGATACACGAACGCTAAATAAAGAACTGAGTTAAATCGGTATATCAAAATACAAATTGGTGCTAAATTTCACTTGCTCCAAAAATTATTTCTGCATTTTTAGGATTTAGATTTATTCTACGATAAAGCACAGGTACAAATTTATTATATCTTAGATATTGCACCTACCCGAATACGCTTGTATTTGCGAACATGCATTGTAGTCCCATGACATCGTATCTTTCTCGCCGTTACATACTTTCACTTTGGAGCTATTACACAAGTTTCCACTTCCGGTATCATAGGTGTACGAAAAGTCTCCGAGAAATGGGAGAGGACATTCGGATTTGACTTGTTCAATTGTATCTAAAAAAAACCACAAAACTCGTTATAATCTGTATATAAAGATATTCAAACATCGATACTAATAATAATTTAATGCAGACTTACTATTTTTCATTAGAATACTGTATCTACCGGAAGCGTAGTCTGACACCGTGCAAATATCAGCAGCTGATGGACTTGCGAAAGTTGCAAGTCGAAACACAACTCGTTCATCATTGGCGTCTGCTTGCTTTTCTGATAAAATAGAAATAATAACGTGGTGTAATATTTGCTATCAATGGAATGTAGAGATTTTTCAGTGAAATTATCAATTTATTATTTTTTACTATTTTAGAAGCTGGTTCCATTATATAGAGGATATTACATGAGTGTCTTTTCATATTGAATTTATAAAACGAGTTGAATAAAATAATAAAATGCCGAGCATTTTATCGATTTTATTCAACGAGTTTAATAAATTCAATGTGGAAAGTCACAAATGTTATGTTCTTTTTATCTCATGTTAGCGTTTTCCGGTCGAAACATAAAATAGCTACTTGTTACCACTATAATAAACGCGCAACTTTGACGACGTCGCCTATACTTTGAATGACGTCGCGTCAAAGCTTTATTACACTAAAAATAAATAATGGCTTTATTACGCTGACGCGACGTCAAACATGAGATAAAACACGTTACAAAACGTAACTTCAACGGCCCATTACTGTACCTTTTACGAGAAATTGAAGCATATAATCATGATCTAATAAACAGAAAATTTGTTAATTTTTGGTGACCTATAATAGCACCTTAATTACGAGCCCTAGTCATGGTGATATGTCTAAGTGTAGCAGTATCGGAAATTGTGGGTTCGTTCCTAGGCAACATCACACTGAAGTCGTTACAAATGACAAGGGCTTATCTCACTTGCTTTGCACGAAGAATATAAGCGTGTGCTGTATCAGAGTACCATGACCGGGTGGTCTCATGTTTTGTCCCTGGAACCTCAAACCATAATTATAAAAGCCGTCACTAATAACTACTGGTATATAGATATATCGTTTTGGCTGTTACTATTCGTCTTTTGAAAGATACCATGTTAACATCGATAATTATTTGAGAGGAGTTTATTGCTCAAAATGAGATGTTTTGAAGGATTTTCCCTGGTAGATGCAGTGTCGACAAAGATTGTAAAAGCATAATTTATGATTTTCTCATTATACAATCAATTAAAAATACTCGTGAATAAAATAAGACTACAGAAACATATGTAAGTCGTCATCTGATTCCACAAAACCACTGTCTTAAATAACTTATTAAATATAAAATGACCGTTTTACATTACATATTTAACAAACGGCCACTTGGTTTAGACAGCTACATTTGATGCATTTCTCAACACGACAGTGCTTCGTAAGACAATCTACCGTACACCATCACATTTAAGACCAGCTCAATAAATATGACCCTCTCAAATTTAAGAACATCATTTTCACGACCAAAATTGATAAATTATAAAACAAGTGTTTGAGGGCATCAATAATGATATTATTGAGCTTTTACTGTATCATAATCGTGTTTCTAATGATATAGGTCATTGGTTGGCTGCTTACGACGGACCAAGATGTATAACACCTACCTGATGCTTTGAAGTAAGTAAATAAATCACCCGATTCCACAGATGTGACTTCTACAAAGTCCAAACACATAAAGGCGTAGAAATTTAAACCAAACCGCACAAACGACTCAGACCTGAAAAGTAAATTTAAGTCGGCATTTTGTAGTGATGATGTAAGCACTTCTGTAGTGATGACGTCAGTTTAATCATTATGTAATGCTCGATAGCAAACAAGCATAATCTAAGAACCTAACTAAACACATAATACATTTTAATTTCACGAGAAACTAAACAACATGCATAGGCATGTAATGTAATCAGCATATAGTACCCTATCTACAGTGCAGGCTCTCTAGAGCGACACTCCATATAGCTAAGAACCTCTCTTATGCAGTGTCATCATTTTATTCCAGAAATAAACATTTACTATATTTTTCTCTCAAGTACAACATCCAAACTTGATTTTTCCCAAACTTTTTGACTGTAGTGAAGTTGTAATGTGTGTACAAGTGCTCTTTCACACCACCACTTCTGAGTAGTGAACATTATACAAGTCATAACTGTTCAATATATAAAAAGCATGGACAGGGATGTTTCTACTGATGGTCTACACTTTCTTCCATTATGTCGTGTATAATATTTAATGACAGGAGTAAACATTTGCTTACTCTATGCTTCATTCCCTCCTAACATGTATTAGAGTTTATGACATGGGTAAAATTGGCTTACTCGACTTATGACTGACCGAGACTTAAGACCGAGACTGCACGGTGAAAAATTAAAAACAAACCACATGCTATCAATGCTATTTATGCTATTAATAGGACGGCAATTTGCTGCCTTCATCAACAGAAGGCGTTTTTTCTTGATGTTCAGTTTATTTGTTGTTACTTCCCAGGATGATCTGAGACCGTCGAATGTCCCTGAATGGGTAAACTGTGCAGCCTGACCGAGATAAGAAACCAGGGGGCATTTCACTTACAGCTATCTGGTCTCTTTACACACATACGTTAAGTTATTTGCCGTGACAAATGGAAAAGTAAAATCAATGAATTCCGATAGTGACAAACGTTCATTTGACAACAATGTCTATTTCCCCCAGCATGTAGTGAAGTTTCATCTAGTCCTAGCGGATTGGCAAGCTAATACTTGTACAGGTTTGGATACAGTCCAGTGCTGGTATTTACAAAGTCTCTTAAGGATAAACCTACATACTTTATTTTGACTTTACTTAAAATATTGAGCTGCACGCAGTTCCCAAAAAAACGAATAATAACAAATATTTTCTTAGAGATTATTAAAGCTATGTACATAATGCTTCTAAACTGTGCAAAAATGACTAATCTTGATTATTTTAAGATGCTTTTATTAATACCATCACAGGAAAACAAGTATGGTGAATCGCCTGTATACGAGCGTATGACTGAGAAACGGCGCTAACACAGATTCTGAACAAATAAACAAATGACAAAGGTTGCAATAAAACGACCCCTTTTTTAAAGTTATGAGCTCATGCGCTTCTTCAGCAATTGAGCTCGACAGTTTGAACGCAGAGTCGTTTTTATTCCTATTATACAATTGCTGTCCTATTGAGGGATAAGCAATGGTTGCAAATAATATAATTATGAAATGTAATTGTATTCTACTCACTGTAAAACATATTGAGTCCCTGAAGTTAATAAACATGTGAAGTTACTTATTGAAAATGAAGCCACTTGGTATCCAGTAAAATAGTTGTCGGTAAATTCTAAAGGTCCTTTCTCGCTGGATAACCATGTGCCCCGTAAGAGACTAGGGAAAGTACATGCCCCTGAAGATAAAATAAATGTATCTAAGAACTATGTGTGCTAATAATGCGTAAGAAAATTGTTTGAAAGTTTAATAAAGGTCATAGTGACGTCCAAGTGCAAGTTGCCTTCCCCAACGGTGCATTTTAAACTGATTTGGAAGTGAACCGGTGCGCTTAGTTAGTCAACCGTTCGGCTGCTAAAGTTGAATCATATTAGGTTCAAAACTAGGCCGATGACTACTCTTTCAGGATAATTGACTTAAGTCAGTTGCCACCAGCGATTGAATCTCTATATCGCAAACTATGTTGAAAAACGGTGCGAAACATGAACTTTTTTAACAGAAGCCTTTCCGAAACCCCTAACAAACAACACAATGTGTTTGGACGAGACGTTCATGTTAATACTAAGAAATATATCATTGTATAATCAAGTTATAATAAACATCTATCTGTACTAACGCAGCATCAAGTCTTAAAATAACTTGAAAAATTAGACCCAATGATCAGACACCCAAACAGTGCGATATTGGTGAATTGGTTTTGTAATTGATTGGTATGAAACATACTGAACAAATATAGAAATAATCAAACTCACCTGAACAAAGAGTTACCAAACCGCCAAATAAGGCAAGTTGGAGAAGACGAAACGCAGTCATCTCTTTCACAGACGACACTTTTCGCCATTATCTGACGTCCATTTTTTGATCCGCCATTTTGAACTCACGCAGCTATGGTGATATACAAACCGGAAGTTGCCAAAAAGCGTTTAAATTTATTACTAACTTCCGTTTCCAAGATAAATTCAAAATTATCTCTTATGTTTACAAACACCTAATATAAAAACGAAAAACAATGGTACTATAAATCTTCAAACAACAAATTCACAAAGTTTGGAACTATTTTTAAAACTTCATTTATGTTACAACAAAATATAGTTCCTAAGCGATTAGCGGTCCATGTAGAATAATCCGGGGTCAGATTCGTAAAATATATGAGATTAATATCTAGTTAAAGTATACAAAATAAACTCTATGATCCTTATTATGTAGTGACGTTAATCCGATCATTAAAAAACATTATGCCTGAGTATGATTGCAGACCGCGTTAGGATCGTGTGGCGATCAAACCCACACTATTATATGGTCGAAAGATCAAATTCTGATCTTACATATATGTATTATAATGCACACCCAAATACAAGTCATGATATATTTAAATATAAATCTTTTAAAATTTGTGACGTAAGAAGATTTATGTTAGTCGTATGAAATAAGCATTATATATTCAGAACATATTGTCTGGAACCACACGTTACATCATATGCTGATCTCCAAATAGGGTACCAGCGGCACTAATACGTAATGACGTTCAAGATACAAAATTAAAAGCTGGGGGATCGTACCCAATGTCTCGAATGAACGTACATTGCCCGACCATGTATCCAACCCGGCTTGCAGGCGTGACAAGCGAGTGCCCGATATTTGAATATTAGGTTTTTCTTCTTTCTAACTTCAACAATATGTTTGAATAAAATTTTCAACGTTCAAATGAAAGGTGTACCAGTAGTAAACTGTTGTTGAAAAAATGTTCTAGCGATTGTATTCTAGGCTAATGATTTGAATGTGCATGAGATTGCATAGAAAACGGTGCTAGATCTTAATTCAAGATCCAAACTCGTCTACAAATCAATACTTAAATACAAATGTAATCAATCAAGATTCATCAAATCTTAATAGTGGTCATTTTGACCGGTACCCTTTCATGAAGAGCTGGCATATAGATCTAAGTATTTTGTACTTTTGTTGCTCTTCTGTTTTTGTTCAGTACTTCCTCCTCTGCACTTGCCCAATGCAGTTTCTGTTTAAATTGAATGAATTTAAATGTATAAAACTTAATCACCACCAAGTGAGATAATTACGTCAAGTAAAAAGTTCTGTTAATTTTGCTAAGTTCGCATACAGTTAAGTATGAATACTTAATCCCCTAACCGATTGTAGAACAGTTTAGATTTCATACCGTGGATTAAAAGATCTTTAACTCATGTACTTTGCAAAGGTCAAACATAATTCACCCCATGTAATATTAATATAATTGTGTTTTAAGGTTTATTTCGTATTTTGTACATATTAATACGAAAAAGAAACATATGAAAGTTAAAATTGAAGAAGAAAAAGAGTTTGAACAAAAATTTTTCTCCGCCGACACCTCCAACGAACGCGCAATTACCATAACCAACGCGCTGTTTAGGTCACTTCCGGTAAAAGGATTAATTTCCATAGCGTTCACGATGGGAATTAAACATGGCGGACAATGTTATGAAGTAAATAAGGGATGAAAAGGATGTTCGTATCACGTGATTATGAATTTATTTGACAAGGAAGGGGACAAATGTTTTCAAAAATGATGCTTCAAATGAAGAAGTATTTGTGTGTGTTGTTTTTACTACATACGGGATATCAGTTAACAGGTAAGCGCTTTTACCGCCAAGAAATTATTCCAATCCTATAATCTGTCAAAGAAACACATTCTGCTAAATTGAAAGATTTCGTCATGTTGATGATTTAGGCAAAGATCAGAAAGTAACGTCACCTATGGACAACACGCCAAATAAGATAGAAAGCTCTTGTGCGACCAAATTGTACGCCCTACAAGACGGTTACCTGGTCTGATTCATACCTGCATAGTTGGTACCAAGAAGAGGTTCATCAATAAACACCGACTCGAAAGCCTAGTTGTTGGGCGTTCGCTTAGAGTGGGAAGGGGGGTCTCGGGTTCAATCCCAGGACGCCTCATACCAATTACGAAATAAATATGTGTGCCTGTACTCCCCTTGCTAGACGCTCAGATAAAAGGGAAACTGGCTTCTCTTCTCTCATACGCTCGTGGTGATTGATTTCACCAGGAATGAGCTGTGGAGGGTGCTTAACAAGTTAACATAAGTTGAAAAAACATGTTTCACAATCGACCTTAAATAAATTAGTATTAAATCATGACCAGTTCATGCTCCTAGTTTGTTAGCCTTATTGGACCACACTATATTCAGTCAATCTACGAATAACTGCATACCTGTCTTCTTAAAGCATTGGTTTTGGGCTTTACAGCTTTCTACTATATACTCTTTCCACAATGTTATGGCCGGTTCTAATAACTTTGTCCCCACATCTATGGTGTTGGTACACAATAAGGATGTTGAATCCATCCAGCTGGCTTTGAGAAGGTCATATCTGTTCCACCATTTGTTTACTTATAGCCAAATTAAATTTAAATTAAGTCACCCCCTATAAAAAGCTTGAACAACAACTCAACGTTCGATCATCCCTGGCTTTTGACTCGGATTTAAGCCGCATTGTAGCTGCATTATACAGTAAAAACTGTATTAAGGACCACCACGTGAAAACAACTACCATGAAAAAAATGTTTGCAAAAGTGACGGAAATTAATGTATCTCTCTATTTTATGAAACCTGTAAAGAAAGACCACCGGCCAACAGGTTAAGGAGTTCAGTTTTACAGCTTATTGCAATGTGACATGTAGGCCACCGGCCTATAACATATTATACATTTACACTCAACCACTTTTCTATTTGGTCACTTTTCAAACCCGAAATACCTTTAACTGCGATCTTATTATTTGATGGCGAAAATGCAAAATTGATCTCATGATTGACCATGCATACTTTGGCACGTGATTTTGATATTTAATAATTTAAGTATTGGGACAATTGCATAAAACGTTTGCGTGCAAAATATCATCAAACATAATGCTCACAGTAAAACGTAATTGGTGTTTGAAAAGTGACCAATTAGAAAAGGATTTCACTGTATATACATTATCGAAAAAGTATATAATGAAATATGTACGACTGTTGTTACAGTAGTGTTTCTATACTTACAGATGGGGCCTGTACATTTCCCACCGATCTGCGATCTGCAACCTGGATCTCCAGTGATATGGGTACCGTCACATTTAATGCTAGTACGTTCACTGTGTCAGAGATTGTCGACTTCGGTTCTCTAACATTCGAATGCCAGAGGATGTACTCAGGAAGTTACTATAGCTTGTACGTATACCAACACACACATAACGCGCATATAGTTTATATACATATTGCAGTTTATATTGTTGAACATACATAGTTTATACTGTAAAACACATATGATTTATATTGTAAACACTCATAGCGTTTATTGTAAACACTCATTTAGTTTATATTGTAAACACTCACATAGTTTATATTGTAAGCATTCATATACCTTTTATTGTAAACACTCACATAGTTTAACATTAAGTAAACACAAATATAGTTTATATTGTAAACACTCACATAGTATATATTGTAAACATACATATAGTTTATATTTTCAACACTCAAATAATTTATATTGTAAACACTAATATACATGCAGTTTATATGGTAAACACTTAAGGAGTTTATATTGTAAACACTCATTTAGTTCATATGGTAAACACGTATGTAGTTTATATTGTAAAAGCTCATCAAATTTATATTGTAAACACTCATATAGTCTACATTGTAATACAAACATACTTAATATTATACTTTACACATACATGTAGTTTATATTGTAAACACTCATATAGTGTTTAATGTAAACACTCATATTGTTAACACTCATATTGTAAACACTCATATTGTTAACACTCATATTGTAAACACTCATATTGTTAACACTCATATTGTTAACACTCATATTGTTAACACTCATATTGTTAACACTCATAGTGTAAACACTCATATAGTTAACACTCACATTGTTAACATTCATATTGTTAACACTCATAGTGTAAACACTCATATTGTTAACACTCATATTGTAAACACTTATATTGTAAACACTTATATTGTTAACACTCATTTTGTAAACACTCATATTGTTAACACTCATATTGTAAACACTCATATTGTTAACACTCATGTTGTAAACACTCATATTGTAAACACTTATACAGTTATTACTGTTAACACTCATATATAGTTTGTTATGTAAACTTCACATCATATAAATGTATAGATCTACATGCATTATGTACTGTAAACTCCATATAGTTTATTTTGTAAACGTACACATATAGCTTATAAAGTAAAAAACATAGCATGTATTCTTTTAAGCACGTGATAGCGCTTTTACCTTTACAAAATATGTACATTGCATTACAAAAATTACGAAAATAAAGCGACCACGTAAAAATGTTAAAGACATAACGTCAAAAGTTTGGGGTCAATGGTAGTTGGTGAACAGGGTTGGTATTCACTTTTAGAATTTAAGTGAACACTTAGTATCAGCTAAACAGGAAAACCAAAATTATAAATTTTTAACGCACGTGCATCACAGAACGAACATACCATGTGACGTACAACAAGTTTATGACACAAATTATTTTGTCGGTATAGTACAACTTTCACATGAGAAAATTGTTCACGTCACTGTTTATAATAAAAACGTTATTAAACAATGAAAATTAGGATTAGAAAAGTTGTTAAATATATATATATATCTTATATCTTTTTATTAATTTATACTTTTCAGGTCCAACGAATTCTCCTATTTAGGAGTATCAAACCCATTCAAAGTTGCCATATGTTTCAAACTGAAAAAATTGTCCTCGTCGAAATATATATATCATCTACAAACAAGTAAGTGTTATCTCCCTTACCAATGTTGAAGCCACATAAGCGCGGGAATTAGACAGGTTCCGGTCCCAGCTTGTATCGAATCCATGTTGCTTCTATGATCCACGTGACATGTCAAATGCATCTCGTTATCTCCATGTTATGTTTGATTATCAAATGTTTTGACATCAAGGTTTTAACTCAGAAAATGACTTTCTGTCTTCCGTGTCTGACTTAATATTATCTTTTTCCTTGTACTGTATGTCAAAATGAGAACATTTTCCAAGATGGCGTCACAGGAAACATCAAAACTCACCTCGGCTAAACACTGTTTTCACTTACAACTGTACAGAATATGTTTCATTATATATGTAATTGATCAAATCAAAATGCATTTTAACCAAAATCAGAACATTCCTTTTCAATCTTAACACAGTCATTGGTACACAAACAGCTCACATCCCTTTCCATGTTGTCATGTGACGCCATCGTGGAAAATGGTTGCTTTGGGGCGTGCAGTCACTAGCAACGAGTTCATGTCCATAAATTGAAGGACATGTCCTTAATTTAAAACTGTAAATAAAACTATACTAACTAACTATTATAATTGATTATATGGCGGCAGTGGAAACTCTTAAAAGCAAATGGAGGCGACTACTGCGAGAACTTTGATTTGTGGGAAAAGCGGGTGGGGGGGGGGTAACACGAGGACTTTGAGGTAACTATCACGAATATTTTGATGTTGGGGAAATGACAGTAACTACTGCGATAACTTTGCATACTAATTTGTCGGCTTGTTTAATGTAATTTGAACTGATGCAAGATACTCACTCTGTTTATGTTTTATTCTAATTTGAACTTTGTTTGTACATTTTGGGAACCTCGTTTATTTCTGCATCTCATTTAAACTATTTCAAAACGTCTGTCAATCACGCAAATATAAACATATTACATGTGTTTCTCTGAAAGCAGACTACTTAGAAATCAGGCGTTAGATAATTCCTCTTCCTTATACACCCAAGGTTGTTCCGTGAATGTGGGGAGCTGTTCTGTTAATTATCTAAATTATTGCCCGAATAACCGAGTGTGTTTCGTAAACGGCCAATGTGTAACGTAAATTTCCGAGGCTTTTCCTCAAATATCCAAGGTTTGCGAATGACTTAGATAATTCCGCGAATAACAACTATTATCCGTGATCGGCCGAAGTCGTTTTGTGAACGGGCAAGTTGCATAAGGGGCCGATGCTTTCCGTTAATATATCAGATCATGTTCCTTGGGTGATCGAGGTCGTTCAGTGAATGACCAAGGCTCTTCCGTTTATAACCGATTGTGTTCCGTGAATGATCGAGGTGTTTAGTGAACGTTCATGGGTGTTTCTTGACAGATCAATGTGTTCAGATTTTATACAAAATATCACTGTTTTTTCAGGTGTGCTTGAGAACACTGACGTTAACAGAATATTCTTCCAAACTGCAAGCTATGGCTTCTCAGCATCGGAAACTTGTGAATCCAATAACAGAAATATACACCGAGCACGTCTTCTAATTAAAGAAGGTAATTCTTCCTAATTGTGGTCGCAATTAAAGATACACAATGCACGTCTGAACATTTTTTTAATTCATTTAAACCCTTTTTGTGAAAACATTGTCTCAAACATGTGTAACTTGAATCATTTTGCATACCGTATACTCGTGAGTTGTATTTATGGTTTGAGTAAAGGTATGTTCTGATTTGCCCTTTTCTTTTCTTCTGTTCTGTTCTTCATTGTGAAGAAATTGTAACTCAAAATATCTCTCTTTGACGAAATATTACGTGGTATTTTTGCTTAAGCTTTATTCGTACATGTCATTAGTAGAAAACGAACGAATGCTGAAAGTTGTTAAGCATGGAAAAAAACTATTAGTATGGCGAAATGAGCTGCACTTAACAATTATTATAAGTGTTCACGTATATATTTACCCATAACTCTTTCAGTACGTGTGTGATCTTGTTGAAATTTTCAACATATGTAGCTTTGATATGGGAATTACAATGCAATTGAATTTATTACAATCTGATAACAATTTTTACAAACAGACTTAACATATGATAATATCAGCAAACGCTAATGTGTTTTTTTGCCGAGTCTTCATCGGGTGGTTCATGATTTAGTGACTCGCTGTAAATAATTTTGAAGAAATGAAAAAGTTATACGGTAAAAAACACGTGCACACTTATAAGATTTGTTTAGTGTATATAACTATATTTACCACGTTGACCATTTGGTATTAATTTTGTTTCTTTTCCTCTAGATAAAGCGAATACTTCATCCATAACATGTAAAGATGATCTTGCCGGCAAATTTACATATAATGTAACCGGAAGTACATGCTCAAACACGTGGTTGGATGTGTGCACGGACAGAGAGGTCATGACCTTCAATTATACGTACTGCTCTGACGTCATGGCGTATTCTGGTACGTGTTTGATATTTCCTTATTTTTGAAACCTTGTTTAATTGCTTAAACTGACAAACCTAATATTAATGATTGAACAACACTATTAAGTTTTAAATTATATTATCATCAAAGTACGCAAATAGTAATGACGTATTGCACATCTAAACTGGATTAAGGGCATTTAATTTTAGTGTTCCACCTTTTAGTGAATAGAACCTGAAGTTACATCCGGGTTCTTTTTTCATGATAATCAAAAACGTGTCACTCACTTATATGGAAGAGCAATTTAAATTTTATTGTTTGTCCTTTTGACTTGTGACTGTAATCAGTGATTTGTTGTTTTTGTGGTTTGTTGTTCCTTTCGTATTCTAGCTGGTGGTTTTTAGTCCTACCTTCTTCTAAGTGCGAGTTTTTATTATCATTATTACTTAAGAAATAAAAATCTGTTCGCGTATTTTGTCGGTGAATAAAACATGGGCAGGAGTTCGGATGCGGACTGCGTAGCACGAGCGATTTAATTTTCCGCATCCGAACGAGTGTCCGTGTTTTATTCACCGACAAAATACAAGAACAGAGTTTTTATTTCGATTCTAAATTTCGATAATATCCCGCACTATTTAACTGGTCGCATTCCATTTTCACCCATTTGACATTGAACATAATTCCACGCTGAAATTGAGTGGCTTATTAGCTGGTACAATTACCCCCTCGTTAATGAAAACGACCTTCGTAATTTTCTGAAGGAAATTACACATTTTAAAAATTGAAACAATTTAATAACACGAGTATAGTGTATCTATTTCATGAAATGAACAATATAAATGAATTGATTATCAGACGTTTTTATGAATCTTAATTTCGAGAGTATATTGGAGTTTCTAAAAATAGATGCGTCATAGCTGTTACACTGGATACTCGTACAACTCGCGACCCGTTGAAGTTTTTACTATAAAGTTTACGTTCATTCATTTTTAAATATGTCACGTGATACGGGGCGTAAATAGTAACAGCTAATTTAATACCATGTTTTATTGCGGTAATAATAAATGCCCTGGTTTGCTCTATGTGTAAATGGATTAATCCGCGGATCGTGTTAGATAGATAATAATGAATGCTAGGTAAACTACATTAGGTCAACTATCTATATTAGAACGATTGAAAAATGGCCTACTAGCATACACAATGAATCATATTCCAAAATTATAAAAAATTGTGAAAAACTATCTTCGTATTAACATTTTATATAGCTCTATTTTTTGTATATTTTAACCACCATTGTTCTAGTTTAAACATATTTATATTTGGAAATACATCTATATATAATACAAAAGGAATTAGAATTTTTTAATAAACATTATTTTGTCCCTCTCCTTACCAGTCATCTCACATATCCAGTCTTATCCCATGTACATGTGTCACTTTACTGGCTGCTTGAGACACAGGTAAGAATACATATACATTGCAACCTCTCTAGAGCAGCCCCCATTGAGGAACACACAGTTTGGTCGTTGAACAAGTTGTTGATTTTGAGAGGCTATAATATATAGAATATGGAACAAAATTATTACATTGCTTAAGAGAGGTTGTGCGCTCTATGGAGGAACGCGCTCTGGAGATGATGAACTATATTTACATAAACTGTTGAGCATATACTTGCAGCGGGTGGATCCCTCAGGTGTGTGTACAGTGAGACGGAGGGTGATCGTACTTATACAATGTTATACAATGAAGATGCAACTACGGATGAAAGCACGTATTACAGATATACATGTCTGGTAAGTATCTTCTGCAACACTTCTTTTTGTAGTTTGTTCATGGTTTGACATCCAGCTTTTTAATACTTACTTTTTTAACTTTTTATGACTTCTGACAGCTAAAACTAGGTATTTTAGCCGTTTTACTGTTGGAACTGGGTCATTCAGCTGGGACATTCAGCTTTTTTATTGCTGAAACTAGTTCATTCAGCTTTTCGACAGCTTGGACTTGGGTGGATCATTTACTTGTTTAGTGCTGCCTTCCATCATGTATCGATGTAACTTAAGAATTGATCAGTAGGTTTGTTGTATTAACAGTCAAATATTTGACCTAAAAACTTGGTCGGATCTGGATAAAACACGACCTGTAGACAGAGTTTTCCGTGGCTTCTGTGTGGATTTGAACTAGCTGTGCATAACAGTATTTAATATAACCCCAACAGCTGTCGTTAGTGTCGTGTGGTAGTTGTATAAAGTCTACCCGTACTTCATTATTTTCAATTACCTCCCTTTCTGGTTTTATGCTAATTTCAAAAGTTTTGCTGTGTGTCATACACTGTGGGGTCAATATACAGGCTACCTTTTTATTGTGGGTACCGGTGGTACATTTTGCGTCTGTTTCTTAATTTGTGTTGGTGGCTAGGCGTCGCCGCTTCTGTGTTATTATGAGTATTCATGTACAAATGTGAATGCATGTTTCAACTGTAATTATATACTTGTTTCAATAATATTTCCAGGTTTCAGAGGCTTCAAACGATGGTGTTAGTGTAACAACATATCCTAGAGCGTGCTGGAAAGACCAGAATGCCACGGCAATAGCTTCTCCTGGGGTAGCTTTTGATTTGGTTGCAAACAGTACGTGGGTTTTAGAAATAAATAACGCTACATATTTATTTAATAAAACATGACTGTGACGTCACACCGTCTGCATATTCTAAAGAAATATGTATATGATAACTTTGCATAATTTATGAGTATTGCATTTTGCAATTCATATAATAGTATGACTCATGCTGGTTTCAAAAATACACGAATCAACAACTGCATAATCAGACCATTTTGCAAGGAGTCAGTTTTGCTGATAATGAATGAAGGGTAGTATTTACTTTCAAGCCAGGCTTGCAATTTCTACACTGTTCTTGGCATACCTATCTAGCTCAGCTGTTTCTGTTGGAGGTTGCTTTCCATGTCTGTTTCTTTTATATTCGCGAAATATATCCCAGCCTTATTTGATTGTGTGTGGGTTACAATAGGAGTATTGTGCCTGTGTTATTGGCTGAAGTCAGGTCCTAGACGTTGTTTGTAAAAGAGATAGCTCTAAGTACTTAATCAATTCCGGGAAAATAGATTAAATCCGCTGGTGGGCATAATTATATGAACTTATTAATAAGACCAAAGTTTTGACAAAACCTGTCATACGGCTCATAAATAAAAAGGTATCTTAAAAATGCGACCACACCACTTGCTGTCATGATATATAATAAGACAGGGAAGGCACTTAAGGCAGCACTCAAAATAAAAAGCCGAGCATAGAAAACATAAAATCACCACCTACCACAGAGGATCGTTTAATATTATTTCCGGAACTCGTTAAACATAATTTATTATTATACTTCACGTGACTCCTCAACGTGTTTTTTCTTCATATACGTGAGCAAAACAGATGTATTTTACATGTACAATCTCAGTCGGTATAAGATGGTTTAAATTGACAAAATTAACTAAAAATAGCAAGTGAAATATACACATACAGATTCTATCTAGCAAGGTGCTTTCCGGACACAAATACAAATTTCTTTAAATAGCTCAGCCTCGTTTTTGCTATATGATCGAACAAAATATCACATACTGATCGAACAAAATATCACCCGGCAGGTATATGGGGCAAATACACTAAGAGGTCACGTTAGGTATAATAATAAATAATACCAACCCTTGAATAGTCACATCTCTCGTCGCCTCGGGTGATGTAAGTATTCTCGGACTGGTATTATTTACTAGCACCCTCGCTGCCATGTGTTATTCATATAATATCAGATCTTCTTTATCCGTTTCAGAAACGTGTACGACAACTACTTCTACAGAAGCATCTACATCGACTTTGAGTGCAGGAGGAGCTTCAGCCATCGTTCTTGGTCTGCTGGTACTTCTAGGTGTAGGTGTAATTGTCGGTGGGTTGTATTATTTTAAAGTTCATAAGAAGAAGAAAGTAAATCCTGACATGATTGGTGCAGCATCTCCACCTATTGACACAAAGGAGCATGACAAAACCTTGGATGGACGTGTTTCACCATTCTCTCCGTATCCGACAGTTAGTGAGCTTGCTGTCTATCGGTTCGGACCTTCACCCGGTCCTGAAATTGATGATGATGATGGAGGGATGACTTTAGAGGCAACAACACCTGGTTTTACTGAGGGGAGGAGAACTATGTACGGTAAAGATGTAGAAAGGGAGTCACAGGTCAGCTTACCACTGTACAGCGAGGTTGGAGGAGAAACTCCAGAACCCACGAGACTTAGTGAAGTTCACACGAGAATGAGCGAGGTTTCAGAAGTAAACATAGCAGATCCAACACCGTTTACAATGACTCGTGCAACAATGAACATACCTGAGGAAACGAGAGTGTCTCCATTGCAGACACCCACGGATGGCAAAGCCAATGGAGCATTACAGTCTCCTAGGGATAACGGAGAACCAAATGACGTCACTCTGTGATTTGCGGAATAGCTTATGACTTATTTATTTAATTTTGGGTTCTTCACTTTTAAGACTTGTTGTATGGTTTGGCTAAATGGTTTCCAATTGATACCTTCCAACATTCGTCTGATGTCTTGTTTTCTTCATATTTACTTTATCTAAGTTAATTTGATATGTATTACAGTCGAACCTATATTAATACCTTCTTAACTTTATCACAAACTCGTAATTAAGAGAAGCATACGTGCTTAACAATATGAGCGTATCATTGGATTCTGGTCATATTGTACATTGTCGCGTGCAAACGAATTAGCGAATTCCGATCCGTGCTAAAAGCACCGAAATGTGTATTTCACTGATGAAGATATGTCTTCAGTGTTTACTCACTAAGCAATGGTAACATACTGTTTTATGTGTTTTGTTCAATCGGAAACATTGACTATTGATAACAATTGTCATCGGTGAAGTAACTGTAGCAGGTCTTAGAAGTTAAGGACCACCGTGTTTCGTTGTGACGCATTTTTGGAGAACATTAGTGATTATGATGATGTGTCGTCGTATGGGGAAAATGTGTCAGAAATGTGTCTTATGTGTGATGATGTGCATGTATGATAAAATGCATGTAGTACAATTGATGTTTGCTTGCACTCACGATATGTATTGAACGGAGAATAGATTTATACATTGGACACAGTTAATCTTGTCCGAGGGTGGCACTTTCCTTGCAACAGCCTCTTCTTCAAAAACAGGATCAAAGTCATCAACACCTTAATCAATGTCTTAAATGTTTTTATAAAGATGTTCTGTCCCATCGACAAGGTCTTAAACAAATAGTGTTAAGTTTTTTTCAACAAAATTATTCAGGTCTTCAATACAGATTGCTAAGTTGTTCTACATTATTATTAAGATATTCAACACATATTGTTAAGTTGTTTCACAAATTTTGTTAATTATTAAACAGTTTTATTAAGGTCTGCAACTAATAGTGTTAAATTGTCATCAAAATTGTTAAAGGCTGAAACCAATAGTGTTACAATGTACAACAATATTATTAAAGTCTGCAACTAATAGTGTTGAATTGTAAAACAATATTATTAAAGTCTGCAACTAATAGTGTTGAATTGTACAACAATATTATTAAAGTCTGCAACTAATAGTGTCAACTTGTACAACAATATTATTAAAGTCTGCAACTAATAGTGTTTACTTGTACAACAATAGTATTAAGGTATTCAACAAATATTAAATTGTTCAACAATATTATTAAGAACTCAACAAACATTGCTAAGATGTTCATTAATATTATCAAGGTAATACTATTCAACAAATATTGTTTAAATTGTACACCAATATTATTAAGGTCTTCAGCAATTGTTTAAGTTGTCCATCGTAAACTTTATCAATATAGCTCGTGTCTCTAGACCGACAGACGAAATTTGTAACATGCAACATCCAATAGAGTGCTGACCTGAATTGGATGCGCTGTATTGTCTTAAATTTAGCATTTGTGCGCAGATATGATTTATGTATTTGTTGCCCTATTTGTTAATGTGTTTGCGTCTATTAAGTTTTTATGTGCGTCTACTTTGATACAACTATGTGTGTCGGCCTTCAATCATCCGTTTCTTGTCTTACACGCATGCCTGTTGTCATGGCACTAATTTTCAAGTGGCTGATCAATGGTTGTTTCTATTAATAGATAATGACGTCATCAAGTAATGACATGGCTTCTATTTAGATCATAAATGACAATATTATACTTGAAAACGTCAATATCATTGATCTTTCTCCGTATAATGAGTTTGTTACTGACTCACTGGTTTCTACAAACACTGTCTATTTGTACTTAATTTTTAATGTCAACATACAATCTTTCCATAAATGTTTCGTCTGCTAACTGACTTGATGAAATGTGGGTTTTTTTGTTTCGTATCGAAGGCTGAAATTGACCATCCTTTTCTGCGCCGGAAATACCAACAAATTCCACAGTAGATTTAGCGGGGGCGATTGTATCGTTTTGTACAATTCAAATATCGGATGTCCCTCTACGTCCGATGTATAATTAACTACTATAGGTTAAAACTACATTTTTATTGACATAGTATTGTTGTACAAATATTATAATACTATAACAAGTTGAAGTTCTATATCCTGTATCAGAGTTACTTAGTACTGTGAAATCATTCATGTCACTAGGTTGAGTGGCTACAATATTATTCAGGTTAACGATTGTACATGTATTTGTTTAGTTGTCAATAGTGTCAATTCACTGCTACTCACCCATGTACTTATAGGCGCTATTTTCGACCAGTGTCACAATGCTCTTAGATACAGCTACGCTGCCATCAATATTCGGATCATGTTTGTCCTTATGGTGTAGCTGTGAAGTTCATTTGTATTTATAACGATTATTTCGTTCTTGTAGTTTCCTTGTTTTGATTTGGATACTCAAGTAGTGCTTAATTCAAATCAATATTAGTGAAAGCAAACTTAGTAAAACGATTAATTCTGTATGCAAATGAAGTTGCATTTAAGGTGTGCTTTATATCTAATCGACTTGTTTTAGTTCATTTCTGCAATACACCATTGTGTGACAAAGATTGTTTTCATAATTTACATGTGTTACGCATTTAGTCTTACCGGGGTTGGCTTGATATGGAATTATAAATATTGATACCTCTCTCCATTTAAGTATATTTGCAAGAATATTTATATACATGCAAATATATGTATATGAAATTGATTGATCGCAGCACCCGATATAGGTTGTACGTAATTGCTTTTGTGCGCTTCTTGAGTTACCTTAAAATAACGTAGTTTTCTTCTCCATCTCTTCTTAAAAATATACACGTTACTGTCGGATGGCAGAATAATATTTTGTGTGCACCGTCTTGTTTTTTAATAAATATGTTGAATATACCTAGCGCAAAACCGGCCTTTAATTGCGTAAATGGTTAAAAAATATTGCAAATTATTTTGAATTCACATTTTATTCAAACTTCGTTTTCTGAATTTTGAAAGTAGCATTTGCAGTGCAAACTCTCCAAAGTGACACCCTATTAAAGGCATAAACCTCTCTTCAATTACTTTTAATATTCATAGCAGGAAACGTTACAGGTTTAACCTCTATTAAGTCACAACTTCTACAAACCATCCAAAATGTACATTTGAAATCCTGTTACTTTTCAGTGATATGCCCATCATTTTCATCGTATTTTTGCAACATTTACTTATAATAATTAGCTTAACCTGTTTTTCTTGAATGTATTTAACAATAATTACGTGTTCGTGCACAAGGACATGGCCGTAATAAATGTCACGAAATAAGATAAGCTAGTTGCTCGACGGCGGACCGAGTATTCGTTCCCGGGTCACTCGGGGGACACTTTGAAGAGGTTGCACTGCAATGATTGATAATAGATATTTGTATGTTAAAGATATACTATGCCAATCTGAATATTTTTTTAAACAAAATGTTTAATCATTTTTTGTGATCGCATTAGCTTAAACGTCTGTAATTATGACGTGAGAAAACTAGCAAACGCTATATTTGTTGTTGTTTGTTCTAATCAAATGATGTTTTGTAATGTAATGGAAATATTTTCAGTTGCATTTTTACATTCTGTGCAAGTTTGAGTCTCTATGATCACAAAAAAATAAACAAAACACTGTTCAGATAGGCATAGTGTACCTTTAAACTGTGTGTATGATGTGCTTAGTTTCGTCTGTCGTCTTAAACCACTTCTCTATATGCTGTTTGTTTATGTCACTTGTAAATATACTGTAGTTAGTTGTACTCAATTAAATTATTAACCACTTTCTTGTATATATTTTTTTCTAATTATCGACCGATTAATTATTGGTTATTTAAAGTCGAGTCAACAGTATTTTCTCCTCTGATATATTTTCCTACCAACCGGTCGTGCCATTATCCTGTAATGCTGAGCCAAAAGCAAGCTGGCAATCGTATCAGTAGTATGTTAACGACTTGAATATGTCTCGGCCTGTGGTAGAGGAGCTCGCAATCAAATATAACGAGGGCTCCGTTACCACACAACCAGTAAGCTGATCTTCTAGGTTCATATAAAGGCACTTTTGGCGTTCCATACTATGCAAACAAATCAGAATTCGGACTGATATCCACGGTACACACTTTTACAGTATTCAATTACAACACCCAGGAGAAATTTATTGCATTGAATGTTCAAAACATTGAAATTAGAGAGGTTGAGAATGGAACATGTATGAGTATATGTACTCGTATCACCCGAAAATGTAAAGTTACTGTTTAAGTTGCACTTTTTTTTTGATGAGCTTTGTGTATTCACGGATGCCATGTTAAATGTTACAAGCTATTAAATCAAGTGACAGTTGGTTCATAAGTTCTTTATGAATCGATATCAGTGTTTATATAAACTCGGCGAGGCCATGGTTGATAAAGACTGGAGTGATATCTGCGTGATATAGTATGCAAATTCATTCCATCTGTCATACGTCCTTTACTAGTAGTATTTACGTTACACGTACACGTTCAGTTCTGCAACCTCTCTAATTTCGTCTGTCATACGTCCTTTACTTGTAATTTTCACGTACATGTTTCATGTTCAGTTTAGTTACCTCTCTAATTTCGTCTGTCATACGTCCTTTACTAGTAGTTTTCACGTACACGCCGGCTTTACTCGTTCGGTTAGCAACCTCTCTAATTTCGTCTGTCATACGTCCTTTACTAGTATTTTTCACGTACACGTTACTCGTTCGGTTAGCAACCTCTCTACTTTCGTCTGTCATACGTCCTTTACTAGTACTTTTCACGTACACGTTACTCGTTTGGTTAGCAACCTCTCTAATTTCGTCTGCCATACGTCCTTTACTAGTACTTTTCACGTACACGTTACATGTTCAGTTTCGCTACCTCTCTAATTTCGTCTGTCATGCGTCCTTTACTCGTAGTTTTCACGTACACGTTTCATGTTCAGTTTCGCAACCTCTCTAATTTCGTCTGTCATACGTTCTTTACTAGTAGTTTTCACGTACACGCCGGCTTTACTCGTTCGGTTAGCAACCTCTCTAATTTCGTCTGTCATACGTCCTTTACTAGTAGTTTAAACTTACACGTTACACGTTCAGTTTAGCAACCTCTCTAATTTCGTCTGCCACATGTCCTTTACTTGTGTAACTACACACATCCTGATGACGAACTGCTCAAAAAAAGTATTCACGTTGTCGTACTCGTTACATGCTCTTCAATTTTTTGACAACCTCCCTATCAACGTCGTCTTAGCGTACACAATACATCGTCGTATAGCTTTGATCGATCAGTCGACAGACCAATATAACAAATAAAACTCAATTATAAACATAAAAAGAAAAACGTCAACAATAAAAATCGACAGTGGCAATAAAGTAATTGATTGTAAAATTTTTATTTACATTTGAACACAATTGCAGTACAATGTCATGTATTTATAGCTTTGTAAAACCTGCATAACAATATAAATAATTACATTTCAATAATATACATACTCAGTAAACATAGCCTATATATATATATATATATATACATTTCTGCAACTATTGCAATATTTCGTAACAAAGTAGTCTAAGGCCACAATGAAATAATTCCTTGTTTTTCATCCACCTATCATTTCTTATTTTATGCCGTCCGGTACACGAACAACACCAACCTTTGTAGTGATTCCGACGACCCCCAACCTTTATGTATTGCAATAGACATTTATCAAAGTTTATTTACGGAAGAAGACGGAATAAACCGATGTTACACGATTGGCTCAGTAGCCAATCGAAAGAGAGTTTTATCAAGTTGAAAACATTAGGCCTACACGACTGGCAAATGTTGGTTACTCCGTCAATTTGGTATTCCACCACCTACTAAACTTCAACCAATGTTTAAGATTTAAGTTTAAGGATTGCATTTGTCTGCCAGTACATAACGATATAATGTAAACAATGGTTTTGCAGTTCAAGCATAATTCTTTATGATGCTTCATCCTGTGGTGTCAAATGAGTGCTCAGTCACATAAAAGGAGAAGAATGTAATGAGAAAATTAGTTTTTCATTAAAATCCTTTCCTAAAATATTATAATTGTGTACTCGTATTTAGTAGCACGTATACTGTGTAGTATTCTGGAACAAATATGTTTCAACTAGACTAAAGTTCAGACATTTATCTAAATAATCAAGTAATCAAATCACACTGGCTTATGGACGAGACATACCACCAAATAAGATTATGGAGTCCAAACGGCATTTGATACTGAGACTGTTAGTTGGACTTCAAGGTTGTAATAAATGTAACGGTTTAGATACACAATTGTAAAATGGAACCTGTTTCCTGTGTCTAACAACACTATCGTACAGATACAATTCTATGGATTTAGATTAAATGATAAAGAACTGATATTTGTGTTTTACAGAATCTTAAACCTAAGCCCAAGTTTCAGTCTTTAGTGTATTTGTCAGACAGATCAAACTATTGTAAGCAGACAATGCAACACTCATGCCCACGTGTTTCGCTACTGAGACTATCAAAAACTTTCTCTTATCACAAGATACAATCCATAAAATCAAAAGGTATTTGGCTCACTATTGAAACCCAGCAACTGCTATTGTACCCTCAATGACACTATTATGCCTCGTTAAATAATTGCCATGTGTACTATCTATAATAGATTTCTAAAGTCTTAAGAACTACTTAAACTTTAATCAACCTATTTTGTAACGATCATATTATTTCAAACTGTAATCAAAAACCGTCGTCTAGTTACTAGTTTATGTGCTTATCTAAGCGCGCATGCACAATTCATCATTTTGTATGGCAGTAAAGTAATGTATTGAATTAACACAGTGTAATCCTTTAAGATTTAGCCATTTCTGACTTATTCAACATTAGCTTTTTTGACATTTCTACAAGTGCATATTCTTTAACGTCAAACACCGGACATGTAAGCATACCTAGTGATCGTAATTCGTCAAGCTGGTAGCTCTTCAATCAGCCGTATTATAATGGACACCTACATCGGGGCATGCTCTTACTACCATCCATCCAGTTCCTATCGTGAATTTCTTAACTAGTGGACCAAGGGAGATGGTTATGTCCGTAGTATCCAACCATATCGTGAATGTGTTTTCACGGTAAAATAGTCATGCTAGTGTTCAGACTCGAGGGATTTATTTTATCAAAGCGCTTGCAAAAATCTTAAATGTTGCGCACACAGTTTAGATTCTTTATCATTTTTCTACAAATGTTTTAAGGATAGTACAAGTATACTAGATTCTAGGAATTTATTAACTGAAATAAATAATACAAATACCTTTAACGCACTTTGCATTTGTTAAAGAATAATTTTAAGGACACGGTCCGTACTTTCATAAAACACAACTACCCAAATGCTTATACACGACTACACTTTAAATTTTACTTTCTTTTCTATGTTCACAAAATCTCACAACTACATGTGTATCCATTGTCACAACCATGCATATCTTTCTTTTCGCGGATCTTTTCCATTATCATTCAACATTAGACAAGCTTAATTTGGCACAGCGGAGCGAGTACAATTTGTAATGTGGGTGCTTTCTGCACATGTAACACAACATGCTGATCTGCATTTCAGTTTTCGCTATAAACTAAAGTTTCCAGACGTAGGCGTGTCACTAGCACTGACTCGTGTAACCGGACTTGGTGTCCAAGCTGAACTACAACGTATAGAAGACGGCGTCTCCGTCAACTGGATGTATGACGTCGCCTCGGATGTTGTAATGCTCTCACTGGATGCTCCTCTTTGCATGGTTGATTCTCCGCTTATACCTTTCCGCCTTATCGTTAATTTCTGTTTCATATCAATCACTTTTGCTTGTGCAGTTCTGCGACATTCTCTGTAAATTATAAGTCCTACTCCGACAATTAAAGCGATGCCAAGTGTACCGCTTATTGCTATAAGGGTGATATTAATCGGTCCCAACTCCACACCACTCACCACTTCAACTAAAAACGACAAAAAAATAAATTTAAAGATTTATTTCAAAATACCAAAAGGACATTTGCTAATGAGATACCGTGTACAAATGCATATAAATGCTATGCTCGGCATTGCAAGTCATGTCGACAGAGTAGCAATATTGTCAATTCATAAATGCACGAAACCAATTGTTTCATTAGTTACATGTTCATGCAAACACGTACGAAAACATGACATAATTAACACAGTTACACTGCTCAAAACAATTTAATTAACACTTGCAATGATGCTACTTTCGTTAACATTTAAAGCCATTGAAACACTCTAGTCCTACAATTCAATGTTTATCATATCAGTGTATGGTTTTAAGACTCCTGGTAATTCCTGTGGCGTTCGTTGGGCCCCGAACGTTGGATTAGTTATGCCACCGTATGTTATGGCTATTTTATTTATTTACTATGTTACAATTCAATAACGCCAAAACTTAAACTTGACAGTTAAGTTTATATTTTTGTCTTCTATTCAGTGTTGTTATGCTAACAACTTACAGCTGTCAGGTAGCTACTTTATTCAAAAAGTATACATACTGACGGACGGATGTGAACCTGTGAATGTATGAATGCACAATTACACGAACACTAGGATGAATGCCTGAGCACAAGATTAAATTTACATAAGATCAAAAGAATGTATTTATAAAACGTGTAACAGTATTAGATATTTATGAAATAAAAATAAATGATATCTGGTCAGGACGACGATCTGCTCTAAGGAAAACACACGTGTTTTACCCTCTGAGCCAAATATCAGATCGAACCTCTTACTAAGAAAAAAATCGATCGACACCTCCCCCCCCCCCCCCCCCCTCCTCCTGTAAAGAATAGGAATAGGAATGGTGAAATACCGAACGGAAAGCCTTTCGACACCCGGTGTGTTTATGTACCAATGTTAATTAACTGTAACGAGACTAATTGATTGGTTAATAAAGTAAATCATTTAAGTAATTAA
The DNA here is from genome assembly GCA_947247005.1 of Spisula solida. Lineage (NCBI taxonomy): Eukaryota > Metazoa > Mollusca > Bivalvia > Venerida > Mactridae > Spisula > Spisula solida. Next base: position 21,201,397 of record OX365950.1, on the reverse strand, counting down.
TGTTATTTTTATTCGTAAACGACAGTATATCACGAATAGTAATCAGAGGTTTAGGCCAAAAATAGGTTAGTTTGTGTTTTCCCTCCCGCGAGCAGTATCAACTTGTGATGGGAATTGTGTACATATTTTAAAACATACTTATTTATTACATTTTAAAGAAATGATTTTAACAAACGTCATTAAAAAGTATTCTTTGATATTTACTTCATGTAGCAAATTTCGTCTCAAATTGTTAATTAGGGATTTTGGGACACTTAGTACGTAAACTGAATGTCCATTGCTAGTACACCCTCTTCTACAAGCAACTCATAACTTATCTACATGTGGCGGGCAAAACATAATCTAAAATCACCCATTCAAATTTTCTAGGTGTGGTATGCCAAATGATTTGTAAGGGGTGGGTCGAAAATATAAGACGAATAAACGTACTTGTTTCAGTTGTAGTTGTTGTCATGCTGGTACGCTTCGTCAACCATGATCAGTTTATTAGCCATAACCTTATATCAGACGGCAGGTTGCTGTACTTCCGGTGCGTTGTTTCCGTAACCAAACGATTTCATTAAAACACCATTTACAATTATAAGTCACAAAATAGGTAATCCACATTTTAATTCATCTTGTAAATAAGTTTCCATGTGTTTGGTTTTTAAAGATATGACACCAAAACAATTTTTCTCGAAACTTGACACGAATTTTAAACAGCAGACGAGAATGTTTCTCACTTTTTTCAGACGAAAGTCATCTTATGCTGGTTACAGTACGCGCCAATCGTCAATGTACGGAGTCTATCATAACCGCTATCAGAATTGATCAATTTTATCACAAATGGAACTGTTCAAGCGCTTCGGTTAATAAACGTCGTTTAAAATGGTTGAGCAGTAGAAATATTGACTAAACACTTTCAATAGAAGCGTCCGATACTTCATTACTTTCTCGGATTATTCCGTGAATCTCCGTTCAATTCCGTCAACTTCATATCCGAATCTCTGATTAGTTGTAAATAAATTCAGTAAGATTTCTATTTCGTAATCGGTAGACATAGGTAGTCTCCGTAACTCTCCGTCACTCTTCATATATTGAATATGACTTTTTGCCGTTTGACGGAATTATTTGAAATAATCGGTTTGGTCAACTAGAAATCTGTTCGTAAACATCTAAGTCAAATAATGTTGGAGGATATCACATTATTAAGGGGCGCATAACTTCGGTTTATCTTTAGAATAATCACGAAAGAGTACAATTAGAATTTAAAAGGTGTAGACTTCGACCCGTATTTGTACAAAGGTGTTCAGTTACAATCAAAATATCTTCGATTAAATAAATTTTACAGGGCCGATCTTAATCTATTCTATGTCTTAATCAATAAAATCATTTCATTTAATAATTTTCTATACTGTATACTGAATTTAAACGTGGTAAGCATCGCCATGTTTATTACATGTTTCGGTAAAATAGGTTTAGTCAAAACGATGTTTATCTACAAATAAATTATATTCTGTAATTATGTATCAATTATCTATATGAGGAAAGCAAAATTAAGTGTCGAAAGCTCACTGAACCGTTGCATGTTGTTTTTTATGAGACTAGGCTCATTTACACAAATACATAGCATTAGTTATTATGTCGACGAAATTTTGTGAATACAGAGAAAAAGTGAGGAGTTTAAAGTATTCCTGTATTCCGAAATATTTAAACATAACAAAACAGATATTTATTCAGATTTGTATATATATTGTTTTGAATATGATTGCATTATATTATATACAATGCACAACTGTATAATTATACGTGAATATACATGTTACAGCTCAGATATTATTTAACTACAAGAGACTGGATTATGTTACGGTCATCGTCTTTGAATGTGCCTAGTCGACTATTTGACACGTTATATTTTCGTCATCGTGCTATCGCGTTTTCGTCATCGTACTATCGCGTTTTCGTCATCGGTCTATTGTGTTATCGTCATCGTACTGTCGCGTTTTCGTCATCGGTCTATCGCGTTATAATCGTCATCGTACTATCGCGTTTTCGTCATCGGTCTATCGCGATATAATCGTCATCGTACTATCGCGTTTTCGTCATCGGTCTATCGCGTTATCGTCATCGTACTATCGCGTTTTCGTCATCGGTCTATCGCGTTATCGTCATCGTACTATCGCGTTTTCGTCATCGGTCTATCGCGTTATCGTCATTGTACTATCGCGTTTTCGTCATCGGTCTATCGCGTTATCGTCATCGTACTATCGCGTTTTCGTCATCATTCTATCGCGTTATCGTCATCGTACTGTCGCGTTTGCGTCATCGTACTATCGCGTTTTCGTCATCGGTCTATCGCGTTATCGTCATCGTACTATCGCGTTTTCGTCATCGTCTATCGCGTTATTGTCATCGTACTATCGCGTTTTCGTCAACGGTCTTTCGCGTTATAGTCGTCATCGTACTATCGCGTTTTCGTCATCGGTCTATCGCGTTATCGTCATCGTACTATCGCGTTTTCGTCATCGGTCTATCGCGTTATAGTCGTCATCGTACTATCGCGTTTTCGTCATCGGTCTATCGCGTTATCGTCATCGTACTATCGCGTTTTCGTCATCGGTCTATCGCGTTATAATCGTCATCGTACTGTCGCGTTTTCGTCATCGGTCTGTCGCGTTATAATCGTCATCGTACTGTCGCGTTTTCGTCATCGTACTATCGCGTTTTCGTCATCGGTCTATCGCGTTATCGTCATCGTACTATCGCGTTTTCGTCATCGGTCTATCGCGTTATCGTCATCGTACCGTCGCGTTTGCGTCATCGTACTATCGCGTTTTCGTCATCGGTCTATCGCGTTATCGTCATCGAACTATCGCGTTTTCGTCATCGGTCTATCGCGTTATCGTCATCGTACTGTCGCGTTTTCGTCATCGGTCTATCGCGTTATAATCGTCATCGTACTATCGCGTTTTCGTCATCGTACTATCGCGTTATAATCGTCAACGTACTATCGCGTTTTCGTCATCGGTCTATCGCGTTATCGTCATCGTACTATCGCGTTTTCGTCATCGGTCTATCGCGTTATCGTCATCGTACTATCGCGTTTTCGTCATCGGTCTGTCGCGTTTTAATCGTCATCTTACTGTCGCGTTTTCGTCATCGTACTATCGCGTTTTCGTCATCGGTCTATCGCGTTATAATAGTCATCATACTGTCGCGTTTTCGTCATCGGTCTATCTCGTTATCGTCATCGTACTATCGCGTTTTCGTAATGTTCGTCATCTCTATCTCGCCTGTAAGACATCATAACAGTCTCGTGTCGTCTTCATATCTCGTTGTTGTCAGCGTAGTTTCGTATGCTTGCCTATTCGTCTGCCTAGCACCCCATATTATTATCGTGCTCTCCGGCTTCCGTCATCGTCCTTTTAGTGACAAATGGCCCTAACTGAATATAGTAAAACTGTGATAATATATAGCCCGCGGGAGTTAACTTATCAATAAATAAACATTGATAATATAAACACTGCATGGTCGACTGACCGCTTGTTTTCTGTGTAGATTGAAAGAGTTTATGCATTAAAAGTGAATTTGCACAAGATTGAAATAAAATGGATATCGAAAATGCTTTTAATTTTCATCTTTTTGTACACAAAGGATAGTATTATCATCGACAGGCTATAACATTTTAACACTCGAACGTCGGATCGGTCGTATAAAATATTATTTACACACGGGGAAATCTGCAATTAAACCACAATTACTTCGCAATAAAATCATGATATGGCTATCATGGTAGGACAAGTGGACGTAAACGGACTTTCTTAATAATTTACATAAAACTATTGATTAGTGTAATTATTTGCCACGATTTAATATACCGTGCGTAGAATGCGTGCAATTAAATCCACGTGTTATCTCACATTATCATAGACTGATCAGTCGTCAATATCCGGGCCCTAGATCTATCTTTTCTTCAAATATTGATTCATTAAAACGTATGAAAAGAGCTAAGTGCAAGTCATACACAGATTAAAACAATTACATGAAGCAGAGACGAAGTTATAACAAACACAATATGATCCGTTCGCACCTGTATCGTATGGGAGTGACATTTATACTACTCCGGTAATGGTTAAATTCCATAACGACACGTATGATGACCTGTAATTATGGTAATTCTAGTGTGGCCGATCGTTTTCATTGCCACTGTTGTCTGTACTATTGCCGCTCCCGTAGTGAAAAATTATCAACAGTACTTAATCAAATTCCTAACGCAACTTTTATATGTTTCGTTATTTCTCAACCATTTATGAAGGAATATGGTTAAGATTTGGAATATGGGACTTGTGACTTGTGCTTTGAATCTGTGCATTTTATGTTTCGTTTGCTCTTTTTGCGCCTTTTGTGTCTGCCCTGCTGTTTCTGCTAAGAGTTGCTTCCCCCTACCTTTATTTTGCATTTCAACATAGTTTTGGAATGTATGGTTGACCTGATTTTGATCTCCAAAACCAACAATATTAATTTTCAGACTTAATGGAACGGTCAAAAGTCATCATGTCACTTTTTGCTTTATTTTGACCATGGGAACTAGCTTCTCTGTTGTTTCTGTTAAACAATTATTTGTTATTATCTTGAAAAAGACCTTGGAGTGTTTGTTCGTGTTCTGTCGTGTAAAGTGATTGTGTGAAAAATCCTTCCTCTTAGTAAGGGACCGATTTGAAATAATGGTTTAATTATAACAACCATTTTAGTGAGTAATATATCTTTTTTTAATAAAATCATATTTCTACATACACTAGTGCATGCTTGTATGATGCATAAATGATGCATATTTTTTCTCAGAAATATCGACTGTCATATGTATACAAGTAGCGCAAATCAATATACCGTTTCAAAATGAATGGCATTGTTAAGAGATTCCAGCATCCAACCAGGTCTATGACATATGTCCATGATTGTAGAAATAATGGCTTGGTTTTGGCGCTAACTATAGTTTTATTTGCTTTGATTATCTCCGCATGGCTGGTTTGGTTTGATTATCTCCGCATGTCTGGTTTGGTTTGATTATCTCCGCATGTCTGGTTTGGTTTGATTATCTCCGCATGTCTGGTTTGGTTTGATTATCTCCGCATGTCTGGTTTGGTTTGATTATCTCCGCATGTCTGGTTTGGTTTGATTATCTCCGCATGTCTGGTTTGGTTTGATTATCTCCGCATGTCTGGTTTTTGTGTTTGAGTAGTTTCAATGTGTGGCTGATTAAACGAAATTCTAACACACCCTGCAGCTTTACCTATATACACACATAGAAAACGAAGGTGTGCTTGAATTACCGTTAAAGCACAGCTAGGACAAATCACACAATATTAGCGATCCGAGGAAGAAGTAATGCATGTCTTACTGCATTGTAAAATTGTTCGAATGCTTACTTTAAATAACTTGCTACGCAATCGTGATTTACTTACTTCGTATCCGAACTTGTGTCCGGGCTTTATTTTACAACAAAACACACGCCAGGTACATATGCAGTATTTCTTAAATAAAAACGAACTAGCGATGGTTTGACGATAACTTAAACACTGAAGTTTTCCGCGATCTCTAGTTAAACTATTGCAACCAGATTAGCGCCAAAACCCAGCCATTGTATGTCCTGTAACTGAATTTGGTATATATATTCTTTATTTGAGTCTCATTCACATATATACAGTTACAATCATATTAAATATCATAAACATTATTATGTGGCATGTATTGTCACCATGCAGTGACATTAACTACAACAACTGCAATGTCATCAGATAATTGATCTGTCCACCAATCACAGGAATGTCAATCAGATGATTCACTAATCAGTAATACGAAGTTTTATATTTTTAATCGACTACTTGTATCATTTAACCCAGAGTACTTCAACACTGAAATACAGTTATAGTTTGCGTTGACGTTTACCCTTTTTTCGAAGCAAAAATATAACATAAAGGCAGCACTCAACTTAACCACCCGAGCACAGAAAACACACCAGGCACAATATGCTCAAAACATAACCGAACGAGAAAATGAACAACCAAAGTCCCAGCTGGTAAAACTCTTCATGAACAAGTCTCAGCAATAAAAAAGCTGAATGCCTAAACCATTGTTAGTAACTTATTTACAACAAATACTACATGTATAAACAAAAACTGAGGAAAGTCTTTTCTCAAAAGTATTATACGTGAATCGTCTCAATGAACATACGTCAGAGTATGATATTCCGAATCACCCACTGCCTCATGGACAACCCCGCTGATTAGTTCCTGCACCCTGCTACATCTGCCACACGCGATTGCACCACCGAGTACCTACTCCATTTCGGGAGAACAGATGTATACCACCACTCGTTCTTCACAGCCGGTATTCGATTGTTGAACCAACTGCCAGAACACATCGCAACAGCCAAGACTTTTGACGCATTCACGGAGGGGCTAGCGGGCCGCAGCAACTGAGCTATACACAGTGTTCTATCAATTTTTATCTGTTTATCATTACAGTGTGCGAGTTGCAAAGTCCTTGGATATAGTAATTTCATTTGCGACAGTGGGCCCTGCTAATAAATGGGAAGAAGAAGAGTTTTTATTCAATATGTAAATCAAATACTTTGATGACGTCAGAACGAAACAAAGCGACAAACAGTTGTGATGATCTCTCATCAAAGTATAAACAAAGAGGCCCGCCTTTTATTTCTTTTTTCTTTATCAGAATACGTTTGTCTTTGTAAGTTTGCTGAACTATTTTCCCAGTGGAGCATTCTCCAATACATAGTTGGTCAGTACCTATCAGACAGAAGGGTAATTGAGTACCGAGAGCTGTTGAAAACCGATGTTTGACCACACCGTCCATACCTCTAACTTGTACGCCTTTATAGTGGTCAGCAGTATATATTGTGGTATTGTAGCCATCATTTATCACAGAAATATAAAGAGGGCAACCAAAATCTTCATACAAACATCGTAGTAGTTCTCCATCAATGGTGTATATCTCCACGTGACCGGCACCTTCCTTATTGTCAGGATTACGTGATCCACCACAGCAAACATACAGCAAGCCATCAGAATGAGCCAAACCCCGACATATATCTCCAACAGAGAAGCTGTTGTCCAATGTAACTTGACCAGAAAGTGATACAAATTGTATTTTCTTCTTAGTATGTAGAGCTACAGCTATGCGTGTGTGATCGATCATACACATACCTGCTGGTGCACCAGGTAAGCTAATCAATGTAGATACACTGTTGGTGTCTCGGTCTACCTTCTTAAGTGAATAGTTGATCAAATCTGACATAACAAGACATCCATCAGGTAGAGCACACATAGCTAGCACCCCGCATAACTCTCCACCGTCACTTAATAAGGCAATATTTATATCTTCCTTGTATTCTGCATTCTGTATTGAAAACTTCTCATTTATCGAACCAATTATCATTCTGCCTTCCATAATTTGTTGAGCACTTTCAATTATGTGTATTTCAAAACTACGTCCAGGAAGTCGTTTTTCAACTCTAGCGTGCAAAGGATGGATTTCCTTGGACATTTCTTGTTTCACCATCTTACATGAAACGAATATATCAGCATCATCTTTATCACTCTTCAGTTGAATCATAGCATGCTTTAACCTTGCTAACATGTCATCTACCTCGGCTATACTCGCATGTATTGCATCAATCTTCTCTTTAAATTTCGTGTCGGCTTCGAGTAATAATTCTTTCTCCATTTTGTCCAGTTGTTCGTTCATCTTCTTTCGGATGAATTGGATTTGTTTCTTTATATCGTCTTTGTCTTGTTTCAGACGTTCGATATCATCCCCTTTCAGTTTCTTCAATCCATCCAACTTAGACGTGACAGTTTTCATTTCGGTTTCTAGTTGTTTTAATTCTTGGCTTGCCTTGATACCGACAGCCATATCAGGTATGAATTGTTTACCTTCGCAAGAGCTGAAAACAAATATCATAAAGATGATATTCACAAGAGCGTTGCTACTATCGGAAATTGATGTGTGTCAGCAGCTGTAATTGAGCAGATGATAAATCAAGTCACTCCGATAAGGCGAATGAGAATAGTTTGTCATTATTCAACTATTTCGAGCCCTACGCTGACAATTGACTTAACAAACGGTTTAAAACATAACATCAAATGTGTGGGCACACAATCAAACCAAAACTACAACACTTGTAGATGCTGTCATATATAAGGGTTATTCAACACTCGCATAGGGTTGTTCCCCTTAAAACAGTCCAGAAATATTAATCTCCCAGATCTGTCATATTATTCAAAATATTGTATAGGGCCCAGCGTATACCGAATATATATACAGGTACATAATATTCAAAATGTTAAACCTATTGCATTAAGGTGTACTATTCTAGACGACATATTACATTGTGTACATACTGTATATGGTATGACACGATGTAATATAACATATAAACAACATCGAAATCGAAAGAAAAAGTACGCACATACCTGTGATCAACAGATATACATGTAGAACAACCAACAATATCATGTTCGGGACAGAAGACATCAATAACCTTTCCACCATGTTTGCTACATCGCTGACTTGGAAGCTGCTTCGTTTGTCCTTGACTTGTCCGAACTTGATCTAACACTTTATGTCCTCGCGTAGTTGCAAACTTGTTGTGATGTGATAAGCATGTCGGGCACAGATTTTCGTCACAATCGGTACAATAATTAATGGCCTCCACATTTCGTCCGTCTTTTTCACATGGAGAACATGGAAACTCGTACAAATAATCAGAATCTCTGAGAGAATCGCTGAGCTCTTTTCCACCCTCCGCCATCATAAATCGCTACACCTACAGTGATATAAGCGGCGTGATTTTAGAAAACTACATTTGAAGTTTTTTTTAAACATGGTTTAAATCATATTTTAGTCCCACAGGTCAACAGTGCAGAGTGTTAAAAAAGTTTGTTATCAAAATTTAAAGTAGTTCTAAATTTTATTTGAGATATACTGCAATAGCAATAGCTTCATTTATTACCAGATAGGTTAGAACAATTGTAGTACCCTTTGGAATTTAACCTGAAAATTTTACATTCTTCTGACGTCAGGAAAAAACTACTAAGTATTGAAACTTAAACTAAGAACGAACTTTTTAACACACTGTATTTCATTCGTATGGAGTCGTATCCAGTCACATACTCATGACACAGTGTCAACAAGCAGTTACCTGGAACTAACTATGCTGAGCATCAAGCAGTGGAGACATACTAATCAGTACCAATTTTAACGACTTTAGTACGAGAGGTGTCCGGAAAGTTTTGGGACAAGTGCCGTACTATTTTCATTTCTTAATATCTGTCTCCGAAATTTTCTACAACTGTAGCTACAAGTTTCATCTATTCATTACAAATCCACGTACGTACTAATATTGGTCCATAAAGACGAGTACTTATTATTGCTTTGGCGCTCGAAGCGGACTCACTTTCTTTATACGTACGAATCAACCAGCTAACAACGTAGTGATTAGAATAATCATAGTAACACTGTTTAACCGTATTAATATTGCATTAACCACATGAGCATGTTGCATTCAGATCATAACAAATATTATTTCACTATTCATTTAACCAATACTTGAAAACATAATTATTTAATTCATTAATGTGGAGTTCATATCGCGCACAAAAACTATGGCAACATGTACAAGTACTCGGAACAAAATGTAGGTTACAGAATAAGCGTATATCTTCTCATTCATACAACAAACCGCGGTCAAGGACTAGCGGAAACATCCACTAGAGGTGTATTTAATGTCCGTAATTAAAACAGCTATTATTGAAGATGAAATATGAAGCACTTTACAACTCAACAATAAATCAGACATGTACGTACTGTACATACTAAAGTACAATTCAAAACTAATTTTAATATTAGAATGAATGAAAGAATATAGTTTATTTGCATATTCAGTCCTGAAAAGGACTTTTTACAAAGCAACATTAATACAATTACATAAATAGCATGGTGATATATGACGGGAAAATATGCGATATGATATTATACCAAATTAGATCTATGTTTTATATGAGCGACAGGGATATGTATATAAATCAAACCCATTACAGTTACACAAAAATGTACACCTTTTACCAACAACTATAATATGGATAAAAAATCCATAGCGGGTACCTAACAGAGTTGAGCATCCAATATTGTCATGCAAACATAATATAAATTAAATATCTCTTTTTGCACTGTGTAGAATTACGTGTCAGGTATAACACTCACTGTTTGGTTTGTTTGCAATATGGTTAAAACAAAAAAACAACACTTTTGTAGAGGGTCTGGCATTGGGCTTTTTGAAGGACCCCCGCTCCAAAAAAATACACCCATAAGGTGTTGGTAGAGCATTGAATGTTCCATTTCCGTAAAGACCATACACATCTTTAGTCGCAAGAAGGGTATTTTGCTCTTATTAGTGAAATTAGACAAAACATATAAAAACGCCAAAAAGTGAGGACGCCATCCATAATCGTACCCATTAGTTATTTGATATCTAGGGCTAATCCATCTACCAAAATAGGGAATTCAACGAGTGAAGTCCCGAGTATCCATCGGAACTGTCGATCCGTTCATTTAACGAATTATGCTTGCCAAACTTAGGAAACAATCGGTGTTTACCAGGGTACTGTTTTATCAAAGTATTTACACTAAACTAAGCGTAATTTTTAATTAATATTGCGTACGACGATAATATTTGCGCAAATGCGTTTTACTTAGATGTCTCAGTTTCTCTAGTTCAGGATACCATAACTAAATGGTCTTTTATTTACACTGACGTGTCGGCCTTTTAGTTATGGAATTACCCTCTTCAATAATCAACTGTTTAAGCTTAACGCCTAAAATGCATGTTCATTGTTCAAAAATCGCCCAAAAACTATAGTTTACGTATAAATGTAATATTTTTCAAGTGTTTTGTCTTAAAACAGTCAATGTAACACCTACTGATAAGCATATATTGCTTAAAGTTTATTTACTTCCGCGTTTGATCAGCTCCCGCGGCCATTTTGAATAATTAATTTATCGCAGGTGCGTGCGAGAGCCGTTTTCGAAAAATCCGTTATTTCATAAAACATGGTCGAAAACGTCTTAAAATTAAATAAAACCTTTAGATATACCTTTACATAAGAAACAAACACGTTATTTTTGCTATAAATCATGTAACTCCCATTAACACAAATAAATATTGCAATTTACGCAGCCGACAATCAAAACATTGATCACGTGGTTCGTTTTTTGGTATAATCCCATTCAAATAAATAGCGATCGTAAACGAAAACATTGAAATTGGACAGGTTTGAAACAATCGACGGAATTGATGGTATTTCTTGCGAAACAGTTTGTTTTTTGGGGTATACTAATAGAATATGGTCCAATTGATAGGGTATCAATGATTACTTTGTTGAAAACGTTCATTTTGTCATAAAATGAACGCGACTCAAACTGTGCCGTTGACCTGTTGGGTTTCAAAGAACAAACGGCTTTGACGATGAAATGGAATGATCATCGTCAAAGACCTTGGACTACAGTTTCTCATGCCCTGTCGTAAATTTTTGCGTAATTCTACGCAAAGAGAGACCTACCCTAAGATAACAAACTGACACGCACGGTTAATGCACATGTTTTTATAGACTGTGATTAGTAACAAAGACATGTTAAATCATCACAACTTATCGAACATGTATGTACATTATTCATTCTGGTTCGCGATATATTGGTCATATTGTGGCCCGGGGTGGTATTCAATATTGATCTTATTTAATTTGAGAATAAGGATAGCCAATCATATTGCCTGTTACTAACCATGAGTGTAATATGGTGTGATCTGATTGGTTGTCCTTATCCTTAAGTCAATGAAGATCAATATTGAATACCACCCATCTACGTTCAATATTCAATAGTTTTACGTAACTGTATGCAACAACTTGCTATCGATTAGTCAAACGCACTTATTAACTCGCATAAGAGAAATATGGATTCGTAGATTAACGTGACATGTACACAATCTTAGTAAAACAGCACCATGCTCAATAGAATAAAATCAACATAAGGGAGACAAAAGTCTTAACGCTGTATATGCTACAGCGGAGAGATTATTGCAATAATTCTGTCACCTCTGAGGAGGCAATTTATGCTTTATCATTGAGAAATTCCCCGTGAACGAACAGACTGTTGTATGAGAAATGCTAACGAGGCTACCCATAAGTTGACATTCGTTTAGCATCACGTTTGCCGCCGGTTGAATATCATGCGTTCTGATTACTATACTGGTTAAATGGAACTCATATTTATTCCCAATGGGTCAAAAGTGAGTGCATATAACTATGTTCATTTAGTTCAAAAACATATTTGGACGTCTTTCGGTATCTTAAGAACAAGAATGTGAAGTATATAACACCAGATTTGTCAATGCCCAAGAATAACGACCTCATGCACCCATTGACGTTTAAATCTTGAGCATATGGCAGCGTTGATTACTAACGAGAAATACAAGTACCAACGCTCAGATTATTCGATCTTAAAAAAAGCCCAACAACAATACCCCTATAAAATTGTTTATTTTCTTGCAAACTAACTTGCAAATATAATAAACACTGAGTGCATATATTATATTGCTTGACAGATTATTATACACGGTGGAATAAAGACATTTCGATTATATCTTATCAGCATGAAAATATCGGACATTGAAGACTGTTCAAATCTAAGATCGGCACCTCTCGTATTAGAACTTCAATTGCAAATCGAACATTCATACCAACATAGGTGCATTCGGAGCACCTCGTACAATTCTGCTGTAGAATCATACATCTGGCGACGTCAGGAAGCGACAAATGCCGTACGGACCGTTCCGATTGCCATAGGTGCTGTTGCTGAATATTTCCTTATGTAAAGTCATAGAGAGAATATCGAATTTGCTTTATAAAGTATTAGTTTCGTCAGGATGTATATCCTTCATAGTATGCGAAAAGCAAAGATTATTAACATTCAGAATGTCATTAAGGTATCGGAAAATATTATTAAGGATGTTGGAGCGCTTAGGACCCCACCGAAATTTTTCTAATTTTATTGCATAATACTTATCAAAACTGTTCAACTTGATTTATTTTAGATTATTTTCACACATTTTTACATTTATAAGGCACATAACGTACTATGACAAATGACGCATGCGCATTGAACCGCTCCAGCATCCTTAATCGCTACAATTACATGTATACCGGCTGGTTTCAGTACTAAATCCCCTTTGTAACAGTATAAAAACAAATATGTGACAAATGGGGTACCATTTGTTCCAATTTGAATACATATGTACCGATAGTTTGTCTAAAGATGTGGTACCAAGCCTGACAAAAATGTTATAATAACTATGCTTCACGAGGTTCGCTACAAGTTCATTGGCTGGCTGTTTAAGACATGTTGTACTGTATACACACTTAGCGGAATTGAAAACGCAACATTTACTCTGAACATATCGTATACGTGTGCATGTATTTACCTTTAGCTCGGCCAATACGTGTTTTATTTTGCTAAAATTCTCGAAATACATTGTAGCTAAGATATGTGGAATAAAAATCAAATCGATTTTATTACAATCTGTTCACACCCTTCACAACTTTAATAGGCAATTAATGACATAAATAAAAGTAAATGTTTTAAAATTTGTGCCGTGCGTCCTACTGCGATGGTCATATTGTTGATGCAGATGTGTACCTATTTTTCAGATAGCATTCGTGTACAAGTGTCAATCCTTATCATGGAAGCAGAAATAAAGCAAAACAAAGATAAACAAGAATAATATTAATAATTTCATCTTTTTACATTTTGGGTCGAATCGTTACGAATACGACTGTGACCCGGTGAGTTACTTTCACATTCAAGGTTTAAACTCTGTATCGGAGTTGATTAAATTGCATTTCAACGTTCGTTGTGAGTATTTAAGATTTTCCTTGTTCAACAAGTACTCGCATCGTGAAATCAGTGATTATCGGCTATTTTTGATAAGATTTTATCAAAACTAACCATCGTCTATCGTTTATCGTCTACTTCCATCTACTTCCGCCGTCATGTTGAAAACGCGGCCAAAATCCGGGCAAGTGCGGCTAAATCAAGCAACTTTAAAAGTCATCAATATATTGTTCATAACATTAGAAAATTACTTATATAACAAACTGAAAATAAAAGCACAATTTTACAATAATTGCTAACATACTGATATATTACTGTTAAACTCTTGGCCGCAAGTACCTCGGCCAACCCATTCTGTGGCCGCAGATAATTGGCCGCACTTGCCCGCAGTTTAGCCGCGTTTTAAACATGTCCTCACTTAGCTTGGTTCCCGATTCATTCGGTAAGAGTTATTAGTGGACCAGCAACCACAATCCTCCAGATGAGAAATTCACATTGCATTCCAAGAAGGAAACCGCTTATCGCGGCTTCCTAATAATAATAAGCTCAATTTAGGTTTAGAAAACTCAATCTTTTACCACAATTACTCACTCCCACTAACTATGAAATTAAAAGTAATGTGCGGTTAACCGGAATAATTGCTACTAAGCATATTTAAAACTTATTAAAAACAACTATGTTGCTTAGTGGTAAACCGTCTTGTTTTGCAGATTGTTTTGTATTTTTCGTTTGATCGACCATACATTACACAATTAGTATTTACATATCAATTCTTCGTACATGTTTCGTGTTTTGCCGTTTCATGTTTCAATGCACCGCCGTAGTGAATATAGATGGATAAAACATCGAGTTAAAATCCATAGGTTATCAATTGCACACACACAAAATTTCGTTTAGAAATAAATGTATTAATAAATAATAATATATTGATTTCATTAGTGTTGCGTTTACAAAGCCACCAAGTGTACAAATATATAAAGAAAACAAATAGATTTATACATAGATTTGTCTTGCTATATCCTCTGTATACGACATAATCATGCTCATATGAGATATAGTGAATATATATGAATCGATGAATATAGTATTGTATAGATTAACTTACTGTTGGTAAGTCTTGTCTAGTATAAGGTGAAGTTGTCAACCAGCTATTCACATAATGCGTCCCTCCTGACAACGTACAGCAACTAAACAGAGTTTTATAATAATTGTAACAATGAGGACATTTAAGTCATGTCTTATAACTTACTTATAAGTGACATCTCACGGATAATCGTATTTGCACAATAATTATTTAGAATAACTTCCTGGATGGACAATACATGACAATTGAAGTACATCTTAAGCTTTTCAAGTGGACAGTCTTTGTATGCAGCAATTGTTTTCTTAGAAGTTATAAAACTGAGTATCTGACCAAAAATCTGGAAACCACAATGACACAATAGTAGGTAGCTGATTCACTTACACCAACGATAGTTAGCAGTAACTGATCAGTAATCGAATTTAGTTTTCTTTGTGATAATAGAACGTGGAGATTTGGTACATACTTTTTAAATAGACATCGAAACCGTAAACCTTTTTGAACACACTGTACTGGTACACTGTATATTTATTGTTTCTTCAATGCGACAAAACACTTAAAATATTTCATTATGAAATACTGCTCTCCGATAGTGTTTTCCCTGAATAACTATCACTTAAAGAAATAAGTGGCCATAGAGTTAGGTCGGTTGATCATGCTTCGGGTCTGTTTTGACCCCTTCATACTATTGAGGTATGATTCGAAATAATCGTAGTAAGTGACTGGTACATAGGGGTAATTAGTATTTTACATCATACAGTTCATTGCGCGTTTGTCTCCCTTTATAAGTTAACAGTTTAATGATAGTTTCCTTTTAGTTGCATTTTTTCTTTTTCTTGCGCCAATCATCCCCTTTATTCCTATCCTCATATTTGTCTTGGTGCCAACATTTAAAATTTAGAATACCGTTTATCGTGATTCTTAAGTTTTTAAAGACTTTTTGACACCTGAAATTAGGACTTGGTAGTGAAATTAAGACCAACAGTATCCATATGTTTATATGGATAACCATTCGCTTTTTGATGATAAGATTGATTGTATTCGCTATGTATCTGGTTTCTAACTGTACATTTGCTACGTACGTAAGGACGTAAGTACAAAAATGCCAGTTTGAGAAAACAAGAAATAAACTGTCTGAAAATTAAGCTTTTTCAATTTTAGTTGGGTCAACATGACAATTCCGATTTCCACCAAACTAGGTTCATAAGATGCACCTTGTGTTGCATATTGCGAATATGTAGAGGTCTATAAGGCACTTACGACATTATTCTTCTAAGCCATTTCTTCAAGCTTCCGAGCAATTCTGGTAAGAAAACCTTCCCGGAAAATGACACATATTTTCTTTTGATTGATAAGACACAAAGCCAGGCGAGTTGTAAGGAAGTTGATCAGTGTCGATACGTTGCTGGAGAGAAGGCCAAACATCTTCAGCTTCTTGTTGTTGTAATTAGCCATAGCCGGACATCCATCCGGTAGAGCACATATTGCAAATACCGTACATGCCTTCTTGTCACCACTAATGAATGTGGATATCTATGATGTCTTTCCTGACTTCTGATCCATGTATAGTGTATTTCTCTTTTGCATAATTGTATTAAAGCAAACGCCTTTTCCCGTCAATTATCACTTGACATGAAAAAAATTCGTAGTTACTGATGTTAATATTTGCAATAGTTCCAACCATATATCTTACTTATTAAGCAGGCATACCAACTTACAAATCGAATCCATGCTAATTAAAGCTCAACCTTGTTTGACTGGACATGAGATCAGATTGGAAGATCACAGAATGCCAAAACAGTTTTTTTGGCGATCTCAAGCAAGGCACAAGAATTCTAGGAAGACCCAAAATTAGGTACAAATATACACTTAAGAGCACTCTAAAATGGTGTGACATAAAGCCTCGAGAGCAAGAAGCAACTGCACGAGACAGATCAACCATGAGATCACTGGCCCGCAAAGCAGAAACGGGACTGTGAAGAGAAGAAAAGAAGGCTTCGTCTGGAAACACCTAAAGAGAAGAGACACAGGGCAAAATCAACATTACTTAACTGATGACCACCGTTGCTATGTTTGTGGACGACTCTGCGCTTCAGGTTTCGGATTGAGGAGCCCCATGGGATGTCATAGAAGTACGTACAGTTGTTGTCATCGTCGGAACCCAATGGACTACTAGTGGGTGAGTGAGTGAGTGATAATTATTGATCAAATCAATACAGTCATTGTCGCATAGTTTATCATAAATATAAGGTTTTTCAGCCGCTTTGCTGTTTTGCCTTCCTAGGTATGTGATGGTTTCCTAGTAGATTGTTATATTTTTGGTTTCCGTTGTGGTGTCGTGGTGGTAACACAGGAGGGAGATCAGATGGAAGAGGGTCGGCTGTATAAACATTATTGTCCATGTAAGGTTTATCATACGACAACACAGCTTGATTCTGGTAATTGTATGAAGAAAAGCACCAATTTACGTCTACGCTCAAGTATAGGTTAAAGGTATTGATTGCTTACGCCAAACGTAGTGTTCCAAAGAAGGTCAAGTGCTTTTTGTTTTGATTTCCTGCCTATCCCAAAAAAAAGTTAACTTGGCAAAACTGGTCAAGATTTGTTGGCCGAGTATTTACCAATTCAGTGTGCCTTGTCATCTTGCATCTTTAATATTTAATGAGTGAACACAAAAGTCCAATACTTTGTTGATACAATTTTCGGTTTTCAAATCTTGTGGTGTTGTGAGTTCGTTAAAACCATAGAACTCCAGATTTCCCGTATTGATCTCGATTTTAATTTAGAATGTTTCCTCACGATCTGTGTTTTTCTCCTTCTGTTGATCTAGTGAGTCTGAGAGATTTTTGTTTATTGGTTTTACTTACTCAATTTCATTTTTGAATTGGGTATTGTTAAGTTTCAGTTGTTAACATATCTTGCTGTAAGTCGGTTTCAATATCAGATACCGTTTGTTCAGTTTTTTTACCAATTTTTCTAGAAATGTCACTTTGTTTTCCACGACTGATATCTTATTGACTGATGGATTTTGCATCTTCTACAATTTTATCGAGTTAAATATATAAACTCCTTCAAATATGATATCTAGAGTTATTAAATGTGAAGGGATTTTTCCTTGTGTAAAAAAACATCAAATAAGAGTTATATTATTGAATGAAATCAAAACTATTTGTTAGTGAGTAATATTTTATTGATACTAATCTACAGATACATGTGGCAAGCTTGTATATTGCAGTTGGTGATACATAAATGAAACAATAGCAAATCAAATATAAACAACTTTATGATAGAAATTCAACAGTCAAAAATGGCTAAAATGTGAATGTATTTACAAAGTGTACGCATTTATGTAGTGGAAATCAGACTGTAGTTACAGAATGCTACTGTCCCTTTGAAAAACTAAACCCAACACCATCGTCCAACATTCAAACAAGTTTATAAAATATCACCATGATAGACAGTAACGAATGTCCTGTAACATACCGGTTGGATACACTGGCAACAGATAATAGAATAGAATATAATATAGTTTTATTTGCATATTTAGCCTTGAATGGGCTTTTTACAAAGCAACAATAATACAATTAAATAAATAGCATGGTGATATATGGCGAGAAAGTTTGCGATATGACCAAATTAGAAAAATCTTTTATATATGTAACACTTAAGACGAATTTAGGCCCTGATTTGAGAAAGACAATATTTTTAGAAAATTTACAGATGCATAAGCAGTGTGTACTTATATTATATGTTAAGCACAACCTCTCTTATTATCCGAGAAATTGTACATTACATAATTATGATATAATTGTACAAAAGACATGTTTTATGAATTACAAATGTATAGTGTTTCCATTATAAAGTTTACCTTGTCGAAACGAAATACAAGGCATGTGTGGTTACACTTATAAATGATTTAAATAACATATTGAAAACAGAACTGCAATACTTGTCATAATGTACATGACAATAAAATAAATGATAATCGACAAATGACAATAAACAAACATTTAAGGTACAGTATATGTACATGTCAAGCATGTGAATGATCATTCAATACTATTACGATAACAAATCATAAAGTTGTCTTCTTTCAATGAAAGCATGGTGAATAAAAGTTGCTAGGTTTCTAATATCAGATACATTTTCACTAGTAATTAACTGTATAAAATTAAACATATTTGGATTTCTCCAATAATAAGGTTTACGTAATTTTTCACGAATCTCTGAAAAAATTGGACATTGAATGACCAAATGGTATTCATCCTCTAGTAAATTGCATGCAATACATAAACGTTCATTAAAAGGTACCGGTTGAGGTATTTTCCATCTTCCTGTTTCTACAGAGAGCCTATGCTAAAACATTCTTAATTGTGACATAGATATTCTATGCTTTTTTATGTTGATAATCTCAAGATAATAATTGTGAGTAAAGTTAGAAAATGTTTTGAAGAACAAAGCCATTGACGAGTTTTCTAATCTTGAATTAAAATCCTGAATCCAGGTATCACGAATCCTCTGCTTCACTAGTGACAGAAAATATTTATCATTGACTACGCCTTGGTTTAACCAAGCACCATGAAAGCCAAGTTTAACACTTGAGACACAATTTACCGTGCGCGGATTAAATTCAATATCATTTTTGAGTAATACATAAGCTTGTTTAATATACTTTCTGTCTTGTGCATAGCATATTTTTAACCAATATTTAATACGTTGTACAGTCTAAAAGCCTTCATATATATTTCAACGTCGGTCGCTTTATAAAAAAAATCACATCACAACGTCCACTATTCTAACCCGTTTATGAAATATGTCCATGCATGGTAGACGGTAATGTAATGGTTTGATATACTGAAAACAGATAATTAACATATTACATTGTCCCACATTCTAACAAGTTTATGAAATATTGCCATGGTAGAGAATAACGTATGTCTTGTAATAGAATGGTTGGATACACTGTCAACAGATAATTGACATATCACACTCAATGTTAATCAGTGTCCGAATAATGTCATGAGCATTATACTTTAAAGTGTAGTGTACGTTACTATGAGAAGGGTAACAAAGATCTAGGCTTTCCCTTCATCTCATTGTTCTGTAAAGTTTGCATGTAGGTATTCTCAGTGGACCAATACCTAATACATACTTGGTTGGTACCTATCCTACAGAATGATTATTCAGTGTTGACTCGTCAAAAGGTCCTCAAGTAAGTTAATGAATGTCATTTACCGCCTATTTAATGTTTAAATCAAATACTTGGATCACGTCACGCTGATACAGGACAACGCACAGTCGTGATGAACTCTCGTCAAAGTAAAAAATGTCGGCTTCCCCTTTATCTCATTGTTCTGTATGATGATACGGTTATCTTTATATGTATGTATATAAATATTCTTGGTGGAGAATTCTCCAATACATAGTTGGTCGGTACCTATCAAACATAATGGTAAGTATGTATTGAGATCAGTTGGAAACTGATGTTTGACAACACCATCTACACCTCTAACCTGTACACCTTTATAGCCGTCAGCAGTATACATTGTAGTAGTGTAACCATCATTGACAACTGAAATATATGAAGGACAGCCAAATTCTTCATAGAAACATCGCAGTAGTTCTCCATTACAGTTGTAAACTTCAACGTGACCACATCCTTCTTTACATTGAGGATCACCACCACAGCAAACATACAGCAAACCATTACAATGTGCCAATCTTCGACATCGATCTCCGACAGAGAAACTATTGTCCAACGTGATCTTCCCGGAGAGTGATACAAACTGTATCTTCTTCTTGTTTATTAGACACACTGCCAGGCGAGTTTTGTCAATAAGACAGATACCATGAGGATTATCAGGTAAGTTGATCAGGGTAAATATATTGTTGGAAACTGGGTCCCACTTCTTCAGTTTCTGGTTGTTATAATCAGACATGACAAGACATCCATCAGGAAGAGCACATATAGCCGCTATATCACATACCTTCCGGTCGTCACTTGTACGGAGGTTTATGTCTCTCTTGCACTTTGCATTCTGTATGGTGTACTTTTCATTTATCGAAGCAAACATCCTCTTTCCTTCCATTATCAGTTTAGTATCCTCATCTACGTGAAGTATGTAACTGCGTTCAGGAAGTAGTTTTTCAACTCTACCATACTGAGGATAAATTGCCTTGGACATTTCCTGTTTCACGATCTTACATGAAACAAAAAGATTTTCATCAGTGTTATCGCTGTTCACTTGATCCATAGCTTGTTTTACCTTTTCTAACATATCATCCACCTCAGCTATACTCGAATGTAATGCATCAATCTTCAGATTAAATTTTGTATCGACTTCGAGTAATAATTCTTTCTCCATTTTGTCCAGTTGCTCGTTCATCTTCTTTCTAATGGACTGGATTTGTATCTTTAAAAAAATTTTGTCTCGTTTCAGACGTTGAATATTATCTTCCTTCCGATTCTTTAGATTATCCAATTTGCAATTGATCTTCCTCATTTCGGTTTCTAGTTGTTTTAGTTCTTTGCTCTTCTTGATACTCAAAGCCACATCAGGTATAAACTGTTTACCTTTGCATGAACTGAAAAAGAATCATAAGAACATTCACAAGTGGGAATTTATACAGGATAAATATTCTTGTATATTTAAAGACCAAACGAATAAAGAAAATCAGACAGTGAAATCAGCACATAACTTAACCAACCGAACACTGGAAATATAAAATAACATCACATTTCACAATTACACGCCGAAATGCCTAACACGTAACTGAACTACTCAGGGGTGAAAGAGCCATGAATGTTTACAAGGTGAAAAAAGCACCCAATTTGGCACAGTTGGACTATAAGTCCGTCTGATAAAAAAATCCTAAGAGACACTCGATCGAAGCCTTTACAATTCCAGAAATTATTTTAATTTATTCCCTGGTAAAAAAACATATGCAAACATAGTAACTATATATTATGATTAATGTTTTTATTTGAAGTATACGGCTGTAACAATTAATAATCGAAAAGAGGTACCGCTAGTGGTTTAAATAAAAAATGAAGCACTGATTCGGGAAAATAATATCTAAATAATATACTCAGGATTATAAGAGCCATGGCTGTTCCAAGGTGTATAAAGCACTAAACTTGGCATAGTTGTACTTTAACTCATTTTGATTTAAACGATCCAAAGAGACACTCATATGAGGACCTGCTTTCTACACAAATGAGGCATCGAGGGGGTACACGAATTATAATATATTTGACAGTATAAATACAGTATTATTTACACATTTATGAAGCAAAGCATATGTTGATCTTAGTATATGTATATTGCGATGAATGTAGGTTTTTACAATATGTTGCTTGTGTGATAACAAAACATGGAAAAGAGGCCTCATTGATAGTAGTTTTAACAAAATATGAGGCCCGAATTAAAAGTCTGACTAAGAAGAAGGAAAGACATTCGTGAAAGGCGCTGTCTCTCGTACAAAATAGGCCACAAATGAGGTACAAGAATTATAACTAATCGAACAGTATAAATACAATGTTTTAAAGATTGTGAAGCAAAACCTATGTGGCTATTGTTTATATTAGTATTAATGTGGGCATTTTAAATATGATGATATTGTAATCTGAGTAAAACAAGACATTTATGAGAGCCAATGGTCTGCACAAATGGGGAACCAAATGGGTACTTGAATTATCACAAATTGATCAATAAAATATACACATTAGTTATTTCTGAAACGTTAAGCAAGGCAACAATAACTATGTTTTATCTTATGTTTTTTCGCGATTTCCATATTCACATAAAATAATATGAAAATAAGACTATACTTGTTTTTTAAAAAAAATGTGAGACCCATATTAAACTCAACAATTATATAGCTTACGACAAATATTGATAATAAATGATCAAGTTGCTTTAGTAAGTATAAACAATCTACATAACATGAATGAAAATTCAATTTGATGGAAATAAGGCCATGCTAAGAAAATCAAGAATGTCACCGAACATATAACACGGCAAAGGAACATATAATTCTCAAAATTATCATAAACGACAACCATAAAAGAAAACATATTTATAGTGTTGAGGTCAATCAACCAAACAAAAACTAAGAATTTAGCAAGATGCAACAGGTAAAAAGATAAAATGTTATATCAGCGTCATTTTGTGTCTTAGCATTCATAAAATAGCAGAAACATCTTCTTATTACAAATCAACAGCAAAAACAGATTATGTTCTGATAAAGAACTGACATTTTACCTTTTACCATAGGCCCAATGACCTAGTTCAAAATTGAGCCCCGTAGTAAATCAGTGCGTTATACATAATGAACAGGTCTATGCAGATCCAGAATATGACTATGGAACACCAGAGATGATGTTTGAGGTCCGAATGGAAAGATAATTTTATCTCTATAGAAATTCTATGTTCACTACATACGCTAATATACTGAAACACTTCATTGAAAACATAGGAGGTACACACTCTGGTATTCGTCAAAAAACACAATCTCGATGTAATATTTTGAAATGAAATGTGTTAATTTTTTGTCATATTGATAATTCCAATACAAGAGTAAAAGTTACAGATGTTTAACCTAGGTCCCCGTTTTTGAGACACCCCGTATGTTAAATCTTTGTATGATTAACTTAATATTCTATTTTCAAAAATGAGCGCATACAAAGTATACACATGTACATCAATATACAAGTGTCTTTATCGGGCGTTAATGAAGTGTAATTTACTCGTACTATTATATTATTCAGTATAAACGGTTTCAGTTAAAACGAACGTTTATTATGGGTGTCGTACATGAAGTCAGTGCTTTAGCCTGCATGTTTTTGTTTGGTTCCCTTTAATTGGCACACATTTCTACTTTGTGCTTTCGTGCTCATTTTATTTTGTTCACTATGTTAAATTAACATTTTAGTTCTTTGAACATGTCATGCGTTAACAAACATCTATGTATGAAAAGTGTGCATTGATGGCTTTAATGTATTTATTGGTTTAGATATACATGTACTTACAGTCATGAACATAATCTCGTATTTATTATCAAGCAGATTTTCAATTCAAAGCAAATCATATAAATTTGTTAAATGTGTGTTATATTGTTTTTGATATTCATTAAATAAAACGTTTTTCTGTAGAAATCTTTTTTCTGTGAAGGTTTCATAAAATGAAATAAAATAAATGTTATTCGAGATTTAAAAAATATTTTGATACAGGCAAATTCATCTTTCGAAGAGGAATTGATCTTAATTTTCTTAAAACTTGTTTCCAATCCATTACCTATTTTCATGTATGTAATAGATCACATGTTGTGTGGATTAAGAAATGAAATATCGCATGAACTGCATATTTATCCTATTAATATTATGTAGCAAAAAATAACTTGTCATTCAATTGCTTACTTGCAAAGTCATAATCAACGTAACACATTACATAAAACACGAACATTTGGCATTCAGGTCCATATTGCATAACTGCCTCTATCGATATCGATTTGAATCGACTGGATTTACCCGTTAAGCGAGCGTTTTAGGTATGAAAATCATTGATATTTTTCACACATCAGTTCAGATTTATCATGCATAGTGTTATGTAAATGAGTCAATCTAATTATATTATTATAAATATTATAACCTGTATAAATGAATTACGCAGTAATCTTTATCCATTGGGCATCTTCATTACTTAGAAGAAATAAAACATATGTTCGTCAAATAAAATTTCATAAGTTTTGCGCTTGACATTTCGTCCCTTTGACCCAACAAGGCTGTATCTTACAATATACCATATAGAGAGATACAACCTTGATGCGCCAAAGGGGCGATTTACGTCTCCCAAGAGATCTTTTCTTAATAAATCATACTTCGTCTAGTACGTCTTTTATCTTATCCATTCCATTATGACATAATATTTATTTGTTTCATTACTATTTATATCACAGATCAACATATCGAACCATCGAAACTAGTATTTTGAGGTTCCACATTTTCATCCCAATATGTATTATTATCTCGTTTGAGGGCCCATTTGGGTAACCCCGTTTATTTCTATATAATCATAGGTAACTGACATTGTACACATAAACTATACACAATCAGAATAAAGCATAAGTTGTATCAAAATATTGTTAGGAGTGATTTTTAATTAGATGTTGCAAAATGAATAGTATACTAGATTGAGATAACCACAATGTTATCTAAAAGTTTCTTTTTTACTTTCTGTGAATGTGTGTGTAAGTGTTCACGAGTATTTTGTTAGTAGAAAAAAAGAGATACAAGGTGAGAAAGAGAAGGATAGTCAAGCAGAGATAAATAAAGAATAAAAAAAGAGAGGAAAGATTTCCTGATCATTTATGTTTCACTGTTGTCTATACTTATTAAATTCCATATCTTATAGTGTGATGGTAGTTTTCCTTTCATGAGAGCTATATGTTTTTCAGTATTTTTGCGACCTTGTATGAACTGCATGAAATTAGTAAAGAGTGGTATTGAGTTTCCCAGTTTACATTTGAATAAATAGTATTTTCCAAGAATAATTATATAGTTTAGAGTACTATTAATACTTGACGGTTCCGTATACCCTAGTGATATTATTTGGTAATTTAGACGTACATTTATATTATTTTGTTGAAGAAATAAAGAGCACCTATTCCAAAATACTTGGACTTCGTGACATTCCCAGAACAAATGTTTAACTGTTTCCACAAACATGTTACAAAATGAGCATGTATTTGATTCCACGTAACCACATTTAAGAAGGAATTGGTTTGTTGGTACAATATTTTTTAGATATTTATACTGAAATTCTCGTAGTTTTGATTCAATTGTTGATCTAATTGGTATTATATATGTATATTTCCAGTCAATATTTTCAAAGTTAGTGTTCCATTTTAGTTCAGCTTTGTCTGATGTGTTTTGTTTTTTGTACTTCAAACATGCGTTATATATTAATCGAGTGGGCTTTTTAGAAGTTTTAAGTCTGTTTATGAGTGTTTCTGATTCGTGATCTTCGTTTTCTAAAATATTTTCGTTGGATTCTTCTTTCCAATGCATTGGTATACTCCTTACCAATGTTACATATTTAAGATGATCAGAACTCGGTATATCATATTCATTTTGCATTTCCTCAAAGGTAAAAAATCTACTGTCCTCTATTTTGAACACATGCTTTAAATATTTAACCCCATTTCTGTACCAATTTTTATAAAATAATGTGTTGTTGTTTGTGGTTATCTGTTGGTTATTCCAGAGGATTTCATTTAGCTTACTGGTTTGGTCATTGTTATGTTTTACTTTAGTCCAGCATAGTATTATATCTTTGAGAAAATTATTTCTAAAACTGCGTTTAATTTCTTTTTCCGACATGTTACTCTCGAACAAAAGTTCGCCTCCAAATTTGTTCAATTCTTTTGTATAAATATGTTTCCAATTTCCTTTATTTTGATCATCAATAAGCCTTTTTACCTACCCAGACTTTAAGCTATAGATAAAATAATTTATGTCCACCATTTTAAGACCACCGTATTCATAGTTTTGAGTGATGACATTTCTGCTAATTTTTCAGGTTTATTATTCCAGAGAAAGGCGTAGAGTGATTAACTTATATCCTTTATTGTAGATTGCGGTGGATTTTCTAAAACGGTTAAAGGGTATATTAATTTTGGTAGGGCATATGTTTTTATGACTGTAATTTTTCCTAGTAGGGTAAGGTAATGTTTTGACCAATGCTTTAGAGTAGATTTCATTTTTTCTATTTGTTTTGTTAGATTAAGCTGAATCCGTTTGTCATCATTTGTAAATATTATACCAAGTGTGGTTGCTTGTGTGGAAGTCCAGTTAAATTGTTTCATTTTGCAAAATATTCGGTTTGTGTGTTTTAATGGTCCAACTCTAAATACAGTAGATTTTTTGTGTTGAGTTTTAGGCCGGATACATAACTGAATTAGTCTATGGTATCTATAAGTTCAGCGAAAGACTTTTCATTTTCACCGTTTAGTGCGAAAGTGGCATCGTCAGCAAACATTGTATTTTTTATTTCTTCACCAGCGTTTGTGATTCCGATTATGTTATTGTTGTTTCTAACCGATATTGATAGTAATTCAATTGACATGATAAATAAATAAGGACATAATGGACAACCTTGTCTTACACCTCTTTCAATTTTGAAGAAATCCGACATAAATCCGTTATTCATGATGCAAGCTTGCATATCATTATAAAAAGTATATATCCATTGTTTAAACGATTCTCCAAAATTGAAATAGTCCAGTGTTTTGTAGATAAAATTATGATCTATACTGTCAAAGCCTTTTGCGAAGTCTGCAAAGAATAGTATGCCTGGTTTTTTGGCATAGTTTGAGAAGTCTAATAAATCATAAATTGTTCTTATATTTTCACCAATATACCAATTTTGAACAAAACCCGTTTGTGAATTATGTATTATTGATTCTAATACTGATTTAGTGCGGTTGGCAATTGCTTTTGTAGCTATTTTGTAGTCAATGTTTAGCAAGGAAATAGGTCTCCAATTATTCAAGTTCATCAGATCTTTGTCTTGCTTTGGTAACAGTGTTATGATACTTTGTTTTTGTAATTGGGTTAATTGTTTAGTTTGGTATGAGTAGTTTAATGAATTCACCAAGAAACGTTTAATATCATTCCCAAATATTTTATAAAATTCAGTAGTCAGTCCATCTGATCCAGGGCTTTTATTGTTTTGCATTTTGTACAAGGCGGATGCACATTCCTTTTCTGTCAGTTTGCCTTCACATGAGCGTTTTTGGACTTCATTAAGTTTGTTTGAAGGATTGAGAAAGAAGAAGTCATCTTGATTTAAATATGTATTATTATCAGTAGATTGAACAAGGAATTAATTCAAGATTTGAAATCAAAACCGAAACTAGACAATTACCTGTGATCAACAGATATGCAGGTAGAACAACCAACATTATCATGTTTGGGACAGAATACATCAATAATCTTTCCACCATGTTTGCTACATCGCTGACTTGGAAGCTGTTTCGTTTGTCCTTGACTTGTCTGAACTTGATCCAACACTTTATGTCCTCGTGTCACTGCCAACTTGCCATGTACAGTGAAGCATGTTGCACAAAGATTTTCGTCACAATCGACACAATATTTAACACCTTCTACATGTTTTTCGTCTTTTTCACATGGAGAACAAGGAAATTCATATAAATAGTCAGATCCTTTACCTCCGTCTGCCATATTGATTGAACATCAAAATTTAATTACGCATTTGTGTAGGTGCACAGCGCAGCGGTTTAAAGTTTTATATTCTATGAGCTAACACCTTATCAAAGAAAACTGAAAGCTACTGTTCAAAATATTTGTGTGAATGATATTACGTCGTTAAATATTATCCTACGCCAAGTTAATTTGATATTACCAGGGGGTAGAACAGGTCCTGATATTATTCAGTTCACGTAAAAGTGAGCATATACACTCAAGGACCTAATTCAAAGTTCAATATCGCTCAAAGTATTTATGTTATTGCAATATAATTTTACGTGTGAATTAATTACTCTTTCCTACGAGAAAATCAGTTTAGTTTGTAAAAAACTTGTCTCTTTTTTTAGGAATCCTGCAAGCGCACTCACCCTAGACAAAAGTGTGGGATTTTAACGAGCTTAACGTGTACAAGTAGTGTCGGACCTACGCTTTTTCATGTTATTTGCAAAGCTTCTAAAAGTTATCAAATCATCATGCCCTGAGTTCACAACCGTAAATAGTCTCTGCATATTTGCACGGTGGTCACACATAAACACGGGCTAAACATGTTTTATGTACCATTCGTTGTATAAAATAAACATAAAATACGAGTTATATTATAGAATAAAATCAAAACTATTTCTTACTGATTACTACTTTATTAATAAAGAAATACAAAATACATACCTATACACCAACGTTTGTATACTACAACTACAGTGTAGCAATACCACGTGACTTTTGGCTACAGTTACAAGAAGAAATTTGTAAACATTGGAAAATAAAATAGCCATAAGTATTTTATTTCTTAGATTTTATATTTCATGGAAAGCAAATAATGTTCTCCTTAGCGTGGCGTAGATTTCATAGAAATCGATGAAGAAATAAAATACTTATGGCTACATTTGTGTTCCAATGTTTACAAATTTCTACTTGGAACTGTAGTAAAAAACCACGTGGTATTGGTACAATGAACTGGTGATACATAAATAAAGCAATACAATTTCAAGTAGAAATCATTTTGATATAAAATCAACGATCAAAGCAAACTAAAATGTGAGTATATTTGCAAACTGTACGCATTTATGAAATTCAAATCAAACTGTAGTTCCAAAATGAGACTGTCATAATGATAAAACAATCCTGATTTCATCGTCCAACATTCTAACAAGTTTATGAAATATGTACATTATGGTCAGTAACGTATGTCATGTAACATAATGTTTGGATATTCTGTCAACAGATAGCTACAAACTTGTATCACACCGTCCAACATTCTAACAAGTTTAGAAAATACACCCATGGTAGACAATAACGTATGTCTTGCAACAGAATGTTTGGATACACGGACAACAGTTAATTAACATATCACACCGTCAAACATTCTAACACGTTTATAAAATACACCAATGGTAGACAATAACGTACTGCCTGTGAACTTACATGTACATGTATATATCCGTTATGTAAATTGTGTGACCAACTTTAAGAATTAAATTAAATTAAATCCAAAGCATTTTCATTGTGGTTAACGCTTTATTGAGTAATAATTCTACAGAAACTAATGCATATAAGAATAAGAATAAATGACATGAAATAGCAAGTACATGTAAACCAATTACCTTGGATAAATGAAGAGCCCATACAACTTTTAACGTCAATACATGTACAATTTGTCAAACTCCAGTTCCCTTACAAGTACCAGTGTAACCTTCAAACAAGTAGGTACGTGTATATATGTCCATGACAGACATAATTTGTACCCAGTATATAGTGGTGCATTGCAATCAATTAGTTAATATACCACATAAATGGCAATACGATGATTCGCAAATGTTCACATAATGTCACGATTATTTTACTATTATACACCTCCCCTTTAACAGAGTAATGAAAGATTGTAATATACATATGTATATAGAGTCATTTCATGATGGGCATCAGACTAAAACGTTTATTTTGTACACATGTGTTCAATTATTGTACATTTATGTAATTCTTCTATATGTACATACTTTATATACTGAGTATTTATTCAACATTTAAATCAAATACTTTGATGACGTCACAACGTAACAAAGCAACATACAATCGTGATGACCTCTCGTCAAAATGCAAACAAAAAGGTTCGCCTTGTAATTCACTTGTCCCAAGCAGAATACGATCGTTCACATGAATACACGTTTGTTGATAAATATTCCCTGTGGACCATTCTCCAATACAGAGTTGGTCGGTACCTAGCATACAGAACGGTAAGATAGTATCAAGCTCAGTGGGATATCAATGTAGACAGCGCCATCTATACTTCTTACCTGTACACCTTTAAATATGTCAGAAATATACATTTTGATATTGCTATCATTATTGGTCACAGAAATATAGTATGGACATCCAAAATCTTCGTACAGACACCGAAGTAGTTCTCCGTCAGAAGTGTATACTTCCGCATGGCCACGCCTTTCTTTAAAATTAGTATTACGCGATCTACCGCTGCAAACCATCACAATGTGCCACATCTCGACATCGATCTCCGACAGAGAAACTATTGCCCAATGTAATCTTCCCGTAGAGTGATACAAACTGGATCTTCTTCTGATTTACTAGACACACAGCCAGGCGAGTTGTTTCAACTAGACAGAGGCCAAAAGGATTATCAGGTAAGTTGACCAGTGTCGATGCGTTGCTGGAGAGTAGGTCAATCTTCTTCAGTTTCTTATTGTTGTAATC
This sequence comes from Spisula solida, assembly GCA_947247005.1. Lineage (NCBI taxonomy): Eukaryota > Metazoa > Mollusca > Bivalvia > Venerida > Mactridae > Spisula > Spisula solida. The sequence continues at coordinate 21,170,402 of OX365950.1, read as the reverse complement.
AGCCATAGCAAGACATCCATCCGGTAAAGCACAAATAGCAAATGCCGTACATGTCTCCTCGCCATCATTAATGCGGATATCTATGTCGTCCCTGACTTCTGATCCATGTATGATGTATTTCTCTTTTATCAAAGCAAACGCCTTTTCCCCGTCCATTATCAGTTTAGCATCCTCGTCTAAGTGAAGTTCGTAACTACGTTCAGAGAGTAGTTTTTCAACTTTAGCATGCAGACTGCAGAGGATAGATTTCTTCTGACATTTCCTGTTTCGCGATCTTACATGAAACAAATATATCAGCATCAGTGTTATCGCTCTTCATCTGATCCATAGCTTGTTTTACCTTTGCTAACATTGCATCGATTTCGGCTATACTAGCGTGTACGGCACCAATGTTAAGCTGAAATTTCATTTCGGCTTCTTGAAGCAATCTTTTCTCTATTTTATCCAGTTGTTCGTTCATCTTCTTTCGGGTGGATTGTATTTCTTTTTTTAAAGCATCTTTGTCTTGTTGCAGACGTCGGTGGTTGTCTACTTTCAGTTGTTTTAATGAATCCAACTTAGACGCGAGTGTTTTCATTGCGGTTTCTAGTTCTTTCAATTCTTCGCTTGTCTTGATACCAACAGCGACATCTGGTATGAACCTTTTACTTTTGCATGAACTGAATACACAAAAAAACAACAGAAATATGACATTCATCAAAATGGAACGTTCTATTAGAAAGCATAAGTATTAAGTACGAGTAGGAGTAATCGTTGTGGTATCGTACCGACATTCTCGTGAGTTGCAGTCCAGCTAGCCAGAGCTATAGGCCGACTGAGTAGACCGACTTTACGTTTTTTATGTAATGTAACTGGCTTACAATTAACACCCTTGAAATCGACCAGACATGACCATCTTCTAGATCTTTCATTCTGTTTCCAACATAAAGGGGACATAATATGTAAACGTGAGTCCATGTAAATCAAAGTATACTATTCTGGACGATAAATTATGGCAATTGCAACATTGAAACCAAAGAGAAATTAGATACAAACCTGTGATCATCAGATATGCATGTAGAACAGCCAACAATGTCATGCTCGGGGCAGAAAACGTCAATAATCTTTGGACCATGTTTGCCACATCGCTGACTTGGAAGCTGCTTCATTTGTCCTACCAATGTAGCTGTCTTATCTAGTACTCTATGTAACCGCGTCGTAGCAAACTTTTTATGACTTTTCAAGCAATCCATGCACAAATCTTCGGCACAATCATCACAATGTTGTACAGCTTCCACATTTCTCCCGTCTCTTTCACATGGAAAACATGAGAAATCGTAAAAACAGTCCGATTGTTTGTCAAAATAACCAGGCTCTCTTTCACCTTCCGCCATCACCTGTCAATGTGCAACTGACATAGCTATGATGTAAAAGAAGTGATTTTCTATAACGGGGTAAAGAAGTTTCGCGAAATGTGTTTCGAGATAACAATACAATACAGATTGTTTGGCATTATCGGCAACCTTTTATGGGCAAACCATTTGCCTTTGATAAAATTCATTAGTACATACCATTGTCTAGTTATCGACTGGATGATAATTGTTTATGAAATCTACTATCGTATAAATGTGATCACTTTTTTAATTTTATAACTTGGGCCAAAAAAGAAAAACAATTTTACAAAGAAGAATGTGCACATGAGTCATTTTCTCCACACTTCGTTCATTTTTATTAGAGTCGCGATCACTTTGCGTAGAAATTATTGTACCATATTTTTTGTAGAAACACGCCAAAACTTACGACAGAAATTGAAAAACATTTATTATAGTAAAACGCATTTGCGCAAACATTATCGTCGCACGCAATATTTACGAGGAAAAGGGTTATGCTAACGTAAATGTTTGGATAAAATAGTACACAGGGGCTTATCAATACGCGGAGGAAAATCAACTTTGCTGTTAAACTTACATGGACGGATATAACTAGCTGCTACCGAGAATCGAGCTCGGATAGTCGGCCAAATCCGGCGCACTAGCCACTGGATAATGGGCGCGGCAAAAACGCGTTTATAGACAGACGTACCTACAGATGTTAGCATTTAACGGATCGAAAGTTTAACTGAATATGCATTTATATATGACTATTGTACAAATAAACGTACAACCTTTATAGTTACATGTATAGCGGTATTGTCTGAAAGTCCATTGTTCTTCAGTTGCTGGTTGATTGAGTTAAACGCTTTCTCAAATGACAGAATGGGTCTTTATCGACATTCTATGGAATACTACGCTAAAGTAAGTTATGAAAATGTTAACCTTTTTCATATAGCAAGTGTTGGTTGGAATTCAAAATTGCATTGCATTTACTATATACCTTTAAGGTGTTACTGGTAAATACTTTATCTAAACAAATTTTTATCTATATGTTATAAGAGTCGCTAGGTGTATTTTTTTGTTTATTTGTATGATACTTTCTGTCGATTTAGCGCTGTTTTAAACAACATTTACTCACAGTGGCCGAATGGGTAACGCTTTCAATTACCGAACCGGAGCTACATGGCCGAGGCAATGGAGATTTCATAAACGCTTTTCAGTGTTTCCTACCCAGCTAGAGTGTACTTGGTTGTTAGCCAGAGATAGTTTCGCGTTTATCGGTGCTATACACCGGGCATGTTAACGAACCAAGAGGTCTTATATGGGAACAGCTAGGGAAGCGCCACCCGGCTCATTTTATCACACATGTGTCTCTTTCCTCGAAGCTGGAGGTCATTGATCGTTCTGACTGTGGCGATTGCGAATGACCTGCTCACTAACGACTGTCTCAGTCGATGCAAACAATCAAACAAAGAACTTTTCGACCCTACAGGAGTGGTCAAATGACCATAACAGCTCTGCCGGAAATAATTATTATTCTTAATCTAAAAGCCACAGCAAAATTGGTTACTGCCTATTCCAAAATTAAACACAGATCTGCCGGGTGAGCATTAAACCAGAATCTGCATGATCACAGTTTCTAACGTCCTTGACATGTATCTAGTTGGGGAGCTCAACAGTATCAATGACTCACACACGTTTATGATAATGTGTGGTTACTGTTTGATGGTTGATATTTCAGTTATCCATGATATATACAATAGCATTTTGTATTATCTAATACAGATAATATCTACATTTCGGTGAAGGGTTAAAATTGGTAACAACGACATATTTTTTAGAACATACTATGCCATAGAGTAAAACCTCAATAACTCGATCTCTCTAAGTAACCTTAAAAACCTCTTTATTGAATTGTTCGGCATATTAATGTTATATACATGCACGCACACACACGCACACTCGCATTGACCTTACAAGTACATATTTGATACGTAGACAGACGTGCGTTCATTATCGTACATAATGTTGTAAATTTAAACATTTGAATTACTTTTTATTATGTAGCGATGTAAGCAGAACTTGAAGAGGGATAAAGAAAAGCTGAAGACATGGTTAAGAGGAAGCAAATTGACGTTGTGACGACAAATGTGGAAGACAAACTAGACGCAAACGGAGCATTACGAAACGTGGCTGTAAAAGATGCATGGCAGAGACTTCGACAGAACATAGATGTGGTAAGAGTATGGTATTTGTATTAGGGAAAGTATTTGATGTAGGTGATTGAGTGTTTCATAAGCTAAACCTTAAAGAAGGCAACAAGTCACCTGATAAAGCTTAAACTATCGCAGGTGCAACAAGCTATATTTATGTTGACATATAATGGTGAAATAGCTCGACTGTGTGTTTAAGGCCGAGTTATGTATGAAGTTATGACAGTTTAAATCAATGGAATTAGACCACGGGCATATGGTTTTATTGCAATTAACAGACCAGTCCACCAAAACATCCTCTGTTGAAAAGCGGTTATAGCACCAGCATAGACAGGTGGATGCTAGTTCGTCCTAAACAGTGACATACAAACGTCATAGAAACGGTTCTTGTATAGCTCCCTTGTTTGACACCCGACTTATGAGGGTAGATCCAGATATTTGTGGTTGGCCCGGTGTCTGAATGAAGTGACTGGATAGTCTCCATTGGACGGAAATACTGTCAGTAGAACTAAAAGATTATATTAAGTCAGACAGGGAAGGTAGCACTCAACTTAACCAGCCGAGCACAGGAAACATCAAAAATACACACAACGCACGATACCCAACTGAAAACACGGCATCCCGTCCCGTAAGTCTGCCGCCTCAGTCAGTCAGACTAAAACGGAACGAGAGCCAAGTGACGTGAAAATAACAACTGTACATTACACACCACAACGACAATCTACAACACATATATAGTGTACATGCAATTTTAAAGATACGAAGCAGCCTTGTATCACTTAGAAATGTTAAAAAAAGATTAGTATTTGTAATGTGCATGCCGCGTTCATTATAACATTATAAAAATTCATCCATCTTTATTTACAAACATTGTAGAGAGAATGGAAGAAGGCGGAAACGATTCTGAAGGAACTCTCCGATAATCTACAGAAGATCAACATGTTGAAGTCAATGTCTGGTACTTTTAGCAAACTGAAACAGGCGGTAAATATATCAACTATTTCATAGAAACAAAATATTAAAAAGCGAAACGTAGTATATGCACTCTTGAACAACAGAAGTTGTGTCAACCTACAAAAGAAGGCAGAAAAATATAATGTATTGGATAGGGAAAACACCACATAGCAGAAACAACATATCACACAAAAGCATTTCATTTTCATTACAATTATTCTAAGTATGGAAGTTTTATCCAACAAATCACAAAAAGAGATTTAATATTTACAAAAATAATCCGGTAGGAATAGCGTCCCTTGATTGTATTGAAAGTGAATGTAGGGCCATGTGTATTCCTCTGTCCGCAATTTGTAAATGAATAATCAATGTTTTTGTAGTTTCAAAACCCTGATCAGATGATAGAAGAGCACGATATAGTCACGCCCAGAGGAACACCACGTGATGACCAAAGTCAGACAGGGCCCACTGATATGTAAGTGTATCATACAACAATGTTTCTCCCTTTGTACATGTATATTACTTGTTTGAATACTATATTGTCAACTTCGACCCAGTATTATAATCATGTAACCATGCAAATTGTCTTCGTTACTATCAAATACAAGTACATGTATTCATTTAATACAACATTACAGAACAACACACAATTTTCATTTTTCTGAGTGTCGTTTTGTGTCTTTCGTGCTTTGATATGCTGTTTCTGTAGGTGATGCCTTTTCCTGTTCATTTTGTTATTACCATTTTATACGCATTGTTATTACAATAACACCAATGAAAATAAAAGAGTTGATAATTGATAAATATTTACGTGTCCACGATGCTATTCAGAGCTCGGTTCTGTGCTAAGTTGAGTGCTTCCTTCCTTGTCCTGGTATATATTATCTTCTTTAACTAGATAAGTTAGCTGAGTTTAAGCTAAGAACTTGGTCTATGTATTTTAAAAGAAGATTCGGAAATAAGAGTTAAGAAATCGAAAATATTTTTAAGCGAACATGTTACCTATATCAAGTGCTATTGACACAACACGGAATTGAATTCGGTACGCATGCTGTTGCTACACCCGTATGTTTAATAATAATTATTAATTTAATATATAATTTAAATGAAATTCGTGATGGTTTATTTTATATTTAATAATAATTGCAAACTTCTATGCCTGGCGTGGTTATCTAGACGCTACCGCCGTTTCTGTGTGGCTTTGGATTGTCTGTGCGCTTCAGTATTTAACTTTATTATGTTTATGTAATTGATGGAAACAAGAATTAGGAAATCGAAAATTAATTTAGTGAAATTGTTGTTATATCAGAGACAATGTTTATTTGTCTAACCCGAACACAATACACACAGCGTTGATACACCACGTATGTTTAATAATAATTGCAATTATTTTCTAGTGACTTACAGAAGGCTAAATATAGTATTGAACACCTCTGTACAAGTATGAACACAATTAAAGAGAAACTTGACAAAGAAAACGATGTTCCGGACAAGATAGATGTTACAAGTGATGTTTCTGATGAAGCGAAAACTTGCTATAAAACGCTGACAACAATGTGTGAGAAGTTTAAGAAAGGAGCCAAGTATGTGAATTTCGTGCTAAACAAGTGTTTTATAAACTGTACCTTTGTATCGTGAAAGCAACAGGGAATGTTTGGTGATACTGCTATATTTAAAACATGCTCGATAATTACTATAGGTTTTTATACCTATCTGTTACATAGTGATATATATCAGAAATGGATAATGCAAAACATTTTGTAACAAAGCCATTTAGATCTTAAACAACTTTGTTATGTAAGATGTTTTTGCTGTCCTTAATTGTCTAATCAACTAACACGGATTTGGCAAATGTGTGTTTTTGGATATGCTTTACTAAATATATCAAGACGGTCAATGAATACTGAAAACGATGAAAACAGTGACTCAGCTTGACACACTATTTCCATTGTTTAAAAACAGTAAAACCGGGCTATACTGAATTCCAGGAAGTCATCCTGGATTTTCGTCATTTTAAAATGAATTTTGTCATTAATAAACGAAACTGATTGTGATTTATGATCAAAAAAGAAACTAGCTTGAGCAGATTTAGTTAAAGGACTTTTATTTGAGACTGTTACCGACAATATTCACAGAGAAAGAGAACACATGACAAAGAGAGCCGAAAGTGCTGAAGCAAAGATGAAAGACATGGATAAACAAATCAATGATAAAGATGCCGAAGTAACCAAGTAAGTTTTAACTGAAAATTAAAAACGTCCGTGTTTACAAATTCGATGAACATGTAAGCTTCCACACCTTAAAGTAGGAGATGGTTCAGCATAGTGGATTAAACACTTGCTTAATGACATTCTGTGTTTATGTCGTGTGCAATATATGTTGTACATTTTGTAAATATATATGAGACTCTAATAAATAAATTCGAACGAGCTAAAACTAGGTATTTCAGCCGTTTTACAAGTTGTTGCAAATAGCGCTAAACACGATAAAAATAACCGCACTAATTAGCACAATAATTAAGTAACAAATTAGCATATTAAGTAATTAAATATTTCTAGATCTTAGTCTTGATGCACATTAATGTGTAAAAAATTATGTAAGTTTCAAATATTTTAGACTATCACAAACAGTTGATATCCTAGAAAGAAAACACAACGAGGCCAAAGAGACGAAAATGGACAATATGAAAGAACAGTTGAAGATGAAGAGTTTAGAAAGACAACTGGAACTCAAAGAATCGGAAATGGTTAAACTTAGACAGGACAACGAAAATCTCAATAAAAGGTAACAGTTGGCTGTTTAAGGTAAATATGGTTGTTTTGACTTTGTCAGGTGCGAGCTACTTTCTTGTCGGTCGTAGAGAATTTGTGTAATCATCTGCAAAATGCTGAACCCGAAAGCTAACCCATCAAATATAATCTGTTTTGTAACGAGGTCGTTTAGTAGAAGCAATTAACAAAAGCATGGACAACTCAAACAAAGTGTTACTATTTTGTCATTTTTGAAATCATGAAATTTAGACAACTACTGCATATTTGTTGAGGAATTACAACATTACTGACACCCCAAACAAAAACAATTAATATATTACGTACTAGCATGTACGTTAAATGTATGTACCACAAACATATATGTTGATGCATGTACATACATATCTATAGAGATTCATAGCCCATTTTTGTTGAAACATATACAATGTATATGTGTTTGAAAAAGGTTTGGATCCAGACATAAGTTCTCCTACCGCTAAACTGTATGATACGGGGACTTTTAACAAATACATTTTTCACATAATAGTGTAAAAATATAGTTTGTACTAATGTATTTCAAATTGATTGTGAAAAAGTTAGTTTTGACGCCTAGCTGATACAATATAGTAGTTGTAGCTGTGTTTCGGTTTTGTACAGGATAAATGAAATGATGGACGAAAAGAGTTCGGAAATGGCAGATTTGTTTAATCCTTTCCCACCAGAAAAGTTAGCAGAACAGTTTAAAGATCTCTTCAATACCTTATGGAAAGAAGCGCTAGAATTTTACAAGACTTCTTTGAGAAAGTCTGAAAAGGAAGCGACAGAAAGGTTAATGAGCATTCTATCGGTAAGTTCCATGTTCTTTCTACACGTCTGCTTTGCACCGTTGTGTTTGTTTTATATAAGTTAACCTCGTTGTTTAACAATAGTTGAGATCACCCGGTTAGAGTAGAGAATAGAACACTTGCTGGCTTAGATCCAAAACGATATAGGTATGAATACTAGAACGGGAAGGTTTTGTTCTACCGAGACACTTGCTACAGTCATGACCACATGTGAAAAGGTTGTAAGTTGTTTGCGGACATACTGGTTAGGTAAAGGGACAACCGTTAATCACTACAACGTGTTAAAATATGATGCTTAATTCGATACAATATACCGGTATTCGATAGTCAAGTCGACAGTAGGGAAAGTGACAAATGGTCATACAATAAGTATCAACCATTATTAATCTACTATTCCGCAAGCAACATAAAATGTCTTCACAGAGTCATAGACATGACTAAAGCCAATGAGTCAGAAGAACTTAGACTGCTTGGCCCAAATAATGTAACACTAGGGTTATTGAACTGACCACGCATGCGGTTAAGCGCATCATTCTTGAATGTTCTACGCAACGTCATAAACTGTTGACGGAACAGAACATCACAAATTACCAGACAGCTGCATAATCGATCATATTATTTCAAACAACTGCGTAAAGGGATGTCCGAAATGTTGCATATTAGCATAAGTATAGAGAGGGTTAATATGGAATATGAATATTATGTAAGTCTGTTCAGGTGTCTCATTATTGTTCGTTCTTTTGTAGGATACTAACAACTATTGTAATGAAACAAGTGTGGTACAGTTACAGAGGGTCATAGGCGAATTAATGTACCCGGGAGGTAGCACAGATACAACACCTGTATGTATAGTTCGTCAGAGTATTTTTCAATAATTCATGAATAAGATGTTTTACCTTTATGTTGGCGTTAATTGGAACGTTTATGTCGTTCTTTTTAATATCCAGTCAGGGTTAGGAAGGTGTACATATATGAAGATGCATAATGAACACGGAACACATGGTATATATACAACTGTGTTGCCTCTTTAAAAAAAGTTTTTTCTTTATTGCTATTATTATTAGTAGTAGTAGTTGTAGTAGTCCTTTGACGCGCCTTGTTCAGTCATAAACAGTTACTTTTCGCACATTTGTTTTATGCTCCCCCGAAACAAATTTCGGAGGATCATATCCGTACCACTTTGTTCTTATCCAGGCCATAACTCATACAGTGTTTGTCCAGGGGGTATGAATTTAAAACTTTATAGGTGAATATATCTCATTGAGGGGAAGTGGAACTATTTTTTGATGCCTTTTCAAGTTATACCCCTTTTTAATTTTTCATACTTACGCGTAAGTCTTGCCGGGCCATAACTCATGCCATATATATTTGGAAACTTCATAGGTGAATAGATCTTATTAATTTAAAGTGCATTGTCCAAGAACCACGGGGAGCATCACCCGTGTCTGGCGGCTGTTGTTATTTTTTATTCTGTTAAGATGTGTTGACCCGGTACGAATTATGTGTGTATATTACAGGACTTGTCGAAAGTGGAGCAGACTGATGCAAAACAAGTAGAAAACCTGAAGAAACAAACATGCCGATTTTCTTGTGAATATGTTAAGAACGTAAGTTTGATCAAATGACACATTCTGTCTGTTTGCTCTTCTCAGTTTGTGTGTACAACATTAGCTAAATTGTTCAAACGTTCCTAGTTAGGATGATGTAATGTTTTGAAAGATCTCCATTTGAGCTCAATATGCACACTGGAATATGAACAAATACTTCAATTCAAGTTAGTTGCAAAAACTGCAACACACATGAAAACATTGTGCGGTGTTTATTACATAACAATAACATATCCACCTCTGAATTTGTTTTAATATCAGATCCTGATCTCAGAAAAAAGTCTCAATTAGAGCTGAGATTCCTATTTGAGATGCTTCGGGGGTCTGAACTAGGTCACTTCACATTTTTGCAACTATTATCATTTTAACCTTTTCTTCATCTGAAAGAAAAAGAAAAAAAACATAAAACCACCATAAGACCAGGGGAATGGTAGCCTAGAGGTAGGGTGTACTTTGGAATCGTTCGAGAAGGCCCCTGGTACACTTTGTATCTGTTTTTCTTGGGGCAAGAATAACTCCCAAGCTACATTTCACTCAAATGTATGAATTGGTTCCTAAGAGGTTCAAAATCCAATATGATGTGTGAGTCTAATTGCGGCTCAATAATGTGTGGGAGGGGTAAATGTAAGCTGGGCTGAACGAATGGTGTCATGCCTGACTTGACTGTCTGAATTTGTAATTTTATTATTTCAGTCATTCATTACAAGACTTGAGTCAGCTAACGGCGAAGCATACACGTTTGATGAGCTGACGGCCTGTATGTCATATATAGAACGATGTGTAGAGATATGTTGGTACATGGCAGCCCAAGTTCCTCCTATGTACATTGGCTTTAGTGACAATGCCAAACAAGACATTGCTGTAGATAAATCTAAATATGAAATATCTTGCGGAAAGGGCGCCAAAGTAGACTTTGTAATGTGGCCTCCACTTTACCGCTCCAAGGACGGTCTTTTGGTTACGAAAGGTTGTATCAAGACGAAATGATCATAAATGAAGATGCATATACGTATGAAATATCTTTTAAAGTGACCATCACTCGCATCAATATAGCAAATCTTAATTAGTATGTATTGCTCAGGTATTGTAAAATGACTGATATGGCAACCGCTCGTTTTTGAGACTCAACAAGAATGTCATTCTATGGAGTGTGAACTGTTTTTACCTAAATTTGTTTTTTTAGTCATTCAATAAAATTAATACAAAACTGTTTTGTTGTCTTCTTTTATTGGATCCAAGACAATGGAGCAGCCAGTGTCTTGTTGCCTGCACAAGTAGGCAACATACTGCCGTGTTGTTGTCTGCAAACGGAATCCAAGGCAAGTAGGCAACCAGTACCAGTGTCATGTTGTTGTTTGCGATCGAAGTGAAAGGCATATAGGCTATCAGTCATGTTATTGTCTGCTATCAGAATCTAAGGCAAGTTGATATCATGTGTCATTTTGATGTTAGACTACCTCAATAATATTACCACCGAATGAATAGTTTACGACCATCATTTGCAGGACTATTTCAACTGGTTTGATTTTGTCTCCAATATTAACACCGACCTAATACACAGAATTCTGATCGGCTTGATTGGTCTCAAGGATGATTTTATTTTTTGTTGTACTGTATATTATTGAAATTGATAGGCCTTTGGTAAGGCTGAGGGTTCATCTGTTTATTCGTCTGACTGACTGACTTATACAGGCTGTAGGAGTAAATTGTCGTGTTTTCGTAGCTATTAAGTGTCATTTATGTTGTTCATTTTTAAGGGCGTCTTGTTTCTGTTGAGTGTTGCTTTCGTTCCATGTCGAAATTTTTCTTTTGGGGGCAGGGGTAGAAGGTTTAGATCCCGGTAACGATTATTTTTATATGATCAGTTGGTATTGAATACTGTATTTCTACGTATGTCTATCGGCTCCACATTTGTGTTTAAATATGGTTTAACGTCCAACAAGAAGTTACCTGGAACTAACTATGCCGCGCCTCAAACAATGTTAATTTTTTAAAGAAGATTAAGATTGATTAGCTTTACCAACAACGCAAAAATGTTACCATTCGCTTTTATTTCCTTGACTTTATTAGTCGTGTTATTTATATATTTATATTTTTAGAAAGTATTCTATTAAGTTCAGTAACGTTTATTCCATATTTCGTCTAGTCCTGTACCATAGGTATATGATAATAGCAATTTAGCCGTGGCACAGGTAAATAGCAAGGTACTTTCAAACAATAAAGCGATCGACCTAAAACAATAGATAACGATTACACGAATGTCTACACTGTTCAGTCAATGAATATGTACAATCGG